>OX327684.1:15502500-18002500 GCA_946807835.1 Ailanthus altissimus
GTTTAAGAGTTAAACACATATGTTGGATTAAGATGCTGTCATTCTAGACAATCAAACCCACCCTTGTTGATTGCTAGAATTGATCAAAGATTCATTTCATGATGGACTTCAAGAAAATTAATCCAAAGGCTTCATTGGTGATATTTTCTCAATCTCGAATTTCAGTTTAATCAAATGTTATTTTCTGTGTTCATTGTATTCAATCTTCCGCTGTGCACATGTATGTATGAGATATGTATATTGTTTGTATGATGAACACAACCCACATGCAAGAACCCTAAGTAAATTCGCCCAAACCCAACATATATAATGTTCTCTTGATTTAGGATGTTTGAGAAAGTTTTCTTATCTTAGCATAAATCATATTCCCAACAAGTTTTTTTTCCCATTCTTTTCTTCTTCCTTTTCTCTCTTAAAAAGAATAAATATAATATATATACATAATATTATCGAAAGTAAAAAATAATCTAATGAACTATGTAGCTCATCATATGGAGAGTTTTTAGACACGTGTTAATATTTTGTAACATTGTAAATTATATAGAGTTGTGAATTGATTAGATAATACCATGTGTTAATGGTACTCACTATATAATGGGCTATGTACCCCACTAAATCATTTCTCATCAATAGTAATTAACAATAGGGGTGGACATACTTGATTCAATATTTTTTAGAATCGAACCGAATAAAAAAAATTCAAAATTTTTATTTTTATAACCTAAAAATTGAATTACACTGAATTGATTCTATTTGATTCATTTCAGTTCGGTCTCTTACATATTTTTTAAATATTAAGTCAAGCCCCTCATAAATAAGGGTTAGGGTAGGTAAGAAAGCTCTTTCTGGACTTTAAGAGGTTGAAGGTAAACCTTTGAAGAGGAACCCTTAACGTGTTGGGATGTCAGAGTTATAGAATGGATTATAACTCTTGGTTGTAATGAAGGCCTTGTCGTCTTTGAAGGTAAAACTGCAGCCAACTTTCAAAAGCCACTAGAATGGGAGAACTTCATCCTTGCACACTTCAAGATTGTCGAGATGAGCCGTATCTTGCTTACAGGGAAAATTCACTTGTAAGAAGATAGCAACATGTGTTGAGACTTTCTTAAAAGAATAAAGAAATTGCATGTAAGAACTATAGAGTGGTTCAAGACAAAGGAGAGATGCATGTAATAGAAGGTGGTGTGGGAGATTACATATTAGATGTGCTGCATAAAAGGATATCAGCCCAAATATCGAAACCTCAACTATTTATTGATCAACAAGTGGTTATGCACAAGTATTGCGACCAGAGATAGAAATGTGTGGGTGGTGTTACCTAATAGGCAAAAAGCCAAAGCTTCAATCCAACGGGATTAAGCCAAGTTATGTGGAATGGTATGATAGATTAAACAAGGGTGTAAGAGATCTTCCAAGCAGCTAAGGTAGCAGATGCAATAGCTGCATCGATCACAATTATTCCAAAAGATATATCACTATTGGAATTTTAAAAAAAAATTATTTTTGAGTTAGAGGAAAACAATTTAGTACTTCTTTGCTCGAGGAGTCTGTTTACTAAAATCATATATAATAGATAAAATTCATATAAAAAATAATAAAAATAGTGTACATTAATTTGAAACTCCAAATTAATAAAAGTCTATGAACTAAATAAGTTTTTTTTAAAAATTATTAAAAATTAAAGATCATTTAAACAAATAAAATATTCGTCAATTTTAAGTACTAAATTTTAAGGGCCGAATTAATTAAAATTTATTAAATAAACAAGTTAGAAAAATATTAAATTTAAAATTTATTCAAATAAATAAAATTACTATCGACTTTTAAGTACTAAATTAATTAAAGTCTATAAATTAAATAAGTTAGAAAACTATTAAAATTAAATTTATCAAATAAATTATATAAAATTTTTGTGTGAAATTTTATTTGTACCCTTCAATTCGATTCGATTTAATTTTTTTGAAAATAAATAAAAAAAATCGAACCGAATTGAATTTATCTAATGACCAAGGCCAAGTAAGCCAAAGACTACCTACTTTATTGAGCTTGAAAACTCCCTCGTTAAAATTGTATAATTAAACAACTGAATTGCCTGTGGTTGGTCAATACCAATAAAATCGAGCACAAACTTTTATTTTATATTGAATTGACTGAGGAAAGCTTTTTGGTTGTCTTTGCACCCATACCTATTTTATCTCTAAGCGATTATTTAAGGGCCTTAATTAATGATTCGAATTATTTTTCTCTCGACGATGAAACTTATTGCCCAACAATTAAATCGTTGGTGATATCGAATTATTAGTTTAGGATTTAACTAGAGATATTCATTCGGGAGCTGTACAAACTAAGGAGGCATTAGGATCATATTAGAATTGGAATTCAAAGGAAACTTGAGTATTTATTAATGAAAAATTTTCAAAAATAGCAAAATTTGAGGAGGTCTTTAACTTTTTTAGCCAACATTTTAAGTTTTTAATTTGTTTAACCAAATAACTTACTTTTGGACAAATATACCATTTCACTGTTTGTACAGTATCCGTTATAGTGTGCAATATTTTTGTTACAATTATTAATTAAATTAAAATTAAATATTTTTTATTTATTAAAATTATATTTATTTTATATTAGTTATTTATTTATTTAATCATATTACTACAAAATTTACATAAATAATACAATTATTTAATGTAGTTAAATTAAACTAAATAAATACAATAAATAAAAATAATTTTCATAAATAAATATAAATTTAATGGTATTTTTTATTAAAATTATATTTATTAATAATTAAATAAATAAATAAAAATTAAATAAATAAAATTAATTATATATGAATAATGAAAAATTAAATAAATATAATGGTTACAAAGGCCATCTCTGCCAACAAAGGTCGAGATCAAGAAAGGCCATCTTGACCATTGCATTTTGGGGTCATCTCGGCCACGCATCTCGAGCCCAAGATGCAATGACCGAAATGGCTACCATCTCATCTCGGGCCTGCGATGGCCGAGATGGCCACCATCGTATCTTGGGGCCATGCATCTCGGGCCTGAGATGCGATGACTGAGATAGTCTTTGTAACCATTATATTTATTTAATTTTTTATTATTCATAAGTAATTTAATTTATTTATTTATTAATAAATATAATTTTAATAAAAAATATAATTAAGTTTGTATTTATTTATAAAAATTATTTTTATTTATTGTATTTATTTTAACTATATTAAATAATTATATTATTTTTGTAAATTTTGTAGTAATATGATTAAAATAAATAATATAAAATAAATAAAATTTTAATAAATAAAAATATTTAATTTTGATTTAATTAATAACTGTAGTAAAAATATTATACACGGTAGTAAATACTGTATAAATAATAAAATAATATATTTATTCAAAAATAATTTATTTAACTAAATAAATTAAAAACTTAAAATACTGACTACAAAAATTAAAGACACTTTCAAATTTTACTATTTTTAAAAAATTTCATTAAAAATTTATTTATAACAAGTTATGCTTTCTTTATAATAATAATAAAATAACTAATAATGCTGACGTGTTAGATCGCATCACTGAAACAGCTCTTTAGACTTTAGGTAAAGGTAACTAATCCAAACGACGTGGAGATTAAACCTCGTAAAGTAACTGGAGAAACGAAGAACAGAAAGGAGCACAAACATGGTTATCTACACTACGCTGACGTGGATTCTAATCTGAGAGCGTTGGCCGACCAGGCCGAGGTTTTCGGTGGGTTCGCCATCGGCGGCCTCCACGGTCCGGTCTACTATGTCACCAATTTATCCTCTCCGCTTTCCCTCTCTCATTCTCTCTTGTAGCTGTCATTCTCAATGTCTGAAGTTCTGCAAAATCATATATAATTTAGAGAGGATCATTGCATTTCAAATTTCGATTTTTATTGCATATATTTTAAATTGCGCTTCTAGCTCAAGAAACAGGGTTGGTTTTAGAATTTAAAGAACCATTAGCAATCTCTTATTTACTTAAAATAAAGAAAAAGAAAGCATTGTTTTTTTCTATTAATTTCTAACTAGTTGCTCAAAATTTTGCGAAATTCTAAAAAGGGGTTACCTTAAATGGTCGGCAACTGTATACATGTCAACTATTAAGGGCAATGTTTGTAACTGTTGTGATTCTACTGAATTTTGAAAGTAGGCTACCTAAAGTGTTTGGTAAATTGTGCTTTTATTCGAGCAATTAATGTTTACCAACCATTTCACAGCAGTTGTGAATTAAAAATTACAATACCTCAATCCCAAATATATCATAGGTGACACCGGTTGGATAGATTCGGGTATTGTACTGATAACATTCTCGCCCTAACTTGCCTTAAATTGAATAAAGTTGTTCATAAGATCAGGTTCTAGTATGATAATATATTTTTGTTTAAAATTTATTTATGTTTGTGTATTATTAAACCAACAATTAATTTGTGAATACTTGGAAAAGAGTGTTTTTTATATTGTGTATGAAGTGATTGTGGTCGATAAATTGTTTATATGTCTCTGTTTGTAGACAATGGTCCAGGATCACTTCGTGAAGGATGCCGGAGAAAAGAGCCATTATTGATTGTTTTTGAAGTTTCGGGTACCATTCATCTGTCATCCTACTTAAGTGTGTTGTCTTAATAGGACAATTGATGGCCCGTGACAGAGGATTAAGCTTACTTACAGGGAATGGGTTAAGACTGAAAGAATGGGAACATTTGCAATCTAGAGTTTGAAGGTGGCGGGGGATATGAAGTTGATGGCATTCAAATAAAGCCGAATTCTAGGCACATATGGATAGATCGCTGCAACATTCGTGATTATGATGATGGGCTTATTGATATTACTAGACAAAGCACAAATATTACTATCTCTAGGTGAGTTATTGCACTGACTTCAGCATACCAGATGTTACTTTGGACAACATGACAAGATGGTGCTTATTGGGACTGACCCTTCTCATGTTGGAGATAGATGCATCCGTGTTACTGTTCACCACTGCTTGTTTGATGGGACATGGCAGAGACACCCTTGCCTTAGATTTTGGGAAGGTTCATCCGTACAATAATTATATGAGGACGAGGAACTGGGGCATTTATGCAGTTTGTGCAAGTGTAGAATCCCAGGTAAATATCTCTTTGATTTTTCAGTAAGTCATACGATTCATCTCGGATGGTATGTTGCTTTTAGCCTTTATTCAAATTCTAATCTAACTTACTTGTTTATGTTATTATTATTTTTTTTTCTATCAGGTATGCTCTCAAGGCTATATATATGAAAAACGTTTGAATATTATCCAGAGAAGGTAAATTGAAAATCTTTTAGCAAATTGCTGAAGTTCCTAGTGAACATTTTAGGCCCCTCTGTTTGAACATATAGTGCACAAATTGATTAGGACTATGTATAATATTGCAGATTACTGGTCTGGCATTTGCTCAATATTCTACGTGATGAAGGCAGACATTTTATTTAAGTTTGGTCTTGATGTCTGGCTTTGCCTTCTTTATGAAGGATTAATGTCTTTCCATTATCTTAAACAGAGAACAAAAAGTTTATTATCTTAATGAAGATGAAAAAGCTTAAGTGCCAAGTTCATGCTATCAATGGGTAAACAACCCTGTATTCTAGTCAGAAAGAAATCGGTTGCAGTCTTTGCATACATCAACATGAATCCTGTGGATAGTCATATAAACTTCAATCCATATTTGAACCCATTGAGAGATTCTACTGGGTAAATGATAAATGTGTTACATTATGAATTTTCAGTAACAAAAGGTTGTGTAATATCATTATAGGTTGTCTTAGATATTTCTCATTAATATTAACCGTTTCGTTTGACTGCAATAAATTTCCTGCTGAAAAGAATATCTTTACCCTGTCAGCACTTGACTCATTTAAGATGCTACTTTTAGGATGGATTTGTAGTCTGCAGACAAGCTAGAGGCAAAATCTGGCTTAACAATATCAGGAGACTTGTTTCTGAATCCAACAGGGACAATGGAAACACCCTCAGATTCTCTTAAAGAGGTTCTCCAAATTTGTACAGGTTGGCAATCCATTCCTCAACTAGTAGATGTGATGATGGTTAACTAGCAATTCAATATCTTTGTGCACATTTAGTGTATGATCCTATGTATATGTCATACTTTGGAGTTTTATTTTTCAACTGAGAAAAAAAAAATTGAACATGAAAATCTTGATGCAATTTTTCCATAACTATCATAAACATAAGTGTATATATAAAATATTTGTCTGAAAAGGTGGGTCAGTCAACTTAAGACTATCAGCATCTTAGGTTACTTGTATTTGATCTGGTATATTCTCTAGTTTTTTCATCTTGAAGTTTTCCCTAACAGAATATATATATATATATATATATATATATATATATAAAATACATGGTTAGTATTCTGTTGAAAATAAAAATTAAACTCGGAAAGAATGAGAAAAATGGAAGAAAAAAAATATTTGAGTTGCCTAAGGAATTGGTTTAAATTCTTAGGCATTTCTTTTAAATTGTGTTTTCACTCTTGCTGAGACTCAAATGAAACCTAATATTGTTCCCTCCATACTCACCTATGGCCAAACTCAGTCTGCAGGTTTTTTAGTCAATTCTTATATCTGAGTTTTAGAACTGGAATAAATAAATGCCAAGCCAAGCGGAAAAGAAGAATGCCATTGGAAAGTCATTATCATTATGTTTCTGAATAATTGGTTGCTTGCCCATACTTAATCAACAAAACAACTGAAAACACCATTAGTGAAGAAACAGGATCAATTATAACTGTTAGCTTATTTTGGCCATTGAGATTATATTTTGTAATCATGTACAAGTACTGTTATTGCCAATGGGGTACACATCCCTTTGAGCTGAATGATGAAGATGATGAAGAACTACCTAAGATGGCAGAACCAAGAAACAAGTCTGACAAGTAATTTTCCAAATCTTCGGGTCCAAATCTCACCAACACTTCCAAATTTCTTTCCCCGCTCAACATCGCCAAATATTTATCAAAGAATTCTCTGTATGCTGGTACAAGTTTCTTTGCTACCGAGACCTTCAATTCATCTCTCAGTTTTCGATCTGGTAAAATCCACGATATCTGTTTCATATATGCTTCTTCAAAAGCCGCATTGAACCTCTGGAAACACTCCTTTGCTACTTCAGGTGGTACTGCTAAACTTTTCTCTTGTAAAGATGAGAAGACCTTGTTCCAAACCATGGTTTCATAGTTCAAAACATACTGTTTAAGTTTCTTGACATGCTTAGACACCCAGTCATCACCTAGAAGGTCCTTTAGGTGAGATGTTCGGACCTTCTCAATGATGAAGTGAAGATTGTTGGCTAGGAAGAGATATGACAAAGCCACATCTTTGTATATCTCTGCTTTGCTGTCAAGCTTGCATAAAAGAACTAAAATGAGCCAAGCTAGGTGGAGTGAGACTGGTGATCCTGGACTGTCATTGGAGGCTGGAGTCTCAAAAAAAGATTCTGGAAATGTTGAACTGCATGGTGATGGATAATCAGCCAAAATGTTCGAGAGAGCACCACTGTATTCTCCAAGTGAAGAGATGTAACTCATGGCTGATTGAGCCAGTGGATGAATCCCCCCACCAGCAACTAGAGCTTTTGATGCATCCTTGTGAACTGTTGATTCAAAGTCAGATAGAATAGCTCGGACTGAATCACAAAGCTTGTGCAGTGATGAAAGAGCTTGCAATTTAATAGCTGAGGTTGATTTGGAGTTGAATATAGCTTCTATTTCTGGGTAGAGCTCTGTGAGTGCTGCATGAAGTTCCATCAGCTGGAAAATTCTTTCTTGTGATTTCTTGCTTTTTGCAATGAGTTCTGGAAATTTGAATAGATTTACTGCTTCTTCTTTGGTTATATTGCAGAAGCAAGACTCTCTGATTGTGTTAGATGCTGAAAAGACATGATCACAGAGAACTTTTTCTCCGCTAAAGTGTGTTTTCACTGCAATCTTCGCTGCAGTGAGCCAGTTTTTGATCATATGTGCCTGTTCTTCCCAATTCATTTTGTGAATGTGAGAAGCCTTGAAATGCTCAATTCCCAGTTGGTACAGCCCTTCATCTACAATCGATTTCCTTGTCAGTTTGTAAATCTTTAAACACTCCTTGCCATAGCCATAACTGATCATAGAATCAGCAATTGCCTTTAAATCCACCATTACAAGCTGTGAAACTCTCTCCACCTTAGTAATTGTCTCACCAGCTCTATTCAACTCTTCCTCATCATCAAAATAGCTTGACCCCTTCAAGGATTGCCCTGAAATTGACTCTGGATCAAGTTCATCACGATTTTTGGCTAATATCTGATAAAACTCGTGTTCAAGCCTTTTCATGGCAGTTTGCACGAGGGTCTGACCAAGAACAAGATTATCAGAAGTTGAATGCTCAGAGACCAAATAATGCATGGCTTGGTGCAAGTCCTTGACACATTTCAGGAACTCTTTAGCCTCTTTTCTGTTATGGAGGAAGAGGGAGGTGAGCTTGGTGATTGAGGGAGCGGTTAAATCCCATTTTCTGATTATTAGTGCTGCATTTTCTATGTTCTCTTCCATCATTGATTCAGAAAATTTATGTGAATGTGAAGGAGAAGAATAAGAATGGGAATGAGTAGGAGTAGATATAGAAGCAGGAGTGCTTTGAAATGAAGAAACAGAAGAGAGTGTTTTAGAAAATGAGAATAAGTGAATTGACATTCCTTTTCCTCTCATGATTTTAATTGCACTATTTGAAATTTGATGAAGCCCTTGTTTTTTTATTAATGAGAGAGAGAGAGAGAGAGAGAGAGAGGGCAGAGAGCTATGCCGGTTACTTGTTTCCGGTTGTCTTTTGCTTATTTTTGGGGTGTTTTATAGAGAGAGCGGCAAAGTTTTATGTTAAGGAAGGTGGACTTTTTGTTTACTTTTTATATTTATTTCTCCTCTTCTTTTAAGACCAAAAATAATAATAAAAAAAAAAGATAAAAAGAGTTTACCTGCATTTGTAGACCAAGACTCATGGACTGACTCGTATAAATGTCTTTGAAGAAGAGTGTATTTACGTGTGATATCATATGCGAGAATTATGTTATGCAAGCAATTAAGAAAGTTGTGCATGTCCTTTTCATATATACAGTGAATTAATTTAATAGATTATATATTTCATTATATGATGAGTAATGCTGTTATATATTATTATTTAATAAATTAATAATTTTTTATAATTTTTATATAATTTATAATATATTATAAAATACTGTTATGTATTTAAAAATTTATCATATAGCCTAATAAATTAATATTATATATATATATACATGTGTATGTATTTACAATTAAAAACCAAAAGTTTATTGCATCTATTCCTTGTTGATAGAAAAATGAAGTGAAAATTAATCTCAAAACCCTAAACTCAAAATAATCAATTTCTTTCTCCAACCTTGTTTGAAGTGAGTGATAATTAAAGAACAAAAAAAAAAAAAATGGGCCAAGTTTATAAGGAAACAATTTAAAAAAGTGAAGAGAGAAGGAAGACTATTGTTGAAAAAGGAAATGCATTTCTTTTTCATAAGATTAGGTAAAAGTAAAAAATTTAAATTTAATTTTGAATTCTAACCTTTTTATGTTGCGGAATAACTTGTATATTAAGTAAAATAGTAAGAATTTAAAATAGAAAATAAATATCACAGTACAATCTTACGTGGTTCGGTTAATTGCCTACGTTTATAGTGAATCCAAGGATCCTAACCTCTCTTATTAACTTCCTAAAGATTTTACAAAAAAAACTCAATGAAAATTTCTCAAAATGACTGAATCAATTTAATTGTTAGCTTAATCTCTTTTGTTTTTGTTATTCAACACCTTTTGATAAAACAAAAACAAGTGTTCCATGAATTTAGTTGTTAGTCTTCCACTTAAGATTAATTTATTAAGTACTAGAATAATAGTCACTTAATTAAATTATTATCTAACAAATATAATTATATTAATCATATTAAGTAAATAAATGACTAACATCTAGACCCCTCATTATATTAAAATACAATGGTCATGATCAATATATATTATCATATTATCTAATAATATAATAATAATATCTAATTTAATTATTCAAATAATTTTGAATAATTACTTTTTACCTTACAAATTTTTACTACTAAGGTTAAATGGTAAAATTAAGATAAAATCACATCATGAACCAAATTGTGTCACTTGTCAATCATCCTATTATTTAATAATTCTTGTTAATTAATTTAATAATATACTTAACAATTAAGTCTTGACAAATGCACATCCTGAGGGATCCCGAAATAATTATTCTATTTTACTGAAATTTATTGGATTGAATTATTCAATCCAGTCTGCTACCCTAATGCTTTACGAGTACACTTCTAGGTCCACACCTAATTTGTCATATAGAGCTATTTTATACGTCAATGAATGATGTCCCACACATAGTTATAAATATTACAAATCAGCGTGTTAGACCATGCAAGTTGAGGTTATTATATATTTGTATAATTCCTTCATCATTTATATCCTAGAAGAGCAGAGATATAGTTCATCACCGTCAAATATATATTTGCTTAACCATCAACTTATCTCTAGATTTATATTTCTTTAAACAATATCCACAAACACTTTTGTAATATTATTTATCCTCTTGGAATATAATTTCTGAGGTTTATGCTTGTGACCACAAGACTTTCTGAAATACAATCTCAGAGCATTAGAATATACAACCCACTCATATGAGCTGATGGATCTCATATTTACGAACACTGAACTCCATGATCATCGGAGCATACCCAACGACACACAACGGTCAGACTATGAAATGTCTCTAACATGTGTGGGACCAAAGTATGGTGAATTACTCACAAGCCCACCATGGTACTCGGGTCAAAGGATCACAAATACTACTCAAGTCGGAAGACCTTCCATTGACAGTTTTATGAGATGTCTATTAGAGGTTTTTGTGAGTTTGTTCAATATCCAGTCCTCACTGAATACCTGTATGTCTATACGAGCTTTCACTAAACTCATAGTTTGCTAAGATTAACCATCTGGACTATCCAAATATAGACATACACTAATCTATATTAATGGGTTCCACCGATAGACCTGCATCAATGAAATTAGATCAGAAACATCATGTTTGAGAACATATTTGTATAATGATATTTCTTAGCACCATCTGCAACTCTTTGCAACTATGTTATTATAAATATATTCTCAAGTCATTGTCTCATTTCAGAAAAGACTCTAACTGTTTAGATTTCGCTAACTTTATTAATGTGCTAACTCTTAGCATTGATATAAACTCTTTTAGACCATATATGAACTCCTTCAAATCATAAAATGTCTGAAACGTTACAAGCATCTTACCATTTATTATAAATAATATTAACGATTTTATGAGAAATGATAATTGTATAAGTATCATTAAATATTTATACATAATAGGATAGTACGTAAGCATAAATCCCAACAGTAAAGTGCTGGCACAAGTTTAAAAAGTATTTTGTGCCCAACAACCAACAACTATTAGCTCAGGAAAGCCTTTGTAATAGCTGCTAACAATGAAGATAACCCAGCATGGTATCTTGATAATTGAGACACAAACCATGTCAACAACAACTTGAGCAACCAGAACATTAGCCATGAGTATAAGGGGAATCAAAATCTTACAATAGGTAATGGTCAAAGCCTTCACGTTACACATATTGGATGTCGAGGGAGAAAACATCCTTCTCCTTCTCGAGGTTATATTGAAGCGAAGAACCCAAGATTCAACCTAGAACCCTAACCTCCTTGCGCACCGGAATAACCTGTCAATCAAGCAAAAAATAACAAGAATCCAAAGCAGAAAACAAAAGAGCACACCACCATCTTACGTGGTTCGGCCAATTGCCTACGTTCACAGTGGATCCAAGGATCCTAGCCTCTCTTATTATAACTCCCTAGAGATTTTACAAGGAAAACCTAATGAAGAACCCTCAAAATGACCTAAACGTTTAGTGAACCCTTACTCTACCACAAACAATGATCACCTAAACAACGGTTCCACCCTAGTGCACACAAGCACTTAGTGTCTACCCAGTTCTTCCCCTATTTTAGAGTCTCTCTTAATGCTTGATCTGAAATCGAGGGTTTACAAGTGTTTATATAGGGTCTATTTCGTGCCTACTAACCATATTCCTTATTGGAGTACGAGTCCACTTGTTTTGGAAGTCCAAAACTTCCCAAAACTTGAAATCCCAAAGAAAAACAAACTTTTGACGCGTCTGGCGCTACAGCACTCGTCCCTGGGAGCCACGGTGCTGGCCAAAATCGCGCCCAGCGCTGCGGCGCTGGGTTGCTATCTTGGGTGCCGCAGCGCTCAGTCCTGTACGCCCCTCCCTCGTTTTCTTCGCTTCCTTCAAGTCTTTGAGTCCCATTTCGCTTCCTCCTTCATGTCCCATACATCATAGACTTCTCCATACATGTCCTACACGTTCTATACTTCTTGTAACTTTTCACTTTAGTATTCATCTCAATTCTTGCCCAACCAAGATTGTTGAATCACCAATTTTCCAATATTGGACATGCTCTTTTTCCTTTGCATTCACACTCACACATTAGACATTTAAAGTTAAATAACATACTACATGTTCCTAAAATCAACAAAAATCTGATAAGCATTCATAAACTAATCAAAGATAATAACATCACCATAGAATTTTAATCAATCATGGTGTGTTGTGAAGGATAAGAAATATGGGAAGATTATGCTTCTGGCAATGGCTAAGAATGGGCCTTATCAACTGCAGTATTTAATAAAAATATTAAATATTTTATCGAATTTTCATTTTAAGCAAGAGTCATTAATTAGTAGTGTCCAAAGCTTAGTGTCTACGTTTTCATCTTATGTGTTAAAGAAAAATCAATCTCAAATATACAGTGGTGAATCATATAACTCATTGAGGAACAAGAATAGTGAACTTCTACACACAAGATTTGGTCATCCTAATGTAATAGTTCTCAAAGAGATATTGTCTAAGTATAAGGGTTTTCTAAAATCAATAAAGATGATGCAATCCTAACAATTCCTTTTTGTTCAACATGCCAATATGGTAAACTTTACAAAATGACATTTCATGAAATTGAAATAAAGACCTACTTACATCTTGAAATAATACACACAGACTTATGGGCCAGCACCAATTTTATCAAACAATGGGTACAAATACTATAATACTTTTGTAGATGATTACACAAACTTCACTTGGATTTATCCCTTAAATAAAAAAATCAAATACATTGAAAATATTAATTAGTTTTAAAAGGCATATTGGAAAATTATTTAGCCAAAACATTAAGACATTGCAATGTGACATGGGGGAGAATTCATTGCTCTAGAAAAATTTCTAAATCAAGAAGGAATAAATCAGAGATACTTATGACTATATATACATTATCAAAATAGCAAAGTGGAAAGAAAACACAAACATTAAGACTGCCTTAACATTACTAGCACAAGCTAATATACCCATTAGATACTGATGGGAGGTCATGTACACTACAACCTACCTCATCAAGAGATTACCAACCGCTAGATTAGAAAACAAATCACCATATGAGATGCTTTTTGTCATAAACTAAATTATAGCCTTCTCAAGACTTTTGACTATGAATGTTACCCATATCTAAGACTATACAATAAAAATAAATTCAACTATCATATATTAAAATATATTTTTATAGAATATAATTCAAAATATAAAGGTTATTTATGTCATCACACCTCAATAAGAGTGTACATTGCAAGGCATGTGATTTTTAATGAAGTATTTCCTTTTCATTCAAATTTTGATTTTAAAGTGGCGCTAACAAATTTCTAGATAAGTCTATGGTAAATCCTTACATCATTGTAATTGTATTAAGAAAAAAATATAATAAATATGCTCTTGAAAGTTCATCCACTCAAGCTCTTAAAAATTTTAAGTTTTTCAACTCACTTGTCTTTAGGGAGTATTTGCTCAGGATCTTGATGTAAGCTTAAGAATTTTTTCAGGTTTTGTGCCTACACGCACGTTTATTATATAATCATGTATGGTCAAGATCATTTTTATCATTAATTTATATTTGTTCAAATAAAATTAAACTCGGGTCATAAGAAAATTTTACTTCCTTCTCAACATAGTTGAATATCCATTTAGATAATTTAATATTTTAAATCTGTTATTGAAATAACAAAAAACATTTATAAGAGATTTAAATAGTATTAATCAACAATAATTTATAGCGAAACAGCTGAGGAAGACTTCAAAAGTGTTAAAGTGTTATCGAGTAATTTTCTTTGCCGTAAATTGTAAAATAATAATAAGTCTTCAGTCGTCACAAAATATTTTTCAAATACAATGAATAATTGTTAATGATGAACAGCGATGCAGTTTCCTTGGCAAATAACCCTCAGGAGTCGGGACATGATTTGCTTCCATTTTCCTTCTAGATTAAGCTAAAAGTCTTTCCAATAATTTGTTTTCTAAGAATAAAAAAAAGACGTTGTGCTCTTCACTTGGTAAAAGCCGCAGTTCATAATAAAGACAGTACCAGCGTGTTCTGTTTATTTTTATAGAGTAATGCAGATTTTATATAATTAAAATATAAAATTTATAATTAATTTACGTGTTATTAATTAGTAATTATTATTTATCAAATAATTATTAATATTTTTATATTTTTATTAATATAATATTAATTAATAATAAAAATATTAAATATTATATTAATTGAGATACAAATTTTATATCTTAATTATAAATTAAAAAAAATAATTAATTTTTTAATTGAATTAATCTTAAGATTTAAGAGATGTGATTCTTTCTAGCACTATGTTCTCTTTTTGAAATGAGAATTTTTTTTAGATTAGAGTTAGACTTTAAAATTTAAGAAGAATATAATAAACTACATTTAAAAATGATTAATTTATGTGTCTAATACTATTGTTTATGAATTAATACTCTGTGATTAATAATGCTTTGGTAAAATTATTATTTTGCTTTTTTTTTAAAAAAAAAAAAGAAAAGAAAAGGATATTTGAGTTAGGTATTGAACGAGACTGAGGAGTCCATAGAAAATCATAGCAAGCAAGGTCGTGTAAATTATACGAACGTGGTTAGACTTAGCCCTTCTTCTTGTTGATCACAAATTCCATTTGGAAGAAAAAAAATTCAAAATGTAGGACCAAAAGCAGACATTGCAGAAACTGCAAGGCAGCTACTTTGGATTGGACCATGCTAAAGAAAATAAATTATAAGAATGTTCTTATTTGATATGCTTGATTTTGAGATTTGGTCTAGAAGAAATGACACCTCAGCTTCAATATTCCATTTTTTAATTATGGCATTACAAGCTGTTAGGAAAAAAAAATAGAAAAAAGGAAAAGGAATTGAATGTAGCGAAATTTAAATTAATCATAATAAGATAGTAGTTTATCAAAATTCATTAGCATAAGTGATGCTACTTATCCCTGTTCAGGTACATCAGATGTAAGTCAAAAAGAAAAATTCTTCTAAAATGGCTGGTCAAAGTATCTTCACATTTTTTAGAATTTCTTTTTATATTTTTATATTTTATTTTTAGGAGGACATGTGAGTTATTTAATTAAATATCTTAAAATAGTTCATAAATTAAATAGATATTTGGAAATTTTCATAACTTAACCATTAATTTAATATAAATTTTTTTTTTGACCGAAGTCAAATATTTTAAATTTTATTAATCAAATAGATGTTACGTTGACTATTTTATCCTTATTATAATTTTTTAATTAACTATAAAAAATATTATTTATAATGACAATAATAGTTTTTTAAAAAATAATAATATAATTAAATAATATAAATTATTTAATATTTTATAAATGAATTAAAAATAATTAATATAAAAATAAATCAAAATTAAAAACATAAAGAAAAAAAATGCTTGTTGGGCGAGCGCCCAAGCATGCGCTCTCAACGAGCATTTTGTTCGCTGGACGCATCGCTTGACGGGCGCCCAACAACTGGGCAAAGGCGCTGGGTGCGCGCCCAGCGCCCAACAAAGCTTGGCTTTTGCCAAGCTTTGCTTTTATTTATTTTTAAATTTAATTTTTATTTAAATTAATTATATTTTAATTATTGTATTAAAAAAGAAAATAATTAATTGAAATAATTAATTTTATTTATTTATTTTGATTAAATAATTTAAACTAATTTATAAAAAATAAAAAGTTATTTAATTAAATAATTTATATTATTAAAATATAATTTTTATTAAAATATTTAATTTTAACTTTTTATTAAATTAATAAAAAAATTATATCTTAATTTTATAATATAAATTATTTAATAAAATAACTTTTTTATTTTTTATAAAACAATCAATTTTAAAATAACATAGGTTTGTATTTTATATATAATTTTTTAAATAATTTATTCTATTTAGGTAGCATTTTAATCGCAATTTCTTTAAAACAATGTATACCGTATGCATATCAGTTCTTTATGATAGTGAATGGTCCGAAAATAGGGGCTTTTATAAATTTTATGAAAAACATGTTATGGTTGGTTCTTATGTGTCATCCCTCAATGTACATATACTTGTGTATTTATACAAGTGTACATTCCCATTAAATCGCTAATACCCATTTAAATGGTATTATACATGTAACATTACAGATATTGTATGATTTAAAGGAGTCCAAATCAGATCTAAAGAAGTTTAGATAAGGGCTCGTAGTTAGCTACGCTGAGAGATATAAATGCTAAATATTAGCACAACTAAGTATTAGCTGGTTATAATACTCAGCAGATTCAAGAGTTGAAGCCTTGTTTGTAATGGGACATAGACCTTAGAATATACTAGTAACTGCATAGTTACAAAAGTTATAATCAAGTGCCAAGAAATGGTAATTGCGCAAGTATGTTCTCAAATAATTGTCCCTGATCCATTTTTGTCGATGCAGGTCTGTCGATGGATACCTTTAATATAAATCAGTATATGTCGTACCTATAGGGTATAGATGACCATTCTT
Organism: Ailanthus altissimus; assembly: GCA_946807835.1. NCBI lineage: Eukaryota > Viridiplantae > Streptophyta > Magnoliopsida > Sapindales > Simaroubaceae > Ailanthus > Ailanthus altissimus. Next base: position 15,519,578 of record OX327684.1, read on the forward strand.
AGCCGACTGTGAGCTTGGAGCTCGTATTGACATATGGTATCTAGTTGATAAGGGAAAATTTGTCATATATTTTCTCATGTTTTTATTATTGATATTTTATGATTTTATGAGAATAGATGGCTATTTATGTGAATAACTCAGCAATTACTCATGTTGGAGCTGGTGCTCACGTGCCATTCCAATATTGTATGAATATTAATTGTTAATATTTATACAATAAACATTTCGAATAAAGATTGTTAATATCATATTAATATGGTATAATGCTTGTAACATTAGAGACATTGTTTGATCTGAAAGAGTTCAGATCTGGTCTAAAGGAGTTTAGATCAGAACTAATAGTTAGCAAAGCTGAGAGTTATAAATGCTAAAAGTTAGCACTGTTAAGAGTTAGCAGGTTATAAGAGTCAGCGAGGTCTAAAGAGTTAGAACCTTGTCTATAATGGGACAAAGACCTGAGAGTATACTTGTAATAATATAGTTGCAAAGAGTTGCAATAGGTGTTAAGAAATATCATTATGTAAGTATGTCTCAAAGATAATGTTCCTGATCTATAATCACTAATGCGGGTCTATCGGTGATTCACTTTACATAGATTAGTGTATGTCTATATCTGACTGGTTCAGATGGTTGTTCTTAGCTGACCATGAGCTTAGAGCTTGTATAGGCATGCGGGTATCCAGTCAGGACTGGATACTGAACAGACTTATGAGGACCCCAATAGATATCCTATGACACCGTCAAAGGAAGGTCCTCCCGAGTTGAGTAGTATTTGTGGTCCTTTGACCTGAGCGCCACGGTGGTCTTGTGAGTGATCCATCATGCTTTGGTTCCACATATGTCAGAGACCTTTCATGGTCTGACCGCTATGTGTCGCTGGGTATGGTCCGATGCTCATGGAGTCCGGTGTGCGTAGATACGGGATCCGTCAACTTACGTAGGTAAGTTGTATATCCGATGCTCCGAGGTTGTATTTCATAAAGTCTTGTGGCCACAAGCATAAACCCGGGAAAAGAGTTTCCCATAGGGTTAAACAATATAGCAAAAGTGTTTGCGTATATTGTTTATCGAGATACGAATCTGGAGATAAGTTTATGGATGAGCAAATGGGGATTTGACGGTGCTGATCTATATCCCCGCACATCTAGGATATAAATGATGGAATGATTATACGTATATGTTATGACCTCAACTTGTATGGTCTGACACGCTGATTTGTAATATTCGTAACGTGTGCGTGGGGCATCGATTACGGATTAATGGAACAGTTCCATTTGACAAATCGGGTGTAGACCTAGAGAGTCCCAATATGAAATGTACTCTTTGAGCACTTGGACAGTGTACCGTATTGAATTGTTCAATACAGTATAATTCAGCAATTACTAAAGTTACGTTAACTAAAGTATATGGTTACATGGTGGGACCCACTTTAGGTTAACTTGGTAACCGAGTAAGGATATAATAGTAATTTCACTTTATGATTATTTAATTGTTAAATAATAAGAATAAATATTTATTTATTTAATTGTTAAATAAATAATTTAATTTAACTATGATTAAAGGTTAATCATATAGTTAATTAAGTTAACCTTACTTAAAGGTTAAGTAAAGGTTAACCTAACCATAGTTAAGTTAGTTAACTATGGTTAAATTAATTAAATATTTATTAACTTAAAGGTTAAGTTAAAATAATCTAACTATGGTTAAATGTTAACTAAGGTTAGGTTAAGCCAAATGAAATGCAAATGAAATTCAAATTAGTTTGGAATTAATGCATTTGTATATAAAGTGAAATGAAATTCAAAATTCATAATTTGAAAAATGTTTTAGATTTTAGGTTTTGCATTTTGGGAGCCAATTCAATTTGAGAAATTGAAATTGTTTGTTTTGTGTTTTAAGTGTTAGAACAACAAAACAAATTGAACAAAATGGTTACTAAATGTAATAACTAAAAACAAGATTTGTTTTATTTATTCAAGAGTTGAATAAAAGGAAAAACAAATTTAATTAAGTTAAATGGTTTAACTTTGAAAAATGTTTAAGTGTTAAACACAAATGCTGGATTAAGATGCTGCCATTCTAGACAATCAAACCCACCCTTGTTGATTGCTAGAATTGATCAAATATTCATTTCATGGTAGACTTCAAAGAAAATTAATCCAAAGGCTTCATAGGTGATATTTCTCAATCTCGAATTTCAGATTAATCAAATGTTATTTTCAGTGTTCATTGTACTTAATCTTCCGCTGTGCAAATGTATGTATGAGATATGTATATTGTTTGTATGATGAACACAACCCACATGCAAGCACACTATAGTAAATTCGCCCAACCCAACAATTTATAGGGACTTGAACGAAATTTAAAGAAAGAACAAGGAGCGAAAACAGGGACTAAAATGTAAAGTTTTCAAATTATGAGTCCAGCGCCCCCGCGCTGAAATAGTGATCGAAATAAGAAAAACGACCTGCTTAAGTCGCGTATAGCGCCCCAGCGCCGAAGAGTCACCGCGCCAGCGACTCTCCATCGCCCCAGCGCTATCCACATACCGCGCCAGCGGTGAATCCATTTTCATGCAGCGCCCCAGCGCTAAGATCCCAGATGCATAGCGCGCCAGCGGTAGTGCGAGTCCTAGTCCGACGAGAATTGAGATTTTCAAGCTCATATCAATCCCTATATAAAGCCACTCGTTCCCAGCCTTCAAGAAGGAATCCAAGACGACCCAAGAGCACCAAGAATACAGAGTACGAGTCTTGGAGAGCAATAGGAGCTTAATTGAAGCAACTTTAGAGAGAGATACAAGACGTTCTTCGGCATCAAGAGTTCATAGGCAGCGCAATTAAGAGCAATTCGACGTCTACATCGGTTTGCGATTGATTGTATCATGTTTTATTTTTATTTTTATTGCTGTGATTCTCTTGTAGCCATGAGCTAACTTATTTTCTAGGGTTAATATTTGAACTCAATATGTGTGCTTAATTGCCATATCTTTTAGTATTTAATAAACTTAGTCATTTATTATTTAAATTACTTGTGTTTAATGCTTCAATATATCTGGTCAATATATGGTGAATGAATTGGTAATATTTTGATAAACTTGGAAGAGGAATCATAATATTTAGACCTAGGTAATTTGATGCATGATTGTAGAGTAACATTCAATGTTGCATATGCAAGTTTCAATTTAGGATAGGAATATACCTAATTGGCATGTATGATCAATAAGACCTAATCTTAATGAATCTTAATTTATTACAAGTACCATAGGAATATAGGTATTTGGTAAATTAGTGTATACTTGCATGACCTTGGAAGAGGCTTGTGAATACATTAGTGTCTTGATCAATAATAAAGACTAAGTGAGTTAAATATTAGAGGGTTAATCATTAAAAAGCATATTGAGGGATAATATTAATCCTAGGTTTTCTCTACATTGCTATCTTCTTATTCTCTTTGCATTGTGTTTTTACTTTTATATTTTCTACATTCATTCTTAGGTTTTTATTTATCTGAAAATTATTAGGAAGATATAATTTTAATAATTGGTTAAAAAGAAACAATTATCCCTGTGGGTTCGACATCCGACTTATTTAGTCTCTTTATTACTTGCATACGATAGTGTATACTTGCACTTAATTTATGATATAGAATTATCGCATCACTAGTTAGGACTAGATATGGGACAGAAGCATGAGGGCCTCCAATAGACACCCTATGTAAGTTGTCAACGGAGGGTCCTCTCAAGTTGATTAGTATACGTAGTCCTTTTACCTGAGTGCCATAGTCGGCTTATAAGTGATCCACCATACTTTGGTTCCATGCATGTCACAGACCTTTCATGGTGTGACCACTAGAAGTCGCTGGATATGGTCTGATGCTTATGGAGTCCGGTGCGTACAGATATAAGATCTGTCAGCTCGCATAGGGAGTTAGATATCTTGATGCTTCGAGACAGTATCTCGAAAAATCTTGTAGCCACAAGTATTAATCCTGGGAAAAAGTTTTGTCAGGGTAGAACAATATGGCAAAGGAGTTTACGCATATTGCCATATTGTTAAGTGAGATACAAGTTTGGAGATAAGGTATGGATGAGCACTAGGGGATTTGACGGTGATAATCTATATCCCCAGCATATCCAGGATATCATTATGGAAGGACTATACGTATGCCTTGTAACCTCAGCTTGTATGGTTCAACGCGCTGATTTATATATCCGTGATGTGCGCATGAGGCATAGCTCACGGATTCATAGAATAGTTTCATTTGACGAATTGGGCGTAAGACCTAGGGAGTCCCGCGATATGGAGTGTACTCGTTGTGCACTAGGGCAGCGTGCCAGATTAAAGTGTTTAATCCAGCAATATTCAGCCTACTACGGGAATGCATGCGTGTTTGTTTTTAAGTATTAAATATAACAATTAGTTAATAATTATTATTTACTAATTATATTATAACACGTAGCGTATTATGGATCCTCAGTTAAATTTATCCAAGTGTGAAATTTGGTGGAACCCACTAAGGGGTAGACTTAGTAACTATCCATGAGAGGCAAAATGATCATTTCATACAATGATTATTTAATAGTTAAATAATCATTAATCTCTCTTATTATATAATATTATATATTATTATTATATTTGGGTGCCAAATAGTTGGCACCCATTATATTATTATTATTTTATTATATATATATATAAAGAAAGAGAGAGAGAGGGTGTGGTGTGCAATTTTGGCCATTTGGCCGAGAGAAGAAAGAAAAAAATGGAGAGAAGGAGAAGAAGAAGAAGGAAAAAAAGAAAACAGAGAAGGAAAAATAAGAAAAATGAAATTGTTTCATTTTTCTATAGTGTCATAGAAGTAATTATGAATTGCTTCATACTCCATTTCTTATCCTTTTGGAGAAAATGATGAAAATACATACCCGACCATTTTGGCGATTAAGAGTTAATTCCATGCTGGATATCAGGCTGTTGTTCTAGCTCACCAAGCCCACTGAGTTGGTGACTAGAACTGCACACGAGCTGGTCTCTATGCGAACTTTGAAAAAATACGTGTATAACGTTACACATTGTGGTGAGTTCTTTAACATTTCTAATATATTAATGCAATTAATATATTTTATTTATTGTATTTATTAATTAATTTCATGCTTCCGCCGTGTACTATATGTATAGGATACATAAATTAGGTAATAGACACAATTGCACATGTATATACCCACATGTATAAGATCCCTCACAACAAAAATTACCACATGAATTAAGGTTCCATGACCGATAAGTTATGACCAATTTATTCAAGAAGTTGTTGTTATTAGCCTTGATCTTTCACAATATGATATCACTTTGATATTTAGGGTAAATACAATGAACCCTATCCTACCTATGAAAATTTTGACAAACGATGATATAGACTTTTCTTAAATAAGATTGAAAGTGGAATTAGAAACCCTTTATGTGTCACTTATGATTCTAAAGTTATTCGCGAAATACAAAATGGTGATTTAGGTAATGAGAGGAGCCTACTAATTATATATCCTTATTTGAAAGAAAGTCATTGTTGTCAAAACCTTGTGATCAACATTTATTAGTGAAAATGCAGTGACGGATGAATACAAATATTTGCAAGTTAGTGAAAGAGAAAATTTACAACTAAGTGCTGACAAGATGCTTTCTAGAAAGCGAATTAGACCATGCTTTGGTGCTTGACACACAAGGTAATTTTGAGCATGATCTAATAAACGTTAATACTATTTCTTGTGACATATCATCATTAGTCATTGTATCTCTAGAATTAGGTAGTCTTCCTTGCAGCGGTAGTACACCACATTCTAAAAAGCGTTATGTGCCTATAATGAAGTTGCTTATAAGTACTTTTGTGAATCACACATACAATTCAACTATTATTGCTAATAATCACACATCTCAAAAAGTTGTTAATGACAATAAAGATCTTGTGGTGAAACAAATTTTTTATTCGAAAAAGCATCTACAAGTAATGCTTAGCTCAATGAACTTGCATATCTACAACATTGATGCTTGCTTCAATCAAAGAAACCCAACCTCCAGTGGAAGGATAATAGATTTGAGTAGTCTGAACGATTAAAATTAAAAAGCAAAAACATGAGGCAATTGACTTAAAAGATTTTTCTCAACTTATTGATTTAGAGGTTTGCTCAATCTTCCATGTTAGTTGTGTCACGGTGTCTTTGTGGGTGAGTCAGGCTAACATAACTACATCTGTATGCTTGCCGTGGAAAAAGTTGTCAGATTCTAGGTTCAATGCTCCAATTTCATTGTTTGCTTTCATGGAATTTCTCTCGAAGTCCTCCTTGCAAGAAATTTCAAATTTTCCATATGTTTTACGTCATTAATGGCCCTCAAACTAATTAAGAAATATTTTTGATCCCTCATTCTTTAAGCCGCAAGTAAAGTCCTTTTGTACATTAACTTAAACTATGTATGTATCATTAAGATATGGATTTTTTAAACAAACCAATACATAATACAATTAAAGGATGTGCTAAGCATACCTTATTATATTTTAATACAACATTGTTCAAGGTGTTGGCGGGGATATCTAAGGTTGCCCTCTAATTTAATATGCAAGAAACTTTCATGTTTACGCATTTGTTGCAAAATTGCCCTCAAGTACTCGAATGACCTCATATGCTCATAATTGTAAATAAAACTTTTTGAAAGTAAGATGGTAAAATTATAAATATCCATAAAAGATAGTTTTTTTTTTTACTTATAGAGCTAGTGGAAATCCGCCAACACTATATTTCTCATCATTTGACTTTAAACGCTCTAAGTCTTTTTTTCTACTGGCATTTGTAACTTTCAAAGATTTTTTTATAGCCTCGAAGCAAATACGACCCCAAAGATAATTATTGAACTCATTATAGTTATTTATTAGAAATATGTAATTTGCACAATTTTTATTCCTATATTCTGTGTAAGTAACCATTCTCTAAAAAATATAACATCACCAACTTCACCATTATAATGTACATTGCATATTCTGTGAAACGTACATGTCTTAGTAGTAATTTATGTACCAACTGTCCACAAAATTATATTTCATCAACATTTAAAAAATATTTGAAACAACATTTCTTAAATAATTCCAATTAAGACTTCATTAAGTGTTGTTTGATATGTGATAATTATTTTAATAATGAAAGGCTTGAGACTTTCACTTTCAAATCTATATTTTGTGCTTTGTTATTTAAAAACTTATTTTGGTTCTTTCTTAAATAGTTTTTGGTTATTCTCTTTTTAAAAGCATGTGACTTGCCAACAATAATTGAGAATTAATGTATAAAATAAAAAAAAAATAGAGCTATAAGCACCTTATGAATTTTGTTTGAAAGTTATTATTTGTGAGATTTGATCAATTAATTCGCGTTATTGGTTTTGTTCTTTTAAAGTACATTGCATATAATCAAATTTTGAATCAATTGAAGAAAAAGTGATTGATAGATCTACGTTTTATGACTTCTCCATATTAATTTATTTTCACGTGCATACTCTTGGTTATATGCATTTAACTAATGGAAAAGAAAATGTTATCAAAATGTGGGGCTTTCATCCCTTGACTCTTAGTGAGATACGCTATGGCTTATTCCAAATAAAATATAGACTTCTTTTCACAATATTCTTAGCATTTTCTTGACTTTACACTAATCTCTTTTCAAGAACATTGGTGCTATTTTCAACATCGAAATGGTGCGAATTTGTGCTACCAACACATCATATCTGTTCAATTAAATATTTATGTGTGTTTCATTCACACACATTATAAGGCTGATTATACAAGTAAAGAAAAACAGAAAGAAGATGTTTGAAATTTGAAATATATATATATATATATATATATATAAAGAACTACTCACTTATTAATGGCAGCCGCCGGCGGGTAAGCAATCAAGCATGTGGATGACAGCACAGAAGAAGCGATGGCTACCGACGATTCCTGCCCTTTTCTCTCTATCAAATTCACAGCGGCTGGCACTGTAAGGAGATGGCAAACAGATGGTTTGCTTGATTTACAAAGGTAGGTGTTTGGTTCGTTGTTTATTTTGTGTTTAATAGCCTTTTAATCATTTAAGATTAATGTTCTAAATTTTATTAATGGTAAAATAGCTTTTTTACTTAATTTTTTAGAATATATGTGTAATTTTAAAATATGAAACATATATTATGTAATTTTAGAGTCATGTTGGTAGGGTGAAATTCGCACAGAACAAGATATCAGGAATAAATCTGGTATTCATTAATTGATTCGAGCTCGAATAAAAATAAAGTGACACTTGAATTGTACTCTAAAATTTATTCGAGCTCTTAAATTCAGTTTTCCTAAAGAGTCATTCAGTCCAATTCAATACCACTCTAGCAAGTTCAATATTAAACCAAATCTGTGGGCATCTATAACTCGGTCCAAGAGGTCCTCATGCAAGAGTTGCATGAGAATAAAGTTAGCATTTAACCCCATTACTATGACAACTCATTGTCGTCAAAATACAGGCCACATCATCATTAGACCCACAACAAGTATATATGCAAAAAAAAACCCATTCTCTTGCAACATCACCATTAGGCCCACCAATTACCCAACTAGATGCCACAATTTTCTAATGGTTGGGTCAAAAGGTAAGGTCCCAAATGAGAAATTTCAAAAGAACCATTGATGAGTCTCTACATCAGCACATGTTAGACCTCTGTCTCTTACTAATAAGTTGATAAGGCTTGTTTGGGGTTGGTATGATAATCCGGGACTAAATTTGTTGAGCTCAGGGAGATAACATCTGCAGCTCACCCAATATCAACTGCATACTAACTAAAGTTGATCATCTTAAAAGTATCCAAGGATATTATGCACTCTAAAAATTAGGAATGTGCCTTTACCTCCAAAGTGCAGAATGTCATAGCTTATGAATTATGAAGGTAGAACCAACCCAACAACTCACTTAGAACTCTATAAAGACTATATATTGATCTAAGATGTAGATAAGGATGTAATGTGTCACATGTTCCCTTACACTTTGTGCGAGGATAACCCGAGCTTGGTTTCAAAGCTTAGAGCCTAAATCAATATGCATCTTTGACCAACTATTCGAGGCTTTTGTCTTCTAATTCTAGTATGTGTGAGACAGGCCTAAGGATCCTTCCACACTGATATATGTCAAGTAAGGAGAGTTTGAGTCCCTCAAGGACTTCATACAAAAGTTCTATAAGGAGGTTACCGATATGAGTGTTCTCAGTGTTAAGAAGACATTCATTAACTTATAAAAAAAAATCAGGTTAGGGAAGTTGTAATTTCCTTTCCAAGAGTCAGAGCAAAAAAATATAGTAAGGCCTATGCTCAAGCCTTAAAGTATATTAAAATAAATAAGAAGTCCCAAATGAAAAGCCAAGAAGAGAGAGGAGATAGCTCTCGGCCTAACGAGAGATCGAGGAGAGCTAAGCCTGTTTCAATAAAGTTACAAGCACTTAAGCATCCCGCTAATGAGAGATCCAACTCCCCTAAGGTTGCCTCCATGACCGTCTAAGTTCAATTAATCGAGCCTACAGCAGACCGTGGAGGTTAATAAGAGCAAAATAGATTTATAATTTGTACTCAATTTACTTAAGAATTAATTATTTTTAAGTGAATAGAAGGCTATTGATATGCTTAATATTGATTTTATAAGGACTGAGCATTAAAAGATGAAAAGTGAAGAAATTGAAGAGAAACTGTGGAAATTAGATTTAAAATAAAAAATTTAGACTTAAATGCAAAAATTGGAAATTACGAACAAATGCTCAAATGATTAAAGACCACTGTAGCGCTAATTTCATAGTTTACACCTCTCTAGCACTAACAAGTTATTGCGCTAGTGATGCAACTAATTTTAGAACCCTATTTTTTAAGGCTCAAGGCCTCAGTGTTAAATGTGCAACACAAGAGTTATATTTGGTTGGACATTGAGTGAATTTATGATATATGACATTAAGGCCCAAAATAATAGGCGCTATGACTTCAAAAGTTGAGGCTGAAGCTCTAGGTTATTGTTTAAATAAACATTGGAGAGTTGCATGTATGGCCCTAAGGCGTTCATGAAATTTGAATAAACTCGAGGGTGTCAAGTATGTGACATTAGGGCGTCAAATATGTGACATTAGGGCGTTTATGGCACTAGAATGAACGCAAGATTGGTATATGTTTAACGTTAGGGAATTAGAGACACTAGAAATATCATTGGGGTGGTGCATGTCTGGCGCTGGGGAATTCTTGACAACGATGGGGCAATGCTTCTCTAACGTTGGGGCGTTGAAACTACTATTGGGGCAGTGGAATTCCTAATGTTGCGACGTTCATGGATTTCACTCTATTTTAATTTTAAATGCATATATTGTTAATTTTATGCAATTTATATATTGTTATGTAAACTGTGATCATTTGTTTATGTTGCTAATCACAATAGGAGCCTTACCAGTGAGGGGTTGTTATATAAAATAAATGTGTATTGTGAGAATTGTATTCTCATGAGATGCGAATAGTTTGAAAAATCTCTCATAATCCGATTGTTATGTGTTTCATTCTTGGAGAATGTTATATAAGGTCTGTTGTGTCAATACGGTGTTAGACGGATCATCTCGATTTTCTCCAATATTGCTAAAGCGTGAGGGATTGGTCGAAATAATTTAAACTATGTTGGTTCAATATGAGATAAAACAAATATAAGCAAAAGTATTACCCAATATTGCTAAAGTGTGAGGGTAGTATCAATAACTTATATTTGATAATTAACAAGTAGATATAGAATATACTTACTCAATATTACTATAGTGTAAAGATAAGGTGTGTTTAGGACTAGTGTTAAGATTTTTCTGAGATGCAATTGACAAGAGTTGTCTACCTTTTAGGTTTACAAAGACCAATATTACTAAAGTGTGAGGTTAGAGTAAATGCTAATTGGATATACTTTTCACTATAAAGTTTAAAGAGTTAAACTTTTTTTCTCCCGTTTGAGATATTAAAAGAAAAATATAAAGTAGTGGGAGGGAGTCTTTAGATTGAAAACATATATGTTGTTATATCCATGATCTAAAATGTTTCAAAATTTTGAAATGTTTTGCTAACATCTCTTCTTTTTTCTTTTAAAGATAAAATAACTACGAACAATCCATTGATACGCATACTAGATCTATACCAACTGAAAGATATTGAGAATTATTTTAACTCGTTATAAGAATAGTTTTGGATTTGGAAAAGCTTGTATATATTTTTGATCAGTAAATGCTCAAATGTGTTTATGATAAAGCTTATTCTGAAGAGCTTGAGGCTTATCATAAATGGATAGATGATGATTTGAAGATTAAATCACATATCCTAGCCTCAATCGCTACTGATATTTGGAGGGAGTATGTTCACATGGATAGTTCAAGTAATATTATGTTTCATCTAAAGGAGCTATTTAGTGATAGACCACAGGTTGAGATTATCGGGTCCCTAAAACACTGTTTCAGTCTAGGCTATCAAAAGGCAGCCCAATTAGTCCCCATGTGTGTAAGATGATATCTTGCATTGAGAAATTAGAGACCATGAACATATCTCTAAATAATAATTTAAAGAATAGTTTGATTCTCCAATTTCTACCGGAATCATTTGTACAAATCATTAATTTCAACATACAATGATTGATTCCACCTATGCTGAGCTGCACATCAACATGCTGTAGGATCTGAAGAAAGTTAGATTGTTGCAGCTTGAAGAAATACAGCTTCGTGTTAGAAATGGAGATTACCTACAAGTTAAAGCTATTGGAAATTTGAGTTATTTCTCTTTAAAGGCGGATTTATAATGTTGTATAATTATTATTTTATGCTAAACATAATTAAGCAAACCATATCCCTCCCTATGTTAGACAAATAGGGTTATCATGTATTTATTAGAATCGTTTCATATATTTATATGATAAAGATAATGTTTTGCTAACTAATTGTCAGTTGATGAATGACCATTATATTTTGGATACAACAAAAAAATATCTTAAATATACAGGTGAATAAGAAAAGAAAAAGCACGAAGACTTTGAATAATACTTAGTTATGGCATATGTGATTTGGTTATATAGGCATGAGACACTTAACCTATCTAGTTAAGGATAGTAAGATATATGAACTTACCATAGAGCCTTATCCAGTTAATGAATCTTGTATTCAATAGAAGATGACCAAATCCCCTTTTGTTGGTGTTGGACACCAGGCCATTGATTTGTTAGAACTAGTATATATTAATGTATATGGGCCAATTAATCATATTGCTATGGGTGATTTTTGATACTTTGTGATTTTTATTGATGATTTGTCACGATACAAATATGTGTTTCTGATGAAACACAAGTCGAAAACTTTTAAAATGTTCAAAGAATTTTAACTAGAGGGAAAAAAAATAATGTTAGGGTTGGTGCTTACGTGTCATCCCTGAATGTACATATACTTGTGTATTCATACAAGTGTACATTCCCATTAAATTGCTAATACCAATTTATATGGTGTTATGCATATAACGTTACAGACATTGTACGATCTGAATGAGTTCGGATCAGATCTAAAAGATTTCAGATAAGGGCTCATACTTAGCCACGCTGAGAGATATAAATGCTAAATGTTAGCAAAACTAAGTGTTAGCTGGTTATAATACTCAACATATTCAAGAGTTTGAGCCTTGTCTATAATGGGACATAGACCTGGGAATATACTAGTAACTGCATAATTGTAAGAGTTGCAATTGGGTGCTAAGAAATGCAAGTTGCGCAAGTATGTTCTCGAATACTTGTCCCTAATCTATTTTTGCCGATGCAGGTCTGTCAGTGGATACCTTTATATATAGATCAGCATAAGTCGTACCTATAGGGTATAGATGGTCGTTCCTAGCTGACTGTGAGCTTGGAGCTCGTATTGACATATGGGTATTTAATTAGGACTGGATATAGGACAGACTCACGAGGGCCTCCGATAAACACCCTATGTAAGCCATCAATGGAGGGTCCTCTCGAGTTGAGTAGTATACATGGTCATTTAACCTGAATGACACAGTAGGCTTGTAAATGATCCACCATACTTTGGTTCCACGTATGTCACAGACCTTTCATGGTGTAACCGCTAGGTGTCGTTGGGTATGGTCCGATGCTTATGGAGTCCGGTGCGTATAGATATGGGATCCGTCAGCTTGCATAGGGAGTTCGGTATCCAGATACTTCGAGACTATATCTCGAAAAATTTTGTGGCCACAAGAAATTATCCCGAGAAAGAGTTCTGCCAGGGTAAAACAATATGGCAAATGAGTTTACACATATTATTCAGTGAGATATGAGTCTGAAGATAAGGCATGGATGAACACTATGGCATGGATGAACAAGCAATTATCCCGAGAAAGAGTTCTGCCAGGGTAAAACAATATGGCAAATGAATTTACACATATTATTCAGTGAGATATGAGTCTGAAGATAAGGCATGGATGAACACTAGGGGATTTGACGGTGATAATTTATATCCCCAGCACATCCAAGATATCATGATGGAAGGACTATACGTATGCGTTGTAACCTCAGCTTGCATGGTTCAACATGTTGATTTGTAATATCTGTGACGTATGCGTGGGGCATTACTCACAAACTCATGGAACAATTTCATTTGATGAATTGGGCGTAGGACCTAAGGAGTCCCATAATATGGAGTGTACTCATTGTGCACTGGGGCAGCGTGCCAGATTAAAGTGTTTAATCTAGCAATTTCAACAATACCACGAGAATGCTTGCGTGCCTGTATTTAAGTGTTAAATACAACAATTAGTCGATAATTATTATTTACTAATTGTATAATGACACGTAACGTATTGTGGACCCTCTTTTGAGTTTACCCAAGTGTGAGATTTGGTGGGATCCACTAGGGGATAAACTTAGTAACTATTTATGAGGGTCAAAATAGTCATTTCTCACTTTGATTATTTAATTATTAAATAATTAAAATATCTCTCTTATTTTATTATGTAATATATTTTTATATTATATTATTTTATTATATAATATATTATTATATTATATTATATTTATTATTAAATATTATATATATTAATATTAAATTTTGGGTGCCACATAGTTGGCACCCATTACTAATTTTTTATTATATTATATAATATATTATATTAATATTATTTTATTATTTTATATATATTAGATATCTTTATATAATGAGAGAGAGATGAGAAGAAAGTGATAGTGAATTGTGTGTACGTGAGGGAGAAATGAAAAAGTGTTTTCATTTTCTTCTTAAGAAACCGAAAGAGAAGAAAAGGAAATAGAGAAGAAAAGAAGAGAAGGAAAAGAAAGAAGAAGAAGAAGATATTAATGCTTTTAATTGGAGCAATTGTAAATTGCTTCAAATTCTCCATTTCTTATCCTTTTAGAGAAAAGGATAAAAACACACACCGACTATTTTGGGGTTTAAGAGTTAAACTCGATGCTGTGTAAAGGGCTATTGTTCTAGCTCACCAAGCCCACCGTGTTGGTGACTAGAACTGCCCGCGAGTTGGTCTCAATGCGGACTTCGAAAAAAATACGTGTATAACGTTACATGTTGAGGTGAGTTCTCTATCCTATAAATATATTAATGCGATTAATATATTTTATTTATTGTGTTTATTGCAAGTTTCACGCTTCCGTCAGACTTAAATATGTATTTGATATGTATTTAGACAATAGACACAATTGCACATGCATACACCCACGTCCCTTAGATCCTCCACCAACAAATAAACCATAAGTTTATTAAATACCTTCAATTAGATTGAGGCAGTGAATACACAAGCAGTGAATTCACTAACTATTTGAAGGAGAATGGAAATCTCAATTATTATAGTCTTTTAGGTATTTCTCAACATAATTGTGTTTCGGAGAGAAGAAATTAGACTTTATTAGATATGTTCCGATCGATAATGAGCTTTATTGATGTTCTTGAATATTTTTAGGGTTATGCACTACAAACTGATTGATGTTATAGTAGCTAAGCACAGACGCACACTATCCTATCAAGTAATATAGGATTTTCAGTCCAGATATCGATTCTACGAAGACTATGCGATTTAATTTTAGAAATCAAATACTAAAATTGTACATACTTAACTTTTATTCAAAAAATCATAATCTAAATTTTAATTAACTAATATAACTCTATCAATTAAATTAAATAAAAATAAATTATAGAATTCACAAATAAAGATAATCTAAGATTTTGACTTGTCCCCTAGTATTTCATTGGATTTATTAACTTCTTAGTTAATCTCTTAATACCAATTGTTGGCTTAGACACTAATCTCATCACAAGCCTCTATCGATGGTCGAGTAACTATATTACGCATTTTAACAATCACTTATATGTCTACGGTAATCAAATCAAAATGTCATTCATTAAGATCAAGTCTAAATTATACCATGCATCCCACCTAGGTATATGTATATCTTAGATGGAACTCATAGTTGTTACCCTATGATCATACATCAACCTATCCTAGACTAAACATATGAATCCCTTCGTTAAGTTCATCATGGTTCCTTAAACATTCAAAATATTGATCAGGTATAATGAAAGCATTAAACACAAGATAGAATGAATCAATTATATGTATTATGTTCATAAACTAAAAATTAACAAAATCCAAATCTATACTAGGTTCAAATAGTCTAACCTTAGATGAACAAAATCAAAAGTATTTAACTAATTCATAAAGATCAACAAGAATAAAAACATAATGATAAAGAAAGAGTAGAAAAACTAATCAAAGTGACTTCTTGATGTGCTTCTCGCTCTTCTTTGACTTGGAGTTTGAATTTTGATTTTAGTTCTTCAATCTTTGATTTTGTGTTGTGAATTCTTTCCTAGGTTTTTTCTCTTTAAACTTTTGATTTGGCTCTTAAAAGAGTATTTTTATAAGTATTAAAAACTCTAGGGGTGAGAGGGTTTAAATCCAAGTCAAAATAGGACATAAAATAGGACACAAAATAGGATTTTTCTTCATTCTCGCGCTGAGCGCCAAACGCTGGGGGCTTAGTGCTGTAGCGCTGAGACCTGGGGAATCAATTATGCCTTTCTTTGATTGAGCATCGCAGTGCTGGAAATCCAGTGCTACGGTGCTGTAGTCTCAACAAACGGGTGCTGCAGTGCTCAGCTTAGGCGCTATAACACCCAGGCTTGAGTTCCTGCAGTGGCATATTTTGAGTGCAACTTCTTCATTTCTCGTTCAATTTACCTCCCGTTTATTTCTATGCATCATATTTTCCATTGTACACCTATTTATGATTAAAAATATAATTAAATAGCCAAATATTTATAATTTGGAGCAAAATATAAAAGTTAGATACAAATCATACTAGTACTTTTTCGCTCCTACCACAGACCATTGCTCATTTATTAAACAAAATTCCATCAAAAGTTATTCCTACCACTCCGTATAAGACATGGACTAGTAGGAAACCAAGTCTTAAATATGTTGAGATTTGAGACTATCTTACTTATGTAAAGGTTACACAATAAGATAAACTTGCACCTAAGTGATATATGTATCAGTTCATTAGATATCTCAAGCATTCTATGAAATATCAGTTCTATGATCCTAATGAATGACATGTGTTCATTGCTTGTAATGCCACATTTTTAGAAAATCAAATTCTGACGGATCGTGCGAATAATAGAAAGATTGAACTTGATGAAGTCAATCAGGATAATGATGAATCGATGATGAAACCTTAGGTTTAATTAAGTGAGATACCTTTAACACACCATACTCGTAGGTTGAAAAGGATCTCAATGCCACTTGTTAGGTATAGTATAATACCTGAATGTGTATTTGATGTTTTCTTAGTTGAAGAAAATAATCTTTTAACTTTTAGAAAAGCGATGTTGGACATTAATTTAAAAAAATGGCAAGAAGCCAATGAAATCTAAGATTGACTCTATACATGATAATCAAGTTTGGAACTTGTTAAACTTCCCGAAGGAATTATTCCTATTGATTGTAAATGAGTTTACAAGTGGAAGTGTAGGCTTGATGGAAAGGTAGAGACTTTCAAAACCTGACTGGTGGCAAAGGTTTATACTCAGAAATCTGGGATAGATAATGAAGAAACCTTCTTCTAGTAGCCTTGCTAAAGTCAATTCAAATTTTGTTAGTTATTGCTGCATATTATGATTATGAAATTTAACAGATAGATGTAAAGACAGATTTTTTGAATAGATATCTCAAGGAAGATATATATATATATATATGAAGCAGCCTAAAGATTTTACATCTAGCCTGACTTCTAATCTAATGTGCAAATTGAACAAGTCCATTTATAGATATAAGCAAGCCTTCTGAAGCTAGAATCTTCATTTTGGTAAAGTAATTAGGGTCTAGTTTTATAAAAAATAAAGAAGAAACGTGTGTGAATAAAAAAGTCAGTAGGAGCATGATTACTTATTAGTACTCTACGTGGATGACATACTTGTTATTGAAAATGATATTAGTATATTATAATCAGTCAAGAGTTATCTTAGTAAGAACTTCTCCATGAAAGAATTGTGAGAGACTTCATTTATAGTAGGTATAAAGCTTTATAAAAATAGAGGTAGGAGGCTAATAATAAGACTTTCTTAATCCTCGTACAGTATTTTGGAAAAGTACAACTTTAGAAACTGTAAAACAATTAATGTACCTTTCAGATATGACATTTATCTTTCTAAGATAACGTGTCCTCAAAAGGAATATGAAAGGATTAAAATATCTAACATACCTTACGTATCAGTTGTAAGTAGCTTAATGTATGCCACGTTTGTATGAGATCTAACATCAATATGATTTTAAGTGTCACAAGTTGTTATCATCTAATATAGGTAACGACTATTGGATAGCATTGAAACATATCCTAAAATACCTTAAAGGTATAAAGGATAAGTTTTTTTATTTATGAAGAGAGTAATTTACAAATGAGAATATACATTGATTCAAACTTTTAGTGTAATTTAGATGATAGAAATAGATGTTCTCTAAAGATGCTTTTGTCTCTAATGATTGCTAGGCCATCATGGGTCCTATGTACAATTGATTCATCTTACTCTCAAAGTATGAAAGAAGGTAAGTAAGGATGGTTTGAATCTTGATTTTAGAGTGAATGGTGCATCACTCAAAGGAAATTTGTTTCTACATGCTCTCTATGCAAAGGTCAAGAGTGAATAATTAGGGATCGAGCCAATGTGAAAGGCCTCTTGAGATTCTCTCAGTAGTGCAGCATTGAGAATTCAAATGTCTCGAATAAAAGAGCTGTTGTTTGCTATATACAGAGAAAATTTTCTAAGCCATAAGTATAGTGTAGTGAGCTAAACCCTAAGAAGACTAAAGTGCATGGTTCTTATCTTATTGCCATATAATACAACTGTACTCCTCTGCCATGCCCTTGTACATGGCCATATACAAGGAAGGGTATGTTGTCTCCTCACGCCCCACGCGTTGATACCGAGGGTGAGGGTTGGGAATCGAACCTAACTTAGATAGGTTGTTGGAGATTCCTCTTAGCATTACTGAGCTGAAAGCTAGAGTAAAACATTCATTAGCCGTGAATGGAGAAATTGGTCAATAAGGCTTGAAGCACACTTTAAGCTTCGAATGTATGAATATTTGAACTATCTTTATCTCCATATAATATATTATGCTTCCCTTCTAGTTAACTTGCTTTTATTAATTGAGAATATGAAACCCTTTAGTGGCACTCATGGGTGGTGCCCTAAGGCTATTAAGTTAGCTAAGTATAGTTATCACCGTCTGGTTTGAGATTATTATATGATACATTGGGTGTCGCGAGTTTATTATTATAAGGGACTTAGTACACCATAAAGGTAAGTTATCCTTAGTATACCATTTTAGTAAAATTAAAGCAAAATGTCCTTGTAGAGAAATATTCTCAAAGCATTTGATAACGTACTTAATGAAGTACCTAATAGTTAGCATGAGACATAAACATAATATGATTCATCAAATAAGGCAATCTTTCAAATACTAGTTACTAAACCAAGTAAAAATAACTGAGGTTCTAACATTATATGAGCTAAGAGTAACCCTGTGCTACTCAACAGTACAAACCCAACTGGGCACACCCTATAAGCAGTCTACATAAAAGGAAACCAAGGCTTATAACACTTTAAGAAAATAATACTAAAGTTCATAAATATTTCAATACAATCATCTAAACAGCTCAACAGTCAAACATTAAAATAATTACGGGTTAATAGAAAGATGGGTGGTAAATTGGCTTTTTTAAGGGTCAAGAAAGATAGTTGGTAAACTAGCTAGCAAGTGGAAACAAGAAGCCCAGGACTCAGTAGAATAACGCTATGGGAGTTGCTAAAAGAGGTGATTCTTTACCACCATCAACTTCATCATCGTCATCTCTTTCATTGGTTTGGTAAATAGTCAAATCCATGGGAATATTAGCTTCAGAGGGTCTCTGCTTAATCCCTCCTTAATAGCTTTTGGCTTTAAAAAAGTAACATGGTTGGCTAAGGCTTTAAAGGTGTTGTCTTCTCTCTTTGTGGCTGTAGTTGTGGCTGAGGCTGGGGAAGTAAGTGTCCCTAGCTCTAGAAAGTTAAAATCCAAACCAGCCTAAGCATTAGACACTCTATTATTTTTGTGACTTAGCGCCTTCTAGACTACTTCCCCGAGTCCTTTTTCCAGTAGGTCCACAGCTCCATTCAACCTCGTGATGGTTCAATTTAGCTTCTTATTGGCCAACACCAATGCTTTCCTTTCCTTAAGGCTTTTATGATAGTACTTCTTCACCATAGAAAGCTCATTGGTAACAAAACTAAAATTTTAGTTGTACTTGTCCTTTTTCATCCTCAAGACCTCATCGCTCTCCTTTAAGGCCACTTAGTGAGTCTTCAAGTCCTCTATGACCCTTATGGCCCCCTTCAGCTTATATTTATGATCCTCTTGATTTAAGTAGTGTACAACAAAGGAGCACACCCACAACAATGCATACTAGTACAAAAGAGCAAGAAATATAAGTCGGTAAGAGATAAGGGATCGAGATTTACCTTATAAGAAAGACATAAGGCCCTTAATAGAGCACTCAGTGAGTTCTGCTAAGGTATTGATAGAGATAATTCAATGGTTAAAGCTTTATGGGCTTGCATTAAATGGGATAGTAAATGTTCAAAATTGTTTTTGAGCTTAGGACCAATATTTTCAGAGCGTAAAGAGCTCATAAAATCACAGGTGGTCTCAAGAAATTTTCTTTTCTTATTTTTAAAGAGGCTTAAACCCATAGACTTAGAGGCGGGAAAGCTGCATAGTTCCCACTAACTAAGGCACTAGGGCCTTAAGGTTGAGGAGGGCTGGGAAAGTCCTTTATCAAGTTTTGCATCCAATCCTCAATTTCCAACTTCTTAGCTTATTCAATGCGAGTTGAGGACGAAGGGGCAGAAGTTATCCCTATAGAAATTATTGGTATTATTATTTATAGGCCCAACCAGCTTAATTGACTTAGGATTTATGCACTACAAATAAGAATGCAACAATGGCTAATTATTATTCAGATACACCTTCTATATTCTATACTCGATGTCTATATCTAATTTATTTATCACACTCTTGCTTATCCTTGAGATACTCCCACATACTAGAACCTCCTATTTTTGATCAAATACTAGTGTCAATATTTTTTCTTACAAGAGAACTGGGTTTTCTTTTGCAAAATCGAGGATTTATTTAAGGAAATATGGTAATTATTTTGAGGGTTTAAATAAAAGAACTTCACAAACAAAGAAGTGTTGGGATTTGTGCTCACGAGTCATCTCATTATTGTATGAATATTTTTTTATAATATTTATACAATTCATTATTTGCTAAATTGCTAATTATTATTATTAAATGGTTCAATGCTGGTGACGCTACAGACATTATATGATTTGAATGAGTTCAGATTTGGTCTAAAGAAGTTTAGATCAATGCTAAGAGTTAACATCACTGAAAACTATAAATGCTAAATAGTTAGCATCTTATATTAATCAGTGAAGTTTAATAGTTAGAATTTTGTCTGTGACAGTGCAAAGACTTAAGAATACACTAGTAATAATATAGTTGCAATAGGTGCTAAGAAATGTTATTATGCAAGTCTATTCTCAAATTATATGTTCTTGGTCTCAATTCATCGATGCAAGTCTATCGGTGAATTCCTTTTATATAGACCAGTGTATACTATACTTAGATGGTTTAGATGGTTGTTCTTAGCTAACCATAGGTTTACTGGAAGTTCGTATAGCATGCAGATGTTCAGTAAGGATTGAATACTAAACAGACTCAACGACGACCCCAATAGACATCCTATAAAGCCGTCAATGGAAGGTCCTTTTGAGTTGAGTAGTACATGTGGTCCTTTGACCTAAGTACCACAGTGGGCTTGTAAGTGATCCATCATACTTTGGTTCCACGCATGTTACAAACCTTTCACGGTGTGACCATTGGGTATCGCTGGGTATGGTCCGATACTTATGGAGTTCGGTGCGTACAGATATAGGATCCGTCAGCTCACATGGATGAGTTATATATCCAAATACTCAAAGACTGTATCTTAGAAAGTCTTATGGCCATAAGCAACAAACTCAAGAAAGAGCTTCCCACGGGGTTAAACAATATTATAAAAGTGTTTACATATATTGTTTATCAAGATACGTGTTTGGAGATAACTTCATGGATGAACACATAGAAATTTGATGGTAATGATCTATATCCCTGCTCTTCTAGGATATGATTGGTAGAAGGATTATACATATACACTATGACCTCAACTTGTATAGTCCACTGCACTAATTTGTAATATTCGTGACGTGTGCGTAGGGCATCGATCTCGAACTCACAGAATAATTATGTTTGATAAATCAGGAGTGGACCTAGAGAGTTTCACAATATGAAGTGTATTCGTTGTACACTACGGCAGCGTACCGGATTAAATAGTTTAATCCAAAAAATTCCAGCAGATCGAACATTTACTTCGATCTCCCTCCGGTTATGAACGTGTCAAGACTTAAGAGTTAAGTACATCAATTAGTTAACAATTAGTTATTGACCAATGGGATATTGACACATGGCACATTATGGGCTAATTATTGTTTGATTTAAAAATTATCAAAATGACCTTATTTGTTGGAAAAATAATATTATTATTTTATTTATTAAAATATTTATTGAATAAAATAATAATAATAATATATAATATTATTATTTAAATTAAAATCAAACAATTTATTTTTTAATATAAATTGACATGTGTTTCTACTATGATTTAATATGATTAAATCATTTGTTTAATATTAATTAAATGATATAATAAGAATAAATGGATGACACTTGTTAATGGTGGGCCTTAAGATATTTCTTAATAATGAGAAAGTATTTTCTCATTTGGCCTAGATTTAGGCCAAATTCATTTAAATAATTTTTTATTTTATTTTATTTTTATTTAGTTTATTGTAAACAATAATAAACAAAACACAAATGGCAAACATTGACCAAGGATTCCATTAAGTGAGAAAATGAAAGAAAAATAATAAACAAATAAAAGAGCAATATATTGCTCAATTAATCAAGAAAAATTCGACCGAGGAGTGATAGAGAGAGAGAGAGAAGTGAATTTTGCTAAGTGTTAGAAAATTCTCTCAAGTGTTGAGAGCACAAAAACATATTCTCTCTATTCTTTCTCTTCTATTTTGGTCACCCATACTACAAGGTAGAAACAATGATTTAACAGCTGAATCATTTACTGAAAAAGCTGTTATTCTAACTTCCTCAAGCCTACCATGTTGAGAAACTAGAATTGTGAACGAGTTGCTTCAAGGCGGGTACTTCTATTTAACCAAATACCAAAGGCTTGATAAGGTACTATTTCTCAATCTTAATGTATTTTACATTTATGAGATAACATATAAAAGTTCATTTGTGTTTATCATTAAGTAATTTATATCTCGCTTATTTGCTGCGCATGTATGTATGTGATACATATGCTATATTTGTTGGGTGTTTTACAATCTTAAGGTGCTTGCATGTGGGGTGTGTTCATCATACAACAAATATACATATCTCATACATATATGTGCACAGCGGAAGATTAAAACAATATAATGAACACATGTAATACATATTTATTAAATGAAAACTGAGATTGAGAAATATAACCAATGAAGCCTTTGGATTAATTTGCTTGAAGTCCACCATGAAATGAATCTTTGATCAATCCTAGCAATCAACAAGGGTGGGTTTGATTGTCTAGAATAGCAGTATGTTAATCCAACTTTTTGTTTAATTCTTAAACTTGATTCAAAGTTAAACTCTTTAACTTAATTAAATTTATTTTTCCTTTTATTCAACTCTTGAATAATTAAAACAAATCTCTTTTTTAGTTATTATATTTTGTAACCATTCATTTATTTGTTTAGTTGTTCTAACACTTAAAACACAAAACAAAGAATGTCAATTTCTCAAATTGAAATGACTCCCAAAAATACAAAATCTAAAAACCTAAAAATTGAAACTTATGAATTTTGAATTTCATTTCACTTTATATACTAATGCATTAATTTTAAACTAATTTGAATTTCATTTGCATTTCATTTAACTTAACCTAATTATAGTTAATATTTAACCTTAGTTAGATTATTTTAACTTAACCTTTAAGTTAATAAATATTTAAATATTTTAACCATAGTTAACTACTTAACCATGGTTAGGTTAACCTTTACTTAACCTTTAAGTAAGGTTAACTTAACTTAACCATATGGTTAACCTTTAACCATAGTTAAGTTAAATTATTTATTTAACAATTAAATAAATAAATATTTATTTTAATTATTTAACAATTAAATAATCATAAAGTGAAATTACTTTTATATCTTTACTAGGTTACCAAGTTAACCTAAAGTGGGTCCCACCATTTAACCATATACTTTTGTTAACTTAACCTTAGTAATTTGCTAAATTATACTCTATTGAACCATTCAATACAGTAAACTGCCCAAGTGCTCAAATAGTACATTTCATATTGGGATTCTCTAAGTCTATACCCGATTTGTCAAATGGAACTATTTCATTAATCCGTAATCGATGCCCCACGCACACGTTACGAATATTACAAATCAGTGTGTTAGACCATACAAGTTGAGGTCATAACGTATACGTTTAATCCTTCTATCATTTATACCCTGGATGTACGGGAATATAGATCTGCACCGTCAAATCCCCATTTGCTCATCCTTAATCTTATCTCTAGATTCGTATCTCGATAAACAATATACGCAAACACTTTTGCTATATTGTTTGACCCTGTGAAAAAATCTTTTCCCGGGTTTATGCTTATGGCCACAAGACTTTATCAAATACAATCTCGTAGCATTGGATATACAACTTACCTATGTAAGCTGACGGATCCCGTATCTACGCACACTGAACTCCATGAGCATCGGACCATATCCAGCGACACATAGCGGTCAGACCATGAAAGTTCTCTGACATATATAGAACCAAAGTATGATGGCTCACTCACAAAATCACTGTGGCACTCAAATCAAGGACCACAAATACCACTAAACTCGAGAGGACCTTTCTTTGATGGTTTCATAGGATATCTATTGGGGTCCTCATGAGTCTGTTCAGTATCCAGTCCTGACTAGATACCCGCATGCCTATACAAGCTCTAAGCTCATGGTCAGCTAAAAACAACCATCTGAACCAGTCAGACATAGACATACACTAATCTATATAATGTGAATTCACCGATAGACCCACATTGGTGATCATAGATCAGGAACATTATGTTTGAGACATACTTACATAATGACATTTCTTAGCACTTATTGCAACTCTTTGCAACTATATCATTACAAGTATACTCTTAGGTCTTTGTCCCATTATAGACAAGGTTCTAACTCTTTAAAGCTCACTGACTCTTATAACCTGCTAACTCTTAATAGTGCTAACTCTTAGCATTGCTAACTATTAGTTGTTAGGGTCGGTGCTTACGTGCCATCCCTGAATGTACATATACTTGTGTATTTATACAAGTATACATTTCCATTAAATCGCTAATACCAATTTATATGGTATTATGCATGTAACATTACAGACATTGTAGATTTGAAGGAGTTCGGATCAGATCTGAAGGGTTTAGATAAGGGCTCATAGTTAGCCACGCTGAGAGATATAAATGCTAAATGTTAGCACAATTAAGTATTAGCTGGTTATAATACTCAGCAGATCTAAGAATCGGAGCCTTGTCTGTAATGGGACATAGACATGGAGTATACTAGTACTGCATAGTTACAAGAGTTGCAATCAGGTGCCAGAAAATGCAAGTTGCATAAGTATGTTCTCGAATAATTATCCCGGATCTATTTCTGCTGATGCGGGTCTATCAGTGGATACCATTATATAAATAGATCAGTATATGTCGTACCTATCGGGTATAGATGGTCGTTCTTGACTGACTGTGAACTTGAAGCTCGTATTGATATATGGGTATCCAGTTAGGACTGAATATGGGACAGACTCATGAAAGCCTCTAATAGACATCTTATATAAGCCGTCAACGGAGGGTCCTCTCGAGTTGAGTAGTATACGTGGTCCTTTGACCTGAGTGCAATGGTGGGCTTGTAAGTTATCCACCATACTTTGGTTTCAAGCATGTCACAGACCTTTCATGGTGTGACCGCTGGGTGTTACTGGGTATGGTCTGATGCTTATGGAGTTCGGTGCCGACAGATACGGGATCCGTTAGCTCTTATAGGGAGTTTGATATCTAGATGCTTCGAGACTATATCTCAGGAAATCTTGTGGCCACAAGTATTAATCTCGGGAAAGAGTTCCGTCAGGGTAGAACAATATGGCAAAAGAGTTTGCGCATATTGTTTACTAAGATAAAAGTTTGGAGATAAGATATGGATGAGCACTAGGAGATTTGACGGTGATAATCTATATCCTCGCACATCCAGGATATCATGACGGAAAGACTATACGTATGCGTTGTAACCTCAGTTTGTATGGTTCAATGCACTGATTTGTATATCGTGACGTGTGCGTGGGGCATTGCTCACGAACTCATGAAATAGTTTTATTTGACGAATCAGGCGTAAGACCTAGGAATCCCGCGCTATGAAGTGTACTCGTTGTGCACTGGGGCAGCGTGCCGAATTAAATTGTTTAATCCAGTAATATTCAGTATTACCATGAAAATGCGTGCGTGTCTGTATTTAAGTGTTAAATACAACAATTAGTTAATAATTGTTATTTACTAATTGGATTATGACACGTAGCGTATTGTGGATCCTCCGTTAAGTTTACCCAAGTGTGGAATTTGGTGAGACTCACTAGGGGTGAACTTGGTAACTATTTATGAGGGGCAAAATGGTCATTTCTCTGTTTGATTATTTAATAGTTAAATAATCACAATATCTTTCTTTTTATATTATATATATTATTATTATTTCTATATTATTATTATTATATTATATTATTATATTATATATATGTAAAGAAAAAGAAAGAGAGAAATAGAATTGAAGATTTAGCCAAACAGCCGAGGGAGAGAAGAGAAGAAGAAATGGAAGAGAAAGGAAGAGGAGGAAGAAAGAAAGAAAAAAGGAAAGAAAGGAAAAATGAAATTATGAATTAGAGTAATTATGAATTGCTCTAAATTCTCCATTTCTTATCTTTTTGGAGAAAATGATATAAATTCACTCCCGGCCATTTTAGGGATTAAGAGTTAATCTCAGGCTAAATACAGAGCTGCTGTTCTAGCTCACCAAACCCACCGAGTTGGTAACTAGAACTGCATGCGAGTTGGTCTCCATGCGGACTCCAGAAAAAATACGTGCATAACATTACACATTTGGTGAGTTCTCTAACTTTATAAATATATTAATGTGATTAATATATTTATTTATTGTGTTTATTGTAAAATTTATATTTTCGTTGCGTTAGGCAATAGATACAATTGTACATGCATACACCCACGTCTCTGAGATTCGACTGCGCCAACATTAGTTCTGGTCTAAACCCCTTTAGACCAGATCTAAACTTTTTCAGATCAAATAGTGTCTATAATGTTACAAGCATTATACTATATAATTATGATATTAACAATTTGTATTCGAAATATTTATTATATAAATATTAACAGTTAATATTCATACAATATTGGAATGGCACGTGAGCACCAGCTCCAACAATATTTGAATGATAGACACAAACCTACATGCATGTACCCTAGGTTTAAAATAACTCACAAAATGGTATCAGAGCAGTTTTGAGTGCAAAAATGGTTGTTAGTGATGTTCTGGTGCTCAAAAGGTGCATTTCAAGTTGATGAAATATGTATACTGAAGGTGGGAGCACCAAAGCGCTGCGGCTGTAAGTGTTCAGCACCGAGGAGCTAGAAATTTTTGTTCAAGCGTCCCAGCGATGGGTAACTGGCGTCCCGACGCTAGAGCTTCCAGGCCCTAGTGCTGCAACGCCAAGTGCTGGGCGCCTCAACGCTAGGTGATGGGCGCTTCAGCACTAATTCTGAAATTTGTGCCACAGCGCCAAGCACTGAGGAGCCTCTAGACCCTAGAGCTGCAACACTAGACATAGGGCGCTGCAGTGCTAGCAATTGAGTGCCACAACACCAAAAGTTGGGCGCCGCAGTGCCAGGGGCTATACCTCCCCAGTGCTGCCATACAGTAGACCGAGCACCGCAGAGCCGATGATGCTCACTCTAATTATGTTTTAAATTGTTTAAAATATTGTTTTAATTATGTGGGAGTTTATGAGATATAATGATAAGAGTTATTAGGTTGTATTATAAACAATGATCATTTATTTATATTGGTAAACACAATGGGAGCTCTACTGGTAGGGGTTAGTTATGCTTACACAGAAATTAATGTTTGATTGAGAATTACCTCCTCATGAGATAGGGATTAAGTCTTTGTGATAAAAAGAAAAGAGTAAAAAATCTCTCATGATCAGATTGAACAATAATACATTATGAGATAATGTTTTATTATTGATCAATCTTGTCAATACGGTGTTAGCTGTATTACATCAGTCTTTCCCAAGATCGTTACAGTGTGAGGGATTTGATCGGTATAATTTTGACTATACCAGTTATATATGAGATGAGGTAAATATATGCGAAAGTATTGCCTTAAATGGCTACAGTGTGTGGGCAGTACCGGTAGTATATATTTGATAATTGACAAGTTAATCTAAAATACACTTACCCTAGATCGCTACAGTGTACGGATAAGGTGTATTAGGAACAAGAGTAAGAGTTGCATGAGATGCAATTGACAAAAGTTGTCTACTTGTTGGGTTTACAAAGGCCTAGATTGCTACAGTGTACAGCCCGAGTAAAATGACAATAGGGTCCACTTCCCACTGTATAGTTTAAAATAGTTTAAACTATCGTTATCCAATTTTGAGAGATTAGAGGGATTATGTAAAAATGTGGGAGGACATTTTAAATTAAAAATGTATAAATATTATACTCATGATTTAAAATGTATTATTAGCGATTTAATAATATTTTTCACTAACATCTCTTAATATTATTTTATTTAACTTGTGTAAGCTAGGATGACATCTTCAAATCCCTTGGTGCGTATACTGGATGCACACTAACTCAAAGGTGTCAAGAATTCTCTGATTAGTACATGAATCTTAGAATTGTTCTAGATTTAGAAAGACTGAGATATGTTATTGACCAAAAGATGCCCAAATGTGTTTTTTAGGATGCCACCGAGGAATAAAAGGTGACATATCAGAAATGATTGAATTATGATTTAAAAGTTAAATCGTACATCCTTGCCTCAATGTCCACTGAGCTATAGAGGAAGTATATCTGCATGGACAGTGCCAACAACATTATGCACCATCTCAGGGAGCTCTTTGGTGACTGACCTCAAGTTAAGAACTATAGGGTCGCCAAAGCGTTGTTTCAGGCGCCAAAGCGCTGTTTCAGGCAAAGCTCCCTGAGGGCAGTCCAATGAGTCCTCATGTTCTCAAGATGATAGGATAAATCGAAAGGTTTGAGTTCATGGACATCTCTTTAAGTAATAACTTGGGGAACAGTTTGATTCTCCAGTCGCTACTTGGGTCAGATACACAGTTCATCATGAACTTCAATATGCAAGGAATGACCCCTACTTATACTGATCTTCATAATATGCTAAAGATAGTAGATGAGGACATGTATAAAGGAGGCTCGGCCCTCTTTGTTTATGGTGCTTCATCTTTAACCCCGAGGGCTTCTGGGAAGTTCAAAGGGAAGAAGAAAATAAAGGTGAGGCAGACATCCAAGATGGGTCCTCAGCGGTGACAGATATCCAAGCCATTTGAGAAACTGAAAGCGAAAGGCAAATGCTTTCATTGCGGTGAGGATAGGCACTGGAAACGCAACTGCCCCAAATACCTTGCCATTATGAAAAAGACTCCCTCAGGTATTATCTTTTCTATTATTGACATTTCTTTAGCATTTGATGCTACTATTGACTGGGTATTAGATACCGTAAGTCCTTCTCACATTTATAATATGTTGCAGGATATGAAGGAAGTTAGATTGCTACAGTCGGGAGATGTGCAACTTATAGTAAGAAATGGTGATCTCCTACGAGTTGAGGTTGTAAGACATTATGATTTGATTATCTCTTATAATAAAACTATTGTACCTCATCACTGTTATTTTGTACCTGCTATGATCAGACGGATTATCTCTCTTTCTATACTTGACAGTAAAGGGTATCATATGTATATAAAGAATCGCTCTTTATATTTATGTGATATGTTTAATATTTTATTAGCTGAGTCAGTTAATTAATGGGCATTATGTTTTGGATACAATGAGAAAAGTCATGAATGTACAAGGTAGCACTAGTAATAGTGTAGAAGCTTTAAATGATACTGAACTGTGGCACATGAGATTGGGTCATATAGGCGTGTGACACCTAACCCATCTAGTTAAGGATGGTTGAATACCTGGTCTGACCATAGAACCTTACCCAGTTTGTGAATCTTGTATTCAGTGAAAAATGACTAAATCTCCATTCACTAATGTTGGACATCATGCCGCTGATTTATTGGAACTAGTACATAGTGATGTATACGGTCTAATGAATTACGCTATAATGGGTGGATTTTGATACTTTGTTACCTTTATCGATGATTTGTCACGATACGAGTATGTGTTTTTTATGAAACACAAGTCAGAAACCTTTGAAAAGTTCAAAGAGTTCAAACTTGAAGTAGAGAAACAAACCAGAATATATGTCAAATGCCTTCAATCAGATCGAGGCGGTAAGTACATGAGCAGTGAATTCTCTGATTATTTAAAAGAGATGAGATTTTGGCTCAGTATAGTCCTCCAGGTACTCCGCAACACAATGGTGTGTCAGAGATGGGGAATCAGACATTATTTGATATGGTCTGATCGATGATGAGCTTCACAGATCTACTTGAATCTCTTTGAGGTTATACTCTGAAAACTGCAGCTCATATATTGAATAGAGTTCCATCTAAAGCTGTTCCAACCACTCCATATGAGATGTTGAATGGAAAGAAATCAAGTCTTAAATACTTCAAGATTTGGGGTTGTCCTACTTACTTAAAAGTTACCCAACAGGATAAACATGCACCGATGGGGTACAAGTACCGGTTCATTAGGTATCCTAAGAATTCAATGGGATACCAATTCTATGATCTCGAGAAGCGAAATGTGTTTGTTTCTCGATATGCTACTTTCCTTGAGAAAGAGTTTCTCATAGATCGTAGAGGTTGTAGAAAGATTGTGCTTAATGAAACCAAGATGGAACCTCAAAATCAATTGAGCGGAATACCTTTAACACACCCTCCACATAGGTCCGAACGGATATCTAGGCCACCTACAAGGTATGGTCAAATTCTTAAAGGTGTACTTAGAGTTTTCTTAGTGGAAGAAAATGATACTTTAACCTATAAGGATGTGATGTTAGACATCGACTCGGAAAAATGGCAAGAAGCCATGTAATTCGAAATTGACTCAATTTATCACAATCAAGTCTAGACTTGGTTGAGCTTTCTGAAGGAATAGTTCCTATCAGTTATAAATAGATTTACATGAGGAAGCGTAGGCCCGATGAAAAGGTAGAGACCTTCAAAGCCCGATTGGTTGTAAAAAGTTATTCTCAACGATCTAGGATCGATTATAAGAAAACTTTTGCACCAGTAGCGATGTTGAAGTCAATACGAATTTGATTGGCTATTGCTGCATATTATGATAATGAGATATGATAGATGGATGTAAAGACGGCATTTCTACACATATGGTTCCTCATTATTTTTTATGGAACAGCCTGAAGGTTTTGCATCCAACCAATCCACAGGTCTAGTGTAGAAACTGAAGAAGTTCATTTATGGGCTTAAACAGACTTTCTGCAGTTGAAACATTCGTTTTGATGAGGTAATCAAAGGATCTGGTTTTATAAAAAATGATGAGGAACTATATGTGTAGAAAAAGGTCAGTAGGAGTATGATTGTCTTCTTAATTCTCTACGTGGATGACATACTGATTATTGAGAATGATATTGATATGTTACAATCAGTCAAAAGTTATCTTAACAAAAACTTCTCTATAAAGATTTAGGAGAGGCTTCCTATCTATTAGGTATACAGTATTATAGAGATAAAATTAGGAAGTTGATAAGACTCTCTTAATTATTATACATCGATAGTGTCCTAAAAAGGTATAATTTTATTAACTGTAAGATAACTAATGTACCTTTTAAATATGGCATTCATCTTTTAAAAAAAAAATTTGCTAAATAAAAATGGATTCTTTGAGAGAAATATGAATCAAAATCTATTTTTTTTCAATAAAAACTATTTTCATTATGTGTTTGTTCCTGCTTATGATTCTTGTTTGTTTGGTCTTTGTTTTTTATCAGAACATGTATTTGTACTGTGAGAATGAAATGGTAAGAAGGAAACCAGAGTTGAAAGTGGATTGCGATTTTGGGGCTGATGGCATTGGTGCCAATAGAGCTAGCGTTGGTGGCGGTGAACTGGTGGCAATTGTGATAATAAATTGAGTTCAGAAAAAAAAAAGATATAATTAAAAGTATTTGTTATTGTATATATATTATTTAAAAAATGAATTATTCCTTGTATAAATATTTTTTTTGTATATATATTAAATATATTTTAATATTCAAAGATAATAGGTAAATTTTTTTATTATTAGAAAGTCAATTTTTTATAAAAAAAATAAATTCTTATAAATTGTGTAAAAACATATTTGTCATATTTCATGTATCTGCACAATCTATTGTTTTTTATAAAAGATTTCCTAATATTTGATCAATTATGCGCATTCTCAAACCAATGGATATTTGTAATATTAAGCTTTACATAAAGGTATTAATAAAAAGATCCCTTTTATTTATTCATGTCTTTTTTATTTATGTTATTTTTAATAATTTAATTATTTTAAAACTTTTTAAAATTATACAATAAAAAACTTTTTTTAATTAGCAATCAAACCATCAATATTTTATTAAAATCTTTAAATAAAAAAAATTCTATTTTAAAAAAATCTCAGAAACTCAAATAAAATTTGAACGTTATAGGCCACCTAGCACAAAATTTCTAGATAATGACTTCTTGTACTAGGAAAATGTTAGATGCAATGAGATTGTTTGGATTATTATAGAAATTAACTTATGATTGTCAAATGACTAGTCCTTGTGTTGTCACGATGTTTCTCCAAATGGAAATGATCAAGCTGATTCTCTAGCTGCCGCGTTCTCCAGCTTCTGCAAAATTTAGTTTTGTTATAATTGCCTCATTTGCAGGAGGAAAACAACAAACGTTGACACAATGGAATATAAATACCGCCTGCTGTATTTGAGATTGCAGTGCTACTGCTATTACATAGAGAACTTCGGTCTGAAGTATATAATTTTGACTAGAGAAGAGTAACCGCTACAAGGGCCATATCACAGTTCCATATATTCAACAAGCAAGAACTAAACATGAGTATCTAATCGCTCTTCTTAGACCTTGAAATCAAACAAATCTGCCGCCGAGTTTCTCAATGATTTGGTTAACACGATTATTTTTAATGATAGGCATATTTCGGTGGTGCTTAACATTCAACATGCCATTAGTCCACCAAAAGAAAAACCACAACTGTAGGAACAAATAGCATCAAATGAAAACACATGGACAGAAATCACTCTTTTAACTGCTGTTCCATCATAATCTAGCACCTTGGTTAGGTTGAGATACACCATTCCATTCCCAGTTTACACACATAAGACTGAACAAAAACAAATTTCAGTTCACAAAAATAGCATTTGAAAAGCTAACAGAGTCAAAATTTCTCAACAAAATCAGTTCTTACTGCAAGGTACCAAGATACCACTATAAAATAGAACCTAGCCTACACCTTGATAGCATACTTCCTCATGGGGAAGTACATCTCCCTCTTCCTCTCCCGCTCTGTCTTCAATGATTCCTGGGCAAACAAATTTTGGAACATTTTTAGAGGCAACAGTACAAGTATATTCAACCCTCTACAGATGAAAATGATTAAACAATGCATGGAAACTGCAGAAAAAAAGGTAGAGATGAATGGAAACTGCAACACAGAACTGAGCAAAAGAAGGGTTCCATAATGCTCATGGAAAGGAATATAAAATGAAAACCATTATTATGGAGTTTTGTAAAGTTAATATCATATTGAAATCCCTCCTTCAAAATTGAAACAGAAAAAGCCACCAAGATTGAGGCATGAATATCCTAGTCACCAAAAATATTTTACATTTTTTATATATTGGTCAGCAGACAGACCAACACCAAAATAGCTAAATAATACCAAACCCATGAAATACTACCAGCAAAATCACAATTCCACAATATATATGCTCAACTACAAAAGTTTGCTAGTAAAGAATGCAACAGTAAAAACCAAAAATCGGAAAGGAACAAATACCTGGTGCTTGGTAAGCCTTCTCCTGATAGCTCTGGTCTTCTTGGGACGTAAGTCAAGTGGTAAGAGCTTCTTCTTCTTATATGCTTCCCTCAATGCAGCCTTCTGCTTCTGTGAAATGATGGTCAACACTTGTGCAATCTGCAACCTCACAACCTTGCTGCATCCGCAGCACAACCCCACAAAATCAATGCCAACAAAACAACATGTAAAAACATACCAAGAAACCACAAAACACTAATTCACAGTAAATAGAAATAAACTTAGAGTGAATACATACATCAATAACTAATCATTATGAAAAAACTTTTAAACTAGTATTCCCGTGGCTTAGTCTTCCACACTGAAAGAAAAAGATGCCTCCTAAATACAAGGATCCATTCGCAATTTAGATATCAAGCACCATCCAAATAACCAAAAAACCAAATTCATCAATGAACAAGTGAGTTAACTTGGGAATCATTTTCATTGCTTTCAAAAAGACTTAGTTTCTAATCATCTTCTCTTTCTGCTAAAGGAAAATAGAGCCCGAATGAATAAATTAATATATCAATTAACTAGATTAATTCAAACCTTAAAAACACAACTGATAAAGACTTTATCTTTCTACCTAAAAACAGTTCTAATACGAAAAATAAACACTACCCAGATCTTAAAACAACACCAAACACAACATAAATGTATCCATCAACATTAATGAATAGAATAAACATCAAACCGTTAAAATATAAAAACATGTAGAGAGAGAGAGTAAGTACATCTTGGAGAGCTTGTTTGGGGCACCGCCGGTGACCTTAGCAACGCGAAGAAGGGCGAGCTCGGCCTTCAGTTCCTTCAACTGGTTCAAAAGATCCGTCTTTGACTTCTGCCTAAGCTCATGTACCTTGATCCGCGCTGTTTCATTTAGATTTTTGGCATTTTAGAAAACAAAAACACTTTTAAGAATATAAAAAACAGAATGAACAAAAAAAAAACGATAATGGTTTTGCTGATTAGTGGATTACCCATTGCTGTGTTTGGTTTCTCTGCAGCTGCTATGCCGGCTCTCTCTTTCTCTCTCTCTGAGGATGTGTCGATATGAAACCCTTAAAATGAGATGGGTGAGGTTTAGGATTATATATGCTCTGGGCTGGATTATGGGCCGGACCGACTACTGTAGGTCTTTGGTTAATTGGATATAAAGATGTGTGCTTCTATCCAGCCCCCAGTTTTTTACTGTTAAACTGCTTTGGGTTGAATGAGATAAAATGTGGGTCAATATAGCACCAATCTTTTATAGATTGGCTTGTAATGAGTATTTAAATGACGAAGAAGATGCAAAGCGCTTGTCTTGGTTTTGAATATGATTAATTATTTTTAAAAGGAAAATTTTTAGAAATAATCCTTTAATTTTATAGATATATTTTTTTAATCACCTTTTAATTTTGGATATTTTTAATTAGCTAAAGAGAAGATATTTGGACTATTATACCCTTTTAGTAAAAAAAAAACACTATCTATCTCTTTCTACTCGAAGCTCTCTCTCAATTAAAAATTCTCTTAACAAAATTCAATTGAATCGAATATTTGAAAGCTGACATTATGTAAATCAAACCTTATACAATATATTTACTATATGAAACTTCGAAAATGATTAATTCTTATTAAGTTTTTTGAATTTGAGAAAAAATTGATTTGTATTAAAAATTACATTTTGAGTTAAAAATAGATGAATTAAATGTGAAAATGAGTTAGAATAATGAAAAAAAATGTGAAAATTCGGCAAAAATTAAATTTTTTAGAAGAATTTTGAATGCAGACGGCAGTTAAAGCGATGGCCAGTTGTCGTTTGCATTTTATTGTATCTCGTGCGCTCTGCTTTTCTACAGAGCTCAGTAGCGATATGCCCACAAGGCGTATGCAGCTCAATGCTACACCACGTGGCACGTGTCTCACATAGTAAAATTTTTTAAAAATTAAAAAAATAGTAATTTTAAGATGATTTTAGATTTAAAAAGTAAATTAATTAATAAGTTGGTTAATATTGTATATTAGTTAATTTAATATGTATGTTTGTTATTTATTAATAATTATTTTTGTGTGTTTTTACAAAAAAAATTAATGTATTGAAAGAATATAGAATTTCGCATAAAGTATTCTTTCGCACATAAGTTACGCATTATTCGAAGATGTGGGTTTTGAATCCTATAATGTCTAAATTTACGGATAATCAGGCAGAGTTATTTAGGTATACGTGTACAGAGTATTTTTAGATATACACGATATTTTATTTTTTGGTATTTTGGCGCATGAGATATTATTGTGTGAGAGAAGATGTATTTTTACATCGGCAAAAAGTGCATCCGATTCACCAGGAAGGAGTTTGTATTAATGATTGAGCTAAAGATAGGAGATTCCTTGATTACCCAGAATCTAAAGAGATAATTAAGTAATCGGTTGTAAGAGAAGTACTTTTATGGTAGAAGAAAATTGACGTACACCTTTGTTGGTATTTGGTATAAATCTCTACACTTATTCGAAAATAGACGTTGAAGACATAGTTAAGTTGAGTTTATTCTATTTTGTTCATCATATTTTGATCCCGTGTGACGAATGTCTTAGGATTCAAAATTTTATTCTAAGTATAGTTGACAACCTTAATTTAATAAGTATCTATGGACAACATTGTATGGAGCATACTTTATGGCTCACTTAACAAGGCCGCATACGTTTCTGGTACATAATAATTTTCTTATATTCAACCTTTTAATCTTAATTATTTATTTTTTATTTATACTAAACTTATACTTTGAAATTATTTTAGGTATGGATTTACAAAGTCATTTTGGTATATGGTCAGGTTTTTAGTTTGCACTCTGGTGATTGCTTCTCTCATATTTTGAATTAGAAAAGCAATAGAACTCTATTGTTCATGAACATTAAGGAGACAATATTAGCTAAACATTTGGTATGTTTTTAATCCATTCATATTTAATTATATTAATCTTATTCTATAATATGTGTAACCTAATTTAAATTTTGGAGTTTCTTTTGGTACATCTTAAGTTAGTATCAAAAGATTACAAAAATAAGGAGGAAGTCATGCAACTGGTTAGACGTTTGAGCATTCCAACTGGGAGTTATACTGGGGACTCGCCCCATATGCATGATTTTGTTGGGAGCAAGAGTCATAGGGGCTTTGTTTATTTCGCTGACCTCAACGACGATGATTTAAATGTAAAGAAGGATGGGCATAGAGGAACAGACCCACTAGTGCCAGCCCACTGGTGTTTGGAGTAACAACATTTTTTTTTAATGCGATTTGTTGAATTAGTATAATTGCAAAAAATATTAACTATGGTTATGTTTTCCTTATAGTTTGAACACAATGTATCTACATACCATGATATTGCATATCAAATTAAGCAACTATAAGAGGAATTGGGGAAGAAAGTTGATCATACTGAAGCTGTTTTATGCAGAGAATGAAGAAGGATTAAGAAGATATTTTTAAGAGAATTGATCAAGTTTGGACTGATTTTACCCATCAATTGCAGTAGATGATGCTGTACTTTTGGTAGTCATGCTATTCTAACCTGATGAAAGTCAGAATATAGTAAGAAAATTAAATTAAAATCATTTACAGTAACTTAATTTCAATTTGACTTGTATTAATATCCACTTGTATTGATTGAATTTTAGTTTAAAGAGATCGTAGCCGCAGGCTTTTAGTTTGGAGAGAATGCGACATATGAATTTTAAACCCTAGCTGTTGAGCATGACATATAGCCAATCGACAGTCCCGCAAGCATCCGAATCTTACTTGATCTACCTAAAAGTGTGCGTATATATTGGTGACATCAAAGGCTTGCATTAACCTTGCACACCCTATACACGAATCCCAAACAGTAAAAAAGAGGAAAAGGGAGATTAAGCTTCAAGTACAACCTCAGGTGGACATAAATCTGCTACATTAAATAGATTTGGCCATCAAGTATGAGTTTCAGGTCTGGTTGGACAAGGACAATGGTGTAGTCACCTTACCTGGCCTTAAAGTTAACTCGACATGATTTTGGTCCTTATTACATAACTGGCTAGATGACTTTGTAAGTGAACATTATTTACATATTTATTGAATTTAATCATTTGTGTTTACTGATAAGGGCAAATTTGTCATATATTTTTTCATGTTTTTATTATTGATATTTTATAATTTTATGAGAATAGATGGCTATTTATGTGTATTATTGTTATTTATAGGGACTTAAACAAAATTTAAAGAAAGAATGCAAAAGGAGCAAAAACAGGGACTAAAATACAAAGTTTCCAAAATTTGAGTCCAGCGCCCCCGCGCTATAAGAATATCACCCCCAGCGTTGGAATAGTGATTGAAATTAGAAAAACGCCCTGTTTAAGTCGCGTCTGGCGCTCCAGCGCCGAAGAGTTACAACGCCAGCAACGCTCAAGCGCCCCAACGCTATCAACATACCGCTTCAGCGGTGATAGCTTTTTCACGCGTCGCCCCAGCGACCACTTCATAGCGCGCCAGCGGTAGTGCGAGTCCTAGTCCGACGAGAATTGAGATTTTCAAGCTCATATCAATCCCTATAAAAAGCCACTCGTTCCCAGCCTTCAAGGGGGAATCCAAGACGACCCAAGAGCACCAAGAATACAGAGCACGAGTCTTGGAGAGCAATAGGAGCTTAATTGAATCAACTTTAGAGAGAGATACAAGACGTTCTTCGGCATCAAGAGTTCTTAGACAACGCAATCAAGAGCAATTCGACATCTACATCGGTTTGCAATTGATTGTATCATGTTTTATTTTTATTTTTACTGCTGTTCTCTTGTAACCATGAGCTAAACTTATTTTCTAGGGTTAATATTTGAACTCAATATGTGCACTTAAATTGCCATATCTTTTAGTATTTAATAAACTTAGTCATTTATTATTTAAATTACTTGTATTTAATGCTTCAATATATCTGGCCAATATATAGTGAATGCGTTGGTAATATTATTGATAAACTCGAAAGAGGAATCATAATATTTAGACCTAGGTAATTTGATGCATGATTATAGAGTAACATTCAATGTTGCATATGCAAGTTTCAATTTAGGATAGGAATATACCTAATTGGCATGTATGATCAATAAGACCTAATCTTAATGAATCTTAATTTATTACAAGTACCATAGGAATATAGGTATTTGGTAAATTAAGGTATACTTGCATGACCTTGGAGGAGGCTTGTGAATACATTAGTGTCTTGATCAATAATAAAGACTAAGGAAGTTAAATATTATAAGGTTAATCATTAAAAAGCATATTGAGGGATAATATTAATCCTAAGTTTTCTCTACGTTGCTATCATTTAAATCTCTTTGCATTGTATTTTTATTTTTATATTTTCTACATTCATTCTTAGAATTTTATTTATCTGAATAATTATTGGAAAGATATAATTTTAGTAATTGGTTAAAAAGAAAAAATTATCCCTGTGGGTTCGACATCCGACT
The DNA here is from genome assembly GCA_946807835.1 of Ailanthus altissimus. Taxonomy (NCBI): domain Eukaryota; kingdom Viridiplantae; phylum Streptophyta; class Magnoliopsida; order Sapindales; family Simaroubaceae; genus Ailanthus; species Ailanthus altissimus. The sequence goes on from OX327684.1 coordinate 15,559,143, forward strand.
TATTTAGTCTCTTTATTACTTGCATACGATAGTGTATATTTGCACTTAATTTTATGATATAGAAATATCGCATCATTTACATAAATTAATTACTTTATAACTTTATTTATTGGCCAACATAGTACATTAATGAGTATCTGAAAGTGGTCCAAGTTAGGGTATACCACTATATTAACGGATTGTTACAATTGTTCACTTTTGTGGATTCATACTTCTTTGTAAGTTTTTTATTTTGTTAATATTTTTAAATTAAATTTCTTATATACATATATTGATTAATAGTTTTGTTAAAAAATTTAAGAGACTTTTAGATTTCTCCACGTGCAAAATGAAATAGACTTTTCTATCATTGCATGGAATGATAACGTGTTGTCGTACGATATAGGACTTAAATAAGATTTACTCGGTACATATATGTGAATTGAGGTTGACTAGTTAAAATATTGTATATTAAAAGAGTTATTTTTTCTATTATTCAAATAATATTATTTTTGAGATTGTTTAATTCCATGTAGGCTTATATTTTTGTCAACTACAAACAAGAGTATTGGATTGTAGTTGAGGTGGATATTTTGCATTAGAAGATCGTCATGTACGATTCCAACCTCAACGGATATACTGACGGCGTGATGAAAATCATGTCGTGTTATTATCTATACTATTACTCTACTATCTACATGCTTGTAGATTTTATAATCAACAATACATTACATTTGACTTCACCTCCTTTTATATAATTAGGTAAAAGGAGAGAGTGCCCAACAGACAATCAATAATAGGGATTATGTTTATATGTTTATAGAGTTTTTGATATTATATCATCTCTTAAATTTTGACCCTGAGCACGAGTCATGTTTTAGGAATAAGATGGCAATCAATTTATGGACTAGTGCCGAAAAGTAAATATAACATCAAATTAAATCAATTAACAATTTTTTTTATTCTGTATATTTTTATTCAATTTAATAAATAAAATTGGTTAATTTATTAATTTAAAATGACAGATCATACTAAGTATATTAAAAATGATAAATATATTAAACCAAGCAATAATAATAAAGTATAAAATGTATTAGGTTTACAAATACAAGGTAAGAAGTACAAGATAAAAAAATATACAAAATTTATTAAGCTTACACCATGTAATTGTTTTTGGTCCAATTAAGGCATGATGGTGAGAATGAAAGCGAGAAACCAAAGAAAAAAAAGTATTCGAGCTAAAATTCAAGGAGAAGAAAAATTATGGGATTGAAGAGAAAAATTCAAGAGGTTAAATGCCAAAATTAAATAGATATTTTTTTTCTCAGTTAAGCTTCACAAATCTTGGTGTTAATTTTGGCAATTTGTTTTTTAAATTTATAGTACATTTCACAGTCACATTCATGATTTATTATTTATTAGGTCATGATCAGAAAAAGTATTTTTTTTCCCTTTTCTAGAAGAAAAAGAAGAATATCAATCAAAGAAATTTTGAGGAATTTTGAAATTGAAAATGATGAAGGTTACATATTTCTAACTCAATATTGCACATTTTGAACAAGCTTAGCTTTCAGCCAAATTATGGTGCCTCTTTGACAAAATCTAATTAGCAAAATCGTAATGGCTATGATTACGATTAATAAAATATGAGATATTAACTAAAAGTATTTGATTCATAGCTTTTTCTATGCCCCATTATCCCTTCCCTTCTTTAATTATGGACCAAACTAAAGCAACAACAAAACATTGACAACCCACTATATTATGTCTACCAAGTGGTTGCATTTTCTAAATGGTTCAAGAAAATGAAATCATCTATAATTTCATTAATTGGGTGGTCACACATATGGTTTAATAATACTCGTGCTTGTAACGAATGTTAGAGATTTTAAATTTGATTTTTTTTTTAATATAGAGAAGGGAAAATTTAAACTCTAAACCTCTACTTATGTGAAATAATAAATGCATTGCTAACTCTAAATAACTAGGACTATTAATGCAAGTGTTCAAATTTAAATATTTTTACTCTCAAATAAAATAAATTATATAATTTGATTAAATTACTAATCACCATGTTTGTTGATTAATATTTTCGACCAAGGGTTCATTATTGTTTTCATTATAATAACTCAATTCTCCTATTCTTCATAATCTATATGATGGTTTTGTTCTTAATTTTAATTTGTAATCCAATAATGACATTTATTAATTACAAATCTGTGACCTTTTTGGCTTAATTATAAGTTGACAATCACAATTTAGTTCAATAGTTATCATCTTTCTACTTCATTCCTCCTGTACAAAAGTACACTCTTGAATTGTACTATATATGAACTTAATTTAAAACGGTCTCAACAAACTTAATTGTACTAGATAAGTATTGTGAGGAAGTTGATTAAAAATTATTGGGATATAATTTAGAGAGCAAGTCAAATGTATTAGGTACGTAAAGATCGAAGACAGATGAAGAAAAGAGGTGAAGATGGTGCTCAAGAGTAGGCACTGTGGTGCCAGGTTGTGGGCGCGGTGGTGCCCTAGACAGTACTTGGGCGCTGCAACACCATGTTGTGGGCACCGCAGCGCCCTAGACTGTGAGTAGGCACCGTAGTGTCAGAAGTTCAATACAGCGACGCCCGGGCGGGAAAAAGGCTTCCCCGTTTTGATGAGTTTCCCACTTGTTACAGGTCTTCCTAAAATGACTCTCACATATTTAGTTAACCTAGGTCATCCTAAAGCTTATATAAATGCTCTCTATTGGCTTAAAAATATCATCTTAGTGATATCTTTGTGACATCTAAGTGATCTGAGTATTTTTTATGATTCTTAGTGAGAGAAACCATTTATTTACAAGACAGAGCAAATTTTTTGTGAGTCTTTCTTGTAAAAGGTATACTTTATGAGTGCCTTGAGATTCAATAATAAGAGTGTGATTTATATCTACCATGGACGTAGGTAAGTTACCGAACCACGTAAATTATGTGGTTTGTTCTTGTACTTTCTCTATCTAGATTCTTAATTTCTTTGTTATTACAAATTTTTGCCATCCTTTGTTTCTAATGGTGAAAAATATATTCTCTTAAGAGGTGTTTAATGAATTGTAATATAGAGATTGTGCCACTTCCATGGTCTACTATGGAGTCGGCTAGTTAAACTTAGGCAGCAAGGGGAGTAACCTTAGAAGAGTGGGTTTTATCGCTAGAAAGGCCTTCCAGGTGTAGACGATGGCATCAGGGCTAGTTTTGTCTTCATTAGTCTCTTCTTAAGTCGAGACATATCTCCTCCCTCTTCTTGCCCTTTCATTAGAGACTTCCTATCTTAATTTTCTTTAAGACTCGAGCATAGGCCTCACCATAAGTTTTTAGCTCTAACTCCTAGAAATAAAACCACAACTTCTCAAGCCTGATATTTTTATGAAAGTTGTTGAGTGTTTTCTTAACACCAAAAATACCCATATTGGTAACCTTCTTGTGGATCCTCTTGTTGGGAGTTGTACATTCATGGGTGTTTGCATGTGGGTTTTGTGTTTAATCACAATTTATACATATCTCATATATATAATGAAGCAGCGGAAGCTTAAAGTATTGCAGTAAACACAATCACAATATATTAATCAGAAACGAGATTGAGAAATAACCCTTGAAGCCTTTGGTTGGAGATTGTTGAAGTCCACCAAAATGTTCTCTTTGATCAATTCTAGTAATCAACAATGGTGGGTTTGATTATCTAGAATGACAGCTTTTGATCCAGCACTTGTTTAACTACTTAAACTTGTGTTCTTGATTTTTTCTTTTGATTAACACTTAATCAATTAATCAAAAACCTATTTTGCTAAATTAGTTTTAAGCCTTAAAAGAAAATAATGAATTCAACTCTTGAATCCATTAATTAGAAGACAATTTCTCTTTTCTCTCTTTGTGAAATGGCTGAGCTAATTTTGCAAAATCAATTTTACAAAAAACGTTTTTTTTTAATTTAATTTACATTTGTTTTATTTATACAAATGAATTTAATTTCATTTCATAACACTTAATTTCACTTAATTTCAATTTGAATTTAATCTAACCTAATCATAGTTAACTCTTAACTTTAGTTAGGTTAAACTAACATTAAAATATTCTAACTATAGTTAACTCTTAACTCTAGTTAATTAAAAGAATATTTAATTATTTTAACCATGGTTAACTAACTTAACCATGGTTAGGTTAACTTTTACTTAACCATTAAGTATAGTTAATCTAACTTAACTAAATGGTTAACTCTTAACCTTAGTTAAACTTAATTCATTTATTCAACAATTAAATAAATAAATATTTATTTGAATTATTTAACGATTAAATAATTATCAAGTGAAATTACAATTATGTCCTTACTCGGTTACCAAATTAACCTAAAGTGGGTCCCACCATCTGACCATATACTTTAGTTAACGTAACCTTAGTAAATTGCTGGATTTTACTGTATTAAACTATTTAATACGGTACGCTGCCCAAGTGCTCAAAGAGTACATTTCATATTGGGACTCCCTAGGTCCACGCCCGATTCGTCAAATGAAACTATTTCACAAGTCCGTGAACGATGCCCCACGCACACGTTACGGATATTACAAATCAGCGCGTCATACCATACATGTTGAGGTTACTCCATATTCGTATAATCCTTCCGTTTCTATATCCAGGATGAACGGGATATAGATCATTACCGTCAAATCCCGATAATTTCATCCATCACTTTATTATCTTCAGATTCGTATCTTTATGAACAATTTACGCAAACACTTTTGCTATAATGTTCAAACCTGGAGGAAACTCCTTTCCTAGGTTAATTGCTTACGGCCATAAGACTTTACAAGATACAATCTCGAAGTTCGGATATGCAACCCATCTATGTGAGCTGGCGGATCCCATATCTACGCACACCGAACTCCATGAGCATCGGACCATACCCAGCGACACGTAGCGGTCAGACCATGAAAGGTCTCTGACATACGTGGAACCAAAGTATGATGGATCTCCCACAAGTTCACCGTGGCGCTCAGGTCGAAGGACCACAAATACTACTCAACTCGAGAGGACCTTCCTTTGACGGTTTCATAGGATATCTATTGGGGTCCTCATGAGTCTGTTCAGTATCCAGTCCTAATTGAATACCTGTATGTCTATATGAACTTCAACCAAGCTCATGGTTAACTAAGAATAACCATTTGTACAATACAGCTACAGACATACACTAATCTATGTGTTTCACCGATAAACCCTCATTGGTAAACGTAGATCAGGAACTCTATATTTGAGAAGATACTTCCATAACGACATTTCTTAGTCTCTATTGCAACTCTTTGCAATTTTGTCATTACTAGTAGATTCTCAGGTCTTTGTTACATTATAGATTAGGTTCTAACTTTTTAGATCCCGCTGGGTATTATAACCTGCTAACACTTAGCATTTATAACTATCAGCTTTGCTAACTCTTAGCCATGGTTTAAACTTCTTTAAACCAGATATGAACTCATTCAGATCATATCATTTTTATAATGTTACAAGATTAAATACCATTTAATAAAAGTTATCAGCGATTTAATAAAATATGCATTGTATAAATATTACAAACTAAATATTCATACAAACTGGGATGGCGCGTAAGCACATACCCTAACACCTCTGTATAAAGTTTTTGAGTGACTCAAACTCTCATTGTCTTACATACATCAGGAAAGATGGGTCTTTAGGCCTATCATGCGAATACTGAAATTAGAAGTCTCATTTCCCATTTCTCTTAATTTGCTTTACAGCTCGAGTATAGACCTCATCATACAATTTCAGCTCTAACTCTTAGAAAGCAAACCACAACTTCTTAAGCCTGATATTTTTATAAAAGTTGATGAGTGTTTCCCTAATGTAAAAAATACCCATACTATCTTCATAGTTCATAAGCTGAGGCATCTTGAACTTAAGAGGCAAAGGTGCACTCTTAATGCCTTCATTGAAGGGAGATCTGGTCTCCAATATAGGAAAGGAACTGCTACAACATCCTTTGGTTATCGATTACCCTTAAGATCTTATTAAACCTTGTTAACTTTTCTTAGGAGATTTGTTATGGTGTTGTCAACCTCAATATTCTCTACCTCTTTGTTGGCTTAATGCTTGGTAATTGAATGAGTTTCCAAGGTCTCTTTAAAGGGTTACTTGTCTCCTTCATTGTTTGCTCCCTAACCTACTTTTAGTGATAAATTTGAGCTCTTTATTAGGAAGAGAGGGATATTTGTTCTTACTAACTTGTCTTCTCTGTTAGAGCTTTAAGAACTATAGCTCTTAGGCGGTCATGATGGAAGCGAGCAGGAGTAAGTTGAGTTAGCCTGTAAGTCCCATTTTTTGTTATTATCCCGCCTCCAGCTACATTAGTAATCATACGATGCAACTTTTTGGGGAACTCATCAAATTGCTTCTAGGTGACTAGAGCATCTTCGTTAAATGGACCATTAGGCATCCTTAAGGTTTTTTCCTAAGTGTGTTTAAGGATATGCTACATAGGTCCTTTTAAATCTCAATTACTTTTTCAACGTGTGGTTTCTAGTCAAGGCTTCAGTTTTTCTTAACAATTTAGACATGATAAAGGTTTCACCAATCCTTGGCTGGTTAGATTTGGTAAGGTGTCACAAAGTAGGCTTTTCTAAAAAATTTCATAAATGTCTTCAAATGTTTAAGGATGATTTTCAGTTAAGGCTGACTTAAATGTGTGAAGAGTACAAAATGATGGAAAATTCTAGTTATTAGACTTGTTAGTGCTAAGAGTTGAGTTTGGACCTTTGATTTAGTAGTGTTGGAACTAATATTAAATAAGGATCATACTGAGGACCAATTACGAGTTAAGCTATTTTAGAGGACCTGAGAAACGCAAGAAACATAAGATTAGTCAACCTACCGGCGCTCAAGTTAGGTGGAGGCTCAGAGGTCAATCTTCATAGGGTTTAGCCCCTTAGAGAGAGAGAGAGAGTAAACAAAAAGGCAGAGAGTTTTTCTTACTAGAATAATTATCTTAGTTTGAATTCTTCTCTCATCTTCTTTTAAATAAAGATAAACCTTAAGCATAAAGGAAACTAGCATGGAGATTACCCCTCAAATGAGACATATTGAGAGGCATTTTGAATAACTAACTTAGATAAGAGTATGTGGATAATTGTGCCATTCTGACATAACACAAAAAACAATGCTTGAAAAATGCTTACTTTATTTATTATATCTTTACATTCTCTATTCTATATTATTTTACTTTCTATATTATAGAAATATTTTTTTATATAAATAAAGGAATTATATATATTCGAGAAAATATAACTTATAGAATTTATTTATTTTTATTGTCTTTTGTATTCCATTATATAAATGGATACAACTTTTTTCAACAATTCGATTTTTATAATTTATAGAAAATAAAAAAATAAAAATAAAGAAATGATTCAAAAGAGATACATTGAATTAAAACAGAAAGAGTACTAAGTATTTTTCTAATTAGGTACTTTTTTTAGTAGTCGGTTTGATTAAGTGGACTGGGAGCACTAAGTGGTTAGTAGACCTTGTCCCTCTAAGTTTAGCGGATTCAGTGTTGCATCACATCAACAACTTCAGATAACTCTTATCAGTATATTAGTAGGGGATAAAAACCTATTACTTGCTGACATTGAGGCTTGTTATTAGCTCTTTAAAGATTTTCCTCATTAGATCTTATCTTTAGCCCCAATTATCAAATGACATGGCTCTACATGGACCTCTACCGAGATCTGATAGTGACATGGTAGTACCTGAACTCTGATGATATGTGTACCTATTAGTTGGCTTGATGATGACATGGCAAATAACTTGTCCATAATAACATGTTTGATAGCAATACTAAATGGTGACAAAATAATATAGCTATTAATTCTTCGCTCTAACTTATCTTATATCGTGTTTCAAATATTACATCACATTAATGTAGTGACACTTAGAGATTGTATTCCTATTCTCTCTAACTATAAATAACGGGTTTATCTTGTTCATTTGAACAAAGACGTATGAAAAGATACAATGACTTCAATTTTATGATGAGTTTATCTTGTTCCTATAGAAATTCAAATGATGTACAATTTATACCAACGGGATTTGTTTTTAAATTATCAAACAGAGGATGATCAAGATGATATAAAATTTAAAAAAAAATAGAAGGAAAAAGAAAATAATGTATATAAGATGATAAATTGGTAATGGCCACAACATAACACACATAGATTAAATTTTTTACATGTGAAATTATTTATAATTTGAACATATTATTTTTAAAAGAAATTAGTGATTAAACTATCAATTCTTTTTTTCAAAAAAGAGAAATTTGAATGCCGAATTAAGAGTTGATTGATAGGAAAATAAAATATAAATTATTTGATTCTTCCAATATACATATGCTTGAGATTATCATATCCTTAGTAAAAAATGATCATTTGCAGTACATGAACATGAAATGCGCAATAGTTTTGACTTTTTGATTTTTCTTTTTCCTTTTTTTGGATGAACTATCAATGGGTCCTTGGAATGAGACGGAAAATTGATGGTCAAATTAGGCTACATTTCTAAAAGTTACATCACCAACAACAAGTGGTGTTCACACATGGAAATTGGATGGAGCCAACCATAAATCTTGGTCATTTCTTGGAAATAGGAGAATTAACATATACATTCAGATTCAGTTATATATTCAACAAGAATAGGATATAAATAATTTTGTGTATGAAATTTGACCCGTTACTTAAATTTGTTTATCTTAATTTAAATTATTTAATTTTATCAATCTTTGTTAGGTGGTTATCATTTAAGTTAACAAAAGAAAAGTAAAAGAGTAATTCAATAAAAAAACTGATACGTAAGATGTCTCATTATCGTCATGTATCAAATAATTATTGATTATTAATAAAAAAATAAAAATAAAAGAACATGTAATATAATGTAATATGTTTACTTATTTAACATTTGGACTCTAACCAATGACCCTCTAGCATTACCCACTTATCCTCTAATATTTTATATTACTAGAAAAAATATTTACTGTTATAAAATTTAAAATTCTGTTAAATATCAACTCTTATTATAATTTTATTTATTTACTCTTACATTACTATTTTTTCATAAATTATTAATATAATTTTAAAAAAAAAAATAAAACTTAAATAATTTATAACAAAAGCTGTAACATATTTATATTAAGATGGAATAATGAATATTTTAGTTATTTTTTTATATTTTTATTTTTATTAATTAATTAATTTTTAAATGTATTAATATTTAATGCTCATAAAAAAGAATAAATATGTTTTATTTTTTATATTACTAAAAAATAATATGGTAATATATTTATTATTTTTCAAAAGTAATAAATAATACTGTATTTAAAAAAATTAATTAATGAATAAAATTTTAAAATATAAAATAAATAAAAAAATAAAAAATCAATATATTTATCCTTCCATCATAACATAAATATGCTATGATTTTTATTATTTTAATTTTATTTTACAATTATATTAATAATATTTAAAAAAATTGTAATGTAAGGTTAAATTAGTAAAAAAAAAAGCCAATAAGAGTTAATATATCATAAAAATGTCATAACAACAAGTTTTTTGGATAATATAAAATATTATAGAGTAAGTGAGTAATGCCAAAAATGAGAGGGGTCATATATAGTTTTTCTTAATATTTATTTTAAAATTTTATATTAAATTTATAATATATCTCTCTGTCACCCAATTCATTATCTCTCTTCAACTCCTTCATTACCACCCCGCCACCACCACTTTTCTTCTTCTCCTCTTTGGAGAAAAAAATATTACAATAATTTTTAACTTGGCCCCCCTTTCCCTAGACCATGTTGACCGCTTGCTTTCTCCTTTTACTTTAAAAAAAAAATTAGATTCTCCCCAATTTTCATCAAAATCAAAATTAATATAAATCATGATCAACCTTTGATAATGGAACAAACGAAAGTAAAAGAGTGAAAAAAAAATCTAAATCATGAATGGAGAAGCTACTCAAAATGCATTTATAAAGAAGAATTAATGAAAAATTAAATTTTAATTTGGGTGTATATTTGGATCTGAAACACTTATCATCATCGATCTTAATCTAATTTATGACCTATTTGTGAAATTAATAATAGATTTTAATTTGGGGGCATGTTTGAGAAACTTAAAAAGAAGAAGCAAAATGTTTGCCTTTTAATGAAAATGGTAAAATCTAAAATTTGGATTGGAGAAGAAGATGAGGAAAAAGAATAAGATTTTCTTTTTCATTTTTTCATTCTTAAAGATAAAATTTAAAATATTAGCTAATTTGTAATACAAATTAAATAATTTTTTTTGTTGATGAGTCTTTTTTTTATCAATGAGCAATCATTGATTGACACATAGACATAATAGGTACGGTCAAATGATTGATACATAATTATAACAAAGACAAAAATGTTATTGTAAAGCAAAATTATCTTTTTTGTTAGACCTAACAAAAAGGGATAAAATTAAATAATTAAAACAAAATAAATAAATTTAAGTAATGAACCAAATTCTAGAATTAAAATTTTCCTTATACCTTAAGAATATTCCATCATATTCATGAACATTTCTCTAGTCAAACAGATTTGTTCAATTTTAAGAATATTATATATGTTAATATTTATTAGCTTATTTTTCAAATGAATGACCAGAAAATGATTAATTTTCTTTTTATTTTCACTTTTGAAACAAAAAAAGGCCAATGCTAATGGTGTGCGAAGATTGTACTTATTTTTTATTGGGAAGCAATAGCAACCAGTTGAGCCACACAACCTTAACAATATCAATAGTAGTTCCCCCAAACACAACGGATAACTATCAACATTATTTTTTTATAACGTTTAACGAAGACCCAACTTATAGACACTACAATAGTGGGATGGATGAGATTATGACAGTGTTGAAAATATTAATAATGTGGAAGGGGATTGTGATGTTATTTAAAAACGTTGGTCGTGTGGAAGAATGTGTCAGTTTGGATGATATATTAGAAGGCAGACATTGTTATATTTTAACAAACTCCCTTAATATTGAAGATAAAAAACGAGATTATTGTGAAACTAAAAACCTCTTTATGTTTATGTAGCCAACACTACCATCGGACTTAGGCATATGTGATAAGATCTTGTGTTGTGAAATTGGGAATGTATTTGTGAAAAAAAATGTTTAATAGTAAGATAAACTTCACCAGGCTAGTAGTGTGCTAAGATTTAAGGATAATTAGAGTTTTAGAGTCTCAATATCGATAAAAGATCATTTTGAGGCAAAATATGATTATGATAGGTGTAAATGAAAATTCAACGCAGTGTTGATGTATGCAATGAAGTATTTTATTATGTACAAAATTGATGCAGATCACATATGCCAATTAGACCGGTTGAACAAAGTCATCGACAAGTAAAGTCTTGGATTATTGGTAAATTCATAAAAAAAAAAAGTTTATATTTGTGAGTCAACTTTACAGATCGAAAGAGATCTAGGCAGACATACGTGAACAATTTAGTATAGAGATAACTTACCCTACTGCTTGACAAGCTAAAATGCTTGCATTAAAGTTGATATGAGGTACTTCAAAGACTTTGTTTAAATTACTTCCTGCATATTACTATATACTAAAACAATAGAACCCGGTATGGTTACTTATTTGGAAATTAACAATTGCAATCAATTTAAATATTTCTTTGTGGTGCTTAGACCATGAGATAGAAGATTCTAGCTATCTATCCGACTGATTATTGCAGTTGATGGTATATTTTTTAAAGGTATGTACTTGTGTACAATGTTTATAACTGTTTGTAAGAATGAAAACAATCATATTTTCCAACTGGCATGGGATATTGCCGATTCAAAAAATGATGCTACCTACTCGTGGTTTATGAAGAAACTCTAAGGACTCTTATGTGATCTTAAAAATCTTGTATTTGTATCCGATCAGCACATTAGTATCAAAAACGCCATTCGAGAGGTATTTTCTAATGCATATCATAAGGTATGCATCTAACACTTGAAAGACAATTTGATCTCAAGATACAAGATATCATCATACAAGAAGAAATGATGAGGATACTTGACTTTGTAATGCCCCAGGAACATTTTAAAGATGTATGTTAAGCCTTTTTAGTGACATGGTTGAGCATTATTGATAAGGGCATATTTTTCATATATTTTCTAATATTTTTATTTTGATATTTTATTATTTTATAAAAATAAAATGAAAACTTTTCAAAACATAGACCTGTCGCCCTAGCGCCACAAGGATTTTTGCTCCAGCTTTGGAATAGTCATCAAAATAAGAAAATAAAAAAAATGACCTTTTTAAGTTGCAATCTAATGCCCCAGCGCTAACTCGCCATCGCGCCAGCAATATCATAGCACTAGTAACTCATCGCTCCAGCAATGAGGCCTTTTACACGCAGCACCCCAGCGGTAGTGCGATTCCTAATCTAACAAGAATTTAGATTTTCAAGCTCAAATTATTTCCTATAAAAGGCCATTCGTTCCCAGCCGTTAAAGAGCGTCCAAGAATATAAAAAACACACAACACAAGTCTTAGAGAGAAATTGGAGCTTAATTAAAGCAATCATAGAGAGAGATTCAAGGTGTTCTTCAGCATCAAGAGTTTCTTAGGCAGCTCAATCAAGAGCAATTCGACATCTATATCGGTTTACTATAGATTGTGTCATGATTTCTTATTATTTTTTTCGATGTTCTCTTGTAGCTATGAACTAAATTTTCTTTCTAGAGTTAATACTTGAACTCAATATGTGTGCTTAATTGTCATATTATTTTAATATTTAATAAATTTAGTTCTTTATTATTCAATTTACTTATTCTTAATGCTTCAATATATCTGGCCAATATATGGTGAATGAATTGATAATATTTTTTATAAACTTAGAAGAGGAATCATTATGTTTAGACCTAAGTAATTTGATGCATAATTATATAGTAACATTCAATGTTGCATATGCAAGTTTTAAATTAGGATAGGAATATACCTAATTGGCATGTATGATCAATAAGACTTAATCTTAATGAATCTTAACTTATTACAAGTACCATATGAATATATATTTACTAAATTAAGGTATACTTGCATGACATTGGAAGAGGCTTGTGAATACATTAATGTCCTGATCAATAACAAGACTAAGGGAATTAAATATTATAGGATTAATCATTAGAAAGCATATTGAAGGATAGTATTAACCCTAAATTTTCTCTATATTGCTATCTTTTAAATTTGTTTACATTGTGTCATTACTTTTATATTTTCTACATTTATTCTTAGATTTTTATTTTTCTGAATAATTATTAGAAAGACATAATTTTAGTACTTTGTTAAAAAGAAGAAATTATCCCTATGGGTTCGATATCCGACTCTTTTGTCACTTTATTACTTGTATATAATAGTGTATACTTGTATTAAATTTTAAGATATAGAAATATTGCATCACTGCTAAGGCATATCGCTTAACTAACTTTCAAGAGCAAATTAAGAAGAATGGATTGTTCTAGAAGAATTGAGAGATACAGACATCTAACCTCCTATAGCACGCTATCAATTAGGGATATGTCGCAAGATAAGAAATCGATGAAAAATGTGTGTAGCCAATATAAGTAGCATAGATATAATTGCCAAACATGTCAAAACCCTATTGTATTGCATAGCTATTAATATGTCTTTTATCTTTTAATATGCCTAGTATGATAAATATTTTTAACTATTTAATTAATCAATTTATTAAATTGAATAAAAATGTATAAAATAAAGAAAAAGATTGTTAATTGATTTAATTTGAAGTGATATTTACTTTTTAGCACCAGTTCACAAATCGATTGCTATCTTATTTCCTAAAACTTTACCTTTGCTCGGGGTCAAAATTTAAGAGATGTCACAACATCAGAAACTCTATCATTATTCAAAAACAAACCCCACAATCCTCATTATTGAATATCTGCTAGGGCACTCCCTCCTTTAACCTAATTACATGAAAGGGGGTGAAGTCAAGTATAATGTGTCATTGCTCATAAAATCTACAAGAATGTAGGTAGTGGGGTAAAATAGTAAATAATGGCACAACATGATTCTCCATTATGCTATTAACATATTCGTTGAGGTTGGAATCATAAATGACGATCTTCAGATGCAAAAATATCCACCTCAAGCATAATTCAATGCTCCTGTTTATAATTGACAGGAATATAAACCTACATAAAATTGGACAATCTCATAAATAATACTATATGAATAATAGAAAATTAATTCTTTTAACGTATAATATTTTATCTTGTGAACTTCAATCTACATCTATGCACCGAGTAAATCTTCTTTAATCCTTAAGCTGTACGATAACACACTATCGTTCCATGCAACGACAGAAAGTATTAATCCACAAAAGTGGACAATTGTGGCAATGTGTTAGTATAGTGGCATTGCCTAAGCCAAACCACCTTCAGGCACTCATTAATGTGTTGCGTTAGCCAACAAATAAGGTTATAAAGTAATTAATTTATTTAATCACAAATGATTAAATTCAATAAATGTGAAAATAATTTTTACTTACAAAGTCATCAATTCGGTTTTGTAATAAAGATTAATGACCTAATTTTCTTTTTAGCTCCTTGGCGGGCGGGTAATCTCATTTTTTTAGCCCAATAATCAATACAAACTCTATCTGAATGAATCAGATGCACTTGTTACCAATATAAAATCTCATTTGTTCATAAAAATCAGAGGTCTACACCTCACATAATCATATCTTATACACCAAAATAGCAGAGAATAAAATATTGTGCATATCTAAAAAATACCCTATACAAGTCCACTCAAACAACTCCGTCTGATTAGGTGTCAGTTTTTTTCTTATATAATTTAGAGCCCATATCTTCAAATAACATGTAACTGATGCATGAAAGAATACTTTTTGTTAAATTCTATATTGTTTGGAAACATTATTTTTCTTGTAAAAATACATAAAAAATATAATTAAAATAATTATTAATAAATAACATACATATTAAATTAACTAACATACAATATTAATCAAATTATTATAATTAATTAATAATTAATTTACTTTTTAAATCTAAAATCATCTTAAAATTAAATATTTTTTAAATATAATTTTCCCCTAATTTTTTTTAAAACATTCACTGTGTGTGCCACATGGCACCGTGGTGCACACAGTGCCACATCGCGGACCACGGGTTTGGCGTACATAGGTGCGCTCCGTGGAACAATTGTTTGGATTATTGTGTTTAGGTTTACTAAGCTATTTATACTTAATTATATGATTCACTATATGTACAATGATGTGAAATAATAAGCAAACCTAACCAGCATAAGTGCACGCTATCGCTAATAAGTAATAAAGAGTAAGGGGTGTTGAACTCACGAGGACTAAGTGTTTTGCTCTATTCAAATTCTAAAATTAATTATCCCGTTTTTATCTAAAAAAATTGATTCAATTGAAAATAAAAGTAATACTAAATTAACAACTAAGTATGAAAATCACAAATTCCAACACTATCAATGATAATTAATATCTAAGATGTGTAGCTATCCCTTAACACGTGTTTGTTGTAGATATATTTTTAATGTCAGTTCCTCGGTTAGTTATTAATCACAGCACTAGGCTCATCACAAGCCTATTCTAATGATTAGGTGATTATGCTACACTCAATCTATTACCTATATTCTTATGATACTGAGATTAAGTGGAATTCATTATGTCTAAGTTGTATTAAGCATGCATGCCAATTAAGTATATTTTCATCCTAATTAAAACTTGTAGATGCTACTCTTTAATCATACATCATTTTATCATAAACTATTCAATGTAATTCCCTTTTCAAGTTTATCTCAATGATTGCAAAGTTAATGCATAAAATTAGTAGGTCAAATGTAAACATTAAGTACTAACAAAATGAATAAAAATAAAGTTTATGCATTCAAAGTTGAAATATTTATAAACACATAGTTAAATTCAAGACTACAATCCTAGACAAGTATATTTAGTTCAACATAATGAAGTTCAAATAACAAAATACAAAAGATAACATGATGCAACAAAGTTTAGATCAATAAATACAGAAATGAAGTCCAGATGATCCCAAGTCTTTACTACTTGTTTCAAATTTGGGAGTAAGGAATCATCTAATGTTCAGGTACACATCTGAGTAAAACGTCGGCAAGAGCTTGTCTTTTATGGTAGTCCGTGATAAGAAGCTTATGTCCAAGTGGATCAAACCCATAGCCATATTTGTAACTCATCCAACAATGTCTGGTCTAGACAAGATCTGTTTGATTAGATAAGAAATGTATAGAACAATCAGGTAGGCGTCAAAGTGGTGCTGAGTTTGTTCTTTCCATGAGTGAGTACTAGAATGAGTTTTTCTATTGTCAAATTGCAAGTTTCAAAAGTGCTTTACTTATATAAAATATGAGCATAGAGGAGAAGAAGGCATTAGTGTTGGCCAATAATAAGCTAAACGAGACCAACATGAGATTGAGTGTTTTTGTTGATCTGCTAGAGAAAAGGCTCATGAGGTGGTATAGAAGGCACTAAGCCATGCTCACAGTAGGGTGTTCGACACTTACTATGACTTAGATTTAGGGAGGGCAAAAAAAAAGGCCTAGATTCAAATCGGAAAAAAAAAATCTAAATTTGAACCCAAATTTGGATTAAATTTTTTTTTGAATTTTCTTATGTGATCGAGGTTTCCATTTTATTGCAAAACAAGGATCCAAGCATGATCCGGGTTTTGCAAGGTATGGAAAACCTAGATCTGAAAACTCAAAATTTTCATACATATTATTTTTTAAATCCTAAAAACTAAAATAGTCTAACTAAAACTAAAAGTGAAAAAGAACAACAAAGGAGAAAAGAAAACTAACCTAATTCCTAGAAAACATGCGTGATGCGCCACCATCGAACAACGGCTATACAAACCATTGCTCAAGTTTGTTTGTTCAATTGTTCTGTAGTTTTGATGTTTTTACCCTTACCAAGTAATTCGGGGACTTTTGTAATTAAGGTATAACTTACATGAGATTTCATGTACAAGATTTCCTTTCATAATTTAGGGCTCTGTGACATATTGCTCTATTTTTGAAAGTGAAGTTGAGGAGAAAAAGAAAAATTAGTTTTTTTTTCATCTCCTTCAACTTTGTGTTAATTGTCAATTATAGTTATATTTAATCTTTGAGAGCTTTATGACTGATTTGGAGAAAGAATTCAGATTGCATATTGTGTTTTCACATAAACTTAAATTAATTTGCGATCAATCAAGTAGTCAGCTTAGATTGATGGTGCTTGTTAACTTGCAATAATTGTTTTTTAAAATATTTTCTGCTATCCCAAATAAGGCTACCATTCATGTAAATCCTTCATAAATGTTGGTTATCAACTCTAGTAATAATAATAATAATAATAATAATAATAATAAGATGAAGAAGAAGAAGAAGAATTAGAATACAAAATTGAACCAAAAATTACAAGGATAATAATACTCTACAATATAGGGAAAAGTCTTATGAATCATAATCCTAATGGTATTTCAGTTTGCCACCCAGAATTACTGAACCTTGTTGCCGTGTAGACTAGACGTAGATACTAGTGCATTAGCAAAACAATATCTTATCTTCCCTACCATCTCTTAGATGGTATACTTTCAAGATTGCCTATTAGAGACGAGAAAATTGGAGGTGGTCGTGGTCGTGGATGAAAGAGAGGTCGTGTTAAAATGGAAGGACAATATGAATGAGAACATAGAAAATAAACACAGAAATACGAGAGGAGAAGGAAAGATAAAGAGGAAAATGTAGAGTATCTTTAGAAGTTTGGAATCATTTTGAAAAGGTAAAGATATTTCGTGATGAAGTATATGTTGTTTGCAAGTATTGTACCAAATGATTGCAAGGTCATTATAGTAGTGGGACTAAGCATTTGAAAAATAATTATACAATATGTTTGGAAAAGATAAAAGCAGCAGAAAAACAAAAGAAGATACCAAGATGACAAGGATAGAAATATAGTCATGAGTACTTATATTGAGCATCCTAAATGTGATATAGTAATAATTTAGGTAAAAGTTGCTAGGATGATTATCTTGGAAGAGTTGCCACTCTCATTTATTGAGTACATCGATTTCATGAATTACAAAAGCTTTTACAACTATAACTCTCTCCTATAAGTAGAAATATAATAAAGAATAAAAATTTGAAGTTGTATGATATTGAGGGAGATAAGACGATGCATTCGTTAGATAGTTATGATAGTAGGATTTCTATTACAACGGGTCTTATAAGATTGTTTTTACTATGTTAAAAGAATGAGAGAGAACCTATAAAGTTTTTCTAAGTGAGTTAGAGTGTAAGCTAGCAAGGGTTATATGTGAGCATCTAAGTGTATTTTGTAAGTTGACTGAGATATTTTCAAGGACTCAATACCTTACAAGTAACTTGTTCTTCCTAATAATTTGTGAAATCAGGTTGTCTATGAACTATTGGATGGATTCACCTAATTTAGAGGTAAAAGATATGACTAGATTGATGATCAAGAAGTATAAGAAGTATTGGGAGGTAATTCACGACGTTACTGTGATCGGTACTCTTCTTAATTCTAGGTTCAAGAAGATGTTCATTAAATTATTTTTTCATAAAATCTATGGAGTTAAAGAATTAGGTAATCACATTTTGACTAGAGAACATTGAGTATTTGTAAATAGGTCCCAAATTTAACCCAAATTTATTTTTGGACTAATTTTGGATATTTACATATTTAAAGTTGGCATAAACTCCTTTTAATTTTGGTCTAATTTTATAAAATTTTATTTGGACTATTTTATTAAAATTATTAGGTCTAAAACTATTTTTTATTTAATTTTTTTTAAAAAAGGATTGAAGAAATTTTAAGCTTTAAATATGCCCAATTTATTTTTAAAAATAAATGGACCAAAAAAAATTAAAAGGCCCAAAATTTAAACCCATAAAAGGAGACAAATAAGAGGAGATAACTTTTTGAAAGAGTCCAAGTTGACTTCAAGAAAGACTTCAAAAACTTTTGACTTAATTTTAATATTTTTTTTCTTAGAAAAAGTTATAAATTATGAATTATTTATTTATTTATCTAGTTAATTGATTGGATGGATAACATATCATATAAATTAAGGGTGCCACATTCATATGTTCATGTATAAAATATATTATTTTGTATGACATTAATGTTCTAATGCGATTAGGATAAAATTATTGTCATATTTTTTAATATTATATTAATTTATTATTTGATGTAACCTTATTAATTATTTTATGAAAATAAAATTAGATATTAATGAGTGTAAAGTTATTTTATAAATTAATTAAAAACTCTAAGAATTAAAATATTAAGTGAGAGATGGCTTTAAGCATAAAACCCATAACTTCTATTATTGGTCCTATAGTAAGACAGATTAATGCCTTACCTTAAACCTTGTAAGCTCCCTATGGATATAGTATTGACTTTGAAGCTTGAAGTGTTATTATGTTAATGATGGATTGAAATGAAGACCAATGATTGATCATTATAAATTGAATACTAATGATTGATCAATTCCAAAACAAATTTTGAAGAAATGTCTACCACAAAGATATTTTTTGTCATAATTTTTTTTTTTTTTTAAAGTGAATGTCATTACAAGGACAAGATAAGACCACCACGTACATAAATAACAAAAAAAAAATATTATCAAAACTCTCTACTTTTATTCAAGACAAAAAGTTAAACCCCTACTTTATAGTAAAATAATAATACATCTTAGTTTAAATCATCTTAATAACGTAAACTTGTTCTCATATAAGATTTACTCTTTTTTAAATTATTATCAATATGTATATATATATATATACACACACACTTGATCTCAAATAAGGCTTTGTTTATAATACAAAACGGGAAAAAAACAATTCTAATGGCACCCTTAAATAAAAAATGAGTTATGCATAATTTTTATATATTGTTTTGTGGATAATGTTAAATAAAATGATGATTTGAAACTTGAATGTCTTATATTTTCAAATTTTAAACTTGTATTTGGTCATGTACTGCAACATACATAAATATAATTATGTGAAACAATTTGTAAAGAGTAAAAGAAAAGGACAAAATTTAATAAATTTTAAAATATATTAAATTATAAATACAAATTATATGATACAATTTGATAATCTAACAATTTTTTGATAAAACAAATACCTTAAAATTTCAAATTTTACTTATAATAACTTTTTAAAAAATTAAAAAACAAAAACCGACTTCACATCCTGGTCGAATTACCCGAATCCAGATGTAAACCCAGATCTGGATCTAGCCCGAAAAAATCCCAATCAATACCTGGATTCAAGTTCTACAAAAAAACCCAGCTTTGGGTTGAGCAAAACTTATATCTGGATTCAAATTTTGCCATTCATACCTAGATTTTAGCTTCCTAGAGCTTATGACACCTCCTGCTCTAGCCTCAGTCATAGAGAAGGAAGACACCATTGTTAAAGCCTCAACGAGCCATGCCACTCCCTTACAGCTAGAGGCTACCAAGGAAGGACGAGCCAACACCCCTTTAATGCTGATGTTCCCAAAGACTACTGCTCATCAAGCCAAGGGAGGTGAAGATGACAATAATAGGGATAGTGGTGATAAGCCACCTCTTTCAATGAATCCCTTAGTAGTCATCTACTGAGCCTTGGGTTCGTTACTACTGTTTGCTAGATAACTTGCTTATTGCTTCTTACATTATCTTTTATTAACCTACTATTTTACTGTTGAATGATTAGGATGACCGTACTTAGTATATTTTTGAACTTCTGGTCTTTATTTTGTGGATGTGTTTTGGGCCTTTAGTTTCCCTTTTATGGACTTTTGTAGGATATACTTTTACAGTTTAGGCTACTAAGTAGTTCTAAATTATCCCAGCACTTGAGGCACTTGGGCTTTAGCTATTTGTTAGGATTTAGTAGTTGATGCATGAAAAATCAATATTTGGTATGATAAATTCAGATGCATTTTATCTCTTATTTTGACAAGTATTTTATCATGTGTTTGGTGATGTTTTCCTTACAAGTGCATTTTACTTTGATTTCACTAAAATAGCATGTTAGAGAATAACTCTCCTATTGGCACACTAAGTCCCTCATTGTTCTAAACTAGAGGCTTTCTAGAATATCACACAATAATCATACTTCAAGTAATGATCACTATACTCACTTGACCTAGCAACCTTAGGGCACTATTAACAAGTGCCGGTAGGAGGCTTTAACAATCTTACTTATCGAAAGCAAGATATTTAAGAGAGAAGCACAATGTTTTGTATGGAGATAAAGATGGTGTCAAATATTCCTACCATTGAAGCTTAACATACCTTCACTGTGCTTTAGGTCTCATTGACCACTTCTTTTATACACAGTTGTTCTCAACTCAGTATTGTTGAGGGGAATCCTATATTACGAGTTCAAATTAGGCTTAATTTTCAATCCTTTGCCTTCGATAACAACTAGTAGGGCATGACAAGACAATGCATCCTTCATTACATATGTCTACATGCGAAGGGTATGAAAAGATGAGTAAAACATGTATCCTTATTGCTATAAATGGAAAGCTATACATTTTTGTTTTTCATAGGTTTAGCTCACTTGTTGTACTTTAGGCCTTATTGTGTTGCTTTTTCTGTTCACGAAATAGGAACTCCTTCTACTTAGGATGCTCTAAATCTCAGCACAATGCTGCTAAGAGGATCTCCAAGGGACTTTCAGATAGAAATGATCCCTAAGATTTTGATCTTGGCATTTGCACAAGAAACATATAGAGGCAATATTTTCCTTAAGTGATTTATCATCTACTCTTAAATTAGGATCCAAGCTATCTTTACCCTCTTTCCCAATATAAAAGTAGGGTGGCTTTATGATTAAAAAGGCATATAATGGCCTAATATTCATTAGAGATACAAAATCATCTTTGGAGAACATATTTTCATTTCAATGACAAACATTAAGAGTATAGCCAGTACAATCATTTCATATATCTACATACTGAGTAGATGGAAAACAAGTCTTCCACTATATCCACAAAGACTTCTTGAAATTAACAGCAAAATAATTAGACTTGCTAGAAGCATTACTGAGCTTTAAGCAAGGGTTAGAGATAACAACTGACAAAAACTTAAAAAAGGAAACGAAGTGGAGAACACATATGTCTACCCTTCATTGGCTTGCAAAGTTGAGCTATATTCCAGGGGTGATTCACTTACCTGTCATTTAAGTTAGTTAACTTATAAGTTTTCGGCTTGATTATCTTATCTACACAATAAAAACCCTCTTAATTATGACCTAAGACTCTATCTGAGGGTTTTTTAGTATTCAAGTTTACTATACGTAAGACCAGCTCACCTTTCTTCGCCCTCAAGCATAACTCTCTACTTAGTGCCCAATTCATGCTAAGTGTTTCTCACCTTGCTAAAGAATTCCTTCAGTCGGCTTTTGTTTATTAGGGTCTCAATTTGCTCATTTGGCTTGAAGCATTTACCAGTGCTGTAGGTATACCCTTCATGAAAATCATAATGTTTCCACTTACTCCTTTGATTGGGTTTCCTTTCTAGATGTATGCTTCTAAAGCCATCCTTTATTTTTAATGGAAAAAAATATATTCTCTTGAGAGGTGTTTATTGGACTGTACGATAGAGATTATGACATCTCCATGGTCTACTATAGACTTAGCTGGTTGAACTTAGGCAATGAAGGAGGCAACCTTAGAAGAGCTGGGTTCTCTTACTGACGGGGCCTCAAAGGTGCATTCAATGGTGTTAAGGTTGGTTTAGTCCTCATTGGTCTGTCTTTAAGCCGAGAGCTATCTCCTCTCTCTTCTTGTCATTTCATTAAGGACTTTCCATCTATCTTAATTTTCTTTAGGGCCAAGCATAGGCCTCACTATAAGTTTTTTACTTTAACTTTTAGAAAGCAAACCACAACTTCTTAAGCCTGATATTTTTATGAAAGTTAATGAGTGTTTCTTTAGATAAGTCTAACTGTAAGAAGTCTTTGAGGGACTCAAACTCTTATTGTCTAATATAAATCAATATAGACAGGTCTTTAGGCCTATCAAATGCATACTAGAAGACAAAGGCATCTATAGTTGGTCAAAGATACATATTGACTTAAGCTCCAAGCTCCAAAACTAAGCTCAGGTTGTCACACATAGAATGTAGGGGAACATGTAATACTTTGCATCCTCATTCACATCCTATATCACCATATGATCTTTGTAGAGCTTTAAATGAGCTATCGAGTTAGTACTACCTTTATAGTTCATAAGCTAAGGCATCTTGAACTTAAGAGGCAAGGGTGCATTCTTGATGCCTTTATTAAAGGGAGATCTAGTCTCTAACATAGAAAAAGAACTTGCTATAATGTCCTTCGCTCATCGAATGTCCTCAAGATCTTGTTAGAACTTGTTAAATTTTCTTAGGAGCTTGGTTATGGTGTTGTCAACCTCAATATTCTCTACCTCTCTGTGGGCTTAACGTTTGACAATTGAGTGAGTCTTGAAGGTCTTTTTAAAGGGTTACTTCGACTCTTTTATTTTAGTGTTTCTTATTATACTCTCAGTGATAGATTGAAGCTCTCTATTAGAAAGAGAAGGAGATTTGCTCTTGTTAGCTTGTTTGCTCTATTGGAACTTAAAAAAATTATGGCTCTTAGTTTGATCATGATAGAAGCAAATAGGAGTAAGCTGAGACAGCCTGCAAGTCTTATTTTCTGTTATTCTCCAACCTATAGCTACACTAGTCATTATAGATATAACTCCTTGGTGAACTCTTTAAATTGCTTCTGGGTGACTAGGGTGTCTTTTTCAAATGGACCGTTAAACACCCTCGAGGTATTCCCCTGAGTGTGTTTGAGGAAACGTTGCATAAATCCTTCTAAATCTCAACTACTTTCTCAATGTGTAGGTTTCTAGTCAAGGCTTCGGTTTTTCTTGACATTTCAAACATAATGAAGGTTTTACTAACCGTTGGCTTGTCAGATTGGTAAAGTGTCTCAAAGTAGGCTTTTCTTGAAAATTCTATAGATGTCTTCAAATGTTTGGGGATAATTTTCAGGTAAGGGCTGACTTAAATATGTGAGGAGCGCAAAGTAATGGAAATTTTGAGTTATTAGGTTTGCTAGTACTAAGAGTTGTGTTTAGACCTCTCATTTAGTGATGTTGGAATCGAGATTGAATAGGGATCATATTGTAGACCAATTACAAGTTAAACTGTCTTAGGGGACCTAAGAAATACAAGAAAAATAAGGTCAGTCAACCTAGGTGGCGACTCAGAGGTAAATCTTCCTAGGGTTTATCCCTTTAGAGTAAGAGTAAAAAGAAGGCAGAGAGTTTGTTTTTACTATAATTATTGTCTTAGTTTGAATTCTTCTTTCACCTTCATTTAAATAGAGATAAGCCTTGAGCATAGAGGGAACCAACATGTGATTACCCCTCAAGGGAGATATATTGAGAGGCATTTTGGATAACTAACTCAGATAAGGGTATGTAGATAATTTTGCTATTTTGACGTTTGGAGTACTATGTATTTTCCTGGTTGGGTGCTTTTTTGGAGTAGTCAGCTTAATTAAGTGGACTGAGAGCACTAATTGGTCAGTAGTCTCTATCCATCTAAGTTCAGCGGATTCAGTGTTGCATCACCCCAAAAACTTCAAATAGCTCTTATCGGTGTGTCAAGATGGGATAAAGGCTTGTTACTAGCTAACTTGGAGACTTGTTATTGACTCTTTAGAGATTTTCTTCATTAGACCTTATCCTTAGCACCAATTATTAAATGAAGTGGCTTTACTTAGACTACTAATGGGCTCTGATAGTGACGTGGTAGAGCTCAAACTATGCTGATATATGTACCTATTGGTGGGCCTAATGAAGACATGTCAAGTAACTTGTTTATAATGATGTGTCTAACAGCGGTACTAAGTGGTGACATGCATCCTTGCACGTGAGTCCTACTCGATGACCTTTCTAGCCTGAGTTATAGAAGCCCATGTGTCTAGATTCGTACTTAACCTGTTGAGGTGGTTCATTTGGACTGGGTTATCCTTGATGAAGTTGGGCCTAAGAGCCTAACTAGATTTTTATAAATAGGCCAAATGCCACCTTTTTTCCCCAATAAATAATTTTTTTTTCTCGGTTAAGCTTTTTAAGATCTTAGTGCTAATTTTAACAATTGTTTTTAGCTTGTAGTTTATAGGACATTTCACAATCACATTCACGATTTATTATTTATTAGGTCATGATCAAGGAAAAGTATTTTCTTTTTCTTTTTTCCTTTCTTGAGAAGAAAAAAAGAAGAGTATCAATCAAAGAAATTTTGAGGGATGTTGAAATCGAAATAGAGGAAGGTTCATATTTCTAACTGCACATTTTGAACAAACTTAGCTTTCAGCCAAATTATGGTGCCTTTTTCACAAAACGTAATTAGCAAAATCGTAATGGGGATGAATAAAATATGTGATATTAACTTAAAGTATTTGATTCATAATTTTTTTTGTGCTGCATTATTCCTTTCCATCTTTAATTATGGACCAAACTAAAACAACAACAAAACATTGTCAACCCACTACATTATGTCTACCAAGTGGTTGCATTATCTAAATGGTTCAAGAAAATGACATCGTCTATATAATTTTATTAATTAGGTGGTTGCGCTTATGTTTTAATGATACTCGTGCTTATAAGGAATGTTGAGATCTCAAATTTGATTATTTATATATATATATATATATATAAATATACGAGGAATGAGAGATTTAAACTCTAAACTTACTTAAGTGGAAGAATAGCTATTAATACAAATGCTCAAATTTAAATATTTTTACTCTCAAATGAAAGAAAAATATATAATGTAATTTGATTACTGATCACCATGTTTGTTGACTAATATTTTCGACCAAAGGTTCGTTATTGTTTTTATTATAAAAACGCAATTCTCCTATTGTTCATTATCTATATGATTGTTATTATCTTTCTACTTCATTCCTCCTATACCAAAGTAGACTCTTGAATTTGTACTCTATATGAACTTAATTTAAAACTTTTGATAGATAAATATCAACAGTTAATGACACTAGTAAAAATTGAACCATCGATCTTTTTGTTTGTTAGTATCACTAATTATAATTTTAAAACATATTTAATGATAGACAATCAAAATATAGTTAAGTGATTAATCATCCCCTTTCTATTTTTGGAGGAGACTCTCCTAGTTGTGACACAAATGAACTTAATTTAAATCTATCTCAATAAACTTTTCACAAGTAAGCATTACTATTTAAATTTAAAAATAATTAAATAATTTAACTATTAATTCTTCGCTCTAACTTATCTTATGTCCTGTTTCAAAGATTACATCACATTAATGTCAAGTAGTGACACTTGGAGATTGTATTCTTGTTTTCTCCAACTAAACATCAAGGGCTTATCTTGTTCGTTTGAACAAAGACATATGAAAAGATATAATGACTTCAATTTTATGATGAATTTATCTTGTTCCTTTAGAAATTCAAAAGATGTATAATTTATACCAACGAGATTTTTCTAAAATTAATAAACAGAGAACGATCAAGTTGATGTAAAATTAAAAAAAATAGAAGGAAAATAAAATAATGTACATAAGATTATAAATTGGTAATGGCCACCACATAGATTAAATTTTTTACACGTGAAATTATTTATAATTTGAACATATTATTTAAAAGAAAAAATTAGTGACTAAACTATCATTTTTTATTTCAAAAGAGAAATTTGAATGCCGAATTAAGAGTTGATTGATCGGAAAATAAAATATAAATTATTTGATTCTTCCATTATACATATACTTGATATTACCATATCCTTAATAAAAAAAATTTGTTATGTTATTACGACGTCTAATAAATATGTTCATTTGGAGGTGCATGAACATGGAATGCGCAATAGTTATGACTTTTTGATTTTTCTTTTTCTTTACCTTGGATGAACTATCAATGGGTCCTTTGAATGAGACGGAAAATTGATGGTCAAATTAGGCTACATTTCAAAAAGTTACATCACCACCAACAAGTGGTGATCACACTTGGAAATTGGATGGAGCCAACCATAAATCTTGGTCATTTCTTGGAAATAGGAGAATTGACGTATACATTCAGATTCTGTTATATATTCAACAAGAATAGGATATGGATAATTTTGTTTATGAAATTTGATTCGTTACTTATTTATTTTATTTTAAATTATTTAATTTTATCAATTTTTATTAGATTATTATCATTTAAGTTGACAAGAGAAAGGTAAACAAATAATTCAATAAAAAGATTGATACGTAAGATGTCTCATCACGTATTAAATAATCATTGATTATTAATAAAAAATAGAAATAAAATAACATGTTGTACAATGTATTATGTTTAGTTATTTTACATTTGGACTATAACAAATGACCCCTGTAACATTACCTATTTATCATCTGATATTTTATATTATTTAAAAATAAACCCTCACTGTTACAAAATTCTGTTAAATACTAATTTTTATTGTATCTTTATTAATTTATTCTTACATTACTATTTTTTTTTATAAATTATTAATGTAAAGTGAAACTTAAATAATTTATTATAAAAGCTGTAACATATTTATGTTATGATGGAATAATGAATATTTTAATTAATTATTTTTATTTTTCTATTTTCTATTTTTATTAATTAATTAAGTTTTTAAATGTATTAATATTTAATGCTCATAAAAAAGAATAAATATGTTTTATTTTTCTATTTTTTAAATTACTAAAAAATAATAAAATAATACCATAATATATTTATTATTTTTCAAAAGTATTAAATATTAATGTATTTAAAAAAATTAATTAATGAATAAAAATTCAAAATATAAAATAAAATAATCAAAATATTTATCCTTCCATCATAACATAAATATGTTATGATTTTTATTATTTTTATTTTATTTTATTTATAAAAAAATAATTACATTAATAATATATAAAAAAAATTGTAATGTAAGGTTAAATTAGTAAAAACAAAAAAGCCAACAAGAGTTAATTTATAATAAAATCTTTATAACAACAGGTGTTTTGGATAATATAAAATACCAGAGAGTAAGTGAGTGGTGCTAAAAATGAGAGGGGGTCATATATAATTTTTTTTAATATTTATTTTAAAATTTTATATTAAATTTATAATATATTAATCCTCTCTCTGTCACCCAATTTATTATCTCTCTTCAACTTCTTTATCACCACCCCCGCTACCACCACTTTTCTTCTTCTACTCTTTAGAGAAGAAAAATTTTACAAATTTTTTTAACTTGGCTCCCACTCCTTAGACTTTATTAACCGCTTACTTTCTCCTTCTATTTTTCTAAAAAGATTAGATTCTCTCCAATTTTCATCAAAATTAAAATTAATATAGATCATGATCGACCTTTAATAATGGAACAAATGAAAGTAAAAGACTCATGTGTAATCTTGATCGACCTTTGATAATGGAACAAACAAGCATGGGATATTACTAATTCAAAAAATGATGCTACTCGTACTTTATGAAGAAACTCTAAGGAGTCCTGTGTAATCTTGTAAATCTTGTATTTGTATCCGATCAGCACACTGTATCGAAAAAGCCATTCGAGAGGTATTTCTTAATGCATATCATAAGGTATGCATCTATCACTTGAAAGACAATTTGATCTCAAGATACAATATATCATTATACAAGAAGAAATAATGAGGATATTTTACTTCTTATTTTATTGCTGCTAAGGCATATCGTCTGGCTAACTTTCAAGAGCAAATTAAGAAGATTGGATTGTTCTAGAACAATTGAGAGATGCTGACATCTAACCTCCTATAGCACGCCATCAATTAGGGATATGTTAGAAGAATTAAATTCCATCGCAAGGTAAGGAACCGATGAAAAATGTGTATAGCCAATATAAGGAGCATAGACATAATCGTCAAACATGTCAAAACCCTATTGTATTGCATAGGAGTTGATATGTCTTTTATCTTATATTTCTTATTTATATTTTTAAGCTTAATACATTTTGTATTTTGTACTATTGTTTGATTTTAATATAGTTACCAATTTTAATATGCCTAGTATGATAAATATTTTTAATTAATTAATTAATCAATTTATTAAATTGAATAAAAATGTATAAAATAAAGAAAACGATTGTTAATTGATCTAATTTAATGTGATATTTACTTTTCGGCACCAGTTCACAAATCAATTACCATTTTATTCTTAAAAAATTAACTTTACTCAAGGCCAAAATCTAAGAGATGGCATAACATCAGAAACTCTATAATTATTCAAATATAAACCCCACAATTCCCATTATTGAATATCTGTTGAGGCACTCCCTCCTTTAACCTAATTAATGAAAGAGGGTGAAGTCAAGTATAATGTGTCATTGCTCATAAAATCTACAAGAATGTATGTGTGGGGCAAAAGTATAAATAATGGCGCAATGTGATTCTCCATCATGCTATTAACATATCCGTTGAGACTGGAATCATAAATGACGATCTTCTTATGCAAGATATCTATCTTAACTGCAATTCAATGCTCCTGCTTATAATTGATAGGAATATAAACATACATGAAATTGGACAGTCTCATAAATAATACTATATGAATAATAGAAACTTAATTTTTTTAACATATAATATTTTATCTTGTGAACTTTAATCCACATCTGTGCACCGAGTAAATCTTTTTTAAGCCTTAAGTTGTACAATAACACATTATCGTTCTATGCAACGACAGAAAGTCTATTTTGTGTTGCTCATGGAGAATTCTAAAAGTCTCATAAAATTTTAAGAAAACAAGTAATCAATATATGCATATAGGAAATTTAATTTTAAAATATTAACAAAATAAAAAAAAAACTTACAAAAAAGTATTAATCCACCGAAGTGGACAATTGTGGTAATGTGTTAGTATATTGGTATTGCTTAAGCCAGACCACCTTCAGGCACTCATTAATGTGCTGTGTTGGCCAACAAATAAGGTTATAAATTAATTTATTTATTTGAACACAAATGATTAAATTAAATAAATGTGTAAATAATTTTCCATTACAAAGTCATCAATTCGGTTTTGTAATAAAGACTAATTACCCAATTTTCTTTTTAAGTCCTAGGCGAATAGGTAATCTTATATCTTTAGCCCAATAATCAATACAAACACTATCTGAATGTATCAGATGCACTTATTACCAATATAAAATCTTTTCTCTTCATACAAATAAGAGGTCTACACCTCACAAAATAATATCTCATACACCAAAATATCAAAGAACAAAATATTGTGTATATCTAAAAAATATCTCATACAAGTCCGCTCAAACAACCCTATCTAATTAGGTGTCCTTTTTTTCCTTATAGAATTTAGAGCCCACATCTTCAAATAATATGTAACTGATACGTGAAAGAATACTTTCTGTTAAATACTATATTCTTTGGAAACGTAATTTTTCTTCTAAAAACACACAAAAAATACAATTAAAATAATTATTAATAAATAACATACATATTAAATTAACTAACTTATAATATTAATCAAATTATTGTAATTAATTAATAATTTATTTATTTTTAAATCTAAAGTCATCTTAAAATTATATATTTTTTAAATATAATTTTCCCTTAATTTTAAAAAAATTAACCGTGGGATTAATTATTAATTAATCCCACGGTGCCATGTGCCACGTCACATGGCACCGTGGTGCACATAGTGCCACATCATGAACCACGGGTTTGGCGTACGCAGGTGTACTCCGTGGAACAATTGTTTGGATTATTGTGTTTAGATTTGCTAAGCTACTTATACTTAATTATATGATTCACTATGTGTACAGTGATATGAAATGATAAGCAAACCTAACCAACACAAATGCACACTATCGTTAACAAGTAATAAAGAGTGAGGAGTGTTGAACTCGTGAGGACGAAGTGCTTCACTCTATTCAAATACTAAAATTGATTCTCCTGTTTTTATCCAGACAAATTAGTTCAATTAAAAATAAAATTAATACTAAA
The DNA here is from genome assembly GCA_946807835.1 of Ailanthus altissimus. Taxonomy (NCBI): domain Eukaryota; kingdom Viridiplantae; phylum Streptophyta; class Magnoliopsida; order Sapindales; family Simaroubaceae; genus Ailanthus; species Ailanthus altissimus. Next base: position 15,590,305 of record OX327684.1, read on the forward strand.
TTAACAATTAAGTATGCAAATCACAAATTTCAACACTATCAATGATAATTAATGTCTAAGATGTGTAGTTATCCCTTAACTTGTGTTTGTTATAGGTATGCTTTGAATGTCAATTCCTTGATTAGTTATTAATCACAGTACTAAACTCATCACAAGCCTCTTCCAATGATCAGGTGATTATACCATACTCAATCCATTATCTATATTCTTATGATACCGAGATTAAGTGAAATTCATTATGTCTAAGTTGTATTAAACATGCATACTAATTAAGTATATTTTTATCCTAATTGAAACTTGTAGATGCTACTATTTAATCATAAATCATTTTATCATAAGCTATTCAATGTGATTCCTTTTTCAAGTTTATCTTAATGAATCCAAAGTTAATGCATAAAATTGGTCAGGTCAAATACAAACATTAAGTACTAACAAAATGAATAAAAACCAAGTTTATGCATTCAAAGTTGAAATATTTATAAAAACATAATTAAATTCAAGACTACAATCCTAGACAAGTATATTTAGTTCAACATAATGAAGTTCAAATAACAAAATACAAGAGATAACATGATACAACCAAGTTTAGATCAATAAATATAGAAATGAAATCAAGATGATCCCAAGTCTTTACTACTTATTCCAAATTTAGGAGTAAGGAATCATCTAATGCTTAAAGTACACATTCAAGTAAAAAGTCGACAAGAGGTTGTCTTTTATGGTTGTCCATGGTAGGAAGCTTATGTCCAAGTTGATCAAACCTATAGCCATCTTTATAACTCATCCAACGTCTGGTCTAGACAAGATCTTTTTGATTGGATAGGAAGTGTATAGGACAATCAGGTGGGCTTCAAAGTGGTGTTGGAGTTTTTTCTTTGCATGAGTGAGCGCTAGACTGAGTTTTTCTTCTGACGAGTTGTGCATTTTGGGCCTATAAGTGCTTTGCTTATATAAAATATGAGCATGGAGGAGAAGAACGCATTGGTGCTGGCCAATAATAAGTTGAACAAAACCAACACAATATTGAGTGTTACTGTTGATTTGCTAGAGAAAAAGCTCAGGAGGCAATGTAAAAAGCACTGAGCCATGCTCATAGTAGAGCTTTTAACACCTACTATAACCTAGATTTAGGGAGGGCAAAACAAAAGGCCTGGATTCAAACCTGAAAAAACCTAAATCTGAACCTAAACCCGGATAATAAAAAGTTTGGATTTTTTTTTAGTGATCTAGGTTTCCATTTTATTACAAAATCAAGATCCAAGCCTGATCCGGGTTTTGCATGGTATCAAAAACCTAGATCTGAAAACTCAATTTTTTTATACATGTTATTTTTTAAATCCTAAATATTAAAATAGTAAAACTAAAACTAAAAGTTAAAAAAAAAAAAAGCAAAAGAGTAAAGAAAACTAAACTAATTCCTAGAATCCCTTCTAAATCGATTCCATTATCATTCATCTCTCCATCTTAATTTCTTCATCACCATTTAATTAACAAAAAACAATATCTTCATATATAGAGCATGTGTGATGCCCCACCATCGAACAACAGCATACAAACCATTGCTCAAGTTTGTTTGTTCAATTATTATGTAGTTTTGATGCTTTTATTGTTACCAAGTAATTCGGAGACTTTTGTAATTAAGGTATAACTTACATGAGATTTCATGTACAAGATTTCCTTTTATAATTTAGGGCTCTGTGACACATTGCTCTATTTTTGAAAGTGAAGCTGAGGAGAAAAAGAAAAATTAGTTTTTTTTTCATCTTCTTTCATCCTTGTGTTAATTGTCAATTATAGTTATATTTAATCTTTGAGAGCTCTATGACTGATTTGGAGAAAGAATTCAGATTGCATATTGTATTTTCATAGAAGCTTAAATTAATCTGCAATCAATCAAGTAGTCAGATTAGATTGATGGTGCTTGTTAACTTGCAATAATTGTTTTATAATATTTTTGGTTGTCCCAAATCAACGCTACCATCCGTGTAAATCCTTCATAAATGTTGGTTATCAACTTTACTACTACTACTACAACTAATAATAATAATAATAATAATAATTTTATTATTATTATTATAATACAAAATTGAACAAAAAATTACAAGGATAATAATAATTTACAGTAAAGGTAAAAGTCTTATGAATCCTAATCCTAATGGTATTTCAGATTGCTGCCCAGAATTACTGAACCTTGTTGCTGTGTAGACTAGAATTATATACTAGTAGGGGTGGGCACGGTCCGATTCGGTCCGGTTTTTTGCAAAACTGAACCGAACCGGTCCGGTTCGGTTTTTTGGAAAAAAAAAACCAAAATCGGCTTTTTAATGAGAACCGGACCGAACCAGTTTTTTTCGGTTCGATTTTTTTGGTCCGGTTCAGTGTTTTTGGTTTGGTTCGGTTTTTTTTCAATTATTTATTTATTTTTTTTAATTTTTGGTCCGGTTTTTTCGGATTTTTTTCTATTTTTTTTTATTTTTTCAATTTTTTCAATTTTTTTGAGTGAAAAAAACCGAACTGCACTGGTTAGTTTTTTTCTCTAAAATACTAGCTCATTAGCAAAACAGTGTCTTATCTTCCCCACCATCTCTTAGTTGATATACTTTCAAGATTGCCTATTAGTTCTCTTCTCCGTTTCAAGTGTATATTCAAGTCATACTCATGGCTTTCTTTGATTTTTAATCCCAAGTTTAGAGGGGAAAAGGGTACAAGATAAAATGGGAATATATGGTTGTAACATATATTTATTCTATATATATTTCATATAGCTCTATATATGTTCTCATAATGTATTTCATCTCGTGCAATAAAATATTCCAACGACCATTAATATTAAAAGTGCATGTAAGTGATAACATATGATCTTTAATGTTTATAATCAATCTCCCACTTAACTTTTGAATTAGAACTTTATTAACCATGTGATTTTTGTTGTTAAATTTTAGGTGATATAAGGTAATAGAGGAATAAGTTTTGTGTATAAGGTGGATATAAATTTTTATGATCGTTTGGAAAATGTGCTTGAGGACAGTAGTGAAATCCAAATGGATTCAATGGCTAGAGCAAAGAAAATTGGAGGTGGTCGTGGATGAAAGAGAGGTCGTGTTAAAATAGAAAGTACAATAAATATGAGAACATAGAAATCAAACACAGAAACACGAGAGAAGAAGGAAAGATGAAGAGGAAAAGGTAGAGTAGTTTGGAATCATTTTAAGAAGGTAAAGATTTCTCGTGATGAAGTATATATTGTTTACAAGTATTGTACCAAATAATTGCAAGGTCATTATAGTAGTGGGACTAAGCATTTGAAAATTTATTATACAATATGTTTGGAATAGATAAAAGTAGCAAAAAAACAAAAGGAGATACCAAGATAAAGAGGATAGAAATATAGTCATGAGTACTTATATTGAGCATCCTAAATGTAACATAGTAATATTTTAGGTAAAAGTTGCTAGGATGATTGCCTTGCATTAGTTGCTGCTCTCATTTATTGAGTACATTGATTTTCATTATTTACACAAGCTTTTACAACCATAACTCTTTCTTATAAGTAGAAAATAATAAAGAATGAAAATTTAAAGTTGTATGATATTGAGTGAGAGAGAAGACGATGTATTTATTGGATTGTTATGATAGTATGATTACTATCACAACGGGTCTTATAAGGTTGTTTTTACTATGTTAAGAGAATGCGAGAGAATCTATAAATGTTTCTTAAGTGAGTTAGAGTGTGAGCTAGTAAGGGTTATATGTGAGCATCTGAGAGTATTTTATAAGTTGACTGAGATATTTTCAAGGACCCAATACCTTATACGTAACTTGTTCTTCCTAATGATTTATGAGAACAACTTGTTTATGAATTATTGGATGAATTCACCTAATCCGGAGGTAAAAAATATGGCTAGATTGATGATTAAGAACTATGAAAAGTATTGGGAGGTGATTCACGACGTTATGGTGATCGGTACTCTTCTTAATCCTAGGTTCAAGATAATGATCATTAAATTATTTTTCCATAAAATCTATGGAGTTAAATCTAATGCTCAAATTGAAAGGATGCGATAAATGTTTTATGACTTAGTCAATGAGTATGCGGCAAGATTTGCATTTGCTGGCTGTTCTTCGTCCAGTTCTTCTCAATGACTTAGTTAAGACCTGGGGATAATTGTGGGTGGATTAATGAAGGGTGACACCACTTCTGAGTGGAAAATATTTATTATCCAAAACTCAACCATACCATCAGATAAATTAAAGTTGGATCACTATATTGACTAGGATCTGTTGGCTAAAAATTCTAATTTTGACATTTTTTCCTGGTGGAAGAATAATAAGGGCAAATATCCATTATTGTCTAAGACTGCTAAAAATATCTTGGCCAATCCTATATCCATTATTGCTTCTGAGTCTGCTTTCCTAAAGGGGTAGACATTTGAGTCCACATCGCAGTAAACTTCATCCAAAGACTCTAGAAGCATTGATGTATAGATATTTGAGTCCACATCGCAGTAAGTTCAAGATAATATTCATTAATTTTTTTCTTTAAAACTATAAAGTTAATTTTGATGCTCAGATTGAAAGGATGCAACAAATATTTTATGACTTAGTTAATAAGTATGTGACAAGATTTTCATTTGTTGGTAGTTCTTCGTCTAATTCTTCTCAATGACTTAGTTAAGGCATGGGACAATTGTTGGTGGATTAATAGAGATGGACCCCATTTCTGAGTGGCAAAATATTTATAAGCCAAAACTCAACCACACAATCAGAAAAATTAGAGTTGGATAACTATTTGGATGAGGATCTATTGGCTAAAACTCCTAATTTTGATATTTTATCCTAGTGGAAATATAGTAAGGGTAAATATCCATTATTGCCTAGGATTGCTAGAGATTTCTCGGCCATTCTTCTGTCCACCATTGCTTTTGATTCTGCTTTTTGTATGGGAGATAAACATTTGAGTCCACATTACAATAGACTTCATATAAAGACTCTAGAAGCATTGATGTGTACTTAACATTGGTATTGGGCTATGAGATAAAAATAGTTTACACAACACATTATTTTACTACTGTTGTTATTTATAGATAAGTTGATTAATTTTTTTAAATGATTTAATATTGTTAATTTTAATTATTTGTTTGGGTCGAATTCTTGAATATGAGCTAGTTCGTGCAGAGGAAGATGAGTTCATTGGACTTTAAGTTGTTTACATGGATTATAGTTGTATTACTTATATGAAGTTTTATTGCATATATTTTGGATTATGGTTTATGGATTATTGCATGTATTGTTTATTATGGTTTATGGATTATTTTACTAGTGCGATTTTATTTTGTTGTTATTTTAATTATAAACAAGATCTATTTTTATTATAGGTGGTTCAAAAACTTTCAATAAGTATTGACTTTTAAGCTTGAAGTGTTTTTATGTTAATGATAGATTGAAATGAAGACCAATGATTGATCATTATAAATTGAATACTAATGATTGATCGATTCCAAAATAAATGTCGAGGTAATTTTTACTAGAAAATATATTTTTTGAAGTAATTTTTTTCATAATTATTTTTTATGAAATGTGAATGTCATTATAAGGACAAGATGAGACCACCACGTACATAAATAACAAAAACAAAATATTATTAGAACTCTCTCCTTAAACTTGTTCTTAGATAAGATTTACTCTCTTTTGAATTATTATCAATATATATACACACTTGATCTCAAATAAGGCTTTGTTTATAATACAAAATGGGGGAAAAAATTCTAATGACACCCTTAAATAAAAACTAAGGAGATTATGCATAATAGTTTTATATTTTTTTTGGATAATGTTAAATAAAATGATGATTTGAAACATAAATGTCTTATATTTTCAAGTTTCAAACTTGCATTTGGTCATGTACTGCAATATATATATATATATATATATATATATGTGTGTGTGTGTGTGTGTGTGTGAAAATTTTTTTGAAGAGTTTAGAAAAGGACAAAATTTAATAAAGTTTAAAATATATTAAATTATAAATACAAATTATACGATACAATTTTACAATATAACAATTTTTTGAAAAACTAAATACCTTAAAACTTCAAATTTTAGTTAAAATAACTTTTTAAAAAATTGAAAAAAAAATCGACTTCACATCCCAATCGAATTACCTGAATCTAGTGTGGATGCAAACCCAAATCTGGATTTGGGCCGAAAAAATTTGCATCAATACCTGGATTGGAGTTCCACAAGAAATCCAGCTCTATGTTGAGCAAAACTTAGACCCGAATCTAAATTTTGCCATTAATACCTGAATTTCACTGTTGAAGCCTTAACGAGCCATACCACTCCCCTACAGCTAGAGGCCACCAAGGAAGGATAAGCCAACACCCTATAATGCAGACGTTCCCAAAGACTACTGCTCATTAAGCCAAATGAGGTAAAGATGACAATAATTATGATAGTGGTGATGAGCCGCCTCTTTCAGTGACTCCCTTAGCGGTCATGTACTGAGCCTTGGGTTCGCTACTGTCGTTTGCTAGATAACTTACTTGCTGCTTTTTACATTATCTTTTATTAACTTACTATTTTACCGTTGAACGATTTAGATGACCATACTTAATATATTTCTAAACTTTTGGTCGTATTTTGTGGATGTGTTTTGGGCCTTTAGTTTCCCTTTATGGACTTTCGTAGGATACACTTTTACAGTTTAGGCTACAAAGTAGTTCTAAGTTGTCCTAGTTCTAAATGGGCCTTAGCTATTTTGTTAGGTTTTAATAGTTAATGCATAAACAATTAATATTTGGTATGATAAATCCCAATGCATTTTATCTCTCATTTTAACAAGTATATTATCATATGTTTGGCCATGTTTCCCTACAAGTGCATTTTACTTTGATTTCACTAAAATAGCATGTTGGAGAATAACTCTCCTTTTGGTGCACTAAATCCTTCATCGTTTTAAACTAAAGTCTTTCTTGATTATCACACAATAATCACAAGTCCAATAATGATCACTACACTCACTTGACCTAGCAACCTTAGGGCACTATTAACGAGTGCCAGTAGTAGGCTTTAACAATCTTGCTTATCGAAAGCAAGATATTTAATAGGGAAGTACAATATTTTGCATAGAGATGATGGTGTCAAATATTCATACCTTTAGAGCTTAACATATTTTTACTGTGCTTTAGGTCTTATTGAACACTTCCTCTATACACAGTTGTTCTCAACTTAATATTGTTGAGGGGAATCTTATATTGCCAGTTCAAATTATGCTCAATTCCCAACCCTTCACCCTTGATAACAATTAATAGAGTGTGATGAGATAGTGAATCATTCATTACATATATCCATATGTGAAGGGTATGATAAGATGAGTACAACATGTATTCTTATTGTGATAAATAAAAAGCTGTACATTTTTGTTTTTCATAGGTTTAGCTCACTTTGTTGTACTCTATGCCTTATGGGTGCTTTCTTTATTCACGAAATATGAACTCCTTCTACTTAAAATGCTCTATATCTCAGCGCAACACTGCTAAGGAGATTTCCAAGGGCCTTTCACGTAGGAATGACCTTTAAGATTTTGATCTTAGCATTTGCACAAGAAACATATGGAGACAATACTTTCTTCAAGTGATCTATCATCTGCTCTTAAATAAGGATCCAAGCCATCTTTACCCTCTTTCCCACTATGAGAGTAAGGTGGCTCTGTGATACAAAGGGCACATAATGGCCTAATAATCATTAGAGATACAAAAGCATCTTTGGAGAACATATTTTCATTTCAATGACAAACATCAAGAGTATTGCTAGTACAATCCTTTCATCTTTCTATATACTGAGTAGATGGAACTCAAGTTCTCTACTATATCTACAAAGACTTCTTAGAATTAACACCAAAATAATTAGGTTTGCTGGAAACATCATTGAGCTTTGAGCAAGGGTTAGAGATAACAACTGACAAAAACTTAGAAAGGAAACTAAGTGGAGAACACATACGTCTATCTTTCATTGGTAGTACTTACGAAGTTAAGCTGTATTCCAAGGGTGATTCACTTACCTATCATCTAAGTTAGTTAACTTGTAAGTTTTTAGCTTGATCATCCTATCCATACGATAGAGACCCTCCCAATTAGAACCTACAACTCTATCTGAGAGGTTTTTAGTATTCAAGTTTCCTGTACATAAGACTGGGTCACCTTTCTTCGCCCTTAGGCATATCTCTCTACTTAGTGCCTGACTCGTGCTAAGTGTTCCTCAACTTGTTAAGGAACTCCTTCAGTCAGCTATTTTTTATTAGGGTCTCAACTTGGTCCTTTGTTCGAAGCATTCAGCAGTGCTGTAGCCATACCCTTCGTAAAAATTATAATATTTCTACTTACTCCTTTAATCTACGTTTCCTTTATGGGTGTAGGCTTTTGAAGCCATCCTTTATTTTTAATGGCAAAAAATATATTCTCTTGAAAGGTATTTAATAGACTATAAGACAGAGATTATGACACCTCCATTGTCTAATATGGACTTGGCTGGTTGAACTTAGGTAGTCAAGGAGGCAACCTTAGAAGAGTTGGGTTTTCTTGCCGATGGGGCCTCCTAGGTGCATCCGGTAGTGTTAAGGTTAGTTTAGTCCTCATTGGTCTCTCTTTAAGCTGAGAGCTATCTCCTCACTCTTCTTGCCTTTTCATTAAGGACTTTTCATATATCTTAATTTTCTTAGAGCCGAAGCATAGGCCTCATTATAAGTTTTTGGCTTTAACTTTTAGAAAGCAAACCACAACTTCTTAAGCCTAATATTTTTATGAAAATTGATGAGTATTTCCTTAGTGTTAAAAACACCCATATTAGTAACCTGATTGTGGAACCTCTGTACGAAGTTTTTGAGGGACTCAAACTTTTATTGTCTGACATACATTAGTATAGATGGGTTTTTAGGCCTATCACATGCATACTGGAACTAGAAGACAAAGGCATCTATAGTTGGTCAAAGATGCATATTGACTTAAGCTCCAAATTCAAAACCGAGCTCAAGTTGTCCTACATAGAGTGTGGGGGAACATACGACACTTTGCAATCTTCTTCACACCTTATATCACCATATGATCTCTATTGAGCTTTAAATGAGCTATCAAGTTAGTAATGCCTTCATAGTTCATAAGCTGAGACATCTTGAACTTGGGAGGCAAGGGTATATTCTTGATGCCTTCATAGAAGAGAGATCTAGTCTCCAACATAGGAAAAGAATCTATTACAACGTCTTTCGCTCGTTGAATATCCTCAAGATCTTGTTAAATCTTGTTAACTTTTCTTAGGAGCTTGGTTGTGGTGTTGTCAACCTTGATATTCTCTACCTCTTTATAGGCTTAACATTTGGCAATTAATTGAGTCTTGAAGGTCTTTTTAAAGGGTTGCTTTGACTATTTCATTTCGGTGCTTCTTATTATACTCTCAGTGATTGATTGGAGCTCTCTATTAGAAAGAGAGGGAGATTTTCTCTGGTTAGCTTGTTTTCTCTATTGAAGCTTTCAAGAATTGTGGCTCTTACATTAATCATGATAGAAGTAAGATGACTCAGCCTACAAGTCTCATTTTCTATCATTCTCTAACCTCTAGCTACACTAGTCATCATAGATGTAACTCCTTGGTGAACTCTTCAAATTGCTTCTGGGTGACCAGGGTGTCTTTGTCAAATGGACTGTTAGGCGTTCTCGGGGTGTTACCCTGAGCGTGTTTGAGGAAATATTGCGTAAGTTCTTCTAAATCTAACCTGCTTTCTAATGTGTAGTTTTTTGGTTTCTAATTTTTCTTGATGTTTCAGATATAATAAAGGTTTTATCAGCCCCTGGCTAGTCAGATTTGGTTAAATGTCTCAAAGTAGGCTTTTCTTGAAAATTCTATAAATGTCTTCAAATGTTTGGGGATAATTTTCTGCTAAGGGCCGACTTAAATGTATGAGGAGTGCAAAGTAATGAAAATTTTAAGTTATTGGGTTTGCTGATACTAAAAGTTGGGTTTAGACCTCTGATTTGGTGGTGTTGGAATCGAGATTGAATAGAGATCATACTATAGACTAGTACAAGTTAAACTGTTTTAGAGGACCTAAGAAATACAAGAAATATGAGGTCACTCGACCCACTGATGCTCAAGTTAGGTGGTGGCTCAGAGGTAAATCTTCCTAGGGTTTATCGTTTTAGAGAAAGAGTAAAAAGAAGGTAAAGAATTTTTCTTACTATAATTGTTGTCTTAGTTTGAATTCTTACTATAGTGGGAAGCAATATAGAGATTACCCCTCAAGAGAGACACATTGAGGGGTATTTTGGATAACTAACTTAGATAAGGGTATGTGGATAATTGTGTTATTCTAACGTTTGGAGTACTAGGTATTTTTCTGGTTAAGTACTTTTTTGGAGTAGTCAGCTTGATTAAGTGGATTGAGAGCCCTGATCAGTCAGTAGACTCTGTTCATCTGAGTTCAGCAGATTCAGTATTGCATCACCCTAAAAAGTTTAAATAGCTCTTATCAGTGTGTCAGTATAGGACAAAGGCTTGTTACTTGCTAACTTAGAGGCTTGTTATTGGCTCTTTAAAGATTTCCTTCATTAGACCTTATCTTTAATACCAATTATTAAATGACTTCGCTTTACTTAGACTATTAATGGGATTTGATAATGACGTGGTAAAGCCTGAACTCAGCTAATATGTGTACCTGTTGGTGGGCTTGATGATGACATGGTAAGTAACTTATCTATAATGATGTGTCTGATAACGGTACTAAGTGATGACATGCATCTTGCACGCGAGTCCTACTCAATGACCTTTCTGACCTAAGTTATAGAAGCTCATGTGTTTAGATTCGTACTCAATCTGTTGAGGTAATTCATTTAGATTGGGTTACCTTAGAAAAAGTTGGGCCTAAGAACCTAAATTTTTATAAATAGGCTAAATGCCACCCTTTTTCCTCAACAAATAATTTTTTCTTCTTTTTTTTTCTCGGATAAGCTTCACAAGATCTTAGTGCTAATTTTAACAATTGTTTTTTTGCTTGTAGTTTATAGGACATTTCACAATCACATTCACGATTTATTATTTATTAGGTCATGATCAAGGAAAAGTATTTTCTTTTTCTTTTTTCCCTTCTTTAGAGGAAGAAAAGAAGAGTATCAATCAAAGAAATTTTGAGGGATGTTGAAATCAAAATAAAGGAAGGTTCATATTTCTAACTCAATAATGCACATTTTGAACAAACTTAGCTTTCAGCCAAATTATGGTGCCTTTTTCACAAAATGTAATTAGCAAAATGGTAATGGAGATGAATAAAATATGTGATATTAACTTAAAGTATTTGATTCATAATTTTCTCGCCGCATAATCCCTTTCCATCTTTAATTATGGACCAAACTAAAGTAACATCAAAACATTGTCAACCCACTACATTATGTCTACCAAGTGGTTGCATTATCTAAATGGTTCAAGAAAATGACATCGTCTATATAATTTTATTAATTAGGTGGTTGCGCTTATGTATTAATGATACTCGTGCTTATAAGGAATGTTGAGATCTCAAATTTTTTTTTTTTTTTTTATATGGGAGATATGAACTCTAAACCTCTACTGAAGTGGAAGCATAAATATATTGTAAATTTTTTATATTGGGGCTATAAATACAAATGCTCAAATTTAAATATTTTTACTCTCAAATGAAAGAAAAATATATAATGTAATTAGATTACTAATCACTATGTTTGTTGACTAATATTTTCGACCAAGGGTTCATTATTGTTTTTATTATAAAAATGCAATTTTCCTATGGTTCATTATCTATACGATGGTTATCATCTTTCTACTTCATTCCTCCTATACAAAAGTAGACTCTTGAATTTGTACTATATACGAACTTAATTTAAAACTTTTGATGGATAAGTATCAACAGTTAATGATACTAGTAAAAATTGAACCATCGATCTTTTTGTTTGTTAGTATCACTAATTATAATTTTAAAACATATTTAATGATAGACAATTAAAATTTAGTTAAGTGATTAATCATCCCCTTTCTATTTTTGGAGGAGACACTCTTAGTTGTGACACAAATAAACTTAATTTAAATCGGTCTCATAAACTTTTCACAAATAAGCATCGATACTTAAAATTAAAAATAAATAAATTCTTCACTCTAATTTATCTTATGTCCTGTTTCAAAGTTTACATCACATTAATGTCAAATAGTGACACTTAGAGATTGTATTCCTATTTTCTCCAACTATAAATTATGGGCTTATCTTGTTCGTTTGAACAAAGACGTACGAAAAGATACAATGACTTCAATTTTATGATGAGTTTATCTTGTTCCTTTAGAAATTCAAATAATGTACAATTTATACCAACGAGATTTTTCTAAAATTAATAAACAGCGAACAATCAATTTGATGTAAATTTTTTTTTTAAAAAGAAGGAAAATAAAATAATGTATATAAGATAATAAATTGGTAATGGCCACAACATAACACATTTGGATTAAATTTTTTACACATGAAATTATTTATAATCTGAACATATTATTTTTAAAAAAATTAGCGACTAAACTATTATTTTTATGAAAAAAAAAAAGAGAGAAATTAGAATGCCAAACAAATATGGAATTAAGAGTTGATTGATCGGAAAATAAAATATAAATTATTTGATTCTTCCTATATACATATACTTGATATTACCATATCCTTAGTAAAAAAAATTTGTTAGGTTATTACGACGTCTAATAAATATGATCATTTGGAGGTACATGAACATGGAATGCACAATAGTTTTGACTTTTGATTTTTCTTTTCCTTTAGATTGGATGAAATATCTATGGGTCATTTGAATGAGACTGAAATTTGATGGTCAAATTAGGCTACAATTTCAAAAAGCATCACCAACAAGTAGTGATCACAGTACACTTGGAAATTGAATGGAGCGAACCATAAATCTTGGTCATTTCTTAGAAATAGGAGAATTGACATAAACGTTCAGATTCAGTTATATATTTAATAAGAATGGGGATATGGATAATTTTGTTTATGAAATTTGACCCATTACCTAAATTTGTTTACCATGTTTTAAATTATTTAAGATTGTCAATTTTTACTAGAAAATTACCATTTAAATTGATAAAGAAGGGCAAAAAAGTAATTTAATAAAAAGACTTGATGAGTAAGATGATTTATCATGATCATGTATCAAATAATCATGGGAAAAGTTCACAAATAGCCTCATTATTTTTTTATTATAATATTTTAACCAACTTAAAATTAAATATACTTTATTAACCAAACATAAACATTTTGGACACATTTGCCTATTTTCTCTATTAACTTTTCACTCACCCGAAAATTAATCAAAAAAAGCAAAAATTATCAAAATTCGTTAGATCGAAAAATTTGAAGTTATCACTGCATAGATCGGAGCTTTTACAACAGATTTCTCACTTCAAACAAAGAAAATGGCCGATTTTTGGTGAGTTTTGTTTAAGTTTTGAAAATTTTAAATTTGTTTATAACATAATTAGAATTTATATTTAAAGCTAGCAATAGATGAAATTATTGAATTCTATGTGAAAAATGGATTTGAATGGTGTAAGAAACGTTGAAAATGGGCAAAAAATCGTGATTTTTGGGTCATATTCGCGATGCAGACGGCGGCCGGAGCGGCGGCGGCCACCGTTGCCAATCTCGGGGCCATCTCGAGCCCGAGATGGCCCCGCGATGCGCCCTAAGGGCGCATCGCGAACGTCCGCGATGCCGCAAAATTCGCGCCACGTGGCGCGAATTTTTTTGAATTAGGTTTTTTTTTAAAATTAAATTTAATTATATTTAAATTAATTAAATATATTTTACATTAATAATTTAGATAAATGTAATTTTATTTAAATTAAATAAAAGATTTCATAAATTCTATTTAGAAAGAATATTGATCTAATAGATGGGAAAATTTACTTAAATGACTCATTAATTTTGGTTTGTAACATTTTTTATTATTATTATTATATATGATTATTTTGATTTTAATATATAATTAATGTTGATTAATATTAATATGTTAGTAAATTAATTATTAAGTTTGGTTTGATTTTATTATTATAATATGTTGATTAATATGTTAGTAATTAATTATTTTAATGTATTATGTATGTTAAATTAATTGTTTTTGTAAATAATCTTTCTTTGATTATTATTTTTTTTAATATTAATGTATTTTGTTTTTTTTTTTTTATTGTTACAGGAAAGAGAACATATCGAAAGAATATAGAATTCCAGAGCATATGTTTTTTCGTGCATCAGTGACGGCTTATGCTAAGATGTGGGGTCTAAATTGCATTAAGGATAAACTGACAACAAGTCAGAAAACATTATTTAGGCAGACGTGTATGGGGTATTTCTTAGATATGTCAGAGTTGACATTCTCTGGTATTTTGGTGCACGAGTTATTGTTGCGTGAAGTGCATACCTCTAATGTAGATGATGAGATGTGATTTTACATAGGGAGGAAACGCATCCGTTTTAGCCGGCAGGAGTTTGTACTAATCACTGGACTACAAATGCAAGATTACCCTCCCGCCCAGCAGCTGCATAGGAAATTGGGCACTCGATTATGGGATACATATTTTTCTGGGGTAAAGAAATTATCTTACATATTTCTTGATCAATGGTACGCACGTCTAAATTTGGAGAAAATGGACGATACAGATGCAGTAAAGTTGAGTTTATTTTATTTTGTGCATCGTGCTTTGATTCCACGTGACGAGCGTAGTGGAATTCAAAATTTTGTTTTATGTTTAGTGGATGACCTTGATGAGTTTAATAAGTATCCATGGGGCAATATTGCATGGACCGTACTTCATAACTCACTTAAGAAGGCTGCATTCCAAAAACTTGAGAAAATAAAAAGGAAAGAGTTTGCACAGAAGAAGTTTGAGAGTTACAACGTATATGGCTTTTCGCACGCATTTCTAGTACGCCATATGTACTTAACTTTTTGATCTTAATTATATATTTTGTTTGTATACGTCAAACTTATATTTTAAATATAATTATATTAGGTATGGATTTTCGAGGCAATTCTAGTGTGCGGAGAGATTTTTGGTGATCATAATGGTGATCGCTTCCCTCGTATTTTGAATTGGACGACTCGAGGGACTCCATTGTTCGATGAGGTTCAGGATACAATGTTAGCAAAGGATTTGGTATGTGTTGATATGAATGTAAAATATATATATTGGTTTATAACTTTTATTTTGTTTTAAGCGTAAATTAATATGGTTGGTTGATTTATAGGTTCTTTCAAGAAGTTTGACATATTTTCTGCAGCCTCACGTCTCTCAACAAACCATTTTTGCATTAACTCTCGGATCCACTCAATTAAGGCAGACACCGTCATGGCACATGTATCCTTCGCAACAGCGTTAATGCTCTCTGCAATGTTGGTGGTCATGATGTCATATCTTCTGAATGCTCCCACTAATCGAGCCCATTTTGAAAAACCAACCTCTTCCTCCAAGTATCTCGTTGCCTCCGGTTTCATTTCTCGCATCTTATATATTTCCCTTTGAAAGTCAGCTATGCGATACGCCTTGGCAGCAACAAAATAGGAGGCCAAGTATCCCCCTCCTTTTGTTGTATGCGATGGTATCTTATATCGTGCTACCAAATTACCCTTCAAGTGATGGATGCATACACCATGATATACATTAGGAAATACCTCTTTAATGGCCTTCTCGATACTAGCATGTCGATCAGATATAAATACAAGGTTCGCAAGATCGCCAATAACTCCTCGGAGTTTTTCCATAAACTACTTCCATGAAGCATCATTTTCAGAGTCAGCAATACCCCATGCAAGTGAAAAAATCTGGTTGTTTCCATCCTTGCAAACAGCCACAAACATTGTTCCCAAGTATGCATTTTTTAAAAATGTACCATCAACTGCAATAACCGGTCGGATGGAAGACTGGGACCCTCTAATACATAGTCCAAGAGCCATGAAGAAATATTTAAAGTGCTTGCAATCGTCAATCTCCAAATGTGTGACTGTACCAGGGTTCTGTTGTTCCAATATATGACAGTATGCAGGAAGTAATTTATATGAACCCTCTGGAGTACCACGTATCAACACCAATGCATGCTCCTTAGACCGCCAAGCAGTAGGGTAAGTTAAGTCCACACCAAACTCCGCACGTATGTCTGCTTGGATTTCCTTCGGTCTATAAAGTCGACTCGCAGATGCAAATTTATTTTTTATAAATTTGCCAATAATCCGAGACTTTGCTTGTCGATGACCATCGCGCAATCGATCTAATTGGCACACGTGACTTGAATCAATTCTGCGCACAATAAAATGTTTCCTTGCATCTGTCGACACTGCACGTAATCGCCATCGACATCTATCATCATCACATTTGATCTCAAAACGATCTTTTGTCGACCTTGACACTTTAAAGCTCCAATTACCTTTAAGTGCTACCATACTAATAGCCTGGTGAAGTTCGTCTTTGCTATCAAACAACTTTTCTACAAACACATCGTCAATTCCACTACTCGATATCTTATCTGAAATGACCAAGTCTGATGGTGGTATTGGAGGCATAAACGCAAAGGGATTTTCCGCTTCACAAAAATCTATTCTTCTAGCTTCAACATTTAGGGAGCTTGTCGAAACATAACAACGTCCGCCTTCTGCTAAATCATCCCCTTCTAAATTATCAACATTTCTAACATCATCATAGTCCCCTTCCACATCCCCAACATTTTCAATGTCATCACAAGCGTAATGTGTATAGGCTGGGTCTTCATTAAAGGGTATAGGAGAAACATTGTGATACTCGTTCGTTGTGTTTGCAGGAACCACTGCTGGAACTGATAGAGATGTATGGCTCACTTGGTTGCTACCGCTAGCTGACATAAAATGACCATGAATTGATGGTGGATTGGGGGGCTGTACATTATCTTCATAAACAGGAGCTCTAGGATCCACTGTTACACATAAAGGACAGTACGATCTTCTATTGGCGCTTAAAAAAAATCGAACATCATTGTCATTTCTAATCTCAATAGGCTTTAGGTTATACCTCGTTGCATCAATTTTGATTTTCAAAGTCACCTTACACTTCACATTGTCGACTCCCAAGGTATAACATACTGCATTTAAAAGATCTTCAAAATTAATATCTTTCGAAACCGAAATTCCAAAATTATTATAATCAACATAACTTTCTTCCCCGTCACTAGAACTCTCCCACTTTCCACCAAAATAAATAACTATCGCATCACACTCCATATGACCTGAAAAAACAAAAAAGATTGGGAAAAGTTCACAAATGGAAAATTTAGTAAAATTTTTTAAAACGATAAAATATTTAAAAATAAAAAAAATGCGCATCGCGGGGGCACATCTCGGGCCCGAGACGTGCCCCCACGATGCCCACAGATTGCGCGCCGCGGGGCTGTCTCGGGCCCGAGATGTGCCCCCGCGATGCGCACAGATTGCGCGCCGCGGGGCCGTCTCGAGCCCGAGACGTGCCCCCGCGATGCGTACACTGAGCGCATCGCGGGGTCACGTCTCGGGCCCGAGATGGCCCCGCGGCGCGCACTATGTGCGCATCGCGGGGGCACGTCTCGAACCCGAGATGCACACAATGTGGGCACCGCGGGGCCATCTCTGGCCCGAGATGTGTCCCGCGATGACCAAATCGACGGCCGCCGCAGCGACCGCCGTCTGGTTTTCGCCAAACACACTCCAAAACTTATTTTTGGCCGGATTTCAACGCCGTTTATACCATTCTAACTCATTTAGTTGGTTAATAACAACTACTTTTAACTTCAAATGTAAATTTATCTAATTTCTAACAAGTTTAGAAAATTTACCCGGGCTATTTCTTTGATTTGATTCGAAGCGATCTTCGGCAACCCTTTGATTTTTAGAATAATAACTTCAAAAATATTCGGTAAGCTATTTCTTTAAAGTTTCTTTAAACTTTAAAAAAATACGAAGTTATAAATTTGATATAAGGATAAATTTGTCCAAAATTAAATTATTTGGTTAATAAAGTATAATCATTTTATATTTGGTTAAAATAAAATAATAAAATAATTTAAAGGCTATTTGTGAACTTTTCCCAATAATCATTGGTTATTAATAAAAGGTAAAAATAAAAGAACTTGTTGCACAATATAATAGGTTTATATTTAATATTTGGGTCATAACCAATTACTCTCTTATTTTGAAGATTATCCATTTATCATGTTTCATATTACTCAAAAAAACTTTTTAATGTTACAAAAATTTTATTACATATTAACACTTATTGTATTTTTATTAATTTACTCTTACATTACTATTTTTTTTCATAAATTATTAATGTAAGTTTTTTAAAAATAAAATTTAAATAATTAAATAATAATAGTCATAAATATTATGATGGAAGAATGAATATTTGAGTTTTTTTATTTTTTTTTATTTTATATTTTTATTCATTAATTAGTTTTTAAATGAATTAATATTTAATGCTCATTAAAATGAATAAATATTTAATAGTTTTTATTTTTTAAATTACTAAAAATAATGAAAATTAATTAAAGAATAAAATTTTAAATTTTAAAAAAATAAAAGTAAAATAACCAAAATATTTATCCTTCCATCATAACATAAATATGTTATTATTTTTATTATTTTCATTTTTTTAAATACTTTAATAATTTATAAAAAATAATAATGTATTGTTAAATTAGTAAAACAGCCAATAAGAATTAATATTTAAAAAAATCTTTATAACAACAAATATTTTGGATAATATAAAATATCAGAGAATAAGTAATGTAAAAATAAGAGGGGGTCATATATAGTTTTCCTTAATATTTATTTTAAATTTTTATATTAAATTTATAATAATAAAAATATAAAATATTAATAATAAAAAATATATTAATTCTCTCCCTGTCATCCAATTCATTATCTCTCTTCAACTCCTTCATCGCCACCTCGCCATCACTACTTTTCTTCTTCTCCTTTTTAGAGGAGAAAATATTGCAAAATTTTTTAATTTGGGTCCTCTTCCTTAGACTCTATGGACCACTTGCTTTCTCCTTCTATTTTTTTTTTTAAAATTTAGATTTTTTTCAATTTTCATCAAAATCAAAATGAATATAGATCATGATTGGCCTTTGATAATGGAACAAACCAAAATAAAAGAGTGAAATAAAAAAAAATCTAGATCATGAATGGAGAAGCCACTCAAAAAGCATTCATGAAGAAAAATTAATGAAAAGTTAAATTCTAATTTGGGAGTATGTTTGTAAAACTTAAGAAGAAGTAATAAAAGGTTTGCTTTTTAATGAAAATAGTGAAATCTAAAATTTAGATTGGAGAAGAAGATGAGGGAAGAGAATTTTCTTTTTTATTTTTTATTTTTGAAAATAAAATTTAAAATATTAGTTAATTAAATTTTTTTTTATTGTTGGCGAGTCTTTTTTTATTAATGAGCAATCATTAATAAACACGTGAACATAATAGGCACAATCAAATGATCAATGATTAATACATGATTATAATAATAATAAATATGTTATTGTACAATAAATTAAACTTTTTTGTTAGACCTAATGACAATAATCTAATGGAGAGGGATAAAATTAAATTATTAAAACAAAAGAAATAAATTTTAGTAATAAGCCAAATTTTAAGATCAAAATTTTCCTTATCCCTTATCGTATTCATGGATGCTTCTCTAATCAAACAGATTTGTTCAGTTTTAGGAATATTATATATGTTAATATTTATTAGTCTTATTTTCCAAATGAATGACTAGAAAGTGATTAATTTTCTTCTTATTTTCATTTTTGCAAAAAAAAAAGGCCAATGCTGATGGTATTCGAAGGTTGTATAGTTCCAAACAACTCGATTAAAGTAACTTTGATTCGTTCAACTAAAGATTATATTCATGTGAGCTGCATGTCTAGGTGGAATTAGAATTTCAAGTGTTGGAGGAGGAGGTGAAATGTTAAAATAAATTTTTTTATAGGGGTTAGATTTAATAATATCAAAATTTTAGTATTAAATTTAAAATTTTAAAAGTTAAAATATAAAGTTCTTTATTTTAAAAAATAAAATTTTTATTGTTGTTTAAAATTTTATTGAAGCTTGGGGGGCATGACCCATAACCTCCTAGGCCTTAAGGTAGGTCTGGCGCTGGTTGCACGGACAAGTTTATTTGATCTTATTCACGGATTCAATTACAAGTAAAACAGATCATGATATTAACAAAAAAAAAGGAAATTTTTTTAATTACTTTTTTATGTTAATTAATTATTTTTATTAATCACATTTTAATTGGCTATTCTTTATTAACTAAATAAATTGACTATTCTTTATTAACCAAATAAATGCTAAATAAACATTTATTCTTGTATGCATAATATAATGAAAAACTAAACATTTAACACTAAAAATACAAACCGAACTTGATTTGAGTAAATTTATCTCTAAAAATAAATTTTAATATTTAAAAACTATACATTTGAAGTTGTAAAATATCTACAAAAGTAAAATATGTTTCTATATTAAAATGTTATATATATTTTATATATAAGTAGAAATTATTGATTTGTTCAAATTTGTATTTATTTTAAAATGTGCGCGTCAAAATACAGTTCGAGTGTATAGTGCCAAAGTTTTACAGTGAAATGATTTGAATAAGATAGACATGAGGTAAAGGGGACGTAGATTTGTGGAAACAAGTTGGACTGTAAGTTGCTTCGTTGGCAACTGTCATGGGTCCACAAAGTAACTTGTAGGCACACAATAATGGATTCACGATTGTTGACTGAGATGGCCATGTCACGTGTCTTAGGTGTCCGTGAAAGCTAGCCGCGACACGGCCATTTAGAGGCTCACCTGTCTCGCGTTGTAGGCAACATGCAATTTCACGAAACTTTTTCAAGTTATATGTGTGTTATGCTGTTAGAGTTGACAATGTAGAGTATAAGGTGATTATAAAAATTAAAACTAATACAGTGAGGTATAAGTTGAAACATATTGAGATTAGAAATGATTGTGATATTTGATTCCTTTTTAGGGCTAATACAAGGTCGTTTTGTCCTCTATGTGTAACAATGGATCTTAGAGCTCTAGTTTATGAAGAGGATACATAACACCCAATTAGAACCCATCACTCAATCATAGTTATTTCGTGTTGGCAAGCAGTAATAACTAATTGAACCATATAACCTTAACAATATCAACAGTGGTTCCCTTAAACACAATGGATGACTAATATTTTTTCCTTATAACGTTTAATGAAAACCTAACTTATAGACATTACAATTGTGGGATGGATGGGATTATGACAGTGTTGAAAACATTGGTAATATGGAAGGGGGGTTGTAATGTTGTTCGAAACATTGATTATGGAAGAATGTGTCAGTTTGGATGATTTACCAAAAGGCGAACATTGTTATGTTTTAACAAACTCCTTAAATATTGAAGATAGAAGAGGAGATTATTGTGAAGCTAAAACCCCCTTTACGTTTATGTCACCAACACTACCATTGGACTTGGGTATATCTGATAAGATATTGTATTGTGAAATTGAGGATGTTTTGTGGGATGTGTTTATGGGTAATTGGGGCTTTAGAATATCAAGATTGATAAAAGATCATTTTGTGACCAAATATGATTATGATAAATGTAAATGAAAATTTCATGCGGTGTCGATGCATGTAAGGAAGTATTTTATTATGTGTAGAATTGATGCAAATCATGTATATCAATTAGACTAGTTATGCAATAGTCATCGACAAGCGAAGTCTTACATTATTAGCAAATTCATAAAAAAAAATAAGTTTATATCCATAAGTCAACTTTATAGATCAAAAGAGATCTAGGCAAACATAAGCAAAGAGTTTGGTGTAAAGATAACTTACCCTACTGTTTGGCAAGCTAAAGAGCACGTATTAAGGTTGATATGAGGTGCTTCAGAGAGTTCATTTAAATTACTTCTTGCATACTATTATATGTTGGAATAACAAAACCCAGGTGTAGTTACTCAGTTTTCCATCCAGCTAGTTATTACAGTTAACAATATATTTTTGAAAGGTATGTACCTGTATACAATATTTATATTTTTTGTAAGGACGGAAACAATCATTTTTTCAACTAGCATGGGATAATATTTATTCAAAAAATGATGCTACCTAGTCGTGGTTTATGGAGGAACTTCAAAGAGTTCTGGGTGATCTTGAAAATCTTGTATTTGTATCTGATCAACACAATAGTATCAAAAATGTCATTCGAGAGATATTTTCTAATATATATCATAGGGTATATATCTATCACTTGAAAGACAATTTGATCTCAAGATAACAAATATCATCAAAGAAGAAGAAAGGAAGATGATACTTAGCTTTTTATTTTGTTGATGCTAAGGTGTATCTCATAGCTAACTTTCAAGAGCAAATTAAGAAGATTGGATTGTTTCAAAAAAATTGAGACATGCTGACATCCAACCTTCTGTAGCACGCCATCAATTAAGCAGATGTCAGAAGAATTAAATTCCATCGCAAGGTACAAAACCGATGAAAAATGTGTGTAGCCAATATAAGCAGCATAGACATAATCACAAAAAATGTCAAAACCCTATTGTATTGCATGGTAATTGATATATCTTTTATCTTATATTTCTTATTTTGTATTTGTAAGCATAATACATTTTTTATTTTGTAATATTGTTTGGTTTTAATACATTTACCACTTTTAATATGCCTAATATGATAAATATTTTAAATTAATTAATCAATTTATTAAATTGAATAATAATGTATAAAATAAAGAAACAGATTGTTAATTGATTTAATTTGATGTGATAGTTACTTTTTGGCATCGGTTCATAAATTGATTGCCATCTTATTCATAAAAAAATGACCTTTGCTTGAGGCACAAATCTAAAAGACAAGACAACATCAAAAACTCTATAATTATATAAATCTAAATCTCACAATCCTCATTATTTAACATCTGCTGGGGTACCCCATCCTTTGACTTAAATACATAAAAGAGGGTGAAGTCAAGTATAATATGTCGTTGCTCATAAAATCTACAAGCATGAAGGTAGTGGGGTAAAAGCATAAATAATGGTACGACATGATTCTTCATCAAGCCATTAACATATCTGTTGAAACTGGAATCATAAATGATGATCTTTCGATGCAAGATATCCACCTCAACTACAATTCAATGCGTCTGCTTGTAATTGACAAGAATATAAACCTATATGAAATTAGACGGTCTCATAAATAATACAAAATTGATTCTTTTAACATATAATATTTATCTTGTCAAATTCAATCCACATTTGTGCACCAAGTAAATCTTCTTTAAGTCCTAAGCTATACGATAACATGTTATCATTATAAGTAATGGCAGAAAAGTTTATTTTGTATTGTTCATGGAGAATTCTAAAAGTGTCCTAAAACTTCAACAAAACAAGTAATCAGTATATGTATATAAGAAATTTAATTTTAAAATATTAACAAAAAAAAAACTTACAAAAAAGTACTAATCCACAAAAGTGGACAATTATAACAATGCGTTAGTATAGTGGCATTGCCTAAGCCAGACCACCTTCAAGCACTCATTAATATGCTGCGTCGATCAACAAATAAGGTTATAAAGTAATTAATTTATTTGAACACAAATGATTAAATTCAATATATGTGTAAATAATTTTTACTTACAAAATCATCCAACCAATTTTGTAATAAAGACTGATTACCTAATTTTTTTTTTTAACTTTTGGGCGGGTAGGTAATTAAATATCTTTAGCCTAGTAATCAATACAAACTCTTTCTGAATGAATTAGATATACTTGTTAAGAATATAAAACCTCATTTCTTCATACAAATTAGAGGTCTGTACCTCATAATAATATCTCATGCACCAAAATACTAGAGAATAAAATATTGTGCATATCTAAAAAAAATACCATACAAGTCCGCTCAAACAACTCCGTCTAATTAGTTGTCAGATTTTTCCTTATAGAATTTAGAGCCCACATTTTTTAAATAATATGTAACTGATGTGTGAAAGAATACTTTCTATTAAATTCTATATTCTTTGAAGAAGTTATTTTTCCTATAAAAATATACAAAAAAATACAATTAAAATAATTATTAATAAATAACTAACATATTAACTAACATATAATATTATCAAATTGTAATCAATTAATAATTAATTTACTTTTTAAATCTAAAATCATCTTAAAATTAATTTTTTAAATATAATTTTCCCCTAATTTAAAAA
This sequence comes from Ailanthus altissimus, assembly GCA_946807835.1. NCBI lineage: Eukaryota > Viridiplantae > Streptophyta > Magnoliopsida > Sapindales > Simaroubaceae > Ailanthus > Ailanthus altissimus. Next base: position 15,614,625 of record OX327684.1, read on the forward strand.
CAAATCACTGTATACACCACATGGCACCATGGTGCACACAGTGCCACATCATGGACCGTATGTTCATGACGTAGAGCCGTGTATGCCTAATAAGTGTACATAGGTGCGTTCAATAGAAAAGTTATTTAGATTATTTTTTTTTTGAATTTGCTAAGCTACTTATGCTTAATTATATGATTCACTATGTGTACAGTGATATGAAATGATAAGAAAATCTAACCAGCATAAATGCACGCTATCGCTAACAAGTAATAAAGAGTGAGGGGTGTTGAACTCACGAGGACTAAGTGCTTCATTCTTTTCAAGTACTAAAATTGATTCTCTTATTTTTATCCAGACAAATAGATTCAAATGAAACCAAGTTTATGTAAGCATTAAGTACCTAAAAAAATGAATAAAAATCAAGTTTATGCATTCAAAGTTCAAATAATATAATACAAGAGATAATATGAGACAACCAAGTTTAGATCAATAAATATAAAAATGAAGTCTAGATGATCCCAAATCTTTACTACTTGTTGCAAATTTGGGAGTAAGGAATCATCTAATACTTTAGGTTCACATTTGAGTAAAAAGTCGACAAGAGTTTGTCTTTTTATGGTTGTTCGTAGTAGAAAGCTTATGACTAGGTGGATTAAGCCCATAGCCATCTTTGAAACTTGTCCAATGATGTCTGGTTTAGACAAAATCTATTTGATTGAATAGCAAGTGTATATGACAGTTGGGTGAGCTTCAAAGTGGTGATGGAGTTTGTTCTTTGCATGAGTGAGTTCTAGAATAAGTTTTTTTGCTGTTGAATTTCGCGTTTCAAGTCTATAAGTAATTTGCCTATATAAAATATAAGCGTGAAGGAGAAGAAGGCATTCGTGTTGGCCAATGATTAGTTGAATGAGACCAACAAAAGATTGAGTGTTACTGTTGATCTGCTAGAGAGGAGGCTCAAGAGGCGATACAAGAGACACTAAGCCATACTCATAGTAAGGCGTCGATGCCTACATTGACCCACATTTAGGGAAAGCCAAAAACCACCTAGACCTGGATTCAGACCCAAAAAAATAGATTTGGACCTGAACCCAGATAAAAAAATTTCCATTTTTTTAGAGATCCAGGTTTCCATTTTATTGTAAAACTACGATCTAGGCTTAATCTGGGTTTTGCAAGGTATAGAAAACGTAGATCCGAAAACTCAAAAATTTCATACATTTTATTTTTTAAATCCTAAAATCTAAAATAGTAGAAGTAATACTAAAAGTTAAAAAGAAAAGCAAAATAATAAAGAAAACTAACCTAATTCCCAGAATCCCTTCTTCCCCTAGGCTTTACCACCGGCTTCTCTTCTTTTCTCTAAAGTCTAAACCGATTTCATCATCATTCATCTCTCAATATTCAATTCTTCATCATCATTTAATTAACAAAAAATGTTATCTTTATCTGTGAGCATGCGTGATGCGTCATCATTGAACAACTACTATACAAACCATTGCTCAAGTTTGTTTGTTCAGTTGTTCAGTAGTTTTGATGATTTTACCCTTACCATGTAATTCGGGGACTTTTATAATTAAGGTGTGACTTACATGAGATTTCATGTACAAGATTTCCTTTTCTAATTGTAGGTATTTGTCTAGGCCTAACATTAAGGAATCAATGTTGTTGTAATCTAACATCCCCTACTCAATTATACTAACATTATAGCCTAAAGATGATGAAATCTAAAACATATTAATGTTAAAATCAAGTGCAAAAGTCATATTGTTACCAATTGTTGTTCAAAACTAATATAGTTCAAAACTAACAAACTCATAAGACATTTTATAATTTTACTAAGTGCATAACAAAAAATTCCTTTTGCTAAAAACCTTTTGGCTATGGCTGTTGCTGACTTATAACATGTCCATTAGTTGAGCATGTCTCCTTGATAAGTCAATCCATTGTTTATATTGGCAGCCATACCAAAAAATACAAGTTGAGTATATTACAATTAGTGACAAGTCTAGTAAATACATTAAATATATAAAATAATTACATAAGAAAAAGTACTTGAAGGTTGTGTTTCTGTTGGTGCTGCTTTGTTTTCCACTAAAGCTTGTTGTTGTTGTTGGTTTTCTATTGTTGGTGCATTATTTCCACTAAACACTGTACATGAACTAAAATACATTAGCAGTAATTTAATTCAACATAAATTTATGTTAAAATTGGTGATTCAACAATCTTGATTGGACAAGAATTAAGATGAATATCAAAGTGGAGATTCACAAGAAATCTAGAATATGTAGGTGTTAGGGTCAGTGCTTAAGTATCATCCCCGAATGTATATATACTTGTGTATTTATACAAGTGTACATTCTCATTAAATCGCTAATACCCATTTATATGGTAATTTGCATGTAACGTTATAGACATTGTAGATCTGAAGGAGTTCAAATCAGATCTAAAGGTATTTAGATAAGGGCTCATAGTAAGCCACGCTGAGATATATAATTACTAAATGTTAGCACAGTTAAGTGTTAGCTGGTTATAATACTCAGCAGATCCAAGAGTTGGAGCCTTGTCTATAATAGGACATAGACTTGGGAATATATTAGTAACTGCATAGTTGCAATCAAGTGCCAGAAAATGAAAGTTGCGTAAGTATGTTCTCGAATAATTATCCCCGGTCTATTTCTGTCGATGCAGATTTATCGGTGGATACCCTTTTATATATAGATCAGCATATATCGTACCTATCAGGCATAGATAGTCGTTCCTAATCGACTGTGAGATTGGAGTTCGTATTGACATATGGGTATCCAGTTATGACTGGATATGGGACAGACTCATGAGGGCCTCCGATAGACATCCTATTTAAGCCGTCAACGAAGGGTACTCTCGAGTTGAGTAGTATACGTGGTCCTTTGACCTGAGTGCCACGGTGGGCTTGTAAGTAATCTACCATACTTTGGTTCCACGCATGTCACAGACCTTTCATGGTGTGACCGCTGGGTGTCGCTGGGTATGGTCTAATGCTTATGGAGTCCAATGCCGATAGATACGGGATCCGTTAGCTCTTATAGGGAGTTTGATATCTAGATGCTTCGAGACTATATCTCAGAAAATCTTGTGGCCATAAGTATCAATCCCGGGAAAGAGTTCCGTCAGGATAGAACAATATGGCAAAAGAGTTTGCGTATATTGTTCAGTGAGATAAAAGTCTGGAGATAAGATATGGATGAGCACTAGGGGATTTAACGGTGATAATATATATCCCCGCACATCTAGGATATCATGACAGAAGTATTATACATATGCGTTGAAACCTTAGCTTGTATGGTTCAACGCGCTGATTTGTATATCCGTGACGAGTGCATGGGGCATTGCTCACGGACTCATGGAATAGTTTCGTTTGACGAATCAGGCATAGAACCTAGGGAGTCCTGCGATATGGAGTATACTTATTGTGCACTGGGGCAGCGTGCCAAATTAAATTGTTTAATCCAGCAATATTCAGTATTACTATAAGAATGCGTGCTTGTTTGTATTTAAGTGTTAAATATAATAATTGTTATTTACTAATTACATATGACACGTAGCGTATTGTGTACCCTCAGTTGAGTTTATCTAAGTGTGAAATTTGGTAGGACTTATTAGAGGGGTGAACTTGGTAACTATTTATGAGAGGCAAAATGGTCATTTTTTAGTTTAATTATTTAATAGTTAAATAATCAAAATATCTTTCTTTTTATATTATATATATTATTATATTATATATATTATTATATTATTATATTATTATTTATATTATATAATATATAATATATTATTATTATATTATATTATATATAGATAAAGGAAAGAAAGAAATAGAAGAATTGAAGACATTTGGCCAAACGTCGAGAGAGAGAAAGGAAAGAAATGGAGAGAAATGAAAGGAAGAAGAGAAAAAGAAGAAGAAGAAAAAGAAAAAAATATGGAGAGGAAAAATGAAATTGTTTCATTTTTCTCTATCCTTCAAATTGGAGCAATTATAAATTATTTTAAATCTTCATTTCTTATCTTTTTGGAAAAAAGGATTTAAATTCACTCCCATCCATTTTGGGGATTAAGAGTTAATCCCAGGTTGAATATGGAACTGTTGTTCTAGCTCACCAAGCCCACCGAGTTGGTAACTAGAACTGCACGCGAATTGGTCTCTATGCGGACTCTAGAAAAAACACGTGTATAACGTTACACGTTTGATGAGTTCTCTAACCTTATTAATATGTTAATATGATTAATATATTGAATTTATTGTGTTTATTGCAAAATTTACACGTTTTCGCTACGTTAGGCAATAGACACAATTGCATATGCATATACCTACGTGCCTAAGATCCTTCGCCAACAGTAAGACACGTATGGAGAAGTTTGGGACATGTGGGACACAAAAGAGAAAGTGAAACAGGACTCGAAAACCCAAAGAAATTGAAGAAAACATGCGGAGGCGCCACTAGGGCTGAGCACCACAGCGCCCATCACAGAAACCCAGTGCCGCGGCACTGGGTCCCTAACGCCACGATGATAGGCGTGACATGGCCAGTGCCGCGGTGCCAAACGTGATAGACAGTCCATTTTTTTATCCGAATTTCAAGTTTTGGGAAGTTTTGGGCTTTCAAAATAAGTGAACTCTTACTCCAATAAGGAATAAGGTTAGTAGGCACGAAATACACCATATATAAACACTTGTAAACCCTTAGTTGAGATTAAGCATTAAGAGAGACTCTAAGAAAGGGGAAGAACTGAGTAGATACTAAGTGCTTGTGTGCGCTAAGGTGGAATCGTCATTTGGATGATCATTGCTCATGGTAGAGTAAGGGTTCACTAAACATTAGGTTATTTTGAGGGTTCTTCAATTGGGTTTTTCTTGTAAAATCTCTAGGGAGTTAATGAGAGAGGTTAAGATCCTTGGATTCACCGTGGATATAGGCAATTGGCCGAACCACGTAAGATTGTGTTATACTCTTTTATATTTTGCTTTGGATTCTTACTATTTTGCTTGATTAATAGGTTATTCCGTTGTGCAAGGAGGTTAGGGTTCTAGGTTGAACTTGAGGTTCTTCTCTTCAACCTAATCTCAAAAGGTAGAAGGGCATTCCATTCCTCAACAAACTGTTATCAGAGCTAAAATTTCGATAATACACACCTGGGATATTTAAACTATGGCTGCAATCAAGCAAGAAATAGAGAAGTTCAATGAGATAAATGACTTCAATCTTTGGAGGAAAAAGGTTAGGGCTCTACTAGTGAAGGAAGGGCTAGACTCAGCCTTGAAAGAAGCCAGGTCATCAACTAGCAATGAGACGACAGCCTCAAAGTTCTAGCAGAAAGATTGGGACACGATTCAGAAAAAGGCTCACAGCACCATAATCCTGGCGTTGAGCAACGAAGTATTAAGGGAAGTTTATGATGAAGAAATCACTTTAGGGCTATGGAAGAGACTCGAGGCATTGTACATGAAGAAGTCCCTTGCAAATAGACTTCTTGTGAAAAATAAACTGTATCAGCTAACAATGCACGATGGATTCTCATTGAGAGCTCATATTGATGAGTTCAACAAGATCATCATAAGTCTTGAACAACTGGGCATCAAGATTAAAGATGAAGACAAGACCATTATCTTGTTAAGTTTGTTGCCAAAACATTATGAGAACTTTGTGAATACGTTGTTGTATGATAAAGAGTCTTTAACCATGAATGATGTTAAGGCATCATTGAACTCAAAAAAATTGATAAAGAGATCTGAGTCCGAGAGTGGAGCAGCATTGCTTGCACAAGGAAGAAAAAACAACCAATCAAGAAAAAAATCCAAGAAGTGTTTCCTTTATAATAAGGAATGGCACTTTGTAAAGGATTATCCGAACTCAAAAGGCCAATAAGGGTAGGCTGCAATCAATACTGAAAAAGATACCGAAGTTATAGACACATTGGTAGCTTCAAGGAGAAAGTACCCTGGCAAATGGATACTAGATTCAGAGTACAATGTCTATATGTGTCCCGACAGATCGATGTTTACCAACTACAAAACCAAGAGAGGTAAAGATCTAATGGGGAATGATATAACTTGTGAGATCATGGGAGTTGGTGACATAAGGCTGAGGATACAAGGTGAAAAAATTAGGGACTTACATAGTGTAAGGCATGTTCCTAAATTGATGAGGAACTCGATATCTCAAGGCAAGCTCGATGAGGAAGGGTCTTCGGATAGAGCAAAAAAAGAAAAATTAAGGGTAGAGAAAGGACCTATAAGGTTTGAGGGTGAGAAGCACAATGAGGGCCTCTATATACTTACTAAGATGGCCATGAATGGCCCAATGCGAGGTGTTAGGGTAATGCAGACCACTAGGCGACATCCAAATTATGCTCACCAAGGTGATGAGGATTGAAAAGGAGTGCAATGCATCCATACCCTATGCAAGGTGCGCGAATACCTTTAGAGACCAAAATCACCAGCTTGAAAAAAGTTAAGTCTTAGTGGAGACTTAACTGAACTCAACTCTAGGTGATAGAGTATTGGTGTAGATTAGATTTAGAAGCCTTCTTACTTGAAAGATTTTGAATCAATGAAGGGTTTGTTGAAAAATTAGTGATTCAACAATCTTAGTTGGACAAGAATTGAGATGAATACCAAAGTGGAGAGTTACAAGAAGTCTAGAACATGTGGGACACGTATAGAGAAGTCTAGGATGTGTAGAACATAAAGGGGAAAGCGAAACGGAACTCGAAGACTCGAAGGAAGTGAAGAAAACACATGGAAGGGCCATCAAGGCTGAGCGCCGCGGCACTAAATGTGACAGGGAGTCTGTTTTTTTATCCAGATTTCAAGTTTGGAAAGTTTTGGACTTTCAAAACAAGTGGACTCTTACTCTATTAAGGAATAGGGTTAGTAGGCATAAAATACACCCTACATAAACACTTGTAAAACCTTTAGTTGAGATTAAACATAGCGCTATTTAGCCCTTCGTTTCGCCAACAAAACAAAGTAGAAATCTGTTACCTATAAAAGTATAAGATCGAGCTACGAAGTTGGTTGACAGACCCTATTTCCTCTTCATAGACCTTAAGTTAAGGGAATTGAAGAATGAAGTTTACCTTTCGCGCATACATAGCATAAGAAAGACTCTAAGAGAAGGGAAGAACTGGGTAGACACTAAGTGCTCGTGTGCGCTAGGGTAGAACCGTCGTTTGGATGATCATTACTCGTGGTAGAGCGAAGGCTCACTAAACATTAGGTTCTTTTGAGAGTTTTTCAATTGAGTTTTCCTTATAAAATATCTAGGGAGTTAATAAAAGAGGCTAGGATCCTTGGATCCACTGTAGACGTAGGTAATTGGCCGAACCACGTAAGATTGTGTTATGCTCTTTTATATTCTGCTTTGGATTCTTGCTATTTTGCTTGATTAACAGGTTATTCAGCTGTGCAAGGAGGTTAAGGTTTTAGGTTGAACTTAAGGTTCTTCGCTTCAATCTAATCTCAAGAAAGAGAAGGGTGTTCCCTCCCCCAACAATTTATAATGACCAAATATAATAATATACATGTCTCAACACTTACAAATGCATTTAAGCATGCTTTCTCATTACATTTGATTGTCTTTTTGTGATTTTGATTCTCATCAGGCTCTCTCCTCTTCACAACCTTTGGCCTCCCAATAGTGACTTTATTTAGTAGTGCTAGTTTTATAGGATCCTCTACATGTGCCCAAGTTAATTGGTTTAGTAGTGGATGAATTGATTATACATATATGGCCAAATATGCTTATACTTTTATCTTTGGATCCACATAATCTTTTGGAGCTTCTTTTGAATAGAAATGCATGGCATAACATGCTTGGATAGGATCCCACTTATTTAAAAAGCACCATAATTACATGTTTTTTTTTTATATCAATCACAAAAGTTTACCATTCTTGGTCAATAACCTCAAACTCATAATCATTAGCTACCAATACCTTGACATACCTACCCACATTTTAATTTTTCTTCAATTTTCTCTTTATGTTTAGGAGAAGCCTTTCAATTCAATTTTTGGCCTATCCAAGCCTTTTTTGCAACTTTTTTATCATATTTTATCTCACAAACTCCAGTAATGTAAGCACAAGACTGTCTCTGAGCTTACCCAACCAACTATTTCATGACTCAAACATATTAGTGGTGATGTTGTCACATTTAAGACTATGATTAAACATGTGTCTAACTTACTCATTTTTGTCTATGTTGGCCAAATAATCATTAGCAACTTGTGAATTTTTCCTAGTAGTCCTTAATTTATCTATGTTTTTTATTGAATTCACTTTCCTCAGTTGCCCTTGTTGTTGATTAGAATAAGGATCTATAGTTGGCATGATGGTTTTTTTTTCTCAAATTAAAAAAAAATATATCTTGTATAATGCTTATTGGTTGCCATAGACCAGTGAGCTTGAATGGCACTCAAGATCCCTTTTTACCAATCAGTCATAAAGGTCATTCATCTGGCATTTTCTATGTCTAGTCATTGATTAAGTATCTGTAAAAAAAACCATCCCCTTGTTTCACTGATTTTAACATTAACATAAACTGTCAGTGGAATAACCCTACTTTCTGCATCCAAAGACATAACAAAAAGTAACACCTCACCAAAAAGACCCTTTAAATGGCTTCTATTTGGCTGAATAAACCATATGTACCCTTTTACAATCCTATTTTTCAGTGCAGGAAAGCTGAACATGAACCTCTCAAACTAAATAAGATCATCTTCGACTAGAACCTTGAACTTCATCTTTACTAACACTCATAGGTTCCTCAATCTAAGTATCTCTACATAATCCCTCAATTTCTTATAAGAGGAGACAATATGGCCTCTATTAAGCTATAAGACCTTCTTCTTTGAGTAACACAATTTTCTTTTATTGTATTGAACCTTATACTTAGAGATCAATTCTTGATTTATTGCCATTGGGGAAATTTTTAGGTCATTTTTCAATTTGGATTGAAAGACTGAAAAATCTAAAGGTATATTACTTCTTTGTTCTTTGAAATTCTATCACACTTGTATTCATCTATCAGCTATAGGATTCTAAAAATAGTCATAGATTTCACATTTGCAGCATAAATGTACCATAGATAGCCTTGACTTGCACATCTTACTTTAAACCTCTTTTTTTTTTTAATCCTGTTAAAACTCAAAGTCATCACTAACCATATAGTTTTTCTTTATCACCGCTTTATTCTTCCATAAAGAAAAATTTCTTTTCCACGTATATCTTAATATCTTCAATAGTCACACACAATGAGATGTTGCCTTCCTGCAAATTTGTCACCCATCCTTTTGAATTTGCCATCATTATAAAGGACTCATCTCATCATCAGATGATGAGATGAATCCTTCATCTTTGTCTTCTAATTTATAGTTTGATAAAATTTCATCATGTTGACATTTATTTACTTCTCTATCACTATCAACACCAATTGTTGTTGGATTAACACTCCCTGTACCATCAGTATTAGCATGCTTTCAAATTAATTATCTAATTAAAAAATCTTATCCTTTTTAAAACCTTCTGGTTGTTATGGCATATTTTCTTGTGGCTACTGTGGTATGATTGTAGTGTTTGGGACATTGTGATATGAAGACACAGAGTATGGATTCTATGGTGGGATGGTAGTGTTTGGGGCATTATTATCAAGAGCATCAAAGTGTGGCCATTGTGATAAGCAACAAATGTGCAGGGCATTATGGACTAGGCCATCTAAATGTGGCTATTATGTTAGGCTACAAGCATATGGAGCATTATGGATTGGACCATCTGAATGTGGTTACTATGTTGGGTTGCGAATGTGTGGGGCATTATGGATTGAGCAATTTGAATATGGCTAGCATAATGCGCTGCAAGTATTTTCTTGACTCACTTGGGATCGGAATTCAATGTCGGGACTTGGAATTGCATCTTCATGTGCTTGTCTTTTTATAGGGTAAGCTGTGAATGTCTTCCTATGAAGCTTGATAAACCTGAGACAATAGCTCACTATTGTCATGGTTAGATTACTTGCAAAGAGGGGTAGAAGTGTCAGTATTGGTTAAGAGAATGTTTAAGGCATAGATAGGGCTATTTGTTGAGTCAGTGAAAATTTTTCTTTTGAATATTTTTGTCCTAACAATATGTTCAAAACCTGATGAATGCCTACCAAGAGGTGTCAACATCCCTAAGAGTAGAACTTCAACATCTATAACCATTTCGTACCACCATTATTTCACATAATCCTCTATTAAGCTAACCAACTCTCCATCATTCTTTAATATTGTCAATTCTCCTAACTAAGGTAATTGGGGGCATAACTTGAATCATTTCCATGGATGTGGGGCCTATTAAACACCTTCTCACATAATATAGATTCTAAGGACATTATATACAACATCTATCAGGTGTTACATAATGTTTATATTCCTCAAAGCCTATAACCCTAAATATTACAATCACATCATCCCATTCAAGCGACATCCATCTACAATAAAACCAATAATACACATCAAACAATTAGGGCATCATTTTTCATATCAAACAATATCATACAAAACATAAATCAAACAACATCATACGAAGTAGGGAAACTAAGCAAAATCAGGGTACACTAAGCACAACTAAGTAATAAAAATTAGGGCACATTTTAGAGATGATGAAATTAATATATATAGCTTTAAAATACCAACTCTAAATTTAATACAAATCAAGCCCATAAAAATAATGCCATTTACTGTTCATTGAAAAATAATGTCTTTGATTGCTTTGAATCGATTGCCAAAATTTTGGTCTATCACCATCGAGATGGATACTAGTGGTTCAAGCAAGAGGCAAACACTTAACACTATGTTGCAGTGCTCTCAAATAATTTGGAGTTGATTGATTTTAGAACTCAAAAATGTATTTTCAGTTGAGCAAGTGAAGAGTTTTTCAAGAGAGGTCTACATGGGTGTTCAGCCTTCAAATGAAAAAGAGACACGTGGTCTTGACATAATTTGTTGGTTTGTTAAGTACTATATTGCCTTTATCTCTGTTAAAAGACATAGAAAATAGGGGTGGGCACGGTCCGGTTTGGTCCGTTTTTTGCGAAATCGAATTAGTTTTTTGAACAAATAAAATCGAAATCGATTTTTTTAATGAGAAAAATCGAACTGGACCAAACTGATTTTTTTTATATTTTTATTTTAAATTATAAATTTTTTTAATTTTCGGTCCGATTTTTTCGGGTGAAAAAAACCAAACGGGAACCGAACCGGACCGGTCGGTTTTTTTCCCAAAAAAACTAAATCAATTTTTTATAAAAAAAAACAGACCGAACCGAACCAATCAATTCGGTTCGGTTTTTTGTTTCCCAATTTTTTTTGCACACCCTTAATAGAAAATACTAATGTACTAGGTTTTTAGGCATTTTTTAAATTATGAACGATATTTAAGGCACTTTAATAAAAACTTGGGGGTCTATTAGTCCTTCCCTATTGATTATCACGTGGTTGACAATATTAATTTTATTTTTGAACTTGAGTTGCTTTACTTTTTGCTGATTATAAGAAAAAAAATGAATACTTTTATGGGAGATAAAAGCAAGTTTATTTTTGAAAAATCATTCCACCCAACAGTGCAAATTTGTTTTTTCTTTTGTTTCTAAAGAAACATCCTCTAATCTTATTTTTATTTATATAAAGGATATGGTGTTAAATAATAGAGAAAAATAAGATATAGTCTTAGGATGTAATTATATTTGAGATTTTTCTCATTTTAAATTAGATTTACTTTAGATATTTCCAAAATCAATAAAAAGAAACAAATCATTCACAAATTTATTGGCAATGCATATGTAATATCTACTGACCAAGACAACAATTGGGGGAGTAATTAATGTATTAGGTTATTAAAAAGTCAGCTTTACAATAGTTCTAAATTCGAAGGCATGAACTCAGCATGAAATAAACCAAAAAAATCATAATATAATTATAACAACAGCTACTTAATTATTAATGAGTTAGTTGACACAATAATTAAGTGAAAAAATAATATAAATTTTAAATTATTTATTATACTATTTTACTATTTAATAATTAATTGATACATCATTTAAGATTAAAAAAATTTAATATAATTTAAAATACTTAACATTACTTATGTATTATATAATTAATTAATAAATAAAAATTAACCACGCGTTTGATCTTCTCATATGTCCCTTTGCTTGAATATGTACACACATACTCAGATTCAACTAATCATATTATAAAAAATAAAATAAAATAACATAAGATCTTAAATATTTAATATATAAAATTTAACGAACTTTGAACTTGATTAACAAGTTAATTCGATGTGTTTTTTTTTAAAAAAAAATTAATTAACAAGTGGGGTTGCAGGTAATTGCTATAGCACCGGCCAGCAAATTCTTTTGCTATATAAACGTATAAGATAAAGTTGTTTCTCTATATCTACGTATCCACTCATTATAGAAATTCATGCACTAGCGGGATTTGCTCATCAAAATTTTCTTTTTCTCTTTCTTATCTTCTTGCAAGTTTTTAAGTTAATCTTTTTTTTGAAAGGCTTGTAGGAACTTAATTTCTTTATCTGTTTCCAACTTTCCTTTGTAACTCAGTTTGATTTTTTCATCTTCCATCTTTATCTTATAACATCTCAGTTTTTTCAAGTACTCGTTCTTAATCCTATAGAAAAAAATAAAGTTTCTGATATTATATCATTTGACCGGAAAAGAAGAATCATCTGCAGAACAAATTTCTCCGCCAATTTATATGGTCTTTTCGATGGTTGGTTTCTCATATCTTGTTTTTGCGTTTCATTTTGATAAATTAATGGCCTCTCACCTTTCTTTTTTGGGTTCGTTTTACTATGTACAGGCTCCTGAAATTGGTAATATCAAATATGATGAGGTTGGTGTTTCTTAATTTGCTTTGACAAAATTATGACATATCTTTCTTGGTTTGGTTGATTTTAATGTTTTTTTTTTTAAAAAAAAAAGCAGGAGTTTGTCTTGAATTCTCGAGGAGTAAAACTGTTTACCTGTAGTTGGGTTCCGCAGAATCAAGAACCGAAGGCCTTAATATTCATCTGCCATGGCTATGCAATGGAATGCAGCGTCACCATGAACAGTTAATATTTTACAAATGAAATTAACTTAAATTTCCCATCTCTAGACTTGCTTGTGTTAATTATAAAATAATCACCAGGTACCGCTGTTAGGCTTGCAAATGCAGGCTTTGCCTGTTATGGAATTGATTATGAAGGCCATGGAAAGTCAGCTGGGTTGAATGCTTACATCAATAATTTCAATAATCTTGTTGACGATTGCACTAATCATTTTACAAGCATATGTGGTTAGATTCAATCCTCATCTTTTTAAACATATTATCTTAAAAAAATTTGAAGTTCTCAATTGAGTTGATGATCGAAATTCATTTTGTGAGGATCTTTTTTTTTTTTTTTTTCGATTTTTTTATTCAGAAAAAGAAGAGAACAAACGCAAAATGAGATATTTGTTAGGAGAATCAATGGGAGGAGCAATGGTTCTTTTGTTACACCGAAGAAAGCCAGATTATTTTGATGGTGCAGTCTTGGTGGCTCCTATGTGTAAGGTAATTATTGCCAAGTGTGTGTTTCTTCTTAAAGCGCCCTCTATTATCTCTCTGTCTTTAGTATTTTACACTCTTTGAATGTGGGGTGCACGTTTGGTAGCCCGGAAAAAATGATGGGGTCCTGGAAAATTGGATCATCTGCACCTTGTTTCCTTTTTTTTTTGTCTTTGCTTTCTGTTTTGTAGTCCATTTATCAATTAACAAACACAGAACCCAGTTTGAAAAACGTTAGCATATAGCGTAATCTTTTTGCCCAAGTATTATATTTCTAGAGTGATTGGTTGAATGTTAGGTAGATGCAAGACCACATGTTTTTGTTTATTTGTCAGTAATGATCATTATTTTGTCCCATGTACTAACTCTATAGAAGCAGACAATATTCCTGAGAGTTGTCAGGCAAATGATTCTAGTCATCTAAAGAGTGTTCAAATAATAATATAATGTAATTATTCAATATAAATATATATTATGTAAGAGTTATTTTATCCATGCTTAAGATCAAACTATATATATATATATATATATATATGTTGTGTTGAACGAAAGGATCAAGGTATAGTTGCTGACTTTTAGTTGGGCCATTCCAAATTTTACCTTGAAAGAAGGAACTATGGTTCCTGGTTCTAGCAGCCAGGTTGGAACATTTTCAAATGATAATTTATAATCGATTTAGTTTACACAAATCTGTTTGTTTATTGTTTGATGCACATGATCTTGCATAAAAATCTGAGTCTACAATGTGAATGGGGACGCTTACTATTTACTTCAATTCTGCCCTCAGATTTCATTTATTTTATTATGACATGTGAAGATTAAAAATTTTGGAAACAGAGACTTTACTTGATCTGAATGCCACTACTGATTCATGTACAGCTTGCTGACAATATGAAGCCACACCCTGTTGTTATCACTTGTCTCACCAAGCTTTGCAATTTTATTCCAACTTGGAAAATCATCCCGAGTCAAGATATCATTGATGCTGCATTTAAAGTGCCCGAGACAAGAAAAGAGGTATTAAACATCTCAAGAGTTATTTTCCGGTGCAAATATCTGCATGTATGCGAATTTGTACTATAGTATATTGTTTAAAAAAAAAAAACCATGTTTTTGAACTATATAATAGCTAAATAACATTTTATAATTAAATTTATTATTTTAAAATGTACCGACATTCGCACTTAATAATTTTTAGAACTTAAAATTAGTTTAGCTTGCATTTCAAATACAAGCGTTATTCTAGAAATATGGTTGATTTTGACTTTCTGTACTAATAATTTCAACTTAATTACAGATTAGAGCAAACCCTTATTGTTACAAAGGCCGCCCTCGCTTGAAAACTGGTTATGAACTTTTGATGGTCAGCATGGATCTAGAGCGAAGACTTGAAGAGGTTTGTTACAACTTAAAAAACATTATACTTGTTTTCCTGAACAAATTAAGATTAGATATGAACTAATTACTTGGGGCCTATTTGTAACTGGCTGTGTTTCAACTAAATTTCAACAGTAGAGCAGTTAAAATATTTGGTAAATGCCCACTTTTACTTCCCGGTTGGTGATTTCATTTTATTTACAATAGAATCCAGAGCACCTCAATTCTAAACAGACCCTTAATTATTACCGTAATCGTGCATTTTTGCAAATATTGATTCATTAATTTTTTTCACTATTCAGGTGACAATACCGTTCCTAGTTCTCCACGGGGAAGAAGACAGAGTGACAGATAACGCTGTGAGCAAGCAACTATACGGCGTGGCGTCGAGCTCGGACAAAACCTTGAAGCTTTATCCAGGGATGTGGCATGGTTTGCTTTACGGAGAGCCACCGGAGAACATTGAGATTGTGTTCGCAGACATTGTGAATTGGTTAAATGAGAGAGCAGCCAGAGGAAATTCAAGAATGGAGATGGAGCTAAAGCATAATAATGATGATTTGATAAGTCAAAAGTGAATCTGAAGCATGGGGCATTGTGTGTGAGTGATCGAAGATTTGCTTGATGGTAGATGAAATCAGAGCAAGCAATGGAGATAGAAATTGTATGTATGTCATTGTTTTGGCTTTTCGGTGCCTGAAATCATAATGCTGATCAAACGGATGTATTATACACTTTCTGGCATGGACGATGGATTCAATGTGAAAAAGTAAAAAAAAAGTGAAATTGGGTTGAGCTTAGTTAAAGCTTGTGTGTGAAAAGATTACCATAGAGTTCATGAAAGCAGATTTTTTTTTAATGCCGACAATGCGAGAAATATATTAATTAAAAAAGAAAGAAAAAATTATAAAGAATAGAAGACTAAAATACTTTAACTTTGGAAAAAACACATAAAAGATACAAAAATATCTAATAAAAAAATAAGGGTAAAACCTTACTAAAAAAAAATAATACTAATGAAACCTATAATTGCGCATTATATTTACATTTTTAAAGAGTATAAAACTAATATTAAAAAGATGCCATAACCACCTGCAATCATCAAATTGTAATCTTAAATTTGTCAGTTTAATTATTACTGTATTGTTTTCTCTAAAGGTATGATTAAATTTAAATTACAAGTGATTAAAATGATCCTTACAACTTTTTTACCTATTGTGAAGTTTTCATAGAGGACATAATATAGACTTAGAAAGAAGATGAAAGATTAAGATATAATCAAATTCTAAAATTATCTTATGTCATCTGCAAGTAATAGTAATCTCTAAAATTAAAATGACATCCATTATTTTTGTATAGTAGGTTGTCTCAATTTTTAAAGGATAAGAGAAACCTCTTAAAAAAGAACCTACCTCATCCTAAAAACTCCTCTACAAGCAGTCATACTTGAGTTACCTTTTAAAAGTTCATCTGTGTTGATCTTAATTTACCATTGAAAAGGAAAATTTTAAAAAAAAATAATAACTTTTGGAGCACGTCTCAAATTAGTTGTAATACCTAAATTGTTTAAGATAAGAATATCATCATCAAAAGTAAATTTGGAGCAAAAAGTAGCAAAGTAATAAATATGGACTAGACAATTCGCCTAATTGCCAAAGGAAATGAAACTCTAATTATCAAATTTAAGGCGATCCGACTTCTTTAAATTAAATAGAACAAATAAATAATTGATAAATTCTATAAATTTAAAAATTGGAGACTGAATTTTTTTTATAAAATCACTTTTTATAATTTTATAACAATTAAAATCAAAAGAAGATTTTGTTTGAACAAATGAATAACCAATAACAAAGCTCAGTATAACAAAGCTCAATAACTGAAAGATTCAAGAAAGCATATTGTGCCATTAAAGATTTACTACATATGCTATCAAAGATCTACTACAAGTAGAGTCATTGTTAAAAAAATAAATAAATCCCAATAAATCATCACATTTAATTTATTCTATTTTTTTCAAAAACAGGGCTAAGAGAAGGCAAGAAAGATCTTTCTTAAATTTGGGCAGCGACTAATCATTCCTTATTAAAATTTTAAATTAGATAAAGAAAGTTCTATATTATTTCAAATTAATCAAAAAGTTTTTTTTTTTTGTGTTAACAGAATTCGGTTCTATAAGTAATTTTAAGATATTAATGTTATGACCAACATGAAGTTTTTCTTAGGTAATATAAAATAAATTGTTTAGAAATATTAAATTCAACAAGTGGTAACTTGTAATTTTTTACTATTTTATTCGTTTATATCTAAATAGACATAAAATGTTTAAAACTCATAGTATTTTATGTGAATCCTCTCTAGAAACAAATTTAAGTGTTTGATGAATATCAAACTTTCCTGGAAAATATATTAATCATGTTTGATGAATATTCACAATTATATATATATATATAAGCAATTTCTTTTGTGCAAGAAAGTTCAGGGCAATAATTAAAAAAAAAAAAATTACAAACGTCCTCGGCTAAGAAGTCTTATCTTTCTGTACGATGCATACCTCTTACGATCCTGGAAAAGAATGTAGCCGCGTATGTTTCTCCTCATCATCCAAACATATTTCTAATTATGCATTTGAACATGACAAGTAGAGATGAAACTTCTCAAACTACATTCTACTTTTGACTCTTCCTTTATTTGTTTCCACAAATCCATGCCTTTGGATAATTTTGCTCATAGTTTTCATTTTTAGTCCGGTAATCTACGCACCCCTCGTATAAATCTCAGCCCGATTTCTCAGTTCACAGCTTAATTTAATTCATTTCTTCATAATTCTTTATACTTGTGATCATGGTATCTTTTCAAATAACATATGTAAATTAATCAAAAATTAAAAAAATCAGATAAATCCGAATCGAATTGGTTGATTCGATTCAGTTTTTATAATTTTAAAAAATTAATCGGTTCTTATAATTAACATAATTGAACGGTTTGATCTAGTTCAAATCTAGCAATCAATATATTTGGTTTTTTTTTTAATTATTAATGTATTAAAGTTTAAATATAATGAAATAAAATGTGTTTTGAATTAATACCTATCTTTATTACTGTTGGTAAAGTCGAGTTATTTACCCCTCATGTCCAAGGTTCAATCCTAGATAATTTAGTTTTTGTTTTTTAATTATTACTATCTTAAAGTTTAAATATAATAAAATAAAATGTAATTTGAGTTAAAAATTAACCTTAACTTAGTTGGTAAATTGAAGATAATAGAGACCTCAATTCACGGGTTTGAATCTAGCAATCAACATGTTTAATTTTTTTCATTATTAATATATTAAAATTTAAATACAATAAAATAAAATGTGTTTTGAATCAATACTTACTTTTATTACTGATGCAGGCAATTGCTTTTTTAAATCATGAGTTCAAGCTCGTACGTTGTATTTTTAAAATTCTTTTTTTTTTAAATTGAGCCAAAATAGCTGAAATTGAACTAAATTGAATCGATTTTTATGATACTTTCAGTTTTTTTTCGATTCTCCCTTAAAGTGAACCAAAAAACTTTTAAATTGAGTACATATTAAATTCTCCAGGGTTGAAGCTTTTCACATGCAGCTGGCTTCCAGTGAATCAAGAATCAAAAGCCTTGAACTTCATTTGCCATGGTTATGGAATGGAGTGCGGCATTACCATGAACAGTCAGTATCTACATAGGCATTTCCCCCTGTTCTAAAATGAAAGAAGAATTTCAATAACTCAAATATAATGGGTGCAAAAATTAATTAGTAGGTACTGCAACTCAGCTAGTATGGGATGGATACGAAGGCCATGGGAAATCAGATGGCCTGGAAGGCTTTATAAATAACTTCGATGATCTTGTGGAAGATTGTTCTAACCATTTCACAAACATATTTGGCGAGTTATCAACTTCATTAATCCTCCCTTCAGTATTTACAATCTTTTGTATGACTTGCTTATTATTACCTTAAAATTAATCAAATAATTCTGACAATTTTCATTTTTCTTCTTCAAATTCAACGGAAGAGAGGGAAGAGAATAAAAAGAAGAGGAGATTCTTGATAGGGGAACCCATGGGAGGAGCAATGACTCTTCTCTTACACAGAAAGTAGCCAAACTACTGCTGCAATGGCGGAGTCTTGGTTGCACCTATTTGCAAGGTATCTCTCTTTCTCCTAATATTCTTCTATTCTTACTGACTCATTCTATTGTATAGCAGTTGTATGGTTGGCACAATTCACTTATTATTTCTGACCAAACTATACTCTTTTTACAATGCTCAATATCAAAAGCTTTTTTTTAACGCGTGCCCTTGTAATACATGTTAAAAGGCCCCTAGTTTGTAGCCTGCATGTTGAAGTCTTAACAATTTGATTAATTACATTTACAATTCTAAGCACATACAGATTGCAGATAAGATGAAGCCACATCCTATAATGGTCACTATTCTGAATACACTTTGCTGGTGGCTTCCAAAATGGAAAGGAATCAGAAGTCAATGCGTTTAAAGAGTCTTGCGTAAGAGATCAGGTGCATCATCTATCATTTTTATGCTTGTCTATATATTGCTGCAATAACAACAAAGAAAAAGTTTTGATTTTCTTTTTTCTCTTTTCTTCATTAAGTTTGAGCTCGAATAATCAAATTTCTCTACACTAACAGTAGCTTCTTTTTAACAGATTAGATCAAAAAAACTATTGCTACAAGGGCCCACATCGCATCAAAACTGCTTATGAGCTTTTTCTAGAATTGGCTTGGATCTTAAACAAAGATTTCAAGAGGTTTTTTATTTTCTATTTTCATTTTTCTTTCTTTATTTAGTTCAGTTTGATGTAGAGGTGTTTCTCTGCTGAATTTAGAGGCACAATAATTATAATGTTAGGTAAAACTTATTTCTACGCTACAACTAAGTGTTAAGTGTTTAAGCCGTATACCTACTTTCTTCTGCTTCACAGTTATTACTTTCATTACACATCAACTATGGATTCAAAGTTACAAAACTTTTATATCATTGCTACTAAGCTTAAAATTTCCTTTTTCCATTTTTTTGTCTTCTTTCCGTTTTCCTTTGGGGTCAAATAAATTACAGTTTCCACTGCCATTTTTTGGTTCTCCATGGCGAAGAAGATAAAGTGAGATGAAAAGGCGAGCAAGCAACTATACGAAGTGGCTTTAAGCAAGGACAAGGAGATCAAGTTGTATCCTGGAATGTGGCATGGTCTGCTTTATGGAGAGCCACAAGAGAACACTGAAATTGTGTTCAGAGACATTACCAATTGGTTAGATTAGAGAGCTTCTTTAGGAAATTCAAAAATGTAGAGAGCTTCTGTATAGTCATTTTATCTTTTTTGGCCATGTGACTGTCAGAGTGAAGTGTTTCAAAAGAAACCAACAAATAAACAAGGAGATGGTTGCTTTAGCATCATTGATTGCGAGTAGACAAGTTTGTACAAAAAAAGTTGATATTTAATTAAACAAATATGAGTATGATTTGCTGTTTACAGATGTTATTATCTACCAGTGAGAAAAAATTTTAAGAATTTTGAATCGGTTAAGAAACAGCGGATTGAGAAGGTGTTGGCATTAACTAAAGGGTAGTCATACAGATACGGAGTGAGAAATATTCAACAATACAAAGTTAATATCCTACACCAGCAAATCACAAGATTGCTGTCTGTACATACGCAAACAAATAAGTAAAAATAACCACAAAATGGACTACATCCAAACTTTTCCTTCATCTCAAACTATCTTGTTTCTAATTTCTTCAAGTTTCTTCAGAATCTCCCCCGGCGTCCTGTCCAATTCATCTGCAATTTTTCTTTGCAAATCTAAAGCCAGGGTTGGGAACTGCTCACATAGATCCCCATCGATCACATCCTGCAAATTATTTCAAAATTTTCAGAAACCTTATAAATGAATAAAAAAGAAGAATAATCAAACTATATTAAAAGCAATTTTGCGACTAGCAGAATCAGCAGTGACAATAGTTGTAGTAAAAAATGTAAGGAAGTTCACAACCAAAGCTTTTCCAGGCTCAAGTTCGGTTTTCATTATTTATGACTACACACGCTCTAATGGCATTTAGACATGCACATAAATCTACTAATTGAAAATTGTGTTCCAGAGTTTCAGGATGGCATGAATCAGTGTCCAATATTTTCTGTTAATTATTCAATATTGAACGCAATCAAAATAGTAAAACTATACAAGTAGAGACACCATCTTATTTTTCTTCTTTTCCAAGACAGCTTTCCAAAGACAATTTGATAATAAAACAATGAAATATGATGAGACAATGAACGATAATGACAATAACAATGTGGCTAACAACATGACAGTTGGATTTTCACACATTAATTATGACCTTACGATCTTGATCATGACCAAAGACAATTTTAACACCTCACCCCTTCCCTCATTACCTCTTTCAATGAAAAACCGAACCAACAAAAAGAAAAGTAACTAAAAACAACTAAGAAAGATCAAAGTGAATACCAGATTGAAACCAATGTCACATGCTAGTGGCTTTTATGACAAGTCCACTTTTGAAAAGCACTAATTTATTAACAATAATATTGAAGTTACTGCCAGAGGATTAAGATTTACCTTAACAGGGAAATAAGCAGATCTATAAGCCATGTGATCTCGTCCACACAAAGGCGGGTGTTCCTGCCTCATATGCATCTCCAAGTGAGAAAAAAAGTCAACGTCGTCGCGGGAGGTGAATGCAAGGAAAGCCCCGAGGCTCCCCATCACTGTCCCATAAATGACACTCTCCCCACCTCCTGGAACCAGGGATGCCTTCTGTATAGATGTGACTACATCACCAACATGAAATTGTACTATTTCCTCCAACTTGTTGGGAGCTCCATTAAGTTTCCCCTGCTCCCATTTTATCTTCCCACCAGTTGGATCTTCTTCTATTTCATCTGAAACATCCTGTGGCAGTCGCACAAAATAGATGTTCCCAAACTTGTCTGCACCTGACATGGTGTCAAAATCTATGTGGTGTGATGCAGTGAGCCATCTTGGAACAACATCGTCAGCAAAAATATAGAGTTGATTTTCATCTCGCCTATACTTGCAGAAATGGAACGACTGCAAAGCACAGCAATTAAAGCAAAAAAAATATCAATGCATAAATTTGGTACAGATGTAGACCACTTCCAGCACACCATTAGCAAGTAGCATGAATAGCGGTCATTAGAAAATTCATTAACAACAGAAATTGGAATGATACACCAGAACATACACATAAACATTAAACATACAAAGATGACAAAATAACATATCAAGTATAGAAAAACTGAACTTAACTCATCCAGGAACATACCTCTTGCATGTCACCAACGTAGATTCGATCACGATAGGTCTGAATAGAGACAATAGTGTTGGGCAACAGCTTATTCTCACATTTTCTAAGCAATCTCTTTTTTCCCAAGTCATACATTCTCAGCACGGGCCCTATTCCAGCAAGTAATCTTCCCTGAAACTGGCATAAAGAAAGAGGAATGCCTTCCACTTGTGTCTTGTGCAAAAGTTCAAGGCTTTTTCCATCTTCCAAAAACCTATAAATATGAATATATCCTGCAGTTATGCTTCTTTTTGGCCAAAACTGCAGCCCTTTGGCTGTACCAACGGCCAAAAGAGTTCCATACTCCTTATCATGAAAATTCACAGTACATATACTGAAGGCAGCCTCATTGTCCTGAAGCTCCAGTAGACAAGTTGTATTACCAGACCTTGGATCTAGAACTCTGATGCAAGAAACCCACTTGTCTGATTCTGCCTTTGGGTAACCATACTGCTCATCAGAGAGGGGATCATCTTTATTCTCATCATCACCGTTTTCCATCTGCTCCATGTTACCATTTCCATTTTCCCCCATTCCAGCAGCCTCAAAGCACTCCTTTTTTGCAGCTTCACGCTCTTCTGCAGTGAATGATCCTTGATCACTCTCAATAATTACCAACAATTTCTTCTTAGGCTGCAGAACAAATTTTCTTGGTGTGTACCTTAAAGGAATAGCAGTTTCATTAAAAGTTTCTCCTAGTCGATCAATAGTAAAAACCCTCAACGCATTCCCAGCAACAGCGACAACACCTTCCACACACTGATCAGATGAAAATGAGGCAGCATATTCAAGAGTCTCATAAGAAAGAGGAGTTAAAAGGAAACGTCCTCGGTGAATATAACCAAGCCAGGGCCGACTTGACAAGCAAAGCATTGCAGCCCGGCCTCCCACATCAACAGAAAAGAGTTTTGGGGGTCTCAGCCCCAAGAATCTGGATCGTGAGTCTGAAAGCTGACCTGTCACCATATCTACCACTGTTCTAAATAGAACCCCGTTTTGCAAACCAGCATTGAGGAAAAGGCTTGCAGGGTGATCAGCACCATCCTCCCCACCAACTGATGCCTGAACTTCAAGGAAAAGGAGAGATTCAGGAGGTGAAGACACACTTTGGACACTCAAAATCTGCATACAGTCATCAGGATCTAATGATAAGATGCGTATCGTGTTGTCATATGAGCCAACAGCAAGAAAACGAGATCTTTGCCTTCCTTCAGGAACTGAGGCAATATCCAAACAAGCCACATCTCCAGACATTTCATGTTTCTCCACCTCCATCAGTTGTCCAGTCATATCCACCTCAAAGTAAATAAGCTCCCCTCCACTCAATGCAATGACCACTTGAAGTCTATTTGAACCAACCTTAACAATCGTCCTCTTCCCAGGCGTTCTCCATTCATTAATACGCCCATCTTCCCTGATATGCCTAATACCACTTGGATGAACTTGCATTAGAGAATCATCACCTATTAGAGAAACAGCAAGTGAAGGGGTAGTATCAAGAAACCCACTATCACTAACTTCTTCAACAGTTTCACCAATTGAAAGCACAAGAGTCGCATTGTTGAAAGAAACAACAATGTATGCGTCAAACTCATCATTAACATTCTTTTTCACAGTCCAAACAGCACTTGGGACACCAGGAAGCTGTGACACAGCCATCTCACTCACAGCCAAGCCTGGCCTTAGTATCCTAAGTGATGAACGAGGACCACGACCACATAACGTATATATCTGAGGTGCTTCCTCCTCAAACAAATTTGAGATCTTCATATCCATTATTGGCATCAAACTCTCAACTTGCTCAATCCTAACAAGATTTTTCAGTGTTCTAGGATGAAAAAACACGGGTTGAAATCCTTCTTCAGTCTCCATCAAGGTAGCAGATGACGCCTCCACATCCGGGTCAGCTCCAATTGCCTGAAACTGATACAAAGCATGGTTCCCAAACTCAGATGCCGCAAACAAATACCCTGACTTCAACACACACATCGATGCAGTCACCGGAATAGTATCAAAATACTTAATCTTCAACTCACTAACATGTTCATTATCATGTTCCAAAGTAACCTTAAATATATCCCCGTACTCGGTCTGCAACAAAAAGAAAAACAACGATTTCTGCCTATGTGTTGCAGCCGAAACTATCAAAACCCCACGTTCAGCGGGCAAATCTGCACGTCTGGGAATCACAGCCCGAACATCTGGATGACCCTGATTCTTATAAATAACGAAATTCTCAGCACAAATTAGAACCCCACTTGGTCCGTCCCCTCCTCCGGGCACCGTAACTAGCATATTAGCCCCATTATCCACCGGTTCTGACCATTTTCTAGAAACATGATTAAGCCCTAAATCTAGCTCATAAAATGTCAAATGCTTTTGTGCTTCGCTGGCCGCCTGACCAGTCGAATCCTGGTCAGCCTCAGCGTAATCCAACTCTATGGACGCGAAAATGGGATTATCGAACCCACAATCAACCCCGCATACTGAATAACATATTGTATGTGATTTGTGTGCTTCTAATGGTGAAGAAATTGTTAATCTAGCAGCAGTATCTCTATTTAAAACATAAACTAATTTTTGCTTCTCACAAGCACCAATCATAACGGCTCGACCTTTCGGGTCAATAGCTAAGTACTGACCCGGAACTATACGGCGACAGCCCGACTTACCAAAAGTTTCTTGATGAATTTTATCGAAGGTATTTTTGGACGGGTTATATTCGAGGATTACGATCCGCCCCGAATCCGACCCGACGACGATGTAGTCCTTTTGGGCGCCGGTGAGGCGGAACTGGGCGAGGGAGCGAATGGCGCCGAAGATGTCAGTGGAGAGAAGGGTTTCGATTTTGCCGGAGCTTTCGGGGCGGAGGAGCTCGAGGACCTTGCCGCGGGCGACGACGATTTCGGGGGTTTTGGTGCCGGAGAAATTGCCATTTATGGCCGCTATTATGCCGGTCGGTTGCTGGAGCGTGAGACTGTAGAGATACATGGCGATGTTAGGGTCAGGGTTTTGAGA
Source organism: Ailanthus altissimus (assembly GCA_946807835.1). Taxonomy (NCBI): domain Eukaryota; kingdom Viridiplantae; phylum Streptophyta; class Magnoliopsida; order Sapindales; family Simaroubaceae; genus Ailanthus; species Ailanthus altissimus. The sequence continues at coordinate 15,640,001 of OX327684.1, forward strand.
GGAGAAGAAGAAGAGGGGTTAGGGTTTTTAAAAGAGAGGGAAATGGAGACAAAAAAAAAAAAAATGAGTAAGGTTGGTCAGTGAAGATTCAATCCAAGTCGGTTAATTTAGAAATATAGTAAATTTATGGGCCGAATCTTTATTTGACATTATTAACGTTTGATTAAAGAAACATCCGGATCCACAGGAAAAGGGATATACAAATTTCAAAATTTTGGTTTAGGTGTTGGATTCTAAGTTAACGAGAGAAATGATAAAATTAGTAAAAATATCATTTCACCTTTATTTTTTTAGTAAAATATCAATTTACCTTTTATTTTAAAAAAAAATTCACAAATAACTTTTTAATTATTTTATTTTTTTTAATCAAATATAAAATAATTATATTTTATTAACCAAATAATTTATTTTTGGACACATTTACCCTTATATCAAATTTATAATTTCTTTCTCTTTTTTTCTACGAAACTTCAGAATTGATATACTGAACCAAATTTTATTGATGGTTTTGAAGTTGTTATTGCAAAAGTGTTGCTGAAGATCGCTTTAAATCAAAAAAATAGCTTTGGTAAATTTTTTAAACTTTGTTAAAAAATTTAAATTTGTGAGAAATTAGATAAAATTTATATTTAAAGTTAAAAGTAGTTGTTATTAACGAACTAAATGAGTTAGAATGGTATAAAAGGCGTTGAAATCCGGTCAAAAATAAGTTTTGGAGTGTGTTTGGCGAAAACTAGATTGTGGCCGCCGTCAATTTAGGCATCGCGGGGGCACATCTTAGGCCGGAGATGTGCCCCGAGATGCGCATATTGTGGGTGCCGCGGGCCCGAGATGGCCCCGCGGCGCGCACAATATACGCATTGTGGGGGCACATCTTGGGCTCGAGATGTGCCCCCGCGGCGCGCACAATATGCGCATCGCAGGGGCACATCTCGGGTACATCTCGGGCCCGAGATGTGCCCCTGCAATGCGCATATTGTGCGCGCATTTTTTTATTTTTAAATAATTTTACTAATTTTCTTTTTTGTTTTTTCAGGTCATATGGAATACGATGCAATAGTTATTTGTTTTGAAGGAAAGTGGGAGAGTTCTAGTGACGGGGAAGAAAGTTATGTTGATTATAATAATTTTGAAATTTCGGTTCCGTAAGATATTAATTTTGAAGATTTTTTAAATGCAGTATGTTATACCTTGGGAGTTGACAATGTGAACTGTAAGGTGACTTTGAAAATCAAAATTGATGCAACGAGGTATAACCTAAAGCCTATTGAGATTAGAAACGACAGTGATGTTCGATTTTTTTTTAACGCCAATAGAAGATCGTACTGTCTTTTATGTGTAACAGTGAATCATACAGCTCCCGTTTATGAAGATAATGTACAGCCCCTCAATCAAAATCCATCATCAATTCATATTCATTTTATGTCAGCTAGCAGTAGCAACCAAGTGAGTCATACATCTCTATTAGTTCTAGCAGTGGTTCCTGCAAACACAACGAACGAGTATCACAATGTTTCTCCTATACCCTTTAATGAAGACCCAGCCTGTACACATTACACTTGTGATGACATTGGAAATGTTGGAGATGTGGAAGGGGACTGAAATTGCCTCGAAAATAGAGTCTCTCGAGTTGTCCAATTCAAAATACGAGAAAAGTGATCACCATTATGATAACCAAAAACCTCTCCGCACACTGAAATTGCCTCGAAAATCCATACCTAATATAATTATTTTTAAAATATAAGTTTGACGTATACAAAATAAATATACAATTAAGATAAAAAAGTTAAGCACAAGAAAATTATGGCGTACCAGAAATGCGAGCGAAAAGTCATACATGTTGTAACTCTCATACTTCTTCTGTGCAAACCCTTTCCTATTTATTTTCTCAAGTTTTTAGAATGCAGCCTTCTTAAGTGAGTTATGAAGCACGGTCCATGTAATATTGCCCCATGGATACTTATTAAACTCATCAAGGTCATCCACTAAACATAGAATAAAATTTTGAATCCCACTACGCTCGTCACGTGGGATCAAAACACGATGCACAAAATAGCATAAACTCAACTTTATTGCATCTGTATCGTCCATTTTCTCCAAATTCAGACGTGTGTACCATTGATCAAGAAATGTGTAAGATAATTTCTTTACCCCAGAAAAATATGTATCCCATAATCGAGTACTCAATTTCCTATGCAGCTGCTGGGCGGGAGGGTAATCTCGCATTTGTAGTCCAGTGATTAGTACAAACTCCTGCCGACTAAATCGAATGCATTTCCTCCCTATGTAAAACCACATCTCATCTTCTAAATTAAAGGTATGCACCTCACGCAACAATAACTCGTGCACTAAAATACCAGAGAATGTCAACTCTGACATATCTAAGAAATGCCCCATACACGTCTGCCTAAATAATATTTTCTGATTTTTTGTCAGTTTATCTTTTATACAATTTAGACCCCACATTTTCGCATAAGCCGTCACTAATGCACGAAAAAATATATGCTCTGAAATTTTATATTTTTTCGATGCGTTCTCTTTCCTGTAACAATAAAAATAAAATAAAATACATTAATATTAAGAAAAATAATAATAAGGGAAAAGTTCATAAATAACATGCTACATATTACATACAATATTATTTACAGAAATAATTAATTTAATATACATAAAAATTATAATACATTATAATAATTAATTACTAACATATTAATCAACATATTATAATAAAATCAAACCAAAATTAATAATTAATTACTAACATATTAATCAACATTAATTATATATTAAAATCAAAATAATCATATATAAATTATAATTACATAAAATACTCACAATAATAATAAAAAATGTTACAAACTAAAATTAAGGAGTCATTTAAGCAAATTTTCGCGCCACGTGGCGAACAGTGTGGCATCGCGGACATCCGCGATGCTGCACGCGATGCGGCCTAAGGGCTTATTGCGGGCCCGAGATGACCTCGAGATTGGCAACGGCGGCTGCTCGCCACTCTGGCCGCTGTCTGCATCGCGAATATCGACCCAAAAATCTCATTTTTTTATCCATTTTTAACGTTTCTTACACCATTCAAACCCATTTTTCACATCGAATTCAATAATTTCATCTATTTTTAGCTTCAAATACAAATTCTAATAAATTTCTAACAATTTTATAAAAAAATTTAAATTTTTCAAAAGTTAAACAAAATCACCATAATTCGGCTATTTCTTTTGTTTGAAGTGAGAAATATGTTGTATAAACTCCAATCTATGCAATGATAACTTCAAAATTTTTAATCTAACAATTTTTGATAATTTTTGATGATTTCGGTGATTTTCGGGTGAGAGGATCGTTAATATGATATATGGACAAATGTGTCTAAAATGTAAATGTTTGGTTAATAAATTATATTTCATTTTAATTTGGTTAAAAAAATATAATAAAAAAATAAAAGGGCTATTTGTGAAAGTTTTTCCTTTATTTTTGAGTTAAAATTATTTATACTTTATCCATATCAATAAATGACAAACTAAATTATTATATTACCCAATTTATCACCGTTCTTCTTCTTCTTCTCTCTAATTTTATTTACATAAAAACATATAGGAAAAAGTTCACAAATAACCTTTTAATTATTTAATTATTCTTTTTTAACCAAATATAAAATAATTATACTTTATTAGCCAAATAACTTATTTTTGGACACATTTATCCTTATATCAAATTTATAACTTCTTTTTTTTTTTAAAGAAACTTTAAAGATGTATTGAACAAAGTTTATTGATGACCGAATATTTTTAAAGTTGTTATTGTAAAAATCAAAGTATTGCTGAGGATCGTTTCGAATCAAATCAAAGAAATAGCTCCGGTAAATTTTCTAAACTTTGTTAGAAATTAGATAAAATTTACATTTGAAGTTAAAAGTAGTTGTTATTAACGAACTAAATGAGTTAGAATGGTATAAACGGCGTTGAAATTCGACCAAAAATAAGTTTTGGAGTGTGTTTGGCGAAAATCAGACGGCGATCGGTGCGGCCGCCGTCAATTTAGGCATCGCGGGGCACATCTCGGGCCCGAGATGTGCCCCGAGATGCGCATATTGTATGCACCGCGGGCCCGAGATGGCTCCGCGGTGCGCACATTGTGTGCATCTCTGGCCCGAGACAGCCCCGCGATGCGCATTTTTTTATTTTTAAATATTTTATCTTTTTAAATAATTTTACTAATTTTTTCATTTGTGAACTTTTCCTAATTTTGTTTTTTATTTTTTCAGGTCATATGGAGTGTGATGCGATAGTTATTTGTTTTGGAGGAAAGTGGGAGAGTTCTAGTGACGGGGAAGAAAGTTATGTTGATTATAGTAATTTTAAAATTTCAGTTCCGTAAGATATTAATTTTGAAGATTTTTTAAATGCAGTATGTTATACCTTGGGAGTCGACAATGTGAACTGTAAGGTGACTTTGAAAATCAAAATTGATGCAACGAGGTATAACCTAAAGCCTATTGACATTAGAAACGACAGTGATGTTCGATTTTTTTTTAACGCCAATAGAAGATCGTACTGTCTTTTATGTGTAACAGTGAATCCTACAGCTCCCGTTTATGAAGATAATGTACAGCCCCTCAATCAAAATCCATCATCAATTCATATTCATTTTATGTCAGCTAGCAGTAGCAACCAAGTGAGTCATACATCTCTATCAGTTCTAGCAGTGGTTCCTGCAAACACAACGAACGAGTATCACAATGTTTCTCCTATACCCTTTAATGAAAACCTAGCCTATACACATTACGCTTGTGATAACATTGAAAATGTTGGGGATGTGGAAGGGGACTATGATGATGTTAGAAATGTTGATAATTTAGAAGGGGATGATTTAGCAGAAGGCGGACGTTGTTATGTTTCGACAAGCTCCCTAAATGTTGAAGCTAGAAGAATAGATTTTTGTGAAGCGAAAAAATCCTTTGCGTTTATGCCTCCAATACCACCATCAGACTTGGGCATTTCAGATAAGATATCGAGTAGTGGAATTGACGATGTGTTTGTAGGAAAGTTGTTTGATAGCAAAGACGAACTTCACCAGGCTATTAGTATGGTAGCACTTAAAGGTAATTGGAGCTTTAAAGTGTCAAGGTCAACAAAAGATCGTTTTGAGATCAAATGTGATGATGATAGATGTCGATGGCGATTACGTGCAGTGTCGACAGATGCAAAGAAATATTTTATTGTGCGCAGAATTGATTCAAGTCACGTGTGCCAATTAGATCGATTGCGCGATGGTCATCGACAAGTAAAGTCTCAAATTATTGGCAAATTTATAAAAAATAAGTTTGCATCTGCGAGTCGACTTTATAGACCGAAGGAAATCCAAGCAGACATACGTGAGGAGTTTGGTGTGGACTTAACTTACCCTACTGCTTGGCGGTCTAAGGAGCATGCATTGGTGTTGATACGTGGTACTTCAGAGGGTTCATATAAAATACTTCCTGCATACTGTCATATATTGGAACAACAGAACCCTGGTACAGTCACGCATTTGGAGATTGACGATTGCAAGCACTTTAAATATTTCTTCATGGCTCTTGGACCATGTATTAGAGGGTTCTAGTCTTCCATCCGATCGGTTATTGTAGATGATGGTACATTTTTAAAAAATGCATACTTGGGAACAATGTTTGTGGCTGTTTGCAAGGATGGAAACAACCAGATTTTTTCACTTGCATGAGGTATTGCTGACTCTGAAAATGATGCTTCATGGAAGTGGTTTATGGAAAAACTCTGAGGAGTTATTGGTGATCTTGCGAACCTTGTATTTATATCTGATCGACATGCTAGTATCGAGAAGGCCATTAAAGAGGTATTTCCTAATGTATATCATGGTGTATGCATCCATCACTTGAAGTGTAATTTGGTAGCACGATATAAGATACCATTGCATACAACAAAAAGAGGGGGATACTTGGCCTCCTATTTTGTTGCTGCTAAGGCGTATCGCATAGCTGACTTTCAAAGGGAAATATATAAGATGCGAGAAATGAAACTGGAGGCAACGAGATACTTGGAGGAGGAGGTTGGTTTTTCAAAATGGGCTCGATCAATGGGAGCATTCAGAAGATATGACATCATGACCACCAACATTGCAGAGAGCATTAACGCTGTTGCGAAGGAAGCACGTGCCATGACGGTGACTGCCTTAATTGAGTGGATCCGAGTGTTAATGCAAAAATGGTTTGTTGAGAGACGTGAGGCTGCAGAAAATATGTCAAACTTCTTAACCACTTGGGCCCATAACAAGATTTGAAAGCACAATGATAATTTTGCTTGCATAACAGTGCATGCAATAGATCGATCTCGTTTTGTTGTTAAGGACGGAAAAAGAAATGGAATAGTGGACATCCCGGGGAAGTTATGTAGTTGTCAAAAGTTTGATATGCGGCAACTACCGTGTCCTCATGCACTTGCAGTATACAGGCAGGTCAGATTCCAGTACCAGACTCTTTGTTCGCGATATTACACGACTGAGTGTTTGTTGCGTGCATATAGTGAACCAGTAAATCCGGTTGGTCATCCGTTAGATTGGATTGTTCCAGAGGAGTTGAGAGCTGCTGACATCCAGCCTCCTATAGTACGTCGGCAATCAGGAAGACGTCAGAAGAATCAAATTCTATCGCAAGGTGAGGCTCCCACGAAGAATGTATACAGTCGCTGTAAGCAGCATGGATATAATCGACAAACTTGTCGAAACCCAATTCTATTACATGGTAGTTGATGTGTTCTTTATGAGTTATATTTGTATTTTAAAGTCATGTAGTTATAGGCTTTATTTGACTAGTTAATTTACATTTTTTTTTACGATTGCGTTTAATTGATAAGTTTATTATATTCTTATAAACATGGAAAATTTATTTTATTTTCTAAAATTCATGGATTAAAACGGACAGAGTTTCCCCTATTTTTTCTCAAAATCTATATTTCATAAACTTGCAGAAAATACACTTCAAATATTTCTCACATCTCTTAGCTGTAAAGGGGACCTCCCGTCCCTACCCAAATCAATCAACATCATTTTACAATTTACAATTTTATAAAATACATAAAAAAAACTTTATAAACATATAAAAGTTAATTTTCTTTCACTACTTTTTTGCACATTTTCATAAGTCAGTCGCCATTTTGGTCCTAAAAAATAACCCATGCTCAGGACCAAAATCTAGGGGATGACAACACATCAAAAACTCTATAAACATACAAACATAAACCCCACAATCTCCACTATTCACTGTCTGTTGTGGCACTCCATCCTTTAATCTAATTACATAAAAAAGGGTTAAGTCAGGTGTAATTTGTCGTTGCTCATATAATCTACAAGCATCTAGGTAACGGGGTAACAACATAGCTAATGGCAGGACATGATTCTCAATCACGCCATCAGCAAATCCCTTGATGCTAGAATCGTAGATCAATATTTGCCGATGCAAGATGTCCACCTCAGCCGTTACCCAATGTTGTTGATTGTAATTGACAGGAATATAAACCTACATAAAATTCAAATAAGTCTTAGAAAGAGTACTACAAATTATAAACAAAAATAACAACATTCACACAAAATAGTACTACAAGTTATAAACAAAAATAACAACATTTACCTTATCAACCTCAATCCACATACGTGCACCGAGTAAATCTTCCTTAGCGCCTTGAGCATATGTCATCACTTCATCACTCCATACAATGCCAGTCATGTCATTTTTGTGTTGCTCATAAAGGAGTCTAAAAGACTCCTACAAATGCAGGGCCATCGAATAATCAATAAAATTGAAATAACAAAATATAAATAACTTAATTCATCACTCACAAAGAAGTACGAATCCACAGAAGTGGACAATTGAGACAATGCATTAGTGCAACCGTATTGCCTAAGCCGAATCACCTTCAAATACTCATTAATATGCTGCATTTAGAAACAATAACCGTCAAGTGAGTCTGTAAATTTAGAAAAAAATAAAATGAGATAATTATTCAATAATTTACTTACAAAGTCATCCAGCCAGCTGTGTAGCAATTCTCGAAACCATGTCGGGTTAGCGTCTAGCCCAAGTAAGCTGACTACACCCTCATCCTTGTCCATCCAAGCCTGAAACTCAACCATGATAGTCGAGTCTATCTGCTGCAATGGATTCATGTCTGCTTGAGGTTGTACTTCAATTTCAAATTTATTCTTCTCGTGTATCCTTTGTGGAAATGAATTTGTATATGGGGTGTGCAAATACCATGCAGGCCTATACTGTCTCCCAAATTGACTTACTCCCTTATACGGGGCAGGCAAGATCTCAACACTTGTAGGACTGTCAATCAGTGGCTGGGACAATATATCATGACCAGTAGCTGGGGTCTGAAAATCATATTGACAGCCTGCCGGTGTGTTCTCTCCATACTACAATATATGTATATATTAAAATAAATAAAACTGCAATTAAGGTAACGAAAAAATAATTGTGTTTAAAATTTATTTTGCTTACTATATTATGGCTTTCGTTCTGTTGGAATGAGCATGACTGCCTAAACCACATCATCATTTGCTGCATCTGCTGTGTAAGATCGGTCCGGAGTTGATTAACACTTGTTAAAATTTCATCTCTATCATTGTCCATTCTTTGTAGAAGTGCAGCTTGCGCAGCTTCAGTATGGTCAAATCTCTTAATCATCTCCTCCCGCAGCTGCTCAATCTGGTGTGTTACGTCATGGTCTACAGATGCACTATGTTCAGACTATAAGAAACATAACCATAGTTAATGACTTATTTAGAAATATTAGAAATATATTAAAATTTCTCTTTAGTTAATCACGTAAATAAGTAATATACCGTTGCTCCTGCCACTGGTGCTAACATTTGTGGGTTTGTCCATTCATATCCACCCCCCTCTACATCCATAACATCATCGTTAGGGTCGCTAAAATGGACATAGGTCCTGGGGCGCTTGCTCTCGCTGAAATCAGACATATTTGGTAAGTCCCCAGCATAACTTCAGCTTGAAATGCCTACACGTCTAGCCAGGCGCACAATTGCCTCTCTCTTCTCATGGTCTTTTGGTACTAATTTACGATGTACCGAAAGAACCTATAAATCAACCAATCATATTAAATTACGCTTAAAACAAAATAAAAGTTATAAACCAATATATATATTTTTTATTCATATCAACACATACCAAATCCTTTCTTAATATTGTATCCTGAACCTCATCGAACAATGGAGTCCCTCGAGTCGTCCAATTCAAAATACGAGGGAATCGATCACCATTATGATAATCAAAAATCTCTCCGCACACTGGAATTGCCTCGAAAATCCATACCTCGAAAATCCATACCTAATATAATTATTTTTAAAATATAAGTTTGACGTATACAAACAAAATATATAATTAAGATCAAAAAGTTAAGTACAAGAAAATTATGGCGTACCAGAAATGCGTGCGAAAAGCCATATACGTTGTAACTCTCAAACTTCTTCTGTGCAAACCCTTTCCTTTTTATTTTCTCAAGTTTTTGGAATGCAGCCTTCTTAAGTGAGTTATGAAGTACGGTCCATGCAATATTGCTCCATGGATACTTATTAAACTCATCAAGGTCATCCACTAAACATAGAACAAAATTTTGAATTCCACTACGCTCGTCACGTGGAATCAAAACACGATGTACAAAATAAAATAAACTCAACTTTACTGCATCTGCATCGTCCATTTTCTCCTAATTTAGACGTGCATACCATTGATCAAGAAATATGTAAGATAATTTCTTTACCCCAGAAAAATATGTATCCCATAATCGAGTGCCCAATTTCCTATGCAGCTGTTGGGCGGGAGGGTAATCTCGCATTTGTAGTTCAGTGATTAGTACAAACTTCTGCCGGCTAAAACGGATGCGTTTCCTCCTTATGTAAAATCACATCTCATCTTCTACATTAGAGGAACAATAACTCGTGCACCAAAATACCAGAGAATGTCAACTCTGACATATCTAAGAAATGCCCTATACACGTCTGCCTAAATAATATTTTCTGATTTATTGTCAGTTTATCTTTAATGCAATTTAGACCCCACATCTTAGCATAAGCCGTCACTGATGCACGAAAAAACATATGCTCTGGAATTCTATATTCTTTCGATACGTTCTCTTTCCTGTAACAATAAAAAAAAAATACATTAATATTAAAAAAACTAATAATCAGAGAAATATTATTTATAGAAACAATTAATTTAACATACATAAAAATTATAATACATTAAAATAATTAATTACTAACATATTAATCAACATATTATAATAAAATCAAACCAAACTTAATAATTAATTTACTAACATATTAATATTAATCAATATTAATTATATATTAAAATCAAAATAATCATATTTAATTATAATTACATAAGGTACTCACAATAATAATAAAAAATGTTACAAATCAAAATTAATGAGTCATTTAAGCAATTTTTTCCATCTATTAGATCAATTCCTTCTAAATAGAATTTATGAAAAATTTTCATTTATTTAATTTAAATTCTATTAATGTAATTTTATTAATATATTTAATTAATTTAAATATAATTAATTAAAAAAAACCAAATTCAAAAAAATTTCGCACCACGTGGCATCTTATACAGACGCCATGTGGCAAACAGTGCGGCATCGCGGACGTCCGCGATGCTGCACGCGATGTGCCCGCAGGCAATGCGCCCTAAGGGTGCATCGCGGACGTTCGCAATGCTGCACGCTATGCGCCTGTTAAATGCGCATCGCGGGGCCATCTCGGGTCTGCGTTGCGCGCCTGCGTTGCGCGCCTGCGATGCGCCCTTAAGGCACATCGCAGGGCCATCTCGGGCCCGAGATGGCCCCGAGATTGGCAACGGTGGCCGCCGCCGCTCCGGCCGCAGTCTGCATCGCGAATATGACCCAAAAATTATATTTGTTTTGCTCATTTTCAACGTTTCTTACACCATTCAAACCCATTTTTCACATAGAATTCAATAATTTCATCTATTATTAGCTTTAAATACAAATTCTAACAATTTTATAAACAAATTTAAAATTTTCAAAAGTTAAACAAAACTCACCAAAATTCAGCTATTTTCTTTGTTTAAAGTGAGAAATATGTTGTAGAAGCTCCGATCTATGCAGTGATAATTTTAAAATTTTCGATCTAACAATTTTTGATAATTTTCAATTTTTTAAAGTGATTTTCAAGTGAGAGTAACGTTAATAAGAAAAATAGGCAAATGTGTTCAAAATATATATTTTTGGTTAATAAAATATATTTAATTTTAAGTTGGTTAAAATATTATAATAAAAAAATAAAGGAGTTATTTGTAAAATTTTTCCAAAAACATATCGGATAAATTTGAATTAAAGATTCCCACAACTTCTTTTCTTTATCAACTCAAACATGAATCTCATAAAATGCCCAACAAATCCAATAATTACATTGAAAAAATACTAACCCAACTGTAAAATTCTCCCAAACCTTAACCTTCAAGCAATTTCAATCGCCCTCAAACTCTATTAGGCACAAGTGAGTTGTGTCGCTATTTAATCATTTATGTAGGGGGAATTATGCTATTTTTTAGTATCTATTTTGAATTTGTTCGGCTTTGAACAGAATTCGTCCTTCTGCCTTCTTAAGGAGTAAGAATCTTTATCCTTTTCTTGTATTCGTGTTTTAGATTAGTTTATACATTTTCTTTGAGTAATGGAGTTTCATAATCAAATTTCAAGCATTTCTTGCGAACATGAAAATAATGTTAGCACTGTTGTTTAGTTACACAGAAGCAAGAGATATATCTCATGCACAGGTTTGGTTTTTTGAAGCTAAAACGGACATGTTTGCTCGTAGGAGAAGATAAGAGATTGGAGATGGGTGGAGTTGTGAAAGACAATAAAGAAAAAAAAAAAGGATTAGGGTTTTGAAAGAGAATAAAAACGAAAAGGATTTTATTTTTTTATGGATTAGCCGCGTGTAATTTTATATAGTTAAAAAATAATAAAAATATGGTGTACGAGAACTCAATTACAATATAACATGTGGACTCTATTAATTTTAGAGTGCAGGTTAAATTTTTATTTTTATTTTTTTAAATGTTAAACAAAATCTATCACTCGATAAAAATGTAAATATAATTTTTAAAATTACAAAAGTTTGCATGTCCCTTTTTTTAAATTATTAAATTTAAATATTATTTTTTTAAAATTTTTAATTGACAAAAAAATGGACATATAAACCCTTTTGGCCTAATTGTTTTTGAATATCTTTATTTTTTTAAAAAGGTCATGTAAATCTTGTAAAACGATGAATACCCTTTTAAAATAACAAAAATAATAAATTTATCTTTTAATAGTAAAATGAGTTAAATTATAAAAAATATTGTTATGCCCCTATATTTAAAATGGATGGATAAAAATACTCACACTTGGTAGAACTCAAAATTAAATTAAAAACTTTAATTAGAAGCCAAATATTTTAACTATGATACAAGTACTTTGTTGATACTAAATTATTTATTATCTATATATTAAATATAGCAGCATGAATAAAAATGAATTAAAAAAAATAAAACTCAATAAATTAAATTTAAAAAAATTGAAAAAAAAAAATTAAATATAGAAGTCAATCAATGATCGTCGTCTACGGTCGGCGGCTACCAATGATTAGTGGCAAATGGATTCAAATTTATATTATTAAATTTTAAATTGTGATATTTACGCAATGGTGTAATTATTTTCATTAATAAAGTATCAAAAGAAAGTCAAAACTAAAAATAAAATACCGTTCACTATATGTCTACCACTAAATGGCAACAAATGAATGTGCATTGTCACCGTCATCACAGTCATCAACTAATGATTTAGTGAATAGAAGTGATAGTACATTTTTATTCATTATTGTTTGGCGATAAAAATATAATGGGTGGTGATTGTTCAAATTGCTCTATTAAATATATAAAAAGCAAATAAATTTATTGTCAATAAAATACTTACAGCTAATAACCACTACTAAAAAAAGAATTTTAATGATAAATATTTTGTAAAAAAAAATATCTCGTTATTAGAAATTTGTAATAAAATTTATCACAAATTTTAATTTCTCATTAATTCATAATAAATTTTATCATAATTAAAAATTTTAATTTTTTATCACAAATTTGTGATATTTTATATAACAAAACTGTGATAAAAAAAAAAGTGATGGATAATTTATTAAATTAATTAAAATAAATTTAAAAGAAAATGGCGTATAAATTGGTATAGTCCAATACTACGTCATATTTAGAAATCTTTAGTAAATTAATACATTAGTAATAAACCATTTTTTTTTAATATATAAACCCAATTTTTTTTATTCTTTAACTCTGTCATTTTCGCACCCGGTGTCTTCTCCACCCCCACCACCCCCTCTCTCTCCAAATTTACCGCCGACAACAAGAAGAAGCACGAACTCCACAAAAGTGCCTCATTGCCGGAACGGATCCCCGGTGTTCGTGAAGCTTCCAGAAGATTCTACGATGTCGACAGGAGGGAAGGTGAAGCGACGGAAGGCGATGGCGCAGTCATTCAAGACGCTGGCGACAGCAGGTGTGGAGGGAGTGGCGATGGAGGACCAAAGTTGGTATTTTTCAACATTAATTATAGATGGATTCATATGTTCACATATCAAAGTTGGTATTGTCAACATTAATTATAATAGATATTCAATAATACTTTTAATGAACTTGAATGTTGTTAGAAGGAAGCCTGTTAAATTCAGTAAATATTAATATTTAGGATGAAATATTAACTAATAGACATTTCATAATATCAGGCATCATTTGGTAGTTTTTTTGGTCTTTTTGATGGAATTCTGCAAATCCCGTGTTGATATATTGGTTGTAATTGGTGTCGCGGTACTTCACTATTTTTTACTATTATTACTCTTTTGTAGATATTCAATGAGCTCAGTCTATTAAACGAAGGTTAATTGCATTGATCTTGTTTTGCATATAATTTTTTGTGGATGATATTTTTAATATATGACAGAAAAGAAAAAAAAAGAGAGAAGAAGAGGGAAACAGTTTCACGGTAGTGTTTTGATGTTCTGGAATTAGTACAGAATTATAATAATTGGCCAGGTTATTTGATTTCATTGTCACTTGAGTTATGATTTTTTTAGTTTCATTAAGTTTCCATTCAAAAGAAATACTTTTATAAGAGTCAGTTTATTTGGTTTATTTAGCATCTTGTAAAATTTGGGACTTGAAAACAAATTATTTTTGCTGTCAAAGATGATTGCAGTTGTTGTTTGCTTCCTTGATGAATTGAATCGAAGATACTGAACTGAACAGTTAGAAAAAAACAAGAAGGACAAGAAGAAAACTTTAGAAGCCTTAATGAATTGTTTCTGCAAGAAATAGGCATCAAATTTCATTATGTGTAATAGACAGATTTTAATATATGAGATTGACAGATTTTACTATATGTGTTAACCTGAGGTTTTGATAGATTTTATACTTGCAAGACTTTTCAATAGCTTTAATTTTGAACTTTAATGTTCGAGAACTTGAATTTTTTTTCCACCTAAAATTTATATATTCATGTGATGTTTGTTTTAAAATTTTCTTCCTACCGATGAATCATTGTAGTATTGAGGTATTTGTATTATTCTAGTTTGCTCATTCTATAGGCGCAAGATTGAAACAATGGACCATATTTTTATGCTACCCTCCAGTTTTGGAGCTTTCGTATTGGTTTGCACATATGTTTAAACAAAATTTTTCTTCGGTTACAACTGTTATGGAATTATGGAAAGTGATTTTATCAAAACATTTCAGCCTCCAACTTTTAAACCTATGGAGGCTGTCGGCTGTTTATTTGTTCTATTTGATTTGGAAAAGTCAGAATCGCTTTAGATTTGATAATCGGAGTTTCAATTCCTTTGGTATTAAGGTGAACCGTCTTACTTATATTCGTTACTTTGCTATTGCCCTGAGTTTACATTTGGTGATGGTATTCCTGTCTTAGACCATTTGGGTATTGCCATTAATTTGAGACATGCTCCAAAAATTAATATTCTTTTTTGGAAATTTCTCCTCAAGGATGGATTAAGATCAATATAGATGGACTTTCAAAAAGTAATTCAAGTTTGACGGTTTGTGGAGGACTCTTCAGGGATGAGGTGGGTTCTTTTTTAAGAGGCTTCTCTTGTCCCTTAGAAATTGAGACAACCTACTATGCAAAAATAATGGGGATTATTTTATCTTTGGAGGTTGCTATTGCTTGCGGATGGTATAAGATAATTTTGAAGTTTGACTGTATTTTAAAAGTCTTCCACCTTCTTTCTAAGCCCACATTATGTCCTCTATAGAAACTTCACAATAGGTGGTAACGTTGTAAAGATAATATTGATTGTTTGCAATTTAAATTTAATTATACATTTAGAGAGAACAATGCAGTGGCAGAGCGAACCTCGAACTACAATTTAATGATTTTACTATGCAAATGGAATGCGTAGTTATAGGTTTCATTAGTATTTCATTTTTAGTTGAGATTTTACCCTTTTTCTTCTATTATACTATTTTGTACCTTTTATGTGTTTTTGTTAAGGGTAAGGTGCTTTAATCTCTCTCTTCTTTGTAAGTCTTTCTTTCTTCTTTCATTAATAAATTTCTTGCATTGTCGAGTTTGCCTTAAAAAAAAATAATGATTAATAACCCCAAAAAAATATATATATTTCCCATCCTTTATCTTTATTTTGTCAAGTTTTTTAAGTTCATACGTTCTTGACATACTTGCAGATTTCAGAGAGAAGAGATGGATGTCCATTGCCCTCCAATTGATATCATGATGGTGAAACGTGCGGTGTAGTAATGTTTTACAGAAGATCATTTATATAATTTTAATGCTTTTACAGAGGATTATAAATATGTATTTTCTTAATGTTTAAGATTTGACAATAGACACTTCTAAACTGGAAGCTCCACCTGGTAACCATCTGATTGCCACATTTTCAAACATGAACAATTGTGTTTTAATTGTTAAATTGTTGGTCTTGTTCTAGTAGAAAAAAGCCGAGTATGTAGTTTCTTTCTTTTTGGCATTGAAAGTAGAATTGGAGCCTTAGACAATAGGGCAACTATGACCAATTCTTGATGGGACACTGATTGATATGTCAAATTCACCTGGAAATTATAAAAACTGTGCGTTTGACGGGAAACAGGAGCAATTTTGGCAAGGTCTTTAGTGCATTGTCTTGGAGTTGGTCATCTAAGTCACTTCAATATAAATATGGTGAGTTCCCCTAGTTAAAAATTGTCATTACATGAATCATCTATGCTAAAATTCATGTAATATGAGCTTCCCCTAGCTAATTGTATCAGCTACAAGATGATATTTATAGCAACTGACATTGATATGAACTCCTATTTCATTAAATCTGGTTTTGCTAATGAAAGAATCTAGGATGTGAAATATGATGTCTGAAATTTCCCCTCACTGGTCAAGTGCCTCCAGAACTTGGCAATTTAACCCAGTTGATTAGCCTGTAAAGTGCACAAGTTTCTGATTTTTTTCATGGGTTAAGTCATCGATTCAATTTATTTGAACCAACAGTAATTTTCATTTATGTCCTAAATAAACTGCAGGACCTGTAAGGTTTTGAATTTAGTGTGTATATATTTTGCTTCATATTGTTTGGTGTTGATTGTTACATAAAAGAAAAGATTTTTCTTATTTAATTTGTGCCTTCAAAGCAAAGTCATAATATTTTCCTTCAATAATATCTTGTTGGTAAAATGAAGTTTTGTGGCTAAGGAATATATGTCATAAAATTGCTGTCAAGTTCTTTTCCTTTTTAGATATTCTTGGCATTTGTATATAACTCATTGTCAATTATCGTACTAAATTGGAGTTTTATACCATTCTACTTTCAATAGGAGGATTGGTGATCTCAGTGGTGAGGATTCTACTCTAGATTTCCTAGAAAATCAAAGAAGTTTGTCTATACTGTAAGATTTTTATGTATCTAAAATGTGTTGGAAACATCAGATCTAGCAAGGTTAGATCTTTTAGAAATGGAGATAAGGATGGAATTGAATACCAAGTTTAATAAAAAAAAAAAAACCACTAAAACTTTAGATCCAGAGATAATCCGATCTAGCAATATTACATCTGGCATGCATGAAGACAGTGAGTAAAAACCCCTTGTTTTCATAACTAAGCCATGTTCTTTGGAATATAAGGGCTTGTAGTTAATTGATTATTATCCTTGCAAGGTTATAAAGTAATGAGTTGGAAACTCCAGTGACATGGCAATAATGCTTGAATAGGAGAGTCCCTGTTACATCAGTTTCTTGTGTTCTTCAATTAAAGTTTACATTTATATTCCTGTGATGTTACTCTTGTTGTTTCAAAGCTTACAGTTGTTTTCACACTCCTTTTGTATTTATTTCTGACATTTTTGTTTATTTTGCTTATAGGATGTTATAAATATTCAGATTGCATATAATATAAACTTGAATTAATGAAGGGAAAAAGTTGTAGACTTGAATTAATGCAGTGTTACTGAACTGATTAGATGCTTCATGTTGTTATAGCATTTAGTAAGGTCGTTTGTTTCTGATAGGTACCTATTGATGTTTTCAAAGGAATCATTTATGAGGATGCTATTAAGGTTGTAGATGGTTTGGCACCCATGGTGGCTGATAGAAAGGATGTAATTGAATAAGTGAAGAAACTATATAAGCTCTTTTCTGAGTGTGATTGCACATTATTGGATGTGAGATGAACTTCTATATATCTCTAGCATTATTCATTTGCACATTTTTGCAATGGTTGAACCACCAATGCTATCATAATACTCCCTTAGTGGATTATCTCTTTGTTTTGTCTTCAAATCTATCTCTATATTATTGATTGTAATGGATATAGCAACTTTTGAAATATTTATAAAATTTGGTGAGTTTTAAATAATTAAATTATAATATATATATTTTAATTGTGTTGACAATTTATTTTACTTCTATAGATTTTTTTTTGATTACTTGATTAATTATTATATAATACAATTATAAATATAAAGGTCAATATTAATTATCAAAAATATAATATATATTAAATATTAAAATTTGAATTAATATATATATATATATGATTTTAATTGTAAGTCTTAAAAAAATAAAACAATTTTACAAATAAAAAAATTATAAATCTATTATTAAATATTGATAAATCACAAAATAGTGATAAATGATGATATAGGGTGAATATAGCATGAGGTCATTATACTTGCATCATTATGACATTATTTATTAAATTATGTACTATATCAGAAATCATATAAATTTATACGTTAGTTATCACGTCACTTATTAAAATTATAAATCATAAATTTGTGATAAAATATATTTATTGTAAAATTTTGTCTATCACAAATTTACGATAAAAGTGATTTATCATAGATTAGTGAAGTGATTTTAAGTAATAAAATATATTTATATAAAATTTTTATTATAATAAATATTATTTATCATTATAATTTTTTTTAATAGTGAACTAAGCTGTTTGATTTTTTATTAAAGATTTTGACTTTAAGTCTAATCAGATATGTGTGTTTTTTTTTCTTTTATTTTTAAATTTAAAAGTAAAATAGATATAATAATTATAATAATAGAATTAAAAATATTTTTTACAAATTTGATCATTTGACTATTGAAAGAGATGAAGTCCATCGTCGAGTGCTCATTAAAGATTTTGTCCTAAAATAAATAAAAAAATTGATACCGATAAGTGTTTTCCAAGAATTGAATCATATAAGCATAAAATGTGGAATTAATTTATCTTAAACTCTCTTTATATCAGACTAGGATTTAGAAAAAGGTTTGTTTGTAAAAGTAACAACACCTAGTGCAAGACTTTTATAAAGCACAACAATTTATTTTGACTCGGCAACATTGCGAGATTGATTGAATTTACAATAGAATGGTTCATATAATATAATATTGTTATTGGTAATTTATTCTCCAACTTTAAAGAGCAAAAAGATTATGTAGTTTTAAATATTTTTTGGAAGTATATAAAGGTTTAGTTCTAGAGAGAATAATATCATCGCAGCAATTTCATAATAAAATCATTTTTGTTATGCAAAACTTCCATCCTTGTGGAGAATTTGCAACATCAAGATCCCTGCAATATGTTAAAAACTTCATATCCGTAAGGTTTGATCAGTTCAGTCTTCAATGCTAAATATTTCTCCATTTAATACACTACCACTAACACTTATAAACAGCAATCAAATATCTGGCTTTGAACTTCAGTCTCCAGAACAGTTTTAACAAACAATTTCAATACTTTATTTCGTTAAGTTTTGTTGACTGTGCTGGGAAATGGCGAAACAGACGGACAGAACTATTATGAGCTGAAATAAAGAATAGATGATTTTAACATCTTATTCATTGGGACAACTTACAAGTAGAGCAGAGGCATATTTTCATTATTGCTATCCACTTGGGTAATTTTTCCTGTAAATATGTAAACAGGCTTTAAACTATGACTCAACTTGCAAATTTTGAACTATTGAGACACCCAGATATAACGGCAGAAGTTGCAATGAAAGCAATAACAAACTGTTGAACTTAGATGATGATGGTTTATGGTGATTTACCAATTTGTCATAAAAACTTAATGCTGCAAAAGATAAGACAATATGTTCAATGAAGGGGCAAAAAAAAAAAAAAAAAAAAAAAAAAAATGAAACAATTGGAAATGACGAGTATCTACAACGAATAGCAGGGTATACAACTCTCCTTTTCTTCGGCAGCAGGTTACGTCATTTTTATCGCATCCCCTCAACAAAGTTATTTCTACAAACACTTGAAATTTTTAGGAAGGCACTTATTTCAAGAGCAACAAAGAAGCAAACAACGGAGAAATCTGAAGAAACATAGATTGTTATTGGTTCAATTTCAGATCTTATAGTAATCAAACTTAGATTCCTTAATTTTTTTTTTTGTTTCAACAAATAAAGTTAAAAGTATGTTGGGGCCTTTGTTGACCAATTACTATAAACTAACATTACACAACTGGGTTTATCTCTTTTGTAAAACTTGGATAATAGAAACTTTGGTTTGATATTTACTACGAGGGTTTGACCATTAAAGTTTCACTGCAATCCTGATTACAGAACTAGACCACTAAAATCCTAATACAATGTTCTGTTAAATAAATAAAAAATAAAATCTAAAGAAATTTGTAAGCCGAATGTCAGTTTTTATTATGAAAGAACCTTTTCATGCTAATACCATCAAATAAGCGTTAGGTATTTCAACTAAAACACACCCCTGAAAATTGGTATGCAACAACTCCATATCATCAGCTCCATTTTTTCTTAACATTCATCAAACTTTAAATAAAGCAGAGATTTTCCCCTTCTCCATCAACAAATAGTTTCTCAAATCTGATTCTTCACTTCTCTGTTGAGATATACTCTCTTTCCCAAATCAATGGCCAAAGTTTGCATATTCCCTTCAAAAGCAATCAAGGCAGCCATCTACCTCTTGTTGATAGCCATCACTCTCAGATGTGCAAACTCAGCAAGAAATCTTGATGAGGTGGATCCACAGCCCCCAGTCATCGATGACTCGGCCCAACAGTCCAATATTGCCACAACAATTGTCACTCCCACCGCCACTTTGCCTAGTGGTCAATTCCCTGCCGCCACTCCGGCTGCCACCCCAGATGATGTTGATTCTGACCCACCGGAGGCTGAAGCCCCCACTGAGGTGACGCCACCTGTTGATGACGTGGCACCATTACCGGGTCCCACCACCACATCACCTACCGAGCCAGCGCCCGTTGCAGCCGATAGCGCCACGGTGCCGCAACTGGGTTCACAAACCCCAGCATTGTCCTTTTTCATGCACGATGTACTAGGTGGATCCCACCCGTCAGCGAGGGTGGTGCAGGGATCATAGTCAGAACAGAAATCAACGGCATACCTTTCTCCAAGGACAACAACAACCTTTTCCCAAACGGTGGGACCCCACTTCTGAATCCCAACAGCCTTAACACCGTCATAAACCCAAACAACGTCCCTTTCTTAACAGGCATAAACGGGGCGCAACCCAGCACTGTTATGCAAAACACTGGCACGAACAGCGTTGTCGACGGCGAAGACAACCAACCTTTTGTTTCCGCCGGGCAGCTTCCCCCCGGTGCCTCACTTCAGAAGCTCATGTTCGGCTCCATAACTGTGATCGACGACGAGCTAACGGAAGGGCACGAGCTGGGATCAGGTGTGATTGGCAAAGCACAAGGGTTTTACTTGGCCAGCTCTCTTGATGGTACTAGCCAAACAATTTCATTGACAGCTTTGTTTCATGGAGGTGAACATAATCATGATATTCGGGACAGCATTAGCCTCTTTGGAGTTCATCGAACGGCGTCGCACGAATCCCAGGTTGCGGTGGTTGGTGGCACGGGAAAGTATGAGAATGCTAAAGGGTATGCTACTGTTGAAACGATTCATCAAGATGATCATCACACAACGGACGGTGTGGATACCATTGTAAAGTTTAGTGTTTACCTCACTGAATAGTGTGTTTTTTAGGATGTGTGTGCAAGTTTGAGTGTTTATTTATGTACGTTCGTCTTGAAGTCTCTGAAATTGAATTAGAACTCCTGTTGTATTAATGGTGTTGTGATTAATGGTCAAATTCCTTTCTTGGTTATAAATTACTTCAATCTGTGGAGGATGTTTTTGTTTATGGAATACCGAAAAGGGTTTTTAAATATAGACATGATAATGCAATTGAAATCTGAGACAAACATAAGCCTGAAGTTGAGAAAAGGTACTAGAAAGCTTGATTTGACTGAAACAAGAACGAAGCCCAACTTTTTTTATATGAGACAATCTTGTAGAATGTAGACTTCTCTGCTGCGTGTGAAATTTCATTTCTCTCTGGAAAATTCTTGCCCATGAAACAGTGAAAAAAAGATTGTAATTACTCTGTTTGGTTTTGTTCTTAAAGGATAGAAAGCCGAATTTATGAATGATTAAGGATAAGTCGATAAAATTTTGTTAACCAATCTGAGGATTTTGAAATCATCATTTGGACGTTAGCTTGCATATAACTTGAGGGCGAGGTCAATTCTAAGACCATTGTTCAGATAAAAGGCCAGTAGAAATGAAATATTCGAAGCCATGTTCAAGTAATATTCAATAAAAGTTTATCAAAATTTTATGTTGTTATTCTTTATTATTATTATTATTCTTTAAATGCAAGTCAGAGAGGCAAAAAAACCATTAAATCCTTCTCTGTTTTTGGCATTTCGCTGAATATTCTCTTTATGATCACAGACGTGCAATTTTACAATTTTACAATTTACATACGACCATAGGGTGAAAGTTCAATACTCTATGTTGAAAGATTGGAGGCACCATATATAGGTATGATTTTTAATTATTCTGATAAAGTGAAAAATTATATAGATTATGGTTGGCGTGTAGGTTTCTCCATATAAATTTTGTCATTTAATAAAACCCATTTTCCTGTTGATGAAGTCATAGGAATTCAATTTGTATGCTTAAAGGAAGGGAAGAGGAGAAAAAAGAATATGATAGATGGTACAAATGAATTATCTCGAAGTTCCAACACAATTGTAAGTGGTTGTAAGGCATATATGCAAGTTCTTTGCAATGAAACAATTAATAAATGGGTGGCAACTAAGTTTTCGATAATCATAACCATAAATTTGTAACTCCTATAAAGATGATGCAAATGCATTGTAATAGACATATGTCAGAAATAGTGAAGAGTTTGACAGAGTCATTCAACAAAGAGACTTCAAGTAGCAAAAGTTTCTTCATTATTTGATGCTGTAACTATAGGCTTTGATGATAAAGATTATTGAAATTACTTGCAATAAGTTAGGCTTAAAGAGTTGAAAAGTGGAGAAGCTCAATCAGTTATTAATTATTTTAAAAGAAAGCAACGAGAGAACCCTCAAAATTTTCACGCTATTCAAATTGATGAAGATGGGAGAGCAGTTAATTTTTTTTTTGGGGTAGATGCTAGATCACGTGTTGCCTATTAAAGGTTTGGGGGTGTAATAACATTTGATACTACATCTAAAAACTAACAAATATAGATTGTCATTTGCACATTTTTTGCCGTAAATTACCATTATTAGACTACACAATTTAGGCGTGCACTTTTACAAGATGAAAAAGAGGTCTCTTTTACTTGGCTTTTTAATGTTTGGGTAGAGGTATGGGGAAAAATATCCAATATCAATAATTACTAATCAAGATATTGCCATGGGTATAGCTATTAAAAATATATTTCCAACTGCACATCATCGTCTTTGTTTATTGCATATTAAGAAAACGTTTAGAGAGAAATTGTCTCATATTTATTTTAAGAAGTCTAAATTTTAAAGCGCACTAAGAAAATACATCCATAATACATATAAGAGAGAAGATTTTGAAGACATGTGAAGTGGTTTAATTGTAAAGTTTGATTTGAATAACAATGAATGGCTTAAGCATTTATATGAAATTCAAGAATCATGGGTTCTAGTACACCATCAAGATATATTTTACGTAGGAATGAATACTATGATCGTAGTGAAAGCGTTAATGCATTTTTTAATAATTTTATCTCACCAAAATCAAACTTGAGGGGATTTGTGATTAAAAATGAGCAAGCTTTAGAAAAGATTGTGGAAAGAGAACACTATGAAGATTATGTAATTGAGCATAAAGATAGAGCCATCGATAAAAATAATTTGATATTAAAGCATGCAACAAGCATCTACACATAGAATATTTTTGAGAAATTTTGTGAACAATTAGTTGATTCAATTCGTTTCAAGTTTGTAGAGGTTGAAAAAGACGGTGAACTTAATACTTACATGGTTATATTTAACGTTGGTTGGCATAAGCAATTTGTTGTCAAATTGAAGAATGGAACATATGAAGGATATTGTGGCTGCCAATATTTAGAGTTTATAAGTTTGCCTTGTAAACAAGTTTTAAAAGGTGTTAATAAGATTGAAGTTGATGAAATCCCATCACATTTTATTTTGAAAAGATGGATGAAAGCTGATGGATTGAATGGTTTCAAACAACAAATATAAGTGTTTATAAGCATATAGACTTAGTTATTTATGTTGTAGATCAACACAAATATGGTGCATTGCTTCAAGAACTGACTAGTTATATATGATGGCACTTAAATGCATTGAAGGACTTCTTATTTACATATTAGAGGAGAGCAGTAAATTGGTTGAGTATGATGAAAATCAAATGTCAATTTCAAAGGTCCAAAAATAATTTGCATCTGATTTACTTAGTCAAGTAGCAATTCAAGACCCTTGTATAACACAAACAAAAGGCAAACCAAAGGATTGTAGAGGTAAAGGAAGTATCAGTAGCATGTGGTAGA
This sequence comes from Ailanthus altissimus, assembly GCA_946807835.1. NCBI lineage: Eukaryota > Viridiplantae > Streptophyta > Magnoliopsida > Sapindales > Simaroubaceae > Ailanthus > Ailanthus altissimus. The sequence goes on from OX327684.1 coordinate 15,664,467, forward strand.
CTAAAGAGCTCTATTAAGGTATCTTCTAATAAAGGAAATCAATAAGTTTAATTTAATTTAAATTTATTTCTTTTAAAAATTATCTTTTTTGGCTTCTTAACCTATTAGGTCCATTTCTCTTTTAAGTTTATATATTTTTTATTTTAATTTATTCCTATTAGGTTTATTTTTTTTCTATTTTGATTCATTCTTATAATTTTTATTTCTCTTTTAGGTTTATCTTTTTCCTATTTTATTTTATTGTAAACTCTATAAATATTTAAGCATTCATCAATGAGAATATAACAAGCAATACAATATTTTCTATTCTTTGTAAATATCTACATAGTATCATAGCATTTCTTGGGTTAATCTTTCACCTCTACCAAGCCGATGCACAGCAGTGAAACAAAGCCACTATGTATAGGTAAGCAAGGATTGTTGCGCAGTAACCAAATAAGTTTATAATCAATTATTTATTTTTATTCTCTTTTCTATTAAATTTTAAGTACTATCGAATTTCTTAACACCATATTTAGTTCTCCTGCATCAATGTGTTTCTTTCGTTCTTGTAAATAGTAATAAGAACAGTATGTATGAACAGTACTCCACATAAATAGTGCATGTGAATCATAAACAGTACCTCTGTTGACTTAGTCAGTTATTCTTCTCATCCTTCCTTTTCTCAACTCTGGCTACCACAAATATCCAAATTGTTCTTCGCAATATGCAAGATTTCAACTAACATTTTATCATCTTTAATACCAATAATTTCTTTTTTTAAATTTAAAAAATACTTTCTATCTTCATCTCTGTAGATTACTTCAATTCTATTATGGGATTAAACTCCTATAAACTATTTTTCTCCCATTTTATTCTATTTTGGAATTAAACTCCTATAAATTATCTCTATCACCTTCTATTCTGTTATGAGATTAAACTCTTATAAGCTTCTCTCTCAAATTTTATTATATTATGGGATTAAACTCCTATAAAGTCTCTCTCTTTTCAAAATGAATATTTTATTTTTTTAACTTTATTTTAAGGGTTAACTCACTTTTATTCTCAAATAGGTAATTTATTTTTCTACTTTATTTTAAGAGTTCACTCTTTTCCATTCCCTGTCACGTATTTTATTTTATGCTTTAGTTTTTATTTTTTATTTTTTTTTAAGGCTTCACCCTTTCAAATCTCAGAAAGTTTTTTTTTCTCTTTTTCTATTACTTTCTTCTTTATCTTCTAATTTTAAAATTCTTCAAGATCAATAATTTGAGCTAGTCTCTGACTTCCTTTACCATCTTCAATTTTTTCTGGGTTATTGTTCGGTCATATCTTTTGGGTTATTGTTCAATGATTTCTTCTAGGTTACTTTCAATAAAAAAGAATCATTAATGATATAAAATTATTCTATTTCTTCTGGTTACTGTTCAATGATTTCTTTTGGGTTCAATGGATTCTTCTCTTAGCAATACACATTCTTCTACACACTTAATTTCTCTTCTTGAAGAATAAGATTTGATTATCCCCATGGACCATCTTATCTTGACAAATAAGATTGGACTCTCATTCCGGAGCTCTATCTTATGGGGGCATGATAAAGAAAATAAAGAGTTTTAGTTTAATTTAAATTTAATTTTTTAGGAGTTACTTTTTTAGCTTTTCAGCCTATTAGGTTTTTTTTTAATTTTAATTTATTCTTGTTAGGTTTGTTTTTTATATTTTAATTTATTCTTAGTAAATTTATTTCTCTTTTACGTTTACTTTTTTTTTTTGATTTATTATAAACTCTATAAATACGGGAGCACTCATCAATGAGAATACAATAAGTAATGCAGTATTTTTCTTTTTCTCTAGATATCTACATCTTCAACCAATAAAAAATGAAAATGTATTATTTGTAAATTATCAGGAGATGATAAATAAAATTGTTAACAATAATTGAATATGCAGGTGCATATTACTGAAGTATTGGGTAAGTAATTAATTGATTGATTATATTGAAATCATTCTTTAGTTCTATATGTTTATTATCTTTTATATTGGAGTTTTCTTTTTTATTGTAAGCACAACTTTTGACGATAAAGAAGTACACAACGTAAGTTGTAAGGAAATAGAAAAATAGTATTAATCGAATCACGAGGTAAATACAAATTTACAATCTTTTAAAATGAATTCTCAATTTTCATTTTTTTGAGAAAACTAATGGATGATCTTTTCTATTTCTCTTTGTGAGGAGGTTAGCTTTTTGGTAATGTTTTAGAGAATTAGACATTAAAATATGCAAATTATATGCAATTTACAGCTTTTGTAAATTTTCATTACCAAACTATTGTAATTTACATTATGCAAACTTAGGTATTGTTGACGTATTAAACCTTTTTTTTTTATGCTTTGATGCAGAAAATAACTCTTGTAAAACAAATTTTGCAATTTGGATATTATTGAATTCTAATTGTAATATTAGAGCTATGCCTGAAAAACAAACTCCGTAATTTGGACTAAGATGAAGAATAAAAAGGAACAGTATTCACGTAAATAAGAAGAAAAAAATTGGTAAACAAGATTGGCTGTAATTTGAAGCAAGAAATTTGGTTAGTGTTATTTAAATTTGACAGCGTTATGCTTTTATTTTGACAAATTGTCAATTTTATTCTTTAATAATGTAAATAATTATAAATGTACAATGTATACAATAAATAATATCACTTGATAATTATATTAAGAGAGAAGTATTTTAGACTTTCTATTATAAAGTCAAAATAACTTTACACGTTACAAATTATTATTTTTATTTTTTAATCCAAGTGATATGTCACGCTTATTCATTAAACAGTAAAATTATGTAATTTATTATTTTAAAAAAAGTATGAAAAGTTATCATCTAAGGAATTATTAACACGCCATATAAGATAAAAAAAATTAAAATAATAACTTAAAATATGTAGCATTAGTTTTAAGAACAAAAAAATTTACCCTTTGTTGTATTCATAATGTGTAGTTTATATTCCCAATTTAAGCGAAAATATTTTCAAACAGAATGATCGATGTATACTTCAAGGTTAAGATTGTTAGGTCATAATGTTAATTTTCTTTTGCAATTAGACATTTCTTTTTACGTAACTTGTGGAGAAACTTTCTTTAATTGGGAAATTATTTTCCTTGTGTTAGAAGAAGTAATTATTTGGATATTTTCACCTTGTCTACTGTGACTGAGGATCAGTCTTGTGTATAAAAAAAAAAAGAATAAATATTCATATAATTTATTAATATCTATTTCAGTAGAGAAACACTAATGGACAAGGTTTATATAGAAGAGTTGGTGAACCTTGTTTTAACTCATAGCTCCAAGATGACTGGCATCAGTATCATGCGTGGAAGATGAAAATTAATGTTCTTATTGATTTTTTTTCTAATATTTTATTTAATATATAGTAAAGCATTTTCTTTTTTTATATATTCGAAATTGTTATATACTGAATTAAGCATTTGCTAATATTATGCCTAATTAATTCTAATTAACAATCCCTGCAACATCTCAAAATTCACATTTTAAGAAACCATTACACATTAAAGATCAGAAACCAAATACAACTATTTTCATCTCTCCAGTGTACACAATGTTACAGGCATAACACCATTTCTCAAACAAATTTAGTAACTAATATAAACAGTAAATTCCAGCAGCGTCTCTACGCCATCAGTTTCATGCTGATTAGTCACTGGGATAGTTTTAACAATGGCCAACCCTTTTGCATTAACATACTTGCCAGTACCGCCCATAATCGCCAGCTGAGACTCCGATACAGCCGTCCGATGAACCCCGAAGAAGCTCAAGCTGTCGACATAGTTTCCTTCTGCAAACATAGTAGTAAATTGCATAGTTTGGCTAGTTCCATCAACAGAACTTGCCACATAAAACCCTTGCGCCTTGCCCAAAAATTGTGACCCCAGCTCGTGCCCTTCGGTTAGCTCGTCGTCGATGACAGTCATTGTGCCAAACATTAGCTTTTGCAGCACAGACCCAGATGAAATCTGGCCTCCGGTCGTGGCAGGGAAGTTGGTTCCAATATTGTTGTTGAAATTATTGCCATTGTTCTGCACCACATTTTGTGTAATACCACTTAGGCCTGTAAGGAAAGGTAAGTTGTTGTTGTTTATGATACCAGTGTTGCTATTATCTTGGGGTACCCCATTATTTAAAGGGAGGTTTGCACCATTGGGCTTGGCAAAAGCTACTTGGTTGGCCAGTGCGGGATTGTTGACTATGCCGGTGATGGCCAGAGCCGAGGGGTTGGATCCGCCGAGAATGTCATGCATGAAGAAGGTTAGGGTGTGGTCATGGTCAGGGCCAACAGTGGCAGTACTAGTGGTTGCGGCCGCAGCTGCAGGCACAATGGGATTAGTTTGTGTGGATGTTGGTGTAGGTATTGGTGATGCATTGGCAACAGCTGTTGAGACGGGACTGGTGGGCTGCTCGTCGAGAATTCGAACTGATGTGGCAGATAACATGGTGATCATAAGCACGCAAAGGAACACTAGTTTGTTGGTTTCCATGCTATGATTTTTGAGAAAATTTAGTGTTCGAGAAGTTAGAATTTAGAGAGGAAATATGATTTTGGGATGCATTGGAGGGTCTAGAAGTGATTGTATATATAGATTGATCCTAAAATTGGATTTGATGTGGTGGAGTTGGTGCGTTGTTTTAAAACCTTATATTGTTTTAGGTTGAAAGACTCCGAAATTTGATGTGTTGGAGTCGGAGTAGAGATAGTGGAAGAGGAGGAATATTTGGAATAGTGGCACAGTCAGGGGTTTAGCTCACCTAAACGGACCAAATATTAGTTAATATATATGTTTGAATCTACTGAATGAACATTAAACACTCAAATCTTATGTATTCTGTTTTCAAGGAAAAAAAAGATCACTAAATTAATTCTCTTCAATTATATGTTCACCAATATTAAAACTTACATGAGATATAAAGGCTTTCTAAGGATTAATTGATTCTATTGTGTCATAAACAAAACTAGGTCGAATGAAATGTACGAGTTCAATAAAATTTTTAATGTATTCTCCTTTGAATAGCATTATTCGTGCGAAATTTTATTATGTTATAAAATAATTGATATAGATAAGCAAAAATTAAAAAAAAAACAAATTTAATTATAAAAGATAATATGGAGTATTTATGTGGTTGTGGCATATGACAAAAGAAAGTAATTTGTTGATTTTTGTTTTCCTTTTAACTGCCGACAGTCTTTAGTCATTTGCACATTTAAGAAATTGAACTTATTTTTGACTCAACTAGTAGTTGATCACCCAACTAGTAGAGTGATTCGTCAATTATTTTAGTTTTAACTAATTATTAACTTTTCTTTGTCAATGATTTAGTGAGTAACAATAATGTATGCGTTATGTGGTGTTTTTTTAGGGTTGAAATTGGAAATGATTGACTATGAATTGAGAAGTCGAATCGAATTAAACGGTTTTTGGGTTTAGTGGATTTTTTTATATTTTTGACTTAATGAGTTTCCTGACTTTGAATTATTATTTGTGTTCGAGCTAGTTGGATTTTGATTGGATTTAATTAATGAGTAGTATTTTTTTTTATATTTTAAGCTTAAAATTAAATAAATATGAATTTTTATATAATTATATTTTTTATTTTCTATTAAATTAATTTTTATAATTGTATTTTTATAATTAATTTTCTATTACACAAATTTTAATTTGAATTACTTTATATTCATGTGATGAAATTAAATAATTCAACTGAGTAGATTGAAATTTTAATTCAATTGTGCTAGATTCAATTCAGTTCAAGTAATTTATATTCATGTGATGAAATAAATTAATTCAATTGAGTAATTTAAAATTATAATTTAATTATGCAAAGAATTTATATTCTCTATGCTGAAATCAAATAATTCAATTGAGTAATATTAAAGCGAGGATTGCAAATATTGTCATATTTTTCTATATATATGTGTCCACCTCACTTAAAATCTTTGTCTCTACATCATTACCAACAAGAATGTATGTTGGCCAAGGGTAGACGAAAATGCCTAGTGAACACCATATAACTAGTGTTTTGAATAGAAATCAATATTTAGTAGTCAAATAAACTCTTTGACTATTCCTACTAAAAATACTCTTCAACATTACCTTCTCATTAAAATAAAACTACAACACATTCTTAGTAATCGTTCTAGGCGAGATGATGTCAAATCTAGGGACCATCACACTATAAAAATGATAAAACCCCTTATTTCTTACAAACTACAATTGCAATTTATTTACAATAATCATTTTTACAGCTGCCTTTCTACTTACAAAAATAACATCTCCCCTATCCACTTGACCATCTTCTTTAACCATGATATTTTATTTTTCTCATTTAACAATTTTGGCATTCAATTACTAATCACAATTTTTTATTATGTGCATATCCATAATACTTGTCCCATTGGTTTTGAAATTATATGCATATACCCTATAGTAAAGATACTTTATATTATTTTGCATATTCTCACATCTAACAAAAACCTTCTAACCATTGGATTTTGTTGATGTTGCCGTTGCTAATGAAGTTTTGTGCACTTAAGAATGAGGTGGCATAAGACTTTGTGCATGTCCTTGTTATTTTTCTCTTCTTAAACAAAATGGTAGCACTAACACTTTCACCTTCTTGGCTATCGATAAGGATATGCAGTGGTGATTCCGATCCGAACTCATTAGGTGACCTCAAATGTTCACTCATTAGGTGACCTTAAATATTCACTCATTTAAGAATAAATAAAAAACTATTCAAAATTCATTATTAAAAAAATTATAAATTAAAGCACAATATTTAAATGATGATACAGTTGTGAAAAGACAGTGGCTCCCACCATTAAATAAAAAATCCCACATTGATAGAAAATTTACAAACTGCCTCTCTACTTTTATATATATGTATTTGTGTGCCATGCAAAAGACAATACAAGTTCCCAAAAAGGGACGTCATTCATGTGTGTGTGTGTGTGTGTGTGTGTGTGTATATATACTATCAATATTATTATCTTCATTTATTTTACATTTATAACTAGTTTATCTGCGCAATTTTTAGGTTAGTGTAGTTCTTAACTTTCATATTAAGTTCTTAACTAACTTTGTTTTGTCTTTTATTTTATGCGTTTCATTTATATTTAACTATTATTTGTATTGTGTTTATATTATTGTATAATATAATCCTTATGAATATGCATCGTGGTTGCCATTTATTTGGATTTTTCATATTAACAAATAAGTATAATATTCTACATAAGTTATCTTGTATTTTTATTATGTTTATTCTTTTAAATTTGAATATTCTATCTGTAACCTGAAGCTTGCAGAGCAAGTCAATAAGTCAGAATCTGAAGTTTTAATAATTAATCCCATTAATTTGAACTTAAAGTTTTGTATTAGAACTTTAAGTTCTATATCATAATTTTTAAATTTGTTTCTTTTAATTACTTATTCATATGGAAGGTTACGACTCCTCATTGTTATTAATATATGGAAGGCTATGCCTCTTCACTATTAACAATCTACAAAAAGCTATGCCTCCTTATTACTATCAATTTATGGAAGGTTAAGCCTCCTTATTATTATTGATGCGATATTTCTATATCTTGAAATTGAGTGCAAGTATACACTATCATAACAAGTAATAAAGGAACAAAGAGTTGAATGTCAAACCTATAGAGATAATATTTTCTTTTTACCAAGTACTAAAATTATATTTTTCTAGTAATTATTCAGAAAAAATCAAAATCTAAGAATGAAATTGAAAAACATAAAAGCAATAACACAATGTAAAGAATTATGAAAAATAGTAATATAAAAAAACCTAGAATTAATACTATTCTTCAATATATTTTTTAATGATTAATCTTCTAATATTTAAATCTCTTAGTTCTTCTTATTAACCGAGGCATGAATATATTCAAAAGCATCTTCTAAGGTCATGTAAGTTTATCTTAATTTACTAAATACCTATATTTCTATGGTATTTAATAAATTAAGATTCATTAAGAATAAGTCTTATTAATCATACATACCAATTAGGCATATTCCTATCCTAATTTGAAGTATGTATATGTAACTTATGTTTCTCTATAATCATGTATCAAATTACCTAAGTCTAAATACAATGATACCTTTTCTGAGTTTATTAAAATATTACCAATTCAATCACAAATTGGTCAGGTAATCTAAAGCATTAAGATTAAAATAATTTGAATAATAAAGAACTAAGTTTATTAAGTATTAAAAAGATAAGGCAAATAAGCATACATATTGAGTTTAAGTTTTAACCTTAGAAAGAAAAATTAGTTTATGGCTATAAGAGAATTGCACCAAAAATATAAAGAAAACATGACACAATCAATAGCAAACTGATATAGACACCGAATTGCTCTTGATATAAACTCTAGCTGCTGAAGAACGCCTTGAATTTCTCTCTATAGCTGCTTTAATTATACTCCAATTGCTCTCTACAACTTGTGTTATGTATTTTTTGAGTGTCTTGTGTGTTCTCTAAAGGCTGGGGACGAGCTTGAAATTCTCAATTCTTGCCAGGTCAGAAACTCTGTGATCATTGGAGGTGAAAATCTCCTATCGCTGGGGCACTACACCTAAATATTGAAATTGCTAAAGCGCTAGCACCATATCACTGGAGCGACGATCTTTTATTGGGGGTGAAAATCTACGACTTAAACAGGTCTTATTTCAAATTTTCTTATTTTAATCATGGCCTCAATGTTGGGGTGAAAATTCTCGATTTAAATAATTTGCAAATAAGTCCCTGGTTTTTTGCTTATTTTATGTCCTTGCTTAAATTTTGTATCTTTTCCAGTCCAATCCCTATAAATGAACCATAATGCACGTAAATAATCATTTATTCTAATAAAATATTAAAATATCAAAGTAAAACATGAGAAAATAAATGATAAATATGCCCTTATCAAATTCCTCCAAACTTAAACAGTTGATTGCCCTCTAGTAATAAAATTCTTTAGAAAGAAAAATCAAAGGTATACTTGACTCAATGGCAAACATTACTAGAAAAAAAAATATGGTTGGTTAGTTAGATGATAAAAATAATTGTCTCAAAAACTGTTTAAATAGCACAAATCCTAAGGTAGATAAATAACTATTAACAATTCTAATTATTTTTATTTACTCCCTCATTCTTCCTCAAAGATAATCACTATATGTGTGTGTGCAAGTAGCAAGCAATATCTAAAACTATACTTTGATTTATTTTATACTTTAAGTTTGTACATGAAAGATGATGTCTCGGCATTTGATTTGTATAATGATACTTTTATAGGCTTGTCTTTTTTTTATCACTCTCCATTAATGTAAAAAATTACATGTCTAGGGATCTGCTTAGCACTTTACTTAACTTGTAACGTAAGGTTAGGGTCAAGGTAAGATTAAAGGATAAAAAAATTAAAGTTTAAACCATATCATGAACATTAGACTTTACCTAGAAGCATCTTGATCTTTTCTTCTCTATCTCCTCTCCCAAACTTATTGTATTTCTTATGTTTTGTTTAAACTAATTTTTCAAAGAATTTCTTCTTTTTCTTAAAATAGGGATATCTTTTATTTAATTTTTTTTTGAAATATCCCAGACTTAGATTGACAAATACCACTAAAACTTATTTTATTGTAACACCTTTTACAACCACAACCTCTTTTCTTTCAAGAGTATTTCTAAGCAAACTTAAAATTTATGGTGTGATGGGTAAATTTCTAGTTAAATAAACTTTAAGTCTTGGGCTTATAATGTGGTTAAACAAAAAAAAAAAGGTAATTAGACTAGAAAACAAGGTATTAGGGATAAATATATAATGAAGGTAGGCTAGAAAGGCTCAATTGGTCCGAATATAGCCTAATTTCATTTTCTTATTCATGTGTTTCTTAAGATTTCGCCTCAAGCAATAACTAAAGACAAGTTTTAGAGTGTCGATCTTGAGATTTGAGTATACTCCCTAAAGCATAAGTATCTATAAGTACTAGTTATAACTATTCATGCTTATAAAGTGTTTAAAGAATGATGATTAAAAATAAGGTTGAACATGTTCCTAAACTTAGATAACAAAAATTGTCTCAAGTATCTATCATTTCTTGGGATTTATGAAAGATAAATTCAATCATGTATTCTATTTTTTATCATAGACTAATGATAATTTTAACAACTTAACAAAAATAGACAAAAGAAAACACAAAATTAATTTTTATAATTGTATCGAGCTAGTTGGATTTTGATTGGATTTAATTAATGAGTAGTATTTTTTTTTTATATTTTAAGCTTAAAATTAAATAAATATGAATTTTTATATAATTATATTTTTTATTTTCTATTAAATTAATTTTTATAATTGTATTTTATAATTAATTTTCTATTACACAAAATTTAATTTGAATTAATTTATATTCATGTGATGAAATTAAATAATTTAAATGAGTAGATTGAAATTTTAATTCAATTGTGCTAGATTCAATTCAATTCAATTAATTTATATTCATGTAATGGAATCAAATAATTCAATTGAGTAATTTAAAACTATAATTCAATTGTGCAAGATTCAATTCAATTCAATTAATTTATATTTATATGATGAAATCAAATTCAATTGAATAAATTGAAATTATAATTCAATTTTGCAAGATTCAATTTAATTCAATTAATTTGTATTCATGTGATATAATTATATAATTCAATAAAATAAATTAAAATTATAATACAATTATGCAGGATTTAGTTTGAGTTAATTTATATTCATGTGATAAATCAGTTAGTTCAATTAAGTGAATTAAAAATATAATACAATTGTGCATGATTCAATTTGAATTAATTTATAATCATTTTGTAAATCAGTTAATTCATTTAAGTAAACTAAAATTGTAATACAATTGTACAAGATTCAATTTATTCATGTGATGAAATTAAATAATTCAATTTAATAAATTGAAATTAAAATTTAATTGTGTAAGATTCTATTTTAATTAATTTATATCATAAATTAAATTTATTAATTTATTTTTTTGTGTCACCCACAAATTTTCCAGATTCTCACCTAAAATACAGACATTATCATATTTTTAAAACATGCAAAGCAATGAAACACTCACAATTTCAATATTATCCAATTTTCAAAATTAATAGTCAATACTAACGCCATCATCTACAACACTTTTTAATTAACAAAATATAAAAAATAAATTCAATAATCTATCATTTGCAAAATGCTACGAAAGAAAGTTAAGGTCTATCATCTCATTCCTCATCAATCTCCAACTCTAATTTCACCAAACCAATAAAATTGAAAAGTAGATGTGAAGAAAATATTACAAAAAAGTTAGAATCTAGATGAATTGTCCCAAAAGAATTCAAATGATTACACTAAAATTTAATATTTTTCACCATTTTATAGGTTACTAGGCAACACTTTTTATGCTTGGCTTGCGTGATCCGGTAATGATTTGCAACACTCTACATAATATTTTTTTATAGTAGGCCAAAAAAAAAAAAAATACAAAGTACATTAAAAAAAAAGCGTAAATACATAAAATTTAATAAATTATTACCTACTTTAAGTTTTCATTATATTCTTCTTCAAGAATGTGGTTAAACAAAAAAAACAAAAAGGTAATTAGGCTAGAAAACAAGGTATTAGGGATAAATATATAATGAAGGTAGGTTAAAAAGGCTCAATTGGTCCAAATATAGCCTAATTTCATTTTCTTATTCATGTGTTTCCTAAGATTTCGCCTCAAGCAATAACTAAAGACAAGTTTTAGAGTGTCGGTCTTGAGATTTGAGTATACTCCCTAAAGCATAAGTATCTCTAAGTACTAGTTATAACTATTCATGCTTATAAAGTTCTTAAAGAATGATGATTAAAAATAAGGTTGAACATGTTCCTAAACTTAGATAACAAAAATTGTCTCAAGTATCTATCATTTCTTAGGATTTGTGAAAGATAAATTCTGTCATGTATTCTATTTCTTATCATAGACTAATGATAATTTTAACAACTTAACAAAAATAGACAAAAGAAAACACATAAGAAAGAAGAATTACAATAGAGTAGGTATAAGATTTAACAAGTATGATTGCGTTACTCTTTTTGCTTTTTCTTCTTTTAACAACTCTTAATAACAAATAAACATAGATAACAAAAATAACATAAACAACATAAACAACATAATAAAAATGAATCATTCCTCCCAAATTTAAATTAAAACATGATCCCAATATAAAGAGAAAAATAGACACTTCCCTTTGAAGCCGAAGCGCCAGTTATCATTGGGATTGAAAAGAAGGTCCTCAAAATCGATGCCAAGGGATAGTTATAGAGTAGGAATTACTAACGACTGTGGCAAAGTTAAAGGATTAATTAAAATAATTTTGCAGTAGCTTGTGTCCACTAAATCATATACCTCTGGAAGGTATTGGCATCATGCTCCCGATCAGCAAAATGAGCCTCAATTTTGAGCTAATCGAACATGGATAGGTAGAGGTTGAGTAGGTGTAGCAGTAGCAACAAGCTGAGAAGCCTTCGCAGGAGGTGGGTTAGCAGCAATCATCTGTCTAATGATAGGGGTAGATATAATAGCTATAGAAGCATGTCTTTCTTCCCTTTAGTCCCAAGTAATGCCGGTTTGTGAACATAAAGCTGTAACCAAAGAAGGGAAGAATAGAAGGCCATTGAGACAAGTATAAGCCATAATCTTAGTATGGATGACCTTTTCAATCTCGATGAGATGGTGGGTAATGATGCCAAATAGGTAGATGGTATAGAGTTTGGTGAATAGTTGGTGTAGAAAATTGGCATAAATTATACGACAAGGAAGCTGTACCAGAATTTAAGCTCTAAGTATATATGGCAAGATAAAAATTGCATTGGAACATCATTGATGACAATCTACTATGTCCTTGGTGTATATAAAGTGTTGATGATCTTCTAATAGTTGAGATAACTTCGTAGCTCAATCATATTATCTTCCATCTCTATTGGTAATCCATAGTGGGCATTGATCATTGTAGGATCAAATGCCATTCTCTTACCACGAATAATAGTCGTCTATAGTTATCCAACTCACTGGTATTAGCATACAACTCTTGCACGATTAGGATGATGCTGTGGTTGGACTGTGTACAGAATTATTCTCAATGATGTTATTAGATCATTACCTCAACATTTGGAATATTAAGGTTCTCTAAGTCAAAGCCTCACTCCACAATGAATTTTTTCTTCAAGACCACGTTGGTATATCAAGCTTAGGTTTTGGTAGATGTGAAGCGGGACGTATCATAAGTTGTATTGGAGCTGGCTATGGTTTGCTGCATTATGGGAGCCATTTTTCGTTGCTGGAAAATTAAGAATAAAGTAAATAAAAATTATATTGAGAGCTTTTGTGAAAAACTTACTTGAATTCAGCTCTTTATATTTTTTATTTTTGTGTCTCTAGTTTCACTGTAGCGGTATGCCTTGTTTCACTGTAGTGATGATGCATCATTGAGGCAAAATGTGTTTGTATCACTCTAGCACTCTTATGAAATTGCTTTGGTTCCTATAACTGAGCTGTTATTGGAATGATATTCCTTGTATCGCTGTAGTAATTTATGATGTAATGGTTGAATTCCTTTTTAAAATTTCACTGCAATGCTAGATGTCTGTCGCTGGAGCTATAATGTGGTACTGAAGTGATGAAGACTTTTCTCTGAAGTGTTGAGGGCTTTTCTTAGGTCTATGTACTAGAATTCTTGCTGGAGTGGTAACGGATGTATCACTACAGCGCTATTGACTTGTGGTATTTTGCTGCAACGTTAGCTCAAAATAATTTTTTTTCTAAAACGAAAGATAAGATGATATTAAATAACTAAAAATATATATATAAATTAGTATAAATACTTACCTTGGGTTGCCTCCCAAGTAGTGCTTGATTTAACTTCATCGGTTTGACGGAATGATTCTTTAGGACTTCTTGAATATGATTGATGATCATTAGTGATCAAAGTCTCTTCCCCAATAATATTTTAGTCACTATCCATTGTCCTTAAAGGGCTGATTGGTCTCTTTGTTAGTTACATCTATGGCTCAATAAGGATATACCTTGATTACTCAAAAGGGGCTAAACCATCTTAACTTTAGCTTTCTTGGAAAAGCTTTAGTCTTGAATTGTAAAGTAATACCTTTTGTCCCAATTCATAGACTCATGGTGCAATCCTTTGGTCATGCCATCTTTTGGTCTTTTCTTTATAGAGCTTATCATTATCGTATGCTTGAAGTTGAAACTCATCAATGGCATTGAGTTATAGCAGTATTTTATCTTCAGTTGCTTGTAAGTCAAAATTTAGGGCTTTAATGGCCCAATATGCTTTATGCTCGAGCTCTATTAAAGGTTGAAAAGCTTTTTAAAAAATAAGTCGGTAAGGAGACATCCCAAATAGTGTCTTATAGGCTGTGCAATAGGCTCATAATACATCATTTAATCTCATGGCCTAATATTTTTTGCTTGGCTTTACTGTCTTTTTCAGGATTTGTTTGACTTTCTTATTTGATACTTTAGCTTGCCCATTAGTTTGAGGATGATATGCTACGGTAATCTTGCACTTGACTCCATATTTGTGTAAAAGCTCAGAGAAGTATTTGTTGTAGAAATGTAACCTTTCATCATTAATGATTGCTCGAGGAGTATCGTATCTTGTGAAGATGTTCTTGTGAAGGAATTTAAGTGCTACCTTGGCATTGTTTGTTGGAAGAGCTACCACTTCAACCAATTTTTAAACATAATTTACTGCCACCAGGATGTATTTTTACCCAATGGATAGTGAGAATGGTCCTATGAAATTAATCCCCCATATGTCGAATAGTTCCACTTCTAGAATACTTTATAGCCGCATCTCTTAATTTCTTGAAATGTTCCCATTCTTTGGCATTTATCACATTTGATAGCGTAGAAGTGTGCATCTTTGAACAAGGTAAGCCAATAAAATCCATTTTGTAAAACTTTAGCTGTTATCTTATCCCTGCCAAAATATTCTCCATAGTCGCTTCCATGACAATGTTGAAGATGCTTTCGATCTCTTTATATAGAATACATCTCTTATAATTTGGTCAGCACATTGCTTGAATAGAAAGGGGTCATCCTAATAGTAAAATTTCATGTCATGTAAAAGTTTTTTCTTTTGCTGCGAAGACAAGTTAGGAGGAAAAATACCACTAACAAGAAAATTAGCAAAGTTAGCATACCATGGTACCTTAAGGTGTTGAGTCGCCAAAAGTTGTTCATTTGGAATTCATTAATAATCATCTCTTCATTGTAAGTTCCTTTAAAACATGATAAATAGTTAGCAACTTAGTTCTCAGTGCTATTTCTATCTTTGATCTCTAGATTAAACTCTTGCAAAAGTAGTACCCACCGGATCAATCTTAGTTTTGCATCTTTCTTGGTGATCAAATATTTGATGGCAGCATAGTCAGTGTAAATGGTCACCTTGACACCAATGAGATAGGATATGAATTTAAAGGCAAACACTATTGTTAATAGTTATTTTTCTGTGGTAGTGTAATTGTCTTGTGTTTTATTCAAGGTTTTACTGGCATAGTAGATGGAATAAAAAACCTTGTTCTTTCTTTAGCCTAATATTGCTCTTATGGCTATGTCATTAGCATTGCACATGAGTTCAAATAGGAGACTCCAGTTACGAGCTATGATGAGAGGGGCAGTTGTGAGTTTCTTCTTTAAGGTTTCGAAGGCATGTAGGCACCCTTGATCAAAATTAAACTGTACATCTTTTTCAAGATGGTTAAAAAGTGGTTTAAAGATTTTGGAGAAGTCTTTAATGAATCTTCTATAGAATTCTACATGGCCAATAAAACTCTTAACTCCTTTAACATTAATGGGGATGGCAATTTTTCTATGGTGTCAATCTTTGCTTTGTCAACTTCTATCCCTTTAAAAGAAATTTTGTATCTTAAAACAATACATTCTTTTACCATAAAGTGGCATTTCTTCTAATTCAATACTAGATTTGTCTCCTCCAATCATTCCAACACAAAAGCTAGATTATCCAAGCAATGATCAAAAGAGTCCCCAAAAATTAAAAAATCATCCATAAATACCTTAAAGAAGTTCTTCACTATTTCAGAAAAGATTGCCATAATACATCTTTGAAAGGTAGCTGGTGCATTGTAAAGTTCGAATGGCATTCTTCTAAAGGTAAATGTGCTATATGGGCATGTGAATGTGGTCTTCTTTTGATCTTCAAGAGCTATGGCTATTTGATTATAATTAGAACATCCATCTAGGAAACAGTAGTACTTTTGTTTAGCAAGTCAGTTGAGTATTTGGTCGATGAAGGGTAGGAAGTGATCTTTTCTTGAAACTTTTTTGAGTTTATAGTAGTCTATGTATAGTTTCTAACTGATTATGGTATGATTTAGGATCAATTTATTTTTTTCATTGGTCATGACCATGAATCCTTCTTTGTTTGGTACGCATTGGACTAGACTTATCCATGGACTATTAGAAATGGATAGATGATTCCAACATCTAACCATTTGATTATTTTCTTCTTTACTATATCTTTCATGACTAGATTTAGCCTTCTTTGCTACTTAATGGTGGATTTGTGTCCCTCTTCAAGTAGAATTTTGTGCATACAAAAGGAAGGATGGTCGATTCTTTTAATATCAACGATAATTTATCCTATAGAAGATTTGTGCTCTCTTAAAATTCTCAAAAGTTTTTCTTTCTGTTGCTTATTGAGATCATTAGAAATAATAACAGGCAGAGTATAAGAGTTTTCTAAAAATTTGTACCTTAAATGACTTGGAAGTGATTTGAAATCTAGCATAGGTAGTTTTTCTATAAAGGGTGTATTGCATGCCTTCAGATTTGTGGGTCTAAGGGTCTAAAGTAAGGTTTAGAGAGATCATACCTTATTATTTTATTGAGTGTGCTTATATACTCCTTTGCGTTATGATTCTTGGCTTTTTCTACGTTGATGATAGCATCTTTTAAATAATCTTGAATGAAATGGATACTAAAACTTTTTGTACCTTTCGATCTATTTCATCATGTCTCAAGTTGTCATTGATTTTACTAGGGTATTGTATAACTTTGAAGACATTGAAAGTAACTTTTTTGTTTTGAACTCTCATAGTGAGTTCTCATTTTTGAACATCTATTAATGTTATTACAGTAGCTAAGAATGGTCAGCCTAAGATGATAGGGATTTCATAATCTTCCTCTATGTCTAGAATAATGAAGTCAACAGAGAAGATGAATTTATCAACTTTGACTAGTATATCTTCAATAACTCCATTAGGATAGATGAGGGAAAGATCTGCCAGTTAGAAGGTAACATTTGTTGGTTTGACTTCTTCTAGTCCTAATTTGTTATAGATAGATAGTGGTATGAGATTGATGCTGGCCCCGAGATCACACAATGTTTTTCTAAAGTCATAATTCTCGATTTTGCATGGTATAGTAAAGCTCCCAAGATCTTTGAACTTTGGAGGTAGTTTTTTCTATAGGATGGCACTACATTATTTCGTTAGTGCCACAGTCTTAAAGTCATTTGATCCTTTCTTTCTTGATAGAATATCATTCATGAATTTCACGTAATTCAGCGTTTGCTCTAATGCATCTGCAAAAGGAATATTAATATGTAATTTCTTAAAAATTTCAAGGAATTTAGAAAATGCTTATCTAATTTTGTTTCTGCATCATTTGGGGAAAATGTGGTGGATGGCTGTATGTTTGCTTCTTAGATGGCCTATTATCGTCTCTAATTTCTTTGCTTGATTTCTTTCTTCTTTTTTTGGTATCTCTATTTATTCATGTGATTTTAGAGCTGGAGTCATGTTGTCTTGCAATTCTTTTCCACTTTTCAATGTGGCATCTTTATAATGTTCTCATTTGGAATTAACTTCAGTGTTAAGGTTCTTTAAGACGGATTATTTATTGCTACAACGAGTTGCCTGCTTGGTTTTCTAAGGTTCCAAATGAGGCTACTTGACTTTGAGGAGGTTCATCGGTTCTTTTCATATATTGCAAGAACATGTCTTCTATGCCTGACTTTTTCTTTTGTTGGTTTTGTTGTTGGAAGTCAAAATAAGCTTTGGAATCCTGCCATTGATTATCGTTACTCTATAAGAAATTGGGATGATTCATTCAACTAGGATTGTAGAAATTCGAGTTGGGATTATTGCATTTCAAGTTCCCTACATATTATGCTATTTCTACACATTGTGTGTTAGCATGTTGTCTCTACAGAAATCGCAAGTGATTGGTTGACTCTTGATGGCATTAACTGTTGGTATTTGTGCTCATATGACTGATAGGGGCGTAAAAACAGTAGTATGATTTATACTCAACTTTTATATTTTGCTCTAAATTATAAATATTTGGCTATTTAATTGTGGGTTTTGATCATAAATAAATGCACGACGAAAAATGTGATGTATAGGAACAAACGGGAGGTGAATCAGACGTCAAACAAAGAAGTTACGCTCAAAATACGAAAGGAGTACCAAGGCTGGGCACCGCAGCGCCCATGATTGAGTGCCGCGGCGCCCACAACCCAGCGCCGCGATGCTCTTGGCATTGAACAGTATCTGTAAACAGTTTTTTGCTACAGTAACTCATGAACAGTAATTTAAAAAGAAAACCTATAAATAGAAAGACAAAAACCCTAAGAGGAAAAGAAGAGAAAAAGAGAGAAAAGAGGTAAAAATTTAGAGAAAGAATTCACAACACAAATTAAATATCAAAGCCAAAGATTGAAGAACCAAGATCAAGATTTAAGCTTCAAGTCAAGATTAAGGGAGAAGCACATTAAGGAGTCACTTTGATTAGTATTTCTTATCTTTCTTTATAATTATGTTCTTATTCTTGTTGATCTTTATGAATTAGTTTGATAATTTTGGTTTTGTGATGGGTTAATTTGTTCATCTAGGGTTAGACTATGTGAACCTAGTATGAATTTAGATTGTGTTAATTTTTAATTTATGAACTTGATACATTCAATTGATTCATTCTATCTTGTGTTTAATGCTTTCATTATACCTAATCAATATTTTGAATGATTGAGGAACCATAATGAACTCGACGGAGGGATTCATGTGTTTAGCCTAGGGTAGTTTGATGCATGATCATAAGGTAACAACTATGAGTTCCATCTAGGATAGACATATACCTAGGTGGCATGTATAGTATAATTTAGACTTGATCTTAATGAATTACATTCTGATTTAATTACCATAGACGTATAGGTGATTGTTAGAATGCGTAATATAATCACTTGACCATTGACAGAGGCTTGTAATACGATTAGTGTCTAAGCCAATCAATTGGTATTAAAAGTTTAATTAAGTGGTTAATGAGTCCAATGAAATATTAGGGGACAAGTCAAAACCCTAGATTATCTTTATTTGTGAATTCTACTCTTTGCTTTTGTTTAGTTTAATTGATAGAGTTAAATTAGTTAAATAAATTCAAGATTATTATTTTTTGAATAATAGTTAAGTATGTATAATTTTAGTACTTGATTTATAGAAGTTTTTGTGGGATCGATATCTAGACTTAAACTCTTATATTACGTGATACGATAGCGTGCACTTGCGCTTAGCTTTTATAGCATCACAATCAATGACATCCCAAATTTTTTTGAATATTGTATTTTTATACTTATGTAATAAATAAATATTTTATGAAATCACTAAATATTTTATTAAGGTAAGATGCTTGTAACATGTCGGATATTGTATTGATCTTAAGAAGTTTAAATCAAGTCTAAAGAGTTAGAATCTTGTCTGAAATAGAACAAAGACTTGAAAATTCTGAAGAGAATGATCTAGCTCTTGATTCCATATTGCTACTGATTTTGATTTTGAAGAAGAGGAAGTCATGGCTAGAAATCAAATTTTGAAAGAGCTTGCCACCCCTAATTTGAATCAATAACCCTTATGCTTAATATTCCCTACTTTAGATGCTATTACTACTTTTAAATTAAAATTTGGACTAATACATCTCTTACCTACTTTTCATGGCCTTGCAGGTTATTGACAGAGGGAATGCCCCTCTTCCTCTTGAGATTAGGTTGAAGCGAAGAACCTCAAGTTCAACTTAGAACCCTAACCTCCTTGCAAGGCAGAATAACCTATTAATCAAGTAAAATATAAAAAATACAAAGTAGAATATAAAATAGCACAACACAATCTTACGTGATTCGGCTAATTACTTATGTTCATGGTAAATCCAAGGATCCTAACCTTTCTTTTTAATTCCCTAGAGATTTTACAAGAAAAATTCAATGAAGAACCCTAAAAAGAACTTAATATTTAATGAACCCTTACTCTACCACGAGCAATGATCTCCCAAACGACGGTTCCACCCTAGTACACACAATCACTTAGTGTCTACCTAGATTTTTTCCCTCTCTTAAAGTCTCTCTTAATGCTTAATCTAAAATAAAGGGTTTACAAGTGTTTATATAGGGTGTATTATGTGCCTACTAATCCTATTCCTTGTTAGAGTAAGAGTTCACTTGTTTTTGAAGTTTAAAACTTCCCAAAACTTAAAATCCGGATCAAAAATAGCTTTCTAACACTTCTGGTGCAGTGACGCTCATCCCTGGACGCTGCGGCACTGGCCATTATCGAGCCCATCGCCGCAGCGCTGGGCTCCTGTGCTGGGTACCGCGGCTCTCAACCTTGGTGCCCCCTATGAGAGTTTTCTTAGCTTCCTCAGCGTCTTTGAGTCTCGTTTCTTTTCCCTCTTCATGCCCCACACGTCCTAGACTTCTTCATATGTGTCCCACATGTTTTAGATTTCTTGTGACTCTCCACTTTGCTATTTATCTTAATTCTTGTCTAACTAAGATTGTTGAATCACCAATTTTTCAACAAATCCTTCATTCATTCAAAATTTTCTAAATACGATGGCTTTGGGATTTGATCCACACCAATACTCTATTGCCTAGAGTTGAGTCCAGTTAAGTCTCTACCAAGACCTAACTTTTTCTAGGCTAGTGACTTTGGTCTCCAAAGATATTCATGCACCTTGCATAGGGTATGGGTGCGTTGCACTCCTTTTCGACCCTCATCACCTCGGTGAGCACGGTTTGGATGTCGCTTAGTGGTTTGCATTACCCTAACACCCGCGTTGTACCACTCATGGCCATCCCAGTAAGCACATAGAGCTTCCCCATTGTGCTTTTCACCCTCAAATCTTATAAGTCCTTTCTCTACCCTTAGTTTTTCTTTTTTTGCTCTAACTGAATACCCTTTCTCATCGAGCTTGCCTAGGGATATCAAGTTTATCATCAGTTTAGGAACTTAACATGCCTTATACCATGTAAGTTTCTATTTTCTCCACCTTGCATCCTCAGCCTTATGTCACCAACTTCCATGATCTCACAAGTTATGTCATTCCCCATTAGAGCTTTCCCTCTCTTAGCTTTGTAGGTTATAAACATCGATCTGTCAGGACACATATGGATGCTGTACCTCGAATCTAGTATCTATTTGCCAACGTACTTTCTCTTTTAGGCCACGAATTTATCTACAGCTTCAGTATCTTCCTCAGTACATATTGTAGCCTACTCTCATTGGCCTCTTGATTTCGAACAATCCTTTACAAATAGCCATTCTTTATTACAAAGGAAACACTTCTTAGATCTCCTCCTTGATTGATTGCTCTTTCTTCCTTGTGCAAGCAATGCTGCTCCAGTCTCAAACTCAGATCTATTTGTTAATTCTTTTCAGTTCAATAATACCTTGACGTCATTCATTATTAAAGACTCCTTACCATATAACAGCGTATCCAAAAAGCGCTCATAGCTCTTCGGTAACAAATTTAACAGGATAATGGCCTTGTCTTCATCCTTAGTCTTGATGCCTAGTTGTTAAAGACTTATGATGATCTTGTTAAACTAGTCAATGTGAGCTCTCAATAAAGATCCATCGTGCATTATTAGCTGATGTAGTTTTTTTTCAAAAGAAGTCTATTTACCAAAGGCTTCTTTATGTACAATGCCTCGAGTCTCTTCTATAGCCCCAAAGCGATTTCCTCATCCCCAACTTCCCTTAATACATTATCACTCAATGCCAGAATTATGATGCTGTGAGCCTTTTTCTGAATCGTGTCCCAATTTTACCACTTGGACTTTGAAGTTGTCGTCCCAGCGCTAATTGAAGAGCTGGCTTCCTCCAAAGCTGAGTCTAGCCTTTCCTTCACTAGTAGAGCCCTAACCTTCTTCCTCTAAAGATTGAAGTAATTCATCCCATTAAACTTCTCTATTTCTTGCTTGATTGCAGCTATGGTTTAAATATCCCAGGTGTGTATTATCGAACCTGGCTATGATACCAGTTTGTTGAGGGAGGGAATGCCCTTCTCTCACTTGAGATTAGGTTGAAGCGAAGAACCTCAAAT
Source organism: Ailanthus altissimus (assembly GCA_946807835.1). Lineage (NCBI taxonomy): Eukaryota > Viridiplantae > Streptophyta > Magnoliopsida > Sapindales > Simaroubaceae > Ailanthus > Ailanthus altissimus. The sequence continues at coordinate 15,686,931 of OX327684.1, forward strand.
TTAACCTAGAGCCCCAACCTCTTTGCGCAGCAGAATAACCTGTTAATCAAGCAAAATACCAAGAATCCAAAGCAAAATATAAAAGAGCACAACACAAACTTACGTGGTTTGGCCAATTTCCTACATTCACGGTGGATACAAGGATCTTACCCTCTCTTATTAACTCTCTAGAGATTTTACGAGCAAAACTCAATGAAGAACCCTCAAAAGTACTTAATATTTAGTGAACTCTTACTCTACCACGAGCAATGATCACCCAAATGACAGTTTCACCCTAGCGCATATAAGCACTTAGTGTCTACCCAGTTCTTCCCCCCTCTTAAAGTCTCTCTTAATGCTTAATCTAAAATTAAGGGTTTACAAGTGTTTATGTAGGGTGTATTTCATGCTTACTAACCCTATTCATTGTTTGAGAAACAGTCCACCTGGTTTGGAAGTCCAAAACTTCTGAAAACTTATAATTATGATAAAAAATGACTTCTTGACACTTCTGGCACCGCGACGTTATCCATTATCGTGCCCATCGCCGCAGCGCTGAGGACCCAGTGTCGTAGCGCTGGGCTTCTACGCTGGGCGCCACTATGTTCAGCCCTGGTGCCCCTTATGAGCATTTTTTTCGCTTTCTTAACACCTTCGAGTCCTATTTTGCTTCCTTCTTCGTGTCCCACACGTCCTAAACTTTTCTATACGTATCGCACACATTCTAGACTTCTTTTGACTCTTTACGTTGAGATTCATCTCAAGTTTTGTCCAACTAAGATTGTTGAATCACCAATTTTTCAACAAACCCTTCCTTAATTCAAAATTGTCCAAATAAGAACGCTTCAGAATTTGATCTACACAAATACTCTATCACCTAGAATTGAGTCTAGTTAAGTCTCCATCAAGACTTAACTTTCCTGGGCTATTGACTTTATTCTTCGAAGGCATTTGTGCACCTTGCATAGGGTACGGATATGTTGCACTCCATTCTGACCTTTATCACCTTAGTGAGCACGATTTGGATATCGTCTAGTGGTCTGCATTACCCTAACACCCCGTATTGGGCCACTCATGGCTATCTTAGTAAGCACATAGAGCCCCCTATTGTGCTTCTTACCCTCAAATCTTATAGGTCATTTCTCTACCCGTAGTTTTTCTTTTTTTGCTCTAATTGAATACACTTCCTTATCGAGCTTGCCTAGAGATATCAAGTTTATCATCAGTTTAGGAACATGCCTTCACAAATAGCCATTCCTTCTTACAAAGAAAACACTTCTTAGATCTCCTCATTGATTAGTTGCTTTTCATTCCTTGTGCAAGCAATGCTGCTCCACTCTCAGACTTGGATCTATTTGTCAATTCTTTTGAGTTCAATAATGCCTTGACATCATTCATTGTTAAAGACTCATTACCATACAATAGCGTATCCACAAAGTGCTCACAGCTATTCGATAACAAACTTAACAGGATAATGGCCTTGTCTTCATCCTTAGTCTTTCAAGACTTATGATGATTTTGTTGAACTAGTCAATATAAGCTCTCAATGAAGATCGCTCGTGCATTGTTAGCTGATGTAGTTTCTTTTTTATAAGTAGTCTATTTACAAGAGGCTTCTTCATGCACAATACTTTGAGTCTCTTCTATAGCCCCGGGTTGGGCCACTCATAGCCATCCCAGTAAGCACATAGAGCCCTCCATTATACTTCTCACCTTCAAATATTATAGGTCCTTTCTTTACCCTTAGTTTTTCTTTTTTCGCTCTAACTGACTACCCTTCCTCATCGAGCTTGCCTAGGGATATCAAGTTTACCATCAGTTTAAGAACATGCCTTACACCATGTAAGTTCCTATTTTCTCCATCTTGCATTCTCAGTCTTATGTCACAAACTTCCATGATCTCACAAGTCATGTTATTTCCCATTAAAGCTTTACCTCTTTTAGCTTAGTAGGCTGTAAACATTAATTTATCAGGACATATATGGATGCTGCACCTTGAATCTAGTATCCATTTATTAGCGTACTTTTTCTTTTAGGCTTCCAATATGTCTACAACTTCATATCTTCCTCAGTACATATTGCAGCCCACCCTTCTTGGCCTTTTGATTTCAGACAATCCTTTACAAATAGCCCTTCCTTATTACAAAGGAAACACTTCTTAGATCTCTTCCTTGATTGGTTGCTCTTCCTTCCTTGTGCAAGAAATGCTGCTCCACTCTTAGACTTAGATCTCTTTGTCAATTGTTTTGAGTTCAATAATGCCTTGATGTCATTCATTGTTAAAGAATCTTTACCATGTAGCAGCGTATCCACAAAGCTCTCATAACTCTTTAGCAATAAACTTAATAAGATAACGGCCTTGTTTTCATCCTTAGTCTTGATGCCCAGTTGCTCAAGACTTATGATGATCTTATTGAACTCATCAATATGAGCTCTCAATGTAGATCCCTCGTACATTGTTAGCTAATATAGTTTCTTTTTCACAAGAAGTCTATTTGTAAGAGGCTTCTTTATATAAAATGCCTCGAGTATCCACAAAGCTCTCATAGTTCTTATACAACAAACTTAATAGAATAATAGCCTTGTCTTCATTCTTAGTCTTGATGCCCAGTTGCTCAAGACTTATGATGATCTTGTTGAACTCATCAATATGAGCTCTCAATGAAGATCCCTTGTGCATTATTAGCTGATATAGTTTCTATTTCACAAGAAGTCTATTTGTAAGAGGCTTCTTTATGTAAAATGCCTCGAGTATCCATAAAGCTCTCATAGCTCTTCAGTAACAAACTTAACAAGATAATGGCCTTGTCTTCATCCTTAGTCTTGATGCCCAGTTGCTCAAGACTTATGATGATCTTATTGAACTCATCAATATAAGCTCTTAATGAAGATCTCTCGTGTATTCTTAGCTGATGTAGTTTCTGTTTCACAATAAGTCTATTTATAAGAGGCTTCTTCATGTACAATGCCTCGAGTCTCTTCTATAGCCCCAAAGTGGTTTTCTCATCACCAACTTTCCTTAATACATCATCGCTCAATGCTAAGATAATGGTGCTGTGAGCATTTTTCTGAATCGTGTCCCAATCTTTCTGTCTGAACTTTGAGGTTGTCGTCTCATCGCTAGTTGAGGAGCTGGCTTCCTTCAAGGCTGCGTTTAGCCCTTCATTCACTAGTAGAGCCATAACCTTCTTCCTTCAAAGATTAAAGTCATTCATCATATTGAACTTCTTTATTTCTTGCTTGATTGTAGCCATAGTTTAAATACTCTAGATGTGTATTATTAAACCTGGCTCTGATACCAGTATGTTGAGGGAGGGAACACCATTCTCCCTTTTGAGATTAGATTGAAGAGAAGAACCTCAAGTTCAACCTAAAATTCTAACCTCTTTACGAAGCGAAATAACCTGTTAATCAACTAAAATACCAAGAATCCAAAGCAGAATATGAAATAGCACAACACAATCTTACGTGGTTTGACCAATTACCTACGTCTATGGTGGATCCAAGGATCCTAACCTTTTTTATTAACTTCTTAGAGATTTTAGAAGGAAAACCTAAGGAAGAACCCTTAAAAAGACCTAATATTTAGTGGAACCTTGCTCTACCATGAGCAATATTCACTCAAACGACAAATCCACCTTAGCGCACATAAGCACTTAGTGTCTACCCAGTTCTTTCCCTCTCTTAGAGTCTCTTTTAATGCTTAATCTGAAATAAAGGGTTTACAAGTGTTTATATAGTGTGTATTTTATGCCTACTAACTCTATTCCTTGTTAGAGTAAGACTCCACTTGTTTTAGAAGTCCAAAACTTCCCAAAACTTTAAATCCGAATAAAAACTGGCTTCTTGATGCTTCTGGTGCCACGATGCTCATCCCTGGATGCTGCGACGGTGGCCATTATTTCTCCTATCACCGCAGCGCTCAGCCCTGGTATCCCTTATGCGTGTTTGCTTCATTTCCTTTATGTCTTTGAGTCTCGTTTCTCTTCTCCCTTCGTGTCCCACAAGTCCTAGACTTCTCTATACGTGTCTTATATGTTCTAGACTTTTTGTGACTCTTCACTTTGGTATTCATCTTAATTTTTTATCCAACCAAGATTGTTGAATCACTAATTTTTTAACACAAGTGAAGATCCTCACAAGTGTCTAAAGAATCTTCATAAGGTATGCACTAGTATGAAACCCACAGGAGTGATTGAAGAGTAAATTAAATTAAGAGCCTTTCTATTTTCTTTAAAGGAGTCGGCTAAGGATTGGCTCTATTATTTACCCTCTGGGAGTATTACCATATAGAATCAGATAAAGATGTTGTTTTTGGAAAAATATTTCTTAGCTTCATGGGTGGCTAACATTCGAAAGAAAATTTATGGTGTAAGAAAGCACAATGAAGAGTCCCTACATAAATAATTATTTGCAAGCTGCCTCTATTATTAAATTAGTGAGCACCTACTTATTCAGTATTTCTGTGAGGGCCTTCTACCCACTGAAAGGAGCATGATTGATGCCACTAATGGAAGAGCTTTGGTGGAAGAAGCTCCAGAGGCTGTAAGAAACTTGATCGCAAATATGGTGGCCAATTCTTAACAATTCGGCACTAGGCTTGACCCTCTATCAAAACATGTTAATGAGGTAAATATTTCCTTATTTGAACAATAACTTTCGAGTCTAACATGTCTCTTTCGTTAAATGGCAAAGGCTTGTGAGATTTTTTTAATAGTAAGGCATTTAAACGATATGTACCCAACTCTTAAAAAGAAGACCATTAAGTAAGTGAATGCAACGGGTGGTTTTCATAGACAACCACAAAGGAATTATAATCCCTAATTGAGCTCGTATAACTCAGAATGAAGGGATCGTCCCAATCTTAGTTATGAGAATCCATAAGTAAATGAGCCTATAACTCAAATCCACCTAAGTTGCCAGCAATATAAGCAGTCATATCCCTTAGACAACAATTGGGCCAAACTTCTAATTTCGGTATATCTTTAGATGATATTGTTAAGTCTCTTACACTAATACCCTGTAATTTCTACAGAAGATGAAATAATTTCAATAAGAGGAGAAAGCCAGTATTCAAAGTTTGGACAATCAGATGGGCCAGTTGGTAACCGCAATAAGTCGACTAGAGGTATAAAGTTCGAGGAAATTACCCTCTTAAGCGGTAATAAATTCAAGAGAAAATGCAAATACAATTATTTTGATAAGTGGTAAAGAGGTTGAGACTCCAATAAAGGCAGCCTTTGCATCGTCGAAGCAAGAAAATGAGAAGAATGTCATTGTAGACAGAAACGTTCCCAATGATAAGTGTAAGTTTTTGCCTCTTTCTGATTATAATCTAGTACCTCATTTTCTTCTGGCTTTAGTAAAATCTAGAAAAGATGAGCAAAATAAAGATTTATATGAGACTTTTCATAGATGCAAGGTACATATTTCACTTTTAGATGCTATTAAACAAGTACCTCATTATGCTAAATTCCTGAAAATACTTTGTACAATTAAGAGGAAATAGAAATTTAAAGAATGTAAAAAGATGAGAATAGAGGAGAATATTTCATAGTTACTCAATGAAACTCCCTGTGATGTACAAAGATCTAGGTATGTTTACTAACCCTTGTATGATAGGTAACACTAGATTTGAAAAGGCTATGATAAATTTAAGAGCTTCTATCAATGTCATGCCATACTCTATATATGCTCCTTTAAAACTTGGACCTTTGAATAAAATTGATGTTGTGATTCAATTGTCTTATAGATCTAATGCCTATTTTAAGGGTGTAGTTGAGGATGTTTTTATGCAAGTATGAAGAATGATAATGGTGATCAAACTACTCCTATTTTGTTAGGAAGACTATTCTTAAAAGCATCAAAGACTAAGGTAGATGTTCATAGTGGTACATTTACCATGGAATTTAATGGTGAAATTATTAAGTTTAATATTTATGATGCCATAAAAGTATCTCGGTGATGATAATCTTGATTAGTTTGTTGATGTGATTGATTCTTTAGCACAGGAAGTTTTTGAACTTTATAGAAAAAAAATGGATTGAAGTTTCCATTAGTAAGCATCTTGAGAAAGAGAATGAGGAGTTAGCCTTGAGTATTGATTTGCAAAAAATTATTGCAATGTTGAATGATTTTTCAAAGTTACAACAGTCAGGCAACGTTCCATATATTACATTACTAATTTATAATCAGAGACCTTTACCTTCTATTTTGTAGACCCTTTGAAGCCTCTCCTTAGTTACCTCAAGTACATATTCCTTGTAGACGAAAGAACATTACAAGTGATCACCTGCAGTAAACTTAGTACACTATAAGAAGAAAAACTTGTATAGGTCTTTAAGGAGCATAAGACGACAATTGGTTAGACAATTATGGATATTAAAGGAATTAGCCCATCTACATGCATACATTGTATCTTACTTGAAGAATGAGCAAAACCTTCCCATCAACCGTAAAGAAGATTGAACCCACCCATAATGGATATAGTAAAGAAGGAGATCCTCAAGCTTCTTGAAGTTAGAGTGATTTATCCTATTTCAGACAGCAATTAGGTTAGCCCAGTTCAAGTGGTTCCTAAAAAGACTAGAATAACTATTGTGAAAAATTAGAATGATGAATTAATTTCTACTTATATATAGAATGTGTGGCAGGTTTGTATAGATTATAGAAAATTAAATGCTATAACTCGCAAGGACTATTTCCCTTTACCTTTTATTAATCAAATGCTTCAAAAGGTAACTAGTCATTCTTACTATTGTTTCCTTAATGATTATTCAGGTTATTGTTAGATTATAATTGCTCTAGAGAATTAAGAAAAGATGACTTTTCCATGCCCATTTGGCACTTTTGCATATCATCGCATGCCCTTTGGCCTTTACAACGCCTCAGCCATTTTCCAAAGGTACATGGTTAGCATATTTTCAAATTATATTGAGCATATCATAGAAATATTTATAGATAATTTCACAGTTTATGGAGACTCATTTGATAATTACTTCCATAACCTTATACTTGTTCTTCAAAGACGCATAGAAACTAACCTTGTGTTAAATTCTGAAAAATGTCACTTTATGGTTGAACAAGGTATAGTTTTGGGTCATGTTATTTCAACTATGGGAATTGAGGTAGATAAAGCTAAAGTTGATATTATTCAATCTTTACCTTATCCCACCAGTGTGTAGGAAGTTCGTTCTTTTCTTTCACATGTAGGTTTTTGTCGAAGATTCATCAAGAATTTCTCCAAAATAAAATTACCCTTATGTAATTTGTTGCAAAATAATGTGGCTTTAGAGTTCGATGAAGCGTATAAAAATGCATTTGATAAGCTGAAGGAACTGTTGACTTCTACCCCAGTTATCCAGCCCCATAATTGAAATGTTTCTTTCGAAATAATGTATGAAGCAAGTGATTATATCGTAGGTGCTGTTTTGGGTCAAAGAATTGGAAAAATGTCTCATGCCATTTATTATGCTTAAAAGACTTTGAATGATGCCCAGAGAAATTATTCTACTAGTACAAAAAGACTTTTACCTGTTGATTTTGCTTTTGAAAGTTTCAATCTTATTTGCTTGGTACTAAAGTCATTATTTACTCTAATAATGCAACTCTTCATTATTTGATGACGAAAGAAAGAGGCAAAACTAAGATTAATAAGATGGATACTTCTTTTGAGTGAATTTAATTTGGAGATCAAAGATAAAAGGGACAGAAAATTATGTCACAGATCATTTGAGTCGTTTAGTTCATATGAATGATGAACTTCATCTGCAGGAAATGTTCCCCAAAGAGCAATTGTTCTCCGCGAGTGTGACATTACCTTAGTATGTGAATATTGTAAATTATTTGGTTACTAATTTGTTACCTCCTGGTTTATTTAAGGTTTAAACCTATACTGACAGAAGCATTATGCAAATAAAGTGATAAGAAGGTATGTTCCTGAAAATAAATTTATTTCTATTCTTACATTTTGTCATTCTCATGCTTGTGGAGATAACTTTGAAGCTAAGAGGATGCAAAACAAGTGCTAGAATGTGGTTTCTATAGGCAATCTTTATTCTAAGATTCATATTCTTTTTGTAAGTCATGGGATTATTGTCAAAAGATAAGAAATATATCCCAAAGGAATGAGACGCCACAAACCCCATACTATTTTGCAAAATATTTTATGTTTGGGGCATCGATTTCATGGGAACGTTCCCTGTATCTTTTTGTTATGTTTATATTTTGCTTGTTGTTGATTATGTCTTGAAATAGGTGAAGCTAAAGCTCCAGGATTGATGATTCTAAAGTTGTTACAAATTTTATCAAGTCTAACATATTCTCCAAGTTTGGAATTCCAAAAACTCTAATAAGTGATCGAGGCACTCACTTTTGTAATTGAACTGTGGAGACTTTGCTGAGAAAGTACCATATGACCCACAAGGTGTCAACTACTTATCATCTGAAAACTAGTGAACAAGAAAAATGTCAAATCGATAGATCAAGTCTATTATTGAAAAAACAGTTAATCTAAGTAGAAAATATTAGAGTTTGCATTTGGATGATGCCTTGTGGGCGTATTAGACTACAAGATGCCCATTTGCATATCACCTTATTAGTTAATGTTTGGGAAACCTTGCCACCTTTTAGTTAAGTTAGAACATAAGGCTATATTGGGTTATTTAGAGTTTTAACATGAAAATGGATGAAAGTGGAGAGCAAAAGAAGTTGCAACTACAAAAGTTAGAAGAAATTCACAATGATTCCTATAAGAGTGCAATAATTTACAAAGAAAAGATGAAGGCTTTTCATGACAAGATGATCTCTAGGAAGGGGTTTAAAGTTGGTTAAAATTTTTTTCTATATAATTAACCGCTTCGTTTATTTTTGGGTAAGTTACATTCTCGTTGGATTGGACTTTTTGTTGTTACTAATGTTTTTCTTTATGGTGCAGTTGAAATGTAAAGTTTAGCAACTTCTAAAGGGTTCAAGGTGAATGGCAACAGACTTAAGCTTTTCTATAAAGGTTTTCAAGTAGAGAATATGGCAAAATTGAACCTTGAGGATTTGATTTATACTAATTGAAGAAGGAAGTATTGAGTTGAGCCAACGATAATAAACAAAAGCGTTGCTTAAGAGGTAACCCAATGGGAGTTTGTTTTTCTTTGTATTTATTTTTGGTTGTTTTTTCCTTTTCTTTGGATTTTACCTTACATTGTGGATGATGTAATTTTTAGTGCGGGGGAGAGGATTTAGATTGTGTTTTAATTTTGTATGTTTTTTCTTAAAACAATTCAAATAAAAAGAGTTTTGCTCTTTATTTTTATGGTTTTCAATGATTTTTGGTTGTGTATATCAAGAGCAAGATTAAATTAAGCTTGAAATATTCATAACATGATTAAATAAGTAATCTTTGAACTTAGAATTAATTAGTCTAGTTATTTTTCTTTGAGAATGGTAGTGACTAAATTTAGTAGACAAAAGCTGGTGAAATTTTAAGCCTTTAAACTGACACATCTTTATTAGTCTCAATTTTTTTTTTTCATGTGAGATATTCTTCCATGGATTTCCTTCTCTAGAACTTGCCTTGATTCTCTTTATGATCATATTGATAAATGCATGCATGAGCATGATTAAGGCCTTCTTTGTTATAAGCTATATAAGCCAAATAGCTTACCTCGTAATTAATTTTTCCCTTTGTTGAACACCTGTGAGCTTTATTGGTTTTTTTTTCATTTATTGCAAACCACATTACAAGATTTAAACCCAAAAGAAAATATATTTACCCAAGCCGTAGAGCTAATGGAGCATTATTCATCATTATGATATGTATGAGTATGCAAGAAATAAGTATGAGGGTGTTTGAATATGTGGTGTGGATACAACTGGTGAAATGGAACATGTTTTTATTCTCAATTCGTGAGTTCCATTGTTAATATAATTTTGGTAAAAAAGAAGAAGAAGAAAAGAAGTGATGAAGGAAATTGCTTTTAATGTTATAAACTATCCATGTTCATAATACCTCTTAAAATTCCAAGAAAAAGGGTTTGTTTATACGTGATATATAAAAAGGTTGAAGCTATTGTGAAGGATTGTTTCCTATTGCAAACAAAAAGTGTTCCTTTGAACGATCTCTTTTTCAATGCAAGAGTTTTACATGGTTTAACTTATTTAAAGCCAAATTGAAGAAGCTTTTAAATGAAGTGATTGATTTTACATGTCTTATATATTGGAGTTGAGTTAATTCATTTTCGCTCCACTACTTCCAATGTCTTTTGAGCTACATTCCCAAATATTTTTCACCTTGATCTTAAACCCCTTTATAACCCTTGAAAAGTCCTTATGATTGATGTTATGTATGTGATCCCAATGATGGAGAATGAAAAGATATGAAAGCCTATGGTAGAACATTTCCATTGGAATAAATTTGAGCGAAACGTATACCCTTTAAACATAAGAAAGTCGAGTGTTTATTTTCATGAGCATCTACAGATTTGGTTTACTCCATCTTCGAGTGAAAATGCTTACTAAGTAATTGTAAGTTGTTTAAGAATGTTTGTCCATGATATGTTATAAGTTTTGAAGAGCTTGGTTGTTATTTGCTGATTGTGCTACAACCTTGGTGTTTTTGGGAAAGTGAATTTGAGTTTTACCCAAGGACAACAAAAGTTAAGTGTTGGGGAATTTGATGAGAATACAAAATGTCATATTTTTTTCCCTTAAGGTTTAGTCTTTTATATTTATTTGATGCCAAAATGTACTCATTATTCTTATATTTTGATTTAGGATGCAAATGGAGGCGTTAAGTGCAAAAAAAAGAAAGTTAATTGGATGATTTTGGATAGTTTCGACATCTTTTCATAATCTGGGAATAACTCTCTCATCTAAGCTCAGATTGAGATGATTCAAGATGTTATGGGACGCCAAGAAAAATCTCTACAATGTTTATGTTTTATATTGTGAGAGATATTGGCTGTAACAAGGTAAAAATTGCGCTTGTAATTGTTGCACCAGCATTATTGACGTTTTGGAATGTCCCTTAGCCTATAATTCTAATACGCAAATTTGAAGTAGTTTATTTTAGGAAGTTTCCAGATCTAATGCATGAAACTTTTAACTAGAAACACCACTATCCTAGTTATATTAGGACTTTATTTTATTTTTAATATTTTTCTTAATTAATCGTATTTAGATGCTATTTAAGCTAATATTTAGAATATTTGATAAATAACATGTAAAGGGGAAAAGAAATTAAAAAAAACATCATACATGCCTCTCTATCTCGTTATTTACGCTCAAAATATAACGCGGCTATCGCAGTATAGATTGAGGTGTCGATCCCACGAGGAAGCTCTTGGAAAAATAGGTTGATGAAGTAAAATATTAAAGCAGTAGCAAATGATAAAATTAATTAATTTAAGTGGATGAGATAGGATTGTCTATGATTTGAAGGAAATGTCTTATGATAATTCAAACAAGGCTTCGAGAATCACAATTATGCTTTATAAATCTACTCTACACTTTGATTCAATGCTTATAACTCAATTAAAAGTTTCACATCCCAAACAATCAATCGAAAGATAGGAAAATATAGAACATTTAATAACACATGTATTTGACGTAATTAAACTCTTTGCAAGCATTAACATACATTATGTTCATCTATACAAGTTATCTAAGATCGAAAATATATCACTTTGACAATATTGCAGGAAAAGATCAACTTGAATATTAAACATTTATTGCCCTTATATGATATCCAAGATCGACAATATATCAATTTGACAATACTGCAGTAAAAGATTAACATATAAAACAATGTCACTAGTAACAATTATAGTTCACCAAGAATCACATAAGAAAAGCATGACTAAACTTATATGAGACATGAGAATTATAATCTCTGGATTAAAGAAAATAGAATAGATAAGAGTTTAATCAAAATCAAACTTACAAACATTTGTAGCTCTTTGCAACGAATCAAAGCATAGAAGTAGATTTACTACACATAAAAGTTCATCTCTTAGCCTTGCCAAGAACTCTAGCCTAAATTACAATACATGTTAATGAGAAGAAAAGAAGAGAGAATTATCTAATATTAAAAACGTCTTAAGAGTCTCTTTATATAGGCAATGAATGGACATATGTCATGGATGACATCAATCTTCAATAATTTTAAGCCAATAACTAGTTTATCCACTTGTAGCATATTTTTAATAATGTAAATGATCGATTTAGCTTCTGTAGCCAACTTGAAAGTTGTAGAATTTTGACTCTTCGTTCTATAGAAACCAATTTCATGCAAATTGGATGAGTATCCAATGCGATATGAGCAACATTCCAAAGCTACATCAGAATTCGGCCAACAACCATTTTACCCACTTACAATGCGATTTGGTCTATGATAACGGCCGATTTGGACTTTACCATCAACATACAAGTTGTTGATAGTTAAGGCAGCATTTCAAAACTTTAAGAATTATACCAATTGAGTATGTATGTTGTGAGATACGGTCCAAATACGTGAGTTGGGTCAAGCTAGGCTGGAGTTGTAGCCTGATTCTGTTGTATTTCAATATTTGGCCCATAACATGTTGGATTTGTCTTTTCCACTATTCTTTACATTTGTGTAAGATTGAGTCATGTTGCACCAGGTTTAAGAATTTCTTCATTTTGATTTCTATATTGAGAGTTATGTCCATTTTACTTAAACCTGTCCAAATAATATTCATTAATCACAATTTAAGGAGAACACTTTATTTCAAGCTAAAAATAGAGAAAATACTAAAATTAGTGACATTAAATGGCGACTAAATCTCTTAAAAAATATGCATTTTCATATGTTCATCACAGCCCCCAACTAGCTTATTGCTAGTCTCTAGCAATTCAAGCGTAAATAGAATATGCAAAACAACATAAGCATTTCAAACAAAACGTCAGTTCGAGATCACTGTTGCTATCATGGTTTTTTCAATTACAACTTCCAAAATTTGTGTGTGTGTGAACTAAGCCATAACTATCTGACCACAAACCACAATAGATATAGCCTTGAGAATTTCTCCAAGTAAAAGCCTCAACTCCATATTCTCACAGGTGTATGACTGTTTAAAAGGTTAGAACTTCTCTTATGGAGTTGGAAAACACTTAAGCACTCAAGAAAAAGTCAATTTTAAGGACAGACATATAAACTAACATTGATCCAAAGATAGAAAAATCATTTGTTTAAAAATCAATTATTCCTATCATACGCTAGCTTTAGAACTTCAATTGGCTTGTGAGAATAATACAAATATAACTTGGTGAAAAAACTGCTTTACAACATATTTGTCTTTTAAAATTGAATGAAGACTTTATTAAACTTGAATTACTTTTTTTTTCTTTTTTTTTTGGTATATTACTTTTGTTTTTGAAAATACAAAGAAGCATTACAAAGGTTTCTCACCAAATTATATTATAAGCAAATGCAACCAACTTATTTCGTAATTTAAATAATATCAATCTAAACAAAAATTAACCAATTTAAAGGATCAATGAAAGTTCATAAGTTGTTTTCTCAACCTTTCCACTTACTCACAAAAGATATGTGAGATTAGAAAAATATATACTTAAACATGAGAATTCTCCTGGCTATATAAATTGAATCATCCATCTTACCACAAGGCTTAGCATTGTGCTCAAAAATATTTTGGAAATCATTCTTTAGTAACCTAAATAGAAACAGTGACTTAACCTAAATAATTTTGAAATCATACCTAGGCAGAAAAGCAAATTCCTTTATACAAGAATTACCAAGACTACAAGCAGTAAACGATAATGCATGAAATATAAAATAAAACAACAAAAAAGTTAGTTAAAATGCATTTTAAAAGTTAGTACTAAAACTTCTTACTCTGCCATTCTAATTTGACCTAGAATGCTTCTCAAGAGTTCAAGAATGAACTCTTTACTCTGTCATTTTAATCAAATGTCGGACCACAATTGTTTTTTTTTTTTTGCAAAATGCAACGTATGTCTACTATCCTCCCCCCAAACCAGATGAAACATTGTCCTCAATGTTTAAATAGAAAGAGATAAAGTATAGGAGACATTACCTGAAACACCAGTTATTTGAAAGAAACAAACTTGAGAGACACTTAAGCAAATATAAACTAAAATGATGATGCTGATAAATAAATAAAACAAAGAAAAATTTATAAACGAAGTGTCAGATCCAATTTTTGCTTGTTAAGGCCCACTGACCAATCGATCCGAGTTATTGCTGGGTCAGGTTCATAGGTAACTGCCTGTAATTTGTTAATCAATTCATCCGCCTCAGTAGCAGAAACCAGGATCTGTCGCGCCGAATGTGAAATACAATTCTGTTCCATAGCTTGATCAAGAAAATAAAGTAAGCAATCAAAATAGTTATTAACATTCAACAAACCTATGGGTTTTCGGTCAATATTCAGTTGAGCCCAAGAGACAATTTGAAAAATTTCTTCCAAGGTACCGAAACTACCTGGTAAAGCAATAAAAGCGTCTGCATTGCAAAGCATTCTAGCTATACGTTCATGCATGGACGAGACTTGTAATTCTTCCCCTATTATTTTCCCGGTCAGGTTTTCCACAGCTAAAGCTGTAGGAATAATACCTAAAACTTGACTTCCTCCTAAATGTGCAGTTGTTGACATACACCCCATTAACCAAAGGCTACCCCATTTATAAATCAAATGAAATTTTCTTGCAGCTTGCTTTTCCTAGATTGTTTGTTGCTTCTACAAACACTTTACTCTCCCTAGGACTAGATCCACAAAATACACATATATTTTAAAATTGTTGAACTGGGGTTTCCTCCATATCTACACTCACCTTTATCTCAATATATGAAAATGAAGAAAATGAGGTGCTGTATTTATAAAGTACCAAATGATAACAATGATTATGGTAACCCGACAGTTTGTCAAAAGAGAGTTAAAAATAAAACACAAAAATTTAAACATAATGACCCACATGCATTATTGAACTAAAAGATTTGAATTTAAGACATCTACATGAGTGGCCCTACTATTCATAAAATAAAGTTTGAAATTAAAGCACATGTATTTACAAGTAGTTGTGATTGTGGCTCACATCTTCCTCTAGTTTTACGTCCAGTAACGGCTTAAACGCCTTCTATGGGTCAGGGATAGGCTTCTCATCCAATTTTCTTATAAATTAGCAAACAGGGTCTTTTAGAGTCAGATTCCTAAGACTATACCGTTGATGTTCATTTTTGAATTTGTTTCACAAATTGAGAAGTTCACGTTGCACGAGCCCATAGGGATGCGTCTCAAGAGTCAATAGGATATCATCCAAAGACTCCTTACTCAGTCCATCCTTAATGAACTGAATTTTGTCTTCTCGATTTCTAGATGCAAATTCTATAGAATGACAACTCCGGTTACAATTCCATCGAGCACATTTATGACAGACTTATAACCTCTTTGCTCGTCGTCTTTTGGCATAAGAGCTTCATCCAAGACCAGGCATATGAGAAACAAAATCATTTACAAACTCACCAAACAACCGAACCTTGGCTTCAATTAACCAACAGAGATCCACAGGAATATTACCTAACATTAATAGCCTTAGTCTTTCACACCGTGCTTTGTAAATCTTAAGTAGAGTATTTTGAGGCAATGAAGGAAAATGTTTTTTGAGGTTGGCAAGAATGCGATCTATTTTGAAAGAAAGAAAAGAGATGAATGCACAGTTTGAGGGACAGTTTTTAGGGAACTGAGAAACCGACTTTAATAGTCACGGAGTACCGTATCCGCCACTTGACCGAAAAATAAAATCACACTGAAGAAAAAATAAAGAAAAGAAAATAAAGTAAAATAAAATATGAAAGAAAATAAAAGCAAAAATAAAAAGCCAAAAGATAAAATATAGACAAAATATAAAATATGGTATAGATAGATTGAACCTGATCAAGCATTATAGGCAGGATCCACAAGAGGGATCTCGCCTAAGTACATAGAGTGGTCTACCTTTTCCACATAGCTTTTCAGCCATTGTCCATTCACTTTGAAAGTTCGTCCATCAGTGGGGTCCTCTATTTCGACAGTACCATTAGGAAAAACGTGCTTTACCATAAATGGACCAATCCATCGAGATCTCAACTTTTCAGGGTATAAATGCAATCGAGAATCATAAAAATAGACCTGTTGATTTGGCTCAAAGTGTTTCCTTAAGATCTGTTTATCATGAGCTACTTTCATATTAGCTTTGTAAATTCTAGAGTTGTCATATGCGTCATTTCGTAGCTCTTCTATTTCTGACAATTGTAACTTTCTCTAGAGACCTGCAGCATTCAAATCAAAGTTAAAGGCTTTGACAGCCCAATAAGCTTTATGTTTTAGCTCAACAGGTAAATGGAAAGCTTTCCCATAAACAAGCCGGTATGGAGACATTCCTAAGATGGTTTTGTATGTAGTGCGATATGCCCATAATGCATCAGAAAGGCGTAGAGACCAATCTTTGCGATTCGGGTTAACTGTCTTTTTTAAAATCTGTTTAACCTCTCTATTTGCTAGCTCGGCTTGTCCATTTGTTTGTGGATGGTATGCAGTGGAAACTTTGTGAAGAACACCATACCTGCGCATCAAAGCTTCAAAAGAACGATTACAAAAATGTGTTCCTTAGTCACTAATGATGACACGTGGCGTACCGTACCTAGATAACACATTTTCTTTTAAGAATTTTACCACAGTTGTATTATCATTAGTACGATAAGCTATAGCCTCCACCTATTTTGATACATAGTCAACAGCTAAAAGGATGTAAAGGTAGCCAAAAGATGAAGGAAAAAGACCCATAAAGTCGATACCCCAACAGTCAAATATCTAGATAACAATAATAGGGTTAAGAGGCATCATAGTTTTTCGAGATAAAGCACCTAACTTTTGACATCTTTCACAAGAACGACAAAAATTATTAGTGTCTTTGAACAAAGTGGGCCAATAAAGACCACACTGTAAAATTTTCACAGCTGTCTTCTTCATAGAAAAATGGCCACCGCAAGCAGCAATATGGCAAAAATTGAAGACACTAGAAACTTCACTTTCAGGAATGCAATATCTCATGATTTGGTCAGGACAGTATTTGAAAAGATATGGATCATCCCAATAAAAATTACGTACCTCAACCAAGAACTTACGTTTATCTTGTGCACTCCAGTCAGATGGAAGTTCACCACAAACCAAATAATTTACGATATGTGCATACCAAGGTATTTGGCTTATAGCAAAAAGATGTTCATCCGGAAAATCGTCTCGAATGGGTGGCAATTCAGTGGAGTCAGTGAACGCAAGGCGGGATAGATGATCAGCAACAACATTTTCAACGCCTTTCTTATCTTTGATGGTTATATCAAATTCCTGCAAAAGAAGAATCCACCTAATTAAACGGGCTTTAGCATCCTTCTTAGAAAGAAGGTACTTAAGGGCTGCGTGGTCAGTAAAAATAACAATAGGTGAACCAATCAAATAAGAACGAAATTTATCTAAGGCAAAAACAACAGCTAATAGTTCTTTTTCAGTAGTAGTGTAATTCATTTGAGCATCATTCAAAGTCCTACTAGTATAATAAACAACAAAGGGTTTTCCCTCCCTCCGTTGCCCAAGAACTACTCCTACAGAATAATTACTTGCATCACACATAATTTCAAATGGGAGGTTCTAGTCCGGTGATTACATGATAGGAGCGGTGGTGAGTTTGGCAATGAGTGTTCAGAATGCCTCCTCACACTCTTGTGTCCATGTAAATTCTGCATCTTTTAGTAAAAGGTTACACAATGGTCTGGATATGGCAGAAAAATTTTGTATAAACCTTCTGTAAAAGCCAGCGTGTCCAAGAAAGGATCGGACATCTTTTACCATTTTAGGTGTAGATAATTTAGAGATTAATTCAATTTTTGCCTTGTCAACCTCTATCCCTCTTTCAGATACAATGTGCCCCACAACGATTCCTGAAGATACCATGAAATGACATTTCTCCCAATTTAGCACAAGTCCTTTTTCTTTACACCTACTCAAAATAGATTTCAAGTTAAGTAGGCATAAATAAAAAGAATTACCAAAAACAGTCAAATCATCCATAAAGACTTCCATGCATTTTTCAACCATATCAGAGAAAATACTCAACATACAATGCTGAAAAGTAGCTGGTGCATTACATAATCCAAATGGCATTCTACGAAAAGCATAAGTACCAAAAAGGCATGTAAAAGTGGTTTTTTCTTGATCTTCTATAGCTATCTCAATCTGGTAATATCCTGAATACCCTTCAAGAAAGCAATAAAAAGGATGTCAAGCTACACGTTCTAAAATTTGGTTGATAAAAGGCAATGAAAAATAGTCTTTTCTAGTGGTTATGTTTAACTTTCTATAATCAATGCAGATTCTCCAACCACTTACTACCCTAGTTGGAACAGGTATCCTATTCTCATTTTCAACAACAGTAGCCCCATATTTCTTAGAAACTACTTGAGTTGGACTTACCCATTGACTATCAGAAATTGGGTAGATTATACCCGCATCTAATAGTTTCAAGACCTCTTTCTTCATTACTTCTTTCATTGTTGGGTTAAGTCTTCTTTGTGGGTCCCTACGAGGTTGGGCGCCTTCCTTTAAATGAATTCTATGGGAGTATATCAATGGAGAAATACCTTTAATATCAGCTATGGTCCAACCTAATGCAGACTTATGTTCTTTTAACAATTTTATCAATTTTTTCTCTTATTCAGCACTAAGTTCAGAAGAAATGATGATAGGAAAGGTATCACCTGGTCCCAAGAATGCGTGTTTTAAACCTTTGGGCAGTGGAGAAAGCTCAACTTGTGGTGTCTCGAGGTTTGATGGTTTTGGTCTCTCCCTCTCTCGTGGCAA
Organism: Ailanthus altissimus; assembly: GCA_946807835.1. Lineage (NCBI taxonomy): Eukaryota > Viridiplantae > Streptophyta > Magnoliopsida > Sapindales > Simaroubaceae > Ailanthus > Ailanthus altissimus. The sequence goes on from OX327684.1 coordinate 15,705,797, forward strand.
CTCTTCAAAGCGTGGCTACCAAAATTGAGTCCCTTTATCCTGTGAGTCAAAAACACTAAACACATTAGTTGTTACATCAGGATAATACAATTCTTTAAAATCAGAATTGAGAAGGTTTTTCAAAGAATCATAGCCATGGTTTTTATAAGCTTCCTCTACTACAAGTGTGTCTATCATATATGAATGATAGCACTCATCTTCTTCTCGTGGTTGTTTGCCAATATTAAAAATGTTCACTTTAAGAGTCATATTCCCAAAAGATAATTTTATTATACCATTTCTGCAATTAATAAGAGCGTTAGCAGTGGCTAGAAAAGGTCTTCCCAAAATAAGAGGGATTTTTGACTTCATGTTAACAACAAAATGAGTATCTAAAACAAGAAAATCAACAGGGTAGTAAAATTTATCAATTTGCAACAAAACATCTTCTACTATTCCCTGTGGTTTCTTGATTGATCGATCAGCTAATTATAGGACTACAGATGTTGGTTTAATCTCACCAAGTCCCAATTGCAAGTAAATGGAATAAGGCATTAAATTTACACTTGCTCCTAAGTCCAATAAAGCTTGACCAAACTCATGTGTCCCAATTTGGCAGGAGATTATAGGACATCCTGGATCTTTATACTTGGGTGGTGTCTTTTGTTCAATCACTGCACTTACCTGTTCTGCCAAAAATACAGTTTTCTTGACATAGTATTTTCTTTTGATAGTGCATAGATCCTTGATGACTTTGGCATAAGTTGAAACCTGCTTAATCAAATGCAACAAAGGAAGATTAATCTTAACTTGTTTCAAATGTTCTAAAATCTCACCTTGAATTTTTTGAATTTTTCCCAATCGGTCGAAGAGCTTGAGGAAAAGGCACTGGGATTGAAAACTTACTTTCGGGCTTTTTTTCCACTGTGGCTTCTTTTTCAAGGGGGGTGTCTTTACTACTCGTAGATGTGTTAATTTCAGAAGTAGGCTCACTTACAATCTTATCACTTCGAGTAGTAATGACATAGACTTCTTTGAGATTTTGAACATCAGAAGTAGAAGCTTGTGCTATGAATTGTCCTTTCGAATTAGATTGAGGTTGAGATGGAAACTTACCTCGCTCTTGTACAGTTAAGGCACTGGTCAACTTTGTGATTTGATTCTTGATTTCTTTGTTTTCGTCTACCATCTGTGCAAGAATTGTTTCAAATTTTTTATTAGTCTTACTTTGTACCTCTATAAATGCTTGTAATGTATCTTCTAAAGAACTCCTAGTTGGTCGTGCATTATATTGAGGTGCAACATAAGACTTGGGTGCTTGTTGTTCTTGTTTTCACTGACTGTTGGCTTGTTGGTCAGATTTCTAATTAAAATTTGGGTGGTTTCTCCAGCTAGGATTATATGTTTCAGAGTAGGGTGAATAAGGCTTCTTGTACATCCTCATATATCCCTCTCATCTCATTATATGTGGGGCAATCCTGAGCTAAGTGTTCCACTCCTCTATAGACAAAACAGATATTGTGTGACTCAACTCTAGCAACTGTGTGGGTGACCCTTATATCATTGATTTTCAAGGCCTCTAACTCCCTAGTTAAGACCTCTAATTGGGCTTTGAGGTTATCCTCTTCCCTAAGATGGAAAACTTTATTGGGTCGTGACCTATTTGTGCTTTCAGCAATGCTAGGTGCAGTCCATGTATGGGCTTTTTCGGCTAAGTCATTAAGAAATTCTATGGCTTTCTCGGGATCTTTGTGAAGGAACTCCCCATTACACATCATCTCAATAAATTGGCACTCTTTAATTGTGAGTCCCTCATAGAAATAACTAACCAAGCGCCAATTTTCATACCCATGGTGAAGGCACAGATTTAGCAACTCCTTAAACCTTTCCCATGCTTGATATAAGGTTTCACTGTCTTTTTGGGAGAAGGAAGAAATTTGTCTTTTCAGTCCATTGGTTTTGTGTTGTGGAAAGTATGTATTGAAAAATGCTTGGGTCATTTCTGCCCAAGTTCCTATAGACCTTGGCCTCAATGAGTATAGCCAACTCTTAGCTTTGTCTTTCAAGGAAAAAGGGAAACATTTAAGTCTAACAGTGTCTATGGCTTCAGGTTGGCTATGGAAGGTGGCAATTACCTCTTCAAATTCCCTAACATGTACATAAGGATTTTCACTATCTAGACTATGAAAAGTGGGAAGAAGTTGTATCATTCAAGGTTTAAAATCCGAATGTGGTGTGTTAGGTGGAAATATAATGCATGATGGTGTGGCTGATTAAGTAGGATGCAAGTAATCTTTTAGAGTTCTAACGGGGTTTTCTTTGTGTTGGCTCATTGTGTTAGAATTACAAGATGAATTAGAAGGTGAATTCTCTTTACTTATAAATTGTGAGGGTGGTTCTAGTTCTAGTTCTAGTTCTCTCACAAATCTTCCTCGTTTGTCTCTAAGTCGATGCATACATCCTAACAACACAATAAGAAATAGAAATGAGTTAGGTGGTAAGACCAATCATGAAATATAAATACAATAACTAAACAAAAGACTGTAAAGTACGATAAAAAAAAGTACAATAAATAAATAATAAAAAAAAATACAATAAGTAAATAAATAAAAGGTTAGGCGGTAGAACTGGCCATTAAAATAAAAAGAAAATACAACATATTAACTAAAAAAAATAAAGTGCAATAAATACGTAAAAGAAAATGAAAATAAAGTACAATAAAAAAAGTGCAATAAATAAATAATAAAAAAAATACAATAAGTAAATAATAAAAAATAAAGAAACTAAGTTAGGCAGTAGAACCAGCCACAAAATAAAAAGAAAATACAACAAATTAACTAAAGAAATAAAGTACAATAAATAAATAAAAGAAAGTGAATGAAGTTAGGCGGTAAAACCAGCTATTAAAAAAAAGTGCAATAAAAAAATAAAAGAAAATAAAGTGCGATAAATAGATAAAAGAAAATAAACTAATTAGGCAGTAAAACCAGCCATTAAGATAATATAAAATATAACAAATTAACTAAAGAAAACAAAATAAATTAGGTGGTATAACCAACCATGAATAATAAATAAATTACAACAAAGGAAATAAAACTAAGATTTTACAAAGAAAAAAAAATGTACAAAGTTACCACTTTAGTATTTATAATCGCAACCGACTTTCGCTTAGTGTGCTTCCCCGGCAACGGCGCCAAATTTTTGTTTACGCTCAAAATATAACGCAGCTATCGCAGTATAGATTGAGGTGTCGATCCCACGAGGAAGCTCTTGGCAAAATAGGTTGGTGAAGTAAAATATTAAAGTAGTAGCAAAGGATAAAATTGATTGATTTAAGTGAATGAGATAGGATTGTCTATGATTTGAAGGAAATGTATGATAATTCAAACAAGGCTTCGAGAATCATAATTATGCTTTATAAATCCACTCTACACTTTGATTCAATGCTTATAACTCAATTGAAAGTTTCACATCCCAAACAATCAATCGAAAGATAGGAAAATATAGAACATTTGATAACACATGTATTTGACGTAATTAAACTCTTTGCAAGCATTAACATACATCATGTTCATCTATACAAGTTATCTAAGATCGACAATATATCACTTTGACAAATTGCAGTGAAAGATCAACTTGAATATTAAACATTTATTGCCCTTATATGTTATCCAAGATCGACAATATATCAATTTGACAATACTGTAGTAAAAGATTAACATATAAAACAATGTCACCAGTAACAATTATAGTTCACCAAGAATCACATACGAAAAGCATGACTGAACTTATATGAGACATGAGAATTATAATCTCTGGATTATAGAAAATAGAATAGATAAGAGTTTAATCAAAACCAAACTTACAAACATTTGTAGCTCTTTGCAACGAATCAAAGCATAGAAGTAGATTTACTACACATAAAAGTTCATCTCTTAGCCTTGCCAAGAATTCTATCCTAATTTACAATACATGTTAATGAGAAGAAAAGAAAAGAGAATTATCCAATATTAAAAACGTCCTAAGAGTCTCCTTATATAGGCAATGAATGGACATATGTCATGGATGACATCAATCTTCAATAATTTTAAGCCAATAACTCGTTTATCCACTTGTAGCATATTTTTGATAATGTAAATGATCGATTTAGCTTCTGTAGCCAACTTGAAACTTGTATAATTTTGACTCTTCGTTCCATAGGAACCAATTTCATGCAAATTGGATAAGTATCCAATGAGATATGAGCACAATTCCAAAGATACATCAGAATTCGGCCAACAACCATTTTACCCACTTGCAATGCGATTTGGTCCATGATAACGGCTGATTTGGACTTTACCATCAACATACAAGTTGTTGATAGTTAAGTCAGCATTTCACAGCTTTAAGAATTATACCAATTGAGTATGTATGTTGTGAGATACAGTTCAAATACGTGAGTTGAGTCAAGCTGGGCAGGAGTTGTAGCCCGATTCTGTTGTATTTCAATATTTGGCCCATAACATGTTGGATTTGTCTTTTCCACTATTTTTCATATTTATGTAAGATTGAGTCATGTTGCACCAGGTTCAAGAATTTCTTCATTTTGATTTCTATATTGAGAGTTATGTCCATTTTACCTAAACCTGTCCAAATAACATTCATTAACCACAATTTAAGGAAAACACTTTATTTCAAGCTAAAAATAGAGAAAATACTAAAATTAGTGACATTAAATGGCGACTGAATCTCTTAACAAATATACATTTTCATGTGTTCATCACTCGTCTTCTCTAATTTATCCTTTAAGTTTTCATCATGGTTTGCGTGGCTAAACTTTATAATTGGTCGAAGGAAATGGAGGTCTCAAAATCAATAAACTGTGAGATCTAACTTGTTTTACTGTTTAATTTATGCTTTGAGTATCGAATGTTCTTCTGTGCTTATTTTCATGATTGTCTCGGTTAATTACTAGGAGGCCTACTAGTTTTTTATTCGTTGAAATCTACTGCTAGGTTAAATATTAAATTCGTAATTGTTTGATCCCTCTAATTTATGAAGCAACTAAGATTTAATGATTTGTTGCATCAGCAATTATTAGATTTTAAGAAGAATGCTTGACTAAATTAAATGCAACTGCTCGTGCTCGTGTTGTTTAGCTTCATCGATCTCTCTAATGCTTAAAGCTGCTACTAGATTAAACCTTTGGTTATTGTCTTGGGTTGTTTAGTAGTTAGGGTTAATTAGATTGTCTATTTTTTAATTAACTACGATTAATGAGAGATAGAAAAATAGTTCCAACGATGAATGTTCAAAGTATGAATTGATACATACTTGCATCGATGATTATTTGTAAAATTTTGATGGTGGATGTTGACTTAGACTAAGGTTTATTCTTTTGATTAATTTCGATACTTTAATTTGAATTATTCTTTAGTTTTTTTAAAAAAACTTGTTTTTGTTATACTGAAACCCCATATTTGTTCACATAACATAAAACTAAGCTAGATATTCTCTATGGAAAGGATCCATACTCGCACCACTACATGTATTTTTATAAGTATAGGGTTTATTTTTGGTTGCCTGTGATAACACACCACTTGTAATAAGTTGCCACTAATTGCATTTTGATTTGGTAATATGATGGCACAATTTGCTATATAAAGGGGCCTTAATTCATTTGCATAATATAGAAAGTTAACAACAAGTGAAATAAGCAATATATATATATATATATATATAGCTTAAGCCAAGAGATTGAAAGTAAAAGTTGCTTTAAGCAACAAGTTTCTGCTGGAAAAAGAAAGCTACTATTCTAGCTCAAGGAATTCCACTACATTATCGATTAAAATTGCCTAAATCATGCTTCAAGGGAGAGTTTTCTTTTATCTCATTAGTGTGATAAGATATATATTAATATTCCAATGTGTACATTTTACATGTATGACGTATAAAATTAAATTAAAATATACACATTCAGCCTATGTACAATACAATATCAAATTACTATCAGAGCGCATATTTGTGTGCTGTTTGTGCTTAATTGAAGTATTTATAGCATAATTAGGATGTCTTGGGGATTCCAATTACGCAATTCAAATGTTAAAAAATACATAATCGTGGCAAGTTGAAAGGGACGCCGTAGTGGTGTCATTTAACGCCGTGGCACTGGGGTTGCCCAGGCTTCAGTGCTGACGAGAAGCGTTGCGGCGATGGGATTCTCAAGCCCCAACTCCACGTACGCATTGAGTAGCACTAGGGTTTTTTGGCCCCAACGCCGCAACATTAGTAGCCTGAGTATCTTATAGAGATAAGATTAGTATGAGTAATCCGTTAATATACTTGATATAGGCATACTGACTATAAGGTACCGAGAAATATTTTGACTTGTTAATGAATCTGAGAATGGTCCTAGATTCAGAAAAACTTGAATATATTATTAATCAGAATATAATGAAGATGTATTTATGATAACATCTCTTAGAAAGAAGTTAAAAATTTATCAGAAATGAATTAAGAATGATTTAAGAGTCAAATCACATATCTTGGCCTCAATGTCTAATGATCTTCAATATTAGCATATGCACAATGAAATGTGCAAATGGTACAGTGCTTCCTCTGAAAAATTATTTGATATATCCAAACCACAAATAGAAAATAGTCACAATAGAAAGTGTTTCCACTTTGGTAAGGTTTGAAATAGTAAATTTTACTATTTAATGTACCTTACTTTAGGAAAGATAGATCCATTATATATTTGTTTACCAATTATTAATGTCTCGTTAGCATATGATGCCAAAAGAGTAGGGGTATGAGATTCAGCATGCCCTTTTCATATCTATAAAGTATTGCATGATTTGAGAAATGCTAGGAAGTTATGAAAGGAGAAGTACAACATCGTGTAGGAAATAGAAATTTTCTAGACATGGTACCTATTATGACTTTTAAGTTACTTCTCCATAGAAGAATAACTTTGTATAATTGATATTTTGTACCAAACATTACTAGGCAAATTATATTACTCACTGTAATAGACAAAAGGGGTTATCATGGATAAATCATAAATAGTTCATCGTGTATATATGATAATAATAATGTTTTGCTGGTTGAATGTCAGTTAATAAATAGCCAGCATATCTTAAATATAGTGGGAAATGTCTTAAGTCCATAGGTGAACAAAATATATGATAGTTCAGGAACTTTGAATAATAAAGATTTGTGGGACATAAGATTAGGTCATGTAGACATGAGACGACTAACTTGTCTGGATAAAATAACTAGATACTTGATTTGACTATGAAATCTTGGCCAATTCATGAAACTTAGATTCAAGGGATAATGACCAAATACTTATGTAGGTATTGGATACTGGTCCACTGATTTATTAGAACTGGTACATAATGATGTATATGGTCCAATGAATCATACTCCCACCGAGTGAATTTCAATACTTCATTATCTCTATCGTGATTTGTCACGATATAAATATATGTTTTTAGGAAACATAGGTTAGAAAATTTTAAACTATTCAAAGAGTTCTGACTAGAATTACAAAAATAGTTCCGACTAGAATTACAAAAATAAACCCTTATGTATATTCAATGCCTTCGATTAGATTAAGACGAATTATACATGAGCAATAAATTCACAAATTATTTAAAGGAGAATATAGTTCTCGCTTAATATAGTCCTCCAGGTTCCCCTCAACCTAAAGGTGTTTTAGAGATGAGAAATTGGACTTTATTAGATATGATTCGATCGATGTTGAGCTTCACTAATCTTCTAGAATATCTATCGGATTGTTCTTTAAAAACTACTGTTTACTTATTGAACTGAGTTCTATCGAAAGTTGTTCCTTTTGTTTTATATGAGATATGGACTGGATGGAAACTATCTTAAATATTTTAAGATTTAAGGTTGTTTTGCTTATGTAAAAGTTACGCAATAGGATAAACTTGCACCTAAATGGTACAAGTATTATTTCATTAGCTATCCCAAGTATTCTATGTGATACCAATTCTATGATCTTGAGGAACGAAGTGTATTCGTTGCTCATAATGCCACTTTTCTAGAGAAATGGTTTCTCATAGATCATAAAAATTGTAGAAAGATTGAAGTTAATCATAATGAAAATAAATCAATGATGGAACCACATGCTTAATCGAGCAGAATACCTTTGACACACACGCTCTATATAGGTAACAAAAGATATCAAGGCCACTTGAAAGGTATGGTATAATACCTGAAAATGGCTCTGAGGTTTTCATACTTGAAGACAATGATCCTTTAATCTACATTAAGGCACAATTAGAAGTTGATTTGGAAAAATGACAAAATGCTATAAAATCTAAAATTGATTCAATGCATCACAATCAATTCTGGACTTGGTTGAGCTTCCTAAAAGAATAGTTCCTATCAGTTATAAATGGATTTATAAGTAAATGTGTGGGCCTGATGGAAAGGTAGAGACCTTTAAAGCTCGACTGGTAGTAAAACGTTATACTCATTAATATAGGATCGATTATGAGAAAACCTTTGCACCAGTAGCGATGCTTAATCAATTCAAATTTTATTAGTTATTATGGCATATTAAGATTTTTAGGTTTGGCAAATGGATGTAAAGATGGCATTTCGGAATATATATCTTGGCTAAGAGATATAAATGGAATAACTTGAAGGTTTTGCATTTAGCTTGACTTCTAATTGATGTGTAAATTGAAGAAGTCTATATGGACTTAAGCATTTTTTCCAAAGCTGGACTTTTTGCTTGAACAAGAAAAATAGAGAGTCTGGTTTCATTACGAACAAATAGAAACATGTGTGTTTAGAAAGGGTAGTTGTAGCACAATTATCTTTCAAGTTCTTTATGTGGATGATATACTTATTTTCTAAAATGACACTGGTATGTTCCAAGTCAGTCAATTAAGACTTATCTAAGTAAGAACTTTTTCATAAAAGATTTGAGAAATACTTCCTAGATACTATCTATAAAGTGTTATAAAAATAGAGTAAGGAGCCTGCTAGAACTATCTAAATCTTCATATGAAAACTAAGTTCTGTAAAGGTACAACTTTAATAACTGTGAGATAGTTAAAGTACTTTTCAAACATAGAATTCATCTTTTTAGGAGGAAGTGTCATCGGCAAGAAGGTGAAAAGGTTAGAATGTCCAACATATCATGTGCTTCAGCTAGAGGTAGCTTGATGTATGTCATGTTATATATAAAACCCTAATCTAGATAGCTATAAGTGTTATGAGCCGGTATCAGTTTAATCTAGTTAATGACGATTTAACAGCCGTAAAATATATTTGAAATATCTGAGAGGCAAAGAGGATAAATTTTCGTGTCATGGAGAAAGTTACTTGCATATGAGAGGAAACATGGACTTGGATTTTCAATTTAGTCCGGGTGCTTGAAAGTCTACATTTAGTTATGTATTTCTTCTCATCGGTACCTGATAAAGGCATATTTATCATATATTTTCTCATGTTTTTATTTTGTTATTTTATGAGAATAAATGGTTATTTATGAATTTTATTGTTATTTATAAGAACTTAAAAAAAATTAAAATGTAAAGTTTTTAAAATATGGATCTATCACCCTAGTGCCATAAGGATTTTCGCCCCAGCACTATGGTAGATTAAACTCCTAAAGCTTCTATTATTTGTACAACGCCTGAAATGGGTAATGCAGTAAAATTAAGTCTAGATAATATAGATAGTATAAATATCAAAGCACCGTTAATATATTAACCACTGGTGGAGTTTGAAGACTATAATATGGAAGATGGAACCACTCTAATATATACAAGGACAAATTTTGAATTCATGTTAATAGACCAAATAGATTTAGGATTCCCAATAAGTACCACTTGTATAATAATTTCCATCATGTGGTTATGGTTTCTTTTTCTAGTTAATAATATGGATCATGTTAAATTGGTTATCTTGTTAAAAGAAGCAGAACATATAGAAACTTAATGAACCAAATTGACAATCTAGTCTCATTTTGTTACTATTTGGGATGTGAATGAACTAGTTAAAAGGCTTCATTTTCTTATCATAAAAATGTTTTAATTTTATCATTTTCCTTTATTTATTTTTGTTTTAATTAATACATTGATTGTATTTGTTGCATCACAATGTTAAATGTTGTAAATAACCCAAAAAATAAAATTCTAGATATATTCAAAGAGAACCAGATTATGTTATTCTATTACTTGTCCAGGTACTAGATTCTGTTATTCTTTTACTTGGCTGCTCTTAGTGTTGGCGGTGGCTACTTTTATAATTTATTAAAGTTTATAATCTTAAAAGTGCAGATTATATTTCTTACTTTAATTAATTATTCCTCTATTGTTCATAGGATGACAAAAAGTAAGAGCAGAGAGAGTAAGAGCAATACAGAATCTAATTATTCTACCTAGGTTAGTGGTAGACACACCCGAGGTTAACTAAGAAGACCAACCTCAAAACCACTAAAGTCGAGTACAAAATTATAGTAAGATACAATAGATTTAAGGTGCCCAAATGAGAAGAGGGTATTGCATTGACTATAGCCATCGGCTTGATAATTCAACAATGGATACCCATTATTTACAATTATTGGCACAAGGTGCCATCTGAGTTGAAAGAATCACTTTGGAAGTAAGTGTAGGTAAACTTTCGTTATATCATTTTTATTTAGTATATTGAAAAAATTTAATATCATGTGTATGTAATTTAAATAAACTAATATATATAAATTTATGACAATCTCGATTTGAGGTAGATCTGCATACCAAGATCCATGTTCTACATTCCATAGAGGTGGCCCATCGGACATTTAGATATCAGTTGATAGTGTACTACATCATACCAAACAAGAATAACTAAAAACTTTGAGAAAGTCACCACTTGAATACAAGTGGATAAAACTAGACCATTGAAAAGCCTTTGTGAAATTAAGGCTATCAAATGAATTTTTGGGAAGTGTTGTAATATGTTTGTTACCTTATGATTGTGAAAGTTTAAATTAGTTATTGATATGTTTGTGGTTATGTGTTTCTTTTCAGAAAGTTATGGAATCTCATCAAATGAAAAGAAAGTCCAACAAGTACAATCACAGCTTAGGACGGAAAGGATATGTTGGGCTTACAGAAGAGATAGTAAGCTACTGTTATTGTTATTTATCTTTCATATATTTCAGCTACTATTACTATTATTTAAACACCATTTTGTTATTTTAGATGCAGGAGACTGGTTTGTCAAAGACCCAAACTAATCGGAGTGTCACATAGAAGAGAGCGAGAAGAAGAAAAAATGAAACATACAATCCAAAAGTGCTACCAGTAATTTAGAAATTGGTAAGACTATATTTTAAAAAAATTATTTGAGCATATTGACAAAGTGTTACAAATTCAATTTTTTACATGTTTGTGTGTCTATTATTACAGGATGATCTTGAAAGTGCAGCAAGGAAAGGTTCAGCCACTTTTGAAGGGAAAATGACATTTTGTCTAACTCCTTCTAACGAAAGCCTAGTTCTGGGCATTTTCAAGGGTAGAGAACTACTTTACCACTCATATTTACTTCAACTTACCTACTAGTGATCACTTGATGGAGTCAGAAAGATTGAAATATGCTAAGAAATTAGCATTTGTGTATGCTAAAATAAATGATATAGAGAAAAAGATAATAAAAAATAGAAAATATTCATAGGGCGGCAGTTCTAACAAGTTTTTTTATTCAAAGACATTAAATATAGTGTAGAACTACAATTTCAAAAATAATTCAGTGTAAATAATTTCAGTATTGTCAATTCATGGAATAATTTCATTGAAATGTGTTGAATATCTAACAAATTTTTTAGGATGATGAAAACAAGAAGAAGTTTGGGAAAACACCAAAAAGAACTCATAAGAACACCGCCAGGAAGACCCCTTACAGGACCCCCCAATAAGCTGTCCCCTATTACAAATATGGTAGGTTTCTTTCAAAAACATTATTTGTTTATACTTGTATCAACCTACAATTGTGAAAATACTTATGTTACATCCTACAAGTAATTATTAATGTTATTTGAGAAAATAACATGTTAAAATGATATTATGCTTACTGTTATGGGATAGAATGATATTTGGAAAAATACTTATGTGACAGCCTACAACAAGACCCCCTAAAATGATATTATGCTTACTATTTTTAATGTTCACTTGGCTGCCTACTTATCATATTGATTAATTGGTTTGCATTGTCTATCAATATTTAAAAAACCTTTGTTTTTGTGCAGCAATTTTTAAATTCTCCAAGGACAAAAATATATGACACTCCTAACCAAGGACAAGTATTTAGGAAGAGTAGCAGATAAGAAGCAATATATAACATTGCTCGATGTCTGCAACTCTTAGTTTTTAAATCTTTAGTTGATAAATGTCTTTCCATTAGAGCAAAACAAATCAAATATGAGGAGAAAATATTTGAAAGAGAGTTCTCCTATTGGTTACAAAAACAGGACTCTGAGTTCATCATGTACCTAACTTCTTTGAGCGTGACATGTATGCATGTGCATATAATGTAAGTAATATTATTATTTTTCATTCATATTTTATTCTTACTTTGAATATGAAATAAAATACCAATATAACTAATTTTTTATGTTTTCCTAGGTCATTTATGGAAAGATGAAGGAATCAAACTTGACAAAGAGATTTGGTTTCATTGATCCAATGCTAGTCTCCCTATCTAAAAAGACATCAGCTAGGGCAATTGTCAACGAGCGATCACATGCCATTGCTAACCACCTCAAAAGCACGTCTCATAATAAGCTTTAGCTAGTCTCATATAATCCCATGTATCACCTCTTTACATAATGCAACTTATGTTTTATTGTGATTTATTATGTTTTAGTTTTTATTTTTTTATTTTTCATGGATTTAGTTTCCATTGGGTTTTTACGATAATTGATGTGTCCACTAAAACTATCTATCATATGGATCCTTTAGGAAATCATATTTATCATGACTTCCACACCATCTTAAACAAGTGAGTTGTGGTGTTCTATTATTTTGTTTTTCAAACCATAATATTTTATATTCGTATTAATGTAAATGGCAGTAGCATATCTATCTATTTTGCTCAAGAGTGTCTCAATAGTATATGATCTTCAATAAATTGGATTCAAGTTAAGGTAAAAGTGTCGATTATTTAGAAACTTGATTCCTCTAATTATTCAGAAACTTTATTCCTTTAAATTGCTTAACAGGCCGCTATTCAACCAGAAAGTGTAGAATGTGGTCTGTAAGTCATGGCTTACATGAGAGACATTATAACCGATGCCACGATACTTTTAAAAAAATGTAAGTTATTTTAAGTTTATTTACCATTTAATGCATGATTGAAAAGTATGTATGTTTAATTTCTAACTTTATTTTCTCTTGCACTTTATATCATACAAGTTCATGAAAAAGATGGCGCACACCGAAGAAGAGATAGACGACGTACGTGTTGAATGGTCGTCTTTTATATTTTCTATGCTTTAAAATAATGGCAGGTTTATAATTTTAATTATAATAATTTTGTATACAATTTTAAGATATTTTTGGGAAAATGTACTTAAAAAATTAAGCAATGTACTAATTTTGTAAAAATTACACATTGCATTTTAGAGCTACTGATCTGGGTATTTGTTGGGTATATAAATATTGCTGAATGTTTGTATTTTCATATTGTTGCTTATGAAACTTGTTGGGAATTGTTAAATGTTTTCGGATGTTGCGAATTATTAAATGTTGATGGATGTTGGTCAATATTTGAACTTCTAGCTACTAAAGGATTTGTTCTCATTATTTGTAATATCTTGTTGCTGCCAAAGGATTTGTTCATATTTAAAAGATGTATGCAAGATTTGTTGATGTTTGAAGGATGTATGTTGCTATATGAAGGATTTATTGATGTATGTTTAAAGGATAAATGTCTGAAGGATTTGATGATGTATGTCTAAAGGAAAATATATTACAAAAATGTTATTGAATGATGTATGTTGAAGCTATTTGTTTCTTATTTCTGGATGTTACAAAAATGTACTATATATGTGGCTTATTTATGAATGTCACAAAAATATGTTGAAGTATAATATTTGTAAATTATTATTATTATACAAATTATTTAAATTATTATTATTATAAATATATGTTATAATAAAAAATATATAAAAGCAAAAAAAATCGTATATAGACATCTATCACAAAACTGTAATAGATATTATACTAGGACGTCATCATATTTGACCTTATCATGATATCACGTGCCATGTCATAAGCCACGCCATTTGTCATACATCTTCGTCATCAACTATATAATGATGTGGCATATGACATATGTTGCTTGCCTCAATATGACGTCATCAATGATATCATCATGAAATCATTGCCATGTCATATGTCACGTCAAAAGCTATGTCAGAAGACACGGGCATCCATTTGTAAATAAACTGCCATGTGGACATTTACATGTCACACATCTAAAATATAGTCACAAATTTATGATAGAATAATTATATCATAAATTGGGAGTATTACAGATTTATGAGGGATTTTTAAGTGATTGAGAAAATTTATTATAAAACTCTATTTGTGATAGATAATAACTATCACGAAATCACTATTTTTTAGTAGTGTGAAAATAATGCTCGAGCCAATAAATTTACATTCTTTAAATCAATAGCATTAAAAGAGCTAATAGTCCCTGAAAAAATATAAGTCTCGAAAGAGACCTTAGCCCTATAAGAGGCATAGGAATTTCAAAATGAGAAAAATAGTACAAATTATACATACATATGAGAAATATGAAAACGTGATGAAATAATTATTAATAATGTGTTCTCATTTGCAATAGCTACTGAAATTATGAATGATGATTTTATGCCACAAAATGTTGATTACTATTGAGAAAGACATGCCTAACTCTAATGAAAAGAGATAATTTAAATAGAGTTAACTTCTCCGGTGAAGCGTGAAATATTTGGACCTGTAATCTAGACAATCTAAAGATGAACCTATAAGACATAAATTGGTTTTTGTACTGAAATATAATGAAAATAATAAGGTCACCAAATAAAAAGTAAGATTTGTTGTTCAAAGTTTCTCACAAAGACCTAGTATTGATTATGATAAAACTTATTCCCCTATGATGGACATATTTACATTTTAATTTTTAATAAGCTTAACAATCTCAAAAGAGCTTGATATGCATCTTATGAATGTAGAGATAGTTTATTTACATAAGTCACTTGATACAAATATTTATATGAAAACTCTAAAGGATTCAACAAGCCTAAAATATATAATCGCAATTTTATTTGAATCAAACTAAAAAGATTTTTGTATAGATTAAAATAATATGGGAGTATGTGATATAACTACTTAATCGACTACTTGATAAAAGAATGATATATTAATAATTCAATATGTCTATGTATATTTATAACAAAGTTAGACCTTGAGTTTTGCCATTGTGGCTATATATATGGATGACATGAATTATTGAATCTGATCAGGACTTTTGAAGAGCTCCTGAAGATTGCAAAATACTTAAAAGAGAATTTGAAATGAAAGATTTGTGAAAGAATAAAAAAAGGTCTTAGTTTGTAGATCGAGCACAAATCAAATAAAATTTTTATCTATCAATCTACCTATATTGAAAAGATTCAATATGAATAAAGCCCATTCATTAATTACTCTTATGGTTGTTCGATCTCTTGTTCCTAAAAAGGATCCATTTCTTCCTAAGGAAGATGATAAGAAAATACTTAGACTAGAAGTACTATATTTCAATGCGGTACTTTACTATATCTAACATAATACACCAAATCAAACATAGCTTTTGCATTAAGTTTATTGACAACATTTAGTTATACACCAACTCAATGTCATTGAAAAATGATGTCATATATATATTTTCTTACCTTTGTGGAACAAAATATTTTGAGACTTTTATTCTAATGAACATACAGAAAATTTGGTCTTGTTTATTATGCAAATATTAGGTACGTATCTAATTCTTATAAAGCTCGCTCACAAATAGAATATATTTTTACTTACAATAATATAATAATCTCACGGTGATCCACAAAGCAAATCTTTAATGCTACCGCCTCTAATCAATCTAATATTATCGCACTACATGAAGCAAGCGGTGAATGCATATGACTATGATCTATATTTATCACATCTAGAGTACATGCAATTAACCTTCTGCAATAGATATTCCAACTATAATATATAAAAAAATAATGATATTTGTATTGCTTAAGTTAAAGATAAATACATCAAAGAAGTTAGAACTAAACATATTTCTCTAACATTCTTCTACACCTATAAACTGCAACAAATCCAAAAGATTAATGTTAAATATATACACTATACTGACAATTTTGTAGATTTATTTATCAAATCTCTATCAACATGAATTTTTAAAAAATTGGTTTACAAGATTAGCATGCGTCGGCTCAACAAATTGACAAACTGATGGATATTACTCTGAGGGGAAGAATTTAATCAGGATGAGCACATCCTTCCAAAAAAAGAATTACATCAGTTACAAATGACACAACTCAAATAAAATAAGAAGATAGCAATATAAAGAAAGCCTAGGGTTAATTATTATCCTTTAATATGTTTTCTAATGATTAATTCTTTTAATATTTATATCCCTCAATTCTTATTATTGTTCAAGACACTAATGTATTCACAAACCTCTTCTAAGGTCATGTAAGTATACCTTAATTTACCAAATACCTATATTCATATGGTGCTTGTAATAAATTAAGATTTATTAAGAACGAGTCTTATTGACCATACATGCCAATTAGGTTTATTCCTATCCTAATTTGAAACTTGCATATGAACATTGAATATTACTGTACAATCATGCATCAAATTATCTAAGTCTAAATACGATAATGCATCTTCCAAGTTTATCAAAGTATTACCAAATCAATTATAATATTGATCAGATATAATAAAGTATTAGGAATAAATAATTTAAATAATAAAGAATTGAGTTCAAATAAATATTAAAAAGATCTAACATTTAAGCTCACATATTGAGTTCAAGTAATAACCCTAGAAAATAAATTTAACTCATGATAACAAGAGAATTATGGCTGAAAAATAAAATAAACATGATATAACTAAAAGTAAATCAATATAGACGTCAATTCGTAGTTGGTTGATACGCCAAAGATTTGTCAATAATCTCTTGCTTACTTGAATTCCTTTTGCTTCTCTCTCTAAAATTGCTCTTCTTTATTGTGTTTTGACTCTAAAAGCCCTAAATTGTGTGTTCTTTTAGGCCTGAAATAAAAAGTCTTTTATATAAGGATTGATTAGCGTATTTGAGTTGTATTTTGTTTTTACTGTAGTGTAATCACTATTCATACGTTATTTATACATACTGTTCATGCGTGACTGTTCACCGCAAGAGCAAAAATCTGTAGGCATTGGAACTTTTCTGGGGTGAGGCTACTGTAGTGAATTACTGTTCACGAGACTGTAACTAATCACTGTGGCAATTTAAAATTTTGTCTTATGTTTTTTAGATTTTCATCTCCAATTATTTCATTGACTCCAAATTTACAAAATAATAATAAAATATATAAAAAATTTAATATTTTTATTAAAATGAGTAATTAATCAAATTAAAAGAATAAAAATGACAGATATAATTTACGCTTATCAAAAGTATTATGAGGCAACGAGAGTGAGATAATGAATTCTACCCAACTAGCGGTTTATCCCACCTATATATATATGTATACATATATGTGTAACCTTCCTATAATAGAAATATAACTTTTAATATTGTTTTAAAAATACTCCGATACTTCTTAAAAGAATTCTAATATTAAAGTTATATTTAATTCTTACTTTTTATATTATTTATTTAGAACATCTGTTAAAATTGAAAACCGAAAGCTCAAATGAGGGAAATTTTCATTTACCAATTGGAGTTTTTTATATGTACTATTTATTTTGCCAATTTTTTTAATATTACCTCGTTACTTCCGATTATCAAAATTGGAATCAGTAATCACGAGTTGGGAGGAATTCGAGACGTTGATAATCTTATGGAACATTTGATTTATGTTTTCCATAGGGGTCATTCTATCATATTGTAACTTAATTATTAAATTATGAAGACAAACTTTTGAGTTTGTGCTTCTGTTATCGTTGCATTTGGAAGCTCGTAAACCCTATTGAATTGAAGCACGTACTTCATATATAGCTTTTCAGGCCAATTCTTGCAAAGCTTAATATATATAAGGAATGCTAAAACCCGTAGTAAGTAGTAACTCAACAAAACCTAAATCTAAGAAAATTATTAGATGCAGAAATTTCATGATCTTTTTAAATTTTACCCTTTTATATTAACAAATAAATAAATAAATACCAAAAACTCTATTAATACTGGAGATTTTTTTATAATTTTAAAAAGATACAGGAGATTAATTGATAATTTACCAAATAAAAATAGTCAACAAAACTTGATTTGATTTTCAGGCAGCACCATCGTCCTCAACAAGAACAAATTTTTGGAATTATTAATTATAAATACTTCTACCAAATATTTTAATTTGTTGACAGAATCAGAAGGATTCTTTAGTTATAAACTAAAATTATTTTTGGGAATAGTGATTTGGTCTCCCTATATTAGAAAAGTTGATTTCCTAAGTATTTGTCAATCTCCAAGATTAATACCAGTTACGTAATACTGGTGGTTATCTCTGAAAATAATCATTCCATACTTAAGGCAGCATACTCAAGTCAGCAATAATATTTTTATGAAAAAGAGAATTAAAAAATAAGAGTAATGAGAAAGATAGCCAAAAGTAAGGTTTTTGTGTTTTTGAAAGAATCTTTTCAAGTAGTATATCTCCCCTTATACATGCTAACACATGCTCTTTTGTTGTCTGAATCCTAAAAGAATTAGAATATGTTCATTTATTTTTGGAGTAGAATGTTCCCAACATTGCAAGAATATAAGGATATATATGAGATTTTTGAGATATTTCGAGATCTTCAGTAGATGAGTATAATTTTAATATGTATTTTGGCATCGTTCTAAGTTTGGTTTTATTTTTTTTAAGTAATTGCATGATATTTATGTATTCAAATATTAATTTTGTAGAATAGATGATAAAATGATAAATTAAAAGGAAAAACATAAAAATGGAGCCAAAAAGTATTAATTTAGACCGAGCCTCAAAAGAATGGAATGAACGCCCTAAGTTCTTTCATTAAATACGACAATATTCATCCATTTGGATGAATGCCCTAGTGTTAACTTGCCAATGCCCCTGCATTTTTGGAAAAGTAGATATTGTGGCGTAAGAATGTATATGAAGCTACATTATTTCTCGAGAATCCCTAAGATAGCCAATGCTCCCGCATTGGTTCAGTGGCCAGTTGTGTTATAACACCTTAGCATTGCATAACAAGAACGATGTAGTGTTTGTACAGTATAACTAGGAACGCCCCTGCATTCTAAGAGATAACACCATGACGTTACTACTTTTCTTGGCACTATAAAAAGCGCCATTATTTTGAAATTTTTTGAGAAGTTAGACGTTTCAACTTTTGGTGCTTTATCAAAGTGGACTCTTCTAAGTAAAAAAAAAAAAATTCCTTTTTTTGTGAAAATAAAAGGCAATCAATGCTTGGAACCAACTAAGGAAAAGAAAAACACGATCAAAGTAGTTAGAGACTTCTCAAATGAGACATCCTTGGAGCTTGGACCTTGGAACACCACAAAGACTAAAGGCTTCAAGTGTGTCTACGGCTAGTTTTCATTCTCACTTAATCTTATTGCTTTTATTTGAAGTTTATATTTGTAGTTCTTGTTGTTTTAAATATGAGTACTTATATGAACCTTTGGATTGATGTATTTGACTATGAATAACTAAACTTTATGTTCTAAGGGCTTGATACAACTCTACTAAGTACTATATTTTGATGTATGTAATTGATTAATGACTATATTTTGCATTATTAATGTAATATTTTTCTTAATTTAATACTTCTAATCTAAATGAGAAATTGATTAAACGATTTAGACTTGTGATTTATGTGCTTGAAAAAATTTATCTCATTTGTTAGAGTTGATTAGCATAGCCTTTGATTATATTGAATTGGGAGACTAATAGAAATAAGATGACCTCTAAAGGGTAGCATAATGTATGTATGGATGATCAAGTTAGATAGAGATATCAACTTGTTTGTATATGCATAGAGTCTCACTTGACACTTGAGAGATAGTGAGCTTATTTCAAAACCCTTGATTAGTGGATTTGTAAATGTGGTTGTTAGTCATTATTACTAAATGACACAGAAAAGGTAGAGTGAATTCAAGACCCTAGGACCCATGCCATAAGAATTTGCATCCACTTGAACATGTTTGACTTGTAGTTAATTTTAGTAATTTTTAGTCATTAACTATTCTAATATTTTAACTAGCCTAGATAAAGTTAGGTTGTGAAGCTATAATACTTAATACTAATTTAGAAATCAATCATTGTGGGACGATACTCTACTCATACTTTATTACTTGTTTACAATTCGTGGACTTACAATTTAATATTTGTGCGTGTTTAAAATACTTCAAACAATTTTTTGATACCATTGTTGAGGATTGAAAGTTTTAAATTATTACTAATATTGTGGATAACCAACCTGATTTTAATTTATTTTATTTACAATTAAATTAGTTGTATTGAGGTTATTGAATGTGTATGTGAAGAACTCATAGTTTGGCATTACTACCTTTTAATCAGCAAGTTGAATGCACATTGTGAAGGCTTGTGAGAGAAAGAAGAAGTCTAGTTTAAGCTATGGAGGACTAAGATAACAACAACCAACAACCATAGGCATTGCGGGACTATTTCAGGCCTGTGGTTAATGAGAACTATTCGGGAATCTGGTGTCAAGAGGTTCAAGCTAACAATTTTGAATTAAAACTGGCCCTTATTAATATATTGCAATAAAATTAGTATAGAGGTTTACCAAGTGAGGATTCAAATTTTCATCTAGCTATGTTCTTGGAGATTTGTGACAAAATTAAGATGAATGGGATTTCAGATGATGCCATCTACCTGTGCTTGTTCTCAATTTCTCTTAAGGACAAGGCAAAGAAATGGCTTCAAAAAAACAAAGAAGCATTACAACATGGGAAGAGCTTGCACGAAAATTCTTCACCAAGGTTTTTCCATAATTTAAGACTTCACAACTTTAGGGTGAGATAGTTCAATTTAGAAAAATAGACTTTGAGCCACTCTATAAAGCTTGAGAGTGGTTTAAGGATCTTATTCGAAAGTACCTGTATGATGGATACAAAGATTGGTTCCAAATTCAAGTTTTGTACAATGGACTAAATGACCAAAAAGAACCATTGTAGATATAGCGGTGGATGGTACTTTGTTGTAAAAAAATGGCAGATGAAGCCCAAGTCTTGTTAGAGGAAATGGCATGTAACAACTACCAATGACCTAATAAGAGGTCTATGGTAAGGAAAGCCGCCAGAGTGTATGAAGTTGACCCCTTGGTTGTACTTTCAGCCAAGTATCAGCATTGGCAACCCATCTGCACTAAATCATAGAGAGGCTTTAACAAGTAAGGATCCGACCATAATAGCAAATGTATCCTACACAGGTGAATGAAGTAATCTAGAACAAGTACAATATGTTGACAACCGAAACTTCAACTACCAGAGTAACAACTTGCCTACAAGGTTTTATCCAAGGCTCTGAAATCATAAGAACTTCTCTTATGGTAATACAAAAAATTCTCTACAACCATCATCGGGGTTCATTAACTAATAGTTAAGAAGAAACTTTCATTAGAAGATCTTTTGTGTACTTTTATTGTTAAGACAAAAGAAAGGTTTAACAAAAAAGAAGCCCATATTGATAATATTAAGACATATTGCTTCAATATGAATGCCACTATAAAGTTACTAGAGGTGCAAGTTGGCCAACTTCCAATGCAATTAAGGGCTAAGCATCCAGCAAGTTCTCAAATTACACGGAGCCCAACCTAAGAGAGCATTATAAAGCCATTACTCTTAGGAGTGGTAAGGAAGTTAAAGCTTCAAAAAAAATTATGATTGAGGGCAATGAAGAATAAGCTATTGTAGAACCATCTAAGGTGAATCACAAACTCAACTCTGTTTCATTCCTGGATAACCCTCCTATCATTACTGCACCATTGCCATACCTTTAACACTTCTAAAAAAAGACACTAATTGCTCAATTTTCCAATTTTCTTAAAAACTTTAAAAAGATTCACATCAATATTCCCTTCATAGAGGCCTTGTAGAAAAAGTTAGACTATGAGACGATGAGGCTAATAGAGGAATATAGTGCAATTCTTCAAAGAAAATTACCTCAAAAGATAATGGATCCAGGTAGCTTTACTATCCTTGTAATATTGGGAATTTAACTTTTGAGAATGCCTTGTTTGAGGTAAAGCCCACAATGATTTCCTTGCAAATGGAGGATAGGTCCCTTATTTATCCATGGGGTATCATTGAGGATGTATTATTCAAAGTGGGTAAATTCTTCCTACTATTGAATTTTGTTACCCTTGATATGGAGGAAGATCGAGAGGTTCCAATTATTCTTAGTCAAAGATTCTTAGCTATTGTGGGAGTTCTTATTGACATAGGGAATGGAGAGATGGAAATGAGAGTGCAAGAGAAGGCAATCACCTTCAATGTCTTTAAAGAGATCAAATTACCAATAGAGAAAGAGGAATGTTTTAAAATTGAGAGAATGCACCCAAGTAATGAACAAGGACCCCCACAAGTGATAAAGATGGATGATGTTCATTCCCAAATAAAATGAAAGGTAATGACATATAAAGTGAAAAGAAAGAAGAGGCAAGGCTCATATTTTAAGGAGAAGCTTGGAAATACTAGTCAATGAGGCTCTTTATCTCATTCTCATTTTGAATCTTTGCTAGAAAAGCATAAGCTAAAATGGTTGCAATGTATTATGGGAACTTTAATCATAGAGTTAAAGAAGGTCAAGAAGAGGAGTGCTGGAAACCATGTATCTCAACATGCTTCGGACATCCAATTTAGCCCCTTAGGAATCCAGAATATATCAAGTAAAAGACGTTAAATCAAGCACTACTTGGGAGGCAACCCAAGGTATATCTTATTTTGTTTGGTTTTCTTTTGTTTTGGCTAACTTACAATTGTGTTGTTTATGGTGTTTTTATTAAAGAAGATGAGCATGACATAAATTGTTTTGAAGCAATACTCGAGCATTTAGATCTGGAACGCCCCAACATCATTTCCTAAGAACTCTAAAAATTTCAGATCATTTCAATACTAGGGCATCCAAATTCAATGCCCCCCACTTAAGGTCAAAGTTGGTCAAACACTACAGTGTTCTAGTGCACCAGTCCTATATTCTCAACATAACTCAACACCAAGGCATTCACCCTCGAGCGTTCTAAGGCAACATTGGGGTGGTGATTTTCAGACACCCTCGCATCAATTTCAAAAAGTTCCAAGGGTTTTCAAAAGCTGGTAATGCCCCTATATTGACAAGTAATCCCCTATGTTAACTATTTACTTGGAAGGACAACCATTAGCAAATCAACAACCCAGCATTGCAATCAATTAATAGCTCGATGTTTGTCATTTTCACAAAATAATTCACCGCCAAATTCAAGATCCCCCAACGTTTAATAGTGTAATGCAACAGTATTCTCATGCCTCAGACTTTGAAAATTCAAATCAATTAATGCTTCTGTATACCTAAAGTATAATGCTACTATGTTCAATCCATAATGGCGTTCACTCAAAAATTATATTAAAACACCTATTTTCATTCATTTACTCTCATTTCCTCTCACATACTCTTATCTCCTCTTCAATCAACCCCAATCAAAGCTTTTGATTTATAGATCTAACCTCAAAATCACATTTACCACCATCCTAACAACATTTTTAACGGATTAGAACAATAAATCATCACCACAACACCCAAACTTTGAACCACACTTATCGATTCATAAGACCCTCTAAAACCTCATGTGAGTTTTACATTGGGACCAAAGAGAAAGAGAACTAGTATGTCGAAGAGTCTATTTTATGACACCACTTAGTTCGTATCCCAAAATGCAACGGATCATTTCTACAACATAATCCTCTACAAATCGATCATTCTATAGAGAGAATTCAATTTGGATGAGGGGGACTTCCCCAACATTATTCGGATAATCACCGAGCGATATTTAGAAGCCTACTGTGAACTGCCAGCTGTGGGAGTTATGCTTTTTTTCAAAAAGTTTTATGTGAACGCAGCGGAGCAGGTTGCCCTACATGTACAAGTTTGAGGGAAGATTGTGCCTTTCGACTATGGCACAATCAATGACTTATTTAGGCTATGGTATAATATACTAGACGAGTACCTCGATATTAAAAGAGACACAAATTATGGGCTAATCATTTAGACTTTGTGTGAGTTAGGCACTAAATGAAAGACTTTCTATAATATATAACTTAATTTCAAATCGAGCGTTCTGACCGAGGATGTTAAGGTATGGTATATGTTCCTCTCTTCATATATTATGCTGGCGATGTACACTAGTGACGCCAATAAGCCAAGGTTAGTGTTGCTCTATGCCATCATAACTAGGAGGCCAATTAACATTGGAAGGATCTTGCAGGTAAAGATTTTGGCTTGCTCGAATCTTATCAAAAACTATT
Organism: Ailanthus altissimus; assembly: GCA_946807835.1. Taxonomy (NCBI): domain Eukaryota; kingdom Viridiplantae; phylum Streptophyta; class Magnoliopsida; order Sapindales; family Simaroubaceae; genus Ailanthus; species Ailanthus altissimus. Next base: position 15,730,508 of record OX327684.1, read on the forward strand.
TATGCCTACCATCCCTAATCACTATATATGTGCCAAAGTTAGAGTCTGTTGAGAGGTGTATAAAGACTTGATACATACACTGAAGGCTATTGACTTTAGCACTATTCAGAAGCTACAAACTGCGAAGAGTTAGAGGCAAACACCATATCAGGGAATTCAGCCACCATCATTTGTAGCGGCTGATACAATAGTGCCCTATTCATTCACCGCAGTAAGCTTCAAAGCGCATGTCGACAACAACTAGATTGACTCACTTAGAGTCTAGTTTGAGCAGTTTAGAAAAAGCTTGATAGGACTTCATCATAAGTTCTCATCTTTTAGTGACTACTAGATCTAGTGGATGCAGATGTATGCAGCTCATTGGGATATGAACATCAATCATATCCTGCCACAACAGCCATCTCACCCAACAATTGCCTCTATAGCACCTAAGGACAAGAAGACGCCATCACAAGATGACTTAGGCATTACTGCTTGAGAGCTGGAGAACCTTGCTAGAGATTCTTAGGCATTCAGGGAAGTATTTGATTCTCATTTTGTTACTACCATGGGAACCATGCCTATATTTATATTGAAGGCAGGGAAACACTTCTTGTGGCTATAATAAGATTACTTTGCTATATATTTATTTTCTTAGTTTATTTTTTTATAATAGTTTATTTTTATCTTATATTATTCATGTTATAGTTTATGTCTTTTATTTAGAAAAAGAAAAGCATAAGTAATATAAGTATTTTTCAAGTTTAAAATATTGTGTATATTGCTTTGTTTTTCTTTCTTATGTTAGGTTTGATGAAGATTACTTGTCCATGATGAAAAATTGATTAGATCACTCAGCTTTTCAATTCCCTAGGAAATGGTTATAATTGAAATGATTCATGCACTAAAAACTAGATAAAATTCAACTTTAGCTGTTGTTACCAATTTTGAGCACATATATAAACTCGTGTTAATTGAGTTGTGCCTAGAAAAGGCCATACTTAAGTAGTACACTTCAGTTTCAATGATCGAGCATACTAGAATTAGTTTGATTATAGCTCGAAGTGAAATCCTAAGAAACAAGTAGGGAAAGAAAATTAGGCAATTTTTGAACTGTTTGAACTTTTCTAGCCTACCTGAGTATACATTGAACCTTAGTCACCCCATTTGAGCCTAAATTACCCTTTCTATTAAATAATCACATTACAAGCCTAAGATATAAGTTTAAATACCCTAAACAGCCTTAACATCATAAACGTGGAGCTCATTGACAAATATTGAGATTGTGTTAAGTTAAGTGATGGAAAAGTATAAACATTTAAAATTTTGGCAAAGTGACAAATTTAATAAGTATAGACTCTAAGTTTGGGGGAGTAATGTTGATTTTTGTATTTATGTTAAAATAAATTATAAATCTCTCTTGTTATATAAATAAAAGTAGTTTGTGGTTTAAGTTTGGGGGAAAAATTCAAAAGTAAGGCTAGAAAGTCCAAATATTAAGGCTTAGTGTTCATGGTGTAATTTACACCCAGTTCTTAAGTAATATTCCACCTTAACCCTAACCCTGCATTACAAGTTGATTAAAATCCTAATTGATCCCTATTTACGTTTTACATTAGTGGAGAGTTGTATGAAAAAATAGCTTATAGTAGTGTTATATTATGAAAAATTATGCCAATACAATACTTTTATGTGAACACTTAAGTTATTGGGCATATCTAGGTAGAATCCATTTACATTTACTTATTTCACATATACACAGTTGATTACTTATAGGGAATTAGGAAAATGGTTAATTGTAGTGCTGTGGATTATTGAAAATTATTTACCAAATTTGAATGAGTTGAAGTAGAGTGAGATAATCCCTAAGACAAGTAAATTATCATCAATCCAATTCAATCTTGTCGTAGTGTTCTTAACTTTTTATTTTTCTTATTTTGTAATTCTGAATGTTTATTAGTTAGTTATTATTTTGAGTGTATTTCTCTTTCTCTCCAATTACTTGAGGACGTGTAATTATTTAAGTTTAGAAGAGTTTGATGAGTATGATTTTAACCTATATTTTGGCTTCGTTTTGACTTGAATTCTTGTCGTTTTTAAATAATTGCATGATATTTATATACTTAAATCTTGTTTTTGCAGGATAGATGATCAAATGATAAATTGGAAGGAAAAGTATCAAAAATGAAGCCAAACAGTAAAAATTCAGATTAAGCCTCAAAAGAAAGGCATGAATGCCCTAAATTTCTATCAATAAACACGACAATGTTAACTTCCCAACGCCCTTGCATTTTTGAAAAGTGGACGCTGTGGTGAAAGGTTGTGTATGAGGCTACATAATTTCTCAAGAATTCCTAAGATAGCCAATGCTTCAACATTAGTTTAGTGGCACTAGCCATGTTGTGATGCCCCAACGTTGCATAACAAGAATGCCACAGCATTCGTACAATACAAAATGCCCATATTTACCTATTTGAAGATTTTAAAATTTTTAAGATTGTGATTCATCTTTTTATCATTATGTAATGCATATGGAAATGGGGGTGGAGGTGAGGGTTTGGTGTTTTCTTCACGAAGTATAGGTTCAACACTTTCCTTACCCTTAGAGATTGATTCCTCGTTATCATGAGGTTCAAGAATGTGTTTTTCAACAATCTTACCATTCCAAAGAGTGATAACCACTTTAACTTCATCCATGTGTGGGCTTCCTAAACTATATGCATTTGAGTTATATTGTCCTTTAGGGTTTGATCATGATTGAGAAGGAAATTTTCCTTTCTCATGAATGTTCAGTATGGATGCAAATTTATCAAGAGTGTCTTTCAAATCAGGAAATGTTTGAGCATTTTAAGAATTAATAGACTTTTAGTGCATAACCTTGATGGTTTTAAAAATTTTGGTGTGGTTGGAAATGTGGTTTTGAAGCCTGTGCTTAAGTGTCATACCTCTAACTAAAATTAGGGTGATTTCTCTAACTAGGATTGTAATTTTGTGAATATGGGTTATTGTTTGACCGCTTGAACATATTTAGAGCATTGACTTATTCACATAGACATTTCTTAAATGTAGACAAAGTTGGGCAATCATTGGTAGAGCGATAATGGGTTTCACATATGTGACACACAATTTTTTTAATAGATTTTAATTAATCACTCCTTTTCATTTCTAAGGTTTTGACTTTTCTAGCTAGAGGTGCTAATTTAGTTTAAAGGTTATAGTCTTCCTTAAGATGATAATACCCCCACTAGATGTAGTGGTTTGAGTTTTGCTAGGTGACTCACAGGTACCAGCAATGTCTCAATTTTGAGCACTTTTTGCTAGTAAGTCTAGACATTGCCTCTTCTGAGTCTTTGTCCTCAAATGTTCAATTACACATCATTTCTACCATTTGCCTAACTTGGGGCGTTAAGCCCTCGTAAAAATTTGAGACTAATCTCTAAGTTTCAAAGCCATGATGAGGACATGTATTAAATAGTTCTTTATACCTTTCCCAACATTAGTAAAGGGTCTCTCCTAGTTTTGGGCAAAAGTGGTAATTTATCTTTTGAAAGAATTTGTTTTGTAGGGAGGAAAAAATTGTTTTAGGAATTTTTGTTGCATCTCATCCCATAAAGAAATAGATCCTAGCCTAAGGTTTTGTAGCCATGTTTTAGCTTTATCTTTTAAAGAAAAAGAAAAAACTTAAGTCGAATTGTGTTCATGCTACAATTTTAGTCATTATACATGTTACACACTTCTTCAAATTCTCTTAGATGTATGTAAGGTTTCTCTGCATCTAAGCCATGAAAAGTGGGTAAATTTTAGATAATGCTCGACTTAAAATTAAAGTGTATTGCATTTGGAGGAAAAACTAATCAAAATGGTGCACCGGTTCGTGTAAGGCTCATGTGGTCTCTAAATGTCCTAGGTTAGTTACGGTCATTATATTGAGAATGATTGTTTTCCGAGTCTATGAGTCCCTTAATTTGATTATCATTCATAGTGTTAACTAGTGGAGAATGAGAAGATAAAGGAGAATCTAACAAATTATCAAAAGAAGTTCCGAAATTACCTTTCATCAAACGATGAGAATTAGGATCTCGAAACCAACCACTTATACAAAAAAATAAAACAAAATACAATAACAATAAATAATACAAATAAAAGGGGAAAAAAGAAAAGAAAATATTAAATAAAGATAAATAAAATATGCAAAGCTAAAAATAAAATAAAAGTTAGATAAATAGTTACAAGTTAGATTAGATTAGTTAATGTTAGATTAGGATAATAAAAAGTTAGTAAATAAAGAGTAAGAGACTTAGTCTTCCATGAAAATAATAAGTGAAGAATAAATAAAGTAAAGTAAGTTAAAAGACTTAGTCTTCCATGAAAATAAAACAAGCAAACAAATTATTAAATTCACTTCCCTGACAACGGTACCAAAAACTTGATACGTTCAGAATATATGAGTTTATTCTCAAGTGCAGGATTGTTGAAGTAATAAATAACCTTGTGAGAATAGGGTCGATTCACAGGGAAGTGAAATTAAAATTACAAACTATAAATACTTTAATGACAATTAAAGCAATATAAGATGTTTACAAATAATAATTCAATTAATCAATTAAAATAAAAGTTAAAGTTAGGGGGATCCACTATTGCCGTATGAAATAAGAATATATTCAACTCTTTTTATAATTCAATTAGAATCCTCACACAAAGGATGTTCCAATCGAAAGATATAATAATTAAAGTTTATCACCATTTATATATTAACTTATATTTATTTCTTTTAATTATTATACACCAAATCTTATAAATGGGTTCAAGTATTTATTATGCCAATATTTATATTTGTGTACAATAAATCAAGACTCACATTTTACAAGAAATGGTATCTACGCCAAATCTTGTAAATGGTTTTAAGAATTTATTGTGCCAACTATAAAAATTATCTATAATAAATCAAGATACACTACTTTATAAGAAATGATATTAATATTGCAAACAAAATAAATACATCATATATAAATTTGCATAACTTAATAATGAAATATTAAATTCATGAATAAGAGTTAAATATATCTTATTACCTTGTCAAGAGTTTCACCCTTTCACCTTAGAAAAAATGAAATTACTTGGATATAATAAAATTAAAAAAAAAAGTAAAGAGGTGGAAGAAGAGATAACATGACTTTAGAATAGTAAATAAGAGAAATAATACTATAAAGAGATAATAAAAAAAGACAAGTATTTTAAACTAAAATCTAGCTCTCTAATTACATGCTTTGAGCATAAACATGCTACTTATTTATATAAAAACATAGATAAATTAAGACAAATGAAGAGAGAACCACTTGAATGATAGAAGTCACGAGGGGTGGCAACTAATTTGCATTGATTATTATTAATACACCCATTTGATTATCCAATTTGGAATTGATGTAGTCCGAATTAGCTTTTACTTAAAAAAGTAAAGTTGTAGATAAGTCTTTTTTCTTTCCAAATTGAGATATCGCATACATATTAGATACGTATATCTATAGTTATAGGCCAAATACTGATAACTTTTCGAACTGGGCCTATACTGCAGATCAGTTCTGTTCTAGGCCATTTTCACCATCTGAACGCTCGAATTTCAAATGCCTTGTGAAATAAAATATGTTATCCTATTGAGTCAGATCTTCACAGGATCAAGAATCACTTCAATTGTATTCCTAAGTAGAAAGTTATGCTCATTTCACCGAACCTACCACAAAACAGTTAAAAGCTAATTAAGTACAATATTGTAAACATACTTAAGTTAGGGGGGTTAAAAATACTACTAATACAAAACAATGATGTAAAACTCTTATTAAATATGTAATTTCAAATGTTCATCAATCATCCAAAGACTATGCAATCCTGGGACCTAGTGGACAATGATATAGGATGTCCAAATGAAATTCCTCTCCAAATATATATGCATCAAGACTAAGGCACGGTATAGCTTCCTTGTTGCTCACTTGATGTTGATATCCTATAGAGTGACATCACCAAACCCTGAGTGGTATTCCTTTACGCCATTATAATGGATCGCTCTTTCAACATTAGGCAATTCATTCAGACTAAGATACTGGCATATGCTCGCCTCACAAAGGCAAGTTTATTCTTCCCATATTTGATTACTACCCTTTGTGCATACGTTGAGAGAATATTGCTAAGTCACAGATGCCAGCCCATGCTATTGACATAAATACAATTCAAAGGATGTTTGCAGTTGAGGATCTGAAACAAGGTCCACCACCAACAACTGCCTCACCAGCCAATCCACTTGCTGCCTCTTCTTCAAAATTGATGACCATGCCTACCACACTTACACAGACAGAGATGAAAATTATGGAACAACATCAAGATATGGTTGGTTTTTAAGAAAGACTCACGAGTCTAGTCTTATATGATACAATGGATGCAACTTTATACTCCATTTTGAACTTAACACAAAGACACTTCCTCCACCATTAACCATATCGCCCGTTGCTGCTGCTGAGGATAAAGACGGGGATCATAATAATTTAACGATCGGGCCATATGATATTTTCATTTATTTTTCTACCATGGAGACTATTTCGAGTGTAAGTAACAATTCCTATACTGTCTTTTATTTTTTGCTTCCATTATTTATATTTATGTTTTATTTTATGTTAATTTTATGTTATTTATTGATTTTAGAGTCAGTTGTATAACAGGAAAAGCAAAAGTTAATAATATGACTTTTTTTTGTATTTTTTCATTCTTTGTTTGTATGTTTGATGAACACATGAAAATCTATATTTATTAAGAGATTCATTCACTATTTAATGTCACTAATTTTAGCATTTTTGTACTTTTAGCTTGAAATAAAGTGTTCTCCTTAAATTGTGATTAATGAATGTTATTTGCACAGGTTTAGGTAAAATACATATAACTCTCAATGTAAAAATCAAAATAAAGAAATTCTTAAACTTGGAGTAATATGACTCAATCTTACACAAACTTGAAGAACAGTGAAAAAGCCAAATCCAACATGTTATGGGCCAAAACTTGAGATACAATAGAATCGGGCTATAACTTCTACCCAGCTTGACCCAACTCATGTATTTGGACTGTATATCACCAAATACGTACTCAATTGGTATAATTCTTAAAGATGTGAAATACTGACTTAATTATTAATAACTCTTATGTTTATGGTAAAGTCCAAATCAGCCGTTATCATGGACCAAATTGCATTGCAAGTGGCTAAAATGATTGTTGGCCGAAATCTGATGTATCTTTAAATTTTTGCACATATTGCATTGGATACTCATCCAATTTGCATGAACTTGGTGCCTATGGAAACGAGACAAAATGATACAACTTTTATGTCGGCTATAGAGACTACATCGATCATTTACATTATAAAAAATGTGCTGCAAGTGGGTGAACGAGTTATTGGCCTAAAATTATTAAAGATTAATGTCACACATGACATATTTCTATTCATTGCCTATATAAGGAGACTCTTAGGACGTTTTCAACATTAGATAATTCTTTCTTCTTTTTTTCTCATTAATATGTATTGTAATTTGGTTAGAGTTCTTGGCAAGGCTAAGAGATGAACTTTTATGTATAATAAATCTACTTCTATACTTTGATTCGTTGTTAACAGTTACAAATGTTTGTAAATTTGGTTTTGATTAAGCTCTTATCTATTTTATTTTCTATAATCTAGAGGTTATAATTCTCATGTCTCATATATATTCAGTCATACCTTTCTTATGTGATTCTTGTTGAATTATAATTGTTATTGGTTACATTATTTTATATGTTATTCTTTTACTGCAATATTGTCGATTGATATATTGTCAATTTTGGATAACATATAAAGACAATAAATATTTGATATTCAAGTTGATCTTCTACTGCAATATTGTCAAAATGATATATTGTCGATCTTATACAACTTGTATAAATGAACATGATTTGTGTTAATATTTGCAAAAGAGTTTAGTTATATCAAATGCATGTGTTATCAAATGTGTTATATTTTACATATCTTTCGATTGATTGTTTAGATGTAAAACTGTCAATTGAGTTATAAACATTGAATTAAAGTATAGAGTAGATTTATAAAGCATAATTGTAATTCTCGAAGCCTTGTTTAAATCATCATAAGACATTTTTCTCAATTCATAGACAATTCTATCTCATCCACTTAAACCAATTAATTAATTTTCTCATTTGCTACTGCTTTAATATTTTACTTCACCAACCTATTTTGTCAAAAGCTTCCTCATGGGATCGACACATCAATCTATACTACTATAGTCGCGTTATATTTTGAGCATAAATAAAATTTAGCGTTGTTGCTGGGGAGGCACACTAAGCGAAAGTCGGTTGCGTTTATCATTATTAAAGCTGTAACTTTATACATTTTCTTTTCTTTGTAAAATCTTGATTTTATTTTTTTTTGTTGTAATTCATTTTATTGTTTATGGTTGGTTCTACCACCTAATTTATTTTATTTTCTTTAGTTAATTTGTTATATTTTATATTATTTTAATGACTGATTTTACCGTCTAACTTAGTTCATTTTTTTTATTTATTTACTGTACTTTACACTTTATTTTCTTTTGTTTATTTATCACTCTTTACTTTTTATTTATTTATTATTGTACTTTACTTTTTTTTAAAGTTAATTTGTCGTATTTTATTTTATTTTAATGGTTGGTTCTACCGCCTAATTTAGTTTTTTTTTATTGCACTTTTTTTTTTAGTTAATATGTTAAGTTTTTTTATTTTAATGGTTGGTTTTACCGCTTAATTTTTTTTATTTACTTATTGTACACTTTTTTTTATTGTATTTTATTTTATTTATTTATTGTACTTTGCATTTTATTTTTCTTTATTGTACTTTCTTTTCTTTTATTTACTTATTGTACTTTTTATTTATTTATTTTTTGTACTTTTTATTTATTTATTTTTTGTACTTTTTATTTATTTATTTATTGTTCATTTATTGTATTATATTTTATGGTTGGTCTTATCACCTAACTTATTTATATTTCTTGTTGTGTTTTAGTTTACTTCTTAATTTCCTTGAACATTTCCTTATTAAAAACAAAAAAAACAATTGTTAGGATATATACATCGATTTGGAGACAAACGAGGGAGATTTCTGAGAGAAGTAGAACTAGAACCATCACCACAATTTGTAAGGGAAGAGAATTCATCATCTAGTTCATCTTGTAATTCTAACACAATGAGCCAACACGAAGATAACACCGTTAGGACTCTAAAAGATTACTTGCATCCTATTCGCACAGTGTTTACGCTCAAAATATAACGCGGCTATCGCAGTATAGATTGAGGTGTCGATCCCACGAGGAAGCTCTTGGCAAAATAGGTTGATGAAGTAAAATATTAAAGCAGTAGCAAAGGACAAAATTAATTGATTTAAGTGGATGAGATAGGATTGTCTATGATTTGAAGGAAATGTCTTATGATAATTCAAACAAGGCTTCGAGAATCACAATTATGCTTTATAAATCTACTCTACACTTTGATTCAATGCTTATAACTCAATTGAAAGTTTCACATCCCAAACAATCAATCGGAAGATAGGAAAATATAGCACATTTGATAACACATGTATTTGACGTAATTAAACTCTTTGCAAGCATTAACATACATCATGTTCATTTATACAAGTTATCTAAGATCGAAAATATATCACTTTGACAATATTGCAGTAAAAGATTAACTTGAATATCAAACATTTATTGCCCTTACATGTTATCCAAGATCAACAATATATCAAATTGACAATACTGCAGTAAAAGATTAACATATAAAATAATGTAACCAGTAACAATTATAAATCAACATGAATCACATAAGAAAAGCATGACTGAACATATATGAGACATGAGAATTATAACATCTAGATTATAGAAAATAAAATAGATAAGAGTTTAATCAAAACCAAACTTACAACATTTGTAGCTCTTGACACCGAATCAAAGCATGAAAGTAGATTTATTACACATAAAAGTTCATCTCCTAGCCTTGCCAAGAACTCTAGCCTAAATTACAATACATGTTAATGAGAAGAAAATAAGAGAGAATTATCTATTTTTAAAAACGTCCTAAGTGTCTCCTTATATAGGCAATGAATGGACATATGTCATGGATGACATCAATCTTCAATAATTTTAAGCCAATAACTTGTTTATCCACTTGCAGCACATTTTTGATAATGTAAATGACCGTTTTAACTTCTACAGCCGACATGAAAGTTGTAGAATTTTGACTCTTCTTTCCATAGGCACCAATTTCATGCAAATTGGATGAGTATCCAATGAGAAATGAGCAAAATTCCAAAGATACATCAGAATTCGGCCAACAACCATTTTACCCACTTGCAATGCCATTTGGTCCATGATAACGGTTGATTTGGACTTTACCATCAACATATGAGTTATTGATAGTTAAGTCAGCAATTCACAGCTTCAAGAATTATACCAATTGAGTACGTATTTTGTGAGATACGGTCTAAATACGTGAGTTGGGTCAAGCTAGGCAGGAGTTGTAGTCCGATTCTGTTGTATCTCAATTTTTGGCCCATAACATGTTGGATTTGGCTTTTCCACTATTCTTCAAATTTGTGTAAGATTGAGTCATGTTGCACTAGATTAAAGAATTTCTTCATTTTGATTTCTACATTGAGAGTTATGTCTATTTTACCTAAACCTGTCCAAATAACATTCATTAATCACAATTTAAGGAGAACACTTTATTTCAAGTTAAAAATACAGAAAATACTAAAATTAGTGACATTAAATGGTGATTGAATCTCTTAACAACATGCATTTTCATGTGTTCATCACAGCCCCCAACCAGCTTTTTGTTAGCCTCTAACAATTCAAGCGTAAATAGAATATGTAAAACTACCTAAGCATTTCAATCAAAACGTCAGTTCGAGATCACTATTGCTATCATGGTTTTTTTAATTACAACTTCCATAATTTGTGTGTGTGTGAACTAAGCCATAACCATCTAACCACAAACCACAATAGATATAGCCTTGAGAATTTCTCCAAGTAAAAGCCTCAACTCCATATCCTCACAGGTGTATGGCTGTTTAAAAGGTTGGGACTTCTCTTATAGAGTTGGAAAACAGTTAAGCACTCAAGAAAAAGTCAATTTTAAGGACAGACATATAAACTAACATTGATCCAAAGATAGGAAAATTATTTGTTTAAAAATTAATTATTCATATCATACGCCAGCTTTAGAACTTTAATTGGCTTGTGAGAATAATACAATTATAATTTGGTGAGAAAACTGTTTTATAAAATATTTGTCTTCTAAAATTGAATGAAGATTTTATTAAACTGAATTGCTTCTTTTTTTTTTTTGGTATTTTTGCTCTTTTTTTTTTTTTAGTATTTTGCTCTTTTTTTTTTTTTGTATTTTTGAAGAATACAAGGAAGCATTACAAAGGTTTCTCACCAAATTACATTATACACAAATGCAACCAACTTATACCTTAATTCAAATAATATCATTCTAAACAAAAATTAACCAATTCAAATGATCAATGAAGGTTCATAAGCTGTTTTCTCAACCTTTCCACTTACTCACAAAATATATGTGAGATTTAGAAAAATATATACTTAAACATGAAAATTCTCTTGGCTATATAAATTGAATCATCCTATTACCACAAGGCTTAGTATTGTGTTTAAAAATATTTTGAAAGTCATTCTTTAGTAACCTAGATAGAAACAGTGACTCAACATAAACAATTCTGAAATCATACTTAGGCAGAAAAGTAAATTCTTTTATACAAGAATTACCGAGACTACAAGCAGTAAATGACAATGCATGAAATATAAAATAAAATAACAAAAAGTTAGTTAAAATGCATTTCAAAAGTTAGTACTAAAACTCCTTACTCTGCCATTCTAATTTGACCTAGAATGCGTCTCAAGAGTTCAAGAATGAACTCTTTACTCTGCCATTTTAATCAAATGTCGGATCACAATTGTTTTTTTTTTTTTGCAAAATGCAACGTATGTCTACTATCCTCCCTCCAAACCAGATGAAACATTGTCCTCAATGTTTAAATAGAAAGAGATAAAGTATAGGAGACATTACCTGAAATGCCAGTTATTTGAAAGAAACAAACATGGGAGACACTTAAGCAAATATAAACTAAAATGATGATACTAATAAATAAATAAATAAAAAGAAAAATTTACAAACGAAGTGTCAGATCTAATTTTCGCTTGTTAAGGCCCACTGACCAATCAATCCGAGTTATTGCTGGGTCAAGTTCGTAGGTAACTGCCTGTAATTTGTTAATCAATTCATCCGCCTCAGTAGCAGAAATCAAGATCTGTCGCGCTGAATGTGAAATAAAATTCTGTTCCACAGCTTGATCAAGAAAACAAAGTAAGCAATCAAAATAGTTATCAACATTCAACAAACCTATGGGTTTTCGGTGGATATTCAGTTGGGCTCAAGAGACAATTTGAAAATTTTCTTCCAAGGTACCAAAACCACCTGGTAAAGCAATAAAAGCGTCTGCATTACAAAGCATTCTAGCTATATGTTCATGCATGGATGAGACTCGTAATTCTTCCCCTATTGTTTTCCCGGTCAGGTTTCCCACGGCCAAAGCTGTAGGAATAATACCTAAAACTTGACTTCCTCCTAAATGTGCAGCTGTTGACACATACCCCATTAGCCCAAGGCTGCCTTCTCCATAAATCAAATGAATTTTTCTTGTAGCTAATGCTTTTCCTAGATTGTTTGATATTTCGAAATTGTCGAACTTGGGTTTCCTCCATATCTACACTCACCTTTATCTCAATATATGAAAATGAAGAAAATGAGGTGCTGTATTTATAGAGTACCAAATGATAACAATGATTATGGTAACCCGACAGTTTGTCAAAAGAGAGTTAAAAATAAAACACAAAAATTTAAACATAATGACCTACATGCATTATTGAACTAAAAGATTTGAATTTAAGACATCTACATGAGTAGCCCTACTATTCATAAAATAAAGTTTGAAATTAAAACACATGTATTTACAAGTAGTTGTGATTGTGGCTCACATCTTCCTCTGGTTTTACGTCTTGTAACGGCTTAAACGCCTTTTATGGGTCGGGGATAGGCTTTCCATCCAATTTTCTTATAAATTGGCAAACATGGTCTTTTAGAGTCAGATTCCCGAGACTATACCGTTGATGTTCATTTTTGAATTTGTTCCACAAATCGAGAAGTTCACGTTGCATGAGCCCACAGGGATGCGTCTCAAGAGTCAATAGGATATCATCCAAAGACTCCTTACTCAGTCCATCCTTAATGAACTGAATTTTGTCTTCTCGATTTCTAGATGCGAATCCTAAAGAATGACAACTCCGATTACAATTCCATCGAGCACATTTATGACAGACTTGTAACCTTTTTCCTCGTCGCCTTTTGACATAAGAGCTTCTTCTAAGACCAGGCATATGAGAAACAAAATCATTTTCAAACTCACCAAACAACCGAACCTTGGCTTCAATTAACCAACGAAGGTCCACAAGGATATTACCCAACACCAATAACCTTAGTCTTTCACACCGTGCTTTGTAAATCTTAAGTAGAGCATTTTGAGGCAATGAAGGAAAACGTTTTTTAAGGTTGGCAAGGATGCGATCCATTTTGAAAGAAAGAAAAGAGATGAATGCACAGTTTGAGGGACAGTTTTTAGAGAACTGAGAAACCAACTTTAATAGTCACGGAGTACCGTATCCGCCACTTGACCGGAAAATAAAATCACACTGAAGAAAAAATAAAAAGAAGAAAATAAAATAAAATAAAATGTGCAAGAAAATAAAAGCAAAAATAAAAAGTCAAAAGATAAAATATAGACAAAATATAAAATATGGTACAGATAGATTGAACCTGATCAATCATGATAGACAGGATCCATAAGAGGGATCTCGCCTAGGTACAAAGAGTCGTCTACCTTTTCCACGTTGCTTTTTAGCCGTTGTCCATTCACTTTGAAAGTCCGTCCATCAGTGGGGTCTTCTATTTCAACAGCACCATTAGAAAAAACATGTCTTACCATAAATAGACCAGTCCATCGAGATCTCAACTTTCCAGGGTGTAAATGCAATCGAGAATCATAAAGATAGACCCGTTGATTTAGCTTAAAGTGTTTCCTTAAGATCTGTTTATCACGAGCTACTTTCATTTTAGCTTTGTAAATTCTGGAGTTTTCATATGCGTCATTTCGTAGCTCTTCTATTTCTGACAATTGTAACTTTCTCTAGAGACCTGCAGCATTCAAATCAAAGTTAAGGGCTTTGACAGCCCCATAAGCTTTATGTTCTAGCTCAACAGGTAAATGGCAAGCTTTCCCATAAACAAGCCGGTATGGAGACATTCCTAAGATGGTTTTGTATGCAGTGCGATATGCCCATAATGCATCAGAAAGGCGTAGAGACCAATCTTTGCGATTTGGGTTAACTGTCTTTTCCAAAATCTGTTTAACCTCTCTATTTGCTAGCTCGGCTTGTCCATTTGTCTGTGGATGGTATGCAGTGGAAACTTTGTGAAGAACACCATACCTGCGCATCAAAGCTTTAAAAGAACGATTACAAAAATGTGTTCCTTGGTCACTAATGATGACACGTGGCGTACCGTACCTAGATAACACATTTTCTTTTAAGAATTTTACCACAGTTGTATTATCATTAGTACGACAAGCTACAGCCTCCACCCATTTTGATACATAGTCAACAGCTAAAAGGATGTAAAGATAGCCAAAAGATGAAGAAAAATAACCCATAAAATCGATACCCCAACAGTCAAATATCTCGATAATAAGAATAGGGTTAAGAGGCATTATATTTCTTCGAGATAAAGCACCTAACTTTTGACATCTTTCACAGGAACGACAAAAATTATTAGTGTTTTTGAACAAAGTGGGTTAATAAAGACCACACTGTAAAATTTTCACAGCTGTCTTCTTCATAGAAAAATGGCCACCGCAAACAGCACTATGGAAAAAATTTAAGACACTAGAAACTTCACTTTCAGGAATGCAACGTCTCATGATTTGGTCAGGACAGTATTTGAAAAGATATAGATCATCCCAATAAAAATTAGGTACCTCAACCAAGAACTTACGCTTATCTTGTGCACTCCAGTCAGATGGAAGTTTACCACAAACCAAATAATTTACGATATGTGCATACCAAGGTATTTGGCTTATAGCAAAAAGATGTTCATCCGAAAAATCGTCTCGAATGGGTGGCAATTCAGTGGAGTCAGTGAACTCAAGGCGAGATAGATGATCAGCAACAACATTTTCAACGCCTTTCTTATCTTTGATGGTTATATCAAATTCCTGCAAAAGAAGAATCCACCTAATTAAACGGGCTTTAGCATCTTTCTTAGAAAGAAGGTACTTAAGGGCTGCGTGGTCAGTAAAAATAACAATAGGTGAACCAATCAAATAAGAACAAAATTTATCTAAGGCAAAAACAACAGCTAATAGTTCTTTTTCAGTAGTAGTGTAATTCATTTGAGCATCATTCAAAGTCCTACTAGCATAATAAACAACAAAGGGTTTTCCCTCCCTCCGTTGCCCAAGAACTGCTCCTACAGCATAATTATTTGCATCACACATAATTTCAAATAGGAGGTTCCAATCCGGTGATTGCATAATAGGAGAGGTGGTGAGTTTGGCAATGAGTGTTCGGAATGCCTCCTCACACTCTTGTGTCCATGTAAATTCTGCATCTTTTACCAAAAGGTTACACAATGGTCTAGATATGGCAGAAAAATTTTGTATAAACCTTCTGTAAAAGCCAGCGTGTCCAAGAAAGGGTTGGACATCTTTTACCATTTTAGGTGTAGGTAATTTAGAGATTAATTCAATTTTTGCCTTGTCAACCTCTATCCCTATTTCAGATACAATGTGCCCTAAAACGATTCCTGAAGATACCATGAAATGACATTTCTCCCAATTTAGCACAAGTCTTTTTTCTTCACACCTACTCAAAATAGATTTCAAGTTAAGTAGGCATAAATTAAAAGAATTACCAAAAATAGTCAAATCATCCATAAAGACTTCCATGCATTTTTCAACCATATCAGAGAAAATACTCAACATGCAACGCTGGAAAGTAGCTGGTGCATTACATAATCCAAATGGCATTCTACGAAAAGCATAAGTACCAAAAGGGCATGTAAAAGTAGTTTTTTCTTGATCTTCTATAGCTATCTCAATCTAGTAATACCCTGAATACCCATCAAGAAAGCAATAAAAAGGATGTCCAGCTACACGTTCTAAAATTTGGTCAATAAAAGGCAATGGAAAATAGTCTTTCCTAGTGGTTGTGTTTAACTTTCTATAATCAATACACATTCTCCAACCACTTACTACCCTAGTTGGAACAGGTATCCCATTCTCATTTTCAACAACAGTAACCCCAGATTTCTTAGGAACTACTTGAGTTGGACTTACCCATTGATTATTAGAAATTGGGTAAATTATACCCGCATTTAATAGTTTCAAGACCTTTTTCTTCACTACTTCTTTCATTGTTGGGTTAAGTCTTCTTTGTGGGTCTCTACGAGGTTGGGCACCTTCCTCTAAATGAATTCTATGGGAGCATATCAATGGAGAAATACCTTTAATATCAGCTATGGTCCAACCTAGTGCAGACTTATGTTCTTTTAACAATTTTATCAATTTTACCTCCTATTCAGCACTAAGTTCAGAAGAAATGATGATAGGAAAGGTATCACCTGATCTCAAGAATGCGTGTTTCAAACATTTGGGCAGTTGAGAAAGCTCAACTTGTGGTGTCTCGAGGTTTGATGGTTTCGGTCTCTCCCTCTCTCGTGGCAACTCTTCAAAGCGTGGCTACCAAAATTAAGTCCCTTTATCCTGTTAGTCAAAAATACTAAACACATCAGTTGTTACATCAGGATAATACAATTCTTCAAAATCAAAATTAAGAAGGTTTTTCGAAGAATCATAGCCATAATTTTTATAAGCTTCCTCTGCTACAAGTGTGTCTATCATATATGAATGATAGCACTCGTCTTCTTCTCGTGGTTGTTTGCCAATGTTGAAAATGTTCACCTCAAGAGTCATATTCCCAAAAGATAATTTCATTAGACCATTTCTGCAATGAATAAGAGCATTAGCAGTGGCTAGAAAAGGTCTCTCCAAAATAAGAGGGATTTTTGACTCCATGTTAACAACAGAATGAGTATCTAAAACAAAAAAATCAACAGAGTAGTAAAATTTATCAATTTGCAACAATACATCTTCTACTATTCCCCGTGATTTCTTGATTGATCGGTCAGCTCATTGTAGGACTACAGATGTTGGTTTAATCTCACCAAGTCCCAATTACAAGTAAATAGAATAAGGCATTAAATTTACACTTGCTCCTAAGTCCAATAAAGCTTGACCAAACTCATGTGTCCCAATTTGGCAGGAGATTATGGGACATCTTGGGTCTTTATACTTGGGTGGTGTCTTTTGTTCAATCACTGCACTTACCTGTTCTGCCAAAAATGCAGTTTTCTTCACATAGTATTTTCTTTTGATAGTGCATAAATCCTTGATGACTTTGGCATAAGTTGGAACCTGCTTAATCAAATGTAACAAGGGAAGATTAATTTTAACTTGTTTCAAATGTTCTAAAATCTCACCTTGAATTTCTGAATTTTTCTCAACCGGTCGAAGAGCTTGAGGAAAAGGCACTGGGATTGAAAACTTACTTTCGGGCTCTTTTTCCACTTTGGCCTCTTTTTCAAAAGGGGCATCTTTACTACTCATAGATATGTTAATTTCAGGAGTAGACTCACTTACAATCTTACCACTTCAAGTAGTAATGGCATTGACTTCTTTGAAATTTTGAACATCAGAAGTAGAAGCTTGTGCCATGAATTGTCCCTTTGGATTGGATTGAGGTTGAGATGAAAACTTACCTCGCTCTTGTACAGTTAAGGCACTGGTCAACTTTGTGATTTGACTTTTGATTTCTTTGTTTTCGTCTACCACCTGTGCAAGAATTGTTTCAAATTTTTTATTAGTCTTACTTTGTGCCTCCATAAATGCTTGTAATGTATCCTCTAAAGAACTTCTAGTTGGTCGTGCATTATATTGAGGTGCAACATAAGACTTGGGTGCTTGTTATTCTTGTTTCCACTGGTTGTTGGCTTGTTGGTCAGATTTCCAACTAAAATTTGGGTGGTTTCTCCAGCTAGGATTATATGTTTCAGAATAGGGTGAATAAGGCTTCTTGTACATCCCTAGGGCATTACATTGTTCCTCATATATCCCTCTCATCTCACTATAAGTGGGGCAATCCTGAGCTAAGTGTTCCGCTCCTCCACAGACAAAACAGAAATCGTGTGACTCAACTCTAGCAACCGTGTGGGTGACCCTTCTATCTTTGGTTTTCAAGGCCTCTAACTCCCTAGTTAAGACCTCTAATTGGGCTTTGAGGTTATCCTCTTCCCTAAGATGGAAAACTTCATTGGGTCGTGACCTATTTGTGTTTTCAGTAATGCTAGGTCCAGTCCATGTATGGGCTTTTTCGGCTAAGTCATTAAGGAATTCTATGGCTTCCTCGGGATCTTTGTAAAGGAACTCCCCATTACACATCATCTCAACAAATTGGCGCTCTCTAATTGTGAGTCCTTCATAGAAATAACTAACCAAACACCAATTTTCATACCCATGGTGAGGGCACAGATTTAGCAACTCTTTAAACCTTTCCCATGCTTGATATAAGGTTTCACTGTCTTTTTGGGAGAAAGAAGAAATTTTTCTTTTCAGGCCATTAGTTTTGTGTTGTGGGAAGTATTTATTTAAAAATGCTTGGGTCATTTCTGCCCAAGTTCCTATAGACCTCGGCCTCAAAGAGTATAGCCAACTTTTTGCTTTGTCTTTCAAAGAAAAATTTAAGTCTAACAGTGTCTATGGCTTCAGGTTGGCTATGGAAGGTGGCAATTACCTCTTCAAATTCCCTAACATGTACATAAGGATTTTTATTATCTAGACCATGAAAAGTGGGAAGAAGTTGTATCATTCCAGATTTAATATCCGAATGTGGTGTGTTAGGTGAAAATATAATGCATGATGGTGTGGCTGTGCGAGTAGGATGCAAGTAATCTTTTAGAGTTTTAACGGGGTTTTCTTCGTGTTGGCTCATTGTGTTAGAATTACAAGATGAACTAGAAGGTGAATTCTCTTCACTTAAAAATTGTGGGGGTGGTTCTCGTTCTAGTTCTCTCACAAATCTTTCTCGTTTGTCTCTAAGTCGATCCATACATCCTAACAACAATATATATATATTTTTTTAAGGAAAGAAATGCTTAAGGAAAATTAAGAAGTGGAATAAACACAACAAGAAATAGAAATGAGTTAGGTGGTAAGACCAACCACGAAATATAAATACAATAACTAAACAAAAGACTGTAAAGTACGGAAAAAAAAGTACAATAAATAAATAATAAAAAGAAAATACAATAAGTAAATAAATAAAAGGTTAGGCAGTAGAACCAGTCATTAAAATAAAAAGAAAATACAACATATTAACTAAAGAAAATAAAGTGCAATAAATACGTAAAAGAAAATAAAAATAAAGTACAATAAATAAATAAAAGAAAGTGAACGAAGTTAGGCGGTAAAACTAGCCATTAAAAAAAGTGCAATAAATAAACTAAAGAAAATAAAGTGGGTTAAATAGATAAAAGAAAATAAACTAATTAGGCGGTAAAACCAGCCATTAAGATAATATAAAATATAACTAATTAACTAAAGAAAATAAAATAAATTAGGTGGTAGAACCAACCATGAATAATAAATAAATTACAACAATGGAAATAAAACTAAGATTTTACAAAGAAAAGAAAATATACAAAGTTACCACTTTAGTATTTGTAATCGCAACCGACTTTCGCTTAGTGTGCTTCCCCGGCAACGGCGTCAAATTTTGTTTACGCTTAAAATATAACGCGGCTATCGCAGTATAGATTGAGGTGTCGATCCCACGAGGAAGCTCTTGGCAAAATAGGTTGATGAAATAAAATATTAAAGCAGTAGCAAAGGACAAAATTAATTGATTTAAGTGGATGAGATAAGATTGTCTATGATTTGAAGGAAATGTCTTATGATAATTCAAACAAGGCTTCGAGAATCATAATTATGCTTTATAAATCTACTCTACACTTTAATTCAATGCTTATAACTCAATTGAAAGTTTCACATCCCAAACAATCAATCGGAAGATAGGAAAATATAGCACATTTGATAACACATGTATTTGATGTAATTAAACTCTTTGCAAGCATTAACATACATCATGTTCATTTATACAAGTTATCTAAGATCGACAATATATCACTTTGACAATATTGCAATAAAATATTAACTTGAATATCAAACATTTATTGCCCTTACATGTTATCCAAGATCGACAATATATCAAATTGACAATACTGCAGTAAAAGATTAACATATAAAACAATGTAACCAGTAACAATTATAAATCAACATGAATCACATAAGAAAGCATGACTGAATATATATGAGACATGAAAATTATGTCTCATATATGAGACATGAGAATTCTTTCCATAGGCACCAATTTCATGCAAATTGGATGAGTATCCAATGAGAAATGAGCAAAATTCTAAAGATACATCAGAATTCGGCCAACAACCATTTTACCCACTTGCAATGCCATTTGATCCATGATAACGACTGATTTAGACTTTACCATCAACATATGAGTTGTTGATAGTTAAGTCATCAATTCACAGCTTCAAGAATTATACTAATTGAGTACGTATTTTGTGAGATACAGTCCAAATACATGAGTTGGGTCAAGCTGGGCAGGAGTTGTAGTCCGATTCTGTTGTATCTCAATTTTTGGCCTATAAAATGTTGGATTTGGCTTTTCCACTATTCTTCAAATTTGTGTAAGATTCAGTCATGTTATACTAGGTTCAAGAATGTCTTCATTTTGATTTCTACATTGAGAGTTATGTCTATTTTACCTAAACCTGTCCAAATAACATTCATAAATCACAATTTAAGGAGAACACTTTATTTCAAGTTAAAAATACAGAAAATACTAAAATTAGTGACATTAAATGGTGATTGAATCTCTTAACAACATGCATTTTCATGTGTTCATCACACAGCCACACCATCATGTATTATATTTCCACCTAACACACCACATTCGGATTTTAAACCTTGAATGATACAACTTCTGCCTACTTTTCATAGTCTAGATAGTGAAAATCCTTATGTACATGTTAGAGAATTTGAAGAGGTAATTGCCACCTTCCATAGTCAACCCGAAGCCATAAACACTGTTAGGATTAAATTTTTTCCTTTTCTTTGAAACACAAAGCAAATAGTTGGTTATACTCTTTGAGGCCGAGATCTATAGGAACTTAGGCAGAAATAACCCAAGCATTTTTCAATAAATACTTTCCACAACACAAAACTAATGGCCTGAAAAGAAAATTTTCTTTCTTCTCCCAAAAAGATAGTGAAACCTTATATCAAGCATGGGAAAGGTTTAAAGAGTTGCTAAATCTGTGCCCTCATCATGGGTATGAAAATTGGCGCTTAGTTAGCTATTTTTATGAGGGACTCACAATTAGAGAGCGCCAATTTGTTGAGATGATGTGTAATGGGGAGTTCCTTCACAAAGATCCTGAGGAAGCCATAGAATTTTTTAATGACTTAGCCGAAAAAGCTCATACATGGACTGGACCTAATATTACTGAAAGCACAAATAGGTCACAACCCAGTGGAGTTTTCCATCTTAGGGAAGAGGATAACTTCAAAGCCCAATTAAAGGTCTTAACTAGGGAGTTAGAGGCCTTGAAAACCAAAGATAAAAGGGTCACCCATACGGTTACTAAGGTTGAGTCACACGATTTTTGTTTTCTCTGTAGAGGAGCAGAACACTTAGCTCAGGATTGCCCTACTTATAGTGAGATGAGAGGGATATATGAGGAACAAGGTAATGCCCTAAGGATGTACAAGAAGCCTTATTCACCCTACTCTGAAACCTATAATCTTAGTTGGAGAAAGCACCCAAACTTCAGTTGAAAATCTGACCAACAAGTCAACAGCCATTGAAAACAAGAACAATAAGCACCTAAGTCTTATATTGCACCTCAATATAATGCACGACCAACCAGGAGTCCTTTAGAGGATACATTACAAGCATTGAGCCTACTTTTGAAACTAACACATCTACGAGTAGTAAAGACGCCCTCATTGAAAAAGAGGCCATAGTGAAAAAAGAGCCCAAAAATAAGTTTTCAATCCCAGTGCCTTTTCCTAAAGCTCTTCGATCGGTTGAAAAACATTCAGAAATTCAAGGTGAGATTTTGGAACATTTGAAACAAGTTAAGATTAATCTTCCCTTGTTGCATTTGATTAAACAGGTTCCAACTTATGCCAAAGTCATCAAGGATCTATGCACTGTCAAAAGAAAACACCATGTAAACAAAACTGCATTTTTGGCAGAACAGGTAAGTGCAATGATTGAACAAAAAACATCACCTAAGTATAAAGACCCAAGATATCCCACAATCTCCTGCCAAATTGGGACACATAAGTTTGGTCAAGCTTTGTTGGACTTAGGAGTAAGTGTAAATTTAATGCCGTATTATATTTACTTGCAATTGGGACTTGGTGAGATTAAACCTACATCTTTAGTCTTACAATTAACTGACCAATCAAACAAAAAACCATGGGGAATATTAGAAGATGTGTTTGTTGTAAATTGATAAATTTTACTATCTTATTGATTTTCTTGGTTTAGAAACTCATTCTATTGTTAACATTGAGTCAAAAATTCCTCTTATTTTAGGGAGACCTTTTCTTGCCACTACTAACGCTCTTATTAATTGTAGAAATGGTCTAATGAAATTATCTCTTAGGAATATGACTTTTGAGGTGAACATTTTCAATATTGACAAACAATCACGAGAAGAAGACGAATGCTATCATTCATATATAATAGACACACTTGTAGCGGAGGAAACTTATAAAAATAATGGCTCTGATTCTTTGAAAAAATTTCTCAATTTTAATTTTAAAAAATTGTATTATCCTAATGAAACAACTAATGTGTTTAGTATTTTTGACTCACAGGATAAAGGGATTCGATTTTGGAAACCAAGCATTGAAGAGTTACCACGAAAGAGGGAGAAACCAAAACCATCAAACCTCAAGACATCACGTGTCATCATTAGTGACCAAGAAACACATTTCTGTAACCGTTCTTTTAAAGCTTTGCATGCTGCAGGTCTTCAAAGAAAGTTACAATTGTCAGAAATAGAAGAGCTACGAAATAATGTATATGACAACTCCAGAATTTATAAAGCTAAAATGAAAGCAGCTCATGACAAACAGATCTCAAGGAAACATTTCGAGCCAAATCAATGGGTCTATCTTTATGATTCTCAATTGCATTTACACCCTGGAAAGTTAAGATTTAGATAGACTGGTCCATTTATGGTAAGGCATGTTTTTCCTAATGGTGTTGTCAAATAACATTTTAATCCTTTATTTTAAAAGTATATACTAATATAATCTCTCATATTTTAATAATTATCACGTTAATCTCTGCCGTTAGAAATTTATTGTTAAATATTTATTTTTTTTGTTACTTTTGTCATAATACCCTTAGTCAAATGTCTACTAATCATCTAACACGTGTTATGACATGTGTCATCACTTAATTAGTTTAAATTTTATTAAATATTTTTAAAAATAAATTAAATTAAATTTAAAATTTTAAAAAGAACTGTCACCGTCGCCGAAAAATGACAATAAGCCGATTGCCAGCCATAATTTTTCAGCGATATTTTGATGGTAAAATTTATCTAATTTTACATTATTAGACTCTATTTTTTCTAATCTATACAATGATGGGGTCTTTTTTTTTAAAAAAATGTAAAAAAATACCAAAAATAGTTGGAGAGAGATGGCGTCCACCGCAGCTCGCCGTCAAACAGGGAGGGTGGTGACTTACACCGGCCCATTTGTTAAAAGGCCAACTATCAATCTATTCATAAGTGAGGGCGGTGTAAGTCACCGTATCCCCATTTGACGGTGAACAGTAGTGACCACCACCCCTCCCCTTTTCTGCATTTTTTGTACAAAAAAAAACCCACCATTATCTAGATCAAGCACAATAGAGTCAAATGATATAAATTGAACAAATTTTACCATCGAAATATCGCCAAAAAAGGCGGCAGGCCGATCGCCGTTTTTCGGCAACGGCGGCAGTTCTTTTTTTAATTTATTATTTATTTTATTTTTAAAAATATTTATTAGAAATTTAAACCAATTACGTGATAACAAGTGTCATTTGTAACTAATCATATTATGACACGTATCCTCTATTTATTAAATATATATTTATTAAGTTACTTTTAAAAATATTTTTCTTAAAAAAATATGTTTATTAACATATAAACCAATTACATGATAACATGTGTCATTTGTAATTAATCATATTATGACATGTGTCCTTTATTTATTAAATATATATTTATCAATTTAATTTTAAAATATTTATTCTTTAATCATATATGTTTAATAAATATAAATTATTTATTAAACATATAAACGAATTACATGATGACATGTGTCATTTGTAACTAATCGTATTATGACATATGTCATTGATTTATTAAATATCTATTTATTTTAAAATATTTATTTCTTAAAATATATATTTATTAAACATATAAACTAATTACATAATGACATGTGTCCTTTTTTTATTAAAATATATTTATTAATTGACTTTAAAAATATTTATTCTTTTAAAAAAATATATTTATTACAAATATTAACCAATTACATGATGACATGTGTCAACATTAACTTATCATATAATAATACGTGTCATTTTTTATTTATGAAACAGACATTTGGCAGTTTTATTTTAAAAATGACAAATATTATTTTACCCTTAAAGAATCCATTTAACAAGAAGTTTATGACAACAAGGATTAACGTGATTATTATTGAAATATGGGGAACTACGTTGGTATATACCCCTAAAATAAAGAATTAAAATATTATTTTTTCTATAAAATAAATGGAAATAATAATATTAAATAATATATGAAAATATATATATATATATATATAAGGGCAGGATTTATGGCACCTCTTTTTTACACATAAGTTTTGACACAATTTTTTATCTATTAGATTATTTTTTATTTAATGGTTAAGATTAAAGTTGAGGTGCACTTATTATATTTTTAAAAGTTAATTAATGATTAATAGATCCCACAATAATAATGTATTATTTTCTCTCTCCCATTTTATTTCTCTTTTTGTTTTTATCTCATCTAACTTATTTTCTCTCATATTAATGCTTTCATCATTTTTTGTGTACAAATATCATATTTAACTAAGTTTAATAATTTTTCCTTTTAAAGTTGTATTTATAAATTTTATAAATTATATAGAACTCAAATTAAAATTATTTACTATTTTTTAAATATATTTAAATTTATAAATTAAAATCATGCCCAAGTGAATTTGTTTGAATTTATAAATTTTGAGAATGTATATGTATGAATACAAACATATTTATATAGTAATTTATAGATACAAACATATTTCATTTGTCATGATTTTAATTTATAAATTCAAATATATTTATAAATAATAAATAATTTCAAAAATGAGTCCAATATAATTTATAAAATTTATAAATACAATTTTAAAAAGTGAAATTGTTAAACTTTGTTAAATATTATATTTGTACACAAAAAAAGAATGAAAGTATTAATATGAGAAAGAAAAATAAGTTAGATGAAATAAAAAGAGAAATAAAATGGGAGAGAGAAAATAATATATTATGATTACTATAGGGGTCCATTAGATATTAATTAACTTTTAAAAATATAATAAATGCACCCCAACTTTAATTTTAACCATGAATGAAAGGTGATTTAATAACTAGAAACTTGTGTAAAAAAAAAAGTGTCATGAATCCTACCCTATATATATAGAGATATGGGATGAATTAGTAGAAGGGATGGAATCCACCGCCTTATAATAAAATAATATTATTTTGTAATTCCTATTTTATTATTACAATATTCTTTTTTTTACCATTTACCCTTTTCAGGGTCGAATTTGGATGGTAAAATAGCATAAAGGACTAACAACCACCAGACCAAGCCCTTAAATTATTTTTAGTTAAAATTTTTATAAAGTAAATTGTTGGAGGAATCACCATTCTCTTTGTGAAATTAGGTTAAAATGAAGAACCCTAACCATGTTCAACATTGAATTATAACTTTTTTGCGTAGCGGAATAATCTGTATATCAAGCAAAAATAGTAAGAATTCAAAGTAGAAAATAAAGAGCACAACACAATCACTTACATAGTTCGGCCAAATTGCCTATGTCTATAGTGGATCTAATGATGCTAACCTCTCTTATTAACTTCTTAAAGATTTTACAAGAACAACCCAATGAAGAACCTTAAAAAAGATCTAATATTTAGTGTACCTTTACTCTACCACGAGCAATGAATACTTAAATAACGGTTTTACCCTAGTGCATGTAAACAACGGTTTCACCCTAGCGCACACAAACAACGGTTTCACCCTAGCGCACACAAGCACTTAGTATCTACCCAGTTCTTCCCTCTCTTAGAGTTTCTCTTAATGCTTGATCTCAACTAAAGGGTTTACATAAGGGTTATTTCGTGCCTATTAAACCTAATCCTTATTGGTGTAAGAGTCTACTTGTTTTGGAAGTCCAAAACTTCCCAAAACTCATAAATCTAAAATAAAAACAGAATCTGTCTGCTCTGTCGCCGCTATGCTGAGGTCCTGGCGCCACAGCGTTGAGTGTATCGCGCTTAGCACTGCGGTGCTGGTACACTGCAGCGCTCAGCCCTGTCACTAGCTCCGCACTTTTTTCTTGTTTCCTTTACATCTTTGAGTCCCATTTCATTTTCCTTATCGTGTCTCACAAGTCCTAGTCTTTCTCATGTGTATCCCACATGTTCTAAACTTCTTGTGACTTTCTTCTTTGATATTCTTCTCAATTCTTTTCTAAACAAGATTGTTGAATCACCAAATCTCCAATAAACCCTTCCTTGATTCAAAATCTTCCAAATCAAAAGGTTTCTGGATTCGACCCACACCAATACACTATCACCTAGAATTGAGTACAGTTAAGTCTCCACCAAGACTTAACTTTTTATGAGCTAGTGACTTTAGTCTCTAAAGGTATTTGTGCACCTTACATAAGATATAGATGCGTTGTATTCCTTTTTTACCCTCATTACCTTGGTGAGCACAGTTTAGATGTCGCCTAGTGGTCTGCATTACCCCAACACCTCGCATTGGGCCACTCATAACCATCCTAGTAAGCACATAGAGCCCCTTATTGTACTTCTTACCCTCAAACCTTATATATCTTTTCTCTACCTTCAGTTTTTCTTTTTTTGCTCTAGTCAAATACCCCTCCTCATTGAGCTTGCCTATGGATATCAAGTTCCTCCTCAAATTTGGAATATGCCTTACACCATGTAAGTCTCTAGTTTCTCCACCTTACATCCTCAACCTTATGTCACCAACTCTCATAATCTCACAAGTCATGTCATTCCTCATTAAAGCTTTACCTCTCTTGGCTTTGTAGTTGGTAAACATCGATCTGTCGGGATATATATGGACACTACACTCTGAATGTAGTATCCATTTACCAGGGTACTTTCTTCTTGAGGCAAGACACATATGATTTCATAAGTCATGTCATTCCTACTCTTATGATAAGGGATATGGAGAGGTACTTGACTCTAGCCTAGGTAGGTCAGGTATCTTTTCTAGACCCAGTCATGGGGTTCTATGTTGCAATGGGGTCTGCCTTAGATGTAAGTCTTCCGCTTCTTACTCTGTTCTGTTTTATTCACTTATTTATGTGTTCATCTGTTATAAATTTTCTTTATTTCGTGCAGTCCATCTATCTTCTCTCTCGATTCTGGTCGAGGTGCTTGACATAACAGCCTGAGCCTAAAGTGCTAAGAATGATCTTGCTCAATCCAAAGCAAAAACTTTACGGGCAAAGAGAATTGTTGAGCAAGAGAGAAAAATGGAGGATGAAGAGAGCGCCAAGTTAGAGAAGATGATGACCGCCCATGCCACAATGGAGAGTAAGCTGTCATAGCTTGAGCACTAGAGGAGGTTGGTCGAGCAGAAGATGACCAACTCTCTGGCCACGACGGAGAGCCGTATTGTCGAACTGACATGCCAAAATGAAGAACTTTAGACCCAGCTCTTGATGGCTCTGCGAGAGATGGAGCTGATCAAGCAAAACAAGAATTCCTTGGTGGCGTAACTTGATTAGCAGAGGAATCACTAGTCTACTGGTCATGAAAAAGGCTTCTGCCGAGGAGCGATGGAAGGGTTCCAAAGGTAGATCACCCTTTTCAAAGAGCACTACCCAAGAATTGACCTCCAGTGGTTGTGAAGCCTAGCCACTGAAGAATCATAACATGAATGGGAGACCTCTAGAGCTCAAGATGCCAAATAGGCATTAATGCCTTCTGGTGCTAGTACTGGTGCTGATACTAATGATGCTACTCCTATCGATGCAACTACTGTTGCTGGTGGTGTTACAGTTGTAGGCACCAGCGAGGCCACTCCTCCCGCTGACTAGGGCCAAACTACTGTTGTTGCTACCGTTCAGCCTCTTAGGCTAGTTAAAGCTCCAGTCGATCATCTTGCCCCAGCCAACTCCGAGATGGTTCTTGTTGTGGATTTAGAGGTGCCCGACATGGCTCTGGCAGCATGAGCTCTTGCCTTGTCTTTTACCTTCTCTTCTACTTTCTTTTCTTTCTCTTTTTTATAAAGCTTGGAATTCTTGTAATGTTTAAAACTTCTTGTAATACCTTTTGCCAATGAATGTAAGTATTTTTCATTCTTCTAGTTCTTATGCTGATCTATTCTTCTTATAACTATTTGCAGTGAATTTATTTTCTCATATAGGTAAGAGTACAATAATATAACTGGACCACTTATAATATTGAATTTGCAATATGAGAAGTATGTTAGTATAACTGAGCTGCTCATAATAATTGTAATCTGTAATAATAGTATTTTAGTAGTAGCCGAACTGTTCAAGATAATAAAATTTATAATAAGAAAAGCTAAATGAATTGCCGAACTGCTTCAAATAATAGCAATAGTTCATGAATAACTTGATGAGTTTTTGTTGCAAACAAATAGTTCCTCTACTGCCATAAGGCATCAAGCTAGGTCATTTAAGCACCAATAATAACTATACGAGCTTGATCCCTTATAATAATTTAAAATAGAAACCCGCTTGGCATGCCTTATTGTAATAGCCAGTTTGGGAAACAGATGTGACAAATAACAGTGGGCTCGGCGTGAAAATATGACAATAGTTAGTAAAACTCAAGATAATAACCAACCCGTTGTTGCGATGAAAATTATCCTGTAAAGACTTAGAAGTTATAAATAATAATACCTCGCATGATTGAGGCGCGATTGAGCAATCGTTAACAACAAAGTGGACATAGTATAATAGTTGAGCTAGCGTGATGCCGCTAAACGGACAGCTTGCGGCCACTTGAGAAATCATTGAAAAACATGGCCAGCTTAGAGTAATAATACTGAACAAGTAACTTGCATGTGTATTTCTCTCTCTTTTACAGTTTTAATCTTCAGAGGACTTTCTGGACATATTCCCAGCATATTCCTTGACATGCTTCTAACTCTACTTCTGCTGCACTTCTATCATTTGCCAAATATCCTTCTACTGATCTTTTTCTAACATGCTTCTATTACACGCCAAGTATCTTTGTGACATATATTAAGCATATTCTTGGCATATTCCTTATGCTTGTTTTCGCTAGTGGATTTAGTTAAGTGTGAGTTAAGTTTGATCTGCTCAAATCAGTTTTCTAATAGTCTCTTTCTATTCAACTCGGTCGTGGTTCAAGTTATTTTCAAAGAGTTGGTCTTTTGATGACTTCACTGGCTATACCTGGTTAGCCTGTTTGGCATACAGCCAACTAGTGTCTGTTTTAACCAAGTTTCTTCGTTGATCACGTAGGCATTAAGATGAACCGATCTTGTTAGTATGTAAAGGGTGGTTTTAGCCATATCTTAGCCTGTCCTACTGAGCAGGTGTTTCAGATTGTCGATCAGGTTCTTTGAATCCGAGCAGGTTCTCCATTGTCTAGCCTTGCTAGGTGTCACGGACCTTTCAAGAACTATGCCACCTTAGACGCATTATGCACTAAGCAACCTAGAAAACCACATAAAGAAGAGAAGAAACACGCTCACAAAATGTTTGAGAAAAAGCTATCTATATTGCCGAAGAAAATACAAGCTATGAGATTATATTGTGCTTTATACAACTGAAGGTCTCCTCTTTATATACTAACAGTCCTATACAATTGATGGATGAGATCTAAACGATCTAACGGTATACATACAAGATGGAATAATATTCCATGGAATATTTCTAGATGCCATCACATATGCTATGGAATATTTCCCTTCCAAATAAGGGTTAACAACTTTAATAAGTCATATACTTGGCCCAGATCTTCACCCATGTCAGTGGGTCTTCGAGAAGCACTGACCCGTAAACCACTTCAGCAACCCATATAGCTTCTAAAAGGCTTTGTCACACACAAAGTGTTCAAAAAAATACTTGAGAACACTTGGGGCATGACATTCTCCCCTGCCAAATTCACGCGACGCCCTTGTCGCGTTTTCACTAGAAACTGTGCACCTCGTTCTTCAATCTGCCGCTATGCACTCTCGTATTTCTAGCATGCACCAATATCGGGTAACTCTTTCCACCAATATCGAGTAACTCTTCACTGTCTCGAAAGTATTCATACCTTATGTGAGACATTGCCAACCCTCTTAATAATAGAAAATGACCACTCCTCCCTACGATCAAGGACCTTGTGAAGTGGGCGTGCTGTCTTACGTTATGGTGAAAGATCATCTCTATCACCAAGAGTTTGGGTCGGTGCTTACGTGCCATCCTTAAATATACATATACTTGTGTATTAATACAAGTGTATATTTTTATTAAATAGCTAATACTCATTTATATGGTATTATGCATGTAACGTTACAGATCTACAGAAGTTTGGATCAGATCTAAAGGATTTTGGATCAGATTTAAAAGAGTTTAGATAAGGGTTTATAGTTAGCCACGCTGAGAGATATAAATCCTAAATGTTAGCACAGTTAAGGGTTAGTTAGTTATAATACTTAGCAAATCTAAGAGTTTGAGCCTTGTCTGTAATAGGATATAGACCTGAGAATATACTAGTAACTATATAGTTGCAAGAGTTACAATCGGGTGCCAGAAAATGCTAGTTGACGCAAGTATGTGAGACTTGCGAGTCTGTCGGTGGATATCTTTTTATATAGATCAGCATATGTTGTACCTATAGGGTATAGATGGTCGTTCCTAACCGACCGTAAGCTTGGAGCTAGTCTTAACATATGGGTATCCAGTCAGGACTAGATATGGGACATTCACGAGGGTCTCCGATAGATACCCAATGTAAGCCGTCAATGGAGAGTCCTGTCGAGTTAAGTAGTATACGCGATCCTTTGACCTGAGTGCCACGGTGGGCTTGTAAGTGATCCACCATACTTTAGTTCCACGCATGTCACAGACCTTTCATGGTGTGACCGTTGGGTGTCGCTGGGTATGATTTGATGCTTATGGAGTCTGGTGTGTATAGATATGGGATCCGTCAGCTCTCTCATGGAGTTAGATAACCAGATGCTTCAAGATTATATCTCAGAAAGTCTTGTAGCTACAAGCAATCATTCCGGGAAAGAGTTCCGCCAAGGTGGAACAATATGGCAAAGGAGTTTGCGCATATTATTCAGTGAGATACAAGTTTAGAGATAGGACATGAATGAGCACTAGGAGATTTGACAGCGATAATCTATATCCCCAGCACATCCAGGATATCATGACGGAAGGACTATACGTATACATTGTAACCTTAGCTTATATGGTTCAACGTGTTGATTTGTATATCTGTGACGTGTACGTGAGACATTGCTTATGGACTCATGGAATAGTTTCATTTGATGAATCAGGCGTAGGACCTAGGGAGTTCCGTGATATGGAGTGTACTCGTTGTGCACTAGGGCAGCGTACCAGATTAAATTATTTAATCCAACAATATTCAGTACTACTACGGGAGTACGTGCATGTCTGTATTTAAGTGTTAAATACAACAATTAATCAATAATTATTATTTACTAATTGTATAATGATACATAGCATATTATGGACCCTCAGTTGAGTTTACCTAAGTGTGAAATTTGTGAGACCCACTAGAAGGTAGAGTTGGTAACTATTTATGAGGTATAAAATAGTCATTTCACACTATAATTATTTAATTGTTAAATAATCATTCTCTCTCTTATTATATTATATTTATATTATTATTATTAATCTATATATATAAAAAGAGAGAGAGAGAGAAAAAAAAAAAGAAAAAGAGTGTGCAAGTGTATGGGTGTATAGCCATTTGGCCAAGAGAAAAGGGAAGAAGAAATGGAGAAAAAGAAAGAAAAAAGAAGAAAGAGAAAAAAAAATAAGAATAATGAAATGGTTTCATTTTTCTTTATGGTTCCATTTGAAGCAATGGTAGATTGGATGTTTCAAATTTTCTATTTCTTATCATTTTAGAGAAAATGATATAAACAGACACCCTGCCATTTTAGGGATTAAGAGTTAATCCCGTGCTAAATATAAGGTTGCTATTCTAGCTCACCAAACCCATCGTGTTTGACAGGACCCGACCTGAGACCCTCTACTATAAATTCCAGCGGCCCTGCCAGGCACCCCGACGGAAATTCCTCCGAACCTAATTGGATAAGTTAAGAAATTCCGCGAGGCGAATCCCTTTTTCTATTATTGTTACTACTAAGAAGATCTAGTAATATACATGAAAACGACTTTTTAGTTTTAAAAACAAACGGACAGAGTTTCCCCTATTTTTTCAAAAATCCACATAAACCTGCAAAGAAATTTCACTTCTAATTCCAACACATCTCAATTCTACCAATTCGGACCTCCGGTCCTTTTCAAATCAAATCCAACACAACTCAATTATTTCGTGTAAATCATAAAACAAGCATAATCATAAAAAGTAAAAACGATCATCATAAACTGGAAATCTCTTCTTCTTGATTCAACACATACTTACAAATATACATGCCTATAACTATTATGCATAAAGTAAAGAGTGCTATTAGCACATTTACATGTACAAAAATTATCTTTGGATTCGGCCCACTACTCGGCGATAGGAGAATCAACAGCTTGCGTTCCGAGACCTGCACCTGGGAAAGGGGTTTAAAACATAAAACATAAAACGAGTGAGCTAAAGAAGCTCAGTGAGTGTAAATGAGAATTCAATTACTAGAATATTATACAAAGATAGCAATTTCTAAAGTACATGCAGAATTTATGCTTCTAAAACAGATGTAAAATTGTAAAACGGTTTCTAATATCATATGCTAATGAAATCTTGCCGAGCGGGTTTTATCTACATATTTGGAAAACTATATTCAGAATCTGTATAACATAATAACTACTGTGTGCATATAAAATGCATAAATGCTATCGGTAAATCGAAAACTAGTAAAATCCTCGCTCGGCCATTTTCTTTCTAAATTGTACCAATGGTAACCCTAAAGCTCTATACCCACGCAGCGACTCAACTAGCACCGCATACGTGAGTAGGTCACGGGGCACCTCAACTAGCAGCACCCACAGTGACATCTCAAGACATCTCACTGGCTACGCAGCGGAATCCTACATCGCATGCATATAGCTAGACAATATCCCGTACACATAGAGCGACTCACATGACTCGACATCCCGACTTCCCGGAGTTAGTGACACACCCCCAAGACCTGCCCATGTGCACGGGATATACTGGCCGGGTCTAATACAATCATCACCACTATAATCTGAGGGTACCAATGGCTTTAAAACAAATGCAGAAATTTTAAAACTGTTTCACAATCTATCATGTAAAAGCATGTCTATGAATATATCAAGATCATAAATCATGTTTATGCATCGAAAGCTCATAAAACATACATAGTCATTGTGCGAAAACATAATAACCGAAAAGTAAAAGAAATGGCAGATTTCCACTCACTACCGCTCCGCGCTCAATTTTGCTCCCGATTCCTGCTCCTGTTAACGCTCTCGGTTATCCTCACCTCTTTTTCTTGAATTTCCACTAATAGAGACTTCAATTGAGCTTAGGGATTGGTTTGTAACCTTAATTTGGCTTGATTACACATGAAAAATCATGAAAAAAAAACTTGAATAGTCACTGTAGCAGCACCCCCTTTGAAGCTCGAATTTCTCTCTTTTTTTTGGCTAAGTGTTAGTTTGATCTCTCTTCCAATTTCTACACACTTCTAACATATATATAGTGCTCCCTCAATTTATCATTTTGCCCTTCAACTTACTTAAAACTTCTAATTTGCCATTAGTTAAAAACTAATTATGTAATTAGTTCATTTGTAACTATTTAGTTAGAATAGTTCAAAGAACTAACTAGAACTTCCAACTTGGCAATCCATGAGATTTCTTCTAATTGGTCAATTCTCTAATATATGGATTATGTTTCTCAACAAAGGCTTGTTCCATTCATAATCCTTAAATGGAAATTCATGTAGTAAATTAAAATTTTCTTTTCCAAACCAATAGAGAAAAATTCTAAAAATATTCTAGGGTCGTTCGGCGCACCGATCAAGTGTGAAATTACCAAATTAGGTCTGATATCTCTCACGTGCACTATAAAGAAAATATTTCTAATAGGGTTAAAATCGAGTAACCCTACGGTGTCTTATTTGTTCTATACCAAAATCTAGGCGCCAATACTACTAATAGGGATTGGATATTACAATTTTGCGCCTTTTTATTGTGGGCCCCCACCCCTCTACTAGCAGGGTGGGGTCCACCCCTACTCGGTGGGCCCACTCAAAGGAATATCGGAGTCCCCCCTCCTTTCTTTCGCCTTTCCGAGGCTCGAACCCAGGACCATATGGGGTTCTAAGACCACTGGGGAGCACCTCTGGTACCACTTGAGCTAGTAGCTCAAGTGGTACCAGAGGTGCTCCCCAGTGGTCTTAGAACCCCATATGGTCCTGGGTTCGAGCCTCGGAAAGGCGAAAGAAATGAGGGGGGACTCCGATATTCCTTTGAGTGGGCCCACCGAGTAGGGGTGGACCCCACCCTGCTAGTAGAGGGGTGGGGGCCCACAGTGTTGGTGATTAGAACTGCACACAAGTTGATCTCCATGCAGACTCTTAAGAAATACGTGTATAATGTTACACGTTGAGGTGAGTTCTCTATCCTATAAATATATTAATACAATTAATATATTTTATTTATTGTGTTTATTGCAAGTTTCACGCTTCTGTCAGACTTAAATATGTATTTGATATATATTTAGGCAATAAACACAATAACACATGTATACACCCACGTGTATTAAGATCCTCGACAATAACAAGTCCCTCGCACGATGCTTGACATGCCGTTGTTTGTCTCTACCCAACTTTTTGTGCTGAAAGTGCACACCATATGACGTCTTGAGTTGTTGAACGATACCCACACTCGACAACTCCTTGAGCTACCCCCACAACTCACCTAATTTCGCTTGAGGCATCTATGTTGTAGTTGGTAGCGTAAACCCCAGCTTCAACTTTTCTCCTTGCTCGGTACCACCCTGATGTGGTTGCACCTGGTATGACAGTTGGCACAACCCCCTTGTGCTCTCCGAGCATTTCCGCAACCCTTGTTGGTAGTTTACCCTTGATTTTTTTAGCCTTATCATCCATCTCATTAACTATGGATGGATGTGCTTCTCCTTTACACTTAGTAACTCTCATTAGTTGAATGGCAGAAGGGATCTTAGTGTTGGCTTTTGGCTGAGATTGCCCACCCTTGGGCTTGTCTATCGTCAGTATCATGTAAGGTCCTCATTTTATGATGCAACCGTAATCGAGTCGAAGAAGTGGCACCGCGTCATATTGCTCAATAACTTCATACTTAACACTACATCAAAATCATCAAGAGGTGCTATAGAGAAATTTACCTTGTCGGGCCATTTTCCTAGGTGGATATCGACCCCTCGAATCACTCCAACCAGTAGCTTGGCCACTGCGTTTACCAATTTGAGTAATCCCTCTTCTTTCTCTATATAAAGTCCCAAGCGCTTCACCTCTACATGCTTAATGAAGTTGTGCGTTGCACTTGTATCTATCAACACTTGAATTTTTATGCAGTTGATGTAGACTTCAACATACATGAGCACCTTTTCCATTGGCTCGTTTGCAATTCATTTGGTTTTCATTATGTTGAGTAGTTGTAAACATCCCATTTGACCCTGCTCACAAGCCTCGTGTGCCGAAACCATTGCATTAAGAGTCTTCTTGTTCGGACAGTCCTTAACCCAGTGATCCCCATCGCAAAGGAAGCAGCTTATCTTTGGTCTATTCCCTCTATGGTCGTTGAGCTTCTGTTTTTCCCATTTGGGCGGCTTACTTTTCTCCTCCTCATCCTTTGGAGGGTAAAACTCCTTAGCGCCCCCACCTTTACTGTGATTGGATCTCAAATTCCTGGACTTCCCCACACTACTATTCCTATCATCCATAAGCGTTTTCGCCAATGTAAAAGCATCGGATATTCTCATCACCCCACACCGCTTTAATTATTAGACACCCATGTTTGCAACTTGTCTAAGAAATTGAACAAAAGTCCTCTTCGCTTATGTTGAGGATTTGGAGCATTAACAGGGAGTACTCCTCCATATATTCACTGATAGACTTAATTTGCTTCAATTTCTTTAACCATTTTCAAGCGTCGTGTTCTACATTCTTCAGATAGAACTGGTGCTTCAGCCCCCATTGTAATTCTATCCAGATGTTGATTGTGGAAGTACCATTTCGTATCTCTTCAGTTTTTCTGCGCCACTATAGAATTACATGATCAAAAAAATATAAGGCCGCAGTATTTACCTTGTCTTCGTCTCGTCTGCCCATGGCTTTGAAGTATCTTTCCATTTGCCAAAAGTAGTTGAGCTCCTTGGTGTTTTGCTTGCTACTAAACTCATTCAATTTAGAAGCCTTAACTTTTGGCGTCTCTTGAGTAGCAACAGCCCTATTTGTTACCGCTCGCTTGCACAACACCATATCCTCATTTATTGTATCAAACCCTCTATGAAAATCTTCACTTGAGCTTGAACTCTGTCCATGATGGTGTATACCTTCTCTTAAAAAGCCTTGACCCAGTCATGCTACCGATCAGTGTAACTCTCAATGGATTTATCGATGAAGGAACGCAGCTCATCCCCTTAAGTGTTGAGTCCCACCTCGAGCTTCTCTACCTACTGCTCCAACTCTCCAAGATGATCCGTCGCCTTTCCCATAATACCACCGAGCATTTTTACCATGTTTCCTAACTCATGGCCTAGATCAACAGACTTATTGCGAGGTACATTGTTGTGCCTCTTAGCTTTGGGGTTCCTACCCCTTTCTTCAGTCAACTCTGACGACATTGCAGCGTCTTTTTCCATCTTCTTTGAACCCGCTCTAATACCAAATGTCATAGACCTTTTAAGAATCGTACAACCTTAGACGCGTTACGAGCTAAGCAGCCTAAAAAAACACACTTAGAATAAAAGAAACATTCTCACAAGGTGTTTGAGAAAAAACTCTCTATATTATTAAAGAAAATACAAGATATGAGATTATGTTGTACTTTGTACAACTGAGGGTCTTCCATTTATATACTAATAGTCCTATACAATTGACGGTTGAGATCTAAATGATCTAATGGTGCACATACAAGGTAGAATAATATGTCATGGAATATTCTTAGATGCATCACATATGCTATGAAATATTCCCCTTCCAGATAAGGGTTAACAACCTTAATAAGTCGTGGGCTCGGCCTGGATCTTGACCCATATCAACGGGTCTTATAGAAGCTCCAACTCGTAAACCGTTCCAACAGCTCATATAACTTTTAAGAGGCTTTGTTGCGCAATAAGTGTTCAAAAAAATGCTTGAGAACACTTAGGATATATAGCATGGCCCGATCAAGGACTTATCTTCAGAGTGACCTGTCCTATAAGAAATGGTGGACTTTAAAGAGGACTGTTCTATAAGAAAACATTTGGCTAAACCTTTAGAAGCTGATTTCTTTTACGCATAAAAGCTTTAAGTTCAAAAGTGATTTTTTTTTTTTGGAGAATAACTT
Source organism: Ailanthus altissimus (assembly GCA_946807835.1). Taxonomy (NCBI): domain Eukaryota; kingdom Viridiplantae; phylum Streptophyta; class Magnoliopsida; order Sapindales; family Simaroubaceae; genus Ailanthus; species Ailanthus altissimus. The sequence goes on from OX327684.1 coordinate 15,768,888, forward strand.
TCTTTCTGTCAATATTATGGAGCATGAATTTAGTGAGCGTAAGATTATGAGAATAAACCGAAGATTATATATATAATCTTCACTTAATATAATTAGGCTGTCGGGATGTAAAACAATATTAGCGTGAAGCTATGGGGTGTTGAATGATATGATTTATGAGAAATTTTATTCTTTCATGTGTTTGAGATCGAGTTTGATTAAAATAAACTATTTGGCTCCTACTATGATTAAAATATTATCTCTTAATTATGTTTATTTCACGTGTTTTAATTAGTACGAAAATACTATAAATATCACTTTTAAATAAGATAAAAGTTTTATTTTATTTTATTTTGATTTAAACTACTTAGCAAGGAATGAATTTGGATAGAGAAAGGCTGGTTATTTTGCTTTGAAATGATATAGTCTAGAGTTTTGTTTTAAAAGAAAAAACTAAGATTGAAGTAATTGTTTTAGATTTGTGTTTTTTTATTAACTTGTTTATATTTTTTTTGGGAGGGAATATTTTGGTACATTTTCTAACGAATAATGTTATGTTTTATATGTATCAATTGTTGATTAATATTAATATAATTACTATATATTAATAAAGAGTAAAAAATTAATAATTAACTGATTAGTCGTAGTCACCAATTAGTGATACATTAATTACAATACATAATTTGTATCACAACTATGTAAATATAGTACTACTCTTTTCTAATTTAGCCAAATATATAATTTTTAATTTTTATAGACAAATAATTAGAAAATAGATAAAAATGCCTTTGTCTTGTATATGCAATCTCACCCATCAAATTTACTTTAAATTTAAACTTCATATTATATTATATATATATATATATATAAACTCACAGAGACATACTTGAGACTTGGGAATCAAATTAAATTATTCAATAAGAATATATAAACTTATGAAATAAAGGTGAGATTTTATGTCTTTTTTGTTATTTTATTTTATTTTTGTTTAGTATTATATAAAATTTATGCCGATTTTATATATTTAGATGAGGTTTCTTTTGTATGACTAGAAAATATAAAAGTAGGTATCAACAAGGCTTTCAAAATAAATATATTGTGAAATGTGAATTAAATAGTGATGTTTTTGTATTTAAAAAGAGAGGAAAGAAAATTCAGGAAAAAAACATAAAAAAATCGCCTAGGAAGTTGTTTCTAACAAACCTATCAAGATGGGTCGCATGACATGTTAATCGCATGATTAAGGCACTAAAAGGCCCATCGCATTGCGCGGCTCATCGTACATCGTTTTAATGTTTTAAATTTTATTTTTTGTATTTTTTTCTCCATTTTTTTTTTGTTATAAATACCATGGAGAATAAGCCATGTTTTGAAAAAAAATTGAAAAAGTTCAATAATCTAAAAAAAATAATATACTGTTGGTCAATGACTAAGATGTGCAGTTTTTTTTTATGGAGAATAATAAAAAAGGTTTGGTACTTTTATCCCTTAATATAAATTTTAGATATTATATAATTAATGAGATTGCACAAACATTTGTAAGAAATCAACAAATTTGTCATAATCACTTTATGTTCAAAATAGTATTAACCAAAGTTAGTAGTACATCACCAACAATATTAAACATAATGTTTTTGATTAACACTATAGTTGACTACTAATATTTTTTAATAAAATATAATGATATTTCAACTCATGCTTATTATGTTTGTTAAATAGATTAGGATATTCGTAATGTCAAAAATGCAAATAATGATAAAGAAGTGAGTGGGTTGAATGATATAGGGTCGCCAATGCTACTTGTCTTATACCGATAATATGTATAATTCGAATACAAGAGAATGTGAAACATTACATAATTTATGTTTAACTTTTTTGAATGAGTAGGACAATATTATTGAAGCACAAAATTCATTTTAATTTCTCCTTTTAGTACCACTTTCGAACTTGAATCCATCAAATAGAGTATCATACTTAAAAATGAACGAAATTGTTGTGAGAAGTTATTTCCTAATAAGAATGCATTATACGATATTAGCAAATTTAAACTAAAAGGTAAATGAAGTTTAAAAGTTTATAGGTTCATAAAAAATTAATTTAAAGTAAAATATGATGATGAAATATAAGTGGTGAGTATATACTACATCCCTAAATATTCGAAAATATTTTATCGTGTGAAAATTTACAAAGAGCATATGTTAATTGGACCGTTTATATAATGGTCATTATCAAATCAAGAGTTGAATTATTATTACAATAATAAAAAAAATAATTTATCAAATATCAATAAAATTTACAAACTAAAACAAATCAAAACTAATGTGCATATAAAATTTGGTATGAATTTGATATACATGATAGATTATCAAGTAAAAGAGCATTCATTGAAGTTGATAGGTGATATTTTAAAAGATTCATTCATACTACTTCTTACATATTGTTATGTGATATAAAATAAAAATTAAGATACTTTAACTCATTTGAAGGCAAATAATAATAGATATTTTTTGTACCGTTTTGCTCTATCCATTCAATGCTTTTTTCAATAAATTACGAGTAGCTTCTAATAAAATGTTTCTCTAAGGATATTTATTAAATTTTTTAAAATTATCTATTATTTGGAGTATACTTTTATCAATACGACTATGTTTTCTATAACCCAACAAGACACAATAAATAAAATAGAATAATTATAGTTTCATCACATTTTTATTATCCATTTCCTTGATGTCTTATGTCCTGCAAACAACGTATCAAATTCCTCTAGCGGTAAATATTTTATTCATAAACGATATCCAAATTTTTTTTGGACAATTATTTCACGGGTGAATATTCACCCATCTTTAAAGATGTAATGCAAACTCAGGTCAATATGAATTGCTTATTCTTCACCAACTATCACAATTCATCATTGAGATCGCTGGTTCGAATTTTACTAAATATCAAATAATGGACTCATAGCTTTAAATACTACCACAATTCATCATTGAGATCGATGGTTCGAACTTTACTAAATATCAAATAATGGATTCATAGCATTGGATAGCATAATATTGTTGCCTGAAAATGGTTTGCAACGAGATTTTCAATTTCTTAGAAATTGCCTTCTTCCTACTAATAAAAAAATAATTAAATTCAAAATATGTAATATTACAATTATATTAAAAAAACATTTAAAAAATCACAATAATAAAGAAGCACAATAACAATTATAATATTTAAAAATATATTATACAAACAAATTACAAATTATAAATTATAAATTGTTATTTTCTATAACAAGAATTCGCAATAAGAAAGCACAATAATAATAATAAAACTATTTTTTTTAATAAAACTACATAACTGAATAATCAAAATTAAATTAAACAACTAACAAATAATAAAATATTTTGAATATTCTATTTTTTTGAAAATGGTATGGCTTTGTTAGAGAAATATTTTGTATATTTTATTAATTATTAATAAATAAATAAATAATAATTATACCTCTTATTTAGAGACGATAAAATTACTCGCAAATTCATTCATATTGAAAAAGATTTTATAAAGTTTAAAGTGGGTTTAATATACAAAATTAAAACTCGCAACAGATTTAAAAAAGGTATAAGTTTGATAAAAAAAATTCGTGGATATCCTTTGCATTTTCTTTTAATTTTTTTTAAAAAAAGTAATACGCTGCATATTGTATGCCTAATGCGTTTAATATACGTGCTAAGAGCGCACATTGTGTGCTTAGCATGCACTCTTAGCATACATATTAAGTACTAGGCACGCAACATTGCGTGCTTAGCGTATGCTTTTAACACACATACTAAGTGTGTGCACAATGTTGCGCGTTTTTAGTGTTTACTACTAACACATATGCTAAGCGTTATGCACTTAGCATGTACGCCTAGCACATATACTTAGTGCGCGCTAAGCGCACAATGTTGCATGCTTTTAGCATTTGCTCTTAGCACACATACTAAGTGTTGCATATTTAGTATACCCTCTTAGCATAAATGCTAAGCGCACTAGGCATACAATATTAAGCGCTTTTAGCGTTCACTCCTAACATGTATGCTAAGCGTTGCACAATTAGCATGAGCTCTAATATGGGTGCTAAAAATTGCGTGCTTAGTGTGTATTCCTAGCACGCATGCTAAACACTAGGCACGTAACGTTGCGCACTTAACGTGTACTCTTAGCACACATATTAAGCGTTATATATTTATTATCAAATTCGCTTAAAATTTACAAATAAATTATTGCGGGTATGGTAATGAGTACATACCTACTAAAATAGATTTTGTATCGAAACTCCAAACTTGTAATAAATTTAAAAAATATTTAATATTTTATTTTTAAAATAAATACAAATACGAATTTAAAGATATTTATCTCAAACTTGATCTGTTGTCATTCTTACTCTTATTCTAATGAAGTAGCACCCTCTTCTTGTGAAGTTGTTGATTCAGGTGGGTGAACCTAAATGTGTACGTGATGATAATAGTATCCGAGTAGCTCTCTAATTGTAAATATCAGTAATTTTGTATTACTAACATAATTAATTTAATAATGCAAAAAATATTGACAAGTGAGTGAACGAGAGTTGGAAAGCAGAGTGCAATTAGCCCGAGTATTTCATTCTTCTTTCATTACCATTCCATACACCGTCTTTCAATCAAAGAAATTGGCAGTCAAAACCGACTAAACAAAGTATTACAAACAATATGCAGCAGCACATCCTCATCATACCAAACTCGAAAGAAAAGAAGCCCCTCGTCGTACCTTACAAAACTATGACCATGACATTTTTATTATTTAATGTAAAAATATGATTGTGTATACAATGAATCCAAGCCTAGCCATGACCAAAATTCTCCTATATACATACATCTCTCTTGTGATAAGACAATCATGTGAACGCAAAAATGAAACAACAATGAAAAAATCCATCCTAAATCCTATCTTTCATGCTTTTTTGTGGTTCTGATAAAAAATGGAACACACCCGTGCAAAAGCTCTTCTTGTGGTGCTGACAACTCAAAACACACGAATGTATGCCTACAACAGCCAAAAATCAAAATTCTACCAATCAGAAACAAAAAGTCTTCGTGCTAACAACCTCTTCGGCTAGCTGATCAACCAATGAATTTTCTATTTCTCTAACAAGTACCTCAATATCCTCTCCCAACTCTAAACACCCGTCATCTTTTCCCAGTACTTTCACAGATGCATCCTTGTTTGCTTGCTTATCCTGATGATCAAGCAACATCCACAGCTCTTCTTCAATCATGTCAATGCTCTTGGCAAGGCAAAGCCTCATGGATAGAGGCTTCATCAAATGGATCCCAATGCTTGGCTGGAGAATCTCCATCAACTCTGAATTTATACGATCAAACAGAAGCCTCCTCTCTGACCTCTTCCAAGACATCTGCTCACCATATTTCTTCTCCAGCATCTCAAACACTGCAGGGCTTATTGGGCATTCTGGTGAATGCCACATCTCATAGGTCATCCGACCACGTAAACCTGCCTCAGTAAAGACATCAACCAGGTAGGAAAAATCCCTGCTCTCTTCAATGCTGGATATTCCCATGAACTCCTCATTTTTCCTCAAATTGCTGACAGAACCTTCCAATTCATCATCACTTGACACAACCATTCCAGCTCCTTCAGAGTAAGCTTCCAATGACTCTGATTTCAGAAGTTCAAGTTGCAGCTGCAAACCTGGCACAGCGAAAGGACGTTAGGAACTTGAAAAAGTTAAGAGGTGAGAATATAATATTAACATAGAAACCAAAGCAGCTGATTTCATTACCATTCAAATTAGTATCAACACCCAGAAAGCACAAAGAGGTAGATGAAATCTCTTCCTCGAATGGTGGTTCAAGCACCGAGTTGGGACTAGGCTGATAAGCTTCTTCTGAGCTCAAAAGAGATTCAGGGTCTGTGCAAGAGCAGAATGAAGAAGCAGAATCTTCTTTTTGCATTCCAATTGGCATATCCTGCAATACAAGGACAAGAATGAGCAATAAACTTGTTTCAAGGAGTATCACAAAGATGCACAGCCATTTAAAAAAATGGGGAAAAGTTTGTCAAGGAAACTTCTTCAAAAGACGAGGTAAAGAACTAAATCCTGGTTAAAAAGCTGCTATCAAAATTTGTACTATGTGTAACAAAATAGCCAAGTCAAAAACCAACAGAAAATATAGGATAATTGGGATGTAAAGAATGCAACGGTATTTAGACTCTTGATACAGAAAAATTAATTAAATTTAACCGTAAAACTTCTTTATCATTCTAAATTACACCAAGATTTGCACGCATATTGTTCACATATGATATGGCTACTGTATACAGAATAATTAATTAAATTTAACAGTCAAAATTCTCTATAATTCTAAATTACCAAGATTTGCATGCATATTGTGCACATGATATGTCTACCGTATATGTGGTGTATGACCCATGAATTACAAGATCATAATGTCACACATATCAGTATTACAAATTACTCTAAATGTAAAGCATAGCACATCAAATTGTGTGGTGCAAATACGAGTAGATATGCTTACTAAAAGCAAAACCAAAAGGGATTAAATGCATTAACATTTCTTTGGGAGATGGAAAAAGACACATGTAAATGAAGATGTGCAGTTGACCCTATCAGGCTAAGCATAGTTCATTAAAACTTCAGGAAAATTTCAGGCTCGAGATGTATTAACCACTAATAAAGCACTGGAATAAGACAGAATAGCACAACGAATTTTCATGAATGAAGAATGGTTAATTCCCATATGTTCATGATACAGCATTAACTGAAATTACATTTTCATGTTTGTTAACTCAGATCTTGCAGCCTTATCAGCAATATGTGCAGCAAAGCAGGTGCTTTCAAATTATTATAGAAACTAATTCAGAACCAAATCTCAAAGGAAAAGTATGCTAGCACAAAAACTATATTGAAGGGTCCAAGTTGTTATATCAGATATCAAACCTGTAGAGTAGCAGCATCTGAAACTTGAGATGAAAAATAGCCATCCTCCACCAACAGCATGCAGTCTGTCATTTCCAAATGCTGCTCCTTGTGATTTTCTGAAGACCTACCCTCATCCAGAGTTTCTGCATCAGTCACCATGTCAGTAACCATATTGGCGGAGACAACATCATTCACTGATGACTTAGTAGCCAGAGAACTCTGTTCAGATAGATCATTTTCCTCGAGCTTCTTCTGACTGCTATAGCCATACTCACCAAGCGTGAAATTTGATTTACCTGGATTTGATTCTTGATCAGCCATGACAAGCATTTCACCCAGAGTCCTTGTCCTATTAGCCACTTCAACTTCTTGAAACTTTTTAGTTGTTTTCCATCTTTCTAAGATCTCCTTCCTTGCTTCCCTAGACATGTATGCTCCATCTGAATGGCAAAACAATGGCTGCTGCTTATTCTTCCAATCACAGGAATTAGGGGCTGAACATGTCTTCAGCTTAGACTCTTTTACAAGAGTATCACAATCTCTGCTACCTGATTTTGATACCTTCATAAACAAGTTGTTTTTGCACTCCCCTGTTTGTTTGGGGATTGCCTTTGAAATCCTAAACCTCAATTTAATAGGTTCCACATCTTTGCCCATGTTCTTCCTTTTTTTCTCTTCAACATATAAATTTCCTTTTTGAGGACTAAGAAACTCTTTATGCTTCTTATTAATTGAATGAGAATCCCTACAGGTACTAGATGAAGGAAAACATTTTCCAGCATTCTCTTCCTTTCCAAGTTTTGGTTTCAAAACAACAATCCTTTTAGGGAGATTGTCTACCGCCTTTCGTGATCTTAAAAACTTGTATCCATTGCCAAGAACATGTTCCCGATAGGAATCTGTTGCTAGACCAGTTTCAAGATTCCGAAGCAGTTTGACAGTTTCTTGATCAGTTTCCCTCACAGATAGGCTGCATATGTCAGTCTTTCCAGTATTGGAAGCATTTGATGACTTCATAATAGTTGAGTAGCCCGATTGCAAATTGTAAGGAATACCTTGCAAATCATGGAGATTCTTGGTGATCAATGAATCTGGTTTCTGGAGATATTTCATGAAAAGGTCAATTTTGTTACCCACAACTCCCTGTACATCGCAAACTTCCTTTACAGCTGACTGACTCAAGTTCAATTTCCTCACCTCAACTCCTTGTGCATCATTAAAATCTTTCTTCTTTTCAGCTCTCAACCTAAATGAATGGCGTCCATGGGATAAACGATTCCCTCTTACAATTATAGAATCAACTCTCCTCAGATAATTCTCAGAAAGCACTTTTTGTTTTTTTTGGACAGGTTGATGAGGTGCCAACTCATCAAGACCCATCAATCTTGCGAGAACACTTGGAGTACATTCTCTAGCTTCCATCTTTGTCGACATGTATTGAGCTACTCATAGATAAAGACTCCCTAAATTAATGAAATTTCTAAGAAGTGCAAGATCACACCTGCCAAATCAGATAAAGCTTCATGAAGAAGGGAAAAACAACTTGACTCTTATAACAAAATAAATGCTCTTCTACTTCTGTATTCTCTTTCAGTTTTGGCTATTCACTACTTATGAAGGATCCAATAACTGACTAAATCATAATCAACAGAAGAGCTACTTACCAAATCTTCTTCTTCAGTACCAACAGGGTGACAACTGCAATCAGATGCCAAATTTGAACCATTTCTAAGTTTCTCAACCTCCCTGCTTCCTGGAAAAGGTTCCATAATAATTAAATGATCACATATACAGATCACATAGCAACAAATTAAATTTATAAGAAAGAACAGAAAAAGTGAAATAAAATAAAACAAAAAGATAATCCTATGTAAGAATCTTAGATGTGCTGAATCAAAAACAGAATTCAGAACCAAAAAGAAACAAAAATAGAATGTGAACAACAAAAAAAGTTTTTAACCGAAAAAGCCTTCTATTGCAATCATCATAGTCTATAGCAGAAAATCTCTACCATCTTTAAGAGAATTAAAGGAAAGAAAAACGAAATAAAAGGGAAAATTAGAGAGGTAAGCATCCCATAACCCATATCAAAGTTTCTGTTTCTAGGAGCGCCTATTAAGACAACAAAGTAAAGTTTGCTGCAATCAACATGCAAGCAGAAACAAAATCATTAAAGTAACTTCCTTTCTTAAGCAAGTATTAGTATAACAGCTTATAAACAAGTGTAAAGTGCATTAGTGAATCTAAAATAGAGCATCATCGTTGAAAAAGGCAAAAGGCTACCCCATGACATCAGACAAAAGTAAGAATAACAATAATAACCAAAAACAATTGAAACAAAATGATTTTCTTGCCACTATAACGAAACAACATTAATTAGATTCCACTAAATGTAATTAAAGAAACCAAAAACCCACTTAGATAAAAACACAAGCAATAATAAAACCCACACAAAATCATTTAACTGTTAGTAAACAAACTTATAATACAAAAACAAAACAAACCCATAAATGAATCAAGCAAGAGTAAGAAACTTACGTTCTTGTGAGATCTTTGCTTTCAGTAGGTACCCATAAAGCGATTCTTCATAACATGCCAAAAAAAATTTTCTTTCTTCCAAGATAATTATTATCAAATAATTAAATTATAAATGATCCTTAATACGTAAGTATATAATATAATTTTATGTGTTTTTTGCTTATGAATCAAGCGAGAGAAGACACGCCGACGACAAATTGAAAACTGTCACAAGTCAACAACGAAACGGAAACCAATCAGTCACCAGCACTTGATTAATTTATCAAATTTCGGCACGCAAAAACCAACAAAAAAGAAAGAAGTCGGCAAACTAACACATGAGCAACTTTAATCTGGTTTCTTGTTTCTGGGATTTTTTTTAAATAAATCAATGAAAAGGGAATCAAAGAATCAGATAATAAAAGGTGAAAAAGAAAAATTTAGAAAGAGATGATAATATTATGATTGATTGAAGAAACTGAAGAGAAACCATGGTTGTGTTCAGATTGCAGATGATTTTATTTTTTTAGTCTAATTTTTTAATATTTTATTACTTGCCGTCGTTTCGCAAAATTACGCGCGAATCATCGTCGTGTTTCGCGTAGTTGGAGCTACAAAATATACCGTTATTTTAATGTTGAGAATTGATATCTCCACTCCAGATTTTGCTCTGTGCAGCCTGGGTTATTGGTTGAATAATTAGAATCAAGCTGTACTTTTTTTAAAGTATTATTATATTATTTTATATTTAATAATTATTTAATATATTATTTAAAATAAAAACTTTTATTTAAAAAAAATTTATTATTAAAATAATTATAAAGAAAATATAAAATGAGGAGTAATATTATTATTTATAATTTTTTATTTTAAATAATGTATCAAATAATATGAATAATAAAATGATATAATTTTAAAAAATATTTTTTATAATATTTTATTACTTTAAAATTACTTAACATAAAATAAAAATTTTAAAATATTATTTAAAAGTATAGTAATAATCATTGAATAAAAGCTAAAGTCATGGCCAGTGGGTAATGAGTATAGAGGATTTTCGCTTTTTCCCTATATTTAATAATTAAAGCATGTTTCTGAAAATGAATAATTAAAGTTTTTAAATTTCCACCATTGAGCAAGGAGAGGATGAACTAGGTCACGTGACTTGCATGTGGATTAGGTTTTGACCATGTGGAGAAAATTTTGATTTAAAAATAATTGGGTTTCGCCTGCATATTTGGATGGGAAATAGGGTTTGACTTGAATTAACAAGCGCGCGGGGTTTTTGGGTTAGGGGCAGGGTTATCCTTTTTCAGGCCCTCAAAATTATAAAAAAAAAAATGGATTGGGTAATTTTGTGGGTTTGTGGGGCTCAGTTCGTTGCAGACTTGCAGGCTAACTCCTGGGCTTGGGCCATATTTTCTTATGACTAAAAGTATTGGGCTTTTTCTTAGCCCATCTAATTTTAGTCCTTAGACTTGATTAGAAATTTAGGAATTAACTGTGTAGTAGAAATTTTTTATACAAATATTATATTTCAAATTTCAAATTTTAAATAATTATAATATTATCTGTCAATAATTAAATAAATATAATTGCCAATTAAAACTATACTGTCAACAACAACTAAAATACTTGCTTCCTAAGAATTAAAGGCATAAAAACCTTTTAACTGTTATCAAGGTTAGAGTATATTATATATTGTTAGAATTTAGTGATTTTAATTTTGAGTTGGAGATTAATAAAGAGTTGACATGAGGTTGAGTACATGTTGAGTGTATGAGAAATAGACGAAAATAAAGAGCTGAAAGTAAAGAAGGGTGAGAAAGCATAAGAGGAGGCATTCTCTAAGCATTGGAGCGGCGACCCTAGAACATGCTGCTATTTTTGTTTTTATGATATTTCAACTTCTTTGAGTAGGTTTAGATTCTTACACGCATTGACTATTATTGTAACTAGAAATAAGATTTCTAAGGGCAATTTGAAAATTTTATAAACTCTTATAAACTTATTAAATTAAATGTGCATCAATGCATCACACAATAGAGAAATAGAGAGCTAAGACAGTTTTAGGGTATTGAGTTTGCGAGAAAGTGCTATGAGAGTACTTGATGCTAAGTGAACAAGAGAATGCTAATAAACTCTTTGTGAGAATTCATCTAATGATGTATTCTTTAAGAGTCTATTGTGTAAGATTTTTGCGATTTGAAATTTTTTTATGAACTCGTTAATAAAAACAGTTAGGATCCAGTGATCTACAGTAGATATAGGCGTTTGTTGTTGCCACGTAAATTATTTGTGCCTTGTGTATGTGGTTGTTTATCTCTCTTTATATGTGATATTTTTAATTATTAGTTACTAGTGAGTGAAATCTTTCGCAAAATACTTAAAAAACTTTTAGATTGCACGTTCAAAATTCTAATAAATAGTGCCACTGTTATAGTTAGGGGTGGGCATAAAAATCAGAAACTGAACCGAACTAGGTGAACCAAATCGAACTAGGCCGATTTGGTTCGGTTCACTCTAAATTGGTTTGGTTTTCAATTTTCAATACATAGAAAACTGAATTTTCGGTTCGGTTCGGTTCTCGGTTCCTAACCAAAGAACCGAGAACCGAACCAGTTAACCAAAAAATATTTTAAAAAAATTTAAAATGCCACGTGGCTATTTTGATTAGAGGGTCTATAATGTTATAATGGTCATGGCTGCACTCAATCCATAGTATATAAAGGCTAAACCCTACTCTCAAAATTGAAAATTGAAAACGTAAATTCTCTCGTCTTCTCTTCTCACTCTCAGATTAGATCTCGGTCTCAAACTCAAAGGCCTCAGCTTCAGTGCTTCATCGGTCGCCGTCCAGGACTCCACACCATCGTCCACGTTGTCATCCATTTGCGAGCTGTGACGCCCACGACCTCACCGCTTGGGTCTTTGTCACTTATTTGCATCCACGTCACCGTCCAAGCTGTTATCCATGCTATCGTACACACCGCCGTCCACGTTGCCGTCCACCTACGACCTTCGATGACCACGGCCTCACCGCTCGGGTCTTTGTCACTCATTCGCATCCACGCCGCTGTCCACGCTGTCGTACACACTGCCGTCCACGTTGCTGTCCACTTGCGACCTTCGACAACCACGGCCTCACCGCTTTGGTCTTTGTCCCTTATTTGCATCCACGCCACCGTCCACGCTGCCGTACACACGACTGTCCACATTGCCGTCCACCTGTGAGTTGCGACCACCACGCCCTCACCGCTCGGGTCTTTGTCTCTCATTTGCATCCACGCTACCGTCCAAGCTGCTGTCCATGCTGCCGTACACACTACCGTCCACGTTGTTGTCCACCTGCGAGCTGTGACAACCATGGCCTCACTGCCTCGGTCTTTGTCTCTCATTCGTATTCACGCCGCCGTCCAAGCCGCTGTCCACACTGCTGTCCACCTTTGAGCTGCGACAGTCACCACTTTTGTGCTTCACTGCTCAGGTAAAAAATGCTCATCCTTTTTGGCTTTCTGAAGCCATCACCTAACTTGAAACTTGGAGTGGATGTGTTGTTTAACTAATTTGTGTTGCCTTGGTACGCTTTGCTGAATTTGCTCAATTTTTGTTTCCTTGGATTAATTAGATGTGAATTTATATATTTACATTGTTAAGTCAAAACTTGTTAGGTTCATCCCATTATAAGATCGATAATACCAACATGCTTGATAAATTTTATTTCAAGTCAATTACTTATTTAGTAATTGCTAATGTATGTATATAGGCCCCCATGAATTGGAACATGGTAAAAAATTTAAATAGTATTATTTGATTATTCATCGAGTCTACATGACTGATGATATCATGCATGTTTATTATAAAGAAACAAGTTGCTGATAATTTGTTAAGTGTTATGAGTTATTAACTTATGGTGTATAGTTTTTGTTAATATTGTTATAGTTGAGTTGTGAATTTGTTAAGTGTTATGAGTTAGTAACTTATTTGTGTTAATTTAATTTAGCAAAATGGATAAAAGGATTGAACAAGAACAAAAAAGTGTTGACAAACCCCAGAAACCAAGTGGCCTTAAAGTTTCCGATAGTTGGTCTTATTTTGTGAAGATTGAAAATGATAGAGCCAAATGTATCTATTGTGGTAAAACTTATGCTGCTCATTCTATTAAGAATGGGACCACTAATTTAAACAAGCATTTATTAATTTGTACGAAGTATTTGACCACCATCATAGATGAGAGTCAAGGGGTATTAAGTCAAAATCTAATTGCTAAAGGTGGTGCTAGTAGTGTCATGTCTGTTACATATAATAAGGAGGATTGTAGGAAAACTTGTGCCAAAATGGTGATTTTAGATGAGCTGTCATTTAGTTTTATTGAGGGTAGAGAATTTCGTTATTTTTACCATGTTGTGTGTCCAAGGTTTGATCCCCTATCTAAAAGAATCCTAATTAGAGATATATATCAGTTGTACCTCGATGAAAAGATTTTGTTGAAGAGTATTTTTTCTGCAAATAAGGTGAGGGTGTGTATTACTACTGATACTTGGACTTCTATACAAAATATAAACTACATGGTAGTAACTGCTCATTAGATTGATGCGGATTGAGAGTTACAAAAAAGAGTTCTAAATTTCTCTCAAATCACAAATCATAAGGGAGAAGCAATTGAAAAATATATTGAGAATGTGTTACATGATTGGGGCATCCAAAGGATATTCACAATTACTGTGGATAATGCTAGTGCTAATGATGTGGCAATTAGCTACATGCGGAGGAGATTAAAGAGTTGGCAAGTTGATGGGACATTTTTGGATGGGAAATATCTACATTTGCTGTGTGCTGCTCATATCATTAATTTGATTGTTGGTAAAGGATTGAAAGAAATAAGTGATTCAATTGCTAGTATTCGAAATGCAGTCCGATATGTTAGATCATCTCCCATGAGATTAAAAAAATTCAGAAAGTATGTTGAATATAAAAATATTCAAGAGAAAGGGCTTGTGGTTATGGATGTCCCTACTAGGTGGAACTCCACCTACTTGATGTTAAGTAGTGCCTTGAAATTTTAAATTGCATTCGAGCATTTAGAAGAGGAAGATGGACACTACTACAACTACTTCAACAGTAGTGATGATGGGAAGGGTAAAGTAGGGCCACCCAAATCTGAAGATTGGAAAAATGCTCAAGTCTTTATTGAATTTTTGAAGACATTTTATGATGCAACTTTGAAATGTAGTGCCTCTTTGACGCCTACATCTCATTTGTATTTTAGTCAAGTTAGTAAAAATTTATTTCTTTTTTAGTCGCAAATAAATTAATTAAAGGTTGAATATATATGTGTTTTAGACTTTTATAATTTGTATTTTTTTTTTTAGGTAAGCAAGATTCAATTCTAGCTTACAGGATTGAGTGAGAAAGATGATGATGATAATTTGTTGAAGAGAATGGCCATTAATATGAAAAAGAAGTTTGATAAATACTGGGGTTCGTTGAATACTATGAATAAATTGTTGATTATTGTTGTTGTTCTTAATCCCCGATACAAGATGGAGTATGTAAGTTTTTGTTATGGGAACTTGTATGCGCCAAATGTAGTTAAGAGTATGCAAGAAGGGATTAAAGAGTTGTTGTTCTCTATGTATGATTTTTATCGTGCCCAATATTGCACTTTATCTGTTAATGTTCCTTTATCCAATATAAACGTAGAAGACAATGACTTGGATGTGAGGAATAAAAGAATGAAATATGATACAGAGGAAGCTTTTAAGAGATAAAAGAAAAAATTACAACCAATTATTGAAAAGTCAGAAGTGAAAATATATTTTCTAGAGCAAAGTGAAGAATCTCATAATCTTTATTTTGATATTTTGGGTTGATGGAGGAACAATTGTACTAAATATCCTATTTTGTCTCTTATTGCTAAGGATTTACTTGCAATTCCTATTTTTACAGTGGCTTCTGAAAGTGTATTCAGCACAGGTGGACACATTCTTAATCCATTCAGAAGTTCATTGACTCTAAAAATGGTAGAAGCTCTGATTTGTAGGCAGAATTGGCTTCAATCTTCAATTAGAGATAGAGAACTTCAGTTAGCATTGATGCCTTTGATATCCAAGATTTAGAACTTTATGAGTCAATTCAATCTGGTAAGTACATTTAAATATTTATCATGTACATAAATTTAAGTTATTATTTTTTTTTACTACTATGTTAATACTTAATATGTTATTGATATGTTATAATTTTATGTTATATAGAGGTGGAGAATTCTGTGCTTACATCATTGGATATTCAAACGCATGTGAATATGGAAGAGAGCTACGGTGATATTGGGGAGTAATGTTATGTACTTATGTTGCTATATCACAAATATTAAAGATTTGATTATTGTTGTTTAAAAGTTGATTTTTTTTATAGACTTTTGCTTATGTTGATCTTATTATGGACTTTTAATTGTGTTCGTCTTTTTTATGGACTTTTGTTGTTTGTGTTGACATTTTTATAGACATATTAACCTTTTGAGTTCTTCAATTTTTATGTTATATTGACCTTTTGCTTTTAATTTAAGGTTTTGAATTTTTATTTTTATTTTTATTTTATATTATTATATTTTATTGTTAATTGGTTATGTCATAAATTATGTGTTGTTATATTATATAATTGTATTTGTATATTATAAATTAGAATTGTTAAGTCAAAGTATAATTATAATTGTTTTTAATTTAAGTTGCTTTTAATTTTATTTGTGTAATATATATTATTTTTTATGAGATTTTTTCTAATGGGCTTAATATAGTATTTAAAAAGAGGATTTGTTAACTAAATGGTCTAATAAAAGTGAAGAAACTGATTTTAATGGAGCCCAATTAAAAAAGTTTAAAAAGCTCAGAAAAACAGAGTTTAAAATTTGATCCGAACCGAAATCCGACTCGCGAACCGAAATCTAACCCAAGAACAGAACTGAGGAACCGAACCGAAAAATTGAACCGGGGGACCGAACCAAGGAACCAAACCGAGTCGAACTGAATCGGTTCAGTTTAGTTTTACCTATTCACGGTTCAATTTTTGGTTTTACTCTACAAAAACCGAACAATTCGGTTCGATTTTTGGTTTTTCGATTCACCCCAAAAACTGAACCGAACCGAAAATGCCCACCCCTAATTATAGTTGAGATTAATACCTAAATAATACCATATTTAAGAGTTTAAATCGATTTCTTAACACAAATTATTTGCATAATATCTTGTGTTATAGATATTATTACATAGTACTCTTCTAGCATATGTCCAAAACAAAATGAGAGCCTTCAATACCTCTTTGAGTATTGTTGTTGTTGTTGTTGTTGCTGCTGCTGTTATTATTATTATTATTACTACTATTATTATTATTATTATTATTGTATGGAATTACTGTTATGTGTAAGTAAAAATTTATATGTATAAAAGTAATTGCCTTAACTAATGTTATAATTAGGTAATTTTTCAATCTTTTAAGTTTCAGTCTAATGTCAATATAGTGCTTGAAAATTTATTCTTAAAAGAAATTATTAGCATATTAATTTAGTATGATTTCACGGTGTTTCATTAGATGGCATGATTTCATTTTAGTCGGAGTTTTCGGACTTTGATACCATGTGAGAAAAGTTAAAAAGAAAATAACAAAACAGGAAAAATAATAAAGATAAATTGAGAAACTTTAAAGATTATATTATTACTATAATTCTATGTATTATAAATACTACATAAATGGCCTTTATATGAGTTTTAGGTTAACATAAATAAAGAATATATATATACATATAAGGAAACTAAATATAAACTATTAATTATAAAATATATATGGTAATAAATTAATTGTCTTAATTTCTCTTAATTTTTTTATATCTTTAACATCCCCTCTCAAACTCAAGATAGTAGAAAATTGAGTTTGAAAAGAAACATTTTTTATTGTAATAATGCACGTTGAGATACAACCATTGCCAGCAAATGATAACCTTTATTAGAGAGAAATAACATTTGTAAAAGAGATGTAATGTTGTTATAGAGTGATAATGTTGTCAGAATGACAAGCACGTCGAGAAGATCAACCACTACGATTGCAAACGCGTTGATAGAGAAAACAAGAAACTAATTGTTGCGGGTGTAAGTGCGTTAAGAAAATCAACCACTGCGATTGCAAACGCATTGATAAGGAGATAGAAAATTAACTATTGCAAGTGCAAGTGTGTTGAGAAATTCTATATAAAAAAGATTAAAAACAAAGCCAACGAACAACTAGCTCTTAGAAAGAATCACAAGATTTTGAGAAAGATTGTAACATAGCTCTAATACCATGTGAAAAATATAAAAAGAATATATTTTATTGTAAATATAAACTGTACAATGAAGCCTTTATATAGGCTGTTGAAGCGGAAGTATACAAACGAGCTAAACAATTCACCCAAGTAATATAATAATGCAGAACAAGTTATTAAGAAATAAAAGAGAGAAAGGGGTAGAAGAAGAACACACAAAGAATTACGTGGTTCAGCAACTTGCCTACGTCTACGGCGGATCAAGATCACACTCTTCTCTTATTCTGAATCACAAGGTAACCACAAAGTATGCCTATTATAAGAAAGATCACAAAGAATACTCTCTCTTGCTCTCTAGGGATTTTCTCTCACAAAGAACCACTAAGAATAACCACTAAGAATAATCACTAAGATTATTGTTGATCACCAAGATCTCTCTAAGATCACAAAGATCTCACTAACTTGATCACAAAGGTTGTCAAGTTCACTAAGTTCACTAAGTTATGTTTACAAGCCAATTGATAGCCTTTATATAGGCCTTGGGGCGTCCTAGGTATTCCCTATATGTGTGGGAGTCGTATTAGGGAGTCTTAGAGCAAGTGGGAGACGAAATTAGGAAGTTTCCTAATTTCGGGACACTGTTCCCGCGTTCAGCGCCGCGGCGCTGGTTTGCGTCGCCGCGGCGCTGGCCCGATATTTGCTGAGCGCTGCGGCACTCAGGTACTGGAAGTGGCGCTGCGGTGCTCATCCTGGTTGCCGCGGCGCTGGCGCCTGATGCGCGCCCTTCTTCAGTTTTCGCCTCCTTTCGTGTCCGTCTTCGATCCGTGCGCACCCTACGCACTTGGCTTGATCTCCAAATCATATTCCAATGATTTTTAATCAATATTCTTACATAGGCTATAACCTTATTACAAAATAAAAAAATAACATACATAAAAAAATAATATTTTATATTAATAACATGTATATAAAGTAAAAAAATATAAAGAAATTATTTTAAAATAATTTCAAAATAATTCGTTAATATTAATAACCCAAAATCTTCTGATCTTCTAATTTTTAAGTTTTAATGTGTTAAATGATATGAGATCATATGATTAATTTTCTTTGATTAACTTCATAAATCTTTGACCGTAACGTAGTGATGTTGAATTTAAAATTGAGATTTTATTGAATCGTGAACTAGACAATTATTAGGAATCGAATCTCAAATGTGATGAGAATGGATCACATACCTGACAATTAGATTATTAGAGGATTTCTTTTGTCTGATGCTATAAAAATTATTAAAGTCGTAACTTTAAAAATATAGTCACGCATGCCTCCCATCATCAATTCAATTTCTTACTTATCTCTCTTCCTTTGCTAATTCCCCCTTTGTCTCTTTTTGATGATTTTTAGCTTTTGAAAAACATGACAAACGCTTTCTTATATATTTATTGACATTATTAAATATTAAATGGAGAAAGAGAAGTGCTCCAATAATATTCCTTTCTCCTCCCCAACCACATTGACATTTTGACTTGTAGCCATGAAAGGCCAGAAGTTTCTTTAATAAAGAATCACAAGCAACAAATTAATGGTCTAAGAGAAAACAAAAAGAAAAGACAATGAGATGTCATATAAAGTTGTAAAGTTAAATGACACACACAAGGGGCATTGCTTTATAAACCCACTTGCCTTGTGATATTGTGGTCGAGGAATACGTACAAGATACCTATGAAATGCAATGATAAATGAACCTATTCTCCATACAAGTTTACAAGCACTTGAATACAAGTTTAGCATGGACCATAAATATATCTTTCTTTCAACACTTTGTCAACACATGGAACATATATGTTTTATTTTTTTCAATAAAGCTTTATTGTTGTTTGAGATTGGTTTTGAACTTTTCCTGTCCAACTTAAATAGAAGGCCAAGAAGCTAAAAATAGCACTTAGCGCAGTTATAGCACTTAATTAATTTTTCTGATTTTTAATCAAGTGATAAGTGTATGTCCTCTCCATCTATGTAGAGAGAGTTTCAATTCCATCGATTATAGTTTTTTTTTTCTTTTAAAAAAGAAATTGTTATCCCCAAATGTTAGAATGATTTTCTTCTTTATTGAGAATAGTACTTAATCTTCATATAATTTTAAATGGTTTCCATAAGCATCAAATTAAGTAGTGTCATTCTTTTATATATAATTTTAATTTTAAATGGTTTCCATAAGCATCTAATTAAGTAGTGTCATTCTCTTTTATATATATATATATATATAGATATATTTCATTTTTTGAAAAACATAAAAGAGACTCAATTGAGTCCTCTAGTACATTTCACCATTTATATTGAATTTTTTATTATAAGAAAATAAGTATACATATGGTATAAATTCAGCTTAGAGTATAAAATATTGTGAGTGCAAACAGTTGATTCAGTATTAATTTTTAAATGGTCGATATTAATACACATTACTAATAAATGAGGGACAATGACATTTTCGCCCTCGAATTTGGTTCAATACTCAATTATTTTTCTTTCTGTTAGTTAGTTTCTGTTACATTTGACGATTGAAGGGTAAAATTGTAACTCAAAAGAAAGATATTAATGCACTTTGACAAGTGTTAAATAGTCCTTGATTATTAATTAATTAAATAAAGACAACCTACTACTATTCGCTCGCGGTAGGTCGTTGCGGGCTGCTAGACGTCGACAACAAAAATGATTAAAATTTATATCATTAAATTTTATTCTCTCTAGATCTACACAATGATGTAATTATTTTTGACAAAACAAATACCACAAGGCAACCAAATACACAATGGGAGGGTGGCGGCTATGGTAGTGCACGTCAAACAAGGCGGCAATGACGTGCACCACCGACATTGTTGGATAGATCGACTATGGTGGAGAGCGGCGACCACCTTTCATAAGTATAAAATGGATATATACTATTCTCCTTATTTTAGCTTGGATTATTGTCCTTTTTCAGAAATTACGGTCTATTTATACATACTTTTGTTAAAATTGCAGGACAAGAACTTGAATGAACTAAAGGCAGAGAAAAGTAGCAAAAAGAAGGCTAAAGAGCAGAAAATTTAGAGATGAAAATGCAGAAAAAGATTGGACGCGATTGCGTTCTAGAAGAAAATGCACCAGTGTTCATCCAGCCGCACGTTTAGCACAAATGCCCCAACGTTTCTGGGAATTTAAACGTTGTAGCATTGACATGGAGGATGAGTAGCGTAATTCTTAGAAAATTTTCAAGATCCCTACACCTAAGTGTTGGAAGACAATGCAGCAGCGCCACTTTATCAATGCCTCAGCGCCAATTATGCAATGCAATAGTTCCAAAACACCCTAGCATTGCTAAACTTTAACGCTGCATCATTCGTACATGATAGCTTGCAACGCCTTTATATTATTAAAAAAATGTTGTAGTATTACAATAATTTTTTACACTATATAAAGCAACTCTTTTAGATATTTTTATAAAAGGAACATTTCATGTTCATCTTAGCATTTAGGGAGCATGTTCTAGGTCAAAAATCACATTTTTTAACTGCAAAGAAACACATTTCAACACTTATAATCCATTGGAAGAAGGATCAACGTCACTAAGAGAGGTTAATACTTGCAAGAGAAGCATTGGAGTTAAGGCTTGGAAGATTATTTGAACTTCATTTCTGAATTTATTGATCTAAACTTATCATTATGTTATATCTTGTAATTTATTTTCTAAACTTCATTATGTTGAACAAAATTCACGTGTCTAGGATTTTAGTGTTAAACTTAACTATATGTTTGTAAATATTTAAACTTTACATGCATGAACTTGGTTTTTATTCATTTTATTGGTGCTTAACGCTTATATTTGAACTGGCCAATCTTATGTATGAACTTTGAATTCATTGGGATAAACTTAAAAAATCCATATCATTGAATAGCCTAAGATAAAGTGATGTATAATTATAGAGTAGCATCTACAAGTTTCGATATAGGATAAGACTATACTTATATGTCATGTATCGTCAATATAACGTGTTCATAATAAACCTTGATTTATTCAAATTACCATAAGAACATAAAAATTTGGTAGATTAAGGTATAATCGCTCGATCATTGAAAAAAGCTTACGATGAGATTCGTATTGTGGCCAATAATTAAAATAATGGATTAATAATTGGGATAACAAAATCATATTGAAGGGATAGTCATAGTCCTAGATACTTTTCATATAGTGAATGCACTTTATTGTTTGCACAATTAGGGTTGATTAACATTATTAGTATTTGTTTGTCTTGATAAAGGCATGGGGACACAATTTTAGTATTTAGTTAAGAATACGCACAAATTTCTCGTCGGATTGACACTCTATTCATTACTTTATTACTTGTTCACGATAGCGTGCACTTACGCTCACACATCACACACAATAAGTTTTTCGCATTGTTACCGAAGAATTTAGTTATTATTGCTAATATTAATACTAATATATCTTATTATTACTTCAGATATCTCTTTGTACAATTACTTTTTATTTGTTTTTGTGCAGTTATTATTTTACTTGTTTTAATTTTCATTTTTCAATTTATTAATTCATTCTTAATGGTGGAACAACAACAAGTTAGAACACAAAGACTTCATCAAGATTTTTTTGTCCCACAAGTAAGCGACATACAATCTAGCATTTGGTCTCTTTCCATAGAAGTCAACTACTTTAAAATTCAGTTGGAGATTATTCAATTGATAAAGACTTTAGTACAATGTAGTGATTTGTTAAATAATGATCTTAATGAGCATATCGAAAAATTTGCAATTTATACCAACATGATGAAGTCTCAGATGATGCAATACGGCTTTTACTATTTATTTGTTTCCTTTGAGATAAAGCAAAGATTTGGCTAAGATCACTACCATCGGGGTCTAATACAACATAGGATCATTTAGCTCAGAATTTTCTATAAACTTTTTCCCACAAGCTATGACAGCAATGATGAGGAATGCAATAATGTCTTTTGTGTAGTATGACTCAGAATCTCTAGATTTGGGAGAGGTTTAAAACGTTGCTAAGAAAATGTCCACACTATGAGTTCCAAAATGGCTACTTATACAAACCTTTTACAATGGGTTAGTTGGGTATTTAAGAATCATAATTAATGTTGTAGCAGAGGGTGCACTAATGAATAAGTCTGTTGATGATGCTTATAAATTGTTAGAGGAGATGACATTTAATAATTATCAATCGACAGCTGAAAGTGTTGCTCTAAGGGAAATCACTGAGCGGGTAGTACAAATTAGTTGTGATTTTTACAGTGACAACCATCCAAATGGTCAATACATTGAAAATACACATTATATTAGAAGTTGTAACTAATAGTAGCATGACCTTAGTTTCTATTTGTATTATTTTGAGTTGAAGGATCATACACTTGCTTCTTGGAGTAGCAATCAAGAACAAACTTCAAGTCAAGTGAGCCTTTCTAGAATTTCAGCAGAAAATTAGTTGCAATATGAAAAGAGTCCTACTCTAAGGGATGCATTCATGTAAATCATAAAGAATGTAAATGCTCTCTGATAAGGTCTATTTACCTCCCTACAAGCTGAAGAAACTCATATTGAGCAGTTGGCAGATGTTGGCTATATTCATCCTCAAGGAACTTTACATAGGAACATAAAACTCTATTCGCTTGAAACCATTAAACATTGTGAGAAAATTGATGTGGCAAGTAGGTACAGCAACCTAAAACCACTAAAGAAGCCAAATCAGAAAAAGAATCATCTTATAGATAAAGAGCAAATAGAAGAAAAAGGGAAAACTCATGAGAAAGAGCAATAAGGTTTCTTAAGTCATTGCAAGTCACTTTCTCCATTGCTTAAGGACCTTGAAAATAAGTATCGTGATCACTATTATTCTAAGGATTTCTCCTATTGTTAGAAGATCAACATGATAATTTTCAATAAAACACCACTACCTCCCAAACTATAAGTAATAGATTCCTTCAAGAATCATGTGTATGAAAAGAAAGTGTTGTGCAAAAAAGACCAAGAAATAGTATAGCAAGATTATAAAGGAGAAATTATAGATACCGGACAACGAGGTTCACTTATCCAGTCTAAGATTAAAATCTTCCTAGTAAGGATTAAAGTAAAATGGTCAGAGAAATTACTTGAAGATTTTCTATTGAAGCTGTGGAAGTCAAAGAACAAAAATGTCAACACTCTAAGATACCAACTAAAGTTCCATAGGCGAGACACCTTAGATATAAAATTTGATCCACGATGAGCCAAAATAAAAGATGTCAAGTCGATGACATTAAATAAAGCACTACTTGAGAGGCAACCCAAGGTATATTTTATTTTGTTTAAGTCTATTTTGTTTTATTTAACTTGTATTTATTTTCTTTTTGGTGTGAGTTAAGGACATGGACCAGGAAAAATGTGAGCCAATGCCTCTTCATTCTAATAGAGAATGCCCTAGCATTAATTCTCGAGCAGTTTCAGAAATTTTAGACCATTTTAATGCTAGGGCATCTAAATGCCAACGCCCAACATTAAGCAAAACACTGGAGTGTCACAAGCACAACGCCCCCGCATTCATAGAAGTCATCCAATGATAAGGCGTTCAAAATTCTCAGCATCCCTATGTTCCTATTCAATGCTGGGGTAGTACATTTTCAGCACCCCGGGGTTAATTCCAGAAAGTTTGAAAGGTCCTCAAAAGCCACTAACGCTCTTGCGTTAAATCCCAATGCCACAATGTTCCTAGTTCACACTTTAAAAGGCCAACAGTCAAGTCTTCAACGCCCCCACATTCTTACTTTGTAGAGCTCCAACGTCCATCCAAGGAAGATGAATGTTGCAGTGTTATAAAGAGAACTCTATGGCATTCACTTGAAAAAAAAGGCACCTACAAATTTTTATTGTTATTATCTATTGCTATATTTTTCTTGTGTTGGGTTGTAATGATGATTACTAGTCTATGATAAGAAATTAAAAACTAACTGCATAACTTATTTTTCAATTCCCTATAAAATGATAGATACCTTAAATAATTCATGCACCAATACTTAGATATATTTTAACCTTGTTTGTAATCGCCAATTTTTTAGCACTTGAATAAAGCTTATGTTAATTGAATTCTTGCTTAGAAATGCTAATGTTCAAGTAGTACACTCCAGTCCTAATTAATAGATAAACACTCTAGAACATGTTTTGATTACAGCTTAAGGTGAAATCCTAGATAACACATGAATAATGAGATGAAATTAGGCCATCTTTAGACTATTTGAGCCTTTTTAGTCTACCCTTATTATATATTTACCCTTAGTCACCCCATTTGAGCACCATTTTTCTTGAACAAACATATTATAAGCCTAAACCTTGAGTTTAAGTACCTAAAACACCCTTTACACCATTGACACTAAGTATATTGAGAGATATTGAGAATGTGTTAAGTTATGGTTGAGTGAAAGTGAAAAAAAACAATGAAATATGGTGAATAAGCATGACATTAAGTTAGGGGGAGTTGTGATAAGTTTATTATAAAAAAATCAAAAAATAATACAAAAAACAAAATAAGAGAATGAATAAGTGGTTGAGATTAGGTAAAAATATAAGTTTAAGGATATTTAAATCAAGTGTAGGAAGTTCAAGTGGTAGCCAAAGGGACCTAATGTTCATAGTATAAATTAAACCAAATTTTTATCCAAAATAACTCATCTTGACCCTAACCCTACATTACAAGCTAATAAAAGATCTAATAGATCTCTAAATATGTGTATTTCTATATTAATAGATAGTTGTATGAAAAACAAGCTTATAGTAGTATTTTGTGCTTAAAAATATGCCAAGACATCTCTTTTCTGTATATCTTGAGCACTTGAGCTCATCTTGGTAAATTCATCTAACACTTGCTTATTTTGCATACACACAAGGTGGTCACTTGTAAACAAGAATAAAAGTGCTTAATTTATGTGTTTTGAATTGTTTAGAGTATTTATTAATTCAAAAAGAATTAAAGAATAAGTGAAGCAGCCTTAGAGACAATGGAATGATCATTAAATCAATCCAACCGTTTATTAGTTTTTCATCTGTTTCTTTTTTTTTTATTTCCTTTTAAGTTTTTATTTTCTTGTTATTCTCTCTCATTGCTTGAGGATGAGCAATTGTCTAAGTTTGAGAATATTTGATGCGTGTAAATTAGACATATATTTAGACCTCAAATTATTTTAGGAATTATCCATTTTCGAGTAATTTCAGAATTATTTATGCTTTAGGTTTGTTTTTACAGGGTTTTATCATGATAAGATGAGAAAGAAAGGAATTGGAGCAAAAATATAAATTGTTACAGTAATAATGAACAATAATTTACTATAGTGATCAACGGCCTAATGTTCATATAGTAATGAACGCCCAACATTGAACAGTGAATGCTCCAGCGTTGGGCCGATTATATAAATGCCTTGTTTCATCTCTAAACGAGGAGTTCCACCTCCAACCTAACACTAACCCAATTTGTCTCAATCCTAACACGTCCCTAACCTAGAAATCATCCTTATATTGTGCAAAAACAACATTTAAAGCTATTTTAGAGAGAGATTACACAATCAATAGCATTTTAACCAACCACTGGAGGATTCAACTAAGCTTAAAGATTGATTTGAGGCTATCTTGTCTTTGTAAATTTGGTTTGGATTGGTTGTATCATATTTTATTATTGTTATTTAGCCATTAAACTCTTATTATGTTGATGTAATTTTATTATTTAAGGCTATAGAGTTGAACTCAAGATGTGTACTTGAATTATTTATTATGAATTCAATTTGTTTGTTATTAATACTTTCAATATGCTAGGAATGGTATTCGATGATTAAGAAACACTTGGATAAACTTGGAAAAGGCATTATAATATTTAGACCTAGACAAATTTATACATGATTACAGAGTAATATCTACAAGTTTCGATATATTTTATCAAAACTTACTATATTTTTAGTTTGAAGAATAGGTGAAGCTGTCTTTAAGACAGTGGCATGATCATCAAATCAATCCAACCATTTATTAGTTTTTCATATGTCGAATTTTTTTGTTTCCTTTTAAAATTTTATTTTCGTGTTATTCTCTCTCATTACTCGAGGACGACCAATTGTCTAAGTGTGGGGGTATTTGATGGGTATAAATTAGACATATTTAGACCTCAAATTATCTTAGAAATTGTCTATTTTCGAGAAATTTTAAAATCATTTATGCTTTGAATGTTATTTTTATAGGGTTTTATCATTATAAGATGGAAAAAGAAGGAATTTGAACAAAAATATAAATTATTATAGTAAATCACTACATTAATGGTGAACAGTAACAACAAACAATGATTTGTTATAGTGATCAATGCCCCAGCATTCATACAGTGATCAATGCCTTAGTGTTGAACAGTGAACACTCCGGCGTTGGGCCGATTATATAAATGCCCTATTTCGTCTCCAAACGGAGAGTTCCACCTCTAATCTAAACCTAACATATTTTCTCTCACTCTAACACATTCCTAACCCAAAAATTATTCTCATATTGTGCAACAATAACATTTAAAGCTATTTTGAAGAGAGATTACACAATCAATAGCATTTTGGCTAATCATTAGAGGATTCAACCAACGCTTAAGGATTAATTATAAGCCATAAAGCCTTTATAAATTCTATTTTCTTTGGTTGTATCATGTTTTATCATAATTATGTAGCCATTAAACTTTTATTATGTTGATGTAATTCTATTATCTAGGGTTATATTTTTGAACTCAATATGTGTACTCGAATTGTTTAATCCCATTACTATAAACTCGATTTATTGTTCAATTTGTTTGTTAATAATGCTTTCAATATACTAGGAATAGTGATTGGATGATTGAGGAATACGTGGATAAACTTAAAAAAACACATCCTAGTGTTTAGACTTAGCCAAATTAATACATGATTGTGGAGTAGTATCTATAAGTTTCGAATTAGGATAGAAATATATCTAATTAACATGTATGGTCAATACAACTTGTTCGTAATAAACTTTGACAATTCAAATTACTATAAAAATTTGGTAGATTAAGGTATAATCGATCGACCATCGGAAGAGGCTTGTGAGGAGGTTTGTGTTGCGGCTAATAATTGAATTGAGGGATAAACATTAGGATAACAAAATCATATTGAGGAATAGATATAGTTCTAGATACTCTCTCCTTAGTGATTAGACTTCATTGCTTGCATAATTAGGGTTAATTAACATTAATAGTGCTTAATTTTAGTATAAACATATCTAATTAACATTTTTCTAGATAAAGGCAAAGAGACATAATTTTTGTAGTTAGTTAAGAATAAGTACAAATTCCTCATGGGATCGACACTCTACTCATCACTCTATTACTTGTTCATGATTTTGTGCACTTGCGATCACAAATAACACACAACAAGATATTGAGAATGTCTTAAGTTATGGTGGGTGAAAGTGGGAACCACGAATAAATCAAGGTTCATTATGAACAAGTTATATTGACCATCAATGGGACTGGGTACTGAACAGACTCATAAAGACCTCTAATATATATCTTATAAAGCCATCAATGAAAGGTTTTACGAGTTGAGTAGTATTTGTGATTCTTTGACCTGAGCGCTACGGTGGGCTTGTGAGTGATCTACTATACTTTGTTTCCATCATGTTAGAAATCTTTCATAGTCTCATCGCCGAGTGTCCCTGGGTATGGTCCGATGCTCATGAAGTTCGGTGTGCGTAGATATGGGATCCATTAGCTCATATGGGTGAGTTGTATATTCTGATACTCCGAGATTATATTTCAAAAAATCTTGTAGTCACAAGTATAAACCCTGATAATAGTTTCTATAGGGCTAAACAATATCGCAAAAGTATTTGCGGATATTGTTTATGAAAATACAAATCTGGAGATAAATTCAGGTTAAGCACATAGAAATTTTATGGTTATGATCTATCTCTCTGCTCTTCCAAGATATAAATTGATAGACGGATTATACGCATATACTATAACCTCAACTTATATGGTCTAACGCATTACTTTGTAATATCTGTAACATGTGGGGGGCATCGTTCACGGACGTATGAAGGAGTTTCATATGACAAATCGGGCGTGGACCTAGAGAGTCCTACAATATAAAGTGTACTCGTTGCACAATAAGATAGCAAACTGAATTTAATAATTTGATCTAGGAAATTCTAGCAAACTGGATATTTGTTTAAAGATCCCCTCAGGATGTGTATTTGTCAATACTTAATTATTAAGTATTTGTCAAGACTTAATTATTAAGTACATCATATAATTAGTTGACATAAGTTGTAAACTAATGGGATGTTGACAAGTGACATAATTTGATCCATAAATTATTTTTACCTTAAATTGACCTATTAATCTTACTAGTAAAAATAAGTAAGGTAAAATAATTATTCAAAATTATTTTGAATAATTAATTAAATATTATATATAATAATTGTTATTATAAATGTCAATGGGGGTACAAACAATTATTACTATGACCTATTAATAATAACATGATATTATGAATGATGGAGCACTATTGAAGTAAAGTTTAGAAAACTTATAAAAATTAAAAATATTTTAATTTTTATTAAATGGGTAGTTAAATTACACTAGCACAATAATAAAAGAAAATGTAGATGTCATTTTTTAATTTTATTTGTATTAATTAATAGTGCTGTAAATTTATTCAATGGATAAGCACTAGTAAAAAGAAAAAACATTGGTGGCTAACAAAATTAATGGATATACCATTTATTTATTTATTTATTTTGGTGGAGAAACAAAAAAAACAAAAGTGGTTCAACCATTAAAAAGAGGAATTGATTTGATCAATTCTCTCTCAATTTTTATCATCGGGAAATACTCATCAAGTGATATGAAAATATAAAAATATGAATGAGAAGTGTGCAAGAGTTGAGCAAAAATAAGTCTTTGAAAATTAGTTTCAAAAGGGGATATGCAAGAGTTGCATAATCACTCTATTTTTAGAAAACATATTTGTATTCAAAATATTGAACACATACTGCTACCATTCGAATGGAAGCTCCACAATCCCACCGGATTGTTGTGCATTAAAATTGTTCAAGAGTAGACTTCAAGGTGAGCTCCAAAATTTAAAATCTTCACAAAAGTTTATCAAAGGTATGTTCTTGCAATCTTGACTTGTTTATAATTCAGTTTACATATTGATTATATGTTTAATTTCATTGTAAATCATATATGTGAGACATATATTTAAGTTTATTAACATCTACACAATCACATGTATACAAAAAAAAATACGTTAACAAATAGTATCAGAGTACGTTTATTGTGTTTTTGGGTTGTTGTAGTGTTATATGAAGTGTTTGGAATGCCTAAAAACAGTAGGAACTGGACTTTAAAGTGTATAAAATGCAGAAAAATAGCTACTATCAAGTGAACACTGCGACGCTTTGTTTAGAATGTTAGGGCGTTTATTTTTGCACATGAACGCTGAGGCATTCAATGCTGAACTCTGGGGAGTTCATCTTAGATTCAGCTTGAAAGAACGCTAAGGTGTTCAAGTGGAGAACACTGAGGAATTCAACATCGAACGCTGGGGCATTCATCTTAGGTTCAGCTTGTAATAACACTAAACTAGAATTAGTACATCTATACTAGAATTTCCTGTTGCATCTATATAAAAGCCATTCATTAACTCAGTTAGCAAAACATTATCATTATTATATAAACATAAGGAACCATTCCTAATGTATTTATGATAACCCTCTCTGTCTAACACAGTGAGTGATATGTTTTGCGTAATAGGTGTTGAACACCAGGCCACTTTTTCATTAGAATTAGTACATAGTGATGTATATGATCCAATGAATCATACTGCCACTAGTGAATTTTCATACTTCGTTGTCTTTATCGTGATTTGTCACGATATGGACAAGTGTTTCTAAGAAACATAGGTCAAGAAAGTTTTGAACTGTTCAAAGAATTTAGACTAGAAGTAAAGAAACAAACCACTATGTATATTGAACACCTGTAATCATATCGAGGCTATTTATACATGAGCAGTAAATTTATATATTATTTAAAGGAGAATGAAATTCTAGCTCAATATAGTTCTTTAGGTACACCTCAACACAAATGTGTTTAGAAATGGTAAAATCAAACTTTATTAGATATGGTCTGATTGATATTGAGCTCCACTAATCTTCTAAAATATCAATAAAGGGTATGCTCTAAAAATTACTAATTCACTTATTAAAGAAAGTTCTATCATAATCTGTTCCTTCTACTACATATGAGATATGAACTGGAAGGAAACCGAGTCTTAAGTATCTTAAGATTTGGGTTATCCTATTTGCATAAGAGTTACGCAACATGATAAATTTGTACCCAAGTGATACAAATGTAGGTTCATTAGATATCCCAAATATTCTACAAGATATCAATTTTATATTCCAAATAAACGAAACTTGTTGCTAATTATATCACTTCCTTATAGAAATAATTTCTCATGGGTCGTGGGGATTATAAAAGGATTGAACTTAATAAAGTTAATCAGGATGATAATGAACTGATAATGGAACTTGAAAGTCAATTGTGTGAAATATCTTGAACATATTTTTCCATAGGCCAAGAAGGATGTCAAGGCTACATTTTAGGTATGTTTGATACCTGAAATGTGCTTTTAGTGTTTTCTTAGTTGAATAAAAGGATCCTATGACTTATAGAAAGACGATATTAGACATCGTTTAGGAAAAATGACAAAATGCCATGAAATTCAAAATTAACTCTAGACATGACAATCAAGTTTAGGACTTAGTTATACTTCCCTTAGGAATTGTTCTTAATAGTAGCAAATAAGTTTGCGCATCGGA
The DNA here is from genome assembly GCA_946807835.1 of Ailanthus altissimus. Classification (NCBI taxonomy): domain Eukaryota; kingdom Viridiplantae; phylum Streptophyta; class Magnoliopsida; order Sapindales; family Simaroubaceae; genus Ailanthus; species Ailanthus altissimus. The sequence goes on from OX327684.1 coordinate 15,800,537, forward strand.
AGTGTAGGCCCGAAAGAGGTAGAAACCTTCAAAAGTCTGATTGGAGTAAAATGTTACACTCAACGGTCTAAGATCGATTATATGAGGAAATATTTTCACCAATATACATGCTAAAGTTAATTTAAATTTATTGAATATTGTAGCATGCTAAAGTCTCTTTTTTTTATAAAGTAATCAAATAGTCTGATTTCATTAAGAACGAAAAGAAAGCTTGTGTGTTCGAAAGGTCAGTGGGAGTATAAAATATCATTCTTGTTCTCCATATGAATAACATACTTATTATTGAAAATGATATTAGTATATTGCAAGTCAGTCAGTTAATAGTTACCTGAGTAAGAACTTCTCTATAAAAGATTTGGCATAGATTTTCTGTATAATAAGTATAAAGCTTTATAGAGATAGAGTTAGGAAGTTGATAGGACTCTGTAAATCTTCGAACATAGATTAAGTCCTGAAAAGATGCATTTTTAATAATTGTGAGACAATTAATATGTCTTTCAGACATGGCATTCATCTTTCTAAGAGGAAGTATTCTTAGGAAGAATATGAAAGAGTTAGAGTATCTAGCATACTATATACATCAACTAGAGGTAGCTTGATGTGTACTATGTTATGTACGAGATCTATATCTTGATGGTTGTAAGTGTTACGAGCTAGTATCGGTCTGATCCAGGCAACAACCATTGAATGAACATGAAACATATCTAGTTATACCTAAGAGGTACAAAGGATAAGTTTTTGACTTATGGTGTATGTTACTTACAAATAAGAGCATACATAGACTCAGACTTCTAGTCTGATTTAGATGATAGATAATATACATCTGGTTATGTATTTCTTCTCATCGGTACCATAGCTAGTTGAATAAGTGCTATTCAAATGTCCAATTTGTTTCTACCTTAGAGGTAGAATATGTTGCGACTTGAAATGTCCGCAAAGGAAATACTATAGATATTCAAGTTAGTTACAGAGCTCAAAATAAGTTCTAAGCTCAATGAATCCTATCATATTATAATGAAAAAAATAATAGGGTAGTTGCTCAAGTCAAGAAACCATAAAATACACCAAGAATCTAATAATGTGGATTCCCACTACTAAATTATTAGTAATATCTTGGCTATGTAAAAGAATCCAAGAAATATCCTTACATATTATAGTAAACTCATTATCTAAAGTCTTAACACTTTAAAGTGTTTGAGAACTATGTAGAATTAATAGCTATTAAATACCATCGTGAATGGCACTAGAGCAAGTGAGAGTTGTTAGAATTTGTGCTTACGTGTCATTCCATTATATATAAATATTTAATTATAATATTTATACAATGATATTTCTAATAAAATCGTTAATATTATTAATTATTAAATGGTAAGATACTTGTAATGTTTTAGATATTATATGATCTGAAGGCATTTAGATCTAATCTAAAAGAGTTTAGATTAGTTCTAAGAGTTAGCAACGCTAAAAGTTCTAAGTGTTAAAAGTTAGCAGTGTTAAGAGTTAACAGGTTATAAGAGTTAGTGAAATCTAAAGAGTTAGAGCTTTATCTGAAATGAGACAAAGACTTGAGAATATAATAGTAATGACGTAGCTGCAAAGAGTTGCAGATGGTGTTAGAAAATGTCATTATACAAGTATTCTCAAACACTATGTTCCTGGTCTAATTTTATCGATGCGGGTCTATCGGTGAAACCTAATAATATAGATTAGCTATATCTGTATAGTCCAAATGGTTAGTCTTAGCAAACTATGAGCTTAGTGGAAGCTTGTATAGATGGTATTGAACAGACTCACAAAGACCTCCAATAGACATCTTATAAAGCCATCAATGAAAGATTTTCTTAGTTGAGAAAATTCGTGGTGCTTTGACCTGAGCGTCATGGTGAGTTTATGAGTAATCCACCATACTTTGGTTCCACACATATTAGAAACCTTTTATGGTTTGACTGTTAGGTGTCGTTGGATATATTCTGATGCTCATGGAGTTCAGTGTGTGTAGATATGAGATCCATCAGCTCATATGAGTGAGCTACATATCCTGATGCTCCAAGATTGTATTTCAAAAAATCTTGTGGGCACAAGTATAAACTCTGAGAATAGTTTCAATAAGGCTAAACAATATCACAAAAGTGTTTACAGATATTGTTTATGAAAATACAAATCTAGAGATAAATTCAAGGTTAAGCAAATAGAGATTTGATAGTTATGATCCATGTCTCTACTCTTCCAGGATATAAATAGATGGAAGAATTATATGAATATGCTATAACCTCAACTTTTATGGTCTAACGAGCTATTTTGTAATATCCATAACATGTGTGTGGGACATCGTTCACAGACGTATAGAGGATTTCTATATGACAAATTGGGCGTGGATCTAGAGAGTCTCACAATATGAAGTGTACTTGTTACGCACTAGGGTAACAGATTGGGTTCAATAATTTGATCCAAAAAATTTCAGCAAACTAAATATTTGTTTAAAGATCCCTCAAGATGTGCATTTATCAAGAATTGATTATTAAGTACATCATATAATTAGTTGACATAAGTTGTTAACTAATGGGATGTTGGCAAGTGGTGTAATTCGGTCCATAAAGTATTTTTACCTTAAATTGACCTATTAACCTTCTTAGTAAAAATAAGTAAGGTAAAATAATTATTCAAAATTATTTTGAACAATTTGTTAAATATTATATATAATATTGTTATTATAAATGTCAATAGGAGTACAAAGAATTATTACTATGACATATTAATAATAGCATAATATTATGAATGATGGAACACTATTAAAGTAAAGTTTACAAAGCTTATAAAAATAAAAAAAATGATTTAATTTTTATTAAATGAGTAATTAAATTACACTAGCGCAATAATAAAAGAAAATAAAAATGTCATTTTCAATTTTATTTGTGTTAATTAATAGTACTGTAAATTTATTCAATGGATAAGCACTAGTAAAAAAAAAAACATTGGTAGCTAACAAAATTAATGGATAGGCCATTTATTTCTTTATTGTGGAGAAACAAAAAAAAGGAAAATGGTTCAACCACTAAGGAGAGGAATTGATTTGATTAATTCTCTCTCAATTTTCATCATCAGGAGATGTTCATCAAGTGATATGGAAATAGAAAAACAAGAATGAGAAGTGTGCAAGAGTTGAGCAAAAATAAGTCTTTGAAAATTAGTTTCAAAATGGGATATGCAAGAGTTGCACAATCACTTTATTTTTTAGAACAAATATTTGTGTTCAAAATATTGAATACATACAGTTGGAAATTCGAATTGATGCTACCATTTTATCTCTAAAATTCTATCGAATTGTTGTAGAATAGAATTGTGCAAGAGCAGACTTCAAGGTAAGCTCTAAAATTTAAAATCTTTATCGAAGTTCGTCAAAGGGATGTTTTTGTAATCTTGACTTGTTTATAATTCAATTTACATATGTACATATTGATTATATGTTTAATTTCGCTACAAATCATATATGTGAAACACATATTTATGTCTTTTAACATGTACACAATCATATAGATACACCCAAAAATACGTTAACACTAGGCATCACAGCATCAGACTTTGAGGACATGGTCCGTGACCTATAGTCATCAGGAGGGGTCTTAATTACTCTTATATTTCTTTCATAGGGACCATACCTTAGTTTAGGTTGGGGGGAATAAAAATTTTATTGTCTTGTTTTTGTTCTTTTTTTTTTCATTGTGTTTTCCATAATTACTTGTGTTTCTATTCTTGTTATTTAGTTAATGCTTTTACTTTTGTGTGTTACACTTTATATTTTGTAGTAAAAAAAAGCATGAGTATGATAGTTCTATCTTGTGCATTGTCATGCCCTATTATGTTGAGTTGTTATGTTAAACACTTGTCTATGATGAATAAAGTATCAAAACACTTAACTTATAACTTCATAAGAAATAATTTAGACTTGAAACAATCTATACACCAATTGCAAGACAAAATTCAACCTTATTAGTGATCACCAAGTTTTGAGCACGTAATGGGCTTACAATTAGTTGAGTATACCTAGAAAAGCTTATACTTAAGTAGTAAACCTTAATCTCGATAATTAGACTCACTAGAACTAGTTTGATTGCAACTCGAGGAGAAATCCTAAAAAGTATGTGAAAAAGGAAAGAAAATTAGGGCATGTTTGGACCATTTGACACTTTCTAGCCTACCTTATTATATTGAACTCTAGTTATCTTATTTTGAGCCAAAAATACCATTTTTGTTGAATAACTACATTACAAGCTTAAGCCATAAGTTAATTTCCCAAAAAACCCTTAATATCATGAACATAGTATTGAGAAATATAGAATTTGTATAGAGCTAAGTAGGTGAAGATCAGAAAGGTGCAAAAAAAATGGCAATCAAAAGTCATATTGAAAGAGAGTAGTACTGTATTGGGGAGTAATATTTTTCAATTATTAAAAAAAATATAATTTATCATTATTTTGAAAATTTTGTGTAAAAATATATTAATAAGGAATAAATGATTTGTATATATCTTGAAGTAGCAAATAAGAGTAATTTTGGCAAAAATGTCTAATTTTTGGAGAATTGTAGTGGTGAAGTTGAAAAGTTCAATTAGATAGCCAATCAGGTTTTGTGTTCATGGTGTAATGAGCTAAATAGCTTATCTAAGAATCCTACCTTGATTCTAGCCTTGCATTACAAGCCTATAAAAGTCTTAATTTATCCTTGTTCATGCATATTTCTATATTAGTGTAAAGTTATATGAAAAATTAGCCTATGATTGTGTCCTAAATTCAAAATGTGCCAAGACAACATTATACTATACAACTCTAAATTATTGAGCTAATTTAGGTTAGACTTGTAATTCTTGCCTAATACATATACACGGTTGGTCACTTGTATGGAAGAAGAAAAATGTTTAATTATGGTGTTTGTGGATTGTTGAATAGTTTTTTTTTTATTTTTGAAGCAGTAAAGTTTAGTGGTGTAATCCTTAAGGTAATTAAGTGATTATTGTGATAACTTGACCATAATTTAGTTATTTTACATTTAACTTCTCTATGTGTATTTTTAGTATTCACACTTCAATTTTTAAGGTTGTTTAGTTTGTGTGAAGTCAATTAGCCCCTTAAGTATGTTTTCTTCTTTTTCATTGCCCAAAGACGTGCAATTGTCTAAGTTTAGGGGAGTTTGATAAGCATAAAATTTATATATACTATTTCTCTTATTTTAGCTTGGATTGTTGCCGTTTTTTAGTAATTGCAATCTATTTATGCATACTTATGTTAAAATTGTAGGATAAGCACTTGAATAAACTAAGAGAGAGAAAGCAGTAAAAAGGAGGCCAAATAGCAAAAGATTTAGAGATACAAATGTAGAAAAGGACTGGAGGCGACTACATTCTAAAAGAAAATGTGCCAGCGTTCATCCATACTGGATGAACACTGCATGTTTAGCACTAAATGCTTTAGTGTTTCTAGGAATTTGGACATTATAACATTGACATGTAGGATGAGCAACATAGTTCCCATAAAGTTTTCAAGATTCGTAATGCCCTAGCATTGGAAGGCAATGTAGTAGAGTCGCTTTATAAATGCTACAACACCAATTATGAAATGCAAAAGCACTAGAATGCCCTAGCGTTGCTAAACCTCAATGTCGCAGCATTTGTATATGACAACTTGTAACGCCCCTACGTTATAAAGAAAAATGTTACGATGTTACAATTATTTTCTACACTATATAAAGCAACTCTTTTGGATTTTTATAAAATAAATATTTCACATTCATCTCAACATTCAGGGAACACATTTTAGGTCAAAAATCACACCTTTTAACTACAAAAAAAAAACACATTTTAACACTTAGAATCTATTAGAAGAAGGATCAACATCTTCAAAAGAAGTTAATACTTGCAAGGGAAGTATTGAAGCCAAGGCTTGAGAATATCATTTGAACTTCATTTTCTATATTTATTTATCTAAATTTGGTTTCATTATGTTATATCTTGTAATTTAGTTTTTGAACTTCATTATTTTGAGCTAAATGCACTTGTCTAGGATTTTAGTGTTGAACTTAACTATGTGTTTATAAATATTTCAACTTTGAATGCATGAACTTGATTTTTATTCATTATGTTGGTGCTTAATGCTTACATTTGATCTCGTCAATCTTATGTATGATCTTTAGATTTATTGGGATAAACTTAAAAAAGATAACTCATTGAATAGCCTAGGAGAAAGTGATGTATGATTGTAGAATAACATCTACAAATTTCAATTACAATATGAATATACATAGTTGGCATGCATGGTTAGGACAACTTGAACTTAATAAATTTCATTTAATCTCGGTATCATAAGAATATAGATATTGAATTCAATGGAGGTATAATTGCCTGACCATCGGAATAGCCTAATGTTGTGACTAATAATTAAATAAGAAATTATCATTCAAAGCATGTCAAAAATAAACACTAGTTAAGGGATACTTACACATCCTATATTTCACTTATAATTAAGAGTGTTAGAATTTATGACTTGCATATTTAGTTGTTAATTTAATAATTAGTTTTATTTTCAATTAAATTAATTTATTTGGATAAAAATAAGATAATCAACCTTAGTACTTGAATAGAGTGAAGTACTAGTCCTTATAGGTTCGACACCCCTCATTCTTTATTATTTGTTAGCAATAGCGTGCACGTGTACTTAAGATAAACACTCACAACACGCAATCATCACCAACAGCAGTGCACGTCAAATGGGATTGCAGTGACGTGCACAGCTGATTGACATTTTTTTTCCAAAAATAATTCATCATTTTGTAGATCAAAGAAAATAGAGTTTAATGATATAAATTTTAATCATTTTTGTCTTCGAAGAACGGAGGCCAGCGGTGGCCTATCACCATCGAAGGTTGCTGCCGATGCAGGCCTTTGTTTTTTTTAAATTTTTAATTTTTAAAAATAAATATTAAAATTGATCATATTTGAATGTATCATGTGTCTTTTTTTTTATTAATTGTCAATCATTTATTGACGTATATACAATAATGAACACATGAATTTTTGCATTGACAAAAATATTATTATACCAAAAAAATAATTTTTTTGGTCAAATGTAACATAAAGTAATTAACGGAGATGAATAAAATTAAATAATTTAAAATTTTAAGGATAAAATTAAATATTGAGTCAAATTTGAAGGACAAAATTATCCTTATTTAGATAATTATATAAGTACAATATTGTTTTGATGTGATGAATTTGAGGCTCGAGAGATTATTTGATTATTATATAATTCTAACGAGTGATAATATTAGTTCAAAAGTATTGGGTTAATTTATGGGATTGGTCGTTCTTTCAATAGGAGAATAGTAAGTTTGAGCGAACTATAATAGATTTATTTCATTTTTGTATAACATTTCAATAATTTTTTTAATTTTAAATTAGGAGTTCGATTTTATAATATTATTAATTTATTTAATAATATTAAATTTGAATGATAAAAAATAAATTGAAGTTGAACAATGGTCCCGTTGCTGGATCTATTGAAGAAAGTAAGAAACATCAAATCATCGGCATGGCATAGGCCATAGCCACATTATTCTATCATGTGCATGGACTGGATCTTGGACAACATTCATCCATTGCCCAGTTGTCCTTATTCATTTTTACTATTTGATCCATTCTTTCCAATTATGTTTATTTATCATTAACTTAAGCATCCCTGAGGATTTATGATTACCTGTAATATAAGTATTTGTCTTACCAATTTAATAATATATTTATTCTCTATTTTAATTAAAATTTTGAGTTTAAATTCTTCTTTTTTAATATAAAAAAATTACCCTTAAAATAAAAATTTAAACAAGAGATCAAGAATGTTCTTTGGATTGTAATATTACCTGAAAGATTAAACAAAAGAAATATCAATGCCAACAGTTAATATAATCCTGCCTTTTTTTTTTTTTTGTGGAAAAGTTTTTTTTTAATATTAAATTTATACTCATAATTTACTGGATTAGCTTAAACTAAAATTTTAGTAAAATAATGACAATTGTTTTTTATTATTAAAAAAATTGATTATAAACTTTAAACCCTCGCATCAAAGAGGATGTGAATTATTATTAATTTTTTTCATAATAAAAAATAATATTTTATCTTGTTAATAATTTCTTATGAATATAGATAATTTAATTAGTAAATTTTTTAAACAGTATAAAAATAAAATTAGAATTCAAAATTTCGTTGACATTGCAGGTCGCCAAGAGTTTGAAGAATAAATATAGAAGTCATTAATGTTGTACCCAAAAGAAATGGCTGAAATTTGACGGTAGACAACCAATAATTTCTTTATTTTATACACCAACACATCTCATTATTTATCCGGGTTATTTAATTAAATAATTTATATAGATATTTCACTTAATTATAATTACATAAATATTTTTAAAGTTGATTATTAATGATTACAATGTCTTTTAATAATATTACAAATAAAATTTTTTGAAATGATTATAATAATATTTTATTTTATTTTATGTTTTTATATCTTTATTTTATCTTCTTTTAAATAGGGGTGTACGATTTTTTTGTTCCTGATCGATTTGACCCGTCTTGAAATTTTGAGTTAGGACGGGGAACGAGAATAGTGTTGAGATCCGTTTGAAAAAAACAAATTTATTCCGAACTAGTTAGGTTGGATTCGAAAATTTTCTAACTCGAAATTTTTTATTTTATTTTGATAAACGATTCAAAATGACATCGTTTCGGCGAATTGTCCCGAATCGACCTATCCCGAAATAAACTATGCCATTTTGATATAAAAAAATTCAAAAAATTTCGATCGACTCGTCTTGATCAGGATACTTTTCTCCGTCCTCTCGAACTCGACCCGAACTTGAAGTTGCCTACTCTTACTTTTAAATTTAAAAATATTCTCTTTCATTTTCTTGTCAGAAAAAAATTGAGCATTTTTTTATGTAAAATCTCTAAATTAAAATTATAATAAAATTGAAGAGAAACTTACAAGGTTAAAAAGAGACTAGACATTTGTGATAAAGTTGAAAAGATTTCAAAAGATGTAAGAACCAATTTCTTTTATGATATTTTAACTTGTTAATAGAGGAAATATATATATATTTGTTTTAAAATCAAAGCCGTATGTAACAAATGTAAATATTCTCATTGCAATATATTTATGTTATATTTATATAAATCAATGATGATTTGATTTTAGTACATGATTAATATAGTTTATAAGTGTGATAATATTTTTACTTTAATTGTCATTCTTAAATTTTATTACAAAATTTCTTGTAACATGGTCACGTAAAAGCAGTGTGATAGTTTTGTATTGTCACCTACGTCATAGTATATCGTGTTATTGTATGAAGCTTTATATATATGATCTTATAAGAGTCTTATATAGTTTTATACTGTTAATTATGTCAATCAACTACTTTCTATTTTTTTATTACAAGACTTAACTTTATATAGTCTTTATGTGAGTCTTGTATAAGTCTTGTACTATTACTTAAGCCAGCCCAATATGTATCACTTAGTACCAAATGTTGCATATATGATCTTGTATAGTCTTGTAAGGATTTTGTGTTATCACCTAAGACATTGCAATGCATAATTTTTCTCCTAAGACTTAACATTATATGCTATTGTAAGAGTCTTATACTAGTCTTGTATTGTCATCTAAGTCATTGTAGTGCATTATAATTTTTATAAACTCTATAAGTATATGGTATTATAAGAGTCTTATAGCAATCCTATTTTGTACTTATAGAATTACTATAACATAAGTTCATATTTGTTGCAGAATTCTTATGTCATAGTTAACAATAATTTGTTAAATAATATATTCTAATTAGGTTGCGTTTAATTGTATTTTCATTAGATTAATACATACAATGCATGTGCTGATCGTTTATGATAGTGAATGATATGAAAATAGGGGCTTTTGGAGGTTTATGAAAAAAAAAGTACTACATAAATTAAGGTCCCACGATTAACAAGTTATGGTTAACTTGTTCAAGAAGTTGTTATTATTATTCGCCTTAATCTTTCACAATATGATATCACTTTAACGTTTAGGGTAAATACAACAAACCTTATCCTATTAAAAAATTTGACAAATAGTCATGTAGACTTTTTCTTAAATGAGATTAAAAGTGACATTAGAAACCCATAATATGTTACAACAGATTCTAAAGTTATTCGTGCAATATATAATGGTAATTCGAGTAAGGATATGAGCCCACCAATTATATATCTTTGTTTAGAAGAAAGTCAATGTTATTGAAACATTGTGCCATCAACATTTATTAGTAAAAATACGGTGGCAAATGAATGTGAATATTCACAGTTAATGGAAGAGAAAATTTACAATTAAGTATCAACAAGTTATTTGTTGGAAAAAAAAATAAACCATGCTTTGGTGCTTGACACGCAAGGTAATTTTGAGGTTGATCCAATAGACATCAATGTTGTTTTTTTGTGACGTATCATCATTGGTTAATGTATCATCAAAATTGAATAATCTTCCTTGCAGTAGTAGTCCACTATATTTCATAAATAGTTACATGTCTAAAATAAAGTTGTTTATAGTGTTTTTGTGATTCACACATAGGATTCAACTACTATCACTAATAATCACACATGTGAAGAAATTGTTAGTGACAACAAAGATCTTGTAGTGAAACAAATTATTTATTCAGAAGAGCATATACAATTAATGCTTAACTCAATGGCTATTAGAAAACAGTTTTAGTGGAAAACACTAAAGTCTAGCAAGAAAATTCTAGTTGTTACTTGAGTCGACAATAATTGTATGGCATCTCTGAGTAATGAAACTTGAAAGACAACCGATAAGACCATCATCAAACTTCATCCAAGCTAATCACCCTTCAAATTAAGTATAAGTACGAAGAGTAACATCTTCATATAAAGCTGTCGATATAAGAAAAGATTTTCAAGTACAATATGATTATAAAATTAGTTATATAAAAGCCTATAGAGCGAAAGACTGTGCAAGAGAGTTAGTAAGAGGATTGGCTAAAGACTCATTCAAGTTAATGTTACATTATATAGATGTGCTTGAGAAAAGGAATTCAGGCACTCACACTTTCTTAGAATTGGATGATAACCATAGCTTCAAATATTTTTTCATGTCTTTGGAAACATGTATTTGTGGATTTACATCTTCAATTATGCCTGATGGTTGAGTATAGCAATCATCATTCTAATCCTTATACAAGACAAAAATATGGTCGACAAAATCATTCTATAGTGTATGCTAATTGTATTAATGATAGATATCAAATCATGTAGCCTTTTTATTTATTTATCTATTTATTTTTCATTTAAACTTTTGTTCGCTTAAGATTTGTTGTGGGGATGATATTATCACTTTTTATATGTATGAGGCTTTTAGTTATTTTTTATATCAATGTGTTGGACATTATTATTATAGTTATGTAAAGATCATTGTCATTTTATGATTTGGATTAATACTCAAAGTTAAATTTATTGTATGAGTACTTCATTTATTGTTATGTTGTAAGAGTGTTGTATGTGTCGTTCAAGAACACATATATTTCTTGATATGCATTCTATTTTTTGATGAAGTCTTGTTAAAAAAAAGAGAGAGAGAGAGGGAGAGATTGAGTGCATAAAAAAAATTGATACTAAAACGGATTTGAGATTTTCGGAAACAAAAACAATAGTATAATAGAAAAGAAATAGAGATTGTAAAAACAAAAAAAATGATATATAGACACACACTGTCTCAAACATGAAGCAATTGCCAAAAGGCAAAGTCTAACATAAAACATCTTGTTCTCTACCAAGCATATATTTAGAGATCTAATATGGAGTGTACTTTACAATCAAATATGGTGAATGTTATTTATACATTGATTAAAAGGCATTAAGAATTTATTCAAATTGAGACATAACAATAAAAAAGTTGTTTTTCATGCACAACTTACCTAAGTTTTTACACAGTAACTTTAGATGCAAGATACATTTATTGATACTGACTTTCAAAATCCCATAAAGCGAGGGAATCAAAGGAATGGAGAAAATTAATCGCAATCCTTTTATATATAATATAAGATCCACATAATCAAATTCTCGATTCTCAATTCAATGGTATTGTTTATTTAAGTTAAAAATAAACAAGTTAATAGTAATTATCCTTTCTTTTTATTTTTTATTTTTTTAACAAGCAAGTGTACTTGCAAAATAGGGAAACTTATGCATTAGAAAAACTTAAATATAGTAAAACATTATGCAAATCTAAGTAGCACATAAACTATTTCATAGATGCAATAGTATGATGAAAATATTTGCAGAAGCACGTGTATGCACATATTTACAGAGCCATTAAATCAGTTGAAAGTTATTGTGTAAGTTCACATATAATGGAATTTTTTGAATTTAAGTCCACACAACTTGGAACAAACTGATTATCTGATCTAATGAAACAAAACAAAAATAAAAACCTGAAAGACAACACAAGTTGAGCTAAGATAGGAATCCTCAGACGACACTATGCTAACAAGCGCAACAAATGCCCAAAACATTCAATGCACTATCGACATTTTTTTGGCTGAGTTTTGACTTCCATTTGATCTAAAACTGTCAAAACTATTTTACTTGTAGCTTGTAGGGGTGTGAATTGCACTTTGTATGCCTACATAACCCCATATGAAATGTTTGCCCTCTAATAAGCATTCCACCGAACATGTGGTATAATATGAATGAGTAAAGAATTTATTACACATATTATTCAATATATTAGAACAATTACAACGAACAATCCTTAAACAAGATTATCATAAACGCTCCAAATCTCAAGTTCTCTTCTTAGAGTTTCATACACACACATTCGATTAAAAAACAAAAAAAAAGTGTAAATTAAATTTTAAAAAATAAATAAAAGAAAAAACAAAAATTACGCCGCGATCGACAGTAAGATGTGGGGCTTCGACGGCGATAGAAGGTAGTTTAACGGCAAAAGTTCATATATGTAATTTTTTATAGGCAATGGCACTTAATTTAATGGTGGGCACTGACAAAGAAAATTAATGTTTATTTGTGTAATTTTCGCGGTGGGCAATAGCACTTAGTTTATTTATTTGTGTTGAATGGTTTTTGGTCATTTAAATTTAACAACGTCAAGTTTATTAATGGCAAAATGGTCTTTTTATATCTTTGTAATTGAAATGGGACATGTATATGTATATGGTGTAATTTTGGGGTTATCTAGGCATATAGAGCGCAATTCGCATTATTTATGTCTGTATACACTCTCTCATTTTTCTGATCGTCTGATTTTCACACAATCGCTCAGCAAATGGCTCAGGAGGTTGGTGACAAAGCTGCTGCTGATACAATCACTCCTCTGGAGCTATGTGTCAAAGCTGCTGCTGGCGCTCCTGATATTCTTGGAGACTGTATGTTAATCTGTTTCTCTTTTTTTTTTTATTTTATTTTATCATATGAGTGTATTTTGATTTGAAACTTTGCTGATTTGTAACATGTTCTGTTGTTAGGCCCATTCTGCCAAAGGGTAGTTCTCACTTTGGAGGAAAAGAAAGTTCCTTACAAGTTTCACCTCATCAATCTCACTGACAAACCCCAATGGTATCATCAAATTTTTTATTGTATCAATTGATGTGAAAACTTGTTGCTGTTCGTGTTTGATGGGTGCTGTTAGTGTTTCAGAAAATGTGTTGTTGTAATTTCTGGTAAATGAGTGATATTTTCTCAAATCTTGTGGTTTGGTGATGGATCTATAGGTTTTTGGAGATAAGTCCAGAAGGGAAAGTGCCAGTGATGAAGTTTGACGACAAGTGGTTGCCTGACTCTGATGTGATTGTTGGAATTCTTGAGGAGAAATACCCTGAACCTTCTCTTACAACTCCTCCTGAATTTGCCTCTGTGTAATGCTCTTAATATTCTCTCTTATTCTTCATTTTGATTTGTTAGAGGTGCTTTCTTTTAATTCAAGAGGTCTAATTTCGGGTCTTTTATTTCTTAGATGATATTATTGGTTTTTATTATTATTTTTTTACTTGTTGGGTTTACTGATCAATGTCACTGTTTCTTCCCATTGGAATTTGGAATTTTGTTAGTCTTTCCTAGTTTGAATATGGCTCCTTTAAAGGTGGTCTTTTTTTTTTTGAATAGTAAATATCTTTTAATCTCTCTTTTTTGTTGACGTAGTTTAGTCTAAAAGTTTTAGAATTTTTTTTTTCTACAAGTTACAAAATTTTCTTTTACTCAAAATTACCTTTCTTTTTCTTTCAAATATTTTCATAATAAACCATTTTATGTAAAAACAAACAGGTGTAAATCTTTCTTTTCCCCTCTGTAGCCCATTCCTTAGAATTGAATCATTTGATCTATTGTACGTCTTTGGTTGTTTGCTTGATTTGAATTTAGTGGGTCTTACTTAAATTGACTTTTTGTTCTCTCTTTACATTGTGATTTTTCAGCGGATCAAAGATATTCCCATCCTTTGTCAAGTTTGTGAAGAGCAAGGATCCAAATGATGGAACAGAGCAAGCTTTGGTTGAGGAATTGAACGCACTGGATGAGCATCTGAAGACACATGTATGGATACACTTGAAGCTCAAAAATACCCCCTATAGAATGGTTGATTATTTTAGTATTTTTCTCAATTGATACTGATTATGTTTGAGTATGGAATCAGGGGGGTCCATTCATTGCTGGGGAGAAGATCACTGCTGCTGATCTGAGCTTGGCGCCAAAGCTGTACCACCTTCAGGTTGCTCTTGAACATTTCAAGAAATGGAGTATCCCTGAGAGCTTGACTCATGTCCATAACTACATCAAAGTAAGAATCTGGATAGCTTTTCATTGGCATCGTCTGGTTTTTGTTTCTAATTGATGTTCACCAAACTAAATGGTTGAGCCTATATTCCATGTATTTTACCTTGAACAAGCGAAGCTATGTTTATATACACAATCTTATTTTCTGGGATTGAGTTCAGAGAGTTGCTTTGCTTGTTGGTATACCTGCGTTGTTGTTGGATTTAATTGCAAAGGGTTGTAGTTCCTGCTCATAGGGATATATATGGTCAAATTGCTCTTATATTGAGACTTGATGGATCATATTTCATCTGGCAACCTTGCTTCTGAAGTGAGGGATGTGTAACTGTATTTTGGAACAAAGATGCCTTACCAATAGCATTATGGGTCTCCTTATTGTGACTCAAAATGAATGGTTTCTGCTCTGGGAAATTTTGTTTACTGCATTTATTAATCTTATTGACACCTATTGTGTGGAGACACTTTGTGCGTGCATTGTTTATTGGGAATTGCTCCTATTCATGACTAATTGCATCCATAAGTTGCTTAACTGCACTTCTGAGGTGCTTACTAATCTTATTGTGATTACCATCTCTATTTTTTGTCAAAGGTGGCTGCATTGAAGCTACAAATTAGGGAATTCAGTATGGCAAAGTCATCCCCTGATAGTTTGTGTTACAGTTGTGGGGAACATATATCTACTGGGTAGAATGTAGCATGGTGGTTTAATATACTTCAAATTCAACTTCATTTCTTGTTTTCTTGATCACTTCAAAATACATGGAAACCTCTTGATGAAAACATAGCACTCCCTCAACTTATACATTATCAAACATGGAACTGTTGACTGTTAGCCTCAATTTTATGGAGTTTGGTATACCAACTTATTTCTGAAGGTAACCCCAAAGGAATCACTTCCTCTTATGCACTGTTTCTATTCATCCTGATCCTGATTTACATCTTTCCATATATCTAACGCATCTTGGTGGAAATATACCAATCATTTGTTACATCTCCTATATTATGTATATTTTCTCCTGAATTAACTAGTATTGAGGTCGATAGTATTGTATCTGTTTGCAATTTTCTGCATATCCTGTAGATATATGATGCTACAGAGAAGTCTTAAATTCTTAAATGCTGATACACGTACACGAAGTCAAAAGCAATACGTGATTGCAGTTTGATTAACGTCTAATATATACATACTCTGATCTTATCTTGCAGGCCCTTTTCAGTCGGGTATCCTTTGAGAAGACCAAGGTTGCTCCACAATATGTGATTGCAGGATGGGAGCCAAAAGTCAATCCGCCAGCATGAACTAGACATAAACTATGAAACTCTATATGAACTCTAGTTATGGACACTAGGTGGTTCCATAATTCAATAAATGTAGTTATCAATCTTCAGTAACTATGTATGTTATTTGCTATCTATTTTTATGGAAGTTCGTTTGGTTTAAAGGTTATTACTGTTCCGCTCATGGTTAGCTCAGCCATTAACATAACTATTAAATTTGTTTTCGGGTGGGTAGTTGAGTGTTTCTGTCAACTAAATGACTGAAATAATTAATATACGTAAGTTCGCTATCTGTTCTTATTCACAGTTTTTTTTTTTTTTGGAGTAATGTTATGTTTTTTAAAAATTATTTTAAAAATTTATTAAGTATTTATTAAATAATAAAATAATATAATTTTTAAAATTATTTATTATATTATTTTATTATTTAATATATTATTTAAAATAAAATTTTTAAAATAATAATATTATATTATTTTTATTAAATTACTTGATATTGTGCTCTTCACCTAATTCCAGTAATATTATATTTGGATTAAAAATATTTTGTTGTGAGAATTGCCCAAAATATTGGTTCTATTCTATATTTCAAAGGCGGCCATAAATCCCTTTTATTTATTGTAGGGATTCTAAAGTCAAATTTTCTCAAATACAACATGACATGCATCAAACAATTACATTTGAGAAATTTTTATTTAAGTTGATGCCTTAAAATACATCTTTTGATAAATCATCTTGTAACTATGTACAACCTATGTATGAATAAAACACGAGGAAACTTTCATATCTTGTAACTATGTACAACCTAAGTATGAATAAAACACGAGGAAACTTTCATACAAAGGTGCTGGTTATTTTCAAGTGGAGCATCAACTATAAAACAAGAGTAGATGTTTTTTTAATGAACATTTAATTAAATAATAAAAATATTATTGTTTCTCTCAAAAAAATTATTTTTAGTTCTAAGGCCTTTAGGTCTAAAAGAGGTTGGCCTCTGAGGATCCAGTCAGACGTTTTTTTATGAGATAGCTCTTATCAGGGTTCATTATTACTTAAAGAATAATCCACTCTGAAGACAGACTCAGGATAATAGCCATTAGGTCAGACCTTGACAGAGTTGAACAACGAAGAACCTGCTCGGATTCAAAGGACTTGATCGATCATCTGAAGCATCTGTTCGACAAGGTTGACCAGGGACAGCTCTTCGAGAAGACCTCGGACCATGGCTAAGCCAAACAGAAACAGATTACTAGAAAATCAACCCGAGCTGGTTGAACATAGCCTCATACCTAACCAAACCCACCGGCGAAAACAAGCTTAAGGAATATACCGATAATATCCTTAACATATCAGAAAGGTACCTGGTGTGTGACAGAAACGGAATTAGAGGCATGACAGAAGAAGATTTGTAAAAGAATATTTAGCGTGTGTCAGGCGCATAGTAGAAGGATATTTGACATGTGTCAGACGCACAATAGAAGGATATTTTGCGTGTGTCAAAAGTACAACAGAAGCAGAATACCCGAAAGGTGCTCTAAAGACCAATACTATAAAAAAGAGAAAAAGACATTGAAGGGAGGGATGATGCTAAAAAATTAGAAGAATTAACAGTAACAAAATAACAAGAGAGGTTAGCTTCTCATGATCCTAAATAGGTTCTAACCAATTTTCCTTATTAGATTCCTATCACAAAAAATCTTTTCTAACTTAAGCATTAGAGTGTCTCCGCCGGAATCCACCTCAATGAGATTGTCATCGTAGTTGTGTTAACGTTTTGCAGGTTTTACCATAGCTGATAGTAGAAAGGAGGTCCAAGCCCAACCAGGACAAGGCTCAAGTGCTGATTCCCACTAATTAAATAAATTCAAAGCTTGTTGGCTTGAAGAACCACTTTTTTCGGTCAATAATTTTTGGCGCTGTTTGTGGGAATAGAACAACAAATTTTGTCCAAGAAGACGACAGGTGGCTATGGTGCAACAGTCATCCACCGATAGGAATCGCATTGCCGGAGAGTGAGGCTCAAACCTAAACAAGAACGGAGGCCATGTGACCAGGCCTCTCCCTCGGATAAAAAGATCGTTGCCACTTGAAATAGAGGCAGAACTAAGAACACTAAGGGAAAAGTGATAAGGGTTAATTAATTATAATATTTTTAACTTCTAAACTTAATATTTGTTCATAAAAATTAAGATTATTTGACTTTTGATGTATTTTATTATTACTTTTGTAGGTTTGAAGTCAATAAAATAAATAAGATCAAAACGCTAATGAAAATAAGCCAAAAACATCAAATTGCTATAGTATCCTACTATAGTGAATTAATACCGTAACGAGCTACTGTGATTCGCTACAGTGATCTGCGACAGTGCCCAACGTTGCGGCGCCCAAAATAGTATCTTAGCGCCGCAGCGCCCAGGAGTTAGCGCCGCAACTCGTAAACAGTAGTAGTGAATAGTCCACACGAGTAGTATTTTTTGCTACAGTAACTCGTGAACAATAATCATACTTTGACTTGTATTTGATGTTTAACCCTAATTTGAAGACAAAAACCTATAAATAAAAGGCTAAAACTCTAATTAAAGAGGGGAGAAAACAAATAAGAGGTAAAAACTTAAAAAAAGAATTCACAACACAAAATTAAAGATAAAAGCAAAAATTTGAAGAATCAAGATCAAGATTCAAGTTTCAAGTCAAGAATGAGCGAGAAGCACATCAAAAAGTCACTTTGATTAGTTTTTATTCTCTTTATTTATCATTATACTCTTATTCTTGTTGATCTTTATGAATTAGTTTGATACTTTTAGTTTTATGATGGGTTGAATTATGCATCTAGTATTTAACTATGCGAACCTAGTATAGATTTAGATTATGTTAATTTTTAGTTTATGAACTTGATATATTCAATTGATTCATTCTATCTTGTATTTTA
The DNA here is from genome assembly GCA_946807835.1 of Ailanthus altissimus. NCBI lineage: Eukaryota > Viridiplantae > Streptophyta > Magnoliopsida > Sapindales > Simaroubaceae > Ailanthus > Ailanthus altissimus. The sequence continues at coordinate 15,819,613 of OX327684.1, forward strand.
ATGCTTTCATTATACTTGATCAATATTTTGAATGATTGAGGAACTATGATGAACTCGATAGAGGGATTCATATGTTTAGCCTATAATAGTTTGATGCATAATTATAGGGTAACAACTATGAGTTCTATCTAGGATAGACATATACATAGGTGGCATATATGGTCTAATTTAGACTTGATCTTAATGAATTACATTCTGATTTGATTACTATAGACATATAGGTGATTGTTAGAATGTGTAATATAGTCACTCGACCATCAACAGAGGCTTGTGATGAGATTAGTGTCTAAGCCAACAATTGATATTAAGAGATTAACTAAGAGGTTAATAAATCTAATAAAATACTAGGGGTCGAGTCAAAACCCTAGATTATCTTTATTTGTGAATTCTACAATTTGCTTTTGTTTAGTTTAATTGATAGAGTTAGATTAGTTAATTAAATTTAAATTTTGATTTTCTGAATAAAAGTTAAGTAGATATAATTTTAGTACTTGATTTATAGAATTAGATCGCATAATCCCTGTGGGATCGATACTTGGACTTAAAATCTTATATTACTTGATACGATAGCATACGCTTGCGCTTAGCTACTATAGCATTAATCAAGGAGAGAGAAAAACTGAGACAACTCATGGCTGATTTGATCAGGAGTAAACGAAGGGAAGCAAAAAATGGCAGGAGGGAATCTCAAGAGGAGATTCAAGAACAGATAGAACGAAGGAATAGATTGGGGACTTTACACAATTTGGCCGAAGTGAAAAGACCAAGTCAAGCAAATTTTGAGAGAAAAGTGGCAGAGACTAGAGATTTTGAGTCAGCAACAAAAAAAGAGCTATCTGCCAAATAACGACAGCATCAACAGGAAGAGTCGGACCTAGAGAGTAAGGTTTGTAACTTAGAGGGAAAGTTAGAGAGCCTCTTGGCAGAGAAAGAGAAAAAAGATCAGCCTCCCGTGAAGAAGAAGAAAATGGATAGAAGGTCATCGCTGACAAATGAGCTGAGAGACGTAAGGCTCCCGAGCGAATTTCAACTCCCAAACTTGCCCACTTACAAGAGAGTCACCGACTCCAACCACTATGTCAATTAGACAATCGACCTATTGTCTATTTCAGGACTAAGGTAGGACCAGATGTGCAAACTCTTCCATATAAACTTGGAAGGGCTCTACTCTGGTACAGGGGCTTAAAGCAACATAGTATTGTCTCCTACAACGAGTTGACCGAGAAGTTTGCACAACACTTTTGAGGTTTGTACGAGGTAGCTAAGGATCCAGAGCAATTGAAGTAGATCAGATAGGGCTAAGAAGAGAGCCTCAGGAATTTCATCAAGAGATTTCACAATGAGGTGATAACCTTGGGAGCTTTTGATCAGCCCATCACCCTAAAAGCCTTCAAGACAGGATTATGGCTGAATATATTTTGGTACCATCTGGCAGAAAGCGGTATCATGAATTACGCAATTGCTTATAATAAGGCGCCGAAGTACATGTCAATAGAAGAGGGCAGGGAGGCTAAGAGATCCCTTGCCAAACCACCTCTAGGGCAGGCTTGGCCTTAAAAAGAAGTTAAATATAAGGGAAGAGAGGGACCCCCGCCCCTTTCACAGAAATACTGAAGGACGAACGATGAATACCGTCATTCGAGGGAAAATTTTGTAAACTGGCGAGGTGCGCCTGATAGCTGAAGAAATAATACGTCGAACAATGGGCCCAAAAATCAGAAAGAAGGGCTAAACAAATTCCACCAAGGTAACCCCCCCGGGCTACTCCGAAGCTCGAGGAACCATAGTAAACCTTCTACTGGAGAGAGAAGGGTAGCTAGTGTTAAGAATTTTCTCCTCTTGGCCATGCCACTTGAAGATATCTACGAAGCAATTCAGGGTCAGGGTCTGTTACATAGGAATTTCAAAGGGAAGAGAATAGAGCAATGAACATACCTGAAGAAATGGTGCCATATGCATAAGGGGCCAGGACATGCCACAGGGAATGCCCCGAGTTGAGGAAGCAAGTTGATGTCCTAATAAAAAATGGGTACCTAGAAGAGTTTCGAGCGAACCGATAGCTCAAGACCGCTAGCCAGCCTAGCAGGTTTAATCCCAACCCCATCACAATTATTTTTGACGAACCCACGTTGGCAGAAGAATTGAACAAAAAAAAAACTACTTCGAGTACTCAATGGTGGCACACTAAGTTATGTGCAACACTTCTCTGGCCAATAAAACAAAGCTACCGCAAGAAGTGCCGATCATGTTCACAGAGGATGATGCATAGAAAGTCAATTATCCTCATAATGAGCACTTGTGACTGAAGTGTTAGTGGTAGGAGAGAAGATAAACAAGGTATTCATCGATCTAGGCAGCTTAGTCGATATAATCTTTCAAGAAACCCTGGATGATCTGAAAATCAAGAACCTACACATAAAAGGGACTCAAAGCATGGTGAAGAAGATCCAATGGCTCATAGAAAGGATCGCAGCGCTGAACAAGTTTATTTCCAATGACACCAATAAATGCTTTACATTTTTCTAGGCAATAAAGAGAAAGGAGAAGAATCGGTGGATGGAAGAATGCGAACAGGCTTTTTAACAATTAAAGGCTTACCTTTTTGAATCAGTACACTTAGCCGTCCCCATACAGGAGAGGCATTAATACTATACCTGGGCGTCTTAGAATGGGCTATCAGCTCGATATTAGCCAAAGAAGAAGAAGGGTTGTAGTGACCCGTGTACTATACAAGCAAAGCCTTCATTAGCCCAGAGACTCGATACTCCCCTAAAAAAGTTAGCTCTAGCTCTGATCATGTTAGGAAAGAGGCTGCGGCCCTATTTCCAAGCACACACTATCATTGTATGGACCAACCTATCATTAAGACAGATCCTATACAAGCCTGACTTATATGGCCGATTGATTAAGTGGGCTATGGAGCTAAGCGAATTCGACATTCAATATAATCCCCAAACAACTATCAAGGGACAGACCTTGGCTGACTTTATAGCCGAAAGCACCTGCGAGCCAATGATGGTTGAAGAGATGGATGCCCGGGCCCTTAATGCGACTTCAAAAAGATGGCTGCTCTACATTGATGGGGCATCTAACCTGTAAGAAGTAGAGCAGTGATTATCTTGGTAAGCCTCGAAGGGGATGAGGTCAGATACACAATTCGCTTCAATCAAAGATTCGAACAACGAGGCAGAATACAAAGTTCTCATGGCCAGATTAAGAGTAGCTCAAGCGCTGGCCGCAAAGGAAGTGCTGGTAAAAATTGACTCCCAGTTAAGAGTAAACCAAGTCAACTACAACTTTGAGGCTAGGAAAGAAAGAATGGCTGCATATCTAGCAAAAAGTGCGAAGGCTAACTAATCAGTTCAAAGAAATACGAATAGAACTGATCTCAAGAAATGAGAATCACCAAGAAGACGTCGTTTCCAGAATAACGTCAGCAGAAGATGCTCAATTACCCCGAACGGTGTATGTAGAACTCTTATCGAAGCCCATCACCCAGGAGGAAGAACAGATCATGCAGATTGAGTCAGAACCAAGCTCCCTCATTAAGGACTACATTTTGAGCAGAACAATTTCGACCGACAAAAAAGAAGCCCGGAGAGTTAAAAACTGAGCCACCAGATACTCGATGATCGGCGGCATGTTATACCGAAGGCGTTTCTCACACCCCTAAATAAGGTGCCTAGAATCCCTAGAGGCGGAGCGAGTCCTGAGAGAAATTCATGAAGGAGTTTACAGTAATCATTTGGTGAAGGAAGCCCTAGCTCACAAGGTCTTTCGAATTGGGTACTATTGGTCGACTGCCCCATGAGACACTAAAAGCTTGGTTCAGCGTTACGACCTATGTCAAAGATTTGCCGACAAGATTTAGGTACTAGCGAGAGAGCTGACCGGGATGAGCAGGCCTTGACTATTCGCCCAATGATGGCTCAACTTGATCAGACCCTTGTCCCGAGGCAAAGGATCTTGTAAGTATGTAGTCGTGGCGGTTGACTACTTCACCAAATAGATCGAGGCCGAGCCATTGTAAAAAATCACCGAGAAAAGTGTTTGGTATTTTGTATGGAGAAACATGATATGCCAATACGAATCCCTTATCATCATCATCGGCGACGAAAAACAGTTCGACAACAATAGCTTCAAAATTTTTTATGAATAGCTCAGAGTGCGATTGTCATTTTCCTCTCTCGTACACCACAAATCAACGACCAAATCGAATCTTCTAACAAGCTGGTCAAAAAGCTGCTAAAAACGAAATTAACAGAAAGAAAGGGAGCATGGGTAAAAGAGCTACCCAAAGTGTTGTGGGCGCTTTGAATGACTAGCAAGACAACTACAGGTGAGATGCCGTTCTCGTTAACCTTTGGGAGAGAAGAAAACTCCCTCAAAAATGGGAACCTCAACTCACCAAGTCCTGAAGTTTTCAACAATGAGCTTATGAAGGGGAGATTGGACTCAGTCAAACAACTTAGAGACCAGGCCCAGATTTAAGTAGTAACCTATCAGCAGATGGTAACTAGGTATTAAAACAAAATAGTCAAGGCCCGAGAGCTTGAGGAGGGGTGAACTAGTGTTGAGAAGAGTAGTGCGCAACACAAAGAACCCCACGAACGAAGTTCTTGGCCCAATCTAAGAAGGACCGTACAAAGTCTTCAGGTAAATCGGAGAGGCGTATGAGCTCGAAAGGGTATATGGATGAGTCATGAAAAAATCATGGAACGCCGAGCTACTAAAAACTATTACCTCTAAAAAAAACTCTTTTTATGCACACAATTATTCTCCATGTACAAACATCGTTTCTTAATAAAAACATTTGCATTCTTGCATGTATGTCCACGAGAAATGAACAGCTAGGAACATGGAATGGAATTCTCGCAAACGTTGCCCCCAAACTATCTAATTAAGGCCCCGCAATGAGTATTTTAGAAAGATTATCCTGGTCGACCGAAGCAGGTTGACACTCCCTGAAGGTACACCCCGAATCATTTAAAACACTATGTCATATCTCACCTTAACATCATCATCGTCATCATGACATTATTGTTGCATCACATTGTCATCTCTAACCATACATCATCGTATCGTCCTTATTTCACCATGACCAATTTGACACTCATGGAGCACTTCACCGTCATTGGTTCAATGATCACAGAACATTTCACCATGACCGGTCCAATGCTCACAGAGCACTTTCATTATAATCGGTTCGATGCTCACGGAGCATTTCACTATGATTGGTCCGATGCTTATGAGGCACTTTTACTATAATTGGTTTGACGTTCATAGAGCATATCACTGTTGCTCGTTCGACACGAAGACAATTGAGACGGCTCGGGGGGGTAAGGGCTGTGGCAATTCTACAGCATCACCATAGGTTACACCATAGCGCCCATTGAAGGGGGTTTGACCGTGGTTTTTTCACTGTATCACTGTGGCCTTTCCACAGCACCTATGGCATGCCATTCAGTGTTATTATACTGAGTCGATCTCCCGAAGATATCGCAAAGCTGCTCAATCAACATTATTATTTCATGTTGGTCATCGATTTGCAACGATCTCAACTGCTACAAGTTGCTCGGTCATCATTATTATTTCGTACCGGTCATCAATTTGCAACGATCTCAACTACTACAAGTTGCTCGGTCAACATTATTATTTTGATCTGGCCATCGATTTACAACGATCTTAATTGCTATAAGCTGCTCGACTAACATTATTATTTCGTATTGATCATCAATTTGTGACGATCTCAACTGCTACAAGCTGCTCGGTCAACATTATTATTCCGAGTCAGTCATTGATTTACAATGATCTCAACAGCTACAAGTTGCTTGGTCATCATTATTATTCCGAGCCGATCATCGATTTACAACAATCTCAATTGCTATAAACTGCTCAGTCAACATTATTAGCTCGAGTCAGCCACTATTTTTCAACAATTTATCTAAGTGGCCGCATACTGCTTGTTCAGCGTCATTATACTGGGACAACTATATTATACCATGCTCGCTCTGTTATTAACCACTGCTCGATCGCACCTCTGACAGGTGAAGCATTATTTTTTATATAATTCCCAAAGACTTAGATATATATTCTTATCCCTACGTCGATCTAGTTATTATGTGGCATTTATTATTAACGATTATTTAGCCACATTTGTTTGCCAAACTAGCTATTGCTACAAAGCAAGCCGAGCGGGTCTTTGCTTCAAATTATTCAAGATTAAGTTGCATGATTATTGTTAGCATTCGAGTGGCCAAGTTTAAAACTTTACGGCCATAGAAGAGCCGTTCAGCCCTAATGTAGGTTGTTTGGCAGTATAAGTAGCCTTTATTAGAAGCCTTATTATCATAAGCGAATCATCTCTATTGAAATAGTGATTATTATAAATGACTTGATTATTCTAACACTCGTTCATAGGTTTTATTCTATAAGTAGTTCGGTTATATTATCGTGTTTTTATTGCGAGAAAACAAAATTACTACGAACAAGTTATAGAGAGCATATTTGTACAAGTATTGAGAGAATAAAAATATGCTTGCATCAATCTGATAAGAATATTACAAGTTCTATTACAAGAAAACCAAAACACCAAAACACTCATGCTGTCAGGGCTGTGTCGGACCCCTCTAGATCTACAATTGAAACTGCTCTAAGATTGACGGCGACTAGAGGATTGGCTATAGTAGGAGGATTGGCTGAAACTTCAACTAGCCTTAAAGACTAAGCAGCAGCAGCACTGCTAGTTTAGTCCTGGTCAGCAGGAGAGGTAGCTTCGCTGGTACCTGCAATTGTAACATTACCAACAGAGATGGGCACATTGACTGGGGCAATATCATTAGAAACAAAACTAGTGCCAAAAGGTGTTGATATCTCTTTATTATACTGAGCCCTAGAGGTCTCCTCTTCATGGAAAGAGCCATCAGTGGATAAGGCCCATAGCTACTGAAGGTCAATCTCTAGGTAGTGGTCATCGAAGAGGTTGATCGACCTCAAGAACCCCTCCATTACCCTCTGATGAAAACCTTCTTTATGGCCAATAGACCACTGGTTCCTTTATTGCTCTAGTTGAGTTGCCAAAGAGCTCCTGCTCTGGTCAATTAACTCCCTTTCCTGCTAAGCCAGTGCAAGTTATATTTCGAGCTCTTTATTTTAGTGCGACAGCTCAGCGACTCAAGTCCCCACTGTAGAAAAGAAATTTCTCATCTTCTACTCGACTAGTCATTTTTGGTGTTTGAGCTCATACAATTTACTCTCTGACTTAGCACAGACGGTCATCATTTTTATCAGCTTGGCCCCTGCCTCGTCTGCTAGTCTATTTTCCTGCTCAGTGATCCTTTTTGCTAGTTGTGTCTCAGCCCTGGATCGAGAAAGATCATCCTCAACCCTTTAAGCCTGGAATACCAAACCAATGATCTCAGATCAAAATTGAGAAAGAAGTAAGATAGATTGCACGAGATACAAAGGAGTTAATGTGGGCGTAAACAAAATAAAGCTAGAAACTGCTTACGTCAAGGGTCAAGCCCATTGCAACATTAAACCCTGTGATAGGATCCATAGAAGACACTTGACCCGCCCAGGTGAGGGTCACGTACCTCTCTAGCTCTCGCATCACAGGAAGTAGGAAGCCCAGATCCCTTTTAGCTTTCGAAACCAATACGGAAGTAGACACATGAGAGAAAGGATCTTTGTTGGATGATAGCCCATTCTGCCTTATAGAGCTTGACATTGCCACGGCTTGCCTAGTAGGGTAGTCTATGTTGTAAGATGAGCCAGTGAACCTCACCCTTACTTTGAGTTTGGGGGGTAGGGGTGTCTTGTGATCGAGTCTTGGTAGAGACTTGCCCCTTCCTAAGGAGCTGCTCTGGACTTGTCCTCTTTCCTGGACAAGTGTGCTTTGTGCAATCCTATTTTCACGAGTCCTCCTGCTAGCAGCTTAAGAAGATAACCCTTTCCCATGAGAAGGACTCGTTTGCTCGACTTCCCTTCGAGCTGAATAGCAACCCCATGACCGTTGTCAGGATTTAGACATCCCTGCATTTTGTATAGTGTAAGCTAAAAAAGAAAAAGAGAAAGGGACCGGTCTGGGGTGAAGAAATAAGAACTCACTTTGAATTCGGAGTAAGGATGGAACGGAGGTAACTAGGCTCGATCCAACAAGGCTGAACGGTGGCAGCAACTCCTAAACCAGACAAATATATCAAAACGCAATAGTTTTCTGATTAAGGTTCTACTCATATATCTCCACGTCAGTAGCCCAGGTTATTACAAAAAACAAAAAAAAAACAATCTTACCAAGTCGTATAGGCTAACAAAATATACACATACACGAAGATGATGACCTACATCTATAGAAAAATTGGCAGGGATGACCCACTCTTCCCCGTCCCCCTTGGAATTCCTCTGACCCCACTCTTCTCTAGTAAAAAAACCACTCCCTTTCTAATCCTTCATGAAGCTGGGTCGATCAGGGATTGGATTTTGAAGACCATAGAAGGAAAGGTAGTTGAAGCCTTTTTGGCTCCTAACATTGCTCTTGAAGTGATATAGGTAGTATAGTTCCTGAAAATAGGGAGGAGATTGCCATGCCCTTACCCACAAGATATACAGACATTCTAATACCCTATAGGAATTGGGTCTTAGCTAAGACAGAGCTATTCCAAAACGGGCCAGCATCTTAGGAAAATATCACTGCATGGGAAGCCTGAGGCTCAACCTCAAAACTCTACATGAATGGCTACCTCACCATTGATAAGGCTGCTTAGGTAATCCTCCTCGGTAGGCAGTCTAAGGGTGACCATCTAAAAATGTTATACAAATTCCCGATGAAGTCTAAGTAGCCTTCGTTCAAGCAAGAGGCACAATATTTGGTATCCAACTCAAATCCTACCATATCTACACCATCTACCCCCTCGAGGTCCTCTAGGTCATTGCCCTCCCCCTCTTTAACACTAGAGACCATCTCGGACTTGCCTAAAACCACTCATAATGAGTAAGGCATGTCACCTGCTGAGGTGGATGCCCCCTCACTCGTTCTGGTCCCCCTACCCCTCTTGACCAATGGGATCTCTGGGGTCAGCTCCTCCTTCTCAGCCGTATTCTTAACTAGAAAACCTAAATTGTCTCTAGAAGCCATTGATACACAAAGATGTTTCCTTAAAAAAAGCTACTGACACAATAGAGCAAGAATAGTAATAAACCAACCATATCTAGAAAATAATAAAAGCAGGCAATAAATATCAGAGCCTAGAAAATGGCCTAAAGAAATTATCTAATCACCTAAGAAACAGAGGCAACGAAAAATGCATGTAACACGAACATAAGGTGACAGGACCCGACCCGAGACCCTCTACTATAGATCCCAGCGGCCCTACCGGGCACCTCGACGGAAGTTCCTTCGAACCTAACTGGGTATGTTGGGAAATTCCACGAGGTGAACCCCCTTTTAATTCTTGTTACTACTAAGAAGATCTAGTAATATACATGAAAACGACATCTTAATTTTAAAAACAAACGGATAGAGTTTCCCCTGTTTTTTGGAAAATTCATATAAACCTGCAAAGAAATTTCACTTCTAATTTCAACACATCTCAATTCTACTAATTCGGACCTCCGGTCCTTTCCAAATCAAATCCAACACAACTCAATTATTTCGTTAAATCACAAAATAAGCATAATCATAAAAAGTAAAAACGATCATCATAAATTGAAAATCTCTTCTTCTTGATTCAACACATACTTACAAATATACATGCCTACAACTATTATGCATAAAGTAAAGAGTGCTATTAGCACATTTACATGTACAAAAATTATCTTTGGATTCGGCCCACTACTCGACAATAGGAGAATCAGCGGCTTGCGTTCCGAGACCTGTACCTGGGCAAGGGGTTTAAAAACATAAAACATAAAAGGGGTGAGCTAAAGGAGCTCAGTGAGTGTAAATGGGATTTCAATTACAAGAACATTATACAAAGATAGCAATTTCTACCGTTCATGCAGAAATTATGCTTCTAAACCGGATGTAAAACTGTAAAATAGTTTCTAATATCATATGCTACTGAAATCTTGCCGAGCGGTTTTATCTACATCTTTGAAAAACTATATTCAGAATCTGTATAACATAATAACTGCTGTGTGCATATAAATGCATAAATGCTATCGGTAAATCGAAAACTAATAAAATCCTCGCTCGGCTATTTTCTTTCTAAACTGTACCAATGGTAACCCTAAAGCTCTATACCCACGCAGCGACTCAACTAGCACCGCATACGTGAGTAGGTCACAGGGCACCTCAACTAGCAACACTCACAATGACATCTCAAGACATCTCACTGGCTATGCAGCGGAATCCTACATCGCATGCATATAGCGAGACAATATCCCGTACACATAGAGCGACTCACATGACTCAACATCCTGACTTTCCGGAGTTAGTGACACACCCCCAAGACCTGCCCATGTGCACGGGACATACCAGCCGGGTCTAATACAATTATCACCACTATAATCTGAGGGTACCAATGGCCTTAAAAACGAATGCAGAAATTTTAAAACTGTTTCACAAATCGATCATATAAAAGCATGTCTATGAATATATCAAGATCATAAATCATGTTTATGCATCGAAAGCTCATAAAATATACATAGTCATTGTGCAAAAATATAATACCCGAAAAGTAAAAGAAATGGCAGATTTTCACTCACAACCGCTCCGCGCTCAATTTTGCTACCGATTCCTGCCCCCGTTAACGCTCTCGGTTATCTTCACCTACGCGCCATAAATAACATTTAGAACTAAATTGAAAACTAGAATCTCATTTAACTACTAAATGCCCTAATTGGCATACAAAGCCCGGATGTAAACTACTTCCCGATTTTAGTTACGGAGCCATAATCGAAACTAACTCACCATCCGGCGCCCTGCAAATTATTGAACACCTTATAATTTGATTGGACATGCTTGCCCTTTACCTTTCCAACATGGACAATTATGTCCCATTTTCTTCATTTTTGGGTTTTTCCATCAACCATATGCATTCAATTCCCAATATGCATCATTTACACACAACAATTCAATCAAAACACCACTCAATTCCTAACTTCCCTAAAGTGGCAGAATTTCACCATAGGTTCCAACACATTCCTTTTCTCAATTTCTTGTTCCAATTACAACAAAATCATGCCAATTTCATTCTAAAGCCCTAATTACAATCAATTGAAATCTCTACAACAAAATCACCAAAAAGCCTAATTCTCACCTTGCCAATTTCTTCAAATTGATGACTCCTTCAAGCTCCAAACAAGAATTCAACTCAATCTAAGCCAAGAATACACATAAGAACATCAATTAAAACATTCTTGAAATCTCACTTATCAAACTCATAAAAGATGCTTTTCTTACCTCTTTTTCTTGAATTTCCACTAATAGAGACTTCAATTGAACTTAGGGATGGGTTTGTAACCTTAATTTGGCTTGATTACACATGAAAAAAAAACTTGAATAGTCACTGTAGCAGCACCCCCCTTTGAAGCTCGAATTTCTCTCTTTTTTTTTTGGCTAAGTGTTGGTTTTGATCTCTCTTCAAATTTCTACACACTTCTAATATATATATAGTGCTCCCTCAATTTACCATTTTGCCCTTCAACTTACTTAAAACTTCTAATTTGCCATTAGTTAAAAACTAATTATGTAATTAGTTCATTTGTAACTATCTAGTTAGAATAGTTCAAAGAACTAACTAGAACTTTCAACTTGGCAATCCATGAGATTTCTTCTAATTGGTCCATTCTCTAATATATGGATTATGTTTCTTAACAAAGGCTTGTTCCATTCATAACCCTTAAATGGAAATTCATGTAGTAAATTAGAATTTTCTTTTTCAAGCCAATAGAGAAAAATTCTAAAAATATTCTAGGGTCGTCCGGCGCACCGATTGAGTGTGAAATTATCAAATTAGGTCTAATATCTCTCACGTGCACTATAAAGGGAATATTTCTAATAGGGTTAAAATCGAGTAACCCTACGGTGTCTTATTTGTTCTATACCGAAATCTAGGCGCTAATACTATTAATAGGGATTGGATATTACATAAGGATACTGAAGGGGAAATAGAAACACAACCTTATCTAGAGGAAACGTAGAAATGGCTAGCAACAAGTTCCTTGCTCGAGTAGCTTTGTACATTGATCGAGGATGATGCTAGAAAAGAGTCATCATTATTACTTGAAGAAAGTTTGGAGAAGTCGCCATTACGTGAAAGTAACCCGTCTAGCAGCCATGACATCATCACACTAACCTGACCAGCTTTGACATCCTCAAACTCAGAAGACAGCCAATCATATGTGACAGCATAACATATCCCAAAACCTAGCTCAGACCAGCTTTGATAGAGGAGAAACTGATAGAAAAAGGAAGTGAATAAAGCAAATAGAGACCATAAGGATGACCCAAGCCGACCAGGACATAATGGAGTTTTTTATTTTTGAATTAATCAAAACTAGAAACTGGTAGACCTCTGTTCCCCCTTAGAAAATCACCATTGGGCCTAAGATCCTCAGGCCCAAAAGAGGTTGGCCCTCAAGGGCCCAATTAGATGTTTTCCTATTGGATAACCCTCCCTAGGGCTTATCATTATTTGAAAGACAGCTCATTTCGAAGATAAACCTAGAGTAATAGCCATCAGGCCAGGCCCTGGCGGAGCTGAACAGCGAAGAACTTGCTTAAATTCAAAGTACCTGATCGGTCATATGAAGCACCTATTCGGCAAGGTCGACCAGAAACAACAAATGAAGTTATCAGGAATGACTATTCAAGAAGACCTCGGACCACGCCTGAACTAAACAAGAACAGATTACCAGAAAATCAACCTAAGCTGGTCGAACATAGCCTCATACCTAACCCAACCCACAAGCAAAGACATGCCTAAAGAATATGCGGAGAATATGCTTAACACATTAGAAAGGTGCCTAACGTGTGACAGAAGGGAAATCAGAGGTATGATAGAAGAAGATTTGTAGAAGGATATTCAGCGTGTGTTAGGTGCACAATAGAAGGATATTTGGCGTTTATCAGATGTATAGCTGAAAGATAGTTTGCATGTGTCAAAAGCATAGTAAAGGTAGAATACCTAAAAAGTCCTTAAAACTAGAACCTGACAGATCCCCGTTCCCCCATAGAAAATCACCCTTGGGCCTAAGATCTTCAGGCCCAAAAGAGGTTGGCCCCCAAGGGCCTAATTAGATGTTTTCCTATTGGATAACCCTCATTAGGGCCTACCATTATTTGAAAGCCAGCTTATTTCGAAGATAGACCCAGAGTAATAGCCATCAGGCCAGGCTCTGGCAGAGCTGAACAATGAAGAACTTGCTCAAATTCAAAGGACCTGATCGGTCATATGAAGCACCTATTCGGCAAGGTCGACCAGAAACAATGAGTGAAGTTATCAGGAATGGCTATTCAAGAAGACTAAGACCACAGCTGAGCCAAACAAGAATAGATTACCAGAAAATTGACCCAAGCTGGTCGAATATAGCCTCACACCTAACCAAATGCACCAGCAAAGACATGCTTAAGGAATATGCAGAAAATATGCTTAACACATTAGAAAGGTGCTTAGCATGTGACAGAAGGGAAATCAGAGGTATGACAGAAGAAGATCTGCAGAAGGATATTCAGCGTGTGTTAGGCACACAACAGAAGGATATTTGACGTGTGTCAGATGCACAGCTAAAGGATATTTTGCGTGTGTCAAAAGCATAGCAAAGGTAGAATACCTGAAAAGTCCTTAAAACTAGAAACTGGCAGACCCTCATTCCCCCCTAGAAAATCACCCTTGGGCCTAAGCTTTTCAGGCCTAAAAGAGGTTGGCCCCCAAAGGCCCAATCAGATGTTTTCCAGTTGGATAGCCCTCTCTATGGCCTACCATTTTTTGAAGGACAACTCACTACGAAGACAAGCCCAGGGTAATAGTCATCAGGCCAGGCCCTGGCAGAGCTGAACAATGAAGAACTTGCTCAGATTCAAAGAACCTGATTGGTTATATGAAGCACCTATTTGACAAGGTCGACCAGAAACAGCGAGTGAAGTCATCAGGAATGGCTATTCAAGAAGACCTCGAACCATGGCTGAGCCAAAAAAGAACAGATTACCAGAAAATTGACCTAAGTTGGTCGAACATAGCCTCACACCTAACTAAACCCACCACCAAAGACATGCCTAAGGAATATGCGGAGAATATGCTTAACACATTAGAAAGGTGCCTAGCGTGTGACAGAAGGGAAATCAGAGGTATGGCAAAAGTAGATCTGCATAAAGATATTCAGTGTGTGTTAGGCACACAATAGAAGGATATTTGACGTGTGTCAGATGCACAGCTGAAGGATATTTTACGTGTGTCAAAAGTATAGCAAAGGTAGAATACCTGAAAAGTCGTTAAAAGTCTAATACTATAAAAGGAGAAAAAGATATTGAAGTGAGGGATGATGCCAAAACATTAGAAGAATTAACAGTAAAAAAACAATAAGAGAGGTTATATTCCTGTGATCACAAAAAATATTTTCTAACTTAAACATCAGAGTGTCTTTGTCGGAACCCACCCCGGCAAGACCGTTACCATAGTTATGTCAACATTTTGTAAGTCTTGTCATAGTTGTTAGCAGAAAGGAGGTTCAAGCCCATACAGGCAAGCCTAATCAGAATGAGGCCCAAGTGCCGATTCCTGCTCATAAAACAAATTCAAAGCTCGTTGGCGAAGAACCATTTTTTTCAGTCAATAATTATATTTACTAAAAGTTAATAAAAAACACCTTTATATTACATATAATAGATCTATGTAATGCGATCTATACATGATTAGTTAAATATACAGTAGCATTCTTGAACTACTCATTTTAAAGAATATCTTAAATACAAGTCAAGTAAGTTCTTTTATTGATAAAATAAAAAACTTTATCTATTTTAATTACATTTTTCAAGTTCTCCCAATTTTTAAAGTTTTTCTTCAATTTCCCAAGTATTCAAGTTACATTTCTTAGTTGCTTTATATTTTTTCAATCTTATGGTTGAATTGTCTAAAATTGTAGTTAGATATACCATGTTTTGTATTACATTTCTCAAGTCATTTTTTTTACTTTTCTTTAGATATCAAATTTCTTGTCAAATTTATATTATTTTATCAACTATTAAATTAATATTTTGAAGTTATTTTCATACATGGGACTTTTGCCTTTGCGTATTTGTTTTTGAATTTTAAATAAGTGTCATTCATGGATCCAAGTCTTATAAGTTAGTTTACGCTTATTTTTTAACTATGTAAAATATGAAAATTTCTCATCATTTAAGACCTTGGTTTTTATAAGAGTTAACCAATTTGTATACCAAACAATGAACTTACTTTAATATAAGTTAGAAAATATGGCCCAAACAATAAAGTAGATATTATTTATATTAGGGTTTATACACGAGTTCTTCACTCTTACAAATTTATTTTTGAAGTTGATGCAAGTGCCATTCACACAAAATTATATTTTTCTAACTTTCTCACATTTTTTTGAGTTTCTTTTGATATTTTGAGTTAAAATTCTCAAAATTTAGATAAAATCAGTAACACTCCAAGAATATAACCTCTATACTATAAGCCAACTCAGATAGTATGTTGAGTTTTATTACTTCTTATGTAGGCTCACATATAAGAATTATGTATTATGGGCTATTTAAAAATCAGAATCAATTTAAGCGATCTATTTGAACTGTTTCTTATTGGGCTGTAGAAATATCTATTAGTTATGAGCTTATTATATGTAGTGATACAATATTAGTTAAATTATAATTGAGGGAATGATAGTTAACCTAGTATATTAAGACCTCTTATAGAATTATGGTCCCTAGTTAAATTATCATCCGTAGAGCTCTTCTTCTATTTCCATATAGAGATGAAGCCTCATTGAGTGCTAAACAGATCTGATTGTGAAAGGACGCTATATTATTGATTCTCAATAAAGGCTGTTGATCCTTTCATTATAATCACTATAGATTCCCCATGTAAGGTTTTCTCAATATCTATCATAATAATTTAACATGATAGATCAAGAGAGTTGTATTATGTGTGTATTAATTAAGATTTATAATTACATCTAACAAGTGGTATCAAAACAAAAATCATGTTAACTATTAGGATTGTTCAAGTATATATTCATGATGGAACATCTTTTCCCATATGGCCTTCTAGGGTAAAGATATTATATGTATAAATCTTGTGATTTTTTCATGATTTTGTTTAGAAAAATATTGGGTTTATAGTTTTTATTGTGATTTAAGAGTTTATATTAGATTAAAGATCATTGATTTGAAGAGCTAAGGATGAAAATATTAAAATGCGTCTTCAATTTCTTTCATTTTTATTTTTCTTCAACGAATCTGAAATTTTTATATTTATGCAGAGCACCCTAACACTATTTATGGTGTTGCGGTACCACTCAAGTAGTGGTTAAGTGCCACGATACCACTTCATGGCACTGTAGCCGCAACACTACATTGGTAGCGCCAAAGTTGACGCCACTTTATGGTGCCAAATTGTAGCATAAATAGTAGCCTGGCACCACAATGCCACAACTCTAGGACAGTAGGTCAATTTTTTACCTGATTTAGGGTTTTAGTTTTTGGGAGAATTAAGTCGACCTAACTCAGCATCTACATTTAACCTGACAATCATTGAACCTATATTTGGACTATTAATAATGCTTAACCTCTTCAATGCATAAAAAAAAAACTAAACTTTTCTATCTGTGAGAATTTCAATTGTTTTTCTTTGCACTATTTGTCTTATATTTTGAAATAAATTAATTGAAATAACATGTTGACAAAGTAATCTCTGTTATGTAGATTTATTTTTTTTGGAATATTAAGATGAATATATTTATTATATATGTAAAAAATAATCAATCCAAAAAAAGATTATTTTTTTGGCCAAACAATAGTCATATTTGTGGTAATAAATAGTGATAATTATTAAGTTTTTCATGCATGAAATAACTCAGTCCAAAGAAAGTATTTGATTTTGAGAATACCACCTACAACTGATATTTCTGTTCAAAGAATAAATATCAATGTTGTATTAGATATCTTGCGATAGGGCTCACTTTATATGTTTACTTTTATCATAAGTATATAGTTTATGACATGACATGATTATTAATTATGAGTTTGTTGTTTTATTATATGTTCTTTATTCAATTTCAACTTCTACCTTTTCTACCTTATGTTTAATGGCACAAACATTAAGGATTAAAAAGAGAATATTATGATCATTTTTGGTTGTATGGATCTTGACCTTGTACTTTGGATTGAACGACCGACTATTCTTACTGATCTAAGTTTTATTGAGGATAAAGAAGACTTAGATAAGTTAAATCATTTTAATCGCATGTATCTTATAGCAATGAAACGTGTTATTCCGAAAACCTTTAGGGGCACTATTTGACAGGATCTGACCCAAAACCCTCTACTATAGATCCCAGCGGCCCTGTTGGGCACCTCGACGGAAGTTCCTTCGAACCTAACTGGGTATGTTGAGAAATTCCGCGAGGCGAACCCCTTTTTATTTCTTGTTGCTACTAAGAAGGTCTAGTAACATACACAAAAACGACATCTTAATTTTAAAAACAAACGGACAGAGTTTCCCCTGTTTTTTGGAAAATCCATATAAAACCTGCAAAGAAATTTTACTTCTATTTCCAATACATCTCAATTCTACCATTTCGAACCTCCGGTCCTTTCCAAATCAAATCCAACACAACTCAAAAGTTTCATTTAAATCACAAAATGAGCATACTCATGTAAAGTAAAGATGATCATCAAAATCTCAAAATATTTTGTTGTCGGTTCGAAACATACATACAAATATACATGCCTACTACTAATATGCATAAAGTAAAGAGTGCTATTTAGCACATTTACATGTACAAAATTAATCTTCGGATTCGGCCCAGTACTCGGCAACAGGAGAATCAGCAGCTTGCGTACCGAGACCTGCACCTGGGAAAGGGGTTTAAAAATATAAAACATAAAACGGGTGAGCTAAAGGAGCTCAGTGAGTGTAAATGAGATTTCAATTACAAGAACATTATACAAAGATAGCAATTTCTAAAGTACATGCAGAAATTATGCTTCTAAAACGGATGTAAAACTGTAAAACGGTTTCTAATATCATATGCTAATGAAATCTTACCGAGCGGGTTTTATCTACATCTTTGGAAAACTATATTCAAAATATGTATAACATAATAACTGTTGTAAGCATATAAATGCATAAATTCTATCGGTAAATCGAAAACTAATAAAATCCTCGCTCGGCCATTTTCTTTCTAAACTGTACCAATGGTAACCCTAAAGCTCTATACCCACGCAGCGACTCAACTAGCACCGCATACGTGAGTAGGTCACAGGGCACCTCAACTAGCAGCACCCACAATGACATCTCAAGATATCTCACTGGCTACGCAGCGGAATCCTACATCGCATGCATATAGCAAGACAATATCCCGTACACATAGAGCGACTCACATGACTCGAGATCCTGACTTCTCGGAGTTAGTGACACACCCCCAAGACTTGCCCATGTGCACGGGATATACTGGCTGGGTCTAATACAATCATCACCACCATAATCTGAGGGTACCAATAGCCTTAAAAACGAATGCAAAAATTTTAAAACTGTTTCACAAATTGATCATGTAAAAGCATGTCTATGAATATATCAAGATCATAAATCATGTTTATGCATCAAAAGCTCATAAAACATACATAGTCATTGTGCGAAAACATAATAATCGAAAAGTAAAAGAAATGGCAGATTTCCACTCACAACCGCTCCGCGCTCAATTTCGCTCCCGATTTCTGCTCCCGTTAACGCTCTCGGTTATCTTCACCTACGCGCCATAAATGACATTTAGAACCAAATCGAACACTAGAATCTTATTTAACTACTAAATGCCCTAATTGGCATACAAAGCCCAGATGTAAACTACTTCCCGATTTTAGTTACGGAGCCATAATCGAAACTAACTCACCATCCGGCGCCCTGAAATTTATTGAACACCTTATAATTTGATTGGACATACTTGCCCTTCACCTTTCCAACATGGACAATTATGTCCCATTTTCTTCAATTTTGGTTTTTCCACCAACCATATACATTCAATTCACAATATGCATCATTTACACACAACAATTCAATCAAAACACCACTCAATTCCTAACTTCCCTAAAGTGGCAGAATTTCACCTTAGGTTCCAACACATTCCTTTTCTCAATTTCTTGTTCCAATTACAACAAAATCATGCCAATTTCATTCTAAAGCCCTAATTACAACCAATTGAAATCTCTACAACAAATCACCAAAAACCCTAATTCTCACCTTGCCAATTTCTTCAAATTGATAACTCATTCAAGCTCCACACTAGAATTCCACTCAATCTAAGCCAAGAATACACATAAGAACATCAATTAAAGCATTCTTGAAATCTCACTTATCAAACTCATAAAAGATGCTTTTTTTACCTCTTTTTCTTGAATTTCCACTAATAGAGACTTCAATTGAGCTTAGGGATTGGTTTGTAACCTTATTTTGGTTTGATTACACATGAAAATTCATGAAAAACAACTTGAATGGTCACTATAGCAGCACCCCCCTTTGAAGCTCGAATTTTTCTCTTTTTTTTGGCTAAGTGTTGGTTTTGATCTCTCTTCAAATTTCTACACACTTCTAACATATATATAGTGCTCCCTCAATTTACCATTTTGCCCTTCAACTTACTTAAAACTTCTAATTTGTCATTAGTTAAAAACTAATTATGTAATTAATTCATTTGTAACTATCTAGTTAGAATAGTTCAAAGAACTAACTAGAACTTCCAACTTGGCAATCCATGAGATTTCTTTTAATTGGTCCATTCTCTAATATATGGATTATGTTTCTCAACAAAGGCTTGTTCCATTCATAACCCTTAAATGGAAATTCATGTAGTAAATTAGAATTTTCTTTTCTAAGCCAATAGAGAAAAATTCTGAAAATATTCTAGGGTCGTCTGGCGCACCGATCCAGTGTGAAATTACCAAATTAGGTCTAATATCTCTCATGTGCACTATAAAGGGAATATTTCTAATAAGGTTAAAATTGAGTAACCCTACGGTGTCTTATTTACTCTATACCGAAATCTAGGCGCCAATACTACTAATAGGGATTGGATATTACACTATTTTTAAGGAGTAAAATGCTAAAACTTTCCTTAACAAAATTAAAATTATGATAAGGCTAAAACAAGTATGCTATTGGCTATCTTGGTTTTAGCGGGGTATAAAGGAAAAGGGAATGTAAGGGAGTACATCATGAAGATGTCTAATCTCGCTTTCAAACTAAAGACACTAAAGTTAGAGCTGCCTGATGACTTGCTCGTGCATCTTGTTCTTATTTCTTTTCATTCATAATAAGTCAATTTAAAGTACAACACTTGAAAAGATAATTAGACTCTTAATGAGCTCATTTGACATTACATGTAAAAAGAAAAAGGATAAAAGCTATAAAAGAATGAAAGCTCATCTAGTAAGTACTTCTTAGGATAACGTTATCAATAAGATAACACAACTTTTGTAGAGGACATAGGATTATTTAAAACACATTTAGAGGCACAAAGTTATTTAGATTTAGATGACACTTATTATGTACTATCAGTTAGACGGAATTTAATTTATGTTTCTAGTTTTAACAAATTCGGATATTCTTGTTCATTCAAAAATAATAAATTTAGTCTTTATTAAAATTCAAATCTCATTGGTATTGGTTCTTTGATTGATAATATTTATAAGTTAGATACATATGTCTTTTTTAATGAATCCTTGCATATTAATAAATGTTGTACAAAGTAAAAGCTAACTGAAGAGAATTCTACTATGTTATGGTACAAACGTTTATACCATATCTATAAACAGAGAATTAAAAGATTTGTATCAGATGAGATTCTTGATTCTCTTAACTTAACAGATTTTAAAGTCTATATTAAGTACATTAAGGGAAAGTGGACAAATAATAGAAAATTAGATATTAATAGGGGCTTTAAAGTCTTAGAACTAATATATACTGATATTTGTAGTTCACTATGGCTTCTTATAATGGCCAATAATATTTTATTATGTTCATTAACGACTATTCTCATTATAGGTATCTTTACTTGATTCATAAAAAGTCTCAATCTTTAGATGTGTTTAAGATTTTAAAAGCTAAAGTTAAAAATCAACTTGACAAGAAAATTAAAGCTGTCAAATCTAATTGTGATTGTGAATACTATGACATATGATGGATTAGGTGAACAATGCCCAAAACCTTTTGCAAAATATCTAAAGGAATGTGGCACTATCTTATAATACTCAGTGCTTGGGAACTCAAGCAGGAAAAGTGTTGTTACGAGATGGTATGAAACACTTAAAGATATAATAAGATGTATGATTAGTCATTCTTTTATACATGAAACACTCTAAAGAGAAGCACTAAAGAATATAGTTTATATCCTCAATAGAGTTTCAAGTAAAGTAGTATTTAAAACTTCGTATGAGTTATGGACTGGTAAGAAGCCTAATATTAGACACTTGCATGTTTGGAGTTGTCCAGGTAAAGCTAGACCATATAGGCCCAATAAAAAACTGAACAAAAGAACAATCAACTACTAGTTTGTTGGATATTCTGAAAGGTCGAGGGTTTCAAGTTTTATGATTCCTTAAGAAATTTTTTTTTTGAGATGGGCAATGTTAGGTTTCTTGAGGATGTTCAACTTTGGAGTTTGAGAGGGAGATAAGGTTAGGGATATTGTCTTTAAGGAGAATTTTTTTTTCTTACAATTGCTAATGAAAATGATCAACTCTTTTTTATATCTTCGGATTTGCATCTTGATTTGCAAATCGGATTATTATGTTGTTATCTCCAAGAACACGAGTTTGATGTGGGGCTAAAAAAATAATCCAATCAATTTTAGTCAAGCCAATAAAGTTCTAATTCTCATAAATAGATTAAAGCTGTAGAGGATAAGATAAAATCCATGAAAGATAATGATGACTGGTATATTTTCCACACGTGTCCTTGAACATCCCACTTGATGGCCTACCTGGGCCGAGTTATGAAGGCCCATGTATTCAGACTTATACTTAGCTCGTTGAGGTAGTCTATTTTGAACTAGATTGCCTATAGAGAAAATTGAGCATAAGGACCTAGCTGGCTTTTGTAAGTGGGTCAAGTGTCACCTAATTGTTTGCCAACATCATCCCTCTAGTTCCTAGTGTTGAGGTAAGAAGACATTATGAACTATAATTTCTCGGTGAAACATGGTGATCTTCTATTAGTGCTTCTAATTTCTCTTTCCCTTATTTTTCATCTTTCTGAGTGCTCTATATTATTTGCTATAGTTGTCAAATTCAAGGAGACTCTCTTATTTGATGCTACCTTTTATTTCTTTAGTGTTCTATTTGATGAAAGATCTTAAACTTGTACCTTCAACTTAAGAGCGCGTTGATTTTACTATTAAAAACTTTGCTGCAATTATTGAAGATCGTTCTAATGTATTGGAAGAACATCATTTGAAAGATGTTAGATTGATTAGCTCTCTATCATTAGAAGTCATTGAGCAAGGTTAGAAAGCCTTCAAATCTTGTCTTTTACTCTTTGGTTTTGCTTTAAAATTAATAAATAATGCATTTACAGTTTGATTATCCTAATAGCTAAAAAAATTTCTAGGTCTTTGAAGGGATAACTTTTGTTCCCTCGTCCTTAACTTACTTGGAATTATTTTTTTTTCTTTTTGCATCCTCAAGCCACCACTCATAAGTATAAACTGAGGGAGTCCATTATTAAATTTAATAATCCTTTCAAAAATGATTTTGACACAATCATTTTTGGCATCCTCATGGCACTATGCATGGTACAAACTAAGAGCGTTAAAGAACATAAGGCTCAACCCTTTCACGATGAATGAAGATAAACTTCATTGGTGCATATTTGAGGCTCAAAACTTATCTTATAGTTCAGGTGTAGTTAATCTTATAAAAAAAGAACTTATGGAATTTTATATTAAGTTTTGACACATCTATGAAGATTCGACACTAAGAACTATAGAGCTCTAAAGATACAAATGAGTTCCTATACAGCTCTAGAGATTCCATATTGAGCTATCACTTTACTCTGGAGATTCGGCGTTAAGTTCTAGATAGCTTGGGAGATACAAATGAGTTCTTGCACAATTATAGAGATTCCATCTTGAGCTTCTACAATACTCAAAAGATTTTGCACTAATCTCTACTTAGCTTCAGAGATATAAATGAGTTCTCTCTTATTTGACATACATTAACTTCAGGGGCTGAATTCTCATTCTGTCTAGCCCATTTTTATAGATCACCCCTATTGAGCTTCTAGTGTTCACTATCACATGAGTAACCTCACAAGTACTTATTCTGAAGGTGACTACAAGAGCATAATCATGAGGAAACATAACTCCTCGAAATTTCTCTTTAGTGAACACAATTAGAGTGTATGAAGGAATCAGTTTGGGAAGGGCAAGGTGAGCAATGTGTATTTGCATCCCTTTTACAAAGTCTCTTACTGTATCTTGGGCATAGCTCCTTGTTGCCTTTTTGGAGGTTCTTGCTCTATATAAGTCTTTGGATATCATATTGACCTTAGGGTCATTCTTTGACATGGGCTTCTCAAACATATCCCAATTGTCCTTAGGCTTATCTCCTTACTCAATACCCTACTCGCACTAAGCGATCCTCATCTTGCTAAGGAACTCTTTCAGTAGGCCATTTCTGATCGAGGCCTCAATTTACTCCCTCTGTTCAATGCATTTAGTAGTGTTGTGGCCATACCATTTGTGAAATCATAATACTTCCATTTACTCTTCTGATCTAGACTTCCTTTCATGGGTATGGGCTTTTGATGTAATCCTTAGTTTGTAATGGTGAAAAAGATATTGTCTTGAAAGGTGTTTAATAGGTTGTAAGATAAAACTATGACACCTCCATGGTCTATTGCGGACTTGGCTGGTTGAACTTAGGTGGTAATGGAGGCAACTTTCAAGGAGTTGGGTTCTCTCGTTGTCGAGACCTCCTAGGTGTAGGCAGTGACATTAAGGCTGTTCAACTCTCATTGGTCTCTTCTTAGGCTGAGAGCTATCTCCTCTCTCTTCTTGCCTTTTCATTAGGGACTTCTAATCTATCTTAATTTGATTTAGGGCCCGAACATAAGCCTCACCATAAGTTTTTGGCTCTGATGTCTGGAAAGCAAACCATAACTTTTAAAGCCTGATATTTTTCTGAATGTTGATGAGTATTTCCTTAGCACCAAAATCATCAATGTTAGTAACCTCCTTATAAAACCTTTGTGTAAAGTCTTTGAGGGATAAACTCTCTTTATGATAGACACATCATTATGTGCATACTAAAACTAAAAGACAAAAACCTCAAATAATTGGTTGAAATTGCAGATTAACTAATACTCCAAGCTTCGAAACCAAGCTCAGGCTATCTTATATAGAGTGTGGGGGAACATGGGATACATTGCATCCTCGTTCATACCCAAGATTAATATGTGATCTCTGCAGAGCTCTAAGTGAGCTATTGGGTTAGTTATGATTTCATAATTCATGAGCTAAGGCATATTGAACTTAAGAGGCAAGGGTGCATTGTTGATGTATTTGGTGAAGGAAGATTTGGTCTCTACTATAGAAAATAGACCTCTTATAACGTTCTTCACTCGATGAATGTCCTCTATATCTTGTTGGAGCTTGCTAGCTTTTCTAAGGAGCTTGGCTATGATGTTGTGTATTTCAGTGTCCTCCACCTTCTTATAGGCTTAATGCTTGGCATTGAGTGAGTCTTGTAGTCTCCCTTGAAGGTTTGTGTAACACCCCATATTTTTTAAACATACAAAAGACGCGTTAAAAGAGAATGCTACTAATTCTATTACAAAACTGAAGTATTGTGCTTCTCATCTTTCATAAAAATTCATAATCTTTATTCACCAGACCAAAGGTTCTCAAAGTCTCTAGACAAAGATAAATCTCACAAATAAATTCTTAACTTTTAGATCATATTTACAACTCAAAGAAGTCAACACTTAAAACTACTAGAGATATAACGTTCTCTTCTTAAGCAAAAGATAGCTCTCTGAATGCCAATTTCAAGATAACTCACCAAGATAAAACTTAATCTGCAAAAATGAGTCGTCAACTCGGTAAGTAAAACCATTCACAATGTATGAGGGTTCCCATTCAAAAGGTTGCAAGCATTTTTAAAATATCATCAATAATATCAATAAAAGATTTTGATTTTAAATTTATCGAAGCAAAATTCTTCAATATCATAAATTATTTCAAAAATTAATTCATAACAATCTTTGTAAACTTTCATATAAAAAGGTTACTTATGTCATATAGTATCACCTGTACCCCCGGTGACCCAGCCAATATTAGAATCTTATGATGTCACCTATACCTCTTAGTGATTCGATCAATTTCAGAATCTTATAATATCACTTGTTTCCCCGGTGACCCGGCCAATAATCATTTGTAATGTACACTTTTAAAAAAGGATACCAGTTGGTCCGAATTTTATATCATGTTAATTGTTTAATATCACATGACTTTAGACAATGAGCCAAAATATTTCTTTAAATTTCAGTTTCAATAATCAATTCATTTCAAATATCATAACTTATATTCTTTCATAATAACATAGCTTGCAACATTTTTGTAAACATTATCAATTTAAGCCAAAATCAAACCCGTAATTTTGGGTTATCATATAGAGATCCATAGTTTTGCAATCTTGTTTAAAGCGATGTTTAAAAGCTATAAACAAATCATTTATTTGAAAACTTCAAAATAATACATAGACTTTAAAGATATATTAATTCTTTGACCAAAATTAATGAAAAATAATTTAATTAGAAAATCATAAAGAAGTTTTAAAAGTAACAATAAATTATAAATATTTTAAAGCATTTTTTATATTTTGAATATCATAATAATGACATTTCTTATTCGAAACAAAAAATGGATACATAATGAATGAAGTTACTTCCCTCGACAAAAGTCAAATACCTCAAAAATTATCTCTACTTGTCTATAGACTGCAAATATCCTAATCATCTAGATAAAATTTAATTGTCTTTCATAATCATTCTCAAAATAGATGTATCTCTCAACGTATAACTCTCTCTAGTCATATTTTAGTATCAAATAGTAAATACTCTAAAATTTGTATCTCATATTCTGTATATCGAATTCATACAAACTATTATACATCTATTGTAGACATATAAGGGTTCAACATATAATTTATTTAGGATATTTAGTTTAGCAAAACTATTAAAAATAAATTTATATTTCTGTTTGACAGAATTTGTTAAACAGCTTTTAAATGCAAACATAGTTTGTAATTTAATTCATAAGATATTCTACAGTTGTCTAAAAATTATGAAATTAAAATTAAAATAACTAGACATATATAAATGTCAATATATAAACTTTTAAAATGTTTTAAGACGTTTGATAGGTGAAACGATTTTCATAATTTGGATTTACTGATGAATTTTCTATTTTCTGGCATTATGGTCTCTAATTTAAAATTTCATAGAAAATTCAATTCTTGGAGATTTTCATTGAAACAAAATTCTCTAGAATTGTTATTGTGTTAAATGTTGAATAGTAGAAATTGTGGTACAAAAATACATTTGTATCAATACAGTTTATTCAGAGAAGTGTACATATTATTGTTGAATTATCTATTTTTTTTAAGATTCCACTTACTATTTAATATACATATATATTCAAAGGTCAAAACTAAAGAGTTTTTAATAAAAACTAAGATTTTAAATAATCATTATGAAATATAATTCATTTGAAAGACTCACTTTTATAAAACGAGTATTCAAAATGTTAACTTACTTATGGAAATTCACTACTCATAAACTCAACACTTAATTTCTACTTTATATAATCTCTTTCTCATTTTTATTCTACATAACCTCCTCATAAACCATTATCATTGCTAATTCACCACAAAAATATGTTAACCATTTTTGAACTCCATATAATTATAAAAAGTATAACTAAAGAAATTATAATAGTGAAACATACCTTAAATCAAGATCTAATCAACACTTAACTATCTTCTTTTTATTTTTCTTTTCCTTCATTTTCAAATCAAAACTTGGTTGTTCTATGGCTCAACACTCTCAACTCACATACCAACTCTAGTTTTGATTCTTTTAAATCAATTTTTACACCCTTTCTTACATAGACACCATTTATATATAGTGTCTATTTGAGTAGTACATGATAATAAATTCACTCACTTATGGATGGACATGTTAGGTTTATGAATGAGTCATTAAATTTGGTATTTATTTGCTAAGTGTTAGTATTAGGTCACATTCAGCACTATATATGCATAAGTTATTGATGAATAGATCATCAAGATAGAATCAAATTAGGTATTTTTTTGTTAAGTGCTTGTGTTGGTCATATTCAACATTAGGCTTAATTATATCTAAAGCATTTGTATAAATTATTGATGAACTGATTATCAAGATAGGAGTAAATTAGGTATTTGTTGGCTAAATTCTTGTGTGAGGTCATATTCAACACTAGGTATAATTTTATCTAAAATATATGTATAAGTTATTAATGAATAGGTCCTTAATATAGGATCAAATTAGGTATTTTCACTGAATAACTATTAGTGTCTGAATTTTATAAATTCAAATACTTACTCAAAAATTATTAAACTGCCTCCCATTTACCCATGACACATATATTAGTTCACAACAAATCATTTCAAGCAAATTTCGTTGATAAAGTATTTTAAAATAAATTTATTTCAAACA
The DNA here is from genome assembly GCA_946807835.1 of Ailanthus altissimus. Taxonomy (NCBI): domain Eukaryota; kingdom Viridiplantae; phylum Streptophyta; class Magnoliopsida; order Sapindales; family Simaroubaceae; genus Ailanthus; species Ailanthus altissimus. The sequence continues at coordinate 15,847,539 of OX327684.1, forward strand.
TTTCAAAATCTGCTGTAAATTCTTGAAATGGAGTTACCTTTAGAAATTCATAACAATTCTAAAATAATGAATTAAATTAAATATTTGAATATGTCATAGTAGACATCTATAAATTTAATATCCAAAAAATTATAATTGTATAAAATCATTTGATAAATCAAAATTAATTATTCATTTGTTCATACTACAGAAAAAGTGGATTTTTAAAATTTTATGGTTATTTTTGAAAATTTACTAAACATAGAATTGATGGACTTTATAAACAATTAAAGCTTTTCATAACTAGAAACATGTCTAAATTAATATTAGTAAAAATACGAAAATATTTCATGAGACACAATGGGTGTGAACCTAGGGAGTCTTACTATATGAAGTGTACTCGTTAAGCATGTGAGTAGTGCACCGGATCGAATTGTTCAATCCAAGAACTTTTCAAAAAATACGAATTTATTTCAGGGTCTCTTGGGGAGTAGCTAAGGTTTAATTATTAAACCTAAAATTGTGCCAAGTGAGATTTGACACTTTTATCTACTTAGTGTATGTTTCAAATTGTGCCAATAATTTGTACGGGTACTAAATTGGGCATTGGTAGATATAGCTACCATTTAAATAAAATTATTATTATTTTATTTAAACTAAATTAATTATTCACTCATTTACTTTAAAATCTCTCGGGGAGTAGTTAAGGTTTAATTGTTAAACTTAAAATTATGCCAAGTGAGACTTGACATTTTTATCTACTTAGTGTATATCTCAAATTGTGCTAATAATTTGTATAAATACTAATTTGAGTACTGATAAATAAAATTTTATTTAAAAAAAGGAAAAATTTAGCCATTCGGCGGAATCAAATGAATTCGATTCATTTGATTCATTCATTTCATTTCACGTGTATTGCATTTCTATATGATATATGTTAAAATTTGATTGGCTTATTAAAAGGTTAATGGTTGTTTAATTTTAATTTGTCCAAACAAATTGAATCAAAATGATGCAATTGCAAATGAAACAATAGATTGAATCAAAATGATACAATTGCAAATGAAACATGTAGATTGAATCAAAATGATACAATTGCAAATGAAACATGTAGCAGTACGTGGCAAGTTTTCAAATACTTTAAACTTAAGAAAGCCACCAAGATGCTCTAACAATTTGCCAACGAAATCAAGTATGCCACTAAGCTTTAGTGTTACATTGTCATGCTTAGACAAATGGCAATGAAGTGATTTTTAATTGGTTTTGATGGTTGGCAGCATTTGCTATAAATTGATAGCTGAATGTTGTTTTTTTATAAAAGTTAAAAAATTCACTTCGAGCCGAATTGTTTTGAGAGCTTTTGAATTTATTAAAGAGTTAACAAAATACAAAAGCAATTACATACTTAGGTCCCGAGAGAATATTATGAAGCAAGTGTTGCTTTAATTAATTTTCATTTCGAAAAATAGAAAGTTACTATTTTAACTTGAGAAAACCCACCACGTCCTTAACTAGAATTTTTCAAAGCATGCTTAAAGGGTAAGTTCCCTAATCTTATTAATGTAATAAGATTATTTTAATGTGTATTATATTTTCACTTCGTTGCATGTGAGACATTCAATATTTAAATTGTTTAAAATGCAAATATTCACTTGTAGCACGGTACAAATACACACAGCACCTACAAAATTCATATTAGAGCACCGTGCTGTGTGTTTATATTTAGAGTGTAGCGGTGTAATTTAATTACGCCGGTTACTCTAAATATTTATTTTTAGAGTTTAAAAATAAATAGTTTATTTTTTGTAATTTATAATTGTTATAAATGTGATAAATATTGTAGGCTATTTGTTTGTGTGAGTAATCACAATGGGAGTCTTACTGGTGGGAGTTAGTTGTGTTTGCATAAAATAAATGTGTGATTAAGTATCATGACCCCATGAGATGGGGATAGAATTAAGTAATCTCTTTTAATCAGATTTAAATGTGTACCATTATGAGATAATATTATACATTGATCTGTCTTATTAATACGGTATTAGTCAGGTCATAACGGTGTTTCTTAATATTGCTAAAGCGTGAGGGTTTTGGTCGGTATGATTTTGACTATGCCGGTTAAACATAAGATGAGAAAAATATATGCGAACATATTGCCCAATATTGCTAAAGCGTGAGGGTAGTATTAATAATATATATTTGATTATTGACAAGTTAATCTAAAATACACTTATCCAATATTGCTAAAGCGTGAGGATAAGGTGTATTTAAGATTAGTGATAAAAGTTGCATAAAATTTAATTGACAAGAGTTTTCTATCTTTTGGATTTTACACTGGCCAATATTGTAAAGCGTGAGGCCTGAGTAAAATGGAAAATGTATCCACTTCCTGCTGTATAATTTAAAGAGTTTAAATTTTTTATTTCTTTTTTGAGAGATTTAAGGGATTATATAATGCAGTGGGAGGGTATTTTAGATTTAAAAATGTATAATTTGATTATATCCTTAATCTAAAATGAAAATTAACGATTAAAATATTTATTTTCTACTAACATCTCTTATTTTCTCTTGTGAAGATAAAATGACTTCTTCTAATCCGTTGGCACGCATATTGGATACGAACCAACTTAAAGGCACTAAAAACTATAGAGACTGGTTGATGATTTTGAGAATTATTCTCGATTCTGAAAAACTTAGATATGTGATAGATCAGTGTATGCCCATAGGAATTTCTGATAAAGCCACCCGAGATGAGAAGGTAACTTATCAAAAATGGTTGGATGATGATTTAAAAGTTAAATCTTACATTCTTGCCTTTATGTCTACAGTTTTACAAAGAGAGCATACTCATATAAGTGATGCTTTTAGCATTATGCTCCATCTGAAGGAGCTATTTGGCAGCCGTCCTCAGATTGAGGCATATAGGGTTGCTAAATTACTTTTTTAGTGTAGACTTTCTGAGGGCAGTCCAGTCAGTCCCATGTCCTCAATATGATTTCTATAATCGAGAGGTTAGAGACGATAGACATTACACTGAACAAATATCTGGGGAATAGTTTGATTCTTCAGTTGCTTTTAGGGTCTATCAGACAATTCATAATGAATTTTAATATACAGGGAATGACCTCGTCTTATGTTGAACTTCATAATATATTGAAGACAGTAGAAGAGGACATGAACAAAGTAAAAGCGTCCTTCTTTGTTCAGGGTACTTCGTCTTCTGTTCCTAGGGCTTATGGGAAGCCTAAAGGAAAGAAGAAAAGAAGGTGAGGCAGGCACCCAGGATTGGTCCTCAAAGGTGACCCATATCTAAACCACCGAAAAAAGATAAAAGAAAATGTTTCCATTGTAGTGAGGAAGGACACTAGAAGGGAAATTGTCAGAGATACCTTGCCTCAATAAAGAAGAATACCTTAGGTATATGTTTACCTATTATTGACATTTCATTAGTATATGATGCTAATTCTGATTGGGTATTGGATATTGTTTCTCCTTCTCACATTTGTAATATATTGCAGGGTCTGAGGGAAGTTAGACTGTTACAACCGAGAGAGATTTAGCTTCGTGTTAGAAATGGAGATTTTCTTTAGGTCGAGGCTGTGGGACATTTACATTTACATCTCTCATGTAATAAAACTATAGTGTTGTATAATTGTCTTTTTGTACCCTGTATTTTAAGACAAATAATATCCCTTCCTGTACTTGATAGTGAGGGTTATCATATGTATATACAGAATTATTCCTTATGTTTATATGATATGCATAATATTTTGATAGCTGATTGTCAGTTAATTAATGGTCATTATGTTTTGAATAAAACACAAAATGTCATGAATGTATAGGTAAACACAGCAAGTAGTTCTGGAACTTTCAATGAAACAGAATTGTGGTATATGAGATTCGGTCATATAGGCATTAGATGCCTATCCCGTCTGGTTAAGGATGGTCGAACACCTAATTTAACCATAGAAACTTATCAAGTTTGTGAATCGTGTATTCAAGGAAAGATGACCAAATCTCCTTTTATTGGTGTTGGACACTGTGCCACTGGTTTATTGGAACTTATACATAGTGATGTATGTGGTCTAATGAATCACGCTACTATGGATGGATTTCAATACTTTGTAACGTTTATTGATGATTTGTCATGATATAGTTATGTGTTTCTTATAAGCCACAAGTCTGAAACCTTTGAAAAGTTCAAGGAATATAGACTTAAAGTAGAGAAACAAACCGGTATGTATGTCAAATGCCTTTGATCAGATTGAGGCGGTGAATACATAAGTAGTGAATTTCTAAATTATTTAAAGGAGAATGGAATTCTCACTCAGTATAATCCTCCAGCTACTCCACGGCATAATGGTGTTTCAGAGAAGAGGAATCGGACTTTATTAGATATGGTCCGATTGATGATGAGTTTCACCGATCTCCCTGAATATCTTTGGGGCTATGCTCTACATACTGTTGCTCATGTATTAAATAGAGTTCCGTCTAAAGTCATTCCTTCCACTCCCTATGAGATATGGATTGGAAAGAATCCAAGTCTTAAATATTTTAAGATTTGGGGTTGTCCTGTTTATGTAAAAGTTACACAACAGGATAAACTTGCACCCAGGGGGTACAAGTATCGGTTCATTGGTTATCCCATGAACTCAATAGGATACCAGTTCTATGATCCTGAGGAACGAAATGTGTTCGTTGTTCGGAATGCCACTTTTCTAGAGAAATAATTTCTCATGGATTGTGGGGATTGTAGAAAGATTGATCTTGATTAATTCAATCAAAATGAACCGCAAATGGAACCACAGGCTCAATCGAGCAAATTACATTTTACACACCCTTTACGTAGGTCACAAAGAATATCGAGGCAACATGAAAGGTATGGTATGATACCTGAAGGTACCTCTGAGATTCTTTTAGTGGTACAGAGAGGCAATATTGGATATTGATTTGGGAAAATGGCAGGATGTCATGAAATCTGAAATTGACTCTATACATCAGAACCAAATCTAGGACTTGGTTGAGCTTTCCGAAGGAATAGTCATATCTGTTGTAAATGGATTTACAAGTGAAAATATAGGCCCAATGAAAAGGTAGAGACCTTCAAAGCCCGTTTGGTGGCAAAAGGTTATACTCAACGATCTGGGATAGATTTTGAGAAAACCTTTACACCAGTTGCGATACTTAAGTCAATAAGGATTTTATTAGCAATTGCAGCATACTATGACTTTGAAATTTGTTAGATGGATGTAAAGACGGTATTCCTGAATGGATATCTTAATGAAGAGATATTCATGGAACAGCCTAAAGGTTTTGCATCCAGCCTTTCTTCTGATTTTGTATGTAAACTGAAGAAGTCCATTTATGATCTTAAGCAAGCTTCCCGAAGCTAGAATCTTCGTTTTGATGAGGTAATCAAAGAGTCTGGTTTCATCAAAAATGAAGATGAGGCATGTGTGTATAAAAGGGTTAGTGGGAACATGGTTATCTTCTTAATTCTTTATGTAGATGACATATTAATCATTGGAAATGATATCAGTATGTTACAGTCAGTAAAAAGTTACCTTAGCAAGAATTTCTCTATGAAAGATTTGGGAGAGGCTTCCTATATATTAGGTATAAAGCTTTATAGAGACAGAGTTAGAAGGCTCATAGGACTCTCTCAATCTTCGTATATTGATAATGTCTTAGAAAGGTACAGTTTTAGTAACTGTATGATAGTTAATATACCTTTTAGACATGGCATTCATCTTTCTAGGAAAATGTGTTCTCAAAAAGAAGATGAGAGGGTTAGAATGTCTAACATTCCTTATGCATTAGCTGTTGAAAGCTTGATGTATACAATAATATATACGAGACCTGATATCAGTATGGCTGTAAGTGTTACAAGTCGGTACCAGTCTGATCTAGGTGACAACCATTGGATGGCAATCAAATATATCCTTAAATACCTTAAGGGTACAAAGGATAAGTTTCTTATATATGGAGAAAATAACTTACAGGTAAGAGGGTACACTGACTCAGATTTCCAGTCTGATCCGGATGGTAGAAAGTCTACTTCTGGATATGTGTTTATTCTCAATGGTGTCGCCCTAAGTTGGAAGAGTGTCAAACAGGGATCTACAGATGATTCTACCACAGAGGTAGAATACATTGCAGCTTCAGAAGTAGCAAAAGAAGTAATATGGATAAAGAAGTTTGTCACAGAACTTGGTGTAGTCCCAAGTTTCGTAGATCTTATCCTATTATATCGCAACAACAACAGGGGTATAGTATAAGTGAAAGAGCCAAGAGCACACCAAAGGTCTAAATTTGTGGAGAGAAAATACTATATTGTTAGAGAGATCTTGGCTCGAGGAGATGTTATATTTTATAGAGTTGATTCTGTAAATAATGTAGCAGACCCACTCACTAAGGCCTTAACTCCAAAGGTGTTTGAGAAACACTTGGAATCATTAGGTATTAGATACCACTACGAATGACACTAGAACAAATGGGAGTTGTTGGAATTTGTGCTCATGTGTCATCCTAAATTTGTATGAATATTATATTTTCATACTTATGTAATAAATAAATATTTCATTAAATCACTAATTAATTTTATTAAGGTAAGATGCTTGTCACATTTCAGACATTGTATTGATGTAAAGGAGTTTAGATCAAGTCAAAAGAGTTAGAACATTGTCTGAAATAAGATAAAGACCTGAGAATATACTTATAATGACATAGTTATAAATAGTTGCAAGCGTTGTTAAGAAATATCATTGTATAAATATGCTCTCAAATTAAATGTTTATGATCTATTTCCATCGATGCAGGGTTTATCAAATGGAATCGATTTATATAGATCAGTGTATGTCTATATTTGGATAGTCTATATGGTTTATCTTAGCAAACCATGAGCTTAATGGAAGCTCATATAGATATACATGTATTTTGTAAGGACTGGATACTGAACTAGACTCAATGAAGACCTCTAATAGATTTTCCATAAATCCATTAGTGGAGGGTTTTCTCGAGTTAATTAGTATTCGTGGTCCCTAGACCTGAGCACCACGGTGGGCTTATAAGTAATCCACCATACATAGGTTCCACACATGTCAGAGACCTTTCATGGTTTGACCGCTGGGTGTCGCTGGGTACGGTCCAATAATTATAGAGTCCCGTGTGTGTAGATATTGGATCCGTCAGCTCATGTGGGTAATTTAAATATCCAGATGCTCTAAGATTGTATTCTGGAAAGTCTTATGGCCATAAGCATTTAACCCAAGAAAGAGTTTCCTGTGGAGTAAATAATATTGCAAATGAATTTGCATATATTATTTATTGGAATACGAATCAAAAGAGATAAGTTTAGATGGTTGAGTAATGGGGGACTTGACGCTATTGGTCTATATCTCCACTCTTCCAGGATATTAATGATGGAGGGATTGTACGAATATAGATTAACCTCAACTTGTATGGTTTAACTCGCCATTTTTTATTATTCATAATGTGTGTGTGTGGGACAAAATTGGGGTGAATCTAAAGAGTTTCACTATATGAAGTGTACTCGTTGAGTACGTGAGTAGTGCATTAGATCGAATTGTTTGATCCTAAATTTTTTTGAAAAATATGAATTTATTTGCAGGTCTTTCGATGAGTAGTTAAGGTTTAATTGTTAAACCTAAAATTGTGCCAAATGAGACTTGATACTTTTATCTACCTAGTGAATGTCTCAAATTGTGCCAATAATTTGTATGGGTACTAAATTAGGCATTGGTAGATATAGCTACCATTTAAATAAAATAATTATTATTTTATTTAAATTAAATTAATTATTCACTCATTTACTTTAAAATCTTTTGGGGAGTAGTTAAGGTTTAATTGTTAAACTTAAAATTGTGCCAAGTGAGACTTGATATTTTTATCTACCTAGTGTATATCTCAAATTATATTAATAATTTGTATGGATACTAATTTGAGTATTTATAAATAAAATTTTATTTAAAAAAAAAAATATTTAGCCATTCGGCGAAATCAAATGAATTCAATTCATTTGATTCATTTATTTCATTTCACGTGTATTGCATTTTTATATGATATACGTTAAAATTTGATTGGCTTATTAAAAGGTTAATGGTTACTTGTTTAATTTTTATTTGTCCAAACAAATTGAATTAAAATGATACAATTGCAAATGTAACATGTAGCAATATGTGACAAGTTTTTAAATGCTTTAAACTTAAGAAAGCCAGCAAGATGCTCTTACAATTTACCAACGAAATCAAGTATGCCACTAAGCTTTAGTGTTACCTTGTCATGCTTAGACAAATGATAATAAAGTGATTTTTAATTGATTTTGATGGTTGGCAGCATTTGCTATAAATTGATGGCCGAATGTTATTTTTTATAGAAGTTAAAAAATTCACTTCGAGCCGAATTGTATTAAGAGCTTTTGAATTTATTAAAGAGTTAACAAAATACAAAAGCAATTACATACTTAGGTCTTGAGAAAATATTATGAAGCAAGTGTTGCTTTAATTAATTTTCATTTCGAAAAATAAAAAGTTACAATTCTAGCTTGAGGAAATTCACTACGTCTCTAACTAGAATTGTTCAAAGCACGCTTAAAGGGTGAGTTCCCTAATCTTATTAATGTAATAAGATTATTTTAATATATATTATATGTCCGCTGCATTGCATGTGAGACTTGCAATATTTAAATTGTTCAAAATGCACATATTTACTTGTAGCACGGTACAAATGCACACAGCACCTACAGGTGTGCATTTGCGCTTAGGACACACCATCTAATCATTGTACATTGTGATCAAACAACAAGTTTTTAGCACCATTATTGAAGCTATTGTTACTTTTTTTTTTCAATACTATTACTAGTTTGTCTCATTTTTAATTCAGACTTTTATTTTTGCTTGTTTACTTGTTTGCTTTACGTTGTTTTATTTTTAGGTTGATACTCTAGTGTATGCGGAGGGCTCATAGTCTTGACTTGACTGCTCAAGACCCTAATATTAAAAGAACACTTAAAAGGATTTATCTAGAGCAATCACAAAAGGATAATATAGAGGAGCAAGATATACCTGTACCTTTGGAGAACAATCCAAGAACATTAAGAGAGTATACAGTACCAGTAGTAGATGGAATCAATTCAAGCATTTGGAGATTTACCATCAATGCAAACAATTCTGAGATCAAGCCTAATACCATTCAAATGTTTAAGGATTTAGTTTAGTTTAGGGGACTTCCAAATGATGATCCAAACGAATACATCATAAACTTTTTAAAAATTTATGACACCTTTAGATTCAATGGAATTTCAGATGATGCTATCATAATAAGATTGTTTCCATTTTCCTTTAGGGATAAAGCCAAAATTTGATTGATTTCATTGCTATCTAGATCAATTGTTACTTGGGATGATTTGACGGGTAAGTTCTTAGCCAAATTCTTCCTACCTGCCAAGACTGCTAAGATGAGGAACATTAGTTTTTTTTAACATGACCAATGATCATTATTTGAATCTTGGGACAAGTTTAAAGACATGTTGAGGAAGTGCTTACATCATAGAGTTCCTAAGTGGTTGTTGGTACAAACTTTCTATAATGGGCTTACAGGTTGAGGACTATTATGGATGAATAGCTAGGGATGCTTTGATGAACATGTCTACGGATGAGGGTTATGATTTTTTAAAAGAAATAGTAGGTAATAGTTATCAGTGGCCAACTGAGAGGATGAACTGAATGGAAGTAACTAGGGTACATGAGATAAATGCTCTAACATCTTTGACAGCTCAGGTTAGCCTTCTTACCAAGAAGGTGTATGCTTTGGAAGTGAATTTAGTAAAAAGCCAGCTAGTTACTTGTGACTTATGTGGGACAACCATTCTAATGGTTATTGTTTAAAGATAGCTCAGCATATAGGGTTTAACATAAATCAGAAAAACCCTAACTCCAACTACTATAACCTAGGATGGAGGAATCACTTAAATTTCTCTTGGAACAATCAAGGCTAACTATCAAGACCAAACAATCCACTTAGATATCATACTCCACCAGTGCAACTGTAATGCCCAGTTCCTATGAATAGTTAGATACCTAAAATTTTGGTATTTGACAATTAGAAAATCGTAGAAGTTTCAGATTTTAAACCTTCTTGAAACATTTTTTTTAAGTGTTTACGTGAGCCGTAATAGACCCAATTGAGAAATTTCATAGTCAATTTGGGCGTTGGATGCTCACCGAATATTTTTGAAATTTTTCGGCTGACTAAGTAGTAAAAATTTAATATTTGTGTCAATAATTTTTGTATAAGCATCACACCCTAAGCAAGCTATTTTTGTTGGATAAGTATGTGTATTTTAAGATATATAGACCAATGAAATTAGGACAATTGCATATATTAGTCTATTATATTTTATTTTATTAGTTATTAGTAATATTTATTAAATTATTGGCCACCAATCAAAGACTTTTTAATTGGAGGACTAAATGGTAATTAAGCATGTCTTGGAGAGCCATTATGCAATTTTTTGGTTTATATATAAAGGCCAAGTGTTTTTTTTTCAAGAATTGTTAAGAAAAAAGAAAAAGAAAACAAAGAGAGAGAGAAAGATAATTTCGAAAATGAAGAGGGGAATGAGATAAACAGTGATACCCATGAAGTTTCTAAGCCAAATCAAAGAATCCACACCAAATTCAAGTTGTTTCAACAAGATTCAAGGATGGATTAAGGGTAAATTTGCTTTAAAATGTAAGAATTCCAAACCCTAGAATAGTAAATTAGGGTTTTTGTATAATTGGACTTCAATTGAATAAATTTAGGGTATTATAATGAATTTGGGGAGTAGATAAGACCATAGGTAAGAAGAAATTTAAAAATTGGTAAAAATCTCATTTGGGTCATTTTGGCCATTTTGGGGTTTTAGTGGTACAAGTACCATTATCTAAAATTGAGGGTTAAGAATGAATTTTATGACCCTTAAGATGAGTTTTGATGGGTGAAAATCAAAGTTAGGATATAGGGCATAATGGTCATTTATGACAAAGATTAGGGATAATTATATCCAAAGAAAATTATAAAGGATTATGGACCCTTTTGACATAAAAATGGTAGTTTATGCATAAATTGAGATTGTTGGGGGAAGATTGTAAATTTAGAAAGGAATTTTGGGTGGTGGCCGAAAATGTGTACTAGGGGTATTTTGGTAATTTTGCCATTTTAAGGGGGCCTAAAGAGTAATTTATACTTTGTAGGTGCCGAAGGGCGCAACCAGTGAGAGGACAAGCCCGAAAAAGAAACTTTAGTAAAGGACAATTGGTAAGTGGGAAAGCGATTAAAAGAAATTAAATGCAGTTTATTTTAAATTATTAATATTTATGTGCTTTCTAATTTAAATGTTGTTGTTTTAGGTAATTTACTCAAGTTACTTAATTTTTAAAAATTAAGAAAAGCATAGTGATATTTTATTTGATATTTTTGAGATACTAAGAATTAAAAATTTATCATTTGAAAATATCGCAAAAATTTTTAAATTACAGTTCAGTATTTTCTACAGTTTAGAGATTTATTTTTTAGCAGTAAAAAACAGTTTTTAGAATATTATCAGTTTTCAAAGGCCAGTGGTACCCAATTTATCAGTTATCAGCTATCAGATTCAGATCCCTGTAGAGATAGTATAGACCTGGCCAGTACACCTCGTATGCGTAGACAAGTCAGTCAGTCAGTTGGGTTGAGTACTGCTAACTTCGGGGTGTCGAGTCTGTAAGTCGCTTATGCTACGAGGTGTTGTCTCGCTATATGTTTGCGATGTATATTCTTCCCCATAAACAGTGAGATGTCTCAAATCTATTAGTTTATCAGATTGGTCACAGTGGTTGTTACTAGCGGAGATCGCCCTGTGACTGACTCATTTTGTCGGCTACGTCGACGAATAGGTTCAGCATTAAGGTAGCCATTTGTACTTTTTAAACAGACTAGAACCGAGCAGAAATTTTAGACAATTGTATGAGATATGTAGTTTTGTTTTTAGAAAATAAAAATTGTTTGTTAATAATGTTTACAGATTTCAGCAGTAGCCTATTAAGTTTTAAAAATTTTAAATAAAGAAAACTGTTCGGTAGAGTTTTACCAGTATTCGAGATTTAGAAACGATTAAGAACAGTTTTAAATACTTTTTAGAATTTTCAGTATGTTTTCACAATTATTCAGATTTCACACCCACTCATTGAGTTTATCAACTCACCATTTGTTTTTTGTGTTTCTATTTTTTCCCCCAGGTACAGCCAGTAGCGTTCAGCCTACAGTTTCTCTTATAGATTAGTAGTGGGACAGCTCTACAACGATCTCCTGTGCATGTACAGAGTTATATGTATATATTTAGTGCATATACATGTATTATATTTAGTTTTGCATTGTATAGTATGTATAACAGATTTTGGAACTAAGATACATATTTATGCCTTTTTGAAATAGTTAGTTTTCCTACTATGAATGTCTATTAGAGTATGATCAAGAATGCATGTGTTGATTAATTTGAATAAGGATGGGAGGTCCTTTTTATAGCTAAGAGATGTGAGAAATATTTGAAGTGTATTTTCAGCAGGTTTATGAAATATAGATTTTTAGAAAAACAGGGGAAACTCTATCCATTTTAATCCAGAAATTTTAGAAATAAATAAATAAATTTCCCGTGTTTATAAGAATATATCTAAAAGGAAATTAAGAGAAAGTTTAGGGTTCGCTTCATGAAATTTTCCAGGGTTGATAGCGGACTTTGGGAAGTGTTCCGTTGGGGTGCCCGGTAGGGCCTACCTAAATCCACGTTGTAAGATTCTGGATCGGGTTCTGTCAGCAACGTTCACAAGGAAAAAGGCTAGAATTAGAAGACGTGTTTATATAGTACATGAGCAATACTGAAACGCTATTGTAGAACTAAGCAACCTCTCTTAGAACCTTAAAGACATAAGTGGAACAATTAGTCATCAATTAGCAACCATCCACAATGAGCCCTACCAAACAACACTGGGGTTAATCCTAAAAAAGGTGTAGAACATTACAAAGATATAACAGAGGAATGGGAAAATATTACAAGATGGTCCATCTCAACCACAATCACTAGTCAAAGAAAGAGATAAAGAAAAAGATAAGATAGTGCAGAATGATAAGGTGAAGCATTATGTAATACTAGTGCCATTTCCACAAGTATTGCTTATGAGGTAAAAGTCGTTTGTTGATGAGACACTTGCGTAAAATGAGAGATGCTCTAATGATCAAGTGAAAACAGACATCATAGAAAAGAAGGAACCAATAATACAAAAATAAAATGCAAGCCCAAGCATACCCTCACCATCATTCCTTCAAGAATCTAAAAGAATAAGTTAGACAAGTAGTTTTCCAAGTTTCTTGACGTATTTAAGAAATTGCACATTAATATCTCATTTGTTGAAGCACTTGAACAGATGTATAGTTATGTGAAGTTTTCGAAGGCCATATTATTCAACTATGGCTTTGATAGAAGAATGTAGTGCAATTTTACAAAAGAAGTTACCCCCAAAGCTTAAGGATCCAGAGGGTTTCACTATCCATTGTACTATCGGAAACTAATTCATTGGTAAGGCTTTGTGTGATTTAAGGGCTATTATTAATTTGATGCCACTGTCTATTTATAAAAAAGCTAGGTTGAGGGGAACCAAAGCCTAGTAATGTAACTCTATAGTTGGTAGATAGATCACTTACATATCTAAGAGGTATAATTGAGAATGTATTGGTAAAAATAGATAAATTCATATTTCTTGCTGACTTTATTGTATTGGATATATAAGAAGATAAGGAGATCCCTATTATCTTAAGTTGGCCATTTCTAGCCACTGATAGAATAGTCATTGATGTGCAAAAAAGAGAGCTAACAATAAGGGTGGAAGAGGTGACAGTCACCTTCAAGGTCTTCAAAGAGATCAGAGTGCCAATGGAGAAAGAAAAGTATTTGAGGATTGATGGAATGAGCCTAATTAATGAACGCAACCTTTAAAAGTAATGAAGAATGATGATGTTCAAGCCTGAATAAAAGAAAAGGTAATAAGACACAGGGTGAAAAGAAAGAAGAGGGGTGACTCTCACTTTAAGGAGAAGTTTAAAGATAGTGGTCAAGTAAGCCATTCATATCATCCCAAAATGGTTGGGGTCTATTGTGAAAGTATTGATTATGGAGTTAAGGAAGATTAAGAAAAGGAGTGCCAGCAATTATGAACCTCTACATGCTTCCAACATTCATTTTAATCCACCATAAGTCTCAAGATGCAAGATGTCAAGCCGATAACGTTAAATCAAGCACTGTTTGGGAGGCAACCCAAGGTATAATTTATGTTTTTTAAGTTTAATTTATGTTAGTTAAGTGTTTACGTTATTTTTGGTGCTTTTTAGACTTGAACAGAGCAAAATCTCTAAAATGCCCAAGCGTCAACAATTAAAATGCCTAAGCGTTCATACAACATGTTCAACGCCATAGCGTTACCACTCTTCAATGCCATTACATCCTAGCTCAATGCTCGGGTGCCAATTTTGTAATATCCCAATGTGATTTTCAATATGTTCTATAGGAGCTCAAGGGCCACTAATACCCTTACGTTCAGCCAAAATACCCCTACGTCCAATTTGCACATAAAGGTCAATAGTCTCTACATCAGCTCTACTATGTTGCTGAATCTCAATGCCTTTTTCATCCTAACCAATACAGGGGTGCAATTTTGTAATGCTCCAATGTGATTTTCAGTATGTTTTAGGGGAGCTCAAGCGCCACTAATGCCTCTATGTCAAGAGAGAATACACCAACTTCTAATCTTTATTGAATGCTAACTTTTATTACTTCAACACAACTGTGTTGCTAAACTTCAACGTCCCAATATTCAAAAAATTCAAAAAAGTGGTTAATCGCCTTATCGAAGACACCCCAATGTTCTCTACTCGCAATGCAACGACATTTTAGAGGCTTTAGAATTCAAAGAGACAAAGTGAAGATACCCTAGCATTTTTCACTTGCCACGCCTTTACGTTGTCAAATCAAGGATGAATGCTCTACTGTTCTTCACTTTAACGCAGTAGCACTCCCTCAAAAATCAGTTTTAAAAGTACCATTTCCTCTCCACATAACTTCAAATACTTCAATTCCCTTTCAATTACAAATCATCCAAAGCCCATCTCACCCAAATCCATCCTAGAAACACTTCACCCACCACTCATATATCACTTTCATCGGATCAAAACTTTAATTTATCCATCAAACACAAATATCCACCATAAATCCAACCTAATTTCTATTTGACCAAATTCCATCTTATTTTTAGACATGGCACCTGTAAAGAGAATCAGAGCTAGCACATTAAAGACCTCATCATTTGATTCCATGCGCTAACGAATCATTTTCAACACACAATCCTTCATAAATTCATTATTTAGGAGTAGGGGTTCAAACTTAAGGCAGGTGATTTCCTCAGCATCCACTAAATGATTACAGATTGCCACTTGGAGGCATTCTGTAAGACACCAATGTTGGGGGTAGTGCCTACAGTTGAAGAGTTTTACACGAATGCTCATGAGCATACTAACTTTAGCATAGGGTAGGATGATTCCATTTGATCACAACACCATCAACTATTTCTATGGGCTACCAATCAATGGGCTATGATTAGGTCATTTAGACCTTATATGAGTCGGGCACAGAGTGGACTATATCATATGACCTACCTACCTATTTTAGATCTAACGCCCTGACTAAAGACATTAAGGCGTGGTACACCTTCATTTGCTTGTGCTTCATACCGATCAAGTACACCAGTAACATCACAATGCCTCGACCAGTGCTTCTGTTTACTATCATGACTGATTGACCCATTGATATTAGTTATATACATCGAGAAGAGATCTTGGCCTAATCCAGACTGACCATAAATAGTCTGTGCCTCATCTCTTTGATCACAGCACTCTGTGGCTGTGTCAGAGTTCGCTGAGAGGCATATAAGGAAATTATTCATCCGACCAAGCTTATTGACTATAGCACGATCCAGCAGCTACGGGCCACTGAGAGTCAAAGAAAACTGTAATAGTTTAGGTTCAGCTGTTAAAGTTGGTGCTCAAGTGCTATTCTAATTTTGTATAAATCTTATTTATATTTTATACAATATGCATTTCTATAAATTATTATTTTATTATATAGTATTAATCTTATTCTTTTCATATAATTTACATCAATCCTAAGAGTTAAAATCTAATATGAATTGCAACAAAATCCCGAGAATATTTATGATAGTGACATAGTTATAAGTAGTTACAAATAGTGTTAAGAAATGTCATTATGTAGTATATTTTTCAAATTGGTTTTAGTCATAGGTTTAACAATATGGGTCGATTGTTAAAATTGGAAAGACTAATGTATATTTATATCTAAAATGATGAGACGGTTAATCTTTATAAACTACGAGCTTAGTAGAAGCTCATATAGGTATGCAAGTGTTAAGTAAGGACTTAACACTGAACGAACTCATTAAGACATCTAATAAAAATTTTATAAAGCCGTTAATAGATGGTCTTCTTGAGTTATGTAGTATTTGCGGTCATTTGACTTGAGTGCCACAGTGGGCTTGTGAGTGATCCACCATACTTAGATTCTACACATGTCAGAAATCTTTTATGGACTGACCTCTGGGTGTCGTTGGGTATAGATCGATGCTCATGAAGTTTGTTGTACATAGATATAGAAATTTTCAGCTCATATAGTTAAGCTGTATATCCTAATGCTTCAAGATTGTATTTCAGAAAGTCTTTTGGCCAAAAGTATTTAACTGGAAAATGTTGCCATAAGGAAAAACATTATCACAAAAGAGTTTGCAGATATTGTTCATCGAAATACAAATCTGAAGATAAGTTTAAGGTCGAGGAGATAAAGTTTTAACGATATATCTATGTCTCTACTCTTATAGAATATAAGTGACAAAAAAATTATATGAATATTGTTAACCTCAACTTATATAATTTTACACGTCGTTTTATTGTATACGTAACATGTGTGTAGGACAATGTTCACGTACATATAGAAAAGTTTCATAAGATAAAGGGAAGGGGTGTGAACCTAGAGAGTCTCAAAATATGAAGTATTCTCGTTGAGCACTAGGGTAGCACATAGGACAAAGAGTTCAATATGAATTTTTTTTTAAAAAAATATGATTTGGTTTTAGTATCTCTCGAGAATGACACATGTCGAATTCTAACTATTAAAATTTGACACATGTTAAAATATAATTGGTGTACCATAACACTCTATGCAGATTTGTTTAATTAATACTTTAATAAGTGTATGACATTTGTCATGATTTTATTTAAATTATGCATAAATGTCCATTTATTAAATTAAATGCATGTGAATTTGAATTTGGAAATTATTGGATTGATTTTGAGAATCAAAATTTATTAACATATGTTTCTTAAAATAATCAAATATTGGCACATTAGTCTTTAGTCATGTTAACTTATAAAGACTTATATTACTAATGACAAATTTTTAATGGACTTTTGCATTCTTTCAAAGACTAAATGGGAGACGAAGAAAAACATAAATACATAATTATTATGCATTTGCAATTATAAAAAAAAGTTGGTGAACTCTTAGTTTTTTTGTTTTTGAATAAAATTAAATAAAAATAAAAATGTTAAGGTGTGTATGATATACGTAAGATAAAAATAAAAGAGAGAGAGAGAGTCATTTTGGCTAACTAGAGAGTTTTGGTTAAGTATTAGAAAAGACTTCTCTCTTTGAGAAAAAAGAAAAATACTAACACTTAAAAGAAACTAAAAAAATCCTACAAAATTATAATAAGCTATTATTCTAGAGCCAAAATACCCATATTGATTTTGGTCTAGAATTATTCTAGAGTTATATTTCTTGTGAGCTCTACATTTGGATCTCAACAAATTGTAAAGCTACTTTCATCTTGGTAAGTACTTTCAATTTGTTAATATAGTATAATTATTATACATATAAATATAAATATATATGTATGTGATACATATGTTTAAGTATTATATGAGTGTAATATGTATATATGATTCCGTTGTGTATTAAAAAAAATTTAAATTGTATTTACACTCATATCACCATATGCTCCTACATCAACCACCACCACTAATGTCTACAAATACAGATGAGCCCTCTACAGTAGTTCAGCACGCAGTCAGCTCATCTAGGAGCATGATGACCACGACCATACTGGCTTGCCTAGAGGCTTATTTAAGGGATCTAGTAACGGAGCAGCAGGCGCTAAGAGATTTTAAAGCCTCCAGACCTAATGGATGCTGTTGTGTATAGCATAGTAAAGATACGACATTTCTCACATCCTTCAGCTTGCTCCCCTAGCTCTAACTCTAGCACCAGTTCAGCAACCACGACCTTAGAGGACGAAGTGACACCACTGAGGGATGATTTTGTCCTCACAGCTTCAGACTTAGAGGACATAACCTATGACTTGTGTTGTTATTGCATCCGATATGTATGTTTATCCTAAGCGCAAGTACATGTTATCACTAACAAGCAATAAAGGCTGAGGGCTGTCGATTCTATGAGGACTAGTACTTTACTCTATTCAAGTACTAAAATTGATTTTTCTATTTTTATTTGAATAAATTAATTCAATTGATAATGAAATTAAATGCTAAATTAACAACTAACTATCCAATATATAAATCCTAACACTCTCAATGATAAATGGAGTCTAGGATATGTAGCTATCCTTTAACCTGTGCTTGTTATGGATATATTTTGAATGACAATCCCTTCGTTAATTATTGGTCACCACACAAGTGATTCTAAGCCTCTTCTGATGGTCAAGCAATTATACCCCAATCAACCTAATAACTATATTCCTATAATACCAAGATTAAATAGAATTCATTAAGTTTGAGTTGTCTTAACCATGCATGCAAACTAAATATATGTTTAGACCTAGAATGCATTCACTCAATGTTAAAATGAAAGTGAACGTCATCTCTATAAAAATTCAAAAGAGTTACTTTATATAGTGCAGAGAATAATTGTAATGCCGCAGCATTTTCCTTTATAATACAGGGAAATTGCAAGCTGTCATGTACGAATGCTGTGGCATTGAGTTTTAGCAACGTTAGGGTATTTTGGCACCGCTACATTGTATGATTGGTGCTAGGGCGTTGATAAAGTGGCATAACAGTGTTCCCTTCCAATGTTGGGGCGTTGGGAATCTTGAATACTCTCTGCCTTCAATGCTACTCATCCTCCATGCCAATGCTATGGCATCCAAATTCCTAGAAACGCTAAGGCATTTAATATTCCATGTTGTAGCATTCATCTTGTATAGATGAATGCTAACGCATTTTCTTCATTGATGCAGTTACGTTTGCTCTTTTACTATAATTAATCTCTGATTTTCTTCTCTTGAGTCTCTATTTTTCTAGGTTTTTTTTCATTTAGTCTATTCACATGCTTGTCCTACAATTTCAACACAAGTATGCATACATAGACAGCAATTACCCTAAAATAGCAATAATTAAAGTTAAAATTGGGCAATAGCTTATATTCGTTTTACACTTATTTACCTATAGTCACTAGGGGAATCTTAGCTACTCTTATATATGTTTTTGTCATGAGAACCATGCCATAGTTTAGGTTGGGGGTGGGAACAAAAACTTTATTACCTTGTTTTTGTTCTTTTGTTTTAGTTATGTTTTTCATAATTAGTTATATTATTATTCTTGTCTTTTATTTATTACTTTTACTTTTGTGTGTTAGTTTTTATATTTTGTAGTAAAATAAGCATGAGTAATATTCAACTTTATTAGTGATCACTAAGTTTTAAGCACTTATTAGGCTTGGATCAGTTAAGTGTACCTAAAAAAGCTCATACTTAAGTAATACACCCCAACCTTGATGATTAGACATACTAGAACTAGTTTGATTGCAATTTAAGATGAAATCCCAGGAAAAGTGTGAAAAGGAAAGGAAATTGGGCCGTATTTGAACTGTTTAAATCTTTCTAACCTACCCTAATTACACTAAACCCTAGATACCTTATTATGAGCCAAAAATACTATTTTTGTTGAATAACTACATTATAATCCTAAGCTGTGAGTTAATTACCCTAACCATCCTTAACATCATAGACATAGAGCTTATTGTAAAATATAGAATTTATATAGAGTTAAATAGGGTGAAGATGGGAGAATTGTAAAAGAATGGCAATCAAAAGCTTATATTGAGTGAGTACTGCTTTAAGTTTGGGGGAGTAATGTAGTTTATAGTTTTTATTCATATTTATATATATATATATAGAATAAATTATGTGTGTATATATATATATATATATATATCTTGAAGAAGCAATTTTGGACAAAAATGCCTAAGTTTGGGGAATTATAATAGTAAGATTGGAAGGTTCAAAATGGGAAGCCAATTGAATTTTGTGTTCATGGTATGTAATGAGCCAAAACATTTATCTAAATATTTCACCTTGACCCTAGCCTTCCATTACAAGCCAATGAAAGTCTTAATTGATCCTTATTCATGCACATTTTCTACATTAGTAGAGAGTTATAGTAAAGATTAGCCTATGGTAGTGTCTTAGACTTAAAATGTGCGTAGGCAATATTTTACTGTACAACTTTAAGTTATTGAGCCAATTTAGGATAAACTTGAGTAATTCTTGCCTAACACACACACACATTTGACCACTTGTATAAAAGAATGAAAGTGCTTAATTATGGTATTTATGGGTTGTTGAATAGTTTTCACTATTTCTAAAGGAGTAGAAGTTGAGTGGGACAATTCCTGAGGTGATTAAGTAATCATTGTGACAACTTGACAATATTTTAGTTATTTTATATTTAACTTCTCTATATATGTCTTTAGTATTCACACTTTCATTTTAATTATTGTTTTAGTTTTGTGTCGAATAAGTTAGCTCATTGAGTGTGTTTTTCCTTCTCATTGCTCGAGACGAGCAATTATTTAAGTTTAGAGGAGTTTGATAAGCATAAAATGGATATATATTATTTTCTCATTTTAGCTTTAATTATTGCTATTTTTGAGTAATTACAATCTATTTATGCGTACTTGTATTAAAATTGTAGGACAAGCATTTGAATGGACTAATAAGAAAAAAAACAGCAAAATTGAGATCGAAGAATGAAAATTCAGAGATAGAAGTGCAGAAAAAAACCAGACGCAGTTGGGTTCTAGAAGACAATGCACTAACATTCATCCAACAAGATGAATGCCTCAATGTTAAGGTATATAACACCCTAGTGTTTCTATAAATTATGACGTGATAACGTTGAGGTGGAGGATGAGCAGCGTGGAATCTAGAAAGTTGTTGAGATCTCCAAGGCCCCAGCATTGAAAGCCAACGCAGTTGCGCCAATTTCTCAATGCTTTAGCACTAGAAAGCAACACCGCAACACTAAAAATCCTCAATGTTGTAAGAATGAGAATGTTGTAGCATTTGTACATGACTATTGGAAATTCCTTTGCATTCTAAGAAGAAACGTCACCAGCGTTACAGTTATTTCCTACACTTTATAAAGTAACTATTTTCAATTTTTATGGGAGTTGGAACATTTTACCTTTACCTTAACATTTAGGAAGCACGTTCAAGGTCCAAATCACACATTTCTATTATAAAGAAACATATTTCTACACTTGAAACCCATTAAGAGAAAGATCAACATCATCAAAGAAGACTAATACTAGCAAAAGAAGCCTTGGAACCAAGGCTTAGGGAGATAATTCGAACTTTTTCTCCCCAGAATTTATTGATCTAGACTTGATTTTATTATGTTATATCTTGTATTTTGTTATCTAAACTTCATTATGTTGAACTAAATACACTTGTCTAGGATTATAATATTGAACCTTAACTATGTGTTTGTAAATATTTCAACTTTAAATGCATGAACTTGATTTCTATTCATTTTGTTGGTATGGTACTTAATGCTTACATATAACTGGTCAATCTTATGTATGGACTTTGGATTCATTGAGATAAAATTGAAAAAAGAATCTCATTGAATAGCCTAGAACAAAATGATATATGATTGTGAAGTAGCATCTACAAGTTTCACTTAGGATAGGAATATATCCAAGTGGCAGGCATGGTTAATACAACTTGGAAATATAAGCATTAAATTGAGTGTGTTATAATCGTTTAACCATTAGAAGAGGCTTGCAATAAGCTTAATGTTGTGACCAATATTTACCAAGAAATTGACATTCGAGGCATATCTATAATAAACATGGGTTAAGGGATAGTTATTCATCCTAGACATTAATTAGCATTGATAGTGCTGGAATTTGTGATTTGAATTAGTATTAGTTTTATTTTCAATTAAATCAAGTTCTTCAAATAAAAATAGAAGAATCAATTTTAGTACTTGAATAGAGCAAAGTACTTAATCCTTATGGGTTCGACACCTTTTACTTTTTATTACTTATTAGCGATAACGTTTATTTTTGCTTAGGACACATCATCCAATCATAGTACCACACGAGCAAACAACAAGAATCGTCTTTTTTATGAGGGGCATTTTGAAGAATCAACTCAGATTGGAGCATGTAGATAATTGTGCCCCTCTGATGTTTAGAGTACTATGTATCTTTTTAATTAGTGCTTTTGGAGTAGTAAGCTTGGTTAGGTGAGCTTGGGAACACTGAGTGGTCAACAAACTCCGTCCCCTTAAGATTTGCGGTTTAAGTGCTAAATTACCCCAAAAACTCCATACAGCTCTTATTTATGTGTCAGTAAGGGACAGAGGCTTGATACTTGCTGACATGGAGGTTTGTCATTAACTCTTTGGAGATTTTCCTCATTATACTTTATCCCTAGGTCCAGTCATTGACTGACGTGGCTCTAGCTGAATCATTAATGGGACCCGATGGTGAGCTCTGCTAATATAAGTACTTGTTGGTGAGCCTGATGATGATGATGTGGTAGGTGACTTGTCCACAATGATGTATCTTATGACAGCGACACTAATTGGTATCATATGTTCTTACATATATCCCACTAAATAACCTTTTTAAGCCGAATTATGAAGGTTTGTACATTCAAACTCGTATTCAACATGTGAAGGTAACCCATTTTAGACTAAATTGCCCATAGAGAAAGTTGGGCCTAAAACTTTAGCTAAACTTTTGTGAGGAGGGTTAAATGTCACATAATTTTCTCTTTATAATATTTTTTGTTCTATTATTGATCCTCGCATTTTAATCACTATAAATATTTTAGGTAAAAATTTTAAAATGTTTATCCTAATATTTAATATAATTAATTAAAAAACTTATATTCTATAAATATTAATCTTATTTGTAATTATGTATAACACAATAAAACTAATAAAACTATGACATCTTATCTTCTTCATCACCATCCTACGAAGGATATTTCATGATACGAAGTGAAAGTTGATAACAAAATAAGTAAATGAATTACGACCATTCGCTCGCACTAACATCGCCTTCAATTACTAAACAAAAGTTCATGATTGAGACGATGGAGCCTGGTTTCATTTATTAACACAACTATGTCATCACATTCACAATCCATTCTCTGCATTAAAACAAAGACAATGCTATGCCAAATCCCTATACCATCAACTGCAGGAAGATTCCAGTGCCATCACTATCAATTCTACATAAAATCAAACTTGTCCATTCCAAGTTTTAAACATATATTCACATGTATTGTATTATTAGTAAGAGTAATGTTATATTTTTTAAATAATATCTTAAATTTTGTATTTTAAATTAAGGTATTAAGTAATTATTAAAAAATAAAATTATGTAATTTCTAAAAATATTAATTACATTATTTCACTATTTAATGCTTGCTTAACACATTATTTGAAATGAAAAAATTTAAAATGATATTTGAAAATTTTAGCATTATTCTATTATTAATATTGTGTGGGTAATATATATTTTTTTACCTAAATATATTTTTGAATTACTGCAATTATATTTTTATTATTTTATCCAACTAAAAATAGCTCACCGTAATCAACTTTAATTTAACTACTTTTCTTAAATTTTAGAATCCTAATTATTTTTCTGATTCAAATTTTCTCTTCAAGTTTTTTTTTCCTGTATTTTTGCAAGGACTTTTTTGTTCACTTATTCATTACACTCTTGCAATTTTCACCCTAAAAGCGTCTCTCTTTCTTATTCTTTAAAAGATATCCTCCTTTAGACATTTTCTTCCAAAAGAAAAAAATCTCAAATTCAATATAGAATGAATGTACGGTATTTCTAGAAGGAGCAAAAAAAATGAATTTGATAACTTAAAAATTTACTATCAGGCTGGAGGAGTATCAAGAAAAAAGAGTTGAATTTTTATTTTTTATTTTTTATTCTAAATTGATTTATTTGAAGATGTAAAAAAAAAAAATTGTTTATAAAAGAGTTCTACAAAATAGATCAGAAATTCTTTAATTTTAATATGTAATCAAAATTGTACAAAATATATATGTGTAAAAGAACAAATAAGAGAGAGAAAAAGACATTAAAAAGAACAGTAGCACTATATGTACAATTAATTATACAAACACATTCGTCTTACAAATAAAACAAAACAAAACAATAAATAAAATAAATAAATAATGCAATAATAACTTTAAAACATCATACCATATCACGTTAATAGTATGATTGAGTTTGAATGTATAGTATTATTCTCTATATATAATATGAGGAAAATTAAAATAATTTTAAAAGAAATATAAATAAAGAGAGAGAAAATTAAAAAATTAAAATTTAGTAAAATAATAGTTAATAAATCTTAAAAGAGAAATTTTTTAGATTAATCTAACAATTAAATTAAACAACTCAATTTTAACAATTTAAATTTGTCATTAAATTCTTTAAAGTCTAGAAAAAATAAGACTAAGACAGGATCCAAAGCTAAAATAAACAAGACAAAAAAGCTCGATGACCAACCGATACCGATATATACTTGATTGTTGCTAAATAATATACACAGCTAACAGGCTTCATATGAACACAATCTCAAGGGCCAATAAGTTTTCACCACATCATAACATGAATTGCTTTGGTAATCGAATTACAGGATGACCCTTTTCTTTTGATTGGTTCATCTGGGGCCATGAATCCGTGCTCTTTCCGTATTAAAAGCATAAGCCGAAGGGAAAGGGACCACAACAAGAGTCTAGAGAGTTATAATATTACTTTGTGGAGATGACGACAACAGAGTAAAAGAGGAGGTATCGTTTTCGGCTTCGGAATAATTTAGGGAGGCGCATGTTAATTGTCGTCTTGAGATTTGGAGGAGTCGGAGATCATCTTCTGAATCATTTGACTTGTCTCTTCTTCGGACATTCGATCATCTTTGCTTTGAGCCTGAGATTGAGCATAGGCCTCAAAGAACTCCTTGTTCTCTTTCTCCAGCTCGTTCCAAACTGCAATTTATGGACCGTTTATACACAGTCATGAGATGAGCATCGGATACATACGTTTAATCAGAAGATCAAAATGATATTATAACTTACATGTAAACTATGTCTGCAACAGCCAAAAGGTATCTTTCACGGTTTTTTTATCAGGGTTTGTAGCCCAAAACACGTCTACTAGAATTTCAAGGCTTATAATCTATCCCAAAATCGCCTTTAATTTGTTTCCAATGTAGATGTCACAGTATTATTCGCATACGTATAAAATTCGAGCCTGTGGGTGGTCATGGACGGACAAGAGTTTCAAAGAGATAGAGAGGGAGGAGTATTTCATTGGGACCAACCATGCTGCTCTTTGCTTAACCACTAACGAAAGATATCAAGTTTGTGTTTCCGTCACAGCTTTTTCCTCTCTCAGGAAGTTCTCCGGTAGAATCCACAGAATGTTTATGATTGCAAAAAAGGATCTGTGGCAGAGTCTACAGGATGCTTAATTTTCATTACATGAGAGGCATACTAATTTTAGCAATTAATTCACAAAATCAACGAAGACTTTCTACATATTCCCTCTGTACTTAGGTCAAACTTTCCAGGATCGTCAATGAAATCTATATACCATTTACAAGTAAAGACCTTGAGAATTGATCAATATTATTATCTTGTAACTTAATTAATTTTTTGACATGGGTGTCTTTAAATTTGGTCTGTGACAACTTTGATAAAATGCTCTCAAGTGATCATTATGATGAGATGAAAGATGCAATAGTTCCAACTCCTTTTTGAAGCATTAATGATTTAGTTCCACTTGGGTATAAAGTTGTTTGCTGTGAAGCCTCGATTATATGGTAGTGTGAAAATAAATGAGTGTTTGGTAAAAACTTAGTTATAGAGTTAAACTAATAGTTATCAAATACAAATGGACCATTTTCAAGCTACCAAGCTAACTTCGTTTAGTCTACTCACAAATCACAATCCTGCTTGCTTATAACTAACATAAATATTGCAACACAACCAAAGAAAACTCAAGTGGAGGTGTAGAAACTAACCAGTGGAGGTGATGACAGGTTTGATGTTTGCATGTTTAGAGAGAGCTTCCATGCATTCCTCTTTTGACATGCCGAATATCAAGCACTTCTCTATCAGATGCTGCACCTATAATAAAAGGTATTCACAATCAAATGATGATCATCATAAAAAAAGAACACAAACACATTAAACATAATTGTGAAATCAAACATTCGAACTATCAATCTTCATCTTTTAATAAAGTTACCAAGTGTATGTAAGAAGCAGAAGCGTCCCCCATGATCCTATATAAAGTAAATTCTAGCTATGATCTTCTAGCAAACACTAAACAAAAAGCATATAACAAGCAGTGCAAAGAGATCAAAAACTATATAACTCAAGAGAGAAATTGATATAATAATATTTTGGGTGCAACATGATCATATATAAGCAGCATAACACAGGGAGATGATCGATGGGTCCAGAAGTCCCACGTGGGAGATAGGTGATAATTGGTTGAGAAGGGATTAGAGGAGATTTGTAAATGACAATGTATTTGTCTTGTAGGATCGCCATTAGGGTTTCAGCCTCTCCCCTTCACGTGATATGCGGGTCCCCACCATCAGAAATTCCTCCCAAACAGACAAATTTTCCAAGCCCATTTGGCAAACTCCAATAGTAGCTTTTGATCATCTGGATCAAATAGTGCCATTCTAAGGTATCAAAACTCAAAGGAAAAGGCTTTAATATAAATAGTTTCATGCCTTTGGTCGATACTTCTATTAATTATTGATTTTCTTTGTGATTTTTTTTCTGCTCTAGAATGAATACAAAACTCGCCCATACTTTGATTGATGCTGGGTGAAGTGGTTGGATGACAAAACTAATTTTATTTTTGAATAAGAATTCGATATATACATCTATAAGACTTCGCAATCAGCTAGCTAAATGTCGTGATATTTGCATTATATATAGGGAAGGGCCACATGGATTGCCCTACCAATTTCATGATCTTAGCTCTCTCTCTTCCTTTTAACTGATGGCTTCCTTTTCTATCTTTTTCTATCATGTCAAACGGCTACAGAAATTATCTCCTATATAAACCATCAAAAATCAATATCAGTGCTAGGGTTAATTATATTAATCAACCTTAAGCGAGGTAATCACATGAAAATCTCGAAGAGAACATCGAAACGATGCAAATCCATTTAAAGCTAGAGTCAAGTATCAAAAATATTTATTTTTATTTCTTTAAAGCAACCAAAAAAAAATGTCCTCTACCTCGAGTTTAGTTTTGACAGGTTTGTCCTTTTTATTCAAGTTCATCATGCAGCACTTTCAACATATTCCTTTTGGGAAAATATGAAAATTCATTAGGTTCCTATGCACAACAAAGAATGGACAATGCATCAAAGAAAACGATATTGTTTATATGGGGATATATTCTGATATTTTCTTCAATTCGTATGTAGTAAAAAATGAGACTTAAATTAATTCCAAATTACATCAAGCTGCGTCAAAAAGTAATAAACACAATGACAATGATATAGTCCCTACTCGGGTTTTTTCCTAATTAACCTTTTATCCAATATTTTTTACTTTTTGAGAATTTATATGAGAACATTGCAAAAGATTGTCCATCAAGTGTAATTTTCATCCAAATAGATACAAAATATGAACTGATCACGGCACGTTTACCACATAGTGAGTTAGAGGTACACGCAATGAGTGACAATGATGCTGCTTGAGCTTGTTTTTTGTCCATGTCAAGCTATCATTAGATATCATTTAGATAGATTTTGATGACTTGTCAGTTGTAGATTGGCTTAAAATTATCACTAACCATCATCTGCAGTGAATTTTCATATTCGGGGTGGTCCATATGGTTGCTCGTGAATTAATGAGCATTTTCTAACGTTACAAAGTCTAGTGTCTTAAAATTCCATTATAATAAGGATATATATATATATATATATATATGTTCAGACTAATTTTTGGTCTGGCCTATCCCAAACGGGTAAGGGTATAGTGTAAGGAAAATCTGAGTTATTGGACCAGTTGATGTTAAGAGTTGGATTTGAATCTCCGATTTGATGGTGTTGAGATTAGGATTGAGTGAAGATAGAGTTAAAGACCGGTTACGACTTTTGCTTTAGGGGACTTGAGAAGCACAAAAATATGAGGTCAATGAAATGTGCCAATGGGATGGTCGGCGACAACCCCTGAATGGTCAAGTCAAACGATGGCTCAGTGGTGGTTTCTCCCTAGGGTTTACATCCTAAAGAGAGATTAAACAGAAGGTAGATAGATTTTTTTTTATTATTATTAAAGTTGTTGTCTTAGTTTGAATTGTTATTTACTCTCATGCAAAATTGGAGATAATCCTTAAGAATCAAAGAAGCCAGCTTAGAGATTACCCCTAAAGAGCAACACATGGTGATACTTAATTGGAGAACCATTCCTTTCATGAGGAAAATTTTGGAGAATTGACTCAGATAGGGACATGTGGGTAATTATATTTTTCTAACATTCGAAGTACTAGAATCTTCTTTATTGGATGCTTTTTGGAGTGGCCAACTTTATTAGGTGATCTGGGAGCACTGAGAAAGTTTCAAGCTCTGTCCCTCTGAGCTTAGTGAATTCAGTGCTGATCATCTTAATAACTCCAGACAACTCTGATCTAGAGAGAGTAATTAGGCCGAGCGGCCCAAGTACTGCATGGCTTCATACACTATAGTAACGTACCTAGGTGGCATAACTCAGCATGTCGTGCCATGCAGGGCCGCATTTTTAGGCTCATGGGTTTGTGCCAGCACAAAACCAAGATGGGCTCGTGCTACAGTATATTACTACAGTAACTTATGAATAGTAAATTATGAACAGTAATTCAAATCTTATTTATATTTGATATTTTATCCTAAATTAAAGACATAAACTTATAAATAGAATATTAAAAAGTCTAATTCATAAATCAAGAAAAAATTAAGAGGAGGAAAGAGAAAAGAGAGAGAGAAAGAATAATTTTTAAAGGATCAAAAAAACTAAAAGATTGAAGACTGCAGAAAAATTAGTTTTATCTCTTCAACTCTTTATCTTTTTATTTTTCTATGATTTTCATGATGTTATTCTTAATAAGTTCTTGAACTCTTTATTTCACCATTACCTAAGTTTTTATTCTAGGGTTAGACTTTTAAACCTAATATATAATTGAATTTTATTGACTTTCTTAGTTTATGAACTCAATACATACAACTGATTCATTATATCTTGTATTTATTACTTTTATTATATCTGACCAATATTATGAATGATTGAGGAATCATGATGAACTTGACAAAGAGATTCATGTGTTTAGCCTATGATATTTTAATGCATGATCAAAAGGTAACAACTATGAGTTTCATATATGATAGACATATACCTAGATGGCATGTATGAGACATTGCAAAGTAGGGTTTTCTTAGAAACGTTCTATAGACGACGCCAAATGATTGGGGCAATTATTTTTCCTGGGCCTACCTCAAATGAGTAAGGGTGTAGAGCATGAAAAAATCTAATTTGTTATGTTTATTGATGCCAAGAGTTAGGTTTGGACCTCTGATTTAATGTAGTTAAGATCGACACTAAATGAAGATTAAGCTGAGGACCCGTTGTGAACTAGGCTAGTGACAGACATCGACGAGGTGGCTGGCAATGGCCCTCTGATGCTCAAGTTAGATGACAGCACAATGGGAGTTTTTTCCTATGGTTTACGCTCTATAGGGAGAGAGAGAGTAAAGAGAAAGCACAGAGAGTTTTTTTTCTTACTATAGTTGTTGTCTTAGTTTAGATTGTTCTCTTACTCTCATTCAAAATTAGAGATATAAACCTTGAGCATGAAGAAAGCCAACCTATAGATTACCCTTCAAAGGCTACGCATGGAGATATTTAATTGGAGAACCGTCCCTTTTATGAAGGATATTTTAGAGAATTGACTCAAATGAGGACATGTGGTAATTATGCCCCTCTGACATTCGGAGTACTAGGTATTTTCTCGATTAGGTGCTTTTTAGAATGGCTAAATTTATTAGGTGAGCTGGGAGTACTGAAAGAGTTTTAGGCTCTTTCCCACTAAGCTTAGGGGATTCAATGCTGGATTATCCCAACAACTCCAAACAGCTCTAATTATTTTATCAACAGGGGACAAGGATTTGACATATATTGACATAGGAGCTTGTCATTGACTCTTTAGAGATTCTCCTTTAAACCTTATTAAATAATGTGGCTTCCAACTAGACCATTCATAGGACCCTATAGTGACATGGCTAGGGCATGCACTCTGCTGATATGTACACCATCAGTGGGCTCAATGATAATGTGGCAAGTAACTTGATCATAATGACATGTCTTCTAATAGCGATATTGAGTGGTAACGTATGTCTTTTTTGTGCGGGTTCCACTTAATGGTTTTTTTAAGTTATAGAGGCCTATAAATATAGACTTGTGCTCAATTTTTGAGGTAACTCATTTTGGATTGGGCAGCTCTTTGAGAAAGTTGAGCTTAAGGGCTTAATTGAGCTTTTATGACTGGGCTGAGTGTCACATAATTTTCTCTCAACAATATTACAATCGACCGGTTCCTATTAGTCATAAATCACAAGAAAAGAAGCTATCTATAGTAGCTATATATATATATATATACACATCGATGAATAGCATGATCAAAATGTATATACACATATCCATAAAGATAATGCACTCATATTGCATATACTATAACATTTGGTTGATTATGATAAAATGATGACTTTTCCAATACTATTTTGAACTTTTCTCAAACCCTAATTAGAAGTGACTATGATATGATACAATTGAAAGCTATTTAGAAATATATGTTAAAACATATACAACCTGAACTATTAGATTTTAAACTTGAGCATTATAGTTTATATCTATGTCAATAATAAATAACCCCGTTGAATGGTAATCTAACCCTAATACCGAACATTTAGTTGTATTAATTATTAAACATGAATATCTAATTTGCATAATTAAATAAAATAAGAGCTTTAAAATTATAATGCCACTTTAATGATAATTAATTATATGGTAAAGTGAAGGTACTAAGGTGCTTAGGGTCAAATTTTAAAGGCCCACGAGCTCAGGGACCCATCTTTTGAGCCAAAACTAATGAGGATTTGTTTAGTGAAGGAGAGTAACAACTTAGTAAAGGTTGTCAATGTTGGGCTCGGTGCTTATGTGCCATCCCTGAATGTACATATACTTGTTTATTTATACAAGTGTATATTCCTATTAAATCGCTAATACCAATTTATATGGTACTATGCAATATAACATTACAGACATTGTACGATCTGAAGGAGTTCAGATCAGATCTAAAAGTGTTTAGATAAGGGTTATAGTTAGCCATGCTGAGATATATAAATGTTAAATGTTAGCACAACTAAGTGTTAACTGGCTATAATACTCAGCAGATTCAAGAGTTTGAGCCTTGTATATAATAGGACATAGACCTGTGAATATACCAATAACTGCATAGTTACAAGAGTTACAATCGGGTGCTAGAAAATGCTAGTTATGCAACTATGTTCTCGAATTATTGTCCCTGATCTATTTCTGTCGATGCAAGTCTGTCGATGGATACCTTTATATATAGATCAGTATATATCATACATATAGTGTATAGATGGTCGTTCCTAATCGACCGTAAGCTTGGAGCTCATATTAACATATGGGTATCTAGTTAGGACTGGATATAGGACAAACTCACGAGGGCCTCCGATAGACATCTTATGTAAGCCGTCAACGGAGGGTCCTCTCAAGTTGAGTAGTATACATGATCCTTTGATCGGAGTGCCACGGTGGGCTTTTAAGAGATCCACTATACTTTAATTCCACGCATGTCACAAACCTTTCATAGTGTGACCGCTGGGTGTCACTGGGTATGGTCCGATGCTTATGGAGTCTGGTGTGTACAAATACGGGATCCGTCATCTCGTATAGGGAGTTTGATATCTAGATGCTTCGAGACTGTATCTCAAAAAATCTTGTGCCACAAGTATTAATCTCAGGAAAGAGTTCCATCAGGGTAGAACAATATGCCAAAGGAGTTCGCACATATTGTTCAATGAGATACGAGTCTGGAGATAAGATATGGATGAGCACAAGGGGATTTGATGATAGTAATCTATATCCCCGCACATCTAGGATATCATGACGGAAAGACTATACGTAACCTCAACTTGCATTGTTCAATGTGCTGATTTATATATCCGTGACGTGTGCGTGGGGCATTACTTACGGACTCATGGAATAGTTTCATTTGATGAATCGAGAGTATGACCTAAGGGGTCCAGCGATATTGAATGTACTCGTTGTGCACTGGGATAGTATGCAGGATTAAATTATTTAATTCAGCAATATTCAGTACTACCACAAAAATGCGTGCGTATCTGTATTTAAGTGTTAAATACAATAATTAGTCAATAATTGTATAAAGACACGTAACATATTATGGACTCTCAGTTGAGTTTACTTAAGTGTGAAATTTGGTGAGACCCACTAGAGGGTATACTTGGTAACTATTTATGAGGAGCAAAATGGTAATTTCACACTTTGATTATTTAATGATTAAATAATCAAAATATCTCTCATTATAATATATTATTATATTATATTTTATTATATATAATAATATTTTATTTTTAGGTGCCAAATAGTTGGCACACATTATGATTATTTTATTATTATTATATTTTATTAATATTTTATTATTATTTTATTTTATATCTATATATAAAGTGAGTGCGAGATTAAAAATAGGTGCAAAGTGTGTGTTTGGCCAATTTTGGCCAAGAGAAAGAAAGAAGAAATGGAGAAAAACGGAAAAGAGGAAGAAGTGAAGCAGAGAAGAAGAAGAAGAAAAACAAAAAGAGAAAAATAATAAAATTGTTTCATTTTTTGTTATGATTCCATTTGAAGCAATAATAGATTGCTTCAAACTCTCTATTTCTTATCCTTTTGAAGAAAATAATAAAAACACACACTAGTCATTTTTTAGTTTAAGAGTTAAACCTAGTGCTGCGTATTGTTCTAGCTCACCAAGCCCACCATGTTGGTGACTAAAACTGCCCACAAGTTAGTCTCCATACAGACTCCGAAAAAAATACATGTATAACGGTACACATTGAGGTGAGTTCTCAACCTTACTAATATATTAATGTGATTAATATATTTAATTATTATGTTTATTGTATATTTTATACTTCTGCCACGTATAAATTCATATTTGATATGTATTTAGGCAATAGGCACAATAGCACATGCATATACCCACATGTATTAGATCCCCGACAACAATGGTATCATAGCCATTTAGAGCATATTTGAGTATAATTTTAGTGAATAGATGCAAATAGCTCATTTCAAGTGTTAAAATGGGTATGCCTATGGGTGTGCATTGAGCACTGCAGCGTCAGAGGGCTAGCGCCGCAGCGCTGGAGGTTTGACCTCCCAGCGCTGCAACAATGTGAATTGGCATCGCGGTGCTACTGTTCACTTGAACATTATTTTTACTGTTTATAGCTACAGTATTTTTGAACTGTATTTTGAACATTTTTTCAAATTTAATTTTGCATGTGTAGGTTTATGAGATGTTGTGATAAACGTTATCAGTCTACATTATAAACAGAAGTTTATGAGATGTAGTGATAAAGAGTTATCGGTCTACATTATAAACCAGGATTAATTTTTCTATGTTGGTAACCATAATGGGAGTCCTACTGGTGGGTTAGTTGTGCTTACATAGAAAAATTAGTTAATTGAGAATCACCCTCCCTAGGAGAATGGAGACCAAGGATAGAAACGAAAATCTCTTTTAATTAGATTAAAGAATATTACGTTATGAGATAATGTTTTATTCTGATTCGTCTTATCAATACAGTGTTAGACAAGTCACATCAGCCTTTTCGCAATATTACTACAGCGTGAAGGACTTGGTCGGTTGGGCTTAGACTATATCCGTTAAACATGAGATGAGGTAAATATATGCGAAAGTATTGCCTAATATTACTACAGTGTGATGGTAGTATCAGTAGCATATATTTGATCATTGACAAGTTAATCTGAAATACACTTACCCAATATTGCTATAGCATGAGGATAAAGTGTATTTAGGATCAAGTGGTAAGAGTTATATAAGATGCAATTGACAAATGTTGTCTACCTATTAGGTTTACAAAGGCCAATATTGCTACAGCATGAAGCCTGAGTAAATTTCAATAGGATTTACTTACCGCTGTATAGTTTAAAAGTGTTTAAACTATTGTCTTCCCATTCGAGAGATTACCGAGATTATGTAAAATAGTGGGAGGACGTTTTAAATCGAAAATGTATAATTAGTATACCCATGATTTAAAAAATTTTATTAGCGATTCAATAACTATTTCACTTACATCTCCCATTATCTTGGCTTGTTAAGTCTAATGGTCACTACGAACAAGTTGGTATACATAGTTAATGCAGTCTAACTCTAGGGTACTAGAAATTACTCTAATTGGCATATAAATCTCAGAAGTGTTCTAGATTCAAAAAAAAATTGGATTTATTGTTGATCAGAGTTTACCGTAAAGTATTTCTGATAACCCCTCTCTAAGAGGATTGAATAGAGAAAGTGTGACTCTCTCTGTTCAAGATGCTTCATTTTCTACTCCAAGTATATCTAGTGAGACCAGACATGTAAGAGAGAAGAAAATGAGGCAGATACCTAGCATCAATCCTCAGAGGCAACATTTATCCAAAGATTAATAAGAGAGCGTGTAGATAGAAAGTGTTTCCTATACAGTAATGTTGGGTATTGAAAATACCTCTACCCTAAAAGCTTTATAATTGTCAGGAAGACTCCCACAAGTTTGTACTTGACAAACAAAGACATTTCTATGGCATATGATACGGGCTCAAGCTGGGTATGAGATACTGTAAGTCATTCTCATATCTGCAAAATGTTGCAGGGATTGAGAGAGACTAAAATACCACAGCTTGAAGAAGTAAAGTTAAAAGTAGGAAATGGTGATTTATTGTAGGTCCAAGTTGTTGGGCAACTTGACTTACTTATTATATGTAATACAATAGTTACATTGCATAATAAGTATAATGTTTTATTAACTGAATGTCAGTTAATAAATGGACATTATATACAATTAGAAATGTCTGTAGATCGAAATCCTTAAATGATACGGAGCTGTGGTATACAAGTTCAGGTCATAATCCTCCGGGTACTCCACAACATAATGATATTTTGGTGATGAGGAATTGGACTTTATTAGATATGGTCTAATTGATAATGAGTGTTACAGATCTATATCTGTAAGTATATGCTCTAAATACAGCTATTTATTAAGTAGAGTTTCATTAAAAGTTATTCCTTTCATTTTGTATATAATACATAAAGGAAGGAAGCTGTATCTTAAATATGTTAAGACTTGGGGTTGTCCTGCTTACGTAAGAGTTACGTAGTAGGATATCGTGTTTTATAAGAGTTACTCAACAAGATGAACAACACCCAAAAGGTATAAGTATACGTTCATTGTGTATCCTATAAATTCAATAAGATACTAGTTCTATGATTCAGAGAAGTAAAGTGTGTTCATTTCTCGTTATACCACTATCCCTGAGGAAGAGTTTCTCATGGATCGTGAGAATTATAGAAAGATTGAACTTGGTAAAGTCAATCTGGAAATTAATGAACCAAGAATAGGAACTCAGGCTCAATTAAGCAATGACCTTTTAGTATACCCCATTGGGTCGGAAAGGATGTTTAAGTCACCCTTTAGGTATGGTTGATGCCTAACGATAAACTTAGAGTTTTCTTAGTAGAAGAAAATCATCCTTCGACCTATAAGGAGACGAAGTTAGACATCGGCTCAGGAAGTAGCAAGAAGCCATAAAAATAAATTTTGACTATGTGCATTAGAATCAAGTTTGGAACTTGGTTAAACTACCTAAGATAATTGTTGTCATTAGTTTTAAAGGGTTTACAGAAAGGTAGTGGGAGCCAAAAGGAAGGTAGAGACCTTCTAAGCCCTATATTGGTTCTAAAAATATAATCATTAGTGATCTGAGATCAATTAAGAGGAAACATTTCAACCAATATTAATGCTAAAGTCGATTAGTATTTTATTGGCTCTTGCAGCATATTTTGACTTTGAGGTTTGGCAGATGGATGTAAGGAAGGCATTCTAGAATGGATATCTCAAGTAAGAGATATTCATAGAACAGCTTGAAGATTTTACGTCCAGTTAAACTTCTGGTCTAGTGTGCATAAAAGGTCAGTGGGAACATGATAGTCTTCTTGATGCTCTTCGTTGATGACATACTAGTCATTAGGAATGATGTCAGTATGTTATAGTCGGTCAGAAGTAACTTGTAAGAATTTCTCCATGAATGATTTAGGAGATGCTTCTTTTATACTAGGTATAAAGCTTTATATAGATAGAGCTAGAAAGCTAATAGGACTCTCTCAATCATTTCACATCAATAGCGTCTTGAAAAGGTACGGTTTAGTAACTATGAGATAGTTAATGTATCTTTTAAACCTAGTGTTCATCTTTCGAGGAAAGTGTCTCTCCAGATGTAAGATGAGAAATTTAGAGTGTCTGACATACCAGATACATCAGCTCTTCAGAGCTTGATGAATGCTATGATGTGTTTGAAACCTGAGATCAGTTTGGCTGTAAGAGTTACGAGCGAGTTTAGTCTGATTCAGGTGACCGCCACTTGTTGGTAGGCAAACATATCTTGAGGTACCTTGGGGGTACAAAGAATAAGTTTCTCAAATATGGAGAAAGTGACTTACAAATGAGAAGATGCACAGAATCAAAAATCTAGTTTGACCTAGGTAATGGAAAGTACATCTGAGATTGTGCTCATTCTCAATGGTACTAGGGGAGTTTCGAATTACACCAAACTGAGATTCATTATTAATTTATTATATTGACACAGCAGAATCGGCAGTGAGGATTTGTAGGTTTATCGCTGGCTTTAGAGAGTTCCAAGACAGATGGATCATATCCCATATGTTTGCGACAAAATAAGGCCGTTGTACAGGTCAAAGTGCCAAGAGGACACCAGTACTCTAATCATGTTGAGAGGAGTCTCACATGATTATAGGGGTCTTGGCTAAAGGAGATGCGATTATTTATAAAAGTGTTCCATAAATAATTTAGTAGACCCACTATCTAATGCCATGACTAAAAGTGTTTATGAAACACGTTTAGTCGATGTGTATGAGATGCCATCAAGAATGGCATTAGAGTAAGTGAGAGATTGTTGGGGTCGGTGCTTATGTGCCATCCCTGAATTTACATATACTTGTGTATTTATACAAGTGTACATTCCTATTAAATCGCTAATACCAATTTATATATCACAATGCAATATAATGTTACAGACATTGTACGATTTGAAGGAGTTTAAATAAGAGCTCATAGTTAGCCACGCTGAGATATATAAATGCTAAATGTTAACTGGTTATAATACTCAGCAGATCCAAGAGTTGGAGTCTTGTCTGTAATGAGACATAGTCCTGGGAATATACCGGTAACTGCATAATTGCAAGAGTTGCAATCGGGTGTCAGAAAATGCTAGTTACACAAGTATGTTCCCGAATTATTATCCCTGATCTAATTCTACCGATGCGGGTCTGTCAGTGGATACCTTTATATATAGATTAGTATATGTCATACCTATAGGATATAGATGGTCGTTCCTAGCCGACCGTGAGCTTGGAGCTCATATTGACATATAGGTATCCAGTTAAGACTGAATATGGGACAGACTCAGGAGAGCCTCCGATAGACATCCTATGTAAGTCGTCAATAAAGGGTTCTATCGAGTTGAGTAGTATACGTGGTCCTTTGACCTGAGTGCCACGATGAGCTTGTAAGTGATCAACCATACTTTGGTTCTACGCATGTCACAAATCTTTCATGGTGTGACCGTTGGGTGTCGTTGGGTATAGTCCAATGCTTATGAAGTTCGGTGTGTATATATACGGGATCTGTCGGCTCGCATATGGAGTTTGATATCTAGATGCTTCGAGATTATATCTTGAAAATTCTTGTGGCCATAAGTATTAATCCCGGGAAAGAGTTCTGTCAGGGTAGAACAATATGCCAAAGGAATTTGCACATATTATTCAGCGAGATACGAGTCTGAAGATAAGACATAGATGAGCACTAGGGGATTTGACGGTAATAATCTATATCCCCGCACATCCAAGATATCATGACGGAAGGACTATACATATGCGTTGTAACCTCAACTTGCATGGTTCAACGTGTTGATTTGTATATCCGTGACGTGTGCATAGGGCATTGCTCACGAACTCATAGAATAGTTTCATTTGACGAATCAGGCGTAAGACTTAGAGAGTCCTGCAATATGGAGTGTACTCGTTGTGCATTGGGGCAGCGTGCCGAATTAAATTATTTAATCCAGTAATATTCAGCATTATCACGGGAATGTGTGCGTGTCTGTATTTTAATATTAAATACAACAATTAGTCAATAATTATTATTAACTAATTGTATAAGGACACGTGATATATTATGGACCCTCAGTTGAGTTTACTCAAATGTAAAATTTGGTGAGACCCACTAGGGGGTATACTTGGTAACTTTTCATGAGGGGCAAAATGATCATTTCACACTTTGATTATTTAATGATTAAATAATCAACAAATCTCTCATTATTATATTATATTATATAATATTTTTTTATATATATAATAATATTTTACTTTTGGGTGCCAAATAGTTAGTGACAGGACCTGACCCGAGACCCTCTACTATAGATCCCAACGGTCCTGCCGGGCACCCCGACTGAAGTTTCTCCGACCAAACTGGGTAATTTGAGAAATTCTGCGAGGCGAACCCCTTTTTAATTCTTGCTACTACTGAGAAGGTCTTATAATATACATGAAAATGACATCTTAATTTTTTTTAAAACGGACAGAGTTTCCCCTATTTTTCAAAAAATTCATATAAAACCTGCAAAGAAATTTCACTTCTATTTCCAATACATCTCAATACTACCAATTCGGACCTCCGGTCCTTTCCAAATCAAATCCAACACAACTCAATTATTCATTTAAACCACAAAATGAGCATACTCATGGAAAGCAAAAATGATCATCATTATCTCGAATTCTTTTCTTGTTGGTTCAAAACATACATATAAATATACATGCCTACAATTACTATGCATAAAGTAAAGATTGCTATTTAGCACATTTACATGTACAAAAATGATCATTGGATTCGGCCCGAGACCTGCACCTGGGAAAGGGTTTTAAAAAACATAAAACACAAAACG
Source organism: Ailanthus altissimus (assembly GCA_946807835.1). Taxonomy (NCBI): domain Eukaryota; kingdom Viridiplantae; phylum Streptophyta; class Magnoliopsida; order Sapindales; family Simaroubaceae; genus Ailanthus; species Ailanthus altissimus. The sequence goes on from OX327684.1 coordinate 15,887,364, forward strand.
GGTGAGCTAAAGGAGCTCAGTGAGTGCAAATAAAATTTCAATAAAATAACATTATGTATAGATAGCAAATTCTAAAGTTTATGCAAAACTCATGCTTCTAAAACTGATGTAAAACTATAAAATGGTTTCTAACATCATATGCTATTGAAATCTTGCCGAGCATGTTTTATCTACATCTTTGAAAAACCACATCCAGAATCTGTATAACATAATAACTGTTGTGTGCATATAAATGCATAAAAGCTATCGGTAAATCGAAAACTAGTAAAATCCTCGCTCGGCCATTTTCTTTCTAAACTGTACCAATGGTAACCCTAAAGCTCTATACTCACGTAGCGACTCAACTAGCACCGCACACGTGAGTAGGTCACGGGGCACCTCAACTAGCAGCACCCACAGTGACATCTCAAGACATCTCACTGGCTATGCAGCAGAATCCTACATCGCATACATATAGCGAGACAATACCCCGTACACATAGGGTGACTCACATGACTCGACATCCCGACTTCCCAGAGTTAGTGACACACCCCCAAGACTTGTCCATGTGCACAGGATATACCAGCCAGGTCTAATATAATCATCACCACTACAATCTGAGGGTACCAATAGCCTTTAAAACAAATGCAGAAATTCTAAAACTGTTTCTCAAATCGAACATGCAAAAGCATGTCTATGAATATATATATCAAGATCATAAATCATGTTTATGCATCAAAAGCTCATAAAACATACATATTCATTATGCGAAAACATAATAAACGAAAAGTAAAAGAAATGGCAAATTTTCACTCACAACCGCTCCACGCTTAATTTCGCTCCCGATTTCTGCTCCGGTTATCGCTCTCGGTTATCTTCACCTACGCGCCATAAATGACATTTAGAACCAAATCGAATGCTAGAATCTCATTTAACTACTAAATGCCCTAATCGGCATACAAAGCCTGAATGCGTACTACTTCCCGATTTTTATTTACGGAGTCATTTAATCTAATCTAACTCACCATCCGGCGTCTTGAAAATTATTGCACGCCCTATAACTTGGTTGGACATACATGCCCTTCACCTTTTCAAAATGGACAATTATGTCTTATTTTCTTCATTTTTTATTTTTCCATCAACCATATACATTCAATTCACAATATGCACCATTTACACACAACAACTCAATCAAAACACCACTCAATCCCTAACTTCCCTAAAGTGGCAAAATTTCACCCTAGGTTCCAACACATTCCTTTTCTCAATTTCTTGTTCCAATTACAACAAAATCAAGCCAATTTCATTCTAAAGCCCTAATTACAACTAATTGAAATCTCTACAACAAAATCACCAAAAACCTTAATTCTTACCTTGCCAATTTCTGCAAATTGATGACTCCTTCAAGCTCCACACTAGAATTCAATTCAATCTAAGCCAAGAATACACACAAGAACATCAATTTAAGCATTCTTGAAAGCTCACTTATCAAACTCATAAAACAATGCTTTTCTTACCTCTTTTTCTTGAATTTCCACTAATTGAAGCTTCAATTGAGCTTAGGGATTCATATGTAACCTTATTTTAGCTTGATTACAAATGAAAAATCATGAAAAAAATTGAAATTTCACGATAGCAGCACCTTCCCCCCTTGCATGAATTTGCTCTCTTTTGCTCTAAGTGTTTGCTTTTCATCTCTTGAAAATTCTGCATCCTTCCAACATATATATAGTGCTCCCTCAATTGACCATTTTGCCCTTCAACTTACTCAAAACTTATAATTTGCCATTAGTTCAAATGAAAAGATTTAATTGGTTCCTTTGTAACTATCTAGTTAGAATAGTCAAAAGAACTAACTAGAGTTTCCAACTTGGCAATCCATGAGATTGCTTCTAATTGGTCCATTGCTTAATATATGGATTGTATTTCTCAACAAAGGCTTGTTCCATACATAACCCTTAAATGGGAATTCATGTAGTAAATTAGGATTTCCTTTTCTAAGCCAATAGAGAAAAATTCCAAAAATATTCTAGGGTCGTCCGGCGCACCGATCGAGTGTGAAATTACCATATTAGGTCTAATATCTCTCATGTGCACTATAAAGGGAATATTTCTAATAGGGTTAAAATCGAGTAACCCTACGGTGTCTTATTTGCTCTATACCGAAATTTAGGCGCCAATACTACTAATAGGGATTGGATATTACAGTTGGCACCTATTATGATTATCTTATTATTATTATATATATTATATTATATAATATATTTTATTAATATTATTATTATAAAGTGAGTGAGATTGAAAATGAGTGCAGAGTGTGTGTTTAACCAATTTTGGCTGAGAAAAAGAAAGAAGAAATGGAGAAAGAAGGAAAGGAGGAAGAAGAGAAGAAGAAGAAGAAAAAAATAAGGGAGAATAAAAATAAAATTGTTTCATTTTTTTTATGATTTCATTTGAAGCAATAGTAGATTACTTCAAACTCTCCATTTCTTATCTTTTTGGAGAAAAGGATAAAAACACACAACGGCCATTTTAGGGTTTAAAAGTTAAACCCAGTACTACGTATAGGGCTGCTGTTCTAGCTCACTAAGCCCACCGTGTTGGTGACTAGAACTTTCTGCGAGTTGGTCTCCATGTGGACTCCGGGAAAAATACATGTATAACGTTACACGTTGAGGTGAGTTCTCAACCTTACTAATATATTTAATTATTGTGTTTATTGTATATTTTATGCTTTCGCTGCGTATAAATTTATATTTGATACGTACTTAAGCAATAGGCACAATAGCACATTCATACACCCACATTTATTAGATCCCGAAAATAGTCAAAGCTTAGGACTACTGAGTGAAGAACAACATAGAAGGGATAGTTTGGCTAAGCTAAGTTAGAGAGAGCTACTGAATTCATGTTTAGGTTTAAAAGAGGTACTCAAGAGGTGCAAAGCTGACTAGGGAAGAGCCTAACACATATTTTGGAAGCTGGGGGAGACATAGGGTTAGTAAGATAGTCAATAGGTAGTCCAAATTAGAAATAAAATCAAGAAGTTGTCTAAATGCGATTATAACAAGTAAGACTCAATGAAGCTCATCTAAACTAAGCTCCCAACTCAATACTACTACAACAAATAAGTAAATGCAATATAAAGATAATTAATACACTGATTTACATGGTTCAACTCAAAGGCCTACATTTATGAGTAGAGCTCATCATCAAAATCTACCATATGAAGAATATATAACAAGACATAAGTTACAATAAGAGTAATATTACCATGAGGTATGATCTCTAATGTTCTTCCCCTCTTTGTACTTATGGAGGCTATTTCTTGTGTTTTGGTGAATGTTTCCTTAATAAGGATGAATTATTAAAGGTTTTCAAGTTTGGTTAAACCCTAATATAAAAATGAAGAGAAAGAGTGGAGAATGAGTAAATATGAAAAAGTGGAGTAAAGGAGCTTCAACTTATGACTTATAACTTCTTTTGGAGAAAGTAAAGGTTTTATAGTGGAGGTGAGCCTTTGAGGTGAAGGGAGTTAGTTTGAGATTACCCCTTAAGGGCAACAAGTAGTGAGATTCAATTGGAGAACCATCCCTTTCATGAGGAGTATTTTAGGAAATTGGCTCAGATGGGAGGCATATAGATAATTATGCACTTCTGACATTTGGAGTACTAGGTGTCTTCTGATTAGTTAGTTTTAAAGTAGTCAACTTGAGTAAGTAAACTTAGGAGCACTAAGGGATTAGCAAGCTTTGTCCCTCTGAGGTCAGTGGATTCAATGCTAAAACTACCCAATAACTCCAGACAGTCTCTAATTTATGTGTCATCAAAGGAAAAGAGCCTGTGCATGTTGACATTGAGACTTACCATTAACCCTCTTGAGATTTTTCTTATCACATCTTATCTTTTTGGTCTAGTCATCTTCTAACGTGTTTCCAGCTGAATCATTGAGGAGGGACCCGATGATGACATGATAAAGCTTAAACATTGCTGACATTGCACATATTAGTGGGCCTTATGACGATGCGATAGGTAATTAGTCTATAATGACATGTCTTCTGATAGTGATACTGAGTGGCAACACATGTCCTGGCTCGACTCTTACTCAATGGCCTTCCTAGGATGAGTTATGGAGGCCCAGGTGTTTGAACTCGCATTTAGCTTGTTGCAATAGTCTATTTTAAGCCAGGTGCCTATGGAAATAACTAGGCCTGAGTGTTAGGTTAAGTTCTTATGAGTATACCAAGTGTCACCTAGTTTTTCCCCCAACATTAACCCCCTCAGTTCTTGATGTTGAGGGGAGGAGACAACAAAAACTACATCTTTCTAGTAACACATGGCGAGCTTTTTTTAGCGCTTCTAATTTCTCTTTCCTTTGTTTTTCACCATTCTAGTGCTTAGTGAAGATAACCCCAATTTAAAGACATGTCCCACACAAGATTTTGTTTGTAAAATTATATACACGCGAATTGTAACCGTAAGTTTACAGGTCATGATCAAGTAATAAATGATGAGTGAATATCATTCCTACGAGGATTGGTATTCTAAATTAATGTTAAATACTATAGTATTGACAATCCAACTTTATCTAAGCTAATTTAAGGACAAAGTTGAATTGTGAAATTAAATATGCTTAAAATAAACAATTTAGTAAATCAAAGATATGAGAATCCTATGATAAAGGGTCCTAGGGTCTTGCTTTCACTCTATCGTTTCTATGTTCTTTATAGCTAATGATTAACAACTAATCTTGTGAATTCATTAATCAAAGATTTAGAACTAATCTCATTGCCTTTCTCAAGTGTCAAATGAGATCTTATGTATACACAACTAAGTTGATATCCTTATCTAACTTGTTATCTATACATTCATTAAGTATTCTTAAGTGATTACCCAAATTCTATTAGTCTCCTAACTCAATAAAATTAAGGCTATACTTTTTAATTCCAACACATGGGTTAAACTTTTCCAAGCACATAACCCACAAGTTTAAATCATCTAATCAATTTTCTAATCCAATTAGAAGAATTAAACTCATAAAAAGATTAAAAATAAATAAATACAAGATAGTTATTAATCAACATAACATATCAAAATATAGTATTAAGTAAAGTTACATCAAGCCCTAGGACATGAAATTTATCTATCCATAGTCGAAACACAAATAAAATGTCTAAGAGTTCATAAAAGTAATCGTGTTCAACACAAAACAAATTATAAAAATAAACTTGAAACTAAAGTAAATGAGATAATGCAAGTGATAAACTAGTTGGAAAAGCTTTTAGGCCCTTCAATCTTCAAGGGACTTTAAAATCCAAGCTTTAAGTGTGTTTCACTCACTAAAAAACTCTTAGTTTTTCTCCCAAAATTTCGTACTCTCCTCCTTTTCAAAAGAGGCCTTGCATCTTCTTTTTATAGGTCTTCCCAAAAATGCCCTTTAAAAATTAGGGCAAAGATCCCAATTTAAGTATGCAGGTGGTGGTACTGCAACGCCACTCTTTTTTTCAACTCAAGGCCGAGGCCTCAAGTTTTTGTATGAAGTGGGGCTGCTGCCCCAACACCTGGTCTTGTTTTCTTCACTTGTCTTGGGGCTACAGCTTAGACACTTTATAAAACGATTTATTTTCCTTTTTCATCACATTTTGATCTTATTTATACTCCAGTTGGTTGGGATCTATAAGACAATAATGTGTGCATAAGTGGCCATATTTTAATACTTAAAACAAGCAAATATCGAACTAAGATGGGTACTAAATAATGTATGGAATTTGTTTATCAAATTTCTCCAAACTTAAGTACTTACTCATCCTCAAGTAAGGAGAGACTATTAAAAACTAAAATAATAACAAACTATAAGAAGACACTAAACACCGGGTCAACAAACAATTAGTAAATTGTTCAAAACTTTCTCATGACTACCAATCTCAATGAAAGTTTAAACATCATAATAGTTCAACATGTTAATCCAATACTTATTCTAACCCACAAGTGACTTACTTGATACGTGTATGTATAGCTAAAATCATTAGTTACATGCACTCGAATTAGTTTATGCATGCACAAGACAATAAAATGGTCTCTATGACTTTTTACTTAATTAACACTTCATAGGCTTATTTTTCGCATCACTCTTAACTAATGTAGGCATACACATAATCAATTATCAAATATAACTTTATCTAACTTGTAATACATGGCTAGGGTGAGGGTAGGATAAAATTGATCTATTTCGGCTTAACTCAAACCATAAAAATACATTCCTCTAGAGATTACTCAAACTGAACTATTTATTTTTCACCCAATTTCCCCTAAACTTATTTCTTCAATTCCTTTGATATTTTTTTGTTAATTATGTTTTAGCATAATCATATATATAAGTCACTAGACCCCTTAACGTAAGCTTTACGATATTAGAACAACCAAAATTCATAACTAAACCCATAATCCTTTTAATTCACTCATTTATTTTCAAAAGTCCACATAACTCTTTAAAAAGAGTGTTATGCCTATGGTGTGATGGGTATTATGAAAGATAATTAAATTAAGGCTAAGGTATTAATGTGGTTAGTAAAGAAAATGGTTATTAGACTCAACAGGGATAACTGGAGGTAAAAATATACAAAGGTTGGCTTCATGGGCTTAATCGATCCAAAGATAGCCTAAAATCATATCCTAGATTATGTATGCCCTAGGATTTTGCCTCAAGTAATGCTTGAACACGTTCTAGTGTATTTTTGAAACCCTAAGTATTCTTACTATGCATAAACATTGATAAATATAAATTATATCTATTATTTTCACTTCTTTAACTTGATTAATTAATCATTTTAATAAGAATATTGGGTTTCTTAATATGTTTTATAGTTATTTTGTAGGTTTGAAGTCAGTAGAGCAATTAAGGATGAAAATCTAAGAAAAACAACACAGAACATCAAATTGCAACAGTACATGCTACAGTGATTTGATACATTATCATAAATAGTGATTTTGCTACAGTACCATCGCCCTAGTGGTAAACAATCGTGGATGATTGTAAATTAACATTCAATATTGCATATGCAAGTTTTGCATTAGGATAGGAACATACATAATTGGCATGTATGGTCAATAAGAATTGTTCTTAATGAATCTTAATTTATTACAAGTACTATAAGAATATAGGTATTTGATAAATTATAATATACTTTCATGAACTTAGGAGAGGCTTGTGAATACATTAGTGTCTTAACCAATAATAAGAATTAAGGGATATAAATATTAAAAGGATTAATCTTTAGAAAATATATTGCAGGATAGTAATTAACCCTAGGTTTTCTCTATATTGTTATCTTCTTATTTTATTTGAGTTGTGTCATTTATTTTCTGCACTTTTATTTTATTTAAATTTATTACAAAATTAAGATTTGATTTTTTTAAATAATTATAAGAAAGATATAATTTTAGTACTTAGTAGAAAATAAAAATAATCCTTAGGGGTTCGACATCCTACTTTATAAGTCCCTTTATTACTTGTTTACGATAGTGTATACCTATACTTAATTTTAAAATATAAAAATATTGCATCAAACGTCTTCTAAGCTAACACAATAACTACATGATCCTAACTGCTTGCTCAAAAGATCAAGTGGTCATAAAATGAAGTTAAACTTGTCTTAGATTATCAAGCAAATAATCATAACATTTATTGTTCTCAAAATAAAGTAGCATTTGTAATCATGTTTCTATTTCATATCATTGACTTTTAACCATTCAACCAACCTGTGAGTAACAACGAAAATAAAAATATTGCATGTAAAATAAAATAAATAAAAATAACAACCATAAGGAGTAAGCATGACCAAACATGAAAAATGAATACCGAATAGTGTTTCCCTCCCTCAAACTTAAAGTTGACACTGTCCATAATGGAAAATTTAATAATAGGTAAAAGAAACTTCCCTTGTTAAAGATGGCTCAGTGTGGCGGTGCTTGAATCGCAAGGCAACAATTGTTGCTTGAGTTAGTGCCTAAAATACTTGAGTGATACTTCCCAAAACATAAAGTTTGATGAGCCATGTTGTTTGATGATGTTTGAGGTATAATTTGGTGATAATTTGGTGTTTTTAAGGTGCAAGGATGATTGAGGGAAGTGAAGGGTATTCAAAGTGGCTTAAGAGGTAGTTGGGAAGTGATTTTAAGAGGGATTGAAGTGGCGCTGTGACTAGGACATGTGGTGTTCCAGCACTATAATCAGGGTTTTGCATTTTCCATTTCCCAGGTCTTGAGGCCATAGCCTCAAGTTGCTTCCACACTTGAGATTGTTTTTGTTTTTGAACTCCTTTTAGTTGCACTTTATTAGCTTTGCTTCCGATTCTTTTTCCATGCTTTTTTGAGGTTCCGACTTATTGTTATAACACACTACAAGAAAGAAAAACAAACATTAAAATCTATATTTGAAATTAAAAATTAAAATTCACTTGGGTTGCCTCCTAAAAAGCGCTTGATTTAACGTCTTTGACTTGACGTCTTTTGAATTCATAAGGGATCAAATTACACTTTGGAACTTTCTTCTATTATGGTGATTTAGTGTATGCTCAATGGCTTAATCAATTTCTTTCCAAAGCTCCATAAGATGATCATCAAGGAGTGCCTCAAACTTTCTCGTTTTGAGCTTGTTCAAAACAAGTTTTAGCATTAGCCGAAAGAATGATCCTTGTTGGTCGGTGCTTGATTGCTTTTCCATCATAATCTTTCCATACCTTATCTTTTTTCTTGTTCGATGCGTCTTCACTTTATCTTGAGCTATCTCCTTCACATTTAAAGGCCATAATCCTCTATCCAAATACACATCATTAATCTTCAAATATTTTTTATTGTCATTTGGCAACTTCATCTCCTTGAAAACCTTGAATGTGACCTCCTTATCTTGCACACTCATTTTTATCTCTCCTTTTTCAATACCAATGAGAACTCTCTTAGTTTCTAAGAATGGTCACCTAAGAATAATAAGAACATTCTTATCTTCCTCCATGTCTAGAACCACAAAGTCCACCAGTATGATGAAATTGCCTATTTTGACCAACACATCTTTAATAACACCTATGGATAAGTTATGGATCTATCTGTTATTTGCAAAGAAATTGTAGTGGGATTCACTTCACTAAGGCCTAAATTTTAGAAGGCAAATAAAGGCATTAGGTTTATACTTTATCCAAGGTTAAACAAAGCCTTTTTAAAAGTAAACTCCCCAATAGTGTAAAAGACAGTGAAACTACACGGATTTAATAAATTTTGAGGCAACTTTAGTTGAAGGATTGCACTACACTCCTCTATTAGTTTCACGGTCTCATAGTCCTCTAAACCCCTTTTTTTAACATCACCTTTTTCATAAACTTCACATAATTTGGAATTTGCTCCAAAGCTTCCACAAAATGGATGTTTATAGAACTCTACATAATATGGGTATCTAATTTTTTTTTTGTAAAAGCATTGAGGATATGGCAATGGTAAGGTTATGATAAAAGGTTGTCTAGAAAAAACAATTAAGTTGGGATTTGAATTCACCTTGGGTGACTCTGTAATAACTTCCTCTTTATTGCCCTCAATCACATTTTTCTCTGGAGCTTCAACTTTTTTACCACTCCTAAGTGTAATGGCTTTACATTGCTCCCTCGGAGTAGCCTCCTTGTCACTTGAGAACTTGTCGGAAGATTGATCTTTGATTGCATTGGCAAGTTAGCCAACTTGCACTTCTAGTGACTTTAATATATCATTCATATGGTTGCAATGTGTCTCAATATTATCAAAATAGGCCTCACCCTTGTTGAACCTCTCTCTTGTCTTAACAATAAAAGTACCCAAAAGGTCTTCCAAAGAAGGCTTCTCTTTGACCACTTATTGATTAAATCCTAGTAGAGGTTGCAAAGCATTTCTTGGATTTTCATATAAGATATTTTTATGATTCTAGAGTCCATGATGATAATGTGTAGGCAAGTTTTATTACGATAGTTGAAGTTTTGGTTGTTGACATATTAGAATTCACTCCCTCCATCGGTGTAAGACACATTTGTAACTATTATTGGATCTTTACTTGTTGAAGCCTCTCTAGTATTTAGTACAGAAATTTACTTTGCCAAGGCCGAAACATGAGCTAAAAGTGCAACAATATGGTCAACTTCAAGTACTTCGATAGCCCTCCTTACAATAGACCTCTTATTAGGCCATTAGTAATTGTTGCACTCCATTTCCTCTAATAAAACTTAAGCTTCTTCCACAGTTTTTTATAACAAAGTACCTCTCGCCATAACAGCTATAGTAGCTCTTGTTTGCCTATTTAGTCCATTGTAGAAGATTTATATTTGGAACTAATCTTGTTATCTATATTGGAGACACCTCCTGATAAGGTCCATGAACCGCTCTCAAGCTTTATAAAAAGGCTCAAAATTCAATTGCCTAAATTATGTTATCCCTCCTCAAAATTGCAAAGTCTTAGATGGTAGAAAGAATTTGGTGAGGAATCTTTAGGCAAGCTCTTCCCATGTTGCAATACTTCCCAGTTGTAAAGATTAAAGCCATTCATTTGCCTTGTCCTTAAAAATAAATGAGAAAAAGCACAGGCAAATAGCATCCTTCATGACTCCATTCATCTTAATGAGGTCGCAAACCTCCAAGAATATGGTAAGATGAACATTCAAGTCCTCTCTTGGCAAGCCTCTATATTGGTTTTGTTGCACCATATTGATAAGAGTCGTATTCAATTTAAAATTGCTGGCTTAGACTTCTTGACGCCGAATCCCTAAATAATTCTCATTAACCACGAGCCTAAAATAGTCCCACAATGCCCATGATTGTTGGTTGTTGTTTTCGGCATTGGCCATAGCTTGGGCTTAATCTCCCTTTTCTCCCTCAAGCCTCCGCAAAGTGCATTAAACTTCTGAATTGAAGGGAAAAAGCTCCAAGCTATGGGCTCTTCTCATAAACCTTTAATCAACCACAATACAACCACAACTCAAAAAGAACAAAAGAAATATAAAATGCCTAAATTAAAATCAAGTTGTGTATTCACAATATTAGCAATAATTCAAATTTCACAATCTCCGGCAATAGTGCCAAAAACTTATTCGTGAAATTAAACACACGCGAATTGTAACCACAAGTACAGGGTTGTAATCAAGTAATAAAATAATGAGTGAGTATCGTTCCTATATAAGAATTGGTGTCCTAAATTAATACTAAGTACTATAGTGTTGACAACCTAACTTTATCTAAACTAATTTAAAGACTAAGTTGAATTATAAAATTAAAGATGCTTAAAATAAAGAATTTAGTAAATAAAAAATGTGAGAATTCTATGATAAAAGGTCCTGAGGTCTTAATTTCACTCTACCGTTCTTATGTTCTTTATAGTTAATGATTAACAACTAATCTTGTAAATTCATTAATCAATAGTTTAGAACTAATCTTATTACCTTTCCTAAGTGTCAAATGAGATTCTATGCATACATAACCAAGTTGATATCCCTACCTAACTTGTTATCTATAGATGCATTAAATTACTCTTAAGTGATTACCCTAATTTTATTTGTCTCCCAGCTCAATAAAATCAAAACTATGCAAGTTAATTCCAACACATGGGTTAAACTCATAAAAAAATTAAATGATAAACACAAGATAGTCATTAATTAACATTACACATTAAAACATAGTATTAAGTATAGTTACATCAAGCCCTATAATATGAAATTTTGTTATCCATAGTAAAAAACACAAATACAATAGTTCAAGAGTTCATAAAAGTAACATTGTTCAACACAACACAAATTACAAAAGTAAACTTAAAACTAAAGTAAATGAGATAAGATGAGAGTGATAAACTAGTTGGAGAAGCTTTTAGGGCCTTCAATATTCAAAGGACTTCAAGATTCCAAACTCCAAGTTTGTTTCACTCACTAGAAACTCTTAATTTTCTCCCAAAATTTTGTGCTCTCCTGCTTTTTAAAAGATGCCTTTCATTTACTTTTTATAGGTCCTCCTAAAAATTCCCCCCCAAAAATTAGGACAAAGATCTCAAATTAAGTATACAAACGGCGACATCATGACCCAGGGAATTAACTTCTTTTTCCTTATTTTCTTCACTTGTCTTGGGGCTGCAGCTTGAACGCTTTGTAAAATGACTTCTTTTTCTTTTTCTTTATCACATTTTGATCTTCTTTATGCTCTGGTTGGTTAAGACCTATAAGACAACAATGTATGTATAAGTGGCCACATTTTAATACTCAAAATGAGTAAATATTGGATTAAGAGGGGTACTAAACAATGTATGGAATACAATTATCATGATTCATTAGAGAACATGAGGCTCAACCCATAATGTTAAATGGAGACAAACTGCTTTAAAAATACCTAGACACACGTTAGGGCTTAACCCTTTAGTGCTAAATAGAGATAAACTGCTTTAGAGATACTTCGATGCATGTTATGACTCAACCCCTTAGTGCTAAATGGAGATAAACTACTTTAAAGATACTTTGATGCATGTTATGGCTCAACCCTTAGTGCCAAATAGAGATAATCTGGTTTGGAGACAAATTGGCACACGTTGAGGCTTCATCTTTTGTATAAAAAATGATAGTCACACACAAATCCATTTTTAGCATCCTTAGGGCACGATCTACGGATGTAGACTGAGAGCAATGAAAGACATGTGGCACAATCCTTTTACATTGAATAAAGATAAATTGCATTGGTGTATACTTGAGGCTTAAGCCCTGCTTCATCTTGTAGGTTGGGTGTAGTAACCCTCATAAAAAAAAACCATGGGGTTTTATGCAATCCTTATTGTGCTCAAGGCCCATTCGACCATTCTCTGGAGATTCCTCATTGAGCTATACATAGTTCTAAAGATACAAATGAGCTTTTAAATAGCTTTAGAGATTACATATTGAGCTTCTACACCACTTTAGAGATTTAGCATTGAGCTCTTTCATAGCCCTAAGGATACACATGAGCTCTTACATAGCTATGGAGATTACACTGAGTACTACATAGCTTGAAAGATACAAATAAGCTCTTACACAACTTCAAAGATACAAATAAGCTTATACATAGCTTCGAAGATAAAACTGAGCACTACATTACTCTAGAGATTAAGCATTGAGCTCTATACAACTTAAAAATACAAATGAGCTCTTATACAGCTCCGGAGATACAAGTGGTCTCTTACACAACTCTACAAATTAAACATTAAGTTCTACAGAGCTTTAAAAATAAAAATGAGCTCTTACATAACTTTAGAAGTCAACACTGAGCTCTATACAGCTCTAGAGATTCAGCACTGAGCTCAACGCGCTCTAAAGATAAAAATGCGCATTACATAGCTCTAAGCATAGACCTTTATAGGATCTTAATAACCTTGACCTTTATAAAGGTCTTTGTTCTCTTAAGTTAAGGTCCATATACTTATAACCTTAATTGAGGTCTCAACATATAACTTTAAGAGGTTGTAATATATGATCTCGGCCTTTTTAAAGGTCTTGATGCATTAACCTTAGAGGCTTTAGATTTACAACTTAAGAAAGGTCCATGTGCTTCAGACCTTAATAAAGGACTTAACAAGACATAGTCAAGAGTTCTTAATGATAATATCGATAACAATCTTAAAAAATAGCTTTTAGGAGCTCTTCCTACATATCTTTATAGTTCTTTATACATAACAAAAGAAATAAGAAAGAAAAGAGTTTACTTTAAACTCTAGGTGATAAGTTTACTTTTGGCGTTTCACCTTCAAATATAGACTTGAAGCTCTTAGCCCTTTACCTTTAACCTCAGAGAGTAGCATTCAAATATGATCTTATATCATCCTTCTAAATTTCTTGTATTATTCCTCAAGTTAGTTTTTGAGTAAGTATATAAGCCTAGCCATGGAAGGGCTTTTTGTTGCATTTCCTACAAATGGCATCAACTGTTTATGCTCAAATTTGGTAAATTTATGGGCCTAGAGGCCCAACTATCTCTTGAGCCTAAACTAGTGAGAATTTATTTATTGATGGAAGGCAACAACTCAGTAGAGGTTGCCAGAGCTTGGGACTACTAAGCGGAGAACTACTTAGAGGGGATAGTTTGGCTAAGTTAGGTTAGAAAGAACTACTGAAGTCTTTTTTAGGGTCAGATGAGGTACTCAGGAGGTGCAGAGCTAAGCAAGAAAACTTCTCAAACATATTTCAGAGACTAAGGGAGACTTAGGGTTCATAGGATAATAAATAGGTGGTCTAAATTAGAACTAAGGTTAGAGAGTTGTCTGAAGGCGATTATAACAAGTAAGACTCAGTAGAGCTCATCCAAATTGAGCTCACAACTCAATACTACTACAACTAATAAGAAAATAAAATGTAAAGATAATCAATACACTTATTTACATGGTTCAACCCAAAGGCCTACATCCACGAATAGAGCTCATCATCAAAATCTACTATATGAAAAAGATATAACAAGACATAAGTTACAATAAGAGTAATGTTACTCATGAGGTAAGATCTCCAATGTTCTTCCCCTCTTTATATTTGTGAAAGCTATTTCTTGTGTTTTGGTGAATGTTTCCTTAGTAAGGATGAATGATTGAAAGTTGTCAAGTAGGGTTAAACCTTAATATAGAAATAGAGAAGAAGAAAATAGAATGAGTGAATATGAAAAAGTAAAGTAATAGAGCTTCAACTTATGAATTATGACTTCTTTTAGAGAAAGTAAGGTTTTTATAGTAAATGTGAGCCTTAGAGATAGAGGGAGTTGGCCTGAGATTACCCTTTAAAGGTGACAAGTTGTGAGATTCTATTGGAGAACCGTCTTTTTCATGATTTCCATTTTGGAGAATCGGCTCATATGAGAGCATGTGTAATTGTGATCCTTTGATGTTTAAAGTACTAGATGTCATCTAATTAGTTACTTTAGAAGTAGTCAGCTTAGTTGGTGAACCTGAGAGCACTAAAGGGTCAGCAAGCTTTATCCCTTAAAGGTTAGCTGATTTGAAGCTAGAAGTGCCCGACAACTCCAAACAGCCTTAGATCTGTGTGTTAGCATAGGACAGGAGCCTGTTGATTAGTGTTATAATAGCTAAGCACAAGCATCCTTTCGTATCAATTAATATAGGATTTTAAGTCCAGATATCATTTTCGTAGGGACTATGCGATCTAATTCTATCAATTAATTATTAAAATTATATCTACTTAACTTTTATTCAGAAAACTAAAATCTGGAATTTAATTAATTAACTTAATTCTATCAATTAAATTAACCTAAACAACAAATAAACAAAAGATAAATTCACTAATTGATAATAATCTAGGGTATAGACTCATCTCTTAGTATTTTATTAAATCTATTAATCTCTTAGTTAATCCTTTAATACCAATTGTTAGCTTAGACACAAATACTCATCACATGCCTCTGTCGATGGTCGAGTACTATATTATGCATTTTAACAATCACCTATATATCATACATGCCATTTAGGTATATTTCTATCCTATATGAAACTCGTAGTTGTTACCCTCTAATCATGCATCAAACTATCCTAGGCCAATGATAGGAGCGTAAAAGCACTAGTATGATTTATACCAAACTTTTATATTTTAATCTAAATCCTAAATATTTGGCTATTTAATTGTATTTTTTTATCATAAATAGATGCACGATGGAAACTTTAACGTATAGGAACAAGAGTGGTAAATCGGACGTCAAATGAAGAAGTTACACTCAAAATACGAAAGCAGTACCAGGGCTGGGCGTCGCAGCGCCTATGACTAAGCGTCGCGGTGCTCGTGGCGGTGAACAGTGTCTATAAACAGTAACTCGTTAACATTATTTTACTACAGTAACTTGTAAACAGTAATTTAAAGAGGAAAAAACCTATAAATAGAAGGCCAAAAACCCTAAGAGGGGAGAGGAGAAAAAAAGAGGCAAAAACTTAGAGAAATAATTCACAATGCAAAATCAAAGATCAAGACCAAAGATTGAAGAACCAAAATCAAGATTCAAGCTTCAAGTAAAGATTGAGGGAAAAGCATATCAATGAGTTACTTTGATTAGTTTTTCTTCTCTTTCTTTATCATTATGCTCTTATTCTTGTTGATCTTTATGAATTGGTTTGATGCTTTTGGTTTTATGATGGGCTAAATTATTCACCTAGGGTTAGACTATGTAAACCTAGTATGAATTTGGATTGTGTTAATTTTTAATTTATGAACTTGATACATTGAATTGATTCATTCTATCTTGTGTTTAATATTTTCATTATACCTAATCAATATTTTGAATGATTGAGGAACCATGATGAACTCGACAGAGGGATTCATGTGTTTAGCCTAGGATAGTTTGATGCATGATCATAGGGTAACAACTATGAGTTCCATCTAGGATAGACAAATACCTAAGTGGCATGTATGGTCTAATTTAGACTTAATCTTAATGAATTACATTCTGATTTGATTACCATAGACATATAGGTGATTGTTGAAATGTGTAATATAGTCACTTGACCATCGACAGAGGCTTGTGATGAGATTAGTGTTTAAGCCAATCGATTGGTATTAAAGGATTAATTAAGTGGTTAATGAGTCCAATGAAATACTAGGGGAAGAGTCAAAACCCTAGATTATCTTTATTTGTGAATTCTACTCTTTACTTTTGTTTAGTTAATTAAGAGAATTAGATTTGTTAAATAAATTTCAGATTTTAATTTTCTGAATAACAGTAAAGTACGTATAATTTTGGTACTTGATTTATAGAATTAGATTGTATAATCCCTGTGGGATTGATACTTGGACTTAAAATCCTATATTACTTGATCTGTGAACAGTAACTCATAAACAATATTTTACTACAGTAACTCATAAATAGTAATTTGAAAGAAAAAAAAACCTATAAATAAAAGGCTAAAAACCCTAAGATGGGAGAAGAGAAAAAAGAGAGAGAAAAAAGGCAAAAACTTAGAAAAAGAATTCACAACACAAAATCAAAGATCAAAGCCAAAGATTGAAGAACCAAGATTAAGATTCAAACTTCAAGTTAAGATTGAGGGAGAAGAACATCAAAGAGTCACTTTGATTAGTTTTTCTTCTCTTTCTTTATCATTATGTTCTTATTCTTGTTGATCTTTATGAATTGGTTTGATACTTTTAATTTTGTGATGGGTTAAATTGTTTATCTAAGGTTAGACTATGTGAACCTAGTATGGATTTGGATTGTGTTAATTTTTAGTTTATGAACTTAATTATTATAATTGATTCATTCTATCTTATATTTAATGCTTTCATTATACCTAATTAATATTTTGAATGATTAAGGAACCATTATGAACTAGATAGAGGAATTCATGTGTTTAGCCTAGAATAGTTTGATGCATGATCATAGGGTAACAACTATGAGTTCCATATAGGATAGACATACACCTAGGTGGTATGTATGGTATAATTTAGACTTGATCTTAATGAATTACATTCTGATTTGATTACCATAGACATATAGATGATTGTTAGAATGTGTAATATAGTCACTTGACCATCGACAGAGGATTGTGATGAGATTAGTGTCTAAGCTAATCAATTGGTATTAAGGGATTAACTAAGTGGTTAATGAGTCCAATGAAATAATAAGGGACAAGTCAAAACTCTAGATTATTTTTATTTATGAATTCTACTCTTTACTTTTATTTAGTTTAATTGATATAGTAGATTAGTTAAATAAATTCTAAATTTTAGTTTTTTGAATAAAAGTTAAGTAGGTACAATTTTAATACTTGATTTATAGAATTAGAATGCATAGTCCATGTGAGATCGATATATGGACTTAAAATCCTAAATTACTTGATAGCGTGCATTTGCGCTTAGCTAGTAAAGTACTTGCGTTAAGAGTTGGTTGATATCATTGCCGTCAAGATCCATATCAACATGGAAAGATTTAGCACATAAGTTTTTAGCTAACTTCTTTCCACCAACAAAGACAACAAATATGAGGAATGACGTCACCTCATTCAGTCAGATTGATGGAGAGTCATTGTATGAGGCATGGGAGCGCTTCAAGGATATATTGAGGAAGTGTCCTCATCATGGAGTCCCAAAATGGCTATAGTCCAAATGTTCTATAATGGATTAGTAAGCCATTTGAGGACTATTGTAGATGCCGCTACTAGAGGAGTCTTAATGAATAAATCTATAGATGAGGCTTATGATTTACTAGAGGAGATGGCGTCTAACAGTTACCAATAGTTAACAGAGAGAGTTACACCTAGAAGGTCGTCGGTATACATGAGATTAATGCATTCAATGCATTGACAGCACAAATTAACTTATTAGCCAAGAAGTTTGATGCGTTGAATGCCGTCAAAACCCAACAAGTGACATACGACTTTTGTGGTGATAACCACATGAATGGACGGTGCATGAAAACAAATTATGTGGGCAATTTTAACCGACAACTACCTAACCCACAATCTAACTTTTATAATCTAGGGTGGAGAGATCATCAAAACTTCTCTTGGCGTTACAACCAAAAGGAGCCATCTAGACTAATGAATCCCCTAGAATTTCTGCCACCACAAGAGAATAAGCTGACATTAGAAGGCATGTTTATATAATATATGAAGTTCAATGATGCCATCCTATAGAATCATTCAGCTTCTTTGAAGAATTTAGATGTTCAAATGGAACAACTTGCTACTGCAATTAATAGGAGACCTCGGGTCACTTTACCAATCGATACTAAGATAAATCCATAAAAGAATGTAGAGTTATGCCAAGCCATCAACTTGAGGAGTGGTAAGATCTTACAAGAAAATATATCCACACTACCACCATCAAGTATAAATGAGAAGGAAGTATAGAAAAATAAAGTGCAACCATATAGATCGCCTATTCATTTTCTTCAAAGGATATAGAGGTGTCAAACAAGTGTTGAAACAGAAAATCAGCAACATACCAGTCCAGAAAATAGTGCAGAATCTTAAAAAAGTACAGAAATCTCAATAATGGAACGTGAAGAAACTGGTATTAAAGTGAAACAACATTCTAAAGTGCAGAAAAGTGACAACACAGTAGAAAATACTAGTAACAAATAGTAGAATCAGCTCATACACACTACATTACTTGACTATTGCAGCATTAATGTGGTGTCATCAAACACCAAAGAGCTCAAAGACATGGAGATATTGAATCCTTACATCAAAAAGAAGACATTAAGGCATAGAAAGAGAAGAAAAAAGAATAAGAAGAAGAAGTAGTACAATGATAGGATCGAAGAGAATGGCACAAAAGATACACCTTACCGGTCTAAGATTCAAGTCTTTCTAGAAAAACACGAGGAGAAAGAGGAATAAGTTGCTGCCCAAGATCAAATAAAGAATATATGGAAGCCGAAAGAACGGAAGCCTAACAAGCTCACATATAAATATGCTTCCACCATTGACTTTGATCCTCCATAAGAGTAGAAAGAGCCTTGCCAAGCCAACAGCGTTAAATCAAATGCTTATTGGAAAGCAACCCAAGTAGAATTTTATTTTTATTAACTTATTTTCAGTTTTAGTTATGTTAGTTTCTTTTCTTTGTAGGAATAAATCAGTAATTCAAGCATTCAATGAAGTAGCATGAGCAAGTGTAAGCGTTGGAAGCAAAGAGAACCGCATTTACATTCATCAGAACACAATGCTGCATTGCTTCAACTTCAGTTACCAGGGGAGTTTCTCTTACTTTTAAATTTATTTTTAGACATTGAGGATAATGTCTAATTTAAGTTTGAGGGTAGAAAACACATAACCTGCGTTTATTTTTACTGTATGATTTAAGTGGTTGTCTTGTAGAGTAATTTATTTTTGTCTAGTTTTAGTTGAGATGATGATCATTAGTCCATGATAAGAATAAAATATTGGCTGAATTTATTTTCACAAGTCTTTAAGAAATAATAGATACTTGAGATAACTCTTTTATCATGATTCTTGCACAATGTTCAAGCTTATTTTTTATACTTCTTCTTGAGCATATTGAAAGAAGCATGTATTAGTTAAATTTTTTGCTTATAGTTATTCATGCTTAAGTAGTACACCACAGTCTCGAAGACCAATACTCTAGAACCTGCTTGATTACTACTTGAGGCGAAATCCTAGAATTCACATGCTTAAAAAAATGACATTATGCCAACTTTAGATTGTTTGAGCCTTTTCGAGCCTACCTTATATGTATAAATATCCCTAGTTACCCCATTTGAGCTTAATTATCTTTTTTTTTTCTATTTAACCACATTACAATCCTAAAGACTTTGAGTTTACTTATCCTAAAATCTACCGATAGCACCATAAACCTTGAGTTTACTTAAAAATATTCTTAAAATGAAGAAGGTGGTTGATGTATGAAAGAAGGGTAGGGCAATAAAAAGTAATAAGTCTTGAAGGTGCATATTATTCTAAATTTAGGGGTACCAAAAAAAATGTTTAAATACATAATACCCCCAGCTTAAGAAAAAGAAGAAATTCCTTGTAAAATGGATTAAAAGAAAAATAGGAATGGCATAAGTTTGGGGGAAGAGATGAATAATCAAATAGGATAAGGAATCAAGAGGTTTCTGAGTAAAGTTTAAGTGTTAATAGTGTGATTTTCACTTTATATATATATATATATATATCTTTATATCCCACATTTACTTTAGCCTTACATTACAAGCTAATTAAAGTCCTAAATAGATTACTAGATATGTGTATTTCTACATTAGTAGAGAGTAGTACGAAAAGCAAGCTTATAGTAGTGTTATAATTAAAAATATGTCGAGATATCATCTTTATGTACTTTCTTAAGTATTGAGTAAATCTATGTTCTATTTAGCTAATTACTTGCTTATTACACATATGCACAAGTGATCAATTACAAGGGAGAATGAAATACTTGATCAATGGTATGAGGATTATTAAAAGTTGTTTATTAATTTCTGAAGAGTCTTATGTTATTTTTCATAGCTTTTGAGACAACGATATTAATCATCTAATCAACCTGAGCTTGTTTTTAATTTTTAGTTTTTATTTTTGAGTCATGAATAAGTTGTGAATATTTTTCTTTGTTTTGCTTGAGGATGAGTAAAGTTTTAAGTTTGAGGGTATTTGACAAGAGCATAAAAGCACGAGTATTATTTGCACTCAACTTTTCTATTTTACTCTAAATCATAAATATTTGTCTATTTAATTGTATTTTCTGATCTTAAATAGATGCACGATGAACAATGTGACGTATAGGAACAAACGAGAGGAGAATTAGACGTCAAACAAAAAAGTTACACTCAAAATACAAAAGCAATACCAGGGTTGGGCACCACAGCGCCCATGACTGACCGCTGCGACGCTCGTGGGGGAACAGTTTCTATGAACAGTAACTCGTAACCATTATATTACTATAGTAACTCATGAACAGTAATTTGAAGAAGAAAAAAAAGGCCAAAACTCTAAGAGGGGAGAGGATAAAAAAAAGATAAAAACTTAGAGAAAGAATTCACAACGCAAAATCAAAGATTAAAGCCAAAGATTGAGGAACTAAGATCAAGATTCAAACTTCAAGTCAAGATTGAGGGAGAAGCACATCAAAGAGTCACTTTGATTAGTTTTTCTTCTCTTTCTTTATCATTATGTTCTTATTCTTGTTGATCTTTATGAATTGGTTTGATACTTTTGATTTTGTGATGGGTTGAATTGTTTATCTAGGGTTAGACTATATGAACCTAGTATGGATTTGGATTGTGTTAATTTTTAGTTTATGAACTTAATTATTATAATTGATTCATTCTATCTTATATTTAATGCTTTCATTATAACTGATCAATATTTTGAATGATTAAAGAACTATAATGAACTCAACAGAGGAATTCATGTGTTTAGCCTAGGATAGTTTGATGCATGATCATAGGGTAATAACTATGAGTTTCATCTAGGATATACATACACCTAGGTGGCATGTACGGTATAATTTGGACTTGATCTTAATGAATTACATTCTGATTTGATTACCATAGACATATAGGTGATTGTTAGAATGTGAAATATAGTCACTTGACCATCGACAGAGGCTTGTGATGAGATTAGTGTCAAGCCAATCAATTGGTATTAAATGATTAACTCAGTAGTTAATGAGTCTAATGAAATCGTAGGGGACAAGTCAAAACTCTAGGTTATTTTTATTTATGAATTCTACTCTTTACTTTTATTTAGTTTAATTGATATAGTAGATTAGTTAAATAAATTCTAAATTTTAGTTTTCTGAATAAAAGTTAGTAGGTACAATGTTAGTACTTGATTTATAGAATTAGATCACATAGTCCCTGTAGGATCGATATCTGTACTTAAAATTCTATATTACTTTATACGATAGCGTGCACTTGCGCTTAGTTAATAAAGCATCAATCAGCTAAACATATGAATCCCTTTGTTAAGTTCATTATAGTTCCTCAATAATTCAAAATATTGATCAGGTATAATGAAAGCATTAAAATTAAGATAAAATGAATCAATTATATTTATTAAGGTAAATAACTAAGAATTAACAAAATCTAACTACATACTAGGTTCACATAGTATAACCTTATAATAATAAGTTTAGCTCATAATAAAATCAAAAGTATCAAACCAATAATATAAAGACATCGTAACTAAGAACATAATGATAAGAATAGAGAAGAAAAATTAATCAAGGTGACTCACTGGGTTGCTTCTCTCTTAAACTTGACTTGAAACTTGATTTATGATCTTGAATCTTGATTTCTTAGCTTTGATCTTTGATTTTGTGTATGAATTATTTCTCTACATTTTTACCTCTCTAAAGTCTGTGTTTTGGTCCTCAAAAGAATATTTTTATAGCTATAAAAAACCTTAAGGGCGAGGAACTTCGAATCCAAATCGAAATATAACTCAAAAAGAGAGTTTTCTTTACTTATCATGTTAGCGTCGTGGCACTGGGGGCTTGGCACCGTGGCGCCAAGACCTAGAACTCGAAATCTTGTGTTGCCCGATCGAGTGCTATGGCACTGGGCAGTGGGCACTGCAGCGCCCCATATTCTGCCCCCGAGCACTGTGGCGCTCAACCGTGGGTGTTACAGTTCCTAGCCCTGGGTTCAAGCACTCTTGTATTTTAAGCGCAACTTCTTAGTTTCTCTTCTAATTCACCTCCTGTTTATTCTTATTCATCACATTTTTTGTCGTGCAAATCCAAATCGAATATAACTCAAAAAGAGAGTTTTCTTTACTTATTCTTATTCTAAAGTCTATGTTTTGGCCCTCAAAAGAATATTTTTATAGCTATGAGAAACCTTAAGGGCGAGGAACTTCGAATCCAAATCGAAATAAAACTCAAAAAGAGAGTTTTCTTTACTTATCATGTTAGCGTCGCGATGCTGGAGGCTTGGCACCACGGCGCCAAGACCTAGAACTCAAATCTTGTGTTGCTCGACCGAGTGTTATGGCACTGGGTAGTGGGCACCGCAGCGCCCCATGTTCTGCCCCCGAGCACTGTGATTCTCAGCCGTGGGAGCTACAATTCCTAGCCCTGGGTTCAAGCACTCTTGTATTTTGAGCGCAACTTCTTAGTTTCTCTTCTAATTCACCTCCTGTTTATTTTTATTCATCACATTTTTTGTCGTGCACCTATTTATGATCAAAAATACAATAAAATAGCAAACTATTTATGATTTAAGGCAAAATATGAAAGTTCAGCGTACTAATATACTAGTGCATGTATGCTCGTATCATCTGTTCATGTTGACGTGGAGACTTATGAGTGGCCCTATGGAGATTTTTCTTATGACATCTTATCCTTTTAGTCTAGTCATCATATGACATGTTTTCAGTTAGACCACTGAAGGGTTCTTAATAGTGACATGACAAAGCGCCTGAACATTGTTGACATGGCACTTGTTGGTGAGCCTTATGATGATGCGGTAGGTGATTAGTTCATAATGACATGTCTTCTAATAGCGGTACTAAGTGGGGTGACACATGTCCTGAATCGAGTCTCACGCAATGGTCTTCTTGGTGTCACGGACTTAATTCTCGAACCTGTGCGGCCTTAGATATTTTCAAGTGCTAAGCAGCTTAAAAATTAACAAATCAACAAAGAGATAAAGAATAGGTACACAAAGTGTTTGAGAGAATACTCTTATATTATTAACAAAGAGAATTACAAACTAAGAGGTGTGTTGCTCTAAATGAGAGCTCGTCTATTTATAGCAAAAGCTATGTACAATGGACAGTTAATATTGAAAACATCCAACGGTGTATAATGAAAGGTACCTACCACAAGTAATATTCTAATAGAATATGACATCTCTAGAATACTCTCTCACCTACTACATAAAAGTGAGCTTATCACAAGTCAATTAGGCTTTTGAAAACTTCAGCTCATGTAACACACCATTGGCCAAATACTTTTTTGATGGTCTTATCACATGCCAACTGTTCAAGTAAATACTTGAAAATATTTAGAGTGTAACATTAAACTGAGTTATAAAAGCTTAAGTGTTTGAACTCACACTCAATATATTGTAATAATTTATTTTGGGCCAGACTGCCTATAAAGATTAGATAGAATTAAATTTAAGTGTTAAATTAGGTTTTTGTAAATAGGCTTAAGTGTTACCTAAATTTTTTCAAGTTTCCTAACTAGAAGGAAATTAAACTTATTCAAAATCTTTTATCTATTCATTAGAAAAAGCAATATTTAACTTGAAAACCCAAAGTATAAATTTTATATTTTAACTAATACTATATTTGAAGAATCATTTGTTAATTAGTTTATATAATTATCTCATTAGTAGTAGTATCAAAAATTAATTTTACTTAACATGTGGTGTTCATTAATTAGTGTCCCGTCGGGTGAATCATATCATAATTTTATAAGCTTAAAATTATCAGTAGAAAAAAAAAATCATGTTTGTTAAAGCTGAAAAACAAGTTTAACTCTTATCAAAATAAAAATTTATAAAATTATGCAGGTCCTTTCGTTTGCTAGAAGTAACTTAATTTCATATTTCATATACTCTTCAATTTAAGAGAATTTTAAGTAGGACACGGATGCACTATATCTTTTT
Organism: Ailanthus altissimus; assembly: GCA_946807835.1. Lineage (NCBI taxonomy): Eukaryota > Viridiplantae > Streptophyta > Magnoliopsida > Sapindales > Simaroubaceae > Ailanthus > Ailanthus altissimus. The sequence goes on from OX327684.1 coordinate 15,912,420, forward strand.
TGCGCCATCCTAATAGAATTTTGTTAGTAATAGTAATAATAATAATAATATAAGGATAAATTTGAAACACGTGTCAAAATTTTCTTGGATGATTTGTTTAAGCTGTCTTACTTTTGTTTTTTTACGGTAAACATTTTTGTATAGTATGCATGTTTTGCTTAACACATTATTGAGAACTCGGTCTCGATAATGTAAGCATTAATTAATCCCGTAATAAGAAGGATATTAACATAAGGTTTTACAAGTTAGAAATATTTACATTAAGTGGAATCAGTTTGTCGTTATCTCCAACTCCAAGGACGTGATATCCACTACTTCGCCTTCAAGAGGGAAACTGTGATTGATATTGAACAAGTTTTCCATCTCTGCCAACCAAGATAAACAATGCTCTTGCTAAAACGTTAACATGTAACTTGACTTCCAACTAGCGGAAAAACAAAGAGAAAAGAAAAAAACAAAAGTAGAACATTTGAAAGGAGATGTTAGGCACGCTCAACGCATATCAGAACCATTATTTTCTGCTTTTTCTTTTAACAAAAGTAACTTTGGTTAGAAGTATATGTATTATGAGTCCTCAAATACAAATTATATGTACGCAGAAAGTGAAAACTTTCAATGTAGTATGTACGACTCTTATTTCTAAATGAAATTTTTTGTTATTAATTATTTAGAAATTAAAACATTACTTTTACTGTATGTTTCCCCGAAGTACATACACTATGGAAATTGCGCGCCCTCTCGACCAATGAGAAAAAGAGAGCTGCGTCAACAAATAGTTGTACGTGAAGTCCGCATAAATAATTGGACCGACAGGACTTACCTTAAAACAAATAAATAAAATATTTAGTGTAGGTGTTAGGGGTTGGGGTTAACCAATTTGGGAGGCCCGCACGAGCGAGTTCTGCAAAAGTAAGCAGCGTCAGCGCTCGTGCCAGCCTATCACCCCTCCATAAATTCATGCGCACATTTTGTTACATGACGCGGCGACCGGCTCTCACCGCTCGCTTTGTTTTCCTTACTCATTAGTTTAAGGCAAGTCTTTACGCTCCATGGACGGTATATTTTATACTTTCTCAACTTCACAGTCTTCGCATTCTTTATCGATGTGGGATTCCGAAATATCTTCCGTTTAACAAGAATGAACTTGTCCAGTAATACCTTGCCACAAATGTTTTCTGTAAATTTGTTATCAGACCAAGTAATTGAGGTCGTCATGCAATTCTCGAATTGATCTCAAATAAGTTTAATAAATTTATGTTCATATGAATTGAGAGTACCTATATGTATAAACAAGTCATGCTTGAGAAGTATATGATGACTGGTGTTTAAATCACTTAATAACGGTAAATTAACAAGTAACAAGAATAATAAACTACCCCGATTGAAATTTATTAATGGAAGAGAATGCATAAAATTGTAAATCATCTTATAGTAAAGAGTAAATACCATCAGCCTTAAATCGTAGAGGCAAATCAAATTGTATGAAACAGTACAAACTATGCATTCACGACTCACAAATGGAGGAAGAGGCAGAGCATTATAACTTGGGATATGGCTGTCTTTGGCATTACATTTTACAATGAAGGAGCTTACTTACAGGAAACAGTCAAATTTTACTGGCTGCACGAACACAATCGTGTGCCTTGCTAAAATTGGCTGAGGAAGAGACGAGCAACATCATGACTTGCGAGATAACAATGGTTCCAAGTGAGGGTCTGCGTTTTTGGAATCTGCAAGCTTTTTGTCGCCTGACTCCAGTTCATCAATTGATAAGTCCACCCCCCTTGATTTCAGTAATCTCTGGAGAAAACTTGGTTTGTCATCAGGTAGTGGATCTGCTGCCTTTGGAGTTTCTTTCGAGCTTTGTACATGCTGAAGGCAAACTTGAACAGCATCATGGACTCTTACAAAGTACCACTCCTTGCCAATGAGATCCACAATGCCAGATTTGGACAAGGTCAACAGAACCTCTTGATTTAGATTGGATATCACCATCTGTGGAACGAACTCAACAAGTCAGGTGATTATACTGAACAGAGGAGCTCTTGGATCAACAAGAGCACAGGCCTAGAATCTATATATGTAACAGCTGCAATAACGTTCGAAGAACATTTGGAATATAAGAAAGTGGATTGTTGTTGGAAATTTTTATTGTGCAAGCTTGGCAAGGGTGATGAAAAATGTAATGACAACTTGACAAGTGTTGTGGCTTCCATGAAAATCCTAAAAACTAGATGACTAGCAACAGATATGCTTATGTCTGACAAAAATGTGATAATTCTCTAACAACTTTCAAAAATTTTGAATGTCAAATACCATTGCTAATTTATCTTAGCTTTAGCGGGGAAGATCTGGCATAACATTTGAGCACAAGTATAGAGAAAGGCATAATGCATGCTTCTTTATGATACATAAACTGAGAATATGATTATTTGAACTTACATGCCATCTCTAAGATCACAAAGTAAATTCTTTCAACTTCTGGTCCATGCCTGGTAGATCTATCCACATCAACTTCATAGTCCCATAGCCTGATAAGAAATCTGTTATGGTCTCAATTTTAATCCAACTGACAATATCACCCCAAAAAAAAAGAGCAGATGTGAGATGACAGATCCAGTTTCTAGGATTTTATCAATTTAGGGATGCATAATCTTTACCTGTCTTTTATGTAACTTGTATTTGCAAAATAGATAGGTGCATCTATACGAACAATCACTATTCCATGATAAGTATAAATTTCTGGGTATTGCTGAATGTTTCTGTAAACAGTGGTGCCTGGAAGACGTCCCAAGATAGCTGTAGTGTACAACAATAAAAAATAAGCAACAGATTTAGGAATAAGCATATTCTCAAATTTCAAACATCAAGCTGAGTGAGTAACATCAGTATTAACAGAAGCTAAAGCATTCTTAAACTACAACAAGCCTTCATTTTCAATCCCATTGGAACCATATCATTTGGTCACCACAGAGTGAAGCGACTACAAAATCTGATTTTACATACTTCACTGTGCAGTATACGCCAGAGGATATACATCAGAAAAAGGAGTTCACGGGTTAAATTTTAAGCCAAAAGAGTGCAGAAACATCTGGAATATTATAAATTGTGAAAAGGTTAAAGTTGCAGAGTGTAAAAAAATATAAGATTACAGAAGGGAAGGCAAGGAGAGCAAGGATCATTGCAGATGATCAGCATAGATGGAAAACGATATGAAGAATCATTATGGAGATAATTGTCATAACGATTATCATCACTTCTCATAATGATGAACAACATTAACATAATTGATGATTATGATGAAAGACCAACCAGAAAATCTGAAACCTCAAGAAAAACAAATAAAGAAAAAGATGGAATAATATATAAAAATAAATAAAGAAAAAGACAATATGCATTATAGCCCATGTTACAAAAGATTATAATTATCCCCAGGACGCATGTAGTTATATGCCTTAACACAAAGACTGTCCACTACCAATATGAGGATTTGCTGATTCATGGATGACGAAAGCAAGTGAAGCACCAACCTACAATTCAGAGTCAAATTTAAAATTAGATAAATCTCTTTCTGATAAGCAGGTGATATTCATACACTCTACATACTTTACAGAACCCCTCTGGATTCTTACCCCAACAAGTACCCCAATCTCAATATCAAGGAACAAAGTTGTAATGCTGGTAATGGTCCAAAGCAGAAAATCTTTCTTATCCACATGCCATAAAAAGATAGCCTCATCATAATCCACCTGAAAAGATAAAAATCCAGAAGACCGAATGTGTCTAGTCAACACAATAAACCCTTAGGTATCATAAAAGTGCATAAAAGCAATAAACTCACAGTTGTGAAAAAATAATAAAATAGATTCCACTCTTTTAATAGTGATTTTTCTAAAGCTGACTTTGAGTTTTATGTATGATTTGCTTTACTGATTGACCATATAAATCTGTTCTTGTTCACATTGATCTTATTTATTTATAAAGTAATAAATTCAACAGTCTAACCATGAAAAGCATATGTAAAACTAAAATAGAATCAACGTTTGGCACTCAGGTTTAGCATACTTACCAATCCCATCACAGCAGAGATTACTATTGCAGCCAAGGTGCACTGTAATACAATTAAGATGACAAATTACATAGTTAGCATTTCAAACAAATATGCTCCTCAGTGGTATTAAATGGACGAGTAAAGATACCATTGAGAAAGAATGGAGGAAAATGGGGAAAGACAAAAAAGGTGTAAAGTTCCATCTCAAATTTTATGATCTTTCCAATTTCCACCACCTAGATAGAACAATGAATTAATGTAACAAGAAGAACATGGTGCTTTGACCAAGAAAACTAGCAAGAAATTTCTTAACTTTTTCAGTCAAAAACAAAACCACCAACCTGGGGTATGTATTCAAACAACGGGGTTAAGAACAAAAGAGCACAGCCCATTATTAATCCCATTACAATTCCAGATAAGCCAGTTTTAGCTCCACTCTCATGATTTACTGCTGACCTAGAAAAGGAACCTGATAAACATGTTCCGAAAAGAAAAGCTTGTTCAGAACACTAAAAGATATATGAACATGACAAGAGAACTTGGACGATGGAAATGAGAATTGGAGCCAATATATATAACCACAATTACTGCCCTCAAGAACTCAGTGGCATCTCACCAGTTGTGGGATATGCTGAAAAGAATGAACCAAGAATATTGGCTACACCAAGACCGAACAACTGTCACAACAAAAACAAAAGGATAATTATTGGAAACTTTATATGCTTAAGATGTAATAGACATGATATTTCTCGATATTGAAAATTCCAGTTTTATAGGAATCATAACTCACAACCTGTCTTTTCTCACCACAACTGATACACCATTCACTCATCCAGTGCAAGAAAACGTACCTTGTTGATGTTATATTTACCAACCACGTAGGATCAACAGTGTAACTAGAAGTTCTTGGTGCTCAAAAGTGTACTAATTAGTTACAAGATATGAACTTCTAGGACATCTTACCCAGACATCTAAGGAATAGTTTGCAATCCCAACGTATCTTATAGTAGTCAAAGGTAGGTAATTGCAATAGCCGTATATGGCTGAAAACTGGGGGTAAAATAAGAATTTTTACATTGTTTTCTTACTATATACCTAAAACAAATTTTATCAATATGTTATGAACCTTTTTCCAATATTAAAATTTTTACGAGCCTCAAAAATACACCAACAAGATAATCATATTGCAATGACAAGCAAGATTAAACTATTCTGATGGTGGAATTGGAGGCTGTGATACTAACAGATGATCAATAGGCAACATCACTTTCCTTTCTTTATAAAACATACCTCTTGATTTGAATCCAACTCATACCCATTCTTTGCAGCCAATGCTTTGGCAATCCCAACAGATTCCTATAATTCAGAGTGACTAGATTTATTAGTTACAGCTCAAATTAATAAAATATTTTACACACATTGATCCATATAATCCTTACCAAGATGGCTAAACCTGTTATAAGAAGAGCAGTAGGAATCAAAGACATTGCATATCCAAAACTTCTAGGGACTGAAAACTTTGGGAGTCCCTGAGGTATATCTCCAACCTAAAACAGTACCCAACATTATTTGTCAGCTATACCTATGATTGACTTAGATAATTTTACTTTTATAGACAATGCTTCAATTAAAAAAAAGAAATCTAAATAATGAACTCCACAAACAAAGATTTGTTACATTTGTAAAACAAAAGTTTTGTGTCTGCAGAACTGATAATGCTTCAACTCTGCATCAACAGTGTCATGTTTAATTATGATCAGATTAGAAAGAAAAAAAAAATCTCCACTCTAACATAGAATAAATTAGATCAGAATCCTTAGGCGGTAAGTTCTGAACATTGAGTGCATAAATAACACAACATTTTCAGCAAATAATACATCATCTTCAGAGTAACATACAACAAGTCAGAGGGCCTGATTTTATGTCATTCTCACCAAAGAAATGGAAGGTGGATGATATATTTTCACAAAGGTTGTACCCAAAACCACTGCTGTCAGGGGACCTGCTGCTCGCAGGAACCTCAAGCACTTCCTTGATTTTCCCTGTGCATTGAAACAAATATTTAGTTAAAGAAAAGTACCTTTACCGATCCCCCTAGATAAAAATTAGACAAGGAAAAGGTCTCATACCAAATGCTTCATGACCAGAAGTATTGCTAGGATGATACATCCCATTATAAAAGGGGGCCACGAAAACTACAAAAGGAAAACACCACCTGTGGTTAAAGAAAGGAATGAATGAGTGGTAGCACAAGGCAAGAGACAGAAAGCAAGTAGATGAATCAGATGTAGGATAATCTAAAACTGAGATTGATTAACAGGACTTATGCAGACAAAAAGATTAAGCACAAACAAACTCAATGATGCAACAACCATATTTACATATACAAAGGTTCGAATCATGAAACTGTGATAGGTGATAGTAACCAACATTCAGACATATCATGAGACATGCATAGAAGAATACCTTATCTGCTCCTGATATTATGCTCTTGATCAATGGCACAATCTTACTGCTACGTGCACATCATATCCCAAGAAATACTTTGCTTAAGATAATGCAATTACAATGGCTGAAGCCGAGGTAAAGCCAGAAATCACAGCATGGCTGATGAAACGAATAAGCCAGCCAAGCCTATAAAGAAAAAGCAAGAGATACATGATTTACTATTTTAAAAGCAATAAGGAACTTTATGAATAAGAAAGTGGAAAGCACAGGGTATGCTGTAACTACTGGCAGAAAGATGAAGATAAGTGCTAGAACCTCAAGAGACCCATTATGCATTCCAATATTCCAACCATGAGAGCCAATAATATCGCAAGTTCTGTGTATAACTCATCAGATGAATCAGCAACTCTGCTTAAGACATTAGAAACCAGGAGAGAAACCAAAGCTACTGGACCAATTGCAAGCTGGCGAGAAGACCCAAATATGGCATACACAAATATGGGCACAAAACCAGAGTCTGCCTTGCAAGACCAATATAGCAATTTCAGAGTTACAAAAGAAGCCAAGATGTAAAAGTGTTTAGGAAAAATCAATAACATACAGGTAACAATAACAGTGAAATTATTTGGGAGTTATTTACTAGCGAGATTACAGTGCAAAAGGTAAAAATGCTGTCACTGTTAGATTTCTAAAGTAGTTGGTGCCAATAGCACTACTGAATGTTGTACAGTTATCAAAAGCATGTCTGTATTTGAAAATGAAAGCATGATATTTCAATTTTGGTTCCTTATCTTTTTTCCAAGAGGCAAACTCCTAGAAAGAATCATATAGATTAGTATTGCATATGAATTTTGTTGAAGTTGGCATCCAAGATCAAAAATTCATATTTTTACCAATTAAAGTAAATACCAATATCTATAACCCTGATTTTTCACTCATAAATTTACTTGAATTGTAAACTAAGATGGATTTAATGCTTAAGAACTTCCCCATAAAAGCGAACGAAAGAACTGAAGTTTACAAAAGTCTTGTGCTCAGCTTACATAGCCCATAAATTGGTTGAAGCCCGGCTAATTTTGCATAAGACATTGCCTGGTCATGTACGAGAAACAGTCGAACCACAAAACCATAAATTCAACTACCAGATCAAAAAACTTCCATATCAGCCAAAACCTTTGCAACGAGAAATAGGGAGTTGCATAATACTAATAAATAACCACAACATGAAATTGAGCAATCCAAGAAACTCCAAAAAGACAGAAGCCATAATAACAAACCCAGTTACAGAAATTAAACATAATACTAAAATATTATTCCAGTTTTTGACGAATTTGGAATATGGACTGTCTTTAATCATTTCTATATATAGATTGGGAATGATTGAATTCAAATACAATTCCAATATCAACGGCATAATTAAGCAGCAAATTATGTATTGGAGCCAACTACAGAACCAAGTTTATTTACCAATGAATTACTAATGGTTGGCATGATCAGTACAAAGTAAAATCTAATCCTTGATCATGATTGGCCCAAGCAAATTATCATTCCCAAACAGTGATTAAAGACTTGAACGCAAATCTTTCTATATAGGCAGACGCGTTGATAGAGAGAGATGGGCCAAGGTGATAGGTTAAAATAAATTCTCACTTCCGCGATTCTAGTTAGTTCCAAAGTACATTGTGGTCATTCCGAAAAAAGAAATAGGCAGATAATGAGTACGTTTTTAACGACTTAAATTGAAATTACACCTTCATGGATTAATCTATCTTTACTCAATTTATTTATTTATGGTTTGGCCCGCAGATACTCAATCTGATGTGTTACGTTATGGTCTGTAAATATACTGTATTCAGATTATAAGAAACATAATTATATTTAATGATTTATTTAAAAATATTAAAAATATATAAAAAAATTTCTTTAGTTAATCACATAAATAAGTAATATACCGTTGCTCCTGACACTAGTGCTGACATTTGTGAGTTTGTCCATTCACATTCACCCCCTCCACATCCATAACATCATCGTTAGGGTCGCTGAAATGGGCATAGGTCCTGGAGCGCTTGCTCTCGTTGTAATCAAACATATTTGGTAAGTCCCCAGCATAACTTCCGCTTGGAATGCCTACATGTCTAACTAAGCGCACAATTACCTCTTTCTTCTCATGGTCTTTTGGTACTAATTTACGATATACCGAAATAACCTATAAATCAACCAACCATATTAAGTTATGCTTAAAACAAAATAAAAGTTATAAACCAATATATATATTTTTCATTCATATCAACACATACCAAATCATTTCCTAATATTGTATTCTGAACCTCATCGAACAATGGAGTCCCTCGAGTCATCCAATTTAAAATACGAGGGAAGCGATCACCATTATGATAATCAAAAACTTCTCCGCACACTGAAATTGCCTCGAAAATTCATACATAATATAATTATTTTTAAAATATAAGTTTGGCGTATACAAAATAAATATATAATTAAGATCAAAAAATTAAGTACAATAAAATTATGGCATACCAGAAATGCGTGCGAAAAGCTATAGATGTTGTAACTCTCAAACTTCCTCTGTGCAAACTCTTTCCTATTTATTTTCTCAAGTTTTTGGAATGCAGCCTTCTTAAGTAAGTTATGAAGCACGGTCCATGCAATATTGTCCCATGGATACTTATTAAACTCATCAAGGTCATCCACTAAATATAGAACAAAATTTTGAATCCCACTACGCTCATCACGTGGGATCAAAACACGATGCACAAAATAAAATAAACTCAACTTTACTGTATCTGCATCGTCCATTTTCTCTAAATTCAGACGTGCGTACCATTGATCAAGAAATATGTAAGATAATTTCTTTACCCCAGAAAAATATGTATCCCATAATCGAGTGCCTAATTTCCTATGCAGCTGCTGGGCAGGAGGGTAATCTCGCATTTGTAGTCCAATGATTAGTACAAACTCCTGCCAGCTTAATCGGATGCGTTTCCTCCCTATGTAAAACCACATCTCAACTTCTAAATTAAAGGTATGCACCTCACGCAACAATAACTCGTGCACCAAAATATCAGAGAATGTCAATTCTGACATATCTATAAAATGCCCCATACACGTCTGCCTAAATAATATTTTCTGATTTTTTGTCAGTTTATCTTTTATATAATTTAGACCTCATATTATAAGCCGTCACTGATGCACGAAAAAATATATGCTCTGAAATTCTATATTTTTTCGATACGTTCTCTTTCCTATAACAATAAAAAAAATAAACAAAAGACATTAATATTAAAAAAAATAATAATAAGGGAAAAGTTCATAAATAACATGCTACATATAACATACAATATTATTTACAGAAATAATTAATTTAACATACATAAAAATCATAATACATTATAATAATTAATTACTAACATATTAATCAACATATTATAATAAAATCAAACCAAAATTAATAATTAATAACTAATATATTAATCAACATTAATTATATATTAAAATCAAAATAATCATATATAAATTATAATTACATAAGATACTCACAATAATAATAAATAATGTTACAAATCAAAATTAATGAGTCATTTAAGCAAATTTTTTCATCTATTAGATCAATTCCTTCTAAATTCTATTTATGAAAATTTTTCTTTATTTAATTTAAATAAAATTACATTTATCCCTTTAATTTAAAATTTTTTAAAAAATAATTTAATGTAATTTTATTAATATATTTAATTAATTTAAATAACATTAAATTTAATTAATTTAAAAAAATCAAATTCAAAAAAACGTTTTTGCACCACGTGACATCTTATACAGGAGTCACGTGGTGCAACAGTGCGACATCGCGGACGTCCGCGATGCTGCACGAGATGACCTCGAGATTAACAACGGCGACTGCCCGCCGCTTTAGCTGCCGTCTGCATCTCAAATATCAACCCAAAAATCTCATTTTTTGTCCATTTTCAACGTTTCTTACACCATTCAAACTCGTTTTTTACATAAAATTCAATAATTTCATCTATTTCTAACTTCAAATACAAATTCTAATAAATTTTTAACAATTTTATAAAAAAATTTAAATTTTTTAAAAGTTAAACAAAACTTACCAAAATTAGACAATTTTTTTTATTTGAAATGATAATTATGTTGTATAAACTCCGATTTATGCAATGATAACTTCAAAATTTCTGATCTAATAATTTTTAATAATTTTTGGTGATTTCAGTAATTTTCAATTGAGAGAATCGTTAATTTAATATATGGGTAAATATGTCCAAAATGTAAATTTTTAGTTAATAAATTATATTTAATTTTAATTTGATTAAAAGAGCATAATAATAAAATAAATGGGCTATTTGTAAAATTTTTCCAACAATTAACTTAATAAACTGCGATAATGGGCCAAACCAATAGAATTCTGTCCACTTGCATTAAACCCAAAAGGACCAGACCAGACCAAGAGCCATTTATGCCTGTGGCCCAAGCCAGTTCAAGATGATCCTGCTTCTCCAAATTTAACCTGACCCAACTATTTGCCATTCGCAGATTCCAATTCTACCGTATTAATAGCAACTTAAATCACTAAATATCTGCATAAAATCTCCATCAATAACAATTCATCTTCTATATGGCTTAACTTTGTACCGATAATTAATTATTAAACCTGTAGGGTGGGAATAAAAAGCACCAACAAGATATATAATATATATGCAAATCCCATTTCTAGCTCCTAGGAGTGTGCTTGAGCATGCTCAGGTTTGTGAGTGTACTCGTAGTCAAGATGAACGAAGGCACGTTCAATCTCTGGCAGAAGCTCAAGCTTCTCTTGCAAGGATTCACCAATATCATGGGCCTCTTGCAGGGGCATGTTTGCTGGCAGTACAATGTCAACCTCAACGAAGTAGTGAGACCCAAATGTGTAAGCTCGGACTGTATCAATATGTCTTATGGCCTTGTGGTGGTTCCAGCAGAGGTATGTGAGCTTTTGTAGAAATTCCGGAGTTGCAGATCTTCCAACAAGGGAGTTTACATTTTCCAACACTGTCATTGACCATGTGCGGATGGTATACAGGGCCAGCTGCAACAAGTAATATATATGGACACGTCAATATAGAGTTGTTAAAATATGGTGAGCTATTACACGTTTATCGTTCATCACATAAAATCTTTTCTGTGACCATATCATTCACCCTTATTCAAAAGATCTAAAAAGGTCATTGATCATAGTCGAACTAAATGGCTAGCATATTTGAGTCATTCTCCAGTTCAGAAGACAGCAAAGTCTCCAAGATCTCTAAGGGGGGAACAGACAGGAGAATCTATGATTATCAGAAAGTGCCGAGTAACATTTACCAGATCTTACTCAAATTGCAGGGCAACTACTAAAAATGCTAATGCATAGATGATGATATGATGACAGTAACTTCTGCTAAATGTTAGCTTAACTAACAAAAGCATCAGTTCCTCAATTCCCTGCCATGAACACAGAAACAAATGAACATATAGAGAGAGAGATTCAACTTACAATAATAGCTCCAACAGGATCAATCCAGTCATCAATGTAATTAGCAAGGAGAGCAGCAATGAGACCAATGATGTTGGTGATAACATCAAAAAAGTGATCCTGGGCATAAGCCTTGACAATCTCATTTGTAAAGGCACGGCAATAGACAACCAGAAGAAGTTTTACCAGGGTCACTGACAGCATGATGCCCACAACCCATCGCTCTTGCTCTTTGGTAAGGTTGAATTGATCCTCCTGTCGCAAGTGCCAGCATATGAGAAACAGTCATCTTTCAAGTACATCCAGTAGGGTAAGCAAAAGTGACATTCAAAAATGGAAAAAGGAAGTTCAATACACTAAAAAATTAATTGAGGAATGCTTACATCAGATATCATAGTGCGTACTGACTCCAAGATAATCTGCAGTCCAAGAGTTGCCATGACAGAGGCAAACACAAGAATCCCCTGTAGATCATTCATAAATCAAGGATTAAGTGCCACAATGAAATCCCAAAGATTCATAAAACTATAGAAACATCAGTATATGTCTCTAGCAACTTGAATAGATCAAAGTTCAATGCTTTACACTAGAATAAAGAAACACTATTTAGTCATGAGTAATAAATGTTCAGTTCCACAATCTGCTAAAGACCCAAACTACAAGATTTTCCCAGTATTTTCTGTGTAGACAAGTTATAATCTACATTCTAAACTTCCTGGAAGAAGAACAAACAAGATCATAACCTCAAGATTCATAATAGCAACAGGTATAATCAATCTTAGAGCTAATGCTGCTCAGCAATAGTCCACTCTTTTTCCCAGCTTTTTCTTTCTAAGCTAGAAGTAAACTTTTTTCTCTTAATCAAAACAACAATTCATTTTGATCAAGCCACAACGCTTCATTTGTTTGTTGCAATGTCTCATTTTAAACTTTGTTGGTTTGTCTAAATAAAATTGATTCCAACTAAAATTCTCATTTTTGTTTCCAAATTCTAAATTTCTAATATTCGATGAGAAATTCAATCAATTTGATTCTATTCCACATATGTATATGTTTCATATCTTGTATTATGTTTACAAAAGATATGCACTTTTCAAATTCTGATGTGTTGACAAATACAGTAATCATTCCTATGTCCATACATCCAATGAGCCATTTTACAAACAAATAGGTATAAAACAGAACAGATACAAAGGTCATACTTGTAATGAAATTTAAACAATTGAATAAAGAGGCACTCTACTCTACCCATTGTTGAAGACCAAAATGATCAAAAATTAACCATGAATGGAAAAACAAGCAGATTAGTTAGTTGACAATTCCACAAGAAGAGCAAATCATAGATTGTAACAAAAAACTTCAACAGACAGCAAAATCACATAACGCATGCACATAATAACTTAAATAAAACTAGAGAGTCCATATTTTGATGCATTTTAACAGCACCAATCATCTATAAAGAAAAACTTAAAATGACATATATTAAACAATTCAAAAAAGACTAACCAATGGCTGCATCCTTTTTTTTCCAATAGGGTATTGGTATGGGTTTGGTGTTTGCATGGAGAATGCAGTAAACCACAAGATGAAGCCAGATAGAAGGTCAAGGAGAGAGTCTAATGTGGATGCAATGATAGCCAATGAACCACTTCGGACGGATGCATAAACTTTAGCAGCAAAAAGAACCATGTTAGCAACATTCGATATTCTAATGGCCATTGTCTCACTTCTAGCCAAATTTTCCCGCTCTTCCTGCAACCGTAATAAGCAAATTCAATTTAGAGACCAAGATATAACATCGTATTTATACATACGTGGCAATATATACCTTCGACATTCCGGAAACAAAACCACGTTCAGCTAAGGCATCCATTTCATTAAATCCCTCAAGCATCTCTACCTGCTGCTGATAGTACTCAGCCACGTTATCTTCTGGACCTGAATCCATCAAACAAACGAATGGAGATGAAATTGACGCAATCTGTGGGAGTATAAGTAGATATATTATATTATATTTATAAATACAAGCATAATATTATATCGAAAACTATTGAGATAAGATTAACACATTTTATCTACAATGCTTAACTTACAAGGAGAAAGAACAAATGATGTACTCCAAAAGAATCCCCATCAAACCCAAAATTCTTTTCTTCACCATTCAGATATTCACATCAGCATCTAACTCTTATACTAATACTAAAACTTAGAAGTAAGCAGAAACCCCTAAAGAACTGTAATTGCTGCAACTGAACAATAATTTCAATTAAAGAAAAAAGAGAAATGTCTCACTCATAAATTCATCACACCATTTCCAGGCTATGACTTTCTATTTTAAGCGTTTAAACAATTTTATAAACCAAAATTGAAATAAAACAAAATAAATAAAAACTATCATACTAAACTCCTCAATAAGCTGCCGCATGTTTTAACTTCATGCAGCATAGAAACTTTATTTATTTTGGAAAAAAAAAAAACTATTTCAATCATAAGCTATTAAAACGGAAAAAAAAACAATAAACAAATCCACATACACTAACAAAAGTAGTCAAGTTCAAAATTTGCACCTCTTAACAAGACGGAAAGCTGCAAAACAAGCCACTCAAAAGTTAAAGTAAGACTCCGAAAATCCAAGAAACAAAATTTTGCCATAGAACCTCAAAAGTTCAAGCAAACACAACTTAAATCACATACCTTCTCTAGTTTGCGCCTTTAACTACTACGTTATTTTGCCAGTTCTTAAAGCTTAAAATAATTTTTATTTTTGGGTAAATTCTTGTCCATTTTTTCCTGATCACACAAATTATACTTTGAGAATCGAATAAATACTCCACTAAGAAATTTCAAAGTTCAAAAATTAAAAGAAAAAAGATAATGCTATAATAAGCAAATACTAATAAACAAAGCTCGTTATTCAGTGTTGTCAATTCAAGCACGATTCAAAAATAAATAACTACATAAAATTTACATCAAAAGAAATAAATGAATAATTATTTCAAACTATTTTTTTAAGAAATTAAATAATCACCTAAAACTCCGAGGCAATCATGGAGGCCACGAGGAGGCTTCTTCTCAGTGTGCTCAGCCGATAACTGAAAGCCGTCGAAGTTCAACCGCCACGACCGGTCGACATTGCTGTGCTGCGTCAGCAACGACACCTCCTCGTCGCTTTCACGTGTCACCGGCTCCACCATTTTCCGGTCACCGTAATAAATAAAAAGAGAAAGCTAGATAAGAAGCGAAAAATTGAGGGGAAAAGGAGGGCGTTTTCGGAATATTGAGATCGGTTCTGTTGAGGTTAGCATTAACAGTTCGAAGAGAGTGAGTGTGGAGGAAATAAGAAACATTAACGTGAACGCGAGAAAAATATTAATATAAGGGTGGGTTGTTTGTATTTACGTGGCGGGAGATGATTGGTTGTGGCTAAGGGCACGTTATTGGCTGCGTGGAGGTGCTGGGTTTACGTGTGGAGATGCCGAATACGTGGACGGTAAAAATTGATTCAGCGGGCAGGAGTAGGTATCACGTGAGAGGGAAGGTTTGGATATGATACGAGTTGGAATCAAGTAGATAATGATGTAGTCCATGTGATTCTCTAGGTGGGTCCCGCCCGCTTAGGACCAACTCGGGTTCTGTCCCAGGGAATGTCATGTTGCACCAGAGGAGCATCAAGGAATGGGGATGATCACCTTTCGATTATGAAATACTGTCGTCTAAGAGGACAAAAATGAGTTTTAATATAGTTAGCAGAGCCAATAAACGGAGATGACGTGGCGAGCTCAAGTGAGCGCGAGTTTAGCTGATAAATTCTGTTCTCATTGATATGAGGATACGGATTAGTGGGCCCACCAGAATTCAGATAAGATTTTAAAATTGGAAATAAAAATATCCTATGATTAATTAAAATGGTTGCTTTTTTTTTTTACCATTCTCTCAAGAATACGTTTTTGGCAAGTTGCTCCAAGTATATACTCCACCATGTGTTAACCAAAATTTGGGAATGAGTATTAGGTGAGGATTTAATGTCCGTCAAAATTATGATGATTCTAAATTATTATGTTTTACTTTTACGATTTGTGGAGTGTTGTTACCCCGCACGAAGGAGATATTTGTTAGGATATATATAGAAATGCATCAACGAAAGCCTTTTAAATGAAAGTGTGATGTGAAAAAGAATAAAAAAATGTTGCTTGTGGAGAATAATTTCTCGTTATTTTCGCGGCTAGCTTTGCTTTAGCATTAAATAAAATATTAAACGCAAGAAAATGGTGGAGGATAACAAGTGGATGGATCACTTTCGTGGCCGAAATTGTTAGTTCATACTTGGCGGCTGAATGGTTTATCATTGTTCAAGGTCGGCGGTGGACTGGATGTCGGTACAACGTCTAAATAGTTCACCTATTTCAAAGCCCGTACATAACTATATGTCCTAGAGTTGATAGTTTTCATTCTGGACTTAAACATTATTAAGACTAGACTGCATTAAAGCTGTCTCGTAAAAAATGTGCTAGTGAAATGAAAGTTAGCCTTGTTTCTTCAATAAAAGAAACGAGAAAAGCTTAAAAATATATATATATATATTTTTTTTTGGGCAAGGAAAGCTAATTAAGTGTTACGTGTCAATTGTTTATTATTAATTTAAAAAATTAATCTGTTAGGTAATATTATATATTTATTTATATATATTTTAAATTTATTTAATTTTTATTTGAAGTGAGACGTGATATTTTTTGACACTCAATCACGTGACACTATTATTGTAATGTGACTCAAATTCAAGGATTAATTTAGCTCATATTGCCCATCCCCCCACGATTAAGGGACTATTACCCACGTGACAATTCTTATTAGGGTTTAAGACACAAAATTTTTTGAATCTATTTGGCACATATTGCCCATCCCCCTAGCAACATGAGGGACCCACATCTCATGTGACAATCTCTATTATAGTAATTTTGAGGACTTACATACGAATGAGAATTCGAGTCTACACTGATACCACTTGTCACAGGCTGAGCGCTTACTATTGACCCAAAAGACTAACCTGTTAGATAATGCTGCATACACAACTTTATATACCCAAAATTTATCCAATTTCTATTCAATGTCAGACGTGACATAAAACAATAAGTTACAACAAAGACCAATACATCACAAATTCTTAGAACAATACGTACAACACAAGGACTTAATAACAATTATTTTTTTGTAATATATATGCAGTTTCACTGCAACTCTAAAAGTTGTCATTCATTAATCACCATGGATGCCTCTTATTCAAATTCAATAGGATGTCCAACTAATAGCAAAAGCTTCAACAGATTAAAGGTTTTGTTGTGAAAAAGCTTCTTGACAAGTTATATTTATGATGTTGAACTTAATGTACTCTAAAAAATTTTATTTTATCCTGACCAATTTTATTTTATTTATATTATTATTAATATATAGCTTGAATTATTTATTTTTTCCTAGTTTATGAAGTCAAAATTAAATTGTTTATTTTATCACATGCTTAATGCTTATAATCATATCATCAGTAATTAGATTAATTAGGGAAACTGTGATGAAACTTGAAGAAAAAAAAAATTATCTTTAGCTTGAATAAATTGATGTATAATCAATGCGTAAATATTTTGAGTTTCATATGAGATAAAAAAATATACTTATATAGCATATATAGTTGTTTAAAGAACCTATTTTTAATGAATCTTACTTTAGTCTAATTATCATAGAAAAATAGATAATTGATTAGATAAAGTATTTTTACTTGACCATCGAAAAAGGTTTACGAATATATTAGGTTTCTTATTTAACAATTCATGTTGATAAATTAAATTAAGAAGAGTAATTAGATTCAAGTAAAGTATTGAGAGATAATTATGATCCTAAACTTTTTAATATTTGTGAACTTATAGTTGTTTTCTTCATTTTATTTTGCTTTTACTTCCTTTGTTATTTAGTTTAGATTTTAATTGTTTGAGTTATCAATTGTTTGAATAAGAATAGAAAGACATAATTTTAATACTTAACAAATTTACTAATAAATCCTTGTAAGAACGATAATGTTGGTGTTGCATCTAAGAGTGTATGCATGTAATAGTATTTATTGAATCATTTATGCATGTCAAACATACATATATGCAACAGAATAAAATTTTAATTTTTTATTCAACAAACACATATTGAATTAAAGTGTGTTACACTAACAGAATTAGAAAAACATACCTTTAAAGCCATTCAATGAAGAATTCAAGCTTGAAACTCACCTTAAAGTGTTCTCTTGATCAATTTTAGCCCACAATAATCTGATGGGATTGTGAAGTTAGAACAATAACATCTAATTTCATCAGAATCAAAATCGTGCAACACTTACTCTCAATCTCTCTTAATTTTTCAAAATGTGAAATAAGGACTTCATTGAAACATTTTTAAACGTTAGCTTATATATGGCCAAAAATGGAGACTGCTTTGCAACATTTGCAAAGTTTAAAATACTTGGCAAATAATCACTTAACATTTATCATTTATGCATCCCAAGCATAAAGACAAGTATGCATTTGCCATTTCTCACCCATTAAAGCCATGCATATGCCATGCATCACATGAATTTGCTATGTGTCATATATCCAATAATTAACTACTTTAACTAATAAAATATAAATTTAACACTTAAACTTTGACACATGTATTTTTCAAAAGATTTTGAAAAAAATTCTACTTTCCAAATTTTTTTCAAATTAAACCGTTTGACCTAATCCGCTACTCCAGTTCTCGACGAGTACATTTTATATTGTAAGACCCCTTAGGTTCACACGCTTTGTCTTACTAAACTCTTCTGTAAGTCCATGAACAATACTCCATACACACATTACAAATATTAAAGAACGACGTGTCGAACCATACAAGTCGAGATCAACCATATCCGTATAATTCTTCCGTCACACATATCCTGAAAGAGCGAAAATATAGATCATCACCGTCAAATCTCTATACGCTCGACTGTGAACTTATCTCTAGATTCATATTCTCATAAACAATATCTGTAAACTCCTTTGTGATATTGTTTAACCCTATGAAAAACTCTTTTTTTTTAGATTTATACTTGTGGCCACAAAACTTCTTGAAATACAATCTCGAAGCATCAAGATATATAACCCACTCATATAAGATGACGGATCACATATCTACACATACTAGACTTCATGAGCATCAGACCATACCCAACAATACCTAAAGGTTAGACTATAAAATGTATCTACCACGCGTGGAATTAAAGCATGGTGGATCACTCACAAGCCTACCATGACGCTTAAATTAAAGGACCACAAATACTATTAATAAGCATAAATTATATATATTATTTTTACACCCTTAACTTCATTAATTGCTCATTTAATAAGAATATTATGCTTTTATATATTTTATTGTTATTTTGTAAGTTTGGAGTCAATGGAGCAATTGGGGATGAAAATTTAAGAAAAATAAGGTAAAACATCAAATTACTACAGTACATGTTACAATGCTATGAACAATGATTTGCTGCAGTACCTTCGTGACGCTAAACAAGCGCTGATGGGTCGTGATTTCATTCACAAAGATGAAATTAGTTGATATCGTTCAACAAAAATAAAAATTGAAAATGGTAGAATACTAATTCAAAAGAAAAGTTTTGAATACTTGATTTTTGAAATTACAAAGTCTGAATGTTTTTCCTCTCATCTCTCATGTATTTATAGAGACCTATTGGGATTTTTAGCATTTATTACAGCAATTAATGACAACTTGTAACTATTAACTACCAATTACTATAAATAACTAAGGCACTTAGAATGCCAGCATTTATTACAACACAATTAATAAAAACTACCAACAACTACCAATAATAAAGTTTTACTTCAAAACTAATTATCAAACTATTAACTACACTAATAAATATAGTTGTAGGCTCTTGAAAGTTTCTCATTACATGGGCTACCCATATGGGCTGCTATGCTGCTGTTCCCTATTATTATCTTTCGCTTGAAAAAAACTCATCCTCGAATGTTCATATAGGTTGCATTTAGGATGATAGGTGGAGATATTTGCTACGTTGAAAGTTTTTTATATACCCATGTCATCGGGTAGGTTTATCACACATGCATTATCATTACTCATCTTTAAAACTTTAAAAGGATCATAATGTTTCTGCCATAGTTTTCCATGAACTCCTGTAGGTAGCCACTCCTTACGTAAATGAACCATCACATTATCATACACCTCAAACATTTGATGTTTTCAATGCTTGTCTACAACTGCCTTGTATTTGAGGTTATTCTCTTCCAAAGATTGATGTACCTTTTGGAATATCTTTAAATAGGTATCTGCTAAAGCAAACGTAATTGCATTAAAACCTACAGTAGAAGAAAGTTTCACTAGATCCACAACATGCCTTAGAATTTTAGTATAAACAATAGAGAAAAGACTCATTTCGGTAAAACGATTGACTGAGTTGTTGTAAACAAACTCAGCTTGTACCAAAGTAAAGTCCCATTATCCCTTCTTGTTTCCACATATGCATCTAATTAGATTTTTCAAAGAACGGTTTATCACTTCTGTTTGGCCATCAATTTAGGGATATGTTGTACTAAAAAACTTTAATGTAGTCCCTAAACCTTTTCCATAATATTAGCTAAGAGGCTGCCAAGAATTTGTTGTCCCTATTTGAAGTGATGAAAAGTGGTACACCATGTAAATAAATAACTTCTTTAAATAACAGTTTAACTCTATGGTGTGCATCTGTTGTCTTACGATATAGAATGAAGTGTGACATTTTGAAAAATTGATTAACCATCACAAATATGGCATCACTACTCCTCTGGGTCATTGGTAAACCAAGTGCAAAGTCCATCGAGATATCATCCCAATGTGCATTAGGAATAGGCAAAGGCATGTACAAACTTCTGTTTTGTGACTGCCCCTTGCTCGTTTGACAAGTTGGATACCTTTGCACAAACTTTCCAGTATCTCTTTTAAGTTGAGGCTAGTAATAACGTTCCGCTAAACCAACTATGGTCTTGTCTTTACCCATGTAGCCGCTCAAGTCGCTAGAATGCATATCCCTTAGCAACTTGTCACGTAAGGAGCTCCTTAGAATGCACAATCTGCTCCTCTTAAACAAATACCCATCTTGAACCAAATATTAACCCAATAGCTTTTTCATTAGGTATTTAGTCCATACATCACCAAAATCTTCACCATTCTCATATAGCTCATTGAGTTGTTCGAAACCTAGAAATTTAATAAAAATAGTAACAAGTGGAGTGGCGCAACGACTTAGAGCGTCAGCTACTCGGTTAGTAATTTTAGATTTATGAACAATAACATAATTGAATCTTTCAAGATAAGTTTCCCACTTAGAAAACATACAATCAACATGTTTTTACCCTTGAAAATGCTTAAGAGATTGGTGGTCGGAGTAAACAATGAATTCCTTAGGCAAAAGATATGCTTCTTACTGTTAGAGTGTGTGGGGCCCACCAACGCTTTGGTACCCAACCAGTGGCTGACACCTCAGCACCTACTGGCGCCCCAGCACACAATCCGCAGGTTACCTGCACCCCCAAGGAATCGAACCCCCGCCCCCATCTCCATGGAGGCCTTATAGGCCTTTAGAGGTTCGTCCTTGTACCCACTGAGCTGGCCATTTGTTGGAGCTGGTGCTCACGTGCCATTCCAATATTGTATGAATATTAATTGTTAATATTTATACAATAAACATTTCGAATAAAGATTGTTAATATCATATTAATATGGTATAATGCTTGTAACATTAGAGACATTGTTTGATCTGAAAGAGTTCAGATCTGGTCTAAAACAGTTTAGATCAGAACTAATAGTTAGCAAAGCTGAGAGTTATAAATGCTAAAAGTTAGCACTGTTAAGAGTTAGCAGGTTATAAGAGTCAGCGAGGTCTAAAGAGTTAGAACCTTGTCTATAATGGGACAAAGACCTGAGAGTATACTTGTAATGATATAGTTGCAAAGAGTTGCAATAGGTGTTAATAAATATCATTATGTAAGTATGTCTCAAAGATAATGTTCCTGATCTATAATCACTAATGCGGGTCTATCGGTGATTCACTTTACATAGATTAGTGTATGTCTATATCTGACTGGTTCAGATGGTTGTTCTTAGCTGACCATGAGCTTAGAGCTTGTATAGGCATGCGGGTATCCAGTCAGGACTGGATACTGAACAGACTTATGAGGACCCCAATAGATATCCTATGACACCGTCAAAGGAAGGTCCTCTCGAGTTGAGTAGTAATCGTGGTCCTTTGACCTGAGCGCCACGGTGGTCTTGTGAGTGATCCATCATGCTTTGGTTCCACATATGTCAGAGACCTTTCATGGTCTGACCGCTATGTGTCGCTGGGTATGGTCCGATGCTCATGGAGTCCGGTGTGCGTAGATACGGGATCCGTCAGCTTACGTAGGTAAGTTGTATATCCGATGCTCCGAGATTGTATTTCATAAAGTCTTGTGGCCACAAGCATAAACCCGGGAAAAGAGTTTCCCAAAGGGTTAAACAATATAGCAAAAGTGTTTGCGTATATTGTTTATCGAGATACGAATCTGGAGATAAGATTATGGATGAGCAAATAGGGATTTGACGGTGCTGATCTATATCCCTGCACATCCAGGATATAAATGATGGAAGGATTATACGTATACGTTATGACCTCAACTTGTATGGTCTGACACGCTGATTTGTAATATTCGTAACGTGTGCGTGGGGCATCGATTACGGATTAATGGAACAGTTCCATTTGACAAATCGGGTGTGGACCTAGAGAGTCCCAATATGAAATGTACTCTTTGAGCACTTGGGTAGTGTACCGTATTGAATTGTTCAATACAGTATAATTCAGCAATTACTAAGGTTACGTTAACTAAAGTATGTGGTTAAATTGGTGGGACCCACTTTAGGTTAACTTGGTAACCGAGTAAGGATATAATAGTAATTTCACTTTATGATTATTTAATTGTTAAATAATTAAAATAAATATTTATTTATTTAATTGTTAAATAAATTAATTTAACATAACTAAGGTTAAAAGTTAACCAAGTGGTTAAGTTAAGTTAACCTTACTTAAAGGTTAAGTAAAGGTTAACCTAACCATGGTTAATTTAATTAACTATGGTTAAATTAATTAAAATATTTATTAACTTAAAGGTTAAGTTAAAATAATCTAACTAAGGTTAAATGTTAACTAAGGTTAGGTTAAGCCAAATGAAATGCAAATGAAATTCAAATTAGTTTGGAATTAATGCATTAGTATATAAAGTGAAATGAAATTCAAAATTGAAAAATTGATTTAGTTTTTTAGGTTTTGCATTTTGGGAGCCAATTCAATTTGAGAAATTAAAATTGTTTGTTTTGTGTTTTAAGTGTTAGAACAACAAAACAAATTGAATTAATGGTTACTAAATGTAATAACTAAAAACAAGATTTGTTTTATTTATTCAAGAGTTGAATAAAAGGAAAAACAAATTTAATTAAGTTAAATGGTTTAACTTTGAAAAATGTTTAAGAGTTAAATACATATGCTGGATTAAGATGCTGCCATTCTAGACAATCAAACCCACCCTTGTTGATTGCTAGAATTGATCAAAGATTCATTTCATTGGTGGACTTCAAAGAAAATTAATCCAAAGGCTTCATTGGTGATTTTCTCAATCTCGAATTTTCAGTTAATCAAATGTTAATTTCTGTGTTCATTATATGTAATCTTCCGCTGTGCACATGTATGTATGAGATATGTATATTGTTTGTATGATGAACACAACCCACATGCAAGAACCCTAGTTAATTCGCCCAAACCCAACACTTACGTCTTTAGAACACGAAACACAGCATAGAATTTTTGTTGATATATTGATCACTTTTGTCTTACTTCACTTAACTTCTTACTAAAGAATGCAATAGGCCTCATTTCTT
The DNA here is from genome assembly GCA_946807835.1 of Ailanthus altissimus. Classification (NCBI taxonomy): domain Eukaryota; kingdom Viridiplantae; phylum Streptophyta; class Magnoliopsida; order Sapindales; family Simaroubaceae; genus Ailanthus; species Ailanthus altissimus. The sequence continues at coordinate 15,936,416 of OX327684.1, forward strand.
GTGAAGAATAGCTCCTATGCCAATCCTGCTTGTGTCATATTCAATCTCGAAAGTTTTGGTGAAGTCAAGCAGAGATAGAATAAGTGTTGTAGCCAATTTCTCCTTGATCAGTTCAAAGCTACGATTAGCAGCTACTTCCTATTGAAATTGTCATTTCTTCAAGCAATCGGTAATAAGTGCCACAATACTGAAATTTTTAACGAACTTGCAATAAAACGTTGCTAGGCCATGAAAACGTCTTGCAGATATCTATTATAGTCTTCGATTTTGGCAATTCTCTAGTAGTTTTCACATTTTCTTCATCCTCATGAATACTCTCACTATTTACAACAAATCTTAGGAATACTAGTTTGTTGTTAAAAATACACATTTCTTTACGTTTACAAATAGCTTATTCTTTCTCAATACAACTAGAACTTGCCTAATATGATCAAGGTGCTCATCTACATTCTTACTATAAATCAAAATACCATTAAAATAGATAATAAAGTGGGATAAAAAGGGTTTGAGTACCTGGGTTATAAGGTGCATGAATGTACTTGGCATTAGAAAATCAAATGGCATAACTAGCCACTCATATAACTCTTCCTTTATTTTAAAAGTTGTTTTACATTCATCTCTCACACGAATTCTGATTTAGTGATATCCACTCTACGGATCTATCTTGGTGAATACTTTAGCACCACTCAACTAATCAAGCAAGTTTTCAAGTCTAAGGATGGGAAACAAGTACCTTATAGTTATTTTGTTGATAGCATGACTATACATACACATCCTCAAACTTCCATCCTTCTTTGTTGTAAGCAAGACAGGTACAACACAATGACTAATACTTTCTCGTATATGTCCATTTTGTAGCAATTCCTCTACCTTCTCCTTCAAGATTTCATGTTCCTTTGGACTCATACGATAATGGGGCAAATTTGCCAAGTTAGCTCTAAGAATAAAATCAATGCTATGTTGAATATCTCACAGAGGTAACTATATCAGCTCAACCATTACATCAACAAATTCTGCTAATGAGCCTTGAACCTCCTTAGGTGTAGGTTACATGGGTTCCTCCATTCTCTTCAGTATTAGAAAAGTACAGGTTTTGGCGCTTTTCATGTCCTCCACAAACGCATTCTCTCTATGAGCTTTGGATAATATGTCTTCTCCTCCACTTTTGGCAAAATGTTCTCTTATTGGTTTGGAACCACAACTATCCGCTTGTAATCCCAAGTGAAGGTATAAGTGTTGTCCTTCCCTTCGTAAGTTGCATCGACATCATACTATCACGGCTTGCCTAGTAACACATGACATGCATCCATCTCCATAATATCATAAAGAATTTTAGATTTGTAAGTCTTCCCCAAAGATAATGGTAAATAATATTGTTGTGTAATTTTTATGCTAGGCCCATTCTTTATCCAACCAATGTTATACATAGTGGATGTGGTTGTGTTTTTAAGTTTAAGATGTTTAATAAGGCTTTGTGAAACCAGGTTCTCACAACTACAACTATCATTCACAAGTTTACACATTTTGTTAGCCACAATGCATTTACTTTCAAAGATGTGTTTACGTTATGTCTCATCAGGTTGTTTTAGAGTGTATAGCAGCCTCTTTACAATGCATATAACTTCCTTACTATCTTCTTTAGCCACTTTGAAGTCACAATCCTCTTCTGCTATTTCTTGTTCATCATAGTCCTCCTCAAGCTCGTGTTGGGTGACATTGGCAATTTTACGTTTAAGACAATCTCTAGATCTGTGTCCTATCTCATTACACTTAAAACATCTAATACCCTTTGAACTATCAACTATTTCTTTCTCCTTTGTTTTAGGTTTTCTTTTGCTTACCTCTTTACCCTTAGACTCTATAGGTTTGCTCTCAGATGAAGTATGGGAAGGCTTAGTGTTTGGTTCAATTTTGGAATAGGGTGGTGCCCTTGGATACCTCATAGTTTTTGTTAGTCTATCAGCCCTTAATGCCAAGTTTCGTGCTTGATTTATTGACTAAATTTGTTGCATGGCCAACCTATCTTGGATCCCATCACTCAACCTATTGACATACCTAGCCACTTGCTGATCCTTCGTTTCTGTCAAGTTGCACCTAACTTGCTGTTGGGGTCGGTGCTTACATGCCATCCTTGAATGTACATATACTTGTGTATTTATACAAGTGTACATTTTTATTAAATTACTAATACCCAATTATATGGTATTATGCGTGTAACGTTACAGACATTGTAGATCTGAAGGAGTTCAGATCAGATCTAAAGAGTTTAGATAAGGGCTCATAGTCAGCCACGCTGAGAGACATAAATGTTAAATGTTAGCACAACTAAGTGTTAGTTGGTTATAATACTTAGCAGATCCAAGAGTTAGAGCCTTGTTTGTAATGGGACATAGACCTGGGAATATACTAGTAACTGTATAGTTGCAAGAGTTACAATCTAGTGCCAGAAAATGCAAGTTACGTAAATATGTTCTCGAATAATTATCCCTGATCTATTTCAGTCGATGCGGGTCTGTCGGTGGATACCCTTTTATATATAGATCAGCATATGTCGTACCTATCGGGTATAGATAGTCGTTCCTGACCAACTGTGAGCTTGGAGCTCGTATTGACATATGGGTATCCAGTAAGGACTGGATATGGGACAGACTCACGAGGGCCTCCGATAGACATCCTATATAAGCCGTCAACAAAGGGTCCTCTTGAGTTGAGTAGTATACGTGGTCATTTAACCTGTGTGCTACGGTGGGTTTGTAAATGATCCACCATACTTTGGTTCCATGCATGTCACAGACATTTCATGGTGTGACCGCTGGGTGTCGCTAGGTATGGTCCGATGCTTACAGATACGGGATCTGTTAGCTTTTATAGGGAGTTTGATATTCAAATGCTTTCGAGACTGTATCTCAGAAAGTCTTATGGCAACAAGCAATCATACCGGGAAAGAGTTCCGACATGGTGGAATAATATGGCAAAGGAGTTTGCGCATATTGTTCATTGAGATACAAGTCTAGAGATAGGAAATGGATGAGCACATGGGGATTTGACAATGATAATCTATATCTCCGCACATCCCGGATATCATGACGGAATGACTATACGTATGCGTTGTAGCCTCAGCTTGTATGGTTCAACGCGTTGATTTGTATATCCGTGACGTGTGCTTGGGGCATTGCTCACGGACTCATAGAATAGTTCCATTTGACGAATCGGGCGTAGAATCTAGGGAGTCTCGCGATATGGAGTGTACTCGTTGTGCACTGGGGTAGCGTGCCAGATTAAATTGTTTAATCCAACAATATTTAGTACTTCCACAGGAATGCATGCGTATTTGTATTTAAGTGTTAAATACAACAATTAGTCAATAATTGTTATTTATTAATTACATAATAACACGTAGTGTATTGTGAACCCTCAGTTGAGTTAACCCAAGTATAAAATTTGGTGGGACCCACTAAGGGTGAACTTGGTAACTATTTATGAGGGGCAAAATGGTTATTTCTCAGTTTAATTATTTAATAATTAAATAATCAAAATATCTTTCTTTTTATATTATATATTATTTTATAATATATTATTATATTATTTTATTTATATTATATTAATATATATATATAAAGAAAAAGAAAGAAGGAGAAGCAAGAGAGGATTTGGCCAAACAGCCGAGGGAGAGAAAAGAAGAAGAAATGGAGGAGAAAGAAAGAGGAGGAAGAAAGAAAGAAGAAGAAAAAAAAAGAGGAGAGGAAAAATGAAATTGTTTCATTTTTCTCTATGCTTCTATTTGGAGCAATTATGAATTGCTTCAAACTCTTCATTTCTTATCCTTTTGGAGTAAATGATGTAAATTTACTCTCAGCCATTTTGGGAATTAAGAGTTAATCCCAGGCTGAATATGGAGCTGTTGTTCTAGCTTACTAAGCCCACCGAGTTGGTGACTAAAACTACATACGAGTTGGTCTCCATGCAGACTACAAGAAAAACACTTGTATAACATTACACGTTTGGTGAGTTCTCTAACTTTATAAAAATATTAATGTGATTAATATATTTATTTATTGTGCTTATTGAAAATTTTATATTTTCGCTGCGTTAGACAATAGACACAAGTGCACGTGCATACATCCACGTGCCTAAGATCCGACATCGCCGACACTTGTAACCTTAGAAACTCTTCTATATAAGTTGAAATAGAACGAGTTCCTTAGATGTAATTTTGAAACTACTGGAAGAGAGTTTATTTATAATCCAACGGTAGAAAATGCCCTTTTAAAAGTATTTTCATTTGGCGCCAATGATAGACAGGTTGCAGTCTTTTTTATCTTAGTCCTTCTTACTGGCATTGCCACCAAGCACCTGTACCTCAAGTAGTTTGTAGGCCATTAAAGCTACTTTACGTTGTAGAGTTACATTAATAATTTCAAAGAAACTCTCTACCTCATTCTCCCAATCTAGAAAATGTTCTATATCAGTAACACCATTAAAAGTAGGTAAATCAACTTTTACCTTGTAAGAGTCATCATGTTGACGTTGTAGTCTTCTTCTTGGAAAAAATTCACCATCAAATTCTCCATCAATTTCCTTTTCTCCGAAATCACCAATTGGAAGGATAAAATGGTTAGGCCTTTTTCGTGTACCCATGGTTGCTCATTTTGTTCGTGGTCTGACCTCAAGCTCATCTTCAGTTACTTCCATCAAATTGACATTATTCGGTATGAATTGTAGCTGTCTGTGTGGTCTTTTCCTTGCAGCTGTTGATTCCTATTGTACTTGATCATTAACTATCAAACTCATAACTAGTTCGGTTAATACTGCTATGCGTTTCTATAATTTTGTCATATACACTTTCATTCTTTGCTCGAATGCATTTAAACGCTCTCTGTTCAAGTCACTAGGGCCTGCCATCTCAAGACAAGGCTCTGATACTACCTGATACATGACAAGTACTGATGGGTCGTGATTTAGTTCACAAAGACGAAAGTTGTTGATATCATTCAACAAAAACACAAATTGAAAATAGTAGAATATCAATTCAAAAGGAAAGTTTCTAAATACTTAATTTCTTAAATTACAAAGTCTGAATGCTTTCCTCCTCATATCTTATGTATTTATAAAGACTTATTATGATTTCTAGCATTTATTACAGCAATTAATGACAACTTGCAACTATTAACTACCAACTATTACCAATAATTAAGGCACTTAGAATACCAGCACTTATTATAACACAATTAATAAAAACTACTAACAACTACCAATACTGAAGTTTAACTTCAAAACTAATTGTCAAACTATTAACCACACCAAAAAATATAGTTATAAACTCTTGAAAGTTTCTTATTACATGGGCTGCTGTGCTGCTGTTCCCCATCACTTCACCCTAGCGCTTAAAATTTTTCACTCTGGCTGTAAACAACACCCCCATGAACAATTAGCGAAACAGTAACCATGAATAGTGATTGCACTATAGTAAAAAAAATACAACCCCAATATTTTAATCAATCTTTATCTAAAGACCTCTTATTTCAGACCTAAAAAACACACAACTGAGGACTCTTATAGCCACAACACATTGAAGAAGATCAATTTTAGAGAGAGAAGTAAGGAAAATTCAAGGAACTAAGAGATTATTAGTAAATTCTTGGTGTATCAACCAACTGCGAATTGACGTCTATATTGGTTTGTTTTTTGTTGTATCATGTTTATTTTATTTTTCAGCTATAATTTTCTTGTTATCATGAGCTAAATTTATTTTCTAGGGTTATTACTTAAACTCAATATGTATCTTTTTTTAATATTTATTTGAATTCATTTCTTTCTTATTCAAATTATTTATTCTTAATGCTTCATAATATCTTATTAATATTATGATTGAATTGGTAATACTTTGATAAACTCAGAATATGCATTATTGTATTTAGACCTAGATAATTTAATGTATAATTGCAAAGTAATATTCAATGTTGCATATGCAAGTTTTGAATTAGGGTAACAATATACCTAATTGGCATTTATAGTCAATAAGACTTATTTTTAATGAATCTTAATTTATTACAAATACCATAGGAATACAAGTATTTGATAAATTAGGATATACTTGCACGACCTTGGGAGAGGCTTGTGAATACATTAGTGTCTTGACTAATAATAAGAAATGAAGGATGTATATATAAAAAGATTAATCTTTAGAAAACATATTAAAAGATAGTAATTAACCCTAAGTTTTCTCTATATTGCTATCTTCTTATTTTATTTGAGTTGTGTTATTTATTTTCTACACTTTTATTTTACTTAAATTTATTGCAAATTAAGATTTGATTTTTCTGAATAATTACAAAAAAAATATATAATTTTAGTACTTAGTAGAAAATAAATATTATCCTTGTGGGTTCAACATATGACTTTATAAGTTCCTTTATTACTTGTTATGATAACATATACTTGTACTTAATTTTAAGATATAAAAATATCGCATCAATTATGCAACTCAAAAATACCCTTAATTGACGGCTCTATGGGATGTCTATTGGAGGTACTTATGAGTTTGTTCAATACCCAGTCCTATTGAATACTTACATGCCTATATAAGCTTCTAATAAGTTCACGGTTTACTAAGACTAACTATCTGGATAATCCAAACATAGACACACATTGATCAATAAGGTATACTAATTGACCCATGTTGGCAACCATAGATCAGGAACGATGTTTTTAAGAACATATTACATAATGAAATTTCTCATCACTATTTATAACTCCTTACAACTATGTCATTACTAATATATTTCCAGATCTTTGTCATATTTCAAATAAAATTCTAACTCTTAGAAAGCTAACTCTTAACACTGACCTAAACTTCTTTTGATCTACAATGTCTAAAAAGTAACAAGCTTAGTACCATAAAAATAATATTAATGATTTTATTGAAATGTGTATTGTATAAATATCAAATATATATACAAATTGGAATAGCATGTATGCACCAACTCCAACAACTCTTATATGCTCTAGTATCATTCTCAATGTTATCTAATATTTATCGACTCTATGTGTTTCTTAAATACCCTAAGAGTTAAGGTCTTAATGAATGGGTTCGCTACATTATTAATAGAATCTACTCTAAATACTATTATATCTCCTCTAGGTAAGATTTCTCTAATTATATGATATTTCTTCTCCACATACTTAAAGTTCTGGTTAAGAGTGCCAAATTAATTTACGGTGTATACATGTGGATTAAGTGTTCATAAATAATATATACGCATCACATACATATATATATATATATATGCATCAAATATGCAACGGAAGCATTCAAACAATCATATGAACACATTTCATGCTTTTAATCAAATTAAAACTGAATTGAGAATTTATACCTTTGAAGCCTTTTGGATTAAACTTTCTAGAAGTCCGTCCGAAGTGATGCTCGTAGGCAATCTTAGTGATTAATTGGGTGGGTTTAATCAACTAGATAACAATTTAAATCCAATAAATGAGTTCAACTCTTTGAACCCTCAAACGTTTGTTCTCACTTTGATCAACACTTGATCAATAACAAAAACTTATTTTTATGCTTTAATGGCTTAAAACCCGAATGGATAAGAAGATGAATAGGAGACATGAAAAATAATTTTCACTCTCTTTTCTCCCTTTATGGCCGAGCCAATTAACAAAAGCAAAAGTATATTGTTTTGTTTCAATTCATACATATATATATATATATACATACTTACACTATTTATTTAACTTAACCATGGTAAATTTAAGATATTTTTACCAAAATATCTTGATTAAAATAATGTATTATTAACTTAACTATAGTTAATATTTAATTATAGTTGGGTTAACCAAACTTGGCAACCAAGTTTAGTTAAATATCTAATATATTTATATATTTATATAATATAATAATTAAATAATTATTAACTCAAATTTGGTTAATTTTTAACTATGGTTGAGTTATATATATTATTTAATGTATTATAATATTGAAATATCTTAATCATTTAACTCTTAAATAATTATATATATAATGACCAAAATGCCCTTATTGACTAGACGTGGGTTCTACCAAACTCAACATTCGAGTCAATTTATCTGAAAGGCCCACTATGCACCACGTATCACATTTTAATTGGTCAACAACAATTGTTGTCCAACTAATCGTACTTAACACTTAAGTATTGACACGCACGCATCCCGAGGATTCCTCAAACAAATATTCGGTTTTATTGAATTTTACTGGATTGAACTATTTAATCTGGTACATTGTCTTAGTACACTTCATATTGCAGAACTCTTTAAATCCACGTCCAACTCGTTAAATGAAACTATTCTATGAGTCTATGATCGATGCCCTACGCAAACGTCATAGATATTAAAAATCAACGCGTTAAACCATACAAGCTAAGGTCAAAATGCATACGTATAATCCTTCTATCACTTATACCCTGAATGAGTATGAATATAGATCAATATCATCAAATTCCCATATATTCATCTAATCTTATCTCCAAAATCGTATCTCAATAAAAATTATAAACAAACATATTTTTTATATTGTTCAACCCTGTGGGAAACTACTTTTTCGAATTTATTACTCACAGTCGTAAGACTTTCTGAGATACAATCTCGAAGCATCGGATATACACTAGATCATTAATGGTATGAGAAAAAAGCATATAGCTTTCTGGCTCTATGATTACTTTTGTCTCAAATACCATACTGACTCTCTGAATATAAGTAGAATTAATAAGACACCCACGATTTATTATCAACAAAAAGATCGTGAACTTTTTGAGGTATGAATTTGCAAATCATTAACTTTCTAATTGACATTTTATCTCATTTGCAAGATCGTTAAATTAAAACTTAAGAAGTTGAGTTTTGAGTTTCTATATTCATTTCGCCGTGGATAATACTATTACCCGAAAGTAAGAGTCACTTGTGATAGTGTTAAGCTCTAAAGCATCAAAAGGTGGAAATTGGTCTGACTTGCTTCGTTATTGACTCATGGCACGTCTAAGTTAAATATGTTGGTAGTAAATTAAAAATAATTCTTTTAAAATAAAAATAAACCCAGCGGAAGTTAGATCGTTTTATTCATAATTATATGTATAGGGATAGAAATCACCTCAATTCTTCATTATGACAAATTTTAAATTGACTGGCTGTAATTTTCTCTACTATCCTCAATCTTCAAAATCAACGCATGTGGGCACGTGGATTTTTCTTAATCTCTAAAAATACTAATACCCAAATATGAGAGAATAGTAATAATTAAATTCTTTTTCCATGTCAGAATATGTAAAAAGAATTTTTTTCAATTATGGTTGTTATACTTTACTACTCCATACCTCTCATATATAGAGAAATCTCCATTGAGTATTTAAAATTAGATTAGGATTAGAAAATTAGGGTTTGATTAAGATTTGAGCTAGTAGGTGGACTGCAAGACCCATGTGCTTCCTAACTCCAACTTAAAAGGCCTAATACTTATTATCTTATATTACACAAATTCTTCTAAGTTAACCCTAGGTTATTTTACTAAAAGTCAAGTGTTGTACTATAGTAACCCATGTTATTAAGTAAAAGCTCATTTAATGAAAACACCTTTTAATTAATGGGCTTGGTCTTTAGATTAATAATAACCACTTAGTTGACCATTTAATTGATGTCCATAATTAAAGTTAGGCTATGAATAAAATGTTTTGCTTTTTTAATTACTTATTTGCCTCTAAGTCATTGAATGCTTTAATGATCACTTTTAATATATATATATATATTTGTAAATAAATTTATAAATAAATATTATTATTTAATAAATAATTTATTGAATAAACTATGGTCACAGATTCTAATGATCAAGTACTACAAACAGCTTAGGTGGACATTAATTATTAGATTCCATACTGTAAATACATGTTCCTACGACCCTTGAAATTATATTTCCAAGCTATTGAGTTTTTGACCGTTTATATGGATCTCACTCTGTGATAACTCAAAAGATACAATGCATGAATGTAAGTTCATTACCTACTTAGGATTAAGATCAATCAAGCTTATTAAAGCTTTTGTGAATTAAGATCTATGACATTTAGTTAACCAAATCAAAATTCACAATAGTCTCGTTCAATATAACACATACACTAGGTTTTCTACTCGAAGTCTCTACTTCGATGATCAAGGTAAATCGTCCATTATAAGAAGGAGAAAAACTACAACTTTACATAATGAAATGCTCTTTTTCATTAATGGTTGTGAATATGATTTAATTTATAAAGAACTTGTGATCTATTCCCCTCTGTATTAGCATCATATGCCTAATACATAGATCACATACTTTATAATATATGGGCTTATCAATGTATGCTCAATTATATGTATGAATAAACTTTAATTAATCAAATAAAATATTATTTTACATGCTTTAAGGGCATAAATAACATTATATATCTAACAAAATACTATTCCTTGTTCTATGATTTCAAATTTGTTCTATGTAGTAGAGTTGGATACCCTGAGCTATGGCATTTTCCATTATGCAAAAAGCCACTTGATGTTGCCAAAAGTTTTGCTTTTGATGTAATTTCTGGCATTCTATCAAGTTAAAATTCTTTTAAATCTTTCTTTCTATTGCAGTCAAGTGACTTGCTGTTTATGCAAATTATTATTGGATCATAATAAATCTTCATAGCTGTAATAATTAACTAGAAATGTTTTATGTGCACTTGATATTTATACTTGATGGTTCTTTAAGGAGCAACTAGCTAATATGAATTAATCCACTTGATTAATATATAAGATCGAGACTGTTAAATCTTTAGATTCAATGCTTTTCACCTTGGCGAATTAGATGTTTCAATATGTTGAAAAAATTCTTATTATTTATATGTGCCTTAAGAATTTGTTAATATACTCAAGCTTTTTGATCATTCACGTAAGAGAAAAGACAAGACAAATAACAAGTTATTTTTAATGGATATGCTATTAGATTAATTTAGGGATATACTATTTGCACTTTCACTCCTTTGGGTGATATGACATGTTAGATTCATCTGGATGTGAACTGCTTTCAGTCTTCACCAAGTAACTTCTACTAGGATATTATTTCTAGGTATTTTGGAAGGTGCTTACTACATTTGTATTATGCAGAATACAATTTGTGTGAAGTATGTTTGACGTTGTTGCCTTTTGGTTTTTTTTGGATGATTACTCATTTATTGGGGTATCACATATTTCCCCCCTCTCTCTCTATTGATTAGATATTAAATATTTGCTTTACAGATATGAGAAAATTTTTCCCATTTGAGCTGTTTCACTTGGGTGGCGACGAGGTCGATACAGGTTAGTATGATTCTCTTGGTGTTACCTTCATGCTTGTACTATTATGATGTTCTCTTGTTCGAATTTTTACTATATTTGACAGATTGTTGGAGCTCTACTCCACATGTGAAGTAATGGTGCATTCCTCAACTCTTTTGGCTGATTATCTTTCATTTATTAATAGTGACCCATAAAATCTTAAAATTGTTGGCGTAGCAAGATCTAGGCACGTAGGTGTATGCATGTGCAATTGTGTCTATTGCCTAACACAGCGAAAATATAAATTTTACAATAAACACAATAAATAAATATATTAATCACATTAATATATTAATAAGATTAGAGAACTCACCAAACGTGTAACGTTATACACGTATTTTTCTGGAGTCCACATGGAGACCAACTCGCGTGCAGTTCTAGTCACCAACTCGATGGGCTTGATGAGCTAGAACAACAGCTCCATATTCAGCCTGGGATTAACCCTTAATCCCCAAAATGGCCGGGAGTGAATTTACATACTTTTCTCCAAAAGGATAAGAAATGAAGAATTTAGAGCAATTCATAATTACTCCAATTGGAAGCAGAGAAAAAAATGAAACAATTTCATTTTTTTTTCTTTTCTTCTCCATTCTTTCTTCTCTTTTTCCTTCTTCTCTTTTTCCTTTCCTTTCTCTCATTTTCTTTCTTTCTCTCTCGGCCGAATGGCCTTCCTCTCTTGGATTTTTTTTTTTGCTTCTTTATATATATATATATAATATAATATAATATATAATAATAATAAAATAATAATATATATATATAAAAGGGAGAGAGAGAGAAAATGATTATTTAACAATTAAATAATCAGAGTTGACCATTTTGCCCCTCATAAATAGTTACCAAGTTTACCCCTTAGTGGGTCCCACCAAATCCCATACTTAGATAAACTCAACTGAGGGTCCACAATATGCTACGTGTCCTTATACAATTAGTAAATAACATTTATTAACTAATTGTTTTATTTAACACTTAAATACAGACGCGCACGCATTTTTATAAAATTACTGAATATTGCTGGATTAAACAATTTAATCTGGCACGCTGCCCCAGTGCATAACGAGTACACTTCATATCACGGGACTCCCTAGGTTCTACACCCGATTCATCAAATGGAACTATTCCATGAGTCCATGAGCAATGCCCCAAGTACACGTCACGGATATACAAATCAGCGCGTTGAACCATATAAGCTGAGGTTACAACGCATATGTATAGTCTTTCCGTCATGATATTCAGGATGTGCGGGGATAGAGATTATCACCGTCAAATCCCATGTGCTCATCCATTTTCTATCTCTAGACTTGTATCTCAATGAACAATATGCGCAAACTCCTTTGCCATATTATTCCCCTTGTCAGAACTCTTTCCCGACATGATTGTTTGTGGCCACAAGACTTTCTGAGATACAATCTCGAAGCAACTGGATATCAAACTCTATATAGGAGCTGACGGATCCCATATCTGTATGCACCAGACTCCATAAGCATCGGACCATACCCAGCGGTCACACCATGAAAGGTCTGTGACATGTGTGGAACCAAAGTATGATGGATCACTTACAAGCCCACCGTGGCACTCAGGTCAAAGGACCACGTATACTACTCAACTCGAGAGGACCCTCCGTTGACGGCTTACATTAAATGTCTATCGGAGGCCCTCGTGAGTCTGTCCTATATCCAGTCCTAACTAGATACCCATATGTCGATACGAGCTCCAAGCTCATGGTCGGTCAGGAACGACTATCTATACCTGACAGATATGACATATGCTGATCTATATATAAAGGTATCCACTGATAGACCCGCATCGGTAGAAATAGATCAATGACTATTATTCGAGAACATACTTGCGCAATATGTATTTCCTGGCACCTGATTGCAACTCTTACAACTATGCAGTTATTAGTATATTCCTAGGTCTATGTCCCATTACAGACAAGGCTCCAACTCTTGGATCTACTGAGTATTATAACCACCTAACACTTAGCTGTGCTAACATTTAGCTATTATATGTCTCAGGGTGCTAACTATAAGCCATTATCTAAACCCGTTAGATCTGATCCGAACTCCTTCAAATCTACAATGTCTGTAATGTTACATGCATAATACCATATAAATTGGTATTAGCGATTTAATGGGAATGTACACTTGTATAAATACACAAGTATATGTACATTCAGGGATGGCACGTAAGCACCGACCCTAACAAAAATAACCTTTTGTATGGATCAATAACATAACACCATAAAGAGATCATTGCAATTTACATCTAGTCTAGCTAGGATGAAACAGATTGTCCTAACTATTTGATTACTATAAATGGTTACTTTTTCTTGTTATGTGAAACCTTTTTGATTCCAAATTTAATCTATAGTTTAACTATTAGTCGATTACATTTACCTTTTTTTTTTCTCTGTTATAACTTTTACATATATGTAATACACTCCATTTTCTTAGTTTGGCTAATACCTTCCCACTCAATCGAGTTCTATTCATTTATTGTTCATCTATTGCTTCTCGTTCTAGATTTGCGTAAGAATTGAATCTCATAAAAGGATAAAAACCATGCATAACTATTCAACTCTCTGGGGATTTGGAAATCAGTATCGATGAGATGTAGATATCAATACATTCTCATGCCTATCTATTTTCTACTCACTAGCTTTCTCTTTTCTATAATAATTTGATTTGACTAATGTCGGACATCTACCGTTACAAAATTTGACTAATATCTGATGTCTTCCTATTACAAAATTTCATAAGGTAATAGGTTCTCAGAGTTTGATTGACTTATGAAGAGAATAGGCTTGGTTCAGCTACCATCTGGTGATTGAGCCATCAAATGGTGGTGATCATTCATTTCTCTCTGAAATTAGACTTAAGTTTGTATTATTGAGCTAGGGATACCATTTATGAACGGACAAACCTTTTCATTAACCTTTAGCTTTATCTACAATGACTATAAATCATAATGGGATTAATTATTTTTTGAATTCTAACTGAATCCTTAGTTTAGTGGTTGTTTACTCAACCATCATATATGTTTGCTCACTACATTGATTATTTAATTGTAGGCTTCAGGATAACAGCATTACTGCCAATGATGTATATCAATATTTTATTGGTGTGTAAAATAAAAAATTTCTATTTAATAAAATAAACGCAGCGAAAGCCAGATCGTTTTGTTCATAATTACATGTATAGAGATAGAAGATTACCCAAATTCCTTACTATTATAAATCTTGAATTGACTAGCTATAATCTTCTCTACTATCCTCAATCTTCAAACTCAACACGTGTGGGCGCGTGGATCTTTCTTAAACTCTAAAATCACTAATACCCAAATATGAGAGAATGATATTAACTAAATTCTTTTCCCACATAAGAATACGTAAAAGGATTTTTCTCTGTATGATTGTGGTCACTTTTTTTTATTACATACCTCCTATATATATAGCGATCTCCCTTGGGTATTTAGAATTTGATTAGGATTAGAAAATTAGAGTTTGATTAGGATTTGAGCTAGTAGAGGGACTGCAAGACCCTTGGGCTTCTTAGTTCCAACTTAAAAGGCCTAGTCCTTATTATATCATAATACACTAATTCTTTTAAGTTAACTCCAAGCTATTCCACTAAAAGTCAAAGGCTGTATTCTAGTAGCTCGTGTTATAAAATAAAAACCCATTTAATTAAAATTTCATTTAATTAAATTGGGCTTGGTATTTAGACCAACAATAACCACTTAATTGACCCTCTAATTGATATCCATAATTAAAGTTAGGCTTTTAAAAAAATGTCTTACCTCTTTAATTACTTATTTGCCCCTAAGTCATTGGATGCTCTAATGATCATTTTTAATATATCTATATTTGTAAATAAATTTACAAATAAATATTATTATTCAATAAATAATTTATTGAATAAACTGTGGCCACAGATCCTAATGATCAAGTACTACAAACATCTTAAGTGGATATTAATTATTAGATTATATCTTGCAAATAGATGTTCTTATGACTCATGAAATTATATCTCCAAGTTAGCGAGGTTTTGATTGTTTATGTAGATCTCACTCCGTGATAGTTCAAAAGATACAACGCATGAATGTAAGTTCATTACTTGCTCAGGATTAAGATCAATTGAACTTATTAAAACTTTTATGAATTAAGATCTACGACATTTAGTTAACCAGATCGAAATTCACAGTAGTCCCGTTCAATGTAACATATACACTAGTTTTTCTACTCGAAGTCTCTACTTCGATGATCAAGATAAATCATCCGCTATAAAAAGTAGAAAAACTACAACCTTACATAATAAAATGCAATTTTTCATTAATGGTTGTGAACTATATTTAATTTATAAAGAACTTGTAATCTATACCCTCTATATTAGCATCATATGCCTAATACATAGATCACATATTTTATAAATATGGGCTCATCAATGTATGCTCAATTATATATATATGAATAAACTTTATTAATCTAATAAAATATTATTACACATACTTTAAGGACATAAAATAATATAAAATGTCTAACATATTTTATGCTTAGAGCTCAAGAAATAGCAATATTCAAAAATTGAACCCCTGTCAATTGGTTTGTTCTTTACCATGCCAATGAAATTGCTTCTAACATTTTAAGTATACTTTGCCCTTGGATTTTCATGCATTGCAAGCTCTCTGATTGTATCTCATTGTTCTTACTTGTATCATCTCACCTGGAGTCTGGAATATTTATGAATATCAGCAAAAATTTTGAAAACTATATTTAAAAATATTCCATCTTAATGTACTTCTCAGGATTCATTTATAGTGGTCCAACTTACAAATGTCTATGTTGTATCACTGCCTAAAACAAAGAAGAAATCTGGGATATCTGAATATTTTCTTTTCAGGGAAGAAACCTTTAATGCATTTGCGACAAACCTGAATCCACGGACGGTGGTGCATAACTGGCGAGTTATATTTTAGTTGTATAAATGAATGTGTCTGTGTGTCAAGACTTTGAAGCCAATTCTACTTTATTTGTTGCAATAGGTTGGGTGCTGGTGTATGTCCCAAGGCTGTAGCAAAAGGCTTCAGATGCATTTACAGCAATCAAGGTTTCTGGTATCTTGATCATCTTGATGTTCCCTGGGATGAAGCCTATAATGCCGAACCACTAGAAGGAATAGATGATGCTGCCGAACAAGAGCTTGTGCTTTGAGGGGAAGTTTGCATGTGGGGTGAGACAGCTGATACCTCAAATGTTCAACAAACACTATGGCCTCGAGCAGCAACTGCTGCGGGTTTGATTGCAATGAAATTGAATCCTTCTTTCAGAACCCCAAGAAAACTTTGGTGATTGAGGGAAGGGGGGATGTAAACGATTTTAAAACTAAAAGTCCTTATTCTTTCTTCTGGTGTTCATGGAATACTGAATAGCACATTTCAAATTGGATAGCTTTTTTAATGTTCTCCGACGGGACAGAGTAATTGGTTGGATCTCTTGCATTGAAGCAAGAGGTCTACAGATCAATATCTCGCTACCAACTTTGGAGAGGGATTAAGTTAAATAATAGTATGGTGTGTGGCAAAAGATAAGAAGCGGTTACACATGGAGGGCAAGAAATAGATTATGTTTTAACTTATATGCCCTTTACAATTTTATACACATGGTCATTTCACTTGCTCTTCGCTTTTCTCCTGTAGAACACTTGTCGAGTCGGAGGGAGGCCCTTTCCTCAGGAAATATTCCCTTAACTGCATTACCGTGGTTACACTACTTCAGATGTCTCTTAAATAGGCGTGGGGTTCAAGCTGCTCCTGTCTTAAATAAGTATGCCCAACAACCTCCAATCGGCCCTGGGTCATGCTTTGAGCAATAAATCTTTTTTGGTTAAATTGTTTAAGTTTATGAATCAGAAGCTGCATTTCTGCAGGCCTGTACATGACAATGCATGATGATTCCACGAGATATTGTGTTCAGTACAATTCAGTGTTGTATGATATCGTTAGATGTTAACATGATCTAGTAAGTTGGTCTTTCAAAATCTCAGCTACTTGTGACCTCTAATGTTTGTGAGTTCATTGTATTTCAATCTGGCCGGAGTTTGGTATGATTGTTGTGATCACTTATTGCATCAATGATACTACTTCCAGTTTCCATTTTCCTCAATATCAATGCTTATAATTCTCTTTCACTGTTGCCAATGATGCACTACTTTGACTCTTTGGGGAATAAGAAAAAAGGAAAGGAAAACAAAAGGAAAATGCCACATTTTCTAGCAGTTATTTTTTGAAAAAATGTGCCCTTCTAAAATAGTATGTTGGACAAAACTTGATAGAAATTGCGCCTATTACTTGACATTATTAATATTTGCAGATACCTTTTCCTCTTGTTACCAAACATGCTGAAGATAGATAGAGAGAGCCCATTAGAACTGATTACAATATAGGCTTCATTACACAATTCAAGTCAATTCAAATTCTAATCTAACTTGTCCAGTAATCCAGAAAACCTTCAAAAAGAAAAGGAATATGATGCCAGCAAAGACTGAAACTCAATAATTTAATGTTGTCTTCATTGTTAACGAAAATTCCTACTATTGACATTGACTTTTAGTTTATATTTCCTGACCGATTCTTCCCAAATTTTGAAGTAAAACTTAAAGCTGAAAGACTTGTACCAAATTTAGAAACCAAGACGAATAGGAATTGTTTGATGAAAAACGACCTGAAACAGCTAAAGATTGCTTATGAAGTTATATATATTATTGGCCCAAAGTGATCCACACGGCTCTGCCTTTAAATCTTCATCAAATTGTTGACTTTGTGAAGTCTTGCTTTCTAGTTCAAGAAATGAGAAGCACTTTCAATTCAAAGTTGCTTGTGAACAAAAGCGCTTATTGCGTCCCTCCATTGGTTATTTAGAGTT
This sequence comes from Ailanthus altissimus, assembly GCA_946807835.1. Taxonomy (NCBI): domain Eukaryota; kingdom Viridiplantae; phylum Streptophyta; class Magnoliopsida; order Sapindales; family Simaroubaceae; genus Ailanthus; species Ailanthus altissimus. The sequence goes on from OX327684.1 coordinate 15,954,702, forward strand.
CAAGATAGACTTTATAAATGAAAATTTCATTTTCATGGGTGACTTTAAAGAGTCCATCTTTCACATATTATAAAAGACTGGTTCTAGGTTGTAACAATAAAAATAGGCAACTGTTATTGTCATTGGGTTAAGATGATGATCTCATAAGTTTCTTGTTTGAATGATGTAACATGAGTTTTGGTGGTGAGTTAGGTCATATTCTTAAACTAGTAAATTACTTATATTGGGTATTTTTAAGTTTTTATTTTTATTTTTTGTACACTACTACAAATATTTTCATCCCAAATTTTCTTTCTTTTTTTCTGAAATGTTTTCATTTCTCTAGTGGCATAAATATACTCTCTGCATTGGGGCTAATTATTCTTCTTTAATGCATTTTTTTAAATATAATTCAAGTCAAACTTGCAGTTATTGGCCTAATTAGGCTCTGCTTGGACTGTTAACAACCATGTAATTATTGCTAATAATACTTTAATTTAAATATAATTCCCAAGTAGCTTCACCATCACAAAAACTAAAAGTCCATTTCTTATCGTGAACTGTTATTAGTCTCTCATTTATCCTTTATGCATCTTCAATTTCAAACACCTTTTCTTTTCAATAAAAAATTTCTACTAGCCCCCACCCCACAAAAACTTTTTGCTAAAGCCAAACTGTACTAAAATATAGAAATACCATCATCACTTTTTGTTCTTATATATAGTGGGTTTTTTTTTTGAATTTCTATTTATATTTAAACACTTATTTATTCTCTTTTTATTTATTATTAAAAAAAGGACTAAATTATATCCTTTCATGAAAAAGAAGATATTCTATTATAAATATCATACAATTGAAGGAGTTTTGATGTGAAAATCTAATCAAATTTCACTTGATATTGTTCCTAAGTGTGACTCAAGTAGTCACTAAACTGTACAACAGCCTTTGTCATATGAATTCGAATAGGACAATATTTAGTTAATTAAGGATATTTAATTCTTTATAAATTTTTTTTTCTTTTAAAAATAACACTTGATATTTTTTAAGAAAAAAATGATAAATATTTTAATATAAGTATTCCAAATAGTTTTATAACTTTTCTTTTTGTAAGTGAATATTATACATATTTTCAAATTAGGTAATAACGTAGGAAATTTTTTTAAAATAACCAATTTGTTTGGATTATTTTTTTATTTAGCCAATTTTAAATTTTTTATGACCAAATAATTTAAAAAGAGACACAAATACATTTTTCAGTATTTTAACAATACTTGCTGCAATAATAGTATTTGTCACAATGAACTATGCTCATTATGATAACTAATTTTTTTATTTTATAATTTTATTTTATTATGTATGACATGATTAATTTATATTATTTATTTAAAATTATATTTATATTTGTTCAATTGTTTTTTGTAGTTGTTTATTAAAATTATATTTGTTTTATAAATTATATTATTTCTTAATTATTTAATTTAACCATATTATTTATTTAGTTACAAACACAATAAATAAATATTTTTAATTAAATAATATTGTGGGATCACATATATTAATTATTACAAAAGTTAAATGTAATTTAATTAAATAATATATTTAAATTAACTAAATAATATGATTAAATTAAATAATATAATTAATAAAAAAATATAACTTTAATAAACAAATACAAATGTAATTTTAAATTAAATATAAATATAATTTTAAATAAATAATATAAATGAATCATATCATACATAATAAAATAAAATAATTGTGAAATAAAATAAAATAAATAATGTCTATTTACAAAAGCAAGTATTTTTAAAATAGTAAAAAAGATCTATTTTTTTAGAATATTTATGTCGACTTTAAAATTATTTAACTGTAAGAGTTAATTTTTTTTTTAAAAAAATTGACTAGATGGAAGAATGACCCTAATAAATGAGCTATTCGCCGGTTCCTACTTTATTTGGTTCTAAATTCAGATCCCTATATTCTTAAGATTCTCAAATAAAGTCATAATTGTCTTGTTTGTATCAATTAGGTCCTAACTCCTATTGAAATGACCATAGGATCTCAATAATATAGAATCTCGACCAGCACAATGTAAGGTTAAGATTAGGTAAATTAATAATAAGGTATTTTAGATAGTCTTGTTTTCTTTTTCACTGAAATATGGATAGTTCTAAATTAGTTGAAATTTAAATAAATTTGAATTCATATGTTTGATATTAAATTATATGTTTCTTTTTCTTTTTTACATTTGAAAAAAAATTAATACCTTAATATTGGCACCTTTTTAAATATAAATTTTTGATAAGAGAAAAATAAAAGTGATGTGTAAAAATAAATTAATATTACAAAAGTACTTTTGGAAAAAACTTATGTCATTAAATTTTTTTTAAAATAATATTAAGTCTTTTAGTGTAATTTAATTTAATCATAAATAATATATTTCAGTGTTTAGTTGAAAAAAAAAGTGTTGCAATAATTAACTCGGAAATAAATTAAATTCAGTATTCAATACATAAAACAATAGTCATTTCAAATAGAGACTAGGTACTTATTTGATACAAATAGATAAATTGTGTCTTCAAAATGGAAAATCATAAGAATATAGGGACTCAGAAGCTGTTACTTACTTCCGTTGAAAACTTGAAATTACACCCCCATAAATATAATAATTGTTGAAAAGGCAACTCAAAAACAAAAATGAGGAATAGCTGAGGCACTCTGTCACAGTCAAATAAATAAAGAAAGATTAAAGAAACACCAATTGAAAGACTTAATTTACCATTATTTCCCCTGTCATTATTTTTCCCTCTCTCTCTCTGTTCTGTTCTGTTCTGTTCTGAATCCTTCACTCACTCTCTCCTCCTCTATTAAGCTTTATTGTTTCTTCACAATATCACCTCTTTTTTGTGGCTTGTTCTGCGTTTCTCACTCCGTAAGTCTCAAATCTATACACTCTTTTGCTCTCTATATCTACATGCATATATTTGACATATTTTTTGTTGCGTGCTGAAGAGAGAGAGAGAGAGAAAAAAAAACCCTAGAGGGTTTCTGTCATTTTGGGTTTTTCTTTTTTCTAATATTTTTTGTTTATGATTATTTTTCTTTGTGATTATTTGTTGATGGGCTGAGATTCGAAAATTTGGGCTCGGTTCTGGAGTTAGTATTTGATTATTTTTCTTTGTGATTTGTGGGTTGTCTTGTTAAAGTTAAGTTATTGCGTATTCTGTTGATATTTTGTTTTTGTTTTGTTGAACTATTTTGGTGGTAATTGGTGATTTTGATGCATAAATGTTTGATTTATTGTTGTAATTTTTGTTTTGCAGTGGCAGCGTGTAGAGTTTGTGGTTGATCTGATACGGGTTTCTGTTTATCGCTTTTGGGTTAATTATAAATCCATCACGCTTACTCTTCAGCCAAAGCAAGAAATTGATTAGGGTTTTTATTTTACGTTTCTGGGCGGGCCTTAAATTTTACATTTAGCTCTGTAAGTGGGGGTGGTTAAACGTTAGTTTTCAGATTTCTGGGTTGGCTTGAATTTGGAATTGTTTTTTTATTTTTTTAATTTTTGAAGTTGGCATGGTGAATAATATAGGACTTTATCAGATTTATGGGTTTGGCTTGGATTAGAAATTTTGGTTCTTAAAGTTTCTGGCTTTTGCTCAAACTTGTGATTTTGTCGAGCTTTTGGTGTGGGCATGTTGGAGAAAGAGGATGACTTGGGTAATAGTCGGGCAAGTTGCCAGCTTTCTGGCTCCCGGAAGATGTTCTGGCGATCGGCCTCATGGTCTGCCTCTCGTACTGCCTCACAAAACCCTGAAACAGAGGAGAAAGATGTAGCTGATCCAAATGGTAGCAATATTGGAAATAGTAATGGGCAATTTCGTCGGTTTCCTGCCCCATTAACTCCACGTTCCCAACAGAATTCAAAGGTTCGTTCTTGTTTGCCACCTTTGCAGCCACTAGCTATTGCTCGCCGGAGCTTAGATGAGTGGCCCAAGGCGAGTTCTGATGATCTTGGTGAGTGGCCACAGCCCCCAACTCCAAGTGGGAACAAGAACAGTGAGAGATTGAAACTTGATTTATCATCCATTCAGCGAAACTCTGAGAAGAATGGAGGGGTTGGGAAGAGGGATAAGATTGCTTTCTTTGACAAAGAATGTTCTAAAGTGGCGGAACATATATATCTTGGTGGAGATGCTGTTGCAAAAGATAGGGATATTTTGAAAAGGAATGGGATTACCCATATTTTGAATTGTGTAGGCTTTGTTTGTCCTGAGTATTTCAAAGCAGATTTTGTCTACAGAACCTTGTGGTTGCAGGATAGTCCCACTGAGGATATCACTAGCATCTTATATGATGTTTTTGATTATTTTGAAGATGTGAGAGAAAAGGATGGAAGGGTTTTTGTTCATTGTTGTCAAGGGGTGTCACGGTCCACATCATTGGTTATTGCATATCTTATGTGGAGAGAAGGGCAGAGTTTTGATGATGCCTTTCAGTATGTAAAGGCAGCGAGAGGTATTGCTGACCCAAATATGGGTTTTGCTTGCCAGTTGCTACAGTGCCAGAAAAGGGTTCACGCATTCCCACTTAGCCCCAGTTCATTGTTGAGGATGTATAGGATTTCCCCACACTCCCCCTATGATCCTCTGCACCTAGTCCCAAAAATGTTGAATGATCCTTCACCGTCGGCTTTGGATTCTAGAGGTGCATTTATTGTTCATATACCCTCTGCACTATATATTTGGATTGGTAAGAATTGCGATTCTATCATGGAAAGGGATGCGAGAGGAGCTGTTTGTCAGATTGTTCGGTATGAGAGAGCCCAGGGGCCAATAGTACTTGTCAAGGAAGGGGAGGAACCTGGTTATTTTTGGGATGCATTTTCAAACTTTTTACCTTTGATGGATAAGTCTAAAAGTGGAGTGGAGATTAGGAAATCAACAATTAAGATTTTTCCTGGTGAGAGGAAAGTTAACTCATATGATGTTGATTACGAGATTTTCCAAAAAGCTATAATGGGAGGTTTTGTTCCTCCATTTGCATCATCAGAGAATGAGCATGAAACCCATCTTCCTGCAAGAGAAAGTAGTTGGAGTGTGCTAAGGCGTAAATTTGCTTTTGGTGATATGAAGGAGTTTGTCTCAGTGCCAAAAATATCCCTGTCTCGAGTGTATTCAGATTCTATGATGCTAGTACATTCGTCATCTCCATCATCATTGTTATCTTCATCTTCTTCTCCCCCATCTCTCTCTCCAGATTCAGTCTCTTCTGATTCAAGTACTAGTTCAAAGTGTTACTCAGAATCCTCTGCGGATTCTTCTTCAGCAACATCATGTTTTCTTCCAGTGTCTTCAACTTTGTCTAACTTTTCTAACCTATCTCTTCATTCATCTAAAACTTCTTCTGAAGCCATACCTAACAACCCAGAAGTTCTTGATGTGAACAGCACTTTGCAGCAGTCTTCTCAGTCTACTTTATCACCACTTAAGAAAGTTTCACCGTCACTTGCAGAGCGTAGAGGGAGCTTGTCAAAGTCTCTGAAGTTGCCAGTGATGACTGGTAATGTAAGGGCAAACAGTAATCCAGGTCTTTTGGTCAGTCAAGAAGATTCTGTGAGGATAAATGATAATACTTACACTTTATGTAAACCAGATAGTATAGAAATTGTTTTTGAGGGCAAGGATGCTATTAGAAATGGAGAGGAAGATATAACTAAAATGTGCAAATTGAAGATATCCCCAGGTAGAGAAGCTAGTGCTGACTCGTGTCAAAAGGAGTCCACCTCTGTTAATAATTGTGCTGAATCAGGTATAAAGTATCCTTTGGGAGAAGGCCTCAAGTCCGGTGTCTCAAATAGGTTGGATGAAAGTGTTCCAGCTCATTCTAATCAAAGGCAACCTTTGATATGTCGCTGGCCCACTCTTGAAAGGGTTGGAAAGTTTGACCTGAGTGATCTGAATTCTAAATCTGCTTTTGCAATTTTCCCTCCTAGTACAGATTTAGGGAAAACTGCAACTAGGGTTTTGTATTTTTGGATAGGAAGATCATTCTGTCATGGTAAAAGCCAGATTAAGTTAGACAATGACAGAGTTTTAGGGGATCTAGGAGGTAGTGACGAGAATCAATTTGCTTGTGGTATTCTAACTCAATTGGGTTTGCCGAAGGACACCCCAGTTAAGGTATGGAATTACTTTTGAATTATTTTACTTGTTTTGTTTTGCGTTTAAATTTGTAACTCTTGCTTTATTTACTAGTTCAGTTGATTAGGTGAGATACCTAACATGCTTTGAAGATACATGGTTAATAAAGTAGGCGAGTTGGTTCTATTCCATTACTGCTGTCTTACTATACCCTTACGTTGACTGCAGTCACATTGTTTAATTCCAGTTGCCATCTCAACTGAGTTTTCTCTTGATGGGAATGCCTCATTCCCCATTTGAAGTTCAGCTCAAATAGTGTTTTCCCGTGTGAATTGGATATGAATCCATGCAAAAAATAGAAATACTAGAATAAGGAAACTAAATAATATGAAAAGCATTGAGTCTGGAGTGCTGGGGACCTTCTCTACCACCTATTACTATCTGAGCAAACATTAGTATTTGTGCATGCAATAGTTTGGACTGTTTTAATAGTTTTATTATTCTCTACTATGGGAAGAATGACTTTGTTTGTTTTGTTTTGTAACTCATAATTTTTAACTTCTAAATGTGATTTCGACTAGCAAAAGAATGCTAAGTTGAATGGAATTCTTTGAAAATCTTGTTAACCTGGGATAATGATGAGGGAATTATATATTGTTTCTTTGTGAAAATCTTTCAACACTGTTAACCTGCTTTCTTTTGCATTTATTCTGTTGCTTTCACTCTATTATGTTTACTGTTGAATGTTTTAATATTTGAAAATCCTTGGAGATTTCTGCTATTTTATTTATCATGCTTCATTTCTTTTCTCTCTGGCAGCTATTTTTACTTGTCGGTAAGCATGAGCTTTCTGTTTACATGCTCAGTTAAGGTAGATAATTGTTTATGCTATAGTTTATATGTCATAGACTCTAGAACACTTGTTTAGCTCGCAATGGTATTGTCATTTGGTGACATCCTGTATTCTGTTCACTTGGATTACCACATGCTGTTTAATTTGTGCAATTTCATATTGCTATTCTAAATGTGCATGTGTGATGCTGCTTCTGGACAGATTGTTAAAGAAGATGAAGAACCAGTGGAATTTCTTTCACTGCTGAGTATGTTATAGCACAATGCAGTTCTCAATAGATTCTGCTACTCAGTGACTTAGAAATTTTCAATTTCTTCAGCTGGATAAGTTTGCAGAGCTACTTTATCGTGCATCACTCTTCTGGGCAAAGACAAAGAGGTATTTAACCTTGCCGCAAATTGTTTATCTTCTTAAATTTATATATGTTATCATCCCTACCAAGCTACTGTTTTATTTCTGGGAGTGGTATTAGGGATGACAACTTTTATGGTGGTTATCTTGGTCAGGCTATTCAGTGGTTAATGATCTTTTGCTGCATCCAAGGATTTAAGAAATTCCTGTTTTCATGCAATTAGTACTCCTGAGAGAAGATAAACTCTCTGAAGAGATATATGATATCTTTTTTCTGCGGCCCGAGGTTGCTAAATGGCCAATGATAAATGTCTGAATGGTTTCTTCTGTTATTTATATGCAATTACAAGAATAGCCGGGGGCATTTAGTGGAAGACATATATGATTTCTGTAGGCCATTCAGAATTTAGTTATCCATTTTCACCAGAAAAGGTTTTCCCTTCATAGCACTTTAGCTTTAGATGATATATAGAATCTCTACAAGTGCAATTTAAAGCTCACAATGCGACCTAGGCATATGCCAAGGAATTTATTAATATGTCAGCAATGGTAAACTTCGTTGATCCATGCAAACATGGATAGTTTGTCTCCATTGGGATGCTTTAAAGAACTTCTGAGGAAGTGTATTTAAGAAGGAAGCAATTTCAACAATTTTATGCATGTTTGTTCCTTTCCTCATTCTTCCTAGGTAGTTTTTTCGGCTAGCATAGCATTCAGTAGCTGCCATGATAGGACTTGTGTTAGGCAACATAAATTAGCTTTCTTTGGAAGATAGTCTTGCAGTTGTATCAGTATGCGTTGTGCCAATTCACTGCTATATTTTCTATTTAATGAAATTCTTGCTCATAAAAAAATCAACAAAATTGAGATCTAATTCCGTTTTATTTTCCCCTGTGATGCTTGCAGGTTCCTTCTTATGAAGTTTGTGGCTATTCATGCAGCTGTACAGTGATTTAGCATCTTCATAGCCAAAATCATTTGTTCCACAATGCAAACACTCTTGTATATTTCCTTTATGCAGGCTTTATCATTTTTCTCTTAAATACTTTTCTGATTTATTCGACCTTCAATTCTTAGATCTGCAGTTTAATCCACATCCCTCCTTTTTTTTTTTAATCTTTTTGGTGCATATATTTAATTTTCAATTAAACCTAGGAGAGTTTTATTCTCTTTCACTTTATGATATGGTCTAGTTACAGGTAGATGAGATTGGTTTAGCCGTTTGGTCCCGAACCTTGTCATTGCCTTATGTCCTACAAATTGTTTTTTGATGACAGTGACTTCAATAATGGTACTTGCAACTTCTATATAAAACCAGTCTCCCTGATTCCTAACCACTATGTTTTCAATGCTCTTAGAAAGTAACGTTCTGAATATGTTAATGGATTATAAATTTGTGCTTTTAACATATTCATTTTTCAAGAACTTCAGATACCTACAACCCAAATCAAGGGTTCTGTTAGTTTCCATTCGATAACCACCGAGGAAATAAGCGAAAAGATTGGAATGAAAGGGTGGGGGATTTGACTATGCTATGCGTACGTAATGTTGCATACAAATACACAGATGTTTCCCAAATGTAAATTTGAATTCTTTTTAACACAAAGTTAAAATGTATAACATAAAAATTGAACGTATTTTGAAAACTCTTAAGAAAGAGTTGAAAGGTGTAACATAGATTTGTGTGGAACCAACCTAGTGATTTGTAACTTGGCCGGAAACTGGACCAAAATGTAAAAATAATTTAGAATAATATTATATTTTTTAAAAGTTATTTTAAATTTTTTATTTTGAACGATGTATTAAATAATATAATAAATAATTTTAAAAAATATATAATTTTATTATTAAATAATTATTTAACATATTAATTTAATATAAAAATTTGTGATGAAATTTTTTAACACATTAATTTAATATAAAAATTTCAAATGAAAATTTTGGGATAATATTTAAAAAATATAACAATACTTAACAATTTAATAGGCTCTAATTCATTAATAAGCAAATCAGTGAGTTGTAAATTATTTTCTGTTTCTGATTCCATACTTCATGATCATAACTGTAGCAATACTTAACACCAAAATACCCAATTTTGGCGTGCAGCAACTCTTCGTTTCTTGATGACTGCTAACTATTCCTCTTCCATGCAACATTGGACCTTAGTTTTGATTTTCCTACAAGTATGGGCTCAAAACAATCTTTGGAAAACTTCTATAGTTTTTTCTAAAGGAGCAACGGAAACGAAAAATTTAAAAATGAGTCTAAAACTTGTTAATGCCACAAAAGGCAAAAACTTAGTAGATTTCCTCTTTTACTTATGTTAGGGATGAAAATTGGTGACATTCAGCTCAGTCCAACATTCAATCTAGTTTAGTACTTTGGCCTAGATCACTTTCTGAGCAGTTGGATCTAAAATGAGCTACTTCAGTAGGATTAAACTTGAGTCTAAACACTTGAACCTCTATAACTCGGCCTATAAAGCCCATTTAGTGAGACTAGAGAAGGCACATATGTTGTCACTCAATAGCAATGTCAGAGGACACGTCATTGAAGTTTGTGTAATGTCACATCAGCATGGGTCCACCAATAGACGTATACGTCTGTATACTTTAGATCACTCTATGTTAGTAGCATGATCCACTAGAAGAACACCTAGATGCGACATCATTCAAGCTATTAGACCTAAATATAAGGCCGGATAAGAGAATTCCCAATGATCCAATAAGCGAGCGACATGTCAACAAGTATAAAGTTTTATCCTCTAATGACACTACTGACAAAGTGGACAGAAGGTGTCTAGAGTCGATAAATAGTTTAACTTGAGACTCTTTGAGCACAGGGGTTCAAATTTAGAAAACCCACTGAACTCACAGGTTTCACCAACTCGACATGACAGCTCGAAAAGTAACAAATCACCTATATTTTTAGTACTTTATACGTCAGGGGAGGTCAAATGACCTTCTTGCCCCTCCAAGTAAAGTTATCCAAAATATCCCTTATGATAGAGACTTGTATCTAATAGTAGTTTGCCATATATTGCCCTTGAAGGAAAATCTTCAAATTGACGGTCTCCAAAACTCAAGTTAAGTCTCCAAAATTGAGACTTTCTCTTTAGTAAGAGACAATTGAACAATTCGAATTTTGAACTCTTTCTTTAGTAAAAGAAAACTCTCTACCTTTTCTCTAGAATTTCTATACTTTCTCTAGGGCAAGTAAACCCTAGGGAAATTTCTCCATAACACACCCACCTAACTTAAGCGTCAGAGGGCCGTTGCTAGCCATCCCACCAAGCTTGTGTGCTTTGTGTTCCTCAGGTCCCTTCAAGCAGCTTAACTTTAACTTGGTGTTGAACTCACTCTTAGCTTGGTTTTGAACTCTCCACCATCAAGACAACCTCCAACACAACCTTTGGTAATTAAAGGCCCAAGAAATTCGGACTTCCAAATACCTTTCTCTCTTACATATAACTAGTTAAGGCCGGGGCTCCCTTAAGATCGAAATTTGAACCTAACAACCTGCTTTCTCTCTTTTCTATTAGCTCTGTTGTTAGGCTTTTAAAAGAAAAGGGAATGGTTGGTAGCCCGAGTAAAACTCAAATTTAGTATTGAAACTCTTAATGAAACTTTCATGTACCAGATCAGTAAAACAAGAACTACTAATTAAATTTAAGAACTCAAATATTTATCGCCATTTTGTTGTTTGATAATACTTCAGACACTCAGAAGGTGTTAGACATCCTAGTAGATATTCTGTTTTGATTGAAGTTAAAAACTTCATTTATACTTCGTGTGTGAAAAACAAAAAACCTTGAGCCTGAGGTGTTCTATATTTCTCAAGCAGCTGCTGCAAATACGAGTACAATCACATGTTGAGGGAGGTTTTTTTTAAAGATGTGGTAATAGACACGGTGATGGATAATTTATAGGTGATGCCTTAAGTATTACTTTTATTAACAAGTTCAATGTAAGGGATGCTGGGGTACTTGAAGAGATGGTTGTCAACTTGAGAGAGAGAGAGAGAGAGAGAGAGAGAGAGAGAGAGAGAGAGAGAGAGAGAGAGAGAGAGAAAGAGAGAGAGAGAGAGAATTGTTCTAGTGGGCCACATAACTTATCATATAGTGAGCAATACAGCCACATGTCACTATTTAAAAATTCACAAATTTTTGTAACTTTTGTATAGTTTATAATGTATTACAGAATACTGCCATATGTCCAGGAGCTCACCATGTTGTGAGCTACATAGCTCATTAAATCAATTATATATATATACACACATTTTGGGATATGCAATACTTGTACCTTATTAGAGTTGTTAATTTAGGATTGAGTTTTGTTAATTTTATGCTTGGATTTTTAAAATGGTGTGCTTTTGTTTTTAATTGTCAAGCAATTTTAAACTTTACTTTGTAATTATGACTTGAAGGAACAAATAATTAATATCTATTTTATTAATGATTAAAAAGGAATATCTAAAAATCCAGTTTATTTTAAAGATAGTTTTTAAAAGAATAGAAGAAATAGTATTAGTCTAAGTCTTGTTTGCGCATTGGCTAGGCTCTGGTCATGAGTCTTCATTATTAGTATGATAGAAGCATCTGAAATATGGTTCAAGCTCTCAATTCCACGAGTTTATAAAGCTATAGTAACTTCAAATCTGTAGATTTATGCCACTTTAGTCTTTTTGGCTTCATTAACTATTGTAGTAGAGTGTGATAGTTGGGAAGTGGACTTCCTCATGATCTAATAATGACTACATTTTTTTTTACAGTAGTTTTGCAATTTGCGAATCTATGTTTTATATATTTTAATGTTTGCTAGTTTGTTTTAATTTAGTGCTTATTTTAAATTTTATATATTTATATAATGTGCTACTCAAATCTAGATATGAATTAGGTTATATTAGTTTTAATCCTTATACAAGTTGTTGATTTTATTCTAGGATATATGTGTGCTCTATTGTAAGATAAGATAAGTCCACTTTTGCTTTATTGTGATAGTTTGTTTGTATCATAATTTCTTATAACTTACTTGCTATAATCTTAATAATAAAAGTCAATTAATAATGCAAAATATTAGAAAGAATAAAAAATAAACAGTACAAATTATGTGTACATATATAAGTGGTATCTTTTGCATGGATCTTCGTGCATAAAAAATATATTTAATTATGATAAAAATAGATAATTATAGTTAAAAATACATTAATTATTAGATTAATTTATTTATTAATTAGTTTTTTTAAAAATAATTTACTTTATTTTTTATACGAGTAAATACCAAAAGATCACTATCTTATGAGCAATACCTAAAAAAAGTAGTATCGCTTCCACTTTTGACTTTTTTATATATATTCTAGGTTTCCCAAACAAAGAATATTACTACCCTAGGCATAGCATTGGAAATTTAACAAGGCATGCATCAAGTTACTTTACTTTTCTTAAACACACAAAAGGGTCTTGGAAATCATGAATCTCTAAAGCAAGGTTGGAGCTTATTATTCGCACAAAGGATCACAGTTCTATTTGCTTAACTTGGCAAAATGAGTATATTATATATTACATTGTCGTTATGCATGGTATAAACCAAACCTTAAAGAATATAAAGAAATGGTCCTCCAAAGAAAATCCTTATAAACCAAGGATTTTGTTTAGTTTGCAGTCAAAACACTATAGGATAAATAAATTATACGCTTTTGGAAAAAGAGAAATTAACCAACAAAAACCTTGATACCTTCTATTATCTTTTGAAGTTCCGACTCAACTCAACTTATAATGATAACCATGTTGATTTTGATTCCCTAGCTCATTATTCATTAGTCATGATCTTAAATGTCCTAACCATGCAGACGGGAAACCCAAAAATTTGCATGTAGTCTCATTTGTTCTAAGCCAATTGCTTGAAATTTTTATCTTCTACTGAAAATTGAAGAGTCTGATTAGCTTTAGTTTCCTATGCAAGCAAAGGAGACTAATAAGCAAAGAAGACATGAATGAATTTAGCTAGTAATTCAGCTTAGTTACTTACAATAAAATACATAGCCTAATACATCCATATGTCAGGAGTCTAACAAACCACACATATTTTTACATTGGTATGATATTGTCCACTTTGAACCTAAACGCTCATAATTTTCCTCTTGAGCTTTACCCAAAAGGCCTCATACCAATGGAGATATGGTTAACTCCTTATAAACCCACGATCCTCCCCATTTCTCGTCAATGTGGGAACATTTTTTCTCTTTTTTCCTTAACAATACTCCCTTCAAACAAAGGATCACACATGCTTCCCTCAAATGATATTCCATCTCCCAATAGTCTGCTACTCATATTTACTATGTAAAACGCATACGTCTTACGTAAAGCACCAGAGTACTGTCTACTTTGAGAGCCTGCTCTATCAGGTCAACTCTGCATCACCGTATTAGAAGAACATGCCTTACGTAAAGTCCTAGAGTATACCATTACCTGTCTATAGAGCACAACCATAGAGTTCATCGTAAACCAGGGGCATAGCAAGTTCACTACCTTCTTGTTCGGCGCTGAGAATTTCTTTCATATGGCAACTCTGGGGTGTCCATAAAGTACAACCATAGAATCCATCACAAACCAGGGGCATACACTCATCACCTTCTCGTTTGGCACTGAGGATTTCACTCATATGAAAACTCCGGGGTATAGCTCTGATACTACTGTCAGGAGCCCAATGAACCACACATATCTTTACATTGGTATGATATTGTCCACTTTACGTCTAAACCCTCATGGTTTTGCTCTTGGCTTTACCCGAAATGCCTCATACCAATTGAGATATGGTTAACTTATTATAAACCCATGATCATCCCTATTTTTTTGTCAATGTGAGACATTTGTTTGTTTTTTTTCCTTAACACCATAGTAGCTGCAAAAGTGACTTTGAAGCTTCTTTTTGACACAAAGGGTCGCAGAGTTCTTTTTGCCAAAACAGGGAAAGATTTTATAGATTTTCTCTTCTACCTACTTTTTTTGCTTGTTGGTGCTGTCGTTAATCTCTTAAGAACAGAATGCATGGTGAGTTCCTTAAGTAATATTTATGGTAGCTAAAACTGAAATTCAACATAATCAAAATAAAAATTCATTGTTGCACTTGCTTGAACGGCCCAATGATAAAGAACTTGCAATACATTAGAATTGAAGATTCTGAATTCAAAACTTCCTCGCTTATTTAAAAACAAAACAACAACAAGAACCTAGTGTTGAATCCCATATCCTTTTTACATGTCTTTCAAATCTCTCTCTTGTTGCGTCAACAAGAATCAAACACTCAAAAGTTTTACATATGTCCTTTTTACTGTTATGGTCACTTATGCGTATCTGATGTCCTCTTCATGACTTGTCCTAATTGTAACAAAAAGATGACCACTGAGAAGCATTATGTTTCTTCGACTTTGAGCTCAGGGTCTGTAGCTGATAGTGGTGGCGTTGTTAAAAGGGGTATAACATACACGATCATGGATAATTTAGAGGTGTTGCCTATGTAAACTATTTCTTCTATAACTTTACTTGACAAATTTAATGTTAAGGATGTGGGTCCTCTTGAGGAAAAGGTTATGGATTTAGGAGCAGATGAGGTATGTATATAATTATGATATTTTTCCCTTTATTCTATGTGTACTTGGAAAAGATTGATTTTGAAAATGTGTAAGGGAAAAGTTGACAATATAAGGCTTGAATTTTATGCTTATTACTTTGGTGATGTTAGGGTTTAAAGCTGCTGAAGGAATTTTTAGAATGTAAAACTGTTTTGACAAGTGTTTTCCTTGGCAATTAATGTTGAAAGCGGGTTTTTACTTGAAATATTATTTTATGAACGTTAATGTATATTTGATCCACATGATCTTTTGATCTGGCTTATGAATTACTTTCATTTTGATGTAAACCATCTTTCATCTTTTAAACAGCTTCCTATATTACATATATGCTATAGCTAGCTTAATTTACTAATTATCCCTTTAAATTATTATCATCTATTTGGTACTTACATCTCTAACATTGCTTAATTGACTTTGAAATCGTTCCAATATAATAATTCTTATATTTGCAATATCAAAATATAACTTGTTATATTAAACATCATATATACTTAAAATAAAATGTAAGCTAAGATATTAATATAAACTTAAAATAATTATTGCCCCTTGGCAATCTCCAAAGGCCTAAATATCAAGTCCATGACATGCTTCATTTAGACGACGGGCTCAAACGCCCAATGCTAAGATTGACCATCAGGGGTATTCGAGGCAATGGGCCCAAAATCCCAGAACCTGCTCGGGTAGTCATCTCGTTATTATGATAAAATCAGGTTATATTAAGGCTTAGGTCTAAACCGTGTAGCTTAGTATTGGCCACGAATCCAAAAGATACCAACTAGAGCGATATAAGCTTTATGAGAAGACCAGCGCGAGAAGTATATTAAGCCCCTCGTTAAGCAAACATTCCTAAGGTTGCATGAATAAAAAATGTCGAGTAGACTAGCCCGGTTATTCCACGAAGCTAACTTCTCACAATATGGCGACGTTAAGTTAATGACCTAATAAGGCAAGCCAGTAAGTGTGATAGCCTGTACCTCCATTATGGAAGAACCTTTAAATCAGAAAAATGATGTCCCCTAAATTGCGTGAGATAGATAACCAGATCATCTGCTTTCATCCACGCCGAGCAATTTAGCAATGACATAAATACCGATCTTTGGAACTTTTTAGACCCGATGCTATATAAAAGGGAGAAATGACTTAAAATGAGTTCTGCCTCTTAGCACTACAAATATACAAACTCTCTGTTAGTATTCACCTTCTTACACCTTCAGGCAGATACATGACTTAAGCATCGGAGGGTCTTCGCCAGAACTATTGCAGGTGTAACAGAAACTAAAAGCCAAGAAAGCCCAAAGTCGCAGCCCATACAGATAAAGCCCAAAGTTTTGGTTCTTACTTTAAACAAATTTAAAACTTGTTGGCTCGAAGAAGCTATTCTTTTTAGTTGATAATTTTTGGCACCGTCTGTGGGAACCAGAATGAAAAGCTTTGTCAAGAATCTACCATCATACTATAAATGGCAGAACACTCGTCCCATAGCCAAAATCAACTTATGGGATAACAAGTGGGAAATCTGGATAGGAATAGAGGCCAAGGAACCCACCCAGTAAACCCAACGAACTTGCTTGAAGCTTATTTGCTAAGAGAAATCTAGAAGGAGTTATGGACATTGAGGGATGAGCTAGAGAAGTTAAGGTAGTTGATGATAGATGTTGAAGAAACAAGGGAGAGACAGAGAGGATATAAGGGAAGATCAGAGGGAAAACCTAAACCTTTGGGAATTGGGTGCTCAGTTCCAAAATCAATTGGCTTAAGGAGAGAGATTGAAGGTCCCATATAACCTTAATAGAGTGAGGAGGCATAGCCATGTGCTTGGTGAATGGGAGTTATCTCAGGTCGGGGACTTTGAGATTGCTTCAATTAATATTTTCGTGGGAATTCTTGATTTAGATTGAGTTAAATTCAAGTGTGGAGCTTAAAAGAGTCATCAAAGTAAAGGAATTAGTAAGGTAATAATTAGGGTTTGGTGTGATTTTATTGTAGAAACTTCAATTAGATGTTATTAGGGAATTAGAATTAAATTGGCTTGATTTGGATGTCATTGGAATAAGATATTGAGAAAAGAGATGTGTTGGGTGAGTAGGGTAAATTTTAGCCACTTTAGGGATTTTAGGGTTTGAGTTGTGTTTTGATTCAATTGTTGTGTATAAATGATTTATTGTATCAATTGAATGTATATGGTTGATGGAAAATAAAAAATGAAGAAAATGGGACATAATTGTCCATTTTAGTAAGGTGAAGGGCAATTATATCCAACCAAATTTATAAGGTGTTAAGAAATATTTATGGCTTCGGATGGTGAATTAAACAAGATTAAATGACTTCGTAAATGAAAATTAAAAAGTAGAATCCATCCGGGCCTTATAAGCCGATTAAGGCGCTTATTAGTTTAAGTGAAATTTTAGCATTTGTAAAGGTTCTAAATGTCATATATAGCGTGTAGGTGAAGAAAACCGAGAGCGGTAAAGGAAGTAAGCATTCCAGAGAAGAATTGAGTTTGGAGCGGTTGGTGAGTGAAAATCTGTCATGGTTTATCTTTCGTTTAATATGTTTCCGCATATTGAAATTGTATGTTTTATGTGCCTTTAATACATAAACATGATTTACAGTTTTGGTATACATTTATAAATATGCATTTATATGTTCGGTATAAGAAATAGGTTTAAAATTACTAAATTAGTTTCAAAGGCCATTGATACCCTCAGATTTCAGTGTGGTGATGGCTTAAGACTCGGCTGGTATATCCCATACGCATGGGCAAGTATTGGGGGGTGAGTCATTAACACTGGAAAGTCAGGTTGTCGAGTCATGTGAGTCGCTCTATATGTATAGGGTATTGTCTCTCTAAATGTAGGCGATGTAGGATTTCGTTGCATAACCAGTGAGATGTCTTAAGATGTTATAATGGGTGTTACTAGTTTAGACGCCCCATGACCTACTCACGTTGTACGGTGCTAGTTTAGTTGCTACGCGAGTATAGAACTTTAAAGTTACAATTAGAGAAGTTTAGAAAGAAAAAGGCTGAGCAAGAGTTTAATAGTTTTTGAGTTATTGAATGCATATTACGTATTTATATGTGTACATGTTAGTTATTATATTTTACAAATTTTGGATATTATTTTTCAAAAATGTCAATAAAACCCGCTCGACAAGATTTCATCAGCATATGACATTAGAAACCATTTTACAGTTTTATAATAATTTTAGACAGATGTTTTATGCATATATTTTAGAATTTAATATTTATACATAATTTTATTTTATTTTTACTAAAAATCTTAAACTCAATCACTAAGCTCATTTAGTTCACCTGTTTCGTGTTTTATGTTTTCTAAACCCCCTCCAAGTACAGGCCTCAATGCGCAAGTTGCTAATTCTCCTACAATTGATTAGTAGACCTAGTCTAACAATCATTTTGTAAATATAAATGTGCTAAGTAATACCTTTTGATTTTTGCATATTACTCATAGACTTGTTTATTTTATAAATATGTTTGAACAAGCAAGAAGAGGTGTCGATATTATGGTAATAGTTTCACTTTTTATTAGTATGTTAATTTTATGATTTACATGAAATTGTTGAGTTGAGTTTGAATTTGGTTTGAAAAAGGACCGGAGGTCCTATTTGAAAGTTCAGAAGCTGTTTGAAATAGAAGTGTGATTTTTCTTGTAGGTTTTGTATTGAATTTTGAAAAAAACAGGAAAACTCTATTCGTTTTTTTTAAAATTTAATAAGTTATTTTCACGTATATTTCAGGATTTTCTCAGTAATAGCAAGAATAAAAAAAGGAGTTCGCCTTGCAAAATTTCTCAGCTTAAATAGTTAGATTCTGAGGAACTTTCGTTGGAGTGCACGGCAGAGCCGCTGAAATCTACAGTAGAGGGTCTCGGGGCGGGTCCTATCACACATGGATAATATATTCTTTTTAACCAAGTAATAAAATTATCTCTTTCTAGTAATTATTCAAAAAAATAAAAATTTAAAAATGAATTTAGAAAATATAAAAGTAATGAAACAATGTAAAGAGATTTGGAAGATAACAATATAGAGAAAACCTAGGGTTAATATTATCCCTCAATATACTTTCCAATGATTAATCATCTAATATTTATTTCCCTTAGTTCTTGTTATTAATCAAGACACGAATATATTCATAAGTCTCTCACAAGGTCATGCAAATATACCTTAATTTATCAAATATATATATTTCTTTGGTACTTGTAATAAATTAAGATTCATTAAGATTAAGTCTTATTGATCATACATGCTAATTAAGTATATTCCTATCCTAATTTGAAACTTGTAAATGCAACATGGAATGTTACTCTACAATCATGCATTAAATTACATAGGTCTAAATATAATGATTCTTCTTCTGAGTTTATCAAAATATTGCCAATTCATTCACCATATATTGGTCAGATATATTGAAGCATTAAGAACAAGTAATTTGAATAACAAAGAATTAAGTTTATTAAATATTAAAAAGATATGACAATTAAGTGCACATATTGAGTTTAAGTATTAACCTCAGAAAGAAAATTTAGTTCATGTCTACAAGAGAACAATGAAAAAAATAATAAAAAAATATGATACAATCAATAACAAACTAATATAGATGTCAACTTACTCTTGATTGCGCTGTTTAAGAAACTCTTGATGCCGAAGAATGCCTTGAATCTATCTTTATGACTGTTTCAATTAAGCTCCAATTGCTCTCTAAGACTTGTGTTGTTTGTTCTTGGATGATCTCTAAAGGCTGGTGATGAACACATGAAA
Organism: Ailanthus altissimus; assembly: GCA_946807835.1. Classification (NCBI taxonomy): domain Eukaryota; kingdom Viridiplantae; phylum Streptophyta; class Magnoliopsida; order Sapindales; family Simaroubaceae; genus Ailanthus; species Ailanthus altissimus. The sequence goes on from OX327684.1 coordinate 15,974,439, forward strand.
ATATATGTTTATTAAGAGATTCAGTTACTATTTAATGTCACTAATTTTAGCATTTTTGTATTTTCAGCTTGAAATAAACTATTCTTCTTAAATTGTGATTAATGAATGTTATTGCACAGGTTTAGGTAAAATAAAGTAACTCTCAATGTAGAAATCGAAATAAATAAATTCTTAAACCTATAGTAACATGCCTCAATCTTACACAAACCTGAAGAACAGTTGAAAAAGTCAAATTCGACATGTTATGGGCCAAAAATTGAGATACAATAGAATTGGATTACAACTTTCGCTTAGCTTGACCTAGCTCACGTATTTAGACCGTATTTCAAACAATTTGTACCCAATTAGTATAATTCTTAAAGCTGTGAAATACTGACTCAATTTTCAACAACTCTTATGTTGATGGTAAAGTCCGAATCAATCGTTATTATGGATCAAATTGTATTGCAAGTAGGTAAATAGGTTATTGGCCAAAATCTGACATATCTTTGGAATTTTGTCCATATCTCATTGGATACTCGTCCAATTTGCATGAAGAACTATTTCCTATGGAAAGAAGAGATAAAATGCTACAACTTTTATGTCGGCCAAAAAGTCTACATCGGTCATTTACATTATCAAAAACGTGCTGCAAGTGAGTGGACTAGTGGTTGGCCTAAATTATTGAAGTCACACTTAACATATTTCCATTCATTGCCTATATAAGGACACTTTTAGGACGTTTTCAATATGAGATAATTCTCTCTTATTTTTTTCTCATTAACATACATTGTAATCTAAGCTAGAGTTCTTGGCAGGCTAAGAGATGAACTTTTATGTTTAATAAACTACTTCTATGCTTTGATTCTTTGTCAAGAGCTATAAATATTTGTAAGTTTGGTTGTGTTTAAACTCTTATCTATTTTATCTTCTATAATCTAAAGGTTATAATTATCATGTTTTATATATTTTCAGTCATGTCTTCTTTATGTGATTCTTGTTGAATTATAATTGTTATTGGTTACGTTGTTTTACATGTTAATCTTTTACTGCAATATTGTCAATCGATATATTATCGATATTAGATAATATGTAAAGACAATAATTGTTTGATATTCAAGTTGATCTTTGACTGCAATATTGTCAAAATGATATATTGTTGATCTTAGATAACGTGTATAAATGAACATGGTTTGTGTTAATGTTTGCAAAGAGTTTAGTCATATCAAATATATGTGTTATCAAATGTACTATATTTTATATATTTTTCGATTGATTATTTGGGATGTGAAACTTTCAATTGAGTTATAAATATTGAATCAAAGTATAGAGTAGAATTATAAAGCATAATTGTGATTCTCGAAGCCTTACTTACATTATCATAAGACATTTTTCTCAATTCATAGACAATTCTATGTCATCCACTTAAACCAATTAATTAATTTTCTCATTTGCTATTGCTTTAATATTTCACTTTACCAACCTATTTTGCCAAAAGTTTTATCGTGGGATCGACACCTTAATCTATACTGCGATAGCCGCATTACATTTTGAGCGTAAACAGTTGGGGACAAGTGACCTTTTGTAGGGATTGAATTGAGCTTGAAGTCTCCAATTCTTGTCGGGTTAGGAATTGCATTGTTGCTGGGACGCTATGTTGCCATCGCAAGGGCGTTGCGTGTAAAAGGCCGTATCACTGGAGCGGCGAAGATCTGGCGTTAAAGCACTGGGTCATCGCTGGCGCGGTAGCTAGTTAGCGTTGGGGCGATGGACTGCGACTTAAATAGGTCTTTTTTTTGTTTTCTTATTTTAATCACTATTCTAGTGTGGGGTAAAAATATTTTAAATTTCGTTCAAGTCCCTATAAATAACAATAATGCATATAAATAACCATTTCTTCTCATAAAATAATAAAATATCAAGAAAAAAATATAAAAAAGTAAATGACAAATATGCCCTTATCAATATTAATATATGATGTGGTGTAGTATCTGATGCAGTAGTTATTAATTTTTTTGATCAAGATCAAACGTCGCCATTTGGTAACATTTTTCTAAACGTTTCTAAACAACGTTGTTTTAACCAAGTTTAATTTTTTTTTCATATTTTGTAAGCGTCGTCATTTTGGGTGTAATTTGATAGTCTAAAACCACATTGTATTTAGGTGATATAAAATAAAATAGTTCGAGCTGCCAATTTTTTCTAAGTATTGGTAGCCTTAATCTCTTTCACTGTTCTTATTTTCTCTGTAATTTTTAACTTCATCTTCGTTCTGTCTTAATCTATTAGTGTCGATTTGGTGTGTTGAGGTTAAAAGTAGATAATGTTTTATAAAGATTTTTGAATTAGAGGGAGATTTGAAGTGCATTCTTGCTATTTTTAAAGTTATTGTGTTGGAACATTAATTTATTTAATTTTTGATTGTTTATATTGTTAAATATAAGAATGATTGTTGTTTACTTAATACAATTTTTTTTTTGTTTGTTTAGCGTTTTGTTGGCATGTGGGCCTTCCATTAGGGAAGGGTTTTCATTGATTTGTGCATGTGGGCCTTGATGTTAATTTTGTGTTTTTTAGTCATGTGGATTTATTATGTATGTTTGGTTTGCCGGGTACATGCGGTCCTTCCACGGCCTTTTTGTTTTTGCAATTTTTCCATGTGGTGGTTTGCTGTGTGTTTTGGGTTTGCAGTGGTGCTTGACATCGGGTGCGTGTGTATCTTGCAGCGCCTTTGACAAAAAAGTTTCCAACTTCAGTAGTTCCTTTAGTCGTAGCTCTGATGCTTGCTGCGATATTCATATTGACAGTATAACTGACACGTCACATTAGAGTTTAACGTGTTTCTTAAAGAAAGACTCGGGTGGGAACTGGGAATTCCTCTATTTTTGCAAATTGTGTGAGTTTTATAATGGGAGAAGATGACCATGCTTCCCTCATTCTGTTTGACTATATGACAAAGACTTGTTCACATTTTTAACAAACACCGGTTTCCTATAATTGGGGTTCAATTAATTTAACAGAGAAGAAGCCAAAACATCTTTTTCATGTATATGAATGATGGGATTAAAATAGGAATTGCATTGAGGAAGTAGCAAAACATAGGAGTACATACTCTCTAAGAGCAACTCACAGTGGTTACCAACTTATGATTAAGGAATAAGAAACACAAAATAACCCAAAAAAGGAAAGAAAATTCAAAACACCCTACAATTAAATTGGTATAGACAAAGATCCATCCATTTTATCCTCTAAATATAGGGGTTTTAATTAATAAATGCAGCTTCATTTGTTCATCCCAGTTGCATTCTTGACTACATCAGTAGCACACTATGCCTTTGCCTTCATCTGTTGACCAGCCTACACAACCCAATGATTAATTATTGCATAAGCCAAAGAAAAGGAAAAGAAACAAGAAACCCATAACAAATTTTCAAGTAGTAGTAATATTAATTTGACCTCATTCATTTAATCTTTAGTAGATTGATCAGCATTGTTGGCCCTATCCATCATGTTGCTAACCTTTTCTTGAAAACATAAACATAAAAAGATACATGAAATGAAATGTTACATATTACATTTGCATCATTCATATAATTGACCTCATAAGAGTAATTTAATGTCGATTTATTATTTTAATTGAGCTTAGCAAAAATGGGTCTGCTGCTTTTATCTTTTTAATTTTTTTTCCTAGATCCTACATTTGTTCTGTCTCATATGCTTTACATCTCTTTCTAGAGATGGGACAAATTCATGGTTTTCTATTTGGTGATATATGATTCTCAGTTGTTCTTATTGATAGGTTTGCTAATAATATAATTAATCTTTTGTTTTCTTTGGACTTTGGAAGCTGAATCTGGGATTTTTTTCCTTGTGACCATCTTTGTTATTTATGAGTAATTACGTCTCTTGAACTAAAAGTTCAGTTTCTTCATAATTTTGGTGCCAAGAAATGTAATACTATGGAAATGGCTTGCTGTTGAGGTGGTTATGTGACACTAAAGCTAGATGAAACGAACAATATGAATTAAAACAGTTATATTGTGTCGACGGTTGCAAATTAAAATTATGGATTTGAAGTTATACATGGCTGTTTGAGCTAAAAAGTACTATGTAGCTTCAAATCTGTGTGGATGCCTGCACTGGATAATAGAAATATATTTGTAGCATGTTTAAGCATATATTTATAGGTATACATGAAGTATGAAACATTTCTTCCTGGAATAAATTAATTCATCATGAAAGTCTATCAATTTGATGCTTATTATAGGTAGAGGATTTGGTTTGGGTGAGCCATTGAGCTTAGTTCTTTGATATGCATAAGATATAACTGCCAAAGTTTTTGCATTGTTGATGCACTTGGTTAAGCAAAAATATTTGCCTTGAAAACGAGTTTCAAAATGGCAGGAATATACATATTTTCATGTATCTCACTTATTTTGGATAAGCCTATACTTTTTTGTATTGTGTAATTTGCATCAGTATCACATCAATGAAGTGCCACCGTGGTTATTTTCTCAAATTATGGTGCTTCTGCATTTGTTAAAAGTTATTGGCACATGTATATGACTGTTCTCTAGCATTGGCATATTTCATTAGTAGTTCCATGTAGTTAAGCAAAATTAGCTTCAATATGTAAGTTTTACCATCCATCTTTTACTTTCCTAATTATCAATATATTCCTCAGTTTATAAGTGCCAAAAAACAATTATAAGGCATCTTTAGTTCAGTGTAGCCGTTGATTTTAATTAGCATAGTAAGATTCTTATTAGCTGCCATCAGCTATTGGTTCATTTGTAGTTTATGATCATCATCATGCTGCTTAAATTTCTGAATTTTATCCGTTCTTAGGCATATGCTAAAACCTGCTCTTGGTGGTGGCAGTGGCTGCTCTTCTAGTTTATTAAAGTTTATGATCTTTATATTTTAATTATATTTCTTACTTTGATTAATTATTCCTCTATTATTTACAAGATGACCAAAAGTAAGAGCGGAGACTATAAGAGCAATACAAAATTTGATTATTCTACCAAGGTTAGTGGCAGACACACCTAGTGCTTGACTAAGATAACTAATCTCAAAACTACTAAAGACGGGTCCAAAATTATAACAAGATATATTACATTTGGGGTTCTCAAAGAAGAAAAAGGTATTGCATTGACCTCAGCCATTGGCTTGATAGTTCGATAATAGATCCCCATTATGTACAATGATTGGCAAAAGGTACCATCTAAGTTGAAGGAATCACTTTAGAAGTGGGTGCAGATAAACTTCCATCGTATCACCTCCATTTTGCATATTGAATTTTTTTTATGTCATGTGTATGTCATTTAAATAAAATAACATATACAAATTGTGACAGTCTCGATTTGAGGTAGATCCGCGTAGTAAGATCCATGTTCTACATTCCATGGGGCTGGCCTATTAGACATTTAGATATTATTTAATGGTGGACTACATCATAACAAATAAGAATAACAAAAAGGCTTTGAGAAAGTCGCCACTTGATTACAAGTGGATAAAACTAGACTATTGGAAGGCCTTTGTGAAATTAAGGATGTCAAATGAATTTTTGATAAGCGTTGTAATATATTTATTACTTTCTGATTATCAATATTTTTTTTGTTACTGATATGCTTGTGGTTATGCATTTCCTTTAAGAAAGTTAAGGAATTTTGTCAAATGAAAAGAAAGTCCAACAAGTACAAACACATCTTAGGTTGGAAGGAATATGTTGGCTTATAGAAAGGATAGAAAGCCCTTCATCCATTCTAAATATTTTTCATATGTTTAGGTTACTATTACTATTATTTAAACTACATTTTTTTTTTGTATTATTAGATGCAAGAGACTAGTTTGTCAGAGACCCAAATTGATCAGAGTGTCATATGAAAGAAAGCAAGAAGAAGAAAGAATGGAACATGCAATCTAGAAGTTACCAATAATTTAAGAAATTGTAATATTATATATATTTAAAAAAAAATTATTTGAGCACATTGCCAAAGTGTCACAAATTCAAATTTTTACATGTTTGTGTAAGATGTGCAGTAAGGAATTGTTTAGCCACTTTTGAAGTTGAAAATGACATTTTGTCTAACTCTTTAGGACAGAAGCCTAGTTCTAGGCATTTCCAGGGGATAAGAAGTACATCACCATTAATATTTACTTCAACTTACCTATTGGTGATCACTTGACGGAGTTCAAAAAATTGAAATATGCTGAGAAATTAGCATTAATGTGTGTTAAAATAGATGAAATAGAGGATAATATCCAAAAAATGGAAAATATTTAGAGGGTGGCAGTTCCAACAAATTTTCAGTTGCGAATAAGTTAAATATAGATATAGAATTGCCATTTGAAAAGTAATTTAGTGTAAATGATTTCAATATTGTCAATTCATGGAATAATTTCAATAAGTGGTTTTTGAAAATCTAACATAGTTTTTTTAGGATGATGAAAACAAAATGAAACTTGGGAAAATACCAAAAAGAACAACTAGGAACATTGTTAACAAGACCCCCAACAAGTTGTCCCTTCCCACACAAATGGTAGGTTTATATCAAGCACATTATCTGCTTGTATAAACCAACAACTTACTTACAATATAAAATAATATTATGCTTACTTTAAATTGAGAAAATACATATATGACAGCTTACAAATCATTATTATTATTACTTAATACTTATATAATAGGTTTATGCTTACTTTCAATTGGAAAAATAATTCTTATTGTTATATAATACTTATGTGATAGGTTTCACAAATAAGGGCAGCAGTTTTTAAAAAATACTTTTACATAATACTTATGCTATATAATGAAGGTAGAGACCTTCAAAGTCCAATTAGTAAGTAAAAGTTATACTCAATGATCTGACATCGATTATTAGGAAAACTTTTCACCAGTAACTATGCTTAAATTAATTTAAATTTAATTGGCTATTGTAGTATGCTGGATTCTTCATTTTAACAAAAAAAAAAAATACATATATGACAGCTTACAAATCATTATTATTGTTACTTAATACTTATATAATAGGTTTATGCTTACTTTCAATTGGAAAAATAATTCTTATTGTTACATAATACTTATGTGATAGGTTTCACAAATAAGGGCAGCAGTTTTTAAAAAATACTTTTACATAATACTTATGCTATATAATAAAGGTAGAGACCTTCAAAGTTTAATTAGTAAGTAAAAGTTATACTCAATGATCTGACATCGATTATTAGAAAAAATTTTCACCAGTAACTATGCTTAAATTAATTTAAATTTAATTGGCTATTGTAGTATGCTGAATTCTTCATTTTAACCACAAAAAAAAAAAATACATATATGACAGCTTACAAATCATTATTATTATTACTTAATACTTATATAATAGGTTTATGCTTACTTTCAATTGGAAAAATAATTCTTATTGTTACATAATACTTATGTGATAGGTTTCACAAATAAGGGCAGCGGTTTTTAAAAAATACTTTTACATAATACTTATGCTATATAATGAAGGTAGAGACCTTCAAAGTCCAATTAGTAAGTAAAAGTTATACTCAATGATCTGACATCGATTATTAGGAAAACTTTTCACCAGTAACTATGCTTAAATTAATTTAAATTTAATTGGCTATTGTAGTATGCTGGATTCTTCATTTTAACAAAAAAAAAAAATCAAAGATTCTGGTTTCATCAAGAATAAAGAGAAAGCATATGTATTCAGAAAGGGCAGTGTAAGCATAATTGTCTTTCTAATTTTCTATGTGGATGACATACTCAATGTTGAAAATGACGTTGGTATATTGCAAGTCAGTCAATTAAGAGTTATTTGAGTAAGAACTTCTCTATGAAAGATTTGGGAGAAGCTTCCTATATATTGAGTATAAAGCTTTATAGAGATTGAGCTAGAAGGATGATAGACTTTCCTAATCTTCATACATAGACAATGTCTTGAAAAGGTATAATTTCAATAATTGTCAGACAGTTAATGTAATATTTTTTTTTGATGAGGTAATCAGAGAATTCAAATTTTAGCACTTATTTTTAGGTTGTAATTTTTGTTTTAATGAGGTAATTAGAGGATTTTATTTCATCAAAACAAAGATTACAACCTCGAAAAAACTGCTAAAATTCGAATTGATTTCAGCATGGGTATTGGTGAAAAAAGGTTTCCTTATAACGGATTCTAAATCTTTGAGTGTAATCTTTTATTACCAATCGGGCTTTAAAGGTCCTTACCTTTATATTAGGCATGAGCTTCTGCTAAGTAAACTCATTTACAATGAATAAGAATAATTCTTATTAGAAGTATAACCAAGTCCTAAACTTAATTGTCATGCATAGAGTCAATTTCGAATTTCATGACATCTTGCCATTTTCTCAATTGATGTCCAACGTTATTTCTCTATAAGTTAAAGGTATTTCACTTAATTAACCTTTAGTCTCCATTGTCAGTTCATATATATCTTGATTGACTTTATTAAGTTTAATCTTTCTATAATCCCTATAACTCTTTGAGAAACTATTTCTCAATGATGGTGGGGTAACGAGAAATTAACATATTTTGCTTCTCTGGATCATAGAATTTGTTTCCTATAGAATGCTTAGGGATACCTAATGAACGATACTTATACCAATTGGTACAAGTTTATCATGTTGCTTAACTCTTATGCATACAGAACAACTCAAATCTTATAACATACTTAAGAATTATTTTTCTTCCAATCTATATTTCATATAGAGTATAAGGAATGACTTTCAATGGAACTCTGTTCAATAAGTGATTAGCAATTACTAGAACACAATCCAAAAGATATTTTAAAAGATTAGTTAAGCTTAACATTAATCGAACCATATCTAATAAAGTCCAATTCCTCATCTTCAAAACACCTTTGTGGCGAGGAGTACCTGGAGGACTATAATGAGCAAGAATTATATTCTCCTTCAAATAATCTATAAATTTACTGCTTATGTGTACACCGTCTGGATCTAATTTAAGGCATCCAATATACATAAGGTTTTGTTTCTTTACTTTTAGTCGGAACTCTTTGAAAACTTCAAAAGTTTTTAATTAGTGTTTTCTAGAAACACATGTCATCATGACAAATCATGATAAAGACAATGAAGTATTGAAATTGATTCATAGCAGTATAATTCATTAGACTATATGCACCTATATGCATTAGTTCCAATAAATTATTGGGCCAGTATCCAATACCTATATAAGTATTTGGTCATTTTTCATCGAATGCAAGATTTATAGACTGGCCAAGATTTTATAGTCAGATCAAGTAGCTGGCTATCCTTAACTAGATGAGATAATAGACTTACATTTATATGACTTAATCTTAAGTCTCATAATTCATCATTATTCAAAGTTTCTCAACTACTATTTTTTTTTTCACCTAGACATTTCCTATTGTATTTAAGATATAACATTAACTGACACTCAGTCAGCAAAACATTATCATTATCATATATACACAAGGAACTATTTATAATATACTTATAGTAACCCTCTCTGTCTAATACATGGAGTGATATGATTTGACTAATAATGTATAGCACAACTTAGTAATTATACAACATCATGCTTTTTCTAGAATGGAGAAGTGACTTAAATGTCTTAAAAGCAGCCACGTCTAGGAAAACTCCATTTTTTATATGAAGCAGTACTTCTCATTTCTTAGCATTCCTCAAATCACGCAACACCTTGCAAATATAAGAAAGATAGGCAATATTTCATACCCCTACTCTTTTTAGCAACAAATACTAATAAAATATCTTTGATTGGTAAATAGATATCTAAGGAATCTAACTTTACAAAGGTAAGGTGTTTGGAATAATAACATTCAATATGTTAAACCTTACCACAGTAGAAACATTTTTCACTGTGACTATTCTCTATCTGTGGTTTAGATATAAATTTAAGACAGAGTATAATACTACTTACACATCTCATGCACATATGTTCGTACTGAAGATCATTAGACATGAAGGACAGGATATGTTATTTATCTCTCAAATCATTCTCAATCTATTTATGATAAATTTTCACCTCTTCTAAAGAGATATTATCACAAACACCTTTAATCATTTATTGATCATTAATATATCCAAGTTTTTTTTTTGAATAAAAACCTATTCTCAGATTCATTAGCAAGTATAAATATTTTTCGGTACCCTATAGCTGGTGTGCCTGAATCAAGTATACTAATAGACTGCTCATACTGATCTTATCTTTATAAAATACCTAAGAGATGTTTAGCGAAACATTTCTAATTGTTAATTAATAACGCCTTAGATCATGGGTATAACATTTATAAATTTTTAATCTAAAGATGCCCGTCCATTATTTTACATAGTCCCCTAAATCTCTCAAAGGAAAAAATGATAGTTTAAACTTTTTAAATTGTACAGCGAAAGTAAACTCCATTGGCATTTTACTCTAGCTGTATACTTTAACGATCTTGGCCTTTGTAAAACTCAAAAAATAAACAACTGTTATTAATTGCATCTCATGCATCTCTTATCAATGATCCTAAATATACCTTATCCGTATACTTTAACGATCTAGTGTAAGTGTATTTTAGATTAACTTGCTAATTATCAAATATATGCTACTGATATTAGCCGCACATTTTAGTGATCTAAGGCAATACGTTCGCATTTATTCACCTTATCTTATATTTAACTGGCATAAACAAATCACATCGACAAATTTTCTCGCACTTTAGTGATCTTAAAAAAGGCCGATATGACTTGTCTAACACCGTATTGACAAAATAGATCATTATGTAACATTAATTATAATAAAATACTATTTAATATGATTAAGTGAGATTTTTCTATTCTTATCCATATAACATGAGGACGTGAGTCTAAATCACACAATTTTTGTGTACAAGCATAACTAACTCCACTAGTAGGGATCCCATTATGGTAGCTAGCACAAACAAATGGGCCATAATTTATAATGTAATTATTATAACAATTATAAATTGAAATAAACAATAAATATTTTCAAACAATTAAAAATAAATAATCAGAATAATTAGAGTAATTATAACTTTTCTTAGGTTTTCGGTACTGCGATGCTTAAGGCCTGACCTTTGGTGTCACAATACCAACCTTTATAGTGTTGCGGTGCTAGGGTTTCTGATAAGTGCAAAATTGTCATATATTTTCTCATGTATTTATTATTGATATTTTATAATTTTATGAGAATAGATGGCTATTTATGTGCTTTATTGTTATTTATAGGGACTTGAACGAAATTTAAAGAAAGAATGCAAAAGGAGCGAAAACAAGGACTAAAATACAAAGTTTTCAAAGTATGTGTCCATCGCTCCAGCGCCAAGAGGATTATCGTCCCAGCGCTGTAATAGTGATCGAAATAAGAAATACGACCTGTTGAAGTCGCATCGGGTGCCCCAGCACCATAACTATACCGCGCCAGCGATACGACAGCGCCCTAGCGCTCACATCCCACAGCACCAGCGGTGAGGCCTTTTTCACGCGTCGCCCCAGCGAGAACTACATAGCACCCCAGCAGTATTACGAGTCCTAGTCCAACGAGAATTGAGATTTTCAAGCTCATATCAATCCCTATAAAAAGCCACTCGTTCTCAACCTTCAAGAAGAATCCAATACGACCCAAGAGCACCAAGAATATAGAGCACGAGTCTTGGAGAGCAATAGGAGTTTTATTGAAGCAACTTTAGAGAGGGATTTAAGGCGTTCTTCGACATCAAGAGATCTTAGGCAGTGCAATTAGAGCAATTCGACGTCTATATCGGTTTGCTATTGATTGTATCATGATTTATTATTATTTTTACTGCTGTTCTCTTGTAGCCATGAGCTAAACTTATTTTCTAGGGTTAATACTTGAACTCAATATGTGTGCTTAATTGCCATATCTTTTAAATATTTAATAAACTTAGTTCTTTGATATTCAAATTACTTGATCTTAATGCTTCAATATATCTGGCCAATATATGGTGAATGAGTTGGTAATATTATTGATAAATTCGGAAGAGGAATCATAATATTTAGACCTAGATAATTTGATGCATGATTGTAGAGTAACATTCAATGTTGCATATGCAAGTTTCAATTTAGGATAGGAATATACCTAATTGGCATGTATGATCAATAAGACCTAATCTTAATGAATCTTAATTTATTACAAGTACCATAGGAATATAGGTATTTGGTAAATTAAGATATACTTGCATGACCTTGGAAGGGGCTTGTGAATACATTAGTGTCTTGATCAATAACAAAGATTAAGAGAGTTAAATATTAGAAGATTAATCATTAGAAAGCATGTTGAGGGATAGTATTAATCCTAGATTTTCTCTATATTGCTATCAATTAAAGTCTTTGCATTGTGTTTTTGCCTTTATATTTTCTACAGTCATTCTTAGATTTTTATTTATCTGAATAATTATTAGGAAGACATAATTTTAGTAATTGGTTAAAAACAAAAAATTATCCTTGTGGGTTCGACATCCGACTTATTTAGTCTCTTTATTACTTGCATACGATAGTGTATACTTGCACTTAATTTTAAGATATAGAAATATCGCATCATTTCTACCCTAGCGCTGCAGCACTGGGTCACCACCCAGCATTGCAGCGTTGGAGATTCTGTCTCCAACGCTACAACGCTGGGGCTGAAAACCTCAGTATTGCGGCACTGAGGCTAGAAACCCAGTACTGTGGTACTGGAAGTTCTACCTCTATCACTGTGACGTTGAAGGTTCTGCCTCCAGTACTGCAGCATCAGGCCCTCAACTTAGATAGCCTCAACACTGTAGTGCCGAGTAACACCGTCGCTGCGTCCTTTAAGCTACATCTTGATTGCGCAATTTTCAATATTTGAATGGCATAATCGACAACTATGGGACATCCTAATTATGCTATAGACACTTTGATTAAGCATAAATAGCACACAAACATGCGCTTTGATACCAATTTAAAAATGTGCTATACATATGGTAAGTATGTACATTTAATTTAATTGTTTTAAACATTAGACATGCACTATATATGCAGCAGAATATTACAACATATCGCATTATACTAATGAGATAAAAAAAGAGCTCACCCTTGAAGCGTGTTTTATGCAGTATTTAAAGACGGGGTGAGATTTCTTAAGCTAAAACGATAGCTTCTTTTTCTCGGGCAGAATTAGTTGAAGTAACTCTTACTTCACTTATATATCTCCTGGCTTCTTTATATATTTTTCTTCTTCTCATTTACTTGTCTCTCAAATGAAGTAAAACAACCCTTTTATAGCATTCATGGCTACCACTTAGTTCAATAGTTTTCAAGTTTGTGTCAAACATATAACAAGCACAACATGGCGTAAAAATTTGCCTTGTCATACTTAAGTACCAAAATAGAAATGTTGGCTAAATATAATTAAGGTTAGTGGCCATTTTTAAATTGAAATAAAATTGGCATAGGTATCTTATACTTATTCATTTAGCTTGACAATGATTTTGCCTCTTAAAATCATATGTAAATTGGCCACCACATGCTAACATTTGAAGAATGACAATGCTAAATGCTTTAACATGGCCACCTCATGCTTTAAGCATGATAAATATAATTAGCTTAAAGCATTTGACTTACCAAATTGTACCAATTGAGTTATCTATTTCCTTGCGATGTGTAATGCCATTAATGATATGACATGTGGCAACAATTTAACGGATAAAGTGGTAAGTCCCACTTGCCACTTGTTAACATCTTGGACTTAACACTTAAGTTTTGTCAATTCCCTGAAAGATCCTAAAATAATTCTGACTTACCGAGAACTTCTCAGATTAAACCATTAGAACTTGTGCCAACCCCAATGCATAATAAGTACACTTCATATAGTGAAACTCCTTAAGTTCACACTCGTTTGTCTTATAGAACTCTTCTGTAAGTCTATAAAAGATGACCTTCACACACATTAAGGAAATAACAATACAATGTGTTAGACCATACAAGTTAATGTTAATACATATTTGTATAATTCCTTCGTCATTTATATCTTAAAAGAACGGAGACATAGATTAACACTGTCAAATCTTCATATACTCAACCATGAACTTATCTATAGATTTGTATTCATGTAAACAATATCCATAAACACTTTTTACAATATTGTTTATCTAAACTCTTTCCCGAGTATATTACTTATAGCTAGAATACTTTTTGGAATACAATTTTGGAACTTCAAGATATATAACTCATCTATATAAGCTGATGGATCCCATATCTACATACACTAGACTCAATAAGCATTAGACCATACCCAGTAACACCCAGTGGTCAGATTATGAAAAGTCTCTAACATGTGTGGAATCTAAGTATAGTGGATCATTCATAAGGCCACAGTGGTGCTCAGGTTAAGGACCACGAATACTACTCAACTCGAAAGGATCCTCTATTGATGGCTTTATGGGATGTTTATTGGAGATCCTAATTGAGTCTATTCAGTACTCAGTTCTCACTGAATATCTCTATGTCTATACGAGCTTCCACTAAGCTAATGACCTACTAAGACTAACCATCTAGATCATTCAGATATAGACATATACCAATCTATGATAAATAAGGTTTTCACCGACAGACTCACATCAATAAAAATAGTTCAGTATGATATTTTTTAGCACAATTTACAACAATTTACAACAATTTACAACTATGTCATTGTTAATATACTCTCAAGTGTTTGTCCCATTTTAGATAATGCTCTAACTCTTTAGATTTGGCTGACTCTTATAACCTGCTAATTTTTAGTAGTGCTAACTCTTGGCAATTATAACTCTTAGCATTGCTAACTCTTAGCCTGGGTCTAAACTCCTTTAAACTAGATCTGAACTCCTTTAGATCATATAATATCTGAAATATTACTAGCATTTTACCATATATATTTAATATTAATGATTTTATTCAAAATATTTATTGTATAAATATTAAACAATTAATATTCATACAATATTGGAATGGCACACAAACATTATTTTTAACATATAATACTTACATAATACCTTTGTCACAAGTTTCACAAATGAGAGTAGCAATTTTTAATGCTTACTTTGCTGCCTACTTATAACATTGCTTGATGTCTGCAACTTTTAATTTTTAAATCTTTAGTTAATAAATGTCTTTCCGTTAAAGAAAAACAAGTCAAATGAGGAGAAAATATTTGGAAGAGAGTTCTCTTATTGGTTACAAAAATAGGACTATTAGTGCATTATGTAACAAACCTTTTGAGCATGATATATATAGGTACATATAATGTGAGTATTATGATTATTTTTCATTAATATTTTATTCTTACTTTCAATATGAAATAAAATACTAATATTACTAATTTTTATTATATTCCTAAGTCATTGTACAAAAAGATGAAAGAGTCACACTTGACAAAGAGATTTGTTTCATTGATCCAGTGGTAGTCTCTCCAACTGAAAAGACATCAGTTAGGGCAATTGTCAATGAGCGATCACGTGTAATTACTGATCACCTTAATAGCACATCCTGCAATAAGCTTTGGCTAGTCCCATATAATCCCAAGTATGAATTCTTTATATAATGCAATATATGTTTTTTTTTTGTGATTTATTATTTTTTAATTGTTTTCATTTTTCATGGATTTAGTTTCCATTGGGTTCTTACAGTGATTGATGTGTCCACTAAAATGTTTATCATATAGATCCTTTGGGAAATCATATTTTTCATGACTTTCACACCCTCTTAAACAAGTGAGTTGTGGTGTTCTATTATTGTTTTATTTTTTTCCAACCCATAATATTTTGTACATATTAATGTAAATGGTAGTGGCATATATATATCCATTTTGCTCAAGAGCATCTCATTAACAAGTGATCTCTAATAAATTGGATTCAAGTTAAGGTAAAAATATCGCTGATTCAAAAAGTTGATTCCTCTAATTATTCAAAAATGTTATTCTATTAAATTGCTTAACAGGCTCTTATTTAAATTGGAAATGTGAAATACGGTATATATGTCATAGCTTACATGATAGATATTATAACTAATGCCACAGTACTTTCAAAAAAATATAAGTTATTTTAAGTTTGTTTACCATTTAATGCATGAGTGAAAAGTATGTATATTTAATTTTTAACTTTATTTCTCTTGCTTTTTATATTAGACAAGTTTATAGGAAAAACAGCGTACACCGAAAAAGAGATGAATGAAGTATGTGTTGAATGGGCATCTTTTGTATCTTTTATGCTTATAAATAATGGTATATTTATAATTTATAATTATAATTATTTTGTAGACAATTCTAAATTTATTTTGAAAAATGTACTTAAAAAATTAAGCAATGTATTAATTTTTCAAGAATTGCTAATTGGCTTTTGGAGCTAATGTTGGTAGTAAATAAAAATTTCTGTTTTAATAAAATAAACGTAGCGGAAGTCAGATCGTCTTGTTCATAATTATATGTATAAGGATAGAAGATTACCTCAATTCCTCGCTATAGGAAAGACAACGTACACCGAAAAAGAGATAGATGAAGTATGTGTTGAATGGGCATCTTTTGTATCTTTCATGCTTTTAAATAATGGTACATTTTTAATTATAATTATAATTATTTTGTAGACAATTCTAAATTTATTTTGAAAAATGTACTTAAAAAATTAAGCAATGTATTAATTTTTCAAGAATTGCTGATTGGCTTTTAGAGCGAATGTTTGTAGTAAATAAATATTTCTGTTTTAATAAAATAAACGTAGCGGAAGCCAGATCGTTTTTATAATTATATGTATAAGGATAGAAGATTACCTCAATTTTTCGCTATGACAAATCTTGAATTGATTGGCTGTAATCTTATCTACTATTCTCAATCTTCAAACTTAACGCATGTGGGCACGTGGATCTTTTCTTAATCCCTAAAATCACTAATAGCCAAATCTGAGAGAATGGTAATAACCAAATTCTTTTTCCATGTTAGAATACATAAAAAAAAGTTTTTGGTTATATTTGTTGTATATTATTACTGCCCCATATCTCCTATATATATATAGGAATCTCTCTTAGGTATTTTGAATTAGATTAGGATTAAGAAATTAGAGTTTGATTAGGATTTGAGCTAGTAGAGGGACTATAAGACCCATGGACTTCCTAGCTTCAACTTAAAAGGCTTAGTCTTTATTATCTCATAATATACCAATTCTTCTAAGTTAACCTCAAGCTATTCCACTAAAAGTCAAGGGCTGTACTGTAGTAACCTATGTTATTAAGTAAAAACCTATTTAATTAAAACTCCTTTTAATTAAACTTGACTTGGTTTTTAGACAAATATTAACCCTCTAGTTGATGTCCATAATTAAAGTTAGGCCATGAAAAAAATGTCTTGCCTCTTTAATTACTTATTTGCCCTTAAGTCACTGAATGCTCTAATGATCACTTTTAATATGTCTATTTTATAAATAAATTTACAAATAAATATTATTATTCAATAAATTATTTATTGAATAAACTATGGTCACAGATTCTAATGATCAAGTATTGCAAACATCTTAGGTGGATATTAATTATTAGATTTTATCTTACAAATATATGTTCCTACGACTCATGAAATTATATCTCCAACCTATTAAGGTTTTGGCCGTTTATATGGATCTCACTTCGTGATAACTCAAAAGATACAACGCATGAATGTAAGTTCATTACCTGTTCAGGATTAAGATCAATCAAGTTTATTAAAATTTTTATGAATTAAGATTTACGACATTTAGTTAACCAGATCGAAATTCATAGTAATCATGTTCAATGTAACATATACACTAGTTTTTATATTCAAAGTCTCTACTTCAATGATCAAAGTAAATTATCCATTATAAGAAGGAGAAAAATTACAACGTTACATAGTAAAATGCCATTTTCATTAATGGTTGTAAACTAGTTTTAATTTATAAAGAACTTATGATCTATACCCTCTGTATTAGCATCATATGCTTAATACATAGATCACATATTTTATAAATATGAGCTTATCAATATATGCTCAATCATACGTATGAATAGACTTTTATTAATTGAATAAAAACATTACTTCACATGCTTTAAGGGCATAAAATAATATTATATGTCTAACAATCTCCTACTTGCCCTAAAGTATGCCAAGTAATTGTTAATCCCCTATATTATTCATATGAGTTTCAAAACTCTTTGTTGGCAATGACTTAGGTGAATGGATCCACTAAATTATCCGTTTACGCAATTTTAAATACCACGACCTCACCATTTTGTACACAACTCTCTTACCAAACATTATTTCCTCTCAATGTGTTTTCTTCTCTTGTGGTATTCAGTTCTTTAGACTGTGCTACAACCATGCTATTATTTTAATAAAAAACAATAGGCATCTAAGCCCTAGGTACCCCTTAAGCTCCATAAGGAACTTCCAAAGCTATATAACCTATTTTATAGCTTCTGATGCAGCTACATATTCAGCTTCTATGGTGAAATTTGCAATACATGATTACTTTACACTCTTTAAACTTATAGCTTCACCACTTAAAGTAAACACATTTCATGAGGTAGATCTTCGGGCATCTTTATCTGCTTAGAAATATGAATCTGTATACCCTATAGGTATAAGATCCTTACTGGAATACGCAAACATATAATCTTTCATTCTTCGAAGGTACTTAAATATATGCTTTACTGCAGTTCAGTGTTCTGGTTCTAGATTAGATTGATATCTATTGACCATGCCGACTACATAATAAATATCTGGTCTAGTACATAGTATTGCATACATGAGACTTCCTACTGCTAATGCATAAGAAATTCCTCTCATGTGATCTACCTCTTTAAAAGTTTTAAGACACTGATTGTTGGATAGATCAATTCCATGTCTAAAAGAAAGTGATCATTTTTTAGATTCATGGATAGTAAACCTAACCAGAATTTTATCTATATATGTAGCTTGAGATAAAGCTAACCTCTTATTTTTACGATCTTGCAATAACTTAATTCCAAGGATGTAACTAGCTTTACCTAAGTCCTTCATATTAAATTGGTTAGAAAACTAAATTTTTACTGATGATAATGCCCCTACATCATTTTCAATGAGTAGTATATCATCTATATACAGGACTAAAAAAACCACCAACTGTTCATCTATCTTTTTTAAACATAAGGCTCATCAAGATTTTGATCAAAAACAAATGATTTGATTGCCAGATTAAATATGATGTTCCACGATGTAGATGCCTATTTAAGCCCATAGATAGATTTTTGCAGTTTACAAACCATATACTCTTGGCCTTTAGCTATAAAACCATCTAGTTGTATCATATAGATACTTCCTTTAATATTATCATTAAGAAAGACAGTCTTGACATCTATTTTTCAAATCTCATAATCAATATTTGCTACAATAGATAAGAGAATTCCAATAGACTTTAGCGTGGCTATTGGCGAAAAGGTCTCCTCATAATTGATACCTTATTTCTGAGTGTACCCTTTAACAACAAGCCTAGCTTTGAAGGTTTCCACGTTCTCATCTACCCCTCTCTTTCTCTTATTGACTTATTTACACCCTATGGGTTTTATCCCTTCAGGTTTCTCTATAAGTTCTCTGACTTTATTGGAATACATGAAATCTGTTTCTGATTTTATAACTTTATGCCAATGGTTTACATCTTTATCAACCATTGCTTCATCATAGCTAGTGAGATCTAGTTCATACTTATTAGAGATTGCTTGAAAAGACTCTTCAATTAACATGTACTTAGTTGGACATCTAATAATCCTCCTACTATGATGAAGTACTAGTGGTTGTTATTTTATAACTAGCTCTGGTTGGTTATTATGTTCTGGATTGAGAATTAACTCATTGACTTTATCAGGCACAATATTAGAGTTTTTAGATAACTCATTAAGAATTATCTTACTCCTAGGCTTGAAGTATTTCATATAGTATTCTTCAAGAAAGATTGAATTAATGCTAACTAATACTTTCTTATCTTGAGAACTATAGAAAAGACTTTCTTTTGTTTGTTTAGGATAGCCAACAAATAGACAAACTTCTGACTTAGATTTCAACTTATTTGTCTTCCCTTTTAGCACATGAGCTGGACAACCCTATATATATGTTATGTAAACTTGGTTTATGTCCTATTCACATTTGCAGAGGTATTTTAAGGACTGACTTAGATGGAATTAAGTTAAGAAGATACATGATTGTTTCTAAAGCATAACCCCAGAACAAGATAGCTAAAGTTGAATAACTTATCATTGACCTCACTATTTCAAAAAGAGTTATATTTCTTCTTTTTGCTATACCATTTTGCTAGGGTGATCTTGGTGAAGTCAATTGGGATAATATCCCATTGTCTAACAAATAGGTCCTGAACTCACTATAGAGGTATTAGTCACCTCGATTAAATCGAAGTGCCTTTATGTGTTTTCCTAATTGCCTTTCCACTTTTGCCTGAAATTCCTTGAGTTTATCAAACGCCTTAGACTTGTGGCGCATTAGGTATATATAACTAAATTTAGAATAATCATTAATGAAAGTGATGAAATATTCATAACCTCCTCTATCTTGTGTGCTTATGGGCCTATACATGTCAGAGTGTACTATTTTTAATGTTTCAATGGCTCTATTACCTTTAACATTAAAGGGTCTTCTGGTCATTTTGCCTTCTATACAAGATTTGTAGATTGGTAATGGTTCAATATCCAATGAACTCAAAGGTCTATCTTTGACCAGTTTTTGAATTCTATCTAGACTAATATGACCAAGATGTAAATGCCATAGATAGGTTTGATTAGTGGGAGTCACTTTAATCCTCTTATAGTGATTAGATTCATTATTCAATTTTGTACCAAGCAGTGAGTTGATTTTAGGAAATATGCAGTATAAACTGTTAACTAGTGTACTGGAATATAAAAACGACTTATTTCTTTTGATTACCACAATTTAGTCAAATTAATAGAATATACAAAATGATTCAAATAATTAACTGAAATCAAATTATGTTTAAGTTCTAATACTAACAAATAATCATCTAATATTAAAGTCCTAAAATCATCAAAATGGAGACAAACTCCCACTACATTGGTTGTAATAATTGCACCATTTTCTAGCCTAAGACTGATCCCTCTTTCATTGAGTGATTTAGTTTCTTGGAACCCTTACAAAGATTTACAAATTTGATTAGTGGCTCTAGAATCTATTATCCAGAAATTTATAGAGTCAACCACCAAACATGTTTCAATGAAAAGAATATTACTAGAAGATAAGTTGCCCTTTTAGGTATTAAAAACTTAACTAAATGACAGTTTCTCTTTCAATGCCCTTTAATGCCACATTGAAAATATTTTTCTTTGGGCCTTACTACGTTTTTATGAATTTGTACAAATCCTAAATTAGATACTTTCTTTGGCTTGTTCTTCTTCTTCTTACTACTTTTTCCCTTAGGATTGAGACCAAAAGAGGAAGATTGGCCCTTTAGTCAAGTGACTATTATAAGCATCTATTTCATTTTAGAGTGTATTTTCATTAGGTTTTAGATGGCATTTATTAGTCAAGATATATCTGTGCCTTTTAGCTGTGAGTTCAATATCTAAGTTCCTTTCCCAATCTACATAATTATTTATGGTTAACTTGTTTTAGTTTAGAATGAATGCTAGTGGGATGAATGAAGACATAATTCTAAAAAGTAAAATCATACATGAGCATACATTATCTAATAGCAGCTGAAACTTTTGCATGAATGCATAAAATACATTTATGTAGAACTCTTTAACTACATTATGCATCGATAATCTAAATTCCATTCAAACTATGCCTCTGTAGTGTGGTCATACCCGTCATGAATCAGACTAGTAATATACTAATTTATTATTATTCCCTAGATATCTCATATCAAATAATAATAAACTATCGATTCTTTAGCCTTTATATTTAATTGACAAGAACTCTGTAGGGAGGATATCAATCAACCTAAGTTGAGTGTACAACCATTATTTTAATCCTTTATATTTCATAATTAAAAAAGCCACCGTAGGGTAGTCAATTTCACATGAATCCTATATTGGATCTTATCTTTTAAGGAAGTCCTATCTAGTAACCAGTTCTAATTAATACCCTATGTAGGGAGCTCACAAGGTTTGAGGTAAGGCATTAATCAACCTTACTATAGAACCAATAATAGAGGCTGTGAACTTTATGCCTAAAGCCCTCTCTCACTCAATATTTTAATCTTTAGAGTTTTTAATTTTAATATACCAATTAATTTATAAAATGATGTTGTACTCATTAATCTCTAATTTTATTTTCATAAAATAATTAATAAGTTGACGTCAAATAATAAATTAATATAATATTAAAAAATATGACAATAATCTTACCCTAATCTCATTAGAACATTAATGTCATACAAGATGATATATTTTATGCATGGACATATGAATGTGGCACTATTAATCTATATGACATGTTATTCATTCAATTAATTAACTCGATAAATGAATAACCTCATAATTTATGGTTTTTCCTAAGAAGAAAAATATTTAAAACTAAGTTTAAATTCTTTAAAGTCTTCCTTGAAGTCAAATTGGGCTCTTCTATAATGTTACCTCTTCTTGTTTGTCTCCTTTTATGGGCTTAGAATTTTGGTCTTTTAATTTCTTTTGGTCCATTTATTTTTAAAAATAAATTATGCATATTTTAACCTTAAAATTTCTGTGGGCCTTCTAAAACAAATTTCAATAAAAAATATTTTTAGACCCAATAATTTTAATAAAATAGTTAAAATAAAATTTTATAAAATTTGAACAAAATTAAAAATATTTTAGGTCAACTTTGAATTTGCAAATATTCAAAAAATTAGTCTAAAATAAATTTGGATCAAACTTGGGACCTATTTGTAAATTTTTTAAAGTTTTCTAATCAAACTGTAATTGTCTAAAATTTAGAGGGGTCTGAGTGAGAATAAATTATTATGTTAGGCCTTTACATAAGTGATAAACGTTTAAAGACCAATTTGTAATATATGCAAATTAACTTAACCAAAACAAAATTAATTCAAAATTAAGGAGGCCTAGTGATATTTACCAGATGAACCTCATTCACCTTCACACGGCTGCCTCCCACCTTTCTTCTTTCCCAAATTTTTTTCGTTTTTCTTTTTCCATTTTTTTACAACCAAAATAATTATAAATATATCTTCTTTAGATTTCAAATAAAAACCCTAAGCCTATTTAATTGGCTTACAAAGAAATTTAAAAAATTACTAAGAATTAACCTATCTAAGAGGAGAAATTGTGATATTATTTCATCACCCATTTTTATTACAATTTTAAGAAAATAAATACAAGTAAATATCTAACCATGAATTATTGAACATAATCATTCCTCACATAATTAATAAAAATAACAAATATAGATTAGTATGTAATTGGTGCCACAATAATCAATTACTACCATACACAAAATAAAGTATACATGTAATATGAAATAAGCTAGTTCTGATACCAGTTGTTGGTAGTAAATAAAATTTTCTCTTTTATTAAAATAAACGCAGCAGAAGCCAGATCGTCTTATTCATAATTACATGTATAGGCATAGAAGATTACCTTAATTCCTCGCTATGGCAAATCTTGAATTGATTGGCTGCAATCTTCTTTATTATCCTCAATCTTCAAACTCAACGCGTGTAAGCAGGTTGATCTTTTCTTAATCTCTAAAATCACTAATATCCAAATATGAGAGAATGGTAATAACCAAATTATTTTTTTATATTAGAATATGTAAAAAGAATTTGTCTGGTTATATTTGTTGTATATTATTATTACCCTATATCTCTTATATATATATATATAAATCTCCCTTGGATATTTTGAATTGGATTAGGATTAGAAAATTAGAGTTTGATTAGGATTTAAGCTAGTAGAGAGACTACAAGACCATAACCTTCCTAGTTCCAACTTAAAAGGCTTAGTTCTTATTATCTCATAATACACCAATTCTTCTAAGTTAATTCTAGATTATTCCATTAAAAGCCAAGGACTGTACTCTAGTAACTCATGTTATTAAGTAAAAACCTATTTAATTAAAACTCCTTTTAATTAAACTAGGCTTGGTCTTTAGATCAATAATAACCACTTAATTGACCATCTAATTGATGTCCATAATTAAAGTTAGGCCATGGAAAAAATGTCTTGCCTCTTTATTTACTTATTTGCCCTTAAGTCACTGAATGCTCTAATGATCACTTTTAATATGTCTATTTTGTAAATAAATTTATAAATAAATATTATTATTCAATAAATAATTTATTGAATAAACCATGACCACAAATTCTAATGATCAAGTACTGCAAACAGCTTAGGTGGACATAATTATTAGATTCCATCTTACAAATATATGTTCCTACGACTCATGAAATTATATCTCTAAGCTATCAAGGTTTTGACCATTTATATGGATCTCACTCTGTGATAACTCAAAAGATATGATACATGAATTTAAGTTCATTACTTGCTCAGGATTAAGATCAATCAAGCTTATTAAAGCTTTTGTGAATTAATATCTACGACATTTAGTTAACTAGATCGAAATTCACAGTAGTCCCTGTCAATGTAATAAATATTCTAGTTTTTCTACTCAAAGTTTCTACTTCAATGATCAAGGTAAATCATCCACTATAAGAAGGAGAAAAATTACAACCGTATATAATGAAATGCCTTTTTCATTAATGGTTGTGAACTAGATTTAATTTATAAATAACTTATGATCAATACCCTATGTATTAGTATCTTATACCTAATAGATAGATCACATATTTCATAAATATAGGCTTATCAATGTATGCTTAATCATACTATGAATAAACTTTTATTAACCAAATAAAAATATTATTTCACATGCGTTAAGGGCATAAAATAACATTATATATCTAACAGCTACTACTTTGGGTAATTGTTGGGTACATAGATGTTGCTGAATGTTTATATTTACTTGTTGCTGCTTATAAAAATTGTTGGGAATTGTTGAATGTTGATGGATGTTGCTCAATATTTGTACTATCCTGTTGTTCCTGAAGGATTTATTGATGTTTGAAGGATGTATGTTGCTATTTGAAGGATTTGTTGATGTATGTTTGAAGGATAATGTTTGAATGATTTGATGATGTATGTGGCCTTATTGATGAATGTTTGTACATTGTGTTGCTTATGGTAATTATTGGGCTACTTGCTCTGTGGCTTATTGTTGAATGTTACAAATATGTGTTGAAGTTAAATATTTGTAAACTATTATTATTATAAATATTTTGTAAATTATTATTAAAATATATATAAAAGCAAAAATCATAAAAAAATAAATCATATATTGAAAGCAAATAAATTTAATGACATTTATTACAAAACTGTGATAGACATCTATAATTTCTTAATTTGATTAATTACTCATTTTAATAAGAATATTACGCTTTTTATATATTTATTATTATTTTATAAGTTTGAAGTTAATGGAGCAATTGGGGATGAAAATCTAAAGAAAATAAGGCAAAATATCAAATTGCTATAGTAACTTGCTACATCAAATCGCTACAATATCATATGGACAATGATTTGGCTACAATATCGTTGAAGTGGTGAATAGTATTTTTCTCCAGTGAAAATTCTAGTCCCTAAAATATATGGTTGTACGCAGTGAACAGTATACATAAATAGTATGTCATAAATAATACCTCGTAAACAGTACATGCGCTACAATACTTTTTGCTCATGTGATGAACATTTTTGCTATAGTGGTAAACAATGCGATTTTCCTGAACTTAAAAAAAATATAACTCCAAGACTCTAATCAATCCTTATATAAAAGTCACTTATTCCAAACCTCAAAGAACATATAACTTAGAGTTCTTAGAGCTATAGTACATAGAAAGATAACAATTTTAGGGGGAGAAGCAAGATGAATTCAATGAAGCAAGAGATTATTGATGAATCTTTAGCGTATCAACCAACTGTGAATTGACGTCTATATTGGTTTTCTTTTGATTGTATCATTTTTATTTTATTTTTTAGCCATAAATTCTCTTATTATCATGAGCTAATTTCTTTGTTAGGGTTATTACTTAAATTCAATATGTGAGCTTAATTGTTATATCTTTTTTATATTTATTTGAACTCTACTCTCTATTATTCAAATTATTTGTTCTTAATACTTCATAATATTCTATCAATATTATGATTGATTTGGTAATACTTTGATAAACTCAAAAGAGGCATCACTTCATTTAGACATAAATAATTTGATGCATAATTGTATAGTAACATTTAATGTTGCATATGCAAGTTTTGAATTAGGATATGAATATACCTAATTAGCATGTATGGTCAATAAGACTTGTTTTTAATGAATTTTAATTTATTATAAGTACCATAGGAATATAGGTATTTGGTAAATTAGGATATACTTGTATGACCTTGGGAGAGGCTTTTAATACATTAGTGTCTTGATCAATAATAAGAATTGAGAGATATAAATATTAAGATTAATCTTTAGAAAACCTATTCAAAAAAAGTAATTACCCATAAGCTTTCTTTATATTGTTATCTTCTTATTTTATTTGAGTTATGTCATTTATTTTTTGCACTTTTATTTTACTTAAATTTATTGCAAAATTAAGATTTAGTTTTTTTTTAAAAAACAATTACAAGAAAGATATAATTTTGGCACTTAATCAAAAATAAAAATTATCCCTATGGATTCAACATTCGACTTTATAAATTCCTTTATTATTTGTTACAATAGTGTATACTTGCACTTGATTTTAAGATATAAACATATCGCATCAATTTATTACAAAATTGTGATAGATATTACGCTATGACGTTATCATATCTAACCTCATCATGACATCACGTGCCATATCATTAGCCATATCATCATCCACATTATCAAATTCTGCTGATGTGGCATATGCTATCAATATAATTACCTCAACATGACATCATTATATAATGTCATTATGACATCATTGTCATATTATGTACTACGTTAAATGCCATGTTAGAAGACACATATGCATCTGCATGTCAATAAAGTGTCACGTGGATATTTACATGTCACAAATATAAAATATAGTCACATATTTGTGATAGAATAAATCTATCACAAATTAGGAGTATTACAAATTTATGATAGAAAATATCTATCGCAAATTTGTGAGGGGTCTTTAAGTGATAGAGAAAATCTATCACAAAACTACATTTGTGATAGATAATAACTATCACAAAATTATTATTTTTTTAATAGTGTTAGTTTGTGTAGAAAATTAGAAGGCGGCTAAGTAGGATTTTGTAGCCTTCTGGGTTCGTCAATCATGGTTCCTTTCCTTTTTAAAATATTTTATAATTACTTTCGATTTATTTTCGAAATTAACTAATTTAATATCATTTAAATGCAATATATAATAACTCAATTGTTTCATAGTAATTTAATCAACTATTTATAATATGATCATTATATTATTTTAAATAAATTATTTTATTATATTTGAAAGCTCCAAATTTAAAATTCTTCAAAAATTATGTCTTAGCCCATTAAGTTGTCTCGAATTAACGTGAAGAAGATGAGCACTGTCCTCCTGCAAAAAAGAACACTCTGATACTCAAGTCAGTGTATGATCAAAATAAGTATGCGGTGTGTGGGAGTGCTCCTTATCAACAAGATAATGCTCTATATAATTTGTGTAATGTGTATGCTTACAATGTTATCGAATGAATGTAAATGAATGAAGCTTACTTTTTTATATTACAACATGGAAAAGTTTCAATCATAATCTATATGCAATAATAGAGTTTAAGTTAACTATAATATAATCATGTTTATGATAAGATGATAATTTTAAGTCATCTTATCATGGGATTGTGTGATAAAATATTAATCATGTATTAGATAAGAGACATCATACAAAGAAATTCATGCTCAAGTAGAATTATAATTCAAGAACAAAGAAGCAGTGTACTCATATTCTTGTTTTTGTTGGATAATTCTGTATTTTATTTTTCTTTTCAGGGTTATTTTAGTTTTTTTTTATCTTTTTGAATTCAATCCACTCCTTTTCAATGAATAGACTTTGTTTTTGTGCCTTTTTATTCATTCGGGCTGCTTTGTTTTCTCTTTTAGGCCCAAAACTTCCTTTAATTTTTATAGGCTTTTATGTATGAGTAAAATAAGTTGTTGAGCTTATTAATAATAGGCCTAACAATATTCAATTACTCTAAAATGGAAATTTTCTTTTCCTATAATCAATTACTTCACTTAATTTATGTTATATTTCTAACAAGGTCAAATCACAAAGACAATCACCATTTAATTAGGTATAATGCTTCTAAATAATAATATTATATATTAATTGATGAAGTTTAGTCCAAGCTGCAACTAAAATTTTGTGTTGTGTATTACATGGAATATATTGTTATATCCCGTGGCATTATTATATTAGCATGATAATTAAAATTATTTGCGTGAAACATAACACTTGTTTTAATAATGTATATAATTATTTTCCCTTAATTATTTGCGTGAAACATAACACTTGTTTTAATAATGTATATAATTATTTTCCCTTAAGTAGGGGATCAAAACAAATTAAGCAACAAATCTATAAACTCACATAACAAACTAATTATTTTTGTCCAAAATTTCAACATTTATAAATATTGCAAAATACTATTATTTTACTTGTTAGATATTCATTGTTTAATTATAATGGAAATATCTAACATAATAAATAGTCTAACTAATAGCTAGGAAAAAGGAATGTCTTTTCTATATCATGTTGGAGTATAATGATTAAGGAAATAGCTATCCTGGTTGTTAAAATTTTTTCTTCTAAAATTAGTAGACAAATAATAACATGAGATGGGATTAATATGAAAATATTTGGATCCTTTATTTACACCTCTTTTTTTTATATATTTTTTTTATCTTTATTGACAAAAAAAATTGATCTTCTGATCAGTAAGTTTAAGTTTTAAATTTGTTTATTGAGAGAACGATTACGGGCCTGTTGAACATTTTCCTTTTGACTATCGGCATGATTGGGATGACTGAGATCCAAAACTAAGGCCACTTACCTTATGAATGGTATATGTTGAAGATCATGGTTGTTTATCTTATTGGGGATGCGTATTAACCTTCTCCCTTAATTCTCCGAATCATTTCCTAAATGAAAGGGATGGTAGTTTTGGGTTCAATTTTTTGTTGCTCGAGGTTTGGCACTCCTTGGGGCTATTTGATTAATGGGAGATCAAATAGCCTGAGGTGTACTTGGTTCTAAATCCGTTTTAGCTCAAGATTGTTGCTAATACCTCGAAAAGTTTAGGCGGCCTATGGTGATTTGCTTAGGCCCGTCCTTGGAGGGAGGGGATTTAGGCCTATTACTCTAGGCTAACTTCAGAGATGGGCTAAGTCTGTGGTTGGTTTGATTGTGAGAGAGGAACATGGGTTCACCAGTTTCTAGTTTCAACTAGTCGAGTGGCTAGCACTCAAGTATTTTAGGATCTTAAATCACTCGTTATTATGGCGAGTCTTATCAAAATCCTTATGCACCGTCTAATATCTCTTCACAACCCTAAAATGTTATAATACAAAAGACTTGAAGCATCACGTCTCCTTGTACATTGGCTAACCTGGTTTGTTTATTTTTTATCGAATGGTCAAGGTTGGGTTGTTATGAGGTTAGGGTATTTATTGCGCTTATAGACTGAGCTAACACATCAGTACATTTGAAGAGAGACATTTATTTAGGCTCAAAAGGATTTTGTCCATCCATTTTAAATAAACGGTGAAGATTGAATCTACTCTAAGGCTATAAAAACCCTCATTGGAGTCCTTCTAAAATTTTGCTCATTGTTTTCACTTTCTTCTTAGCCAAGCAAGAGAGAGAAAGTGTTATTGTATTATTGTGTTATCGTGTTGTTGCAAGGATAAAGAGAAGTAGTTTTTTTTGTAAATTCTGATTCTTTGTTACAATAGGTTGGTGATTTTCCCTTTTCCTGTTTTTCCTGCCATGAGCCTTTATACTACTGTGTTCTTGCCATAGACTTGTAGTTTTCTTTTTCTTTTGGTTTATACTGAGAGTCTGCCATGTTTTCTCTGCTCTGGGTATATCCTGTCATTCCTTGCCCATTAAATAGCCTCAGTTCTAAGGTTATAAAAAATTTATTTTGATGGCTTTAGGAAATATAGATGGTTCAAATGTGGGCTTGCCTCTAATAGATAGAAAATTTATTTTGATGGCTTCAGGAAATATAAATGGTTCAAATATGGGTTTTGCCTCTAATAGACATGATTGATGAGGAAGAAATATTAGATGAGGTCCCACATGTGGGGCCAGAGAGAGAGGTAGTAAGGCCTCTACCTCGAGTAATAATGAGGTTCCCTGATCTCTAAAGCCAGTTTTGGCTATGACAGAGTATAGAATGGGAAAAGAGTTGCTCAAGGATGAGGTTTATAGGATTAATGGGTGGAGATTACACTCTGTACGATTCTAATAATAAGAGATTAGACGGCATTGACCTAGAGGAGCCTAAATTTGAGTTAAACATTGGGTATTAAAGGTCTCATATTACTTAAGAGGACGTTGATAACCTTAGAATTAGATATAGCATTCCTAAACTAGTAATAATGAGGCTTTGAACCCTAATGATTTCTCGAGCCATCTTGACCTTGGGGAGGTAGCTATTTATGTTAAGTTTCTTGAGTGAAGATTTATGATCCTCATACAACCTTATTTTGCTAAGATAATAGACCGTTTAGAAGTAGCTACTTCTTAGCACGTACTTAACTCGTGATGAGTTTTGGTCGGCCTTTTCTAGGCAAGAGCAGGATTGTCCCCATCCTACTTTTAAAAGCTTTATTGCCTTTATTATTTCAAACATAATGTTGCAGAGTATAAGGGTTTTTATTACTTCTTTTTCCATCCATCTTGGGTCATTTTTCTACCAACAAGGGTTGAAAAGAGAATTAGTTTTTCACTGATGGTGAGTGGGGTCAGAAAGTCTCCAGACTACAAGCAAAGGGGAATTAAGTCATTCCTACCGCTTTTTCCTTAAATGCAATTTATTTCTTTATCCTTTATGTACTTTTTTCTAACCACAGTCTTTTATTCCTACTTATATATTCATTTGACCAATCAGAAAGTATCCATCGCATGCTTGGCTTGAATAAAAGCTTCCTTGAAGAATATTACCCCAGTTAAGGGTCTCTTTTCTATGCTTACCCTAAGATAAGTTGGTTTAATACATGAGTTACCTTATAACATCCCTAAAAAAAGAAGTATGCTCTTAGTTGCTTTTCCTCATTACAATGTATCAAGTACTTATTTAGTTAATTTTTTTTTTACAGAGATGCCAGATTAAAGAGGTGATTAGAGAAAAAAGAATCGGGTTGAAAGATTAGGGTAAATGAATCAAGACTTAAAACTTGATGTAGTTATGAAATTGCTTTATAAATATGGCTATAAAAACCTCAGAATGAGTAGAGGCATGATATTTCTTGGGGAGAAGGGGCGAGGTCGCAATAGCCTAAGGATAGCTCAGGGTTGGATAGCCCAAAAAGGCGTTAAGGCCAAGAGAACCTAGGGGGTGGTAGGAGTGTAAGACCCCAAAAGCCATTTCATGAGTCTTTAGTTGCCTATATTTCCCCAAAGACCTAGCCTTAGGGATGAATGATGTAGAATGAGTGGTGCCTATAGGGAAGATTGCTCAATCCCTTACACCACCTTGATACCCTCAGAGGCTTCGGCATTTAACCAGTGCCTAGAGTTCAAGGGTTCCTTCTTTAGAAGAGATTCGAGAACATGAGGGTCCCTTTCTCATAATGACTCATAACATGCTCATCCCTAAAAAGTGTGAAGATCTAGAATTTATGATCCCGATTATATGCCAAATTAAAAGATACATGAA
Source organism: Ailanthus altissimus (assembly GCA_946807835.1). Classification (NCBI taxonomy): domain Eukaryota; kingdom Viridiplantae; phylum Streptophyta; class Magnoliopsida; order Sapindales; family Simaroubaceae; genus Ailanthus; species Ailanthus altissimus. Next base: position 16,006,390 of record OX327684.1, read on the forward strand.
ATTATATATGGCTTAGTAGATATCTAAGCTGGACTTAATCTCAGAGTTTAACATCGTAGTTGTGACAATGATAGAGTTAAATTTTGCACCTACCCTTTTTCTTCTTTTCATTATAAGCATTTCACTTTCCATCTTCTTCTCTCTTCTTTTTTTAGATAACTTATGCTATTTCTAGGTGCTGAATGGATGTGGTTTGGGTAATGCTGAATGCCTAACAGCTTGGGAGCAACATGTGCTAAGCTAAGCATGAGACGTAGCACGTAAAGTAGGAGGCTGAGCAAGTTAAGGCCAAAGTAAAAGAGATTGCAACTTGGGTGGAGGCTTTCGAGATGTCTTGAGTTAGGCGGATAGAAAGGTCTCCGAGCTGGAAAGGCAAAAAGCCTTGCTTGAGCAAGAAAAGGCTGCTGTTGTAGTCGCTGCAGAAACTTGAGCTTTAAAGCTGGCTCATCAGAATAGCCTGATATAACAGCAACTAAATGAAAAATATGGGACGCTAGAGTTCTTAGAGTTATCAAAGTTGGATATGGCCAAACAGGTCGAGGATCTTACTACAGAAAACCATGAGGCTTGGTTGAGGGGACATGGAAGGTTTCCACATAGGGATTGAGAATAGTTTCAGCCACAACGTTGATTTCTTCGAGGAAAACTATTCCACTACTGACCTCAAATGTTGCTGTGTATGGTATCACAATGTTTTAATGCATCAAGAGGAAAGACTTTGGGTACTCAAGGTGTTTCTACTTTCAATCCTTAAACTATTCGAGTGGTCCCTACTATTGCTGATCCTGCCTTGAAACTTTCTCTAGGCCACTTTTAGAGTGTAAATCCACTATCTAACGTTACTACAAATATTTCTCTATTGTTCCTGCTATTTTCGAGGCCCCAATGACGGTCATTACAGTAAGGTCTATGAAGTGTTCTCTTCCGACTTAGGTGGTTTTTCTATAACTACTGTAAAGAATGAGCCCAAAGCTAACCTGTCTCTTATTGGTGAGACAACTGATTCGAGGGTGCCTCATGGTGTTGCCTCTACAGCTTAAACTCCTAAGTGGATGTGCTTTTTCTAGATTTATTATTTTTCGAGCAATTACACCTATTTAAACTGTGTCATATTTCTTTTACTTTACTGGGTAGATAAGCCCCATAATTTTGGCTTTTTATTTAGAGTACAGTAATTGGATCTTTCAATATTTCAATCTTTCTTAATGTCTTTTTTTATTGATCCCGAGTAGTCTAATACATTTTGAAAGACCCGTGCTAATTTCTTTTTAGTTTGAGATTCTTTATAGATTAGTTGTTAATTTGCGTGATGCCTTGTGTGGGTATCCTTTACGAGGGTTGAATCCTCTAGCTAAGATTTGAGAATGATATTAACTTGAGATTAATTCTGACTTGGGGAAACCTTTATGGTTAAAACCTTTTGTAAGAGCTTAAACTCTCCTTCAGGACATCTGTTTTACCCTCGTTAGGGTATCCTTATAAAAGTCCAACCTTTCCATAAAGACCTAGATTCTAATGATTTAAGATTGATTTTGACTTAGGGAACCCCTAGTGGGGGAGACCATTGTAAGAGTCAAACCCTCCCATATGATATCCTTTTTACCCTCAACTCGCATGAACCCACATTGGGGTATTCTTTGTAAAAGTTGAACCTGTTCACAAGAACCTTGATTATAATGATTTGAGATTGATTTTGACTTGGGAGACCTTCACAGAGTTGAACCTTTCTACAGAACTTTCATTTTACCCTCAACCCGTATAACACCTCTATGGGGGGTATCCTTTATGAGAGTTAAATCCTCCTACAGGACATCCACTTTACCTTAACCTACAGACCCCCTGTGGGGTATCATTTTTTAGAGTCAAACCCTCCTATAAGGACTTTAATTCTAATGATTTGTTGAATTTAACTTGTGGGACTCCTCGTAAAGAAGGCCTTTATGAGAGTCAAACCTTCATATAGGACATTTATTTTACTTTGACTTGTATGACCCTTCATAAGGATCTTAATTCGGATTATTTGTTGATTTCAACCTAGGGGACCCCTCGTAGAGGAGACCTTCTTGAGAGTCAAACTCTCCCGTAGGATAATCATTTTACCTCTGACCCGCATAACGCTCATTTGGGGGTATCCTTTTGAAATTCAAACCCTTTCATAAAGACCTTGATTTTTATAATTTATTGATTTCGACTTGGGGCACCTTTCATAGGGGAGGCCATTATAAGAGTCGAGCCCTCCATAAGACATTCGTTTTACCCCTAGTTTATATAAACCCTCGCAGGGGTATCATTTATGAGAGTCAAACTCTTTTACAAGGTTTTTGATTATGATGATTTGATATTCTGACTTAAGGACCATTTGGGGGTTTATTTTTCAACTCGTGTTCATGCAAGATAAGAGATTTTTCATCAAAAGAATTCAAAAGTTTTATTCATTTCCATAAACTTGGATACATGCTTTAGAATTTCATAAATTCAAAAAATAAATGGATGATTCACTCACGGATAATACTTTTTTAGTAGCTCAAAATTCCAAGATTTTCTTATTTTCTTGCCGTTGGCATATTCTAATTCAAAAGCCTCTACCCTAATTCTCTTGGTCACTTTATAGAGCTCTTCCTAGATCAGCCTAAGGACTCTTTCCTCTGGATTATTTGCATTGGGGAGCACTTTTTGAAGCACAAGGTCACCTACTATGAATTTGCGAGCTCGTATCATTTTGTTGTAATATCTTACCACCTTTTGTTAGTAAGCTGCTATGCAAACCTGTGATTTCTCCCTTTTCTATTTTAACAAGTCTAAATTTTCTTTTGATCAACTCATCATTAGTTGCATTTGAGAAGTGTAATATGCGGTGAGTTGGGGTGTCAATATTAGCGGGGGTCATGGCTTCACAACCAAATTGAGTAAGAATGATGTTTCTCTCGTGGTAGTATTTTTGATAGTTCTTAAAACCCAAATCATCTTAGGTAGTTCTTCAACCTACCCTCATTTCCTTTCAGTTAAATTTTTTAGTAGCTTCTTGATGATCTTGTTGGTTGATTCCACTTAGCCATTAGTCTTAGGATGTGTAAGGGAAGCAAACAAAAGTTAGATTCCTAGTAGCTCACAAAATTCTTTAATGTTGTCAAACTGCTTTCCTATGGTCAGTAACAATTGTGCACAACACCTTGAATTGGCATACTAAGTTTCTCCACATAAAGTCTTGTACACTTTTCTCAGAGATCTTTGATAATAATTATGCTTCGACCTACTTGGTGAAGTATTCCACAATGATAGTGGCATACTTGTAAGAGAGTTGCCCACCCGACGGTCAACTATTAACAGCTTCTGATAGAGAAAGATTATAAGCGAGCGTCCTCTAAAGGGACGTACTGGAGATTGTTGTAGTCCAGGCCAATTTTGAAAGTAATCAAGATGAGTTAAACTCTGATGAAGAAGTATGTCTGGCTAAAGTAGTAAATACAAGACTATATGAGTGCCCAGTTTTAAAGAAGGTGACCTCCAACAAAGAAAAAAAGAAGTTTGGCAAGAACACCCAGATTGCCAAAGAGTATTCATTCTATTTGCAAAAAGCGGATTAGATTTTCTTGGCTCTTGAAAGATAAACAGATAAAGTTATCCGAAGGCCACACCATCATTTTAGTCAATCAATGTGCAGGGAAGGACTACCATAAGTGGTACAACTCTTAATGACACATGAAATTTAGCAGTTGATCAACGAAGGCCACTTTCTTTTCAGCTCCAAAGGAAAGACTCATTTCATAAAAATTGACCCATTCCCGGTAGCAGGGGTCAATTTTGTTATAGCCTTTATAAAGAGGAAGTTATTGAGGGAATGGTCATCAACAAGAGTTTGGACCTTAAATAAGTTGAAGATAAAGATCTAAATGAGCGATTCAGTCTTAGAGACAACCCAAAAAGAAAGGTGGTCATAGTAGAACCAACTCTAGATAACTAGCCGACTGCTGAGAATGCTTATCTGGTTTGTCCTCAGTACCATACCATTTTCTAAAGCTTCAGGGAGATCTAGAAGAAAGTTTAGCATGCAAACTTTCAAGCCTTGGGCTAACACCATCAAACAATGGGAAGTTAACAAGCTAAGACAAATTATGTTTGATCAGCTAGAAAGGTGTACTTTTTCACAAACCGGGCCGACCAAGACTCAGAAGAGAAGAATACAAAGGCACGAATAACTCAAATGTCTCAAACATACCATCTAGAATTAGGGTAATAGCTAAAAAACTAAAGACTCATTAGGAAAAATCAATAACCTCAACAAAAGGCTCTATAGAAGCAGAGCAGCAAAGGTTCCACGACCATCTAGGTCGACTAGCAGTGGTTATAAGTCCCAAAGAAAAGTTTGGGTACTGGTGTATAGAAAGACTGACGAAGAATTATAAGAGACTTGGGTTGATCAGGATAGTAAAGGCAACCCAGAGGACAAGGCTGACAACTCAAGATGATCAACCCAGCCAGAGGGCAACAAGGAAGAATGCCACAAAAAAAGCCATCAACATAGTGGTCATGTTGCCCGAGTAGTTTCAGTCAAAACCAAGGCAGCCATCAACTTTAGATGATGATGTGGTAGATGTTAAGGTCAGTGCTTACATGTTATCCCTGAATGTACATATACTTACATTTTTATACAAGTGTATATTCCCATAAAATCACTAATACTAATTTATATAGTACCATGCAATGTAACGTTACAAATATTGTACGATCTGAAGGAGTTCAAATCAGATCTAAAGGAGTTTAGATAAGGGCATACAGTTAGCTACGCTGAGAAATAATTGCTAAATGTGTAGCATAGTTAAGTGTTAGCTGGTTATAATACTCAGCAGATCCAAGAGTTGGAACCTTGTCTATAATAGGACATAGGCCTGGGAATATACTAGTAACTACATAGTTACAAGAGTTGCAATCGGGTGCCAGAAAATGCTAATTGCGTAAGTATGTTCTCAAATTATTGTCCCCGATCTATTTCTGCCGATGCGGGTTTGTCGATAGATATCTTTATATATAAATTAGCATATGTCGTACCTATAGAGTATAAATGGTCGTTCTTAGCCAACTGTGAGCTTAGAGCTCATATTGACATATTGACATATGGGTATCCAGTTAGGATTGGATATGGGACAGACTCACAAGGGCCTACGATAGACACCCTATGTAAGTCATTAACGAAGGGTCATCTCGAGTTGAGTAGTATAGGTGGTCCTTTGACTTGAGTGCCATGGTGGGCTTGTAAATGATCCACCATGCTTTAGTTCCACGCATGTCACAAACCTTTCATGGTATGACCACTGGGTATGGTTCGATGTTTATGGAGTCTGGTGTGTACAGACATAAGATCCGTCAGCTCGCATAAGGAGTTAGATATCCAAATACTTCGAGACTGTATCTTAGAAAGTCATGTGGCCACAAGCATAAATCCCGGAAAAAAGTTTTGCCAGGGTAGAACAATATGGCAAAAGAATTTGTACATATTATTCAGTGAGATACAAGTTTGGAGATAGGACATAGATGAGCACTAGGGGATTTGACGGTGATAATCTATATCCCCATCACATCCAGGATATCTTAACGGAAGGACTATATATATACACTGTAACCTCAGCTTGCATGGTTCAACGCGCTGATTTGTAATATCCGTGACGAATCGGGCGTAGGACCTAGGAGTCCCGCGATATAGAGTGTACTCATTGTGCACTGGGACAGCTGCTGAATTAAAGTGTTTAATCTAGCAATATCCAACACTACCACGGGAATGCGTGTGTCTGTGTTTAAGTATTAAATACAATAATTATTATTTGTTAATTGTATAATGACACGTGGCATATTATGGACCCTCGGTTGAGTTTACCCAAGTGTGGGATTTGGTGGGACCCACTAAGGAGTATACTTGGTAACTATTCATGATGGGTAAAATGGTCATTTCACACTTGAATTATTTAATTATTAAATAATCAAAATATCTCATTATTTTATATTATTATATTTTATTATATTATATAATATTATTTTATTATATTGGTGCCATATAGTTGTCTACTATTATTTTATATTATATTATTATTTTATTATAATAATATTTCTTTTATTTAATTGGTGGACAAGTGTCTAATATTTATTATTATTATAATACATATGAGATATATATATTTATGTGTATGAAGTGGTGTATTTGGGGTGTCAGCAATGAAATGGAAAATTGAAAGTTTTAATTTTCCTTTGTGTAGCCGAGAGAGAGGGAACGAAAATGGAGAAAAGAAAGAAGAAGGAAAAGACATCGAGAGAAGGAAAAAGAAAAAGAAGAAAATAGGAGGGAAAAATAAAATTGTTTCATTTTTTTTCCTTGGCGCCAATTGAAGCAATTGTGAATTGTTTCAAATCTTCATTTCCTTATCATTTTAGAGAAAAGGATAAATACACACACCCAGCCATTTTAAAGATTAAGAGTTAATCCCGTGCTGGATATCGGGCTGCTATTCCAGCTTACCAATCCTACTGTGTTGGTGACTAGAATTGCCCACGAGTTAGTCTCTATGCGGACTCTGAGGATATACATGTATAACGTTACACGTTGAGGTGAGTTCTTTACCTTACTAATATATTAATGTGATTAATATATTTATTTATTGTGTTTATTGTTAATTTAAACGCTTTTGCTACGTATAATATGTATGTGATATGTATTTTAGGCAATAAACGCAATTTCACATGCATACACCAACATATATTAGATCCCCAACAGTAGATATATACCATATCATAGAGGATGAGCTAGGCAAACCAACATTATTAACTCTACCTCATCAGCAGAACATATGAGACAACATATTCAACCCCTTAATGTTAAGGCCGATCTCAATAGAGTCCCTTATAAGAGGATCCTCATCGACAATAGGTCAAAAGTCAATATCCTGCCTTTAAGGATGTTGAGGAAATTAGAGATCAGCAAGAGTAACCTAGAGCCTTCAAAGGTCATCATGCTTAACTTTGCAAAATGTGAAGGCACTGATGATGGATTTGTCTCTCTTAGAGTTAGAATTAACCATGTTGAAAAGGAATAACCATTTTATATAGTCAATGTACTGAGCGACTGCAAGTCTTGCTTCAGAGAGATTGGATTCACTATAATAAAAGTCTGTCATCTAGCATGCATCAGATGATCTTCAGATGGCAACTGGATGACTCAATCGAAATAATTCATATCGATCTTAAACTATTCGAAGAAGATGAACAGGTGGAATTCACCTCATTGTATAACCCTACTCTGACCACCACCATCCTAAGAAGGAACGACACTGGCCAATGTACCAGGGATACGGCCATAATAGTGGTGGCTAACACCCAACAAGTCACTAAGAGGGAACTTGCTCGCTCTATTACAGTTAAGACCGATAAACCCTTGATTTATTTTTCTGATGAATAGACAAATGAGGTATACAGCCACATCGGCCAAGTACATCTATGAAGATGAAAGACAAAACCCAAAAAATTGGCCAAGAGTTAAAATCAGCCTCAGCAAAGTTGGACGACCACAACCTTCAAAGCATGCTCAAGGAGATCAATTTGTGAATTGTGAGTGACCACATGTCAATTTTCATAAGTCAAGGGTTATATCCAGCATAAGAGTCCAAATTGCTGGTGATTCTAAAAAAATTCAGAGACTGTTTTGCATGGGACTACACAGACATTTCTAGCCTCAACAGAGACTTGGTCGAGCATAGCTTGTCAATCATGGATGGATTTTATCCATATAAACAATGTATGCAGAGGATGTTAAGGAAAGTTGAAGATAAAATTGCCGAAGAAAGTGAAACACTCCTGCAGGAAGGTTTTATCAGGCCGACAAATTACGTAGAATGGTTATCCAATATAGTCCCAATGATTAAGAAAATTGGTAAGCTAAGACTTTATATTGACTTTCACAATCTCAACTTGGCAACCCCAAATGATGAATACCCAATGCCCATACTGATATGGTGGTCGACTTGACTATATGCCATTGAGTTCTCAGTTTCCTTGCTAGGCATTTAGGCTTCAAATATTCATCAATAAAACTGACCTAAGTAAGATAGCTTTTTGATGTCCTGGGGCGATCAGAATATATGAATAGGTTGTCACGCCATATAGCTTAAAGAATATCAGGGCAACTAACCAGCATGCCATGTATTCTATATTCTATGATATGATTGTTTGATTGTTAGAGTGTGTATATTGATGATATGGTAATTAAATCAAATTTTGAGGAGCAACACTTGGCTGATCTACAGACAACCTTTCAGATGATAAGACTACAATAACTGAAGATAAACCCGTTAAAATGTACATTTATAGTTTCAGCTGGTCACTTTCTTGGTTTCTTGGTACATCAACAGAGGTGGAGATAGACCAAAATAAAGCCAAGGCAATCATAGACGCTCATGCACCAAGAGTTAAGAAATAATTTCAGCAGTTGATTGATAATAAATTTTTTGAGGTGATTTATTTTGAACTCTGCCTGTAGATTACATGCCTGGTCTCTCTGTTTAAGTTAAAAAATAGAGAAGACTTCAAGTGGATGGCTCATCACCAGTAAGTCTTTAAGGAAATCAAGAGATATCTTACAAGTTCACTAGTTATAGTGCCACTTAAACTCAGTTGATTTTATACATCATGGCTGCAAAAGAATCAATCAGCAATATATTGGCACAAGAATATGACGGTGTTAAAAAGATTGTGTATTATCTCAATCGAGTCCTAAATGACGTAGAGACTATATAAACTGCAATAAGGAAAATGTGTTTGGCCTTATATTTTTCGTGCATAAAATTGAGATATTATTTATTTCCCATAATAGTGCATGTAATAGGCCGAACAGACATCATAAAGTATCTCTTATCTAAGCCATTTTTGAGAAATCGAATGGGAAAATAGGCGATTGCATTATTGGAGTTCAATTTAAAATATGTCCCCTAGAAAGATGTTAAGGGACAAGCTCTAGCCAATTTTCTAGTAGACCATCCCACACCATATACAATCATAGCTTATCTTGAAATCGGCAATATTAATTCAAGTTGGCAATTATTATTTAATGGTTTGAAGATGACTCAAGCTACTGGAGTAGGAATTGTTTTGGTATCTCTTTCAAGGTTGAAGACAAAGATGTCTTTTTCATTGGATTTTTCATGTACCAATAATCAAGCCGAATATGAAGCCCTTATCATCGATTTAGAGGTGTTTACAAAAATAGGAGTGGTGTTTGTAAAAATGAAAGTTAAGGAGGTCAAAATTAGGGGCGACTCCTTATTGGTTATCAAATAAGTGGTTAGAGAATACAATTGCGAGGATGACCAGCTCATCCTGTATTGTAACAAAGCCAGACATCTGCTCCAAGGTTTCTAATCCACCTTGGTCAAGTACTCAACTTGGATAAATATCTTGGAAGCTAATGATTTCGCTCAAGAGACATCAAGGTTCAAAAAGACGATTGAGGAGATTCTTTTAATCTACAAGCCATATTCTTATTTGTATAGTCTAGGGCTACTTACTCAACTTGGGCCAATTTTTCAAATCGATTTTAGTAAAGATTAGAGAGATGAGCTAATCATCTATATTAAAAACCTTGATGGAAATACAGATCGAAGAATTAAGGTCATGGAACCAAGGTTCGCCTTCTTTGTAGGAGAATTATTTAGAATGGCACCTTTGGGTGAACTATTGAGATGCATTGGTTCTAAGAAAGGCATACTAGTTATGACTGAATTACACAAAAGTCTAGCTGGAGCCTATCTTAGGAGGTAACTAATGAAAAAAGTAATTCTCAAAAATGGTTTTTGGTGGCTGACCATGGAGCGAGATTTTGCCACAACTATACAAGAAGTTATTAAGAATGCCAAAAACATTGGCTTATTTAGGTTATTCTAGCTGAAGAAATGAATGCGGTGATCAGACTTTGGCTATTTAGAGGATGGTCCATGGATATAATAGGGAAGATATACCCATCACCTTCCAAACAACATGCTTTTATCTTTGTGGCGACTGATTATTTCATGAAATGAGCAAGGTGATTCCATTAAAGACAGTCAACCAATAATCGGTCATAAAGTTCTTCAAAGAGAACATGATATACAAGCATGGTTTCCTAGAGTCCATTACGATCAATTAGAGAATGGTCTTCTCTGAAGAAAAAATGGTTAATTTTCTAAGGAATTTGGCATCAAACTCATACATAGTATACCATACTATGCTCAATCAAATCGATAAGAAGAATCAACGAACAAATAGATCATTCAGGGACTGAAAAAGACAATTAAAGATAGCCCTAAGTCATGGCATGAGAAACTTCAGAAAGTACTTTGGGCAAATAAAGTCAACCAAAGACAAACATTGGGACATTGCCTTATCAATTGGTTTATAGACACGAAGCCATGGTTCTAATGAAATTGACTGGAAGTTTAATGAATATGCAATTTTAAGAAAAGTTAAGCCTCAGTTAATATCAAGACGCTATGAGAGATGAAATAGATTAATTAGACGAACATTTCTTTGAAGCCATGAATTGACTCAAAGTACAGAAGAAGAAAGTAGAAAAGGCTTACAACAAGAAAGGCAAATTCAAGTCTTTTAGTCAAGGCAACCTCGTATGAAAAGTGGTCCTTCCAATAGAATCCAAAGAATACGAGTTTGGAAAATTTAGTTCCAATTGGGAAAGACCCTTTAAAATAGACAAAGTCATTGGTAATAGGGCATATCTATTGAGCTATTTGAAGGAGGTCGTCTATCCTATGATGATTAATGGAAAATACCTCAAGCTTTATCGATTAACAATTTGGGAAGAAATCAACAAGGTGACTTTTTTAAGCTCTTTAAGTTCATAAATTTTAAATCAGCTGGCGTAACTATTTTGTTAGGCTGATAATTTAGGATCAGTTAAATCTTTAAGCCAATTTTATAAATTCATTTTATGTTTATCTAATAAATATTAGATCGAATTTGATCAATTGAAATATAATTTATGGACATTGCTTTTGAACAATTTGTAATAGAGAAATCGTTGAGATTGGTCAATCATTATGCTGATTTTAAAAACGTATTAGCTTATTCAATAATTTGTCGATTAATTTTGATCAAATGAAATTCAATCTATGAACTTTGCTTTTGGTCAATTTATAATTGAATAAACATAAAGAGACTAAAATAAAGACAATTGGCAAAAAGTATATTTCATTATTATAATTACAATTAGGGGGTTTCTTAGACTGGTTTATATTTATCTAACAAATTTAAGAACTCAGCCACTTGGGAGTCTACCACCTTCATATTAGCCTCAGCCTTTGGAAAAATCTCATTTTTGACTTTGAGCCTTTTCTGTTGTTTAGCCTTTTTGAGGCGATTTTCCAGGACTTGTTGCCTTAAAGCCTGAGATTTTGTTGTGCATTCTGCCTCGGCTGCCCTTAGCTTAGATAGCTCTTTATCCAAGGCTTTGATCCTCTCCTTCATTGCCTTACTCTGATCGCTTAGTTCCCTGGCCTCAAACATTAGCCGCACCTCTAAGCAATAAAGAGTAGCCTTCTTCTCAGCTTTTTTCTAGGCCTCAACAATGTTCTTTTTGGCCAAATGATTCTTTTTTATAGTGAAGGCGGCAACAAACTCGTTAAGTTGAGTCTTTAGGCTGACCGACATCAAATCACCCAAAGCATTGGCAGATAAAAACTTCAATTCTTATTCACCTTTAACACTTGGCGATCCTTGAGGAGATGGTCGACCTTTGTACCATTGAGAGCCTTTATTTGATAAATAGTCTCCATGACTTCAGATTTAACATTTAAAGCTGGAGAGACTGAAACACCATCAGGAGAAAGGGTGATTGTATCCTCACTCTCAACTGAGGATTTCTACAACAGCATTAAAAATATATCAGCTGCAGAAGTCGCCTCTACTAGCTGATGAGGTTTCTTGGCTACTAGTTTCCCCATCCAGGATGATCTTAGAGGAAACAAATGAGAGCCTGGGCGATGCGACGAATGTTGGAGATGGTTTGGATTCAAAGCCAACCGAATCAGGCACCTGTGGCAATTTACTTATTGGTGTGACCAGAGGCAAAGGCATTGTTAACTAATGCGGGGGGGTTAACTCTTTTGAAAGAGTCTTTAAGTGGACAATTTTTATTCACTGTAGCTTTTTCACAGCTCTTTTAAAGGATTCTTCGAGTGGATGATTTTTATGTACCGTAGCTTTTACTCAGTTATCTGGAAAAGAGATAAGTATCAATAGACAATTTTTTAAAGTAAAAACAAGAAAAAAAATATATTATCGCATTTTGTTACCTTTACTCTCTTTTTTAGAAGAGCCATCTCCTTTGTAGTAGTAGGTAGGACGTCCAAATTCGTAGGAATCATCTATGCGCAAGATAAATAAATGGAGTTAAAACCATAAGTAGAAATAAATTGAAAAAGAGTGCAATTTTATACCTTGTCAGCTCGTATTGCCGACGATTATGACGGATTCATGGTCAAATATGGGTTTATTATACTCATCAAGATAGAAACGGTCACGTAGATTGATTTTTTCTCCTTCTAGGGATATGCCAACAATGTTGAACTTAGCCGTTAGAAGTAGTGGCCTTGGATCCATAAATGATCACTTGAAAAGCACCTCCTTTAACCAAGGGCTACCTGAGTGAACTCATTGAGTTTGGCATTTTACGGCCGACCACCTATGTTACAAGAAAAGCTCCATTTTCCTCTAGTGACATTGACTCTTTATTTCTTTTATCTTATTATAGTTATATTTAAAACTATATAAGGACTCAAAATTGAGGATTTTTTTGAATCAGTTTACCCATTGACTTTTTTTGGCTGACCTATACAACAGCACTATTGTTAGACTCCTGAAAATGATGGCATGAAAGAGTTGCATTTAAAGGCATAGAGAAATACTAATCGACCTAGTGAAGTATAGGTCGAACTCATCTACTTCTACCTTAGAGTTTATTTCAGCCCCATGGGCTAGAAAGTTGAAAAGAACTCCTAAGTCATATAGTGTGGGCAACATATACCTAAACCTAAAACAGAAGTAGTTGGTTGACTTACACCAAAATAGAAAAGTGGTTAATATTAAGTCATTGTAGAGGAGAATTTGGTACCTAGAGAGTTGGATGAGATAGTAGACCTTAGTCGATTTCCATGTTGACCTGAAGTATGGTTTTAGGCGATTTAGCCACCCTTAAAAATCATTAGTTGATTGGGGTCAAGATTTGATTGATTTAAAGGTCAACCAGATGGATATATTGTACTCTTAGCTATCATTGAGCCTTTGAAGTGGACAGAAAAATAACTAAGGTAATCTACTATAATCCTAGACTCATAAGGACCTAAGATATAACCTAAATGATTAGCTAAGTATGTAAGTACCTGGGTCGACCTGATCATTCAAGGCAGTATTCTAAGCCTTGGCATAGAGGTTGAGATGTATATCATCAGTCTTTGTGCTGCAAAACTTCTTAGAGCAAGAGGTGTTGGTCGATTTGGACGCTATAGTAATTGCAACAACTTGAAAATTCAAGGGTAAATAAATAAATATTAAGGTAAAAAAAAGTAGTAAATAAAAGATCAAAAAGTAAATTTGTTAAGTACTTACCTTGAAAAAAAGATAGTTTAAAGGCTAAAGAACAGGTTGAGGATTGCTCTTAAAGGAGTATAGAGAGTAAAAGTAAAGGTAAAAATGAGGACCATTTCACTTTATAAAGTGCATAAGGGCAGTTAAGACAAAAAGTCACTCATTAAAATAGTTCAGCATTTAATAAAGAGGATAATGATGTGACGTTCATGTTTTTGAAATCATTAAAGGCAATGATTTAATGATAACTGTTAATAAATATTCTGACAATTACTGCAACAGATGAAAAGTCCTTAGAGATAAAAACATAGAAATTACTAGGTCTATAATTGGTTTGGGCAATTAATGAATAGAAGTCGATTTTGAGCACCTTAGTAATATTTGAGTGATTTTGGAAGCTAGATAAACAACGTCACATGTTTAGCCGATTTCACAATCAGATGACAATGGACAAGGTAGCCATCTCGGACGATTTTTAGCATCAAAGGGTTACCATGAAAAGATTTTGATAAGTGAATAATGAAATTGGATTATTCAGGCCATTTTATGCTTTGAAGAAGAGGCATTGATGATTGCAAATGATTTATGGTCTCTAAACCAATATTCTACAAAAGTCTTAGCAAGTGACGATCTATTTGAGACGATTTTCCACATATTTAATGGACAAGTCTTTATTTGAGACATTTTTTAAGACGATTTCTAGGAATTAAAAAGTGTACAAGACGATTGCACTACTTAAGAAACTTAAGAGTTTCAACGCAAGTGACCAAGTTTTTGATTGAGCGATATTTAAAAACTAAAAAGACCTTAGGCGATCACCAGGAAAGTCATAAGCAAGCTATGCAACTAATGTAAGAAGATCTTGGTAGGATTGGTCCAAAAGCCAAAAATCGGGCAATTAAATAGTCCAAATATGAAGACTGGACGATTGGGTGGAACTTATTGCCATGGATCTAAGACACGTGGGTGTATGCACGTGCTATTGTGTCTATTGCCTATTATGCATATCATATACGAATTTAAACGTTACGAAAATGTGAATTACAATAAACACAATAAATAAAATATATTAATCGCATTAATATATTTATAGGGATTGAGAACTCACCTCAATGTATAATGTTATACACGTATTTCCTCGGAGTCCGCATAGAGACCAACTGGCAAACAGTTCTAGTCACTAACACGGTGGGCTTAGTGAGCTAGAACAACAACCTTATAGTCAGCACAGGATTAACTCTTAATCCCTAAAATGGTCGGGTGTGTGTTTATATCATTTTCTCTAAAAAGATAAGAAATGAAGAATTTAAAGTAATCTACCATTGCTTCAATTGGAAGTATAAAGAAAAATGAAACAGTTTCATTTTTCTCTATTTTTTTTCCTTTTTCTTCTTTTTTCTCCATTTCTTCTTCTCTTTTGTCTCGGCCAAGGGCCAAAACACACACCCAAAAATCGTTTCTCCCTCTTTTTCTCTTTATATATATATATATATATATTAAAATAATAATATATTATATATTATATAATATTAATAATATAATGGGTGCCAACTATTTGGCACCTAAATATAATAATAATATATATAATATAATATACTATAATAATGAGAGAGAATGATTATTTAACAATTAAATAATTATAGTATGAAATGACCATTTTGCCCTTCATAAATAGTTACCAAGTCTATTTCTTAATAGGTCCCACCAAATTTCACACTTGGATAAACTCAACCGAGGGTCCAAAATATGCTACGTGTCATAATATAATTAGTAAATAATAATTATTGACTAATTGTTGTATTTAATACTTAAATACAAACACGCACACATTCTCGTGGTAGTGCTGAATATTGCTGGATTAAACACTTTAATTTAGCACGCTGCCCCAGTGCACAATGAGTACACTTCATATCGCAGGACTCCCTAGGTCCTATGCCCAATTCGTCAAATAAAACTATTCTATAAGTCCGTGAACAATGCCCTACGCACGTCACGGATATACAAATCAGCACGTTGAACCATATAAGCTGAGGTTACAATGCATACGTATAGTCCTTCCATCATGATATCCAGGATGTGCGGGGATATAGATTATCACCGTCAAATCCCCTAGTGCTCATCCATGTCTTATCTCCAGACTTATATCTCTCTGAATAATATGTGCAAACTCCTTTGTCATATTATTCCACCCTTTCAAAACTTTTCCAAGGATTAATGCTTGTGGCCAGAAGACTTTTCAAGTACAATCTCGAAGCATTTGGATATTGAAATCCCTATATGAGTTGACGGATCCCATATTTGTACACACTGGACTTCATAAGCATCGGACTATACCCAGCGACACCTAATGGTTACACCATGAAAGGTCTATGATATGCGTGGAACCAAAGTATGGTGGATCACGTACAAGCCCACCGTGGCACTCAGGTCAAAGGACCACGTATACTACTCAACTCCAGAGGACCCTCCGTTGACGGCTTATATAAGATATCTATCGGAGGGCCTCATGAGTCTGTCCCATATCCATTCTAAATGGACACCCATATGTCAATACGAGCTTCAAGCTCACGGTCGGCTAAGAACGACCATCTATACCCTATAGGTACTACATATACTGATCTATATATAAAGGTATCCACCGACAGACCCGCATCAGTAGAAATAGATCAGGGATAATTATTCGATAACATATTTGCACAACTAGCATTTTTTGGCACCCAATTGCAACTCTTACAACTATATAGTTACTAGTATATTCCCAGGTCTATGTCCCATTATAGACAAAGTTCCAACTCTTGGATCTACTGAGTATTATAACCTGCTAACATTTAGCATTTATATCTCTTAGTGTGGCTAACCATGTGCCCTTATCTAAACTTCTTTAGATCTGATCCGAACTCTTTCAGATCTACAATGTTTGTAACGTTACATGCATAATACCATATAAATGGGTATTAACAATTTAATGAGAATGTACACTTATATAAATACACGAGTATATGTACATTCAGGATTAGCATGTAAACACCGACTCTAATAGAACCAAGTTGAAACCGGGCCACTTAAGAAACCTTGCAGAGGCAGAACGATTTAGAAGACCATGATCGAGGCAGGCAAATTTCAAGGGTTACAAGAATGGTCGAGCGACCTAAGTGATTAGTTAGGGATGATTTCTAAAGGCTTTATGAAAAGTTAGGCCACTCATGAGGCTAGTTAAGGCGATTTTGAAGGCACGTATTGATCTCAGGGCAACCAGACCAACTTTATTAAGTTGCAAGCCTTGACAAAAATCATCTTTTGACCGCTTGCAGGGGGATTGTTGACACTGGCCTGAAAAATGCCTAATAGGTTTTTTCGTTTTAGGATTTCAAGCCCAATTATATATCATAGCTTATTTAAGAATGAGAAACTATAAATTACCCCCCTAATGTTTTAAATATTATCCACTTATCCCCTGTTATTTCATACTACCCAAATAATAACTATAAGTTATTGTGTTTTTACTAATCTACCATCACATTACTATTTTTCATAAATTATTAATGTAATTTTTTTTAAATGATACTAAAATAATTAAAATACTAAAAATTATAATATTATGGAAGGATGAATATTTTGGTTGTTTTATTTTAATTTTTCCTTTCTTTTGGATATTATATTTTATTAATATTAGCATTTTTAATGCATTAATATTTAATACTCATTAGAAAGAATAAATATCCTATAATTTTTATTTCTTAAAAATATAATTGAAAAAAAATGAAAATAATAAAGCCATAATATTTTTAAAAAAGTCATTAATGAAATTTGTTATTTAAAAAGTCATTAATTTTCATTCAAAAAATTCATTAATGAAATTCATTAATTGGAAAAAAAAACTAATTTTTAAATAAATTAGTATTTAATACTTTTTGAGAAAGAATAAATATATTACGATTTTATATTTTCATTATTTTTAATTAATTATGTTTTCAAAAACTATAAGATATTTATTCTTTCTAATGACCATTAAATATTAATGCATTAAAAATATTAATATTAATAAAAATAATATACAAAACAAAAAAAATATATAAAAATAAAATAACAAAAATACTCATCCTTTCATAATAATATAAATATGTTATTATTTTAATTATTTTATAAAATATATTACATTAATAATTTATTTAAAATAGTAATATAAAGATAGATTAGTAAAAACACACTAAATAGTTAACATTAAATAGAATTTTTGTAATAGTATGATTGTTTTTTTTTGTAATATGAAACATCAGGTGATAAGTGGATAATATTTAAAACATTAGGAGCAATTTATAATTTCTCTTTAAGAATTTGCACATAATAGAAAATTTTGTTATATTAGAATTCGTTTCCTTGTAAAATTATGTTCTATATAAGTTTTACAGCTTATAAATAATATAGATTGTATTATTAATTATTCAATACATATAAAACACAAGCTCTTAAGCATTTTATCATTTTTTTTTCTAGTTTTTGCCATTCAGCTCAAGTCTTGCGTCCTTTTTTGTTAAAACTTACAATCTTATTGTTGAAGGATCCAAACTCTGCGACACACTCGCTGTACTACAGCCCAAGTTTAACAATAATCTCACTTGCTAACAGCCTAGGTGTAAACCTTATTTGCTAATAGTCAAAGTTCGGCCCTCGCCTTGATAAATTCCTTGGTCTCGGTTTCTATTGATTCCGACGCGAGCATTCATCTAACAAAACACTAGACATATACGAATTCAAAATCCCTCAAAATTTATAGTCCAACATGATCACATTACAATTGAAATATAAAATTAAGATTTCATAAGATAGCCTAATTTTATAACTGAATGTTGAATTGGCACGAGAAATGAAAACGTTGAATTGAATTAACATGATAGTTAAGAATATGATTTTAAAAATATTTTTATTATAAATAATAAGAATATTACCAACCTTCTCGTTCATAAGCATAACAATCCAAGATTAATAACATAATAATTATATTAATCAGTCCCATAAAAATAGCTCTATTTAAAGACATTCTCAAAATATGATAAGAGCTGCCTTTTTCTCCTTATGAAATTATATTTCCCAAGTGCAAATTTTTGTTTAAGCATTACAACAAACATCTTGTATGCACATCAACAACCAACAACATCATCAACACCTAATTGTATAAACAACCAGCAGAAAAGATTATAAGTAATTACATGCATTAGGTTCAAATTCAACACAATAAGTTAACAGTAGCAAGTTAATGGAATGTAAAAACCGTAATAATTGAATTTAAAATAAAAATTAAATAGTATTAAAGCACTTACAATCAGGTAATGATCGAAAGGTGGGTGAAGGATGGTCAGACGGTGATAAGGATGGTGAGACGGTGGTTGAATGGCAGTTGGATTAGAGTGAAGAGAGAACGAGAGAGAAAATGGTGGTTAAAAGGGACGAACAGTGGGTGAAGGATGATCAGACAGTGATAAGGATGGTCGGACGGTTTTATAATCAAATTGATGATACGTTCTATTTCAAACAAACTCACATCAAGTATTTCAATAGTCCTTATCTTACAAATCTCCCGTTAGATTTTATCTACAAAGATGAGATTGGCAATGGCAAATATAAATTCACGAATATAGATGAGAAAAAGGATGTCACAAACAAAGGATTAATGGGTAACAGAATGTATACTTCAAATTTCTTTACATACTTGACTAAATAACAGAGCACAAAATTACAGAGCATACTAGAAATAGTTACCATCCAGAGCTTTAATAATGACAAAATGACAGAGCATTAACACCAATAACTTGAAATACAGAATATGACCAAACTACAAAACGTTACAGCTTCGGAATCTTAGTCTTATGCTTTCTCTTTTCCAAGGTAAACGCTTGTCAACACAGACTTGCATCCCAAAGATTCCTTCAGTAGCTTCAAACCCTAAAACAACAAAACAAAGTAGAAACAAAATTGCTTCAAAATTTATAATCTGATTATATATACCATGTTTTAAAATACAAATTTGTATAAATCAAATTTGCATATCAAAATTTACGCATCTTTCCTCAAGTGCGCCCAGATCCTTCACATTAAATTTGTTGAGCAATGTAATACAAGAAATCGTAGACATGGGCATCACCTCTAAATTATCCATCACCATGTAAGTGACTACCCCTTTAACAAACCCTCCCTCCTCAGCCGCTGTCCCCGTCTTTCTAGCCGCCGGAGAAACATAAGACATCGATCTGTTCATGTTTGCATTGCAACTAGGACATGGCACGTTTTGAACATCAGTCACATAGTAGTGACCATTAGAATAGTTACGACATCCGTAAAAATTTCGAGCCTTTGATTCATTATCAGAGATCAAAAGAGGGATTTTACTTTCAGTGGGAGGCATTGGAGATTTAGGATTTAGCACTGAGCTCTTATCTTGGTTCGGTTGCATGTAGGTTTCATTAAGAGTTTCAATGCTCTGATAAAGTTCCCCTAAACAACCCACCATGCTTTCCTTTGTCAGAAGCTTAACAACAGTGCCAAGAGGCAAAGAGAAGAGGTAAAAGAGAAAATCTACGAAGTCTTTGCCAGCTTCTGCAAACAGGACTTTACGATTCACAGTGTTAATAAGAAGTTTCAACCTCACCTTTGATTCTGCCATGGCTTTCTTTAGGGTGTGTTTAGTGAAGGGAAGCTCATAACTAGGGTTGACGGTAGTTTGTTCTGTTCGACACGATTTTCTTCCTTTTGGAAAGGGAAAAGTACTATATTTTTAAAAAGTTAAAATAAAAATATAATTTTTTTCAAAATGAAAAAGTTAAAACACAAACCTTACATTTACCCTTTCTTGGAATTTTTTTAATCTTCCATACCCGTCTACTTTATAATAATGAGAAATTTAATCCGACAATACAAAGTAGAATTTGAATCCCTAAACACACTACCTAACATGATTGAACCCCCTTAATTAATCTAATATATGTACATTATTGTATAAATTGTTTTTTTATTTTTAGGTGTAAGAATAATATATAATAGTTTATAGAAGAAACATGTTATTTTTCCCATCAACTAAAATATAAATAGTATATCTTAATTTTATATAAGTGATTGGATGAATGTTATATAATAAATCTTCTTAGTTGGATGATAAGATATGTATCTCCCAAAGGTTAAAGTGGATATATTTATTATTTATAAATTGAATGGAAGTAATATAATAAATTTTTAAATGAATGATGTTACAGCAAGATGTGCACAGTGCACCTCTCTCACTTAAAATTGGGTGGTTCAATTCCTTCGGGAAATGACCATATTTGTTTTTAGGGTATATTATATATTACTATATTATTTTTAATTATTCAATTATCCTTGTTGTTTCTTGTATTACTCAATTACCTATTTATTGTTTCAAAATTCTCAAAAAACTTCTATTGGTCATGACATCAACATCTTAAACTCAGTTCTAAAGTAGATTTTGTTAACATCAACTTTTTTTTTTAGCATTTAATACAATAGAAAGTAAGTGAGTAATGTGAAAAACGAGTGCAAATGGTTGCTACCCTTTTTCTTGTTGTTACAAATTTTTCTGTGAACAAATTGCTAGACATGATTTTCCTTCTAAAAAACATATTAAAAAAAAAACCACACTTGAGTTTGCGAAGAATTAAATTCCTCTACTTTAAAATGGAGGAAGTACACATCTTAAATTTTTCCTTCTCTTTTTTCATAAGAGAAACTAACTTAATTTTTTTCAAAAATTGAACTTCAATTTAAATTGGAGGAAGCGTACACAACTTTTATTATTCAATTAAGAAATTTTATGTAGTCTTTCAATAAAGCAGAAGATAATTTTTTAAAAGAAAAAAAGAAATAAAAACATTAAAAAAGTTAAAGTTTAATATTTATTAAAGCTTTCGTACCAAAATAACGGATGCCAAAAAGAACAAAAAGCTTTGAACACGTAATAAATTTTAAAGTACTATTTTAACATTTGTTGACCAAATCCACTCACATTAGAAATACTTGTCAAGTTTGATACATTGACCCTCTGAAACACGAAGTTCAGGTCCAAGAGGAATAATCTCAACCACCTCACATCCATTTGAAGGATCTGTTATGGTTATTTTGTATCCTTCTTTTTCTTTTCTTATGAGTTTACTTATTATACCCGTAGTAATAGCATTATAAATCATATTATTACTTTTGTTCTCGTTGGAATAAATCTAATTCCTTCCCCCCTTCCCATCTACATATATTGAAAATTTTATGAAGTGAACATCTTTATTAGTTCGGGGTTCAGAAAAAGAATAGTAAAAGTTATTTCACTATATTTCTGACATAGAACAAATCCCTTCACAAGAATATTATTTTTAGTGGGTTGGTATGTTTGAAAAGATAGCTTGCCTATCTTTTCTTTCATTTTGAACGAAATACGATCCAAGGAGGCTAATTCAAACCCCTCTTTAAGTGTTTCAAAGAAAGGTATAAAAATAGGATAAAGGAAAAGGGAAAAGAAGAAAGAGATAGGAGAACCTTAGGTTAGACCTACATCATTGGAAAAGGCAGAAAGCTCTAAGCATGTGCCTATCCCTATCACTATCACCTAGTCGACTCATTGTTTATGGTAATAGAAATAATTACCATAAAAGCAGTTCAAAATGTTGAAATGACATAGCATAAAGATTATTAACCATTAATACGAGGTTATATATTTAAGAAGTGTTGTATTATTTAAGTCGTGTTTTTTAATATAAAACATATTATTTGTATAAAATATATTACTTGTATAGCATATAGTATTTGTATAGGACAAGTATTTTGTATAAGACAATTTTTTTTTTTATAGAAAGTAGATTTGTTTGTTTTTTCTATTTTATAATAGTACTAAGTTATGTAAAGACCCCCTCTTGTACATATTTATTCATTTTAGTGAAAAATTCAAATGTTTTTTTTCATAATTTTAATGATAAACAAAGAAATGTACATAGGATGACCTAAAAAGGAAAGTCACAACCTTAATTGAGATCTTATGCTTCTATATTCCAAAAAAAAACACTTGTGAAAACAATCATGCATTCTATAGATGCCTTTATCAACTTCAAACCCTAACAACAATAGAACAAATAGAAATAAAATTACTTAAAAATTAATACCTCTTATTATTAAATCCATAATTCTAAAAGAAAAAATTACAAAGAAAATAGATTGAGTGTCTTGGGTACTTTCAATGTCTTGCACCCCCTACAAATTTTTGTCATATGCATATTGTCTTGAGAGATGGTTGTATATTTGGGGTGGATAAGGTATTTTGTTCATTATGGGTCTGATATTTTTGTTGCTTTTAACATATTGTGTTGTTAATGTTAAGGTTTAAAGCTAATCAAGGCATCTTTGGAATGCAAGATTGTTTTACAAGTGTTTTCCTTGTGTTTGGGAATTAATGCCTAACTGGAAATGTAAATGTGGGAGAGCTAGACATGAATCTTTTACTTTAATTTTAAAAGTCTTTTGGACAGTTTTGTGAGTTGTAAAAACTATATGAACTTTTGCTTTTGTTTTTTAATTACTTTAATGTGATGTGAACGATTATTCATTCTATGTTGAAGTGCTTTGTAAGGTATTTAACTTACCATTTTCTATTTCTATTTATCCTTTATTCCCCTATCCAGTTTTGATCAACTTAGTTACTCTGGTCTATGAAGCCCATGTTAAAAGGCTTTAGCATTAATCTCTCTTAACGATTAGCCTTTACACTAATATTCAAATGTTTCAGAGCGTCCAAATATAAGAAAATAAGAAGAGAAAGAATAATAACAAGATCACAAAAGAATACACACCATCAATTACGTGGTTCGGCACAATGTCTATATAAACAGTGGATTAAGGGATCTTAACCTCTTTTATTAAAGTTCACACAAGAACTACAAATCACAATAATCTCTCTCAAGAGATTTATAAAGGAATACAATATAGACAACTCTCAAGGATCTATTTAATGCTCCTCTTGTTCACACAAGAATAAGGATACCCATTATAGTTTCAACCTAATGCACCCAAGCATTTAGTATCCACCTAACTCTTTATTCTCTCTTGAAGCATTTCTTAATGCTTAATGAATCTTAAGGAGTTATAAGGGTTTATATAGTGTTTATAAAGGCCTAAGAAACCCTAAACCATTTGGAAAAGAGTCTTTAGGTATGAGAGTTCAAAACTCACTTAAAGAAGTTAATTTGAACCAAACATTTATTTTCTCGAACAATCAACGCTAGAGCATTTAGCATCCAATGCTGGGGGTGTTAATGTAACTATTCTAACATTGTGGTGTTCCTTGATGAACATTGGGTTGTTGGTGTGATATTGTGTCAAATCTGCGATATTCTTAGGCAATGCTAGGATTTTGGGCTTACTAGAATTAACATTGGGGCGTTATTGTTAGAGTTGGTGCTTACGTGCCATATCAATTATCGTATGCATATTTATTTATTTAATATTTATACAATGAACATTTCAAATAAATCATTGATAATTAATTATATGGTATCAAGTTTGTTACTTTTCAGACATTGTAGATTTAAAATAGTTTAGATATGATCTAAAGAAGTTTAGGTTAATGCTAAGTATTAGCATTATAAAAGTTAGGACCTTGTCTGAAATGAGATAAAGACCTGAAAATATATTAGTCATAACATAGTTGTAAGAAGTTACAAATAGTGCTAAGAAATATAATTATATAGCATGTTCTTGAAAATATCGTTCCTGATTTATGGTTGCTGACACGAGTCGATTGGTATATCTTTAGCATCAGTGTGTGTTTATATTTGAATTGTTTGGATTGTTAGTAGTAGCAGACCATAGGCTTAGTGGTAGCTTGTATAGGTATACAAGTTTTTAGTGAGGATTAGGTATTTAATTAACTCATGAGGACCTCCAATAAACATCTCATAGAGCTATTAATTGAGGGTCTTCTAAAGTTAAGTAGTATTCATGGTCATTTAACCTGAGCGCCATAGTAGGATTTATTCTAGGTATCGTTCAGTATAGTCTGATGCTCATGGAATTCTGTGTTCATATATTTGGGATCTGTCAACTTATATGATTGAGTTGTATATTTGGATGCTATGAGATTGTATTTCAAAAAGTCTTATAGCCAAAAGTGAAAACCCCGAAAGAGAATTTCCTATAGGGTTATATAATATCGCAAAAGAGTTTGTGAATATTATTTACGAAAATACAAACTTAAAGATAAGTTTTTGGTTAAGCGCATAGAGATTTGATGGTGATAATCTATATCTCTGCTTTTCCAAGATATATGTGACATAAGGTTTATACGTATATAACTGACCTGAACTTGTATGGTTCAACATGCCATTCTATAATAATTATAATGTGTATATAGAGCATTGTTCACGAACTTATAGAAGAGTTTCGTAAGACAAATGAGTGTAAAACTAGGGAGTCTCACAATATAAAGTGTACTTGTTTAGCACTAGGGTGGCGGACCAGATCAAACTATTCAATCTTGAAATAAATGGTTAACTAATGGGTATTTGACAAGGTTTAAGTGTTAAACCTATATTATATTAGTTAAAATGGTTAACTAATGGGAATTTGACATATAACATCCATGCATAGCTATTTGTAAGACAAATGACACATGCATAGAAAAGCAAATGAGAAATGTTACCCATGCAAATAGTTTGCATGGTTTAAAGTTAACAAGTGTCAACATGCAACAAAAAGGAATAATACAAAATGAAATTGTTTTATTTTTGCAAGATATATGTGTGTAAAATCAGCTAAGTGTGTAAGACAGTTTAAAAGTTTTACATTTTAGTCCATTTTTAATTCTTGGCCATATTGAGAGAAAGTTTAAGTGTTGAACTAAAACAAATATTGTTGGAAATTATTCCTATTACCATTTTAGCTTCACAATCGCATTAGATCGTTATGAACTAGAATTATTCAACAGGTCACTTCGATGTGAACTCGTAATCGATTTCTTTACTGAAAGTCTTCAATTATGAGTTTCAAAAACTCTTGTTGTAATTGTTTCAATTTAGTGTGTATTTTTTGAATGATTAAGTACTATTCCACTGTGAAAATGTATGTATGACATGCACTAATTAATTTTTTCAATAAATACATAATCACATGCATGCACTTAAATCCAAAGCATACAATGTAATAATTATGTCTTCCAACGCTTAGGCATTCAGGCCTATACGTCCCTCCTTGTGTTTCAAGCCCCTTCTTGCTTTTGGCTTTACGTTTTATTCTTTTCTTATTCGACCTTCATGTATTAGACTTTTTGTTGACATTTTATTAGTATCCACCTCAAATTCATGCTCAAATATGATTGTTGAATCACCAATTTTAGCAAACCCCTCATTGATTCAAAATCTCTCTACTATAAAGCTTTTAGATCCATCAACGCCAATGTTCTATCCTTCCGAGCTGATTTCAGTTAAGTCTTTGTTTAGACTTAACTCATCTTGAGCTCGTGACTTTGGTTTCCAAAGGTACGAATGCTTTTTGCATAGGGTATTGATGCCACATATCCCTATTTGAACCTCATCACTTTAGTGAGCTAATTTTTTATGTTGCCTTATAGTCTACATCCTTTTAACAACCCATGTTGAGCCACCTATGACCACCCCTTTAAGTAAATAGAGCCTTTCCTTATACTTCTTACCTATTATTACTGTAAATCCTTTTACTAGCCTCAATATTCCTTTTTTCACTTGAATCGAATACCTCTCTCATCTTACTTTCCTATAGATATCAAGCTCTTTCTCAATTTAAGAACATACCTTGCACCAAGTAAGTCTTAAGCTTTCTATCATGCATCCTCATTCTTATGTCACCAACCCCTATGACCTCACACGCTATGTCATGCCTCATTGGTACTTTACCCCTAATGGTTTTATAGTTGGTGAACAATGATTTATCAGGGTACACATGGACACTACAGCCAGAATCTAGTACCTATTCTCTAACATACTTCCTCTTAAAGTCTACTAGGAATTCTATAACTTTTAAGTCATCTTCATGACATGCTATTGAAAGTATGATATTTTACTAGGATGCATGCATGTGTTATGTGTTTATTACAACAAAATTTATGCATCTCATATATAAATTAATTACAACAAAAGCTGGAAATCTAATTTTCTAGTGCAATAAATACATAAATTTGAGTTTCATTACTGTAATGAAAAATTAAAGATTGAGAGTTCACCTTACAAACCTTTGGAACAATAGTAAAGTTTGCCTCGAAATGCTTTCGTAGGCAATTTTAAGACTTAACGATGGTGGGTTTGAGTCACTAGAATGACAATTTCAATCCCAGTAGTGTGTTTAACACTTAAATAGTTTTGTTAACTCTTAACAACTAGTTTAACTCTTTAAACCTTTTTAATTAAAGCATTGAAATTGTTTTGCTTGTTCAACTCTTGAACTACAAAAAAAAAAAAAAAACCAAACTTCTAATGCTTCAATGGCCGGCCATAACTAGAGAAATGGGAAGAAGAAATGTTGAGAGCAACTTTTGCATTTAGAAAAACTCTTTTGCTTTTTTTTTTTCCCAAGTGGCCAAACCAACCACATTAACAATGAAATAATTTCATTCTTATAGCCACATTTTCCCTCCCATTTGCAAAGTTAAGCTCATGGGCCCACTAAGTTAGGTAAACACTTCTTTAGTCATTCCTTCATGTTTCTTATTTGTTTACTCAATAAATAAAATATGTGCTATTTGTTACTATATCGAGTCAAGACTTTACAAATTGAAAATCGTAGAATTTTTTTTCATTTGTTAATATCCCTCTCATTACCAAGTCAAGAATCGACCCTCACATTATAAGGTCATTCATTGTAATTTATTTTTCCATTAGTTAATTCATTTGTTGACTTTAGGATGAATTGATTAATAGCAAAACTATTTTGCAATTAAATAATGATCTTGCTTGTCAAAATATCACACAACCAAGGGTTCAAATTGTGCCACTTGTCATCATCCTATTGGTTAACAACTCTTATTAATCAATTAATGTTTTTAACTCTTAAGTCTTGACAATTGCATATCTTGAGGGAATTTGAATAAATATTTGGTTTGCTAGAATTTATTAGATTGAACTATTTAACCGGTACACGACCTTAGTGCACAATGAGTACACTTCATATTGCGGGACTCCTTAGGTCCATATTTAATTTGTCAAATGGAACTCTTTCATTAGTCTGTGAACGATGTTCTACACACACATCATGGATATTACAAATCAATATGTTTGACCATACAAGTTCAGATCATAACATATATGTATAATCCTTCCATCACTTATATCTTGGAATAGCAGAGATATAGATTACCATTGTCAAATCTCTATATGCTCATTCGTGAACTTGTCTCCATATTCGTATCTCAATAAACAATATATGCAAATACTTTTATGATATTGTTTAACCATGCGATAAACTCTTTTCTTTGGCTTAGTGCTTATAGCCATGAAAAATTTTGTGATACAATCTCGTAGCATTCGAATGTACAACTCACCCAAGTGACTTGACAGATCCCATATATATGTACACCGAACTCTATGAGCATCGAAGCATAACCAGCGACACGTTACGGTCAGACATTGAAAGTTCTTTGATATCCATGAAATTAAAACTATAGTAGATCTCTCACAAGCCCACCATGGCACTCAGGTCAAAGGATCATAAATACTACTCAACTTGAGGACCTATAATTGACGGCTTCATGGGATGTTTATTAGAGGTCCTAGTGAGTTTGTTCAGTACCCAATCCTCACTGAATACCCATATACCCATACGAGCTTCCACTAAGCTCATGGTCTACTAAGAGTAACCATTTGGACCATCTAGCTATAAATATACATTGATTTTTAAATAAAACAATTTCACCGATAGACCTGCATCGATAAAATAGATCAAAAACATAATATTTGAGAATATACTACATAATGATAATTTCAGAGTACTATTTGTAACTATATAATTACTAATATATTCTCAGGTCTTTGTTCTGTTTAAGATAAGGCTCTAACTCCTTAGATTTCACTGACTCTTATAACCTGTTAACTCTTAACAGTTATAACTTTCAGTATTGCTAACTCTTAGCCTGATCTAAACTTTTTTAGATCATACAATGTTTGAAATACTACAAGCAACTTACTATTTAATAAATGTAACTAGCGATTTAATGAATATATATTATATAAATATTAAAATAAAATATTCATACAAAATAGAATAGCATGTAAGCAAAAATCCCAACTACTATCGCAGTATTTCTATTATTTTCTTTTATTTTTGGATAATCCTTTATAAAGTGCCATTCTTTCTGGCAAAGAAAACACTTTTTGGATTTCTATCTAAAATTGATTATTCTTCTTTCTTCTTACAACCAAAACTATTGCACTTTCGAATTTAGATCTCTTTCCCAATTTTTTGAGTTGAATAAGGCCTTAATGTCCTTTATAGCTAGATTCTCCCAACACTACATGAACATATTCACAAAGTGCTCATAACACGGTTGTAACCAACATAACAAGATGATAGTCTTGTCTTCATCTTGGATCTTGATGGCTATTATCTCAAGATCTATGATGATCTTATTGAAGGCATCAATATAATCTTTTATTGAAGATCCTTTAGACATAGATAGCTTATACAGCTTCTTCTTTACATACAGACGATTTGCTAAGACTTTGTCATGTATAGGGTGTAAAGCTTCTTTCATAAACCAATAGTCGCATTCTCTTCAGCCACTTCTTTTAATACTTTGTCACTTTATGATAAAACTATAGTATTGTGGGCTCTCTTTTAAATGATGTCATAATCTAACTCGTTAGGCTTCATAAGTTTCTTTTTTTGTTTGCTAGTAGTTACTAAGGTTCTTCTAAAACTAAGTCTAACCTTTAACTCACTAGTAGAGTCATAACATTTATCTTCCATAGATTAAAGTCATTTATTGATGAGATATTTCTATATCTTAAAATTGAGTGCAAGTATATACTATCATAGCAAGTAATAAAGGGAAAAAAGAGTTGGATGTCGAACCCACAGGGATAATATCTTCTTTTTACCGAGTATTAAAATATATCTTTCTAGTAATTATTTAGAAAAATCAAAATCTAAAAATGAATTTGAAAAATATAAAAGTAATAACACAATGTAAAGAGTTATGAAAAATAGTATTATAGAGAAAACTTAGGATTAATACCATCCCTTAATATGTTTTTTAATAATTAATATTTAAATTCCTCAGTTCTTGTTATTGATCAAGAATCTAATGTATTCACAAGTTTCTCTCAAGGTCATGCAAGTATATCTTAATTTACCAAATACCTATATTCCTATGGTATTTAATAAATTAAGATTCATTAAGAACAAGTCTTATTGATCATACATGCCGATTAGGTATATTCATATTTTAATTTAAAACTTGTATATGTAATTTGCGTTACTATACAATCATGTATTAAATTACCTAGGTCCAAATACAATGATGTCTTTTCTAAGTTTATCAAAGTATTACCAAAACAATCACAATATTAGCCAGATATAATGAAACATTAAGATCAAATAATTTCAATAACAAAGAACAAAGTTTATTAAATATTAATAAAATATGGCAGTTAAGTATATATATTGAGTTCAAGTATTAACCCTAGGGAGAAAAATTAGTTCATGGCTATAAGAGAATTATGGCAAGAACATAAAGAAAATACGATACAATCAATAGCAACCGATATAGACATTGAATTGCCCTTGATTGACTAGCCTAGAAAAACTCTTATTGTCGAAGAACGTCTTGAATTTCTCTCTATAACTGCTTCAATTATACTTTAATTGCTTTTTGAGACTTGTGTTGTTGTCTTTAAAGTGTCTTATGTGTTCTGTAAAGGATGTGAACGAGTGGCCTTTTATAAGAATTGATTTGAGCTTAAAAATCTCAATTTCTTGTTGGGTTAGAAATCTTGTGATCGTTGGGAAAAAATTGTGCTATCACTGGGGGCGTCACACCTAAAAGCTAAAATCATTGTAATGATAGAGTTATAGCGTTAGGGAGCAGGCTTTTCGTTAGGGCGGTGACCAAATTTTGCTTAGAAAAAATTCTGTGACTTGAATAGGTCTATTTTCACTCTTTCTTGTTTTGGCTCAGGTCTCACCACTGAAGTGATTTCCTTTGTACCACTGGGGCAAAAATGCACCAGTTTTGAATATTTTACACTTTAGCCCCTAGTTTTTGTGATTTTGCTTCCTTTCTCTAGTTTTTTTTATCTTGTTTTAGTCCAAACCCTATAAATGAGCAATAATGCACATAAATAGCTATTTATTATCATAAAATATCAAAATAAAATAAGAAAAAATAAACAACAAATATGCCCTTACCAAATTTTTCCAAAAACATTTACTTGTCCTCAAGTAATAAAATTCTTTAGAGATAAAAATCAAAGGTATACTTGACTCAATAACAACATATACTTAAAATGAAAACAAAATATGCCAGGCCAGTTAAATGATTAAAATAATTGTCGGCCAAAGATGATGGGGATTTCATGATCTTCCTCAATTTCTAGAGCAATGAAGTCAGTAGAGAAGATGAATTTATCAACTTTGACTAATACATCTTCAATAACTCCTTTAAGATAGTTAAGAGAATGATCCACCGGTTAGAGGATGATATTTGTTGGTTTGGCTTCTCCCAATCCTAATTTATTATAGATAGACAGTGGCATGAGGTTGATGCTAGCCCCGAGATCCCACAACACTTTTCTAAAGTCATAATTCCCAATTATGCATGGTATGTTGAAGCTCCTAGGATCTTTGAGCTTTGGAGGTAGCAATTTTTGTAGGATGGCGCTATATTCTTCTGTTAGTTCCACAGTCTTAAGTCATCTAATATTCTCTTCCTTGATAGGATATCCTTCATAAATTTCACGTAGCTTGACATTTGCTCCAACGCATCTGCAAAAGAAAGATTAATATGTAATTTTTTAAAATTCTCACGAAATTTGGAAAATTGTTTATCTAATTTTTGCTTTTGCAGCCTTTAAGGAAAACATGGTGGATGGTTGTATATTTTCTCCTTAGGTGGCTATACTATTTTCTCTTATTTTTTTGCTTGATTTTCGTCTTCATTCTTTTATGGTATCTGTTCTTCTTGATGTGTTTTTGAAGTTGGAGTCATATTGTTTTGCAATTTCCTTCCACTTCTTAATGTGATAGCTTTGTAATTTTCTCCCTTGGGATTGACTTCAGTGTTGCTTGGTAGGGTTCCTTGAGGCCGATTGTTCATTATTGCAGCGAGTTGCCTTACTTCATTCTCCAAGGTTCTAAATAAAGCTGCTTGACTTTAAAGAAGTGAATCTATTCTTTTTATGTATTGCAAGAATATGTCTTCCATATTTGGTATTTTCTCTTGCTGGGTTTGTATTTAGAAGCTAAAAAGAGCTTTGGAATGCTGCATTTGATTATTGTGGCTCCATAAGAAGTTAGGATGATTCCTCCATTTAGGATTATAGAAATTTGAGTTGAAATTGTTGCAGTTAAAGTTTCCTATATATTGTATTGTTTTCATGCATTGCCCATTAGCATAGTTGTCTCCACAGAATTCGCAAGTGATTGGTTAACGCTTAACGGTATTAATTCCCAAGGTGCTTAATTATTTACTCAAGAGATTGACTTAAGCGAATAATATGGTCAAAGTGTCACTTCATGTAGTCTAGCAATTTTGTTTTTTGAAGTTGTTCTTTTGGTGGGCCATTAGTAGGCACTAGATGCTATCTCATCTTGTAGATCATTAGCTTTATTGATTGATTTATTTATAAGTACGCCACCAGCTGCAACATCTACTATTATTCTAAAATGACCAACTAATCCATTGTAAAATATTTATACAAGCATTTACTTTAGAACTCCATGGTGAGGACATTTTCTTTGCATATCTTTTTATCTCTCTCATGCTTCAAAAAAATATTCTTCATTTAGTTCTAGAAAAGATGTGATGTCATTCTTCATCTTGGCAGTTTTAGCAGGTGGAAAGAATTTAGCGAGGAATTTTTGCGCAAAATCATCTCATATAGCTATGAATCTATATGGAAGTGATTGTAGCCAGGCTTTTGCTTTGTCTCTCAAGGAAAAGGGAAACTATCTTAGCCAGATTGGATCATCAGATACCCCATTGTACTTGAATGTGTCACATATCTCCAAGAAGTTGATGATGTGCATGTTTGAATCGTCATTGGGTAGTCTACTAAATTGTACCAAATCCTTGAGCATTTGAATTGTACTTTGTTTAATCTCGAAGTTGTTGACTTGGACAATTGGTCTTTAAAAACTTGAATGGATTCCATTGACCAATGGGGGAACAACATATTCCTTCAGCAGTCTTCCTTCTATGTTGGGTGCATTTGATACTTGATCTTCTATGATGTTGAATTGATTTCTCTCTCTTCCAATTCTAATTAAAGTTCTTTTAATTTTCGAATCAAATGCAATAAGGTCTTCACTTTTCGATCTTCACATGTACCTTTAAAAAACGAAAATAAAATCTGAAGTAAAAACTATAAAGATTGGTATTAATATTAGTGAAAAAGTAGATAATTATCCTTGGCAACGATTCCAAAAACTTGATGTGATATTTCTATATCTTAAAATTGAGTGCAAGTATACTTTATCGTAGCAAGTAATAAAAGGATGAAAGAGTCGGATGTCGAACCCATAAGGATAATATCATTTTTTACTAAGAACTAAAATTATGTCTTTTTAGTAATTATTCAGGAAAATCAAAATCTAAAAATGAATTTGAAAAATATAAAAGCAATAACACAATGTAAAGAGTTATGAAAATAGCAATATAAAGAAAATATATGATTAATACTATATCTCAATATGCTTTCTAATGATTAATCTTATAATTTTAAATTCCTTTTTGTTATTGTTCAAGACAAGAATGTATTCAGAATTTTTTTCCAAGGTCATGCAAGTATATTTTAATTTATTAAATACCTATATTCTTATGGTATTTAATAAATTAAGATTCATTAAGAACAAGTCTTTTTGATCATACATGCCAATTAAGTATATTCTTATCCTAATTTAAAAGTTGTATATGTAATTTACGTTACTCTACAATCATGTATCAAATTACCTAGGTCTAAATACAATGATGCCTCTTCCTGAGTTTATCAAAGTACTACTAAAATAATCACAATATTAGCCAAATATAATGAAGCATTAAGATCAAATAATTTGAATCACAAATAACTAAGTTTATTAAATATTAAAAAGATATGGCAATTAAGCACACATATTGATTTCAAGTATTAACTCTAGAAAGAAAAATTAGTTCATGGCTATAAGAGAATTGCAGCAAAAAAAAATATATGATACAATCAATAACAAACTCTTGCTGCCAAAGAACGCCTTGAATTTCTCTCTAACTCTTGTGTTGTTTGTCTCTTGAGTGTCTTGTATTTTCTCTAAAGGCTGGGGACAAGTGGCCTTTTATAGGAATTGATTTGAGCTTGAAAATCTCAATTCTTGTCGAGTGAGGAATTCTATGATCACTGGGGTGAAACTGTGGTGTCGCTGGAGTGCTATACCTAAAAGCTAAAATCGCTACAGTGATAGGCTTTTCACTGGGTCAGTGGAGGCAAAATTCTATGACATAAATAGCTATTTGTTTTCACTTTTTCTTGTTTTGGCTTGAGTCTCACTGCTAGAGCGATTTTCTTTGTACCACTGGGCCAAAAATGCACCCATTTTGCTCATTTTAGTCCCTGGTTTTTGTTCATTTTGCTTTTTTTCTCCAATTTTGTATCTTTTTCAATCCAAACCCTATAAATAAATAATAATGCATATAAATAGACATTTATTCTCGTAAAATATCAAAATAAATGACAAATATGCCTTTATTATTCATCCCATTGAACTTCTCTATATCTTGCTTAAGATTTTCATAGTTAATAACCTTTGATCTGTAATCTGGCTCTGCAATGTGAACCTCAATTAGGCTCTGATACTAATTTGTTGAAGGAAATTAGTCATAGCACTAATCTCTCTTAGCGATTAACATTTTCCTAATAACTGATTATTTCGGAAGCATACAAACACAAACAAATAAAAAGGGAAACAATAAGAATAAGATCAATAAATAATATACACAATCAATTACATGGTTTGACATAACAATTATATTTATGATGGATGAAAGGATCCTAGCCCCTTTTATTAAAGTTCATATAAGAACTATAGATTACCATGATCTCTCTCAAAAGATTATCAAGAAATATAATATAGAGAACTTTTAATAGATCATATTTGGTGCTCCTCTTATTCACACAAGAACAAGGACATCTACTATAGTTTTTGTTAGGGTTGGTGCTTACGTGTCATCCCTAAATTTACATATACTTATGTATTTATACATGTGTATATTCCCATTAAATTGCTAATATCTATTTATATGGTACCATGCAATGTAACATTACAAACATTGTATAATCTGAAGGAGTTCAAATCTGATCTAAAAGAGTTTAGATAAAGGCTTACAGTTGGCCACGCTGAGAGATATAAATGTAAAATGTTAGCATAGCTAATTGTTAGCTGGTTATAATACTCAGCGAAGATCTAAGAGTTGGAACCTTGTCTATAATTGGACATAGACCTAGGAATATACTAGTAACTGCATAGTTACAAGAGTTGCAATCGGGTGTTAGAAAATGTCAGTTACGCAAGTATGTTCTCGAATATTGTCCCTGATCTATTTCTGTCAATGCGGGTCTGTCGGTGGATACCTTTATATAGATCAGTATATGTCGTACCTATAGGGTATAGATGATTGTTCCTAGCTGACCGTGAGCTTAGAGCTTGTATTGACATATGGGTATCTAGTCAGGACTGAATATAGGACAGACTCACGAGGGCCTTCAATAGACACCCTATGTAAATTGACAACAGAGGGTCCTCTCGAGTTGAGTAGTATACGTGATCCTTTGACCTGAGTACCACGCTGGGCTTGTAAGTGATCCACCATATTTTAGTTCCACGCATGTCACAGACCTTTCATGGTGTGACCGCTGGGTGTCACTGGATATAGTTCGATGCTTATGGAGTTCGGTGTGTACAAATATGGGATCCGTTAGCTCGGATAGGGAGTTAGATATCTAGATGCTTTGAGACTATATCTCAAAAAATCTTGTGGCCACAAGTATTAATTCCGGGAAAATTTTTTTGCTAGAGTGTAATAATATGACAAAGAAGTTTGCATATATTATTAAGTGAGATACAAGTCTGGAGATATGACATGGATGAACACATGATGATTTGACGGTGATAATCTATATCCCTGCATATCTATGATATCATGGCAGAAGAACTATACATATACGTTGTGACCTTAGCTTGGATGGTCGACGTGCTGATTTGTATTTCTGTGACGTGTGCGTGGGGTAATGTTCACGGACTCATGAAATAGTTTCCTTTGACAAATCGGGCGTAAACCTAGGAAATCCCACGATATGGAGTGTACTCGTTGTGCTCCGGGGCAGTGTGCCAGATTAAATTGTTTAATCTAGCAATATCCAACACTACCACAGGAATGCGTGCATGTTTATATTTAAGTGTTAAATATAATAATTAGTCAATAATTGTTATTGACTAATTGTATAATAATACGTGATGTATTGTGGACCTTTGTTTAAGTTTACCCAAGTGTGAGATTTGGTAGGACCCGCTAAGGGGTAGACTTGGTAACTATTTATGAGGGTAAAATGGTCATTTCACACATTAATTATTTAATTATTAAATAATCATAATATCTTATTATAATATATTATTTTAATATATGAGATATATATACATTTGTGTGTGAAGTGTGTAAAAAGGCCCGGGAAGAGAAAATGAAAATTGGTTTCATTTTCATTTAGGTGCCGAGAGGTGAAGAAGAAATTGAAGGAAATGAAATTGTTTAATTTCTCTTTGGTGTCGAGAGAAGGGAGAACAAATGAAAATGTTTCATTTTTTTTTTCTTTTAGTGTCGAGAGAAGTAATTGTGAATTGCTTCAATTTTTATTTCATTTCCTTTTAGAGAAAAGGAAAAATACACACAACTGGTCATTTTGGGGTTAAGAGTTAATCCCGGTTGGATTAATGAAATTGCTGTTCTAGCTTACCAAGCCCACCGTGTTAGTGACTAAAGCTGCCAACGAGTTAGTCTCCATGCGAACTCCCATGATACAAGTGTATAACATTACACGTTTTGGTGATATCTTAACCTTTCAAATATATTATATATGATTAATATATTATTTATTATATTTATTATATGATTTAATTATTCCGCAGTGTTAAATATTTATGAGATACGTATTTTATGCAATAAATACTATTGCACATGCATACACCCATGTAAATTAAATCCCTAACAGTTTCATCTTAAACACCTAAGCACGTTTTATCTACCTACCTCTTTATTCTCTCTTGAAGTCTCTTTTAATATTTAATAAATCCTAATGGGTTACAATAGTTATATAGTGTTTATAAAAGCCTAAGAAGCCCTAAACATATTTGGAATAAGAGTCATCGCATGTGGGAGTTCAAAAATCAATTAAAGAAGTCAATTTAAATCAAAAATATATTTTTCGGAACAAGCCATGCTAGGGCATTCAACATCTAACGTTTGGGTGTTAAAGCGACTATTCCAATACTGTGGCGTTCCTTAACAAACGTTAGAGCGTTGGTGCAATCTTGTCTCAATGCTGTAGTGTTCTCCGATAATACTGGGGCATTAGGCTTATTAAAATTAATATTAGGACGTTCTGTCTTTCAATATTAGGGTGTTAAAATCTATACATCATTCCTTGTATTTCTAAGCTCATCATTGCTTTTGGCTTTACGTTTATTTAATTTTTATACGATTTTTATGTACTAAATTTTTAACTGATTATTTATTGATATTTATCTCAAAATTATGTTCAAACATAATTATTGAATCACCAATTTAAACAATTTATATGATATTGAAAGGTTAAGGTCATTTAATCTTTTAAATGTATATGATGGTAATTATTTAATGTATTTATTGTCAAGTTAATAATTAAGTTTTGAACTTATAACACTAACATGGAGTGCAAGAGTAATATGAGCTGTATTATTTTCATAATGTAAACTATGTGTCTTGTACTATCTTCGAGCAAACATACCCTGATTGTTATTATATTTTGTATGCAAAAGTTGATACTCTTTTACTACTGCTTAATCCTAACGAATACACCCAAATCGCCTACCCTGAATTTTACATGAAACTAACAAATCTTGCAATCACAAATTGAGAATCTTTATGTCAACTTTTATACAAATTCTAGTTACAATGTGGCATTATTTATCACCATAACAGTAACAGCAAATAAATCATATAGAACTTGTGGAGTAATACAATGTTGTCAAATTAATTTATATGAATAAAATTTGTATGTGTAGAACTATTTATTTATTAGATGTTCTTTCTATGCGCCAGACGTATTCTACTAGAGTTACTAAAAACAAATATTCTATTTAGAATTGTTTTTTTTTTGGAATGAAAGAATTGTTGTGTTAGTATTTGGTAAATACGCAATAGTTTTACTTTCAAAATTAAGATGATTTTTACTCTACATTTATATAATAAAAATATATATAAAATATTAAAAAGTTTTGTTCATTTACTTCAAAATTATATCTAGTAACACTCATTTACTTTCAACTGAATAATAGTGCTTCAATATTATTTTAAACAAAACCGAACTCTTTGTAGAGAGAATTGACGTTCGTATTATGTTAAAATACGGAAACTCGCTCGTTATTAACTTCAATTGATTAGAATTAGAAGACCGAAAGCTTTTTTTTTTTTTCTCTCTCTAATATAGAGAAAATTTTAATACGCCCTGCCCACGGCGTAATGATGGGCCTTATCAAGATTAGTAGTTGGGCTCTCCTCGAAATCTTCGTTGCGAAGGAAAGACTTTCAATTTAATGGTGAGTCGACAAAAGCTTAGAGCTTTCTGCCTTTTTCAGTGATGTGCGTCTAACTCTAATGTTCTCACTTCTCCCACCTATTCCTATTCTTTCCTCTTTTCCTTTATCCTATTTTTACCCCTCTCTTTTTGGAACACTTAAGAGCTAAGGTTTTAAAAAACATTGCACATTAACTTTCTTTTAATGTTTTTTTTTTCTTCTTTCTTTTTAAAAATTATCTTCTGCTTTGTTGAAAGACCACATAAACTTTCTTAGTTGAATAATAAAAATTGTGTACACTTCCTCCAATTTAAAGTTAAGTTCATTTTCTGACAAAAATTAAGTTATTTTATCTTAAGAAAAAAAAAAGAAAAATTTAAGATGTTACTTCCTCTATTTTAAAGTAGAGGAATTTAATTCTTGGCAAACTCAAGTGTGGTTTTTTTTTTTATATATATTTTTTAGAAGGAAAATCTTGTTTAACAATTTCTCCATAAAAATATTTTTTAAGAAGAAAAAGGGTAGTGATCATTTATGTTTATTTTCAAAAGTAATGCTAGACTTCTCAAATTAATATCATAAAATTAAAATTTTAAATAATGTGTCAAATAATTATTAAAAGATTAAATGGTGTTATTTTTAAAATCACCTATTACATCATTTTATCATTCAATTATTAATTACTGCATTATTAGGAATTCCAATATTGAAATATTAAGTCTGCATTATTCTATTTTCACATTAATGGCTTACCCTTTAGTGTATTAAATGCCAAAAAAAATTGTTGGTAGCAAAATTTGCTTTAAAAGTAATTTTAAGATGGTGATGTCATGATCAATAGGAAGGTTTTTGAGTATATTGAAACAATAAAGGAGTAATCGAGTAAAAAAAAAAAAACAATGATAATTGAATAATAATAATTAAAAAAACAAAGTAGTAATATATAATATACCATAAAAAAATCATGATCATTTTCGAAAGGAATGGAAGCACTCATTTTAAGTGGGAGAGGTACACATCTTGCTGTCCAACTAAAGAGTCATTTGCTAAAGACCAACATCATTCATTTAAAAATTTATCATATTACTTCCATTCAATTTATAAATAATACATATCCCCACTTTAAACTTGGGGAGATACATATATTTATCATCCAACTAAGAAGATTGATGTAAGGAACTTAAGATTACTCTTACACAAATTTGTACAAAAATGCACGTATATTATATTAATTAAGGGTATTCAATTATGTTAGGTAGTGTGTAAAGGGATTCAAATTTCACTTATTGTTGTCGGATTAAATTTCTGATCATTATAAAGTAAATGTAAACTTTATGTTTTGAAAAAATTAAAATTTTCTTTTAACATTTTTAAAATATAGTACTTTTCCGTTTCCAAAAAGAAGGAAAAAAAAAGGAAAATGTATAATTCTTCTGTTAACTTAAATAGCATGACAAAAGCACGAAGAATCATATCGAATAGAACACACCTTTGAGCCTAGCTACGAGCTTCACTTTACTAAACACACCCTGAAGAAAGCCATGGAAAACTCAAAGGTGAGTTTGAAGCTTCTCATTAACACTATGGATCGTAAAGTCCTGTTTGCAGAAGCTGGCAAAGACTTCGTAGATTTTCTCTTTTACCTCTTCTCTTTGCCTCTTGGCACTGTTGTTAAGCTCCTAACAAAGGAAAACATAGTGGGTTGTTTAGGTGAACTTTATCAGAGCATTGAAACTCTTAATGAAACCTACATGCAACCGAACCAAGAGAAGAGCTCAATGCTAATTTACAAAGAAATTACAAGTAAAAATTATAAATAATTTCTTTCTTCTTAGAAGCACGTAGACAATCAGGCTGAGGCGTGGATATCTCGCTCTTTTTAAGGAGATTCAAGCCCACTAGTGCAGTAGTCTATCTCTTCACTTGTCCCCTCCAGGATACAACAGCCCAACTGAAACGTTGTATGACTCTCACTTATCTGCACAAGGAGATGAGACCAAAGCTACACAATACGAACACTTTTCTTTGGTCAATAAAAGAACACAAGAGAATTGAGAATTAATAAAAAAAGATGGGGGGAGACTTATATAAATGTATATGTACACCTAATTAATAAATACTAATCAATTAATCTTCCAAGTAAGAAGATGAAAGATGAGAAGACTTCAAATTAATAGGAAGATGAAAGATGAAAAGACTCCAAATTAATCTTCCACTAAAAACAACAATTAATATTGAAAATGTACCAACATTAATTAATAGGAAGATGAAAGATGAAAAGACTCTAAATTAATCTTCCACTAAAAACAACAATTAATATTAAAAATGTACCAACATTCGCCCACTCATTTTAAATATTAGCTGAAAAAGAATACGAACACGAATATCGTCCAAAGACGAATTATTATGCATCATGAAGGTGTGACTCTACATTA
This sequence comes from Ailanthus altissimus, assembly GCA_946807835.1. Lineage (NCBI taxonomy): Eukaryota > Viridiplantae > Streptophyta > Magnoliopsida > Sapindales > Simaroubaceae > Ailanthus > Ailanthus altissimus. The sequence goes on from OX327684.1 coordinate 16,047,456, forward strand.
AACCTTCATTAGTGAAACAATAACTCCAACTCCAGAGTTGATAGTAGTCTCAGACTTGAACTAACCACTGCTTAAGGGAAATAAGAATTACTACTCACACATAATAATTCAGGTGTTAATAAAATAAGCTTTAATAGCCAGCACATTATGGCCTTGTGCTAATCCCGATTTTCATGAGTGCAAATGAGAACTAGCCTAATTCTCATTGAGAGCGGCCTCACTCTCACACTCATAGAGGTAAAATCCGTCAAGGATGTTCCTGTAACTGTAACATCCCACTCAAAACGAGATACAGATTTTATTAAGAGTTTAAATAAACTCAACCCTCCAAAACGTTACAGGCATGCACTCTACACCATAGGGATGAGCAAAAGGTGAGTGCACCTTCGACCATCGTATGATTCGTTCTTCCCATTGAACCTTGTTCTTAGGATCTCTAATCACAAGGTTGGGTATCCTCATACATGATTCATGATTGTACGGGATTTAATCCCATCCCCCTCGATGTACTTCAAACCTTTTCTCTTGTCAAGGCCTTGGTCAATGGATCTGCAAGATTATCACAAGATCTCACATAAGTCACATTAATGGTACCATTACTCAAATAAGATCTCACAATAGTGTGTTTTCTCCTTATAGGTCTGGATTTGCCGTTATAATAACAGTTTTTCACTCTGCCAATAGCAGCAGTACTATCACAGTTAATCAGAATGGGCGGTATCGGCGTCTCCCAAATTGGAATCTCATGCAACAAATCTTTCAACCAATTTGCTTCTTCACCTGCTGAAGTCAAAGCAATTAACTCAGCCTCCATGGTAGAATTAGCAATAATGGTTTGCTTCTTTGATTTCCAACAAATTGCGCCACCACCCATTGTGAATATATAACCGGACGTATAACAAGAATCATCCGACGCAGTGTTACCTGCATCACTAAACCCTTCAAGTACAATAGGATATTTATGGTAAAATAAACCATAGTTTTTAGTGCCAAGTAAATATTTCATAACTCTCTCAATGGCTAGCCAATGCTCTTTACCTGGCTTACTGGTAAACCTGCTAAGTACTCCAACTGCATAAGCAATGTCAGGTCTAGTACAATCAGTCGCATATCTCAAACTACCAATTATGCTAGCATATTCTTTTTGATTAATCACATCACTTTCATTTTCCACATGAAGTAATTCAACACTAGAATCAAAAGGAGTACAAACATGCTTGCAATCAACAACATTAAACTTTCTCAAAATTTTCTCAACATAGTGCGACTGATCAAGAAAAATACCATCACATGTTCTTGTAATTTTCATGCCTAAAATTACATTAGCCTCACCAAGATCTTTCATATCAAAATGACTCTTAAGCATATTTTTTGTTTCATTAATAACACTTAAGTTTGAGCCATAGATCAATAAGTCATCAACATATAGGCTAATAATAACATGTGAATTACCCCAAGATTTATAATATATGCATTTGTCACACTCATTGGACTTATATCCATTTTCAATCTGCAGGAATTGAATTTCTCATGCCATTGTTTAGGTGCCTGCTTTAAGCCATAAAGAGACTTAGTTAACTTACAGACTTTGTTCTCTTGGCCAGGCTCCACAAAACCTTCAGGCTAGTCCATATAAATCTCCTCGTCTAAATCTCCATTCAGAAAAGCTGTTTTCACATCCATTTGATGAATGATTAGATCATGAATAGATGCAATAGCAATCAATAATCTAATGGACGTAATTCTTGTAACAAGAGAAAATGTATCAAAGAAGTCAAGATCAGCTTTCTATTTAAAGCCTTTAGCCACAAGTCTAGCTTTAAACTTATCAATGCTACCATCTGGCTTGAGCTTCTTTCTCAGGATCCATTTACACCCAATGGTTTTGCAACTAAGAGGTAAATCCACTAATTTCCACGTATTATTGGAAGTTAATGACTTCATCTCATCGTTGACAGCTTCTCTCCAAAATATTGCATTAGGTGATGAAAGAGCTTCCTGCAAAGTAACTAGATTTTCCTCAATATTATAAACAACATAATCTGGGCCAAAATCTTTTTCAACCCTAGCTCTTTTACTTCTTCTCAGTTCAAACTCAACATTTTCTTCAACTTGTGAAGCAGGAGTAGAAAAGTCAGGTTGTGAAAAACTTTGTTGGTTGCCCCCACTATTTCCAGATTTAAAAGGAAATTTCTCTTCATGGAAGATCGCATCACCTGATTCAAAGATCACATTATTTTCAATATTAAGAAATCTATAAGCTGTACTATTTAGAGCATAACCAAGAAAAACACAAGTAGAGGCTTTCACGCCTAGTTTAGGCCTTTTAGGGTCGGTTAACCTCACAAAGGCTAAACAGCCCCACACACAAAAATAACTCAAATTTGGCTTGTGGCCTCTCCACACCTCAAAAGGTGTGATCTTTGTTTTCTTGTGAGGCACCCTGTTCAACACATAACAAGCAGTTAAAACCATTTCACCCCAAATATTAGAAGGAGCACCTGAATCAATCATTATAGCATTAGTCAAACCAATCAAGGTTCTATTTTTCCTTTCTGCTACGCCATTAGATGCAGGAGAATATGGTGGTGTAGTTTCATGTATAATTCCTAATGATTGTACATAGGAATTAAACTCAAAAGACTCATATTCTCTCCCTCTATCACTTCGGAGCCTCCTAATTTTTCTCTCTAATTGATTTTCAACTTCAAGAAGGAACTCTTTAAATTTCGCAAAGGCATCACTTTTATTTTTCATCAAATATACAAAAGTATACTTGGAGCAATCATCAATAAAAGTAATAAAATATCTATTTCCTCCTCTAGTCAAAAACCCTTCAAATTCACAAATATCAGTATGAATCAAATCCAACAATTCTGAATTTATTTCAACACTTTTGTGAGGTTTCTTGGTGATTTTAGCTTTACTACAAGTCTCACATTTCTCAAAAAAAAATTTCACAGTTGGAATTAGATTCAAGCTACTCATGATTCCACATATTTATTATTTATGTGACACAAACGTGCATGCCAAAAATTCAATGAAGAAAGCATGTAAACGAAAGTAGATGCTTTATTATTCTCAACATTCAATTTAAACATGCCATCACAAGCATAACCCTTGCCCACAAATACACCCTTTTTGGTAATCACATATTGATCGGATTCCATGATCTGTTTAAAGCCAGCCTTATTAAGAAGAAAACTAGACATCAAATTTTTCCTCATAAAATGAGTATGCAACACATCTTTCAAGGTTAACATCCTTCCGGAAGTAAACTTGAGCTCCACCTCACCACTTCCAAGCACTTGAGTAGTTGACGAATTACCAAGCATCACTGTTGTTGGCTCCTTATAAGGAGTGTAATTCTTGAACCAATCCTTGTTAAAGCACACATGTCTATTGGCACCAGAATCGGCCCACCATCCTTCCACACTTGAAACCATATTCACATCGGTGATCATTGCAACATATGGTTCTTCGGTAACATGAGCTTGAAGAATAGGCTCACGTTTCTGGTGTCGACAAAATCGAGCAATATGACCACTCTTGCCGCACACAAAACAAACTGAAGGATGAGATTGGTTCTTGTTCTCATGGCTTGGGTTTCCCTTATTTTGATGGTGAGGCTTTCCAAACTTTTTCATACTCTTCTTCTTAGGTTGAAAATGATCATGTCTCATATGATTAGTATTTTTGGGCAAGGTATTATTTGACAAAACTAGATTTACCTTGGTGGAGTTAGCATTGCTTTCTTGCATAAGAACATCTTGTCCTCTTGCTTCTTCCTCTACACGAATGCGTGTAATTAATGCCTCCAAGGAAATCTCCTTTTGCTTGTGACGCATGGTTTTTTGGAACTCTCTCCAAAAAGGCGGCAATTTGTCGATGATTCCAGCCACAACGAGATTGTCTCCGATCTTAACACCCTCGGATGTGACTTCAGCGACAATCATTTGGAAATCCTGAACTTGCTCCGCAACTGATTTTCCATCCACCATTTGAAAGCGGAAAAAGTGGCTTGCAGCATATTTCTTTGCGCCAGCCTCCTCGGTGTCATACTTACTCTGCAAAGCTTTCCAAATCTTTTTAGCAGAAGAGTAAGTGGTATCATAATAATCATAAAAATGATCAGCAAGACAATTCAAGAGATAATAACGGCACTTATACTTATCTTTTTCATATTTCTAGACTATTTCTTCATGGTCATAGAGCTCATCTTCGTTCATGCCCTCGGTACTCTCCTTGTTTGGATTTTTGCCGGTAAGGACGTAGGCCACCTTGAGAAGATTGAGATAGAAAAGCACTTTCCCCTTCCACCTCTTGAAGTGAGCTCCTTTGAAGCGGAATGGCTTGTTGAGATCTCCAACATTGTCACACGACTTCTCGGGTATAGGTTCCATATCTTTGAATCTCCTTAAAATTGTTGGGGAATTTACAAAGAAATTACAAGTAAAAATTATAAATAATTTCTTTCTTCCTAGAAGCACGTAAACAATCAGGCTGAGGCGCGGATATCTCGCTCTCTTTAAGGAGATTTAAGCTCACTAGTGCAGTAGTCTATCTCTTGACTTGTCCCCTCCAGGATACGACAGCCCAACTGAAACGTTGTATGACTCACACCTATCTACACAAGGAGATGAGACCAAAGCTACACAACACGAACACCTTTCTTTGGCCAATAAAAGAACACAAGAGAATTGGGAATTAATCAAAAAAGATGGGGGGAGACTTATATAGATGTATATGTACACCTAATTAATAAATACTAATCAATTAATCTTCTAAGTAAGAAGATGAAAGATGAGAAGACTTCAAATTAATAGGAAGATGAAAGATGAAAAGACTCCAAATTAATCTTCCACTAAAAATAACAATTAATATTGAAAATGTACCAACATTAAATCCTAAATCTTCAATACCTCCCACTGCAAGTAAAATCCCTCTTTTGCTCTCTGATTCTAAATCAAAGGCTCGAAATTTTTACGGATGTCCTTACTATTATAATGGTCACTATTGTGTGACTGATGTTCAAAATGTGCCGTGTCCCAGTTGCAATGCAAAAAATGAACAGATTGATGTCTTATGTTGCTCCAGCGACTGGCAAGACGGGGGACAACGACTGAGGAGGGAGGCTTTGTTAAAGGGGTAGTCACTTACATGGTAATGGATAATTTACAAGTGATGCTCATGTCTACTATTTCTTGTATTACATTGCTCAACAAATTTAATGTGAAAGATCTGGGCGCACTTGAGGAAAGATATGTAAATTTTGGCATGGATGAGGTATTCATATCCATAATCGGTTTGTTTCTCTCTCTTTTTTTTTTTTTTTGTTCTATAACATGACATTTTTTTAAATAAAAATTTGATTTACACAATATAATTTACCTATTGTATTTTAAAATATGATATATATATATAATCAGATTATAATTTTGATGCAATTTTGTTTGTACTTTGTTTTGTTGTTTTAGGGTTTGAAGCTTCTGAGGGCATCTATGGAATGCAAGACTGTGTTGACAAGTGTTTACCTTGGAAAAAAGAAAGCATAAGACTAAGATTCTTAAGCTGTAACGTTTTGTATTTTGGTCATGTTCTGTATTTTCAGTTGTTGGTCTTAATGCTCTGTCATTTTGGCATTATCTATTAAGGCTCTGGATGGTCACTATTTCTAATTTTCTTGTATGCGCTGTATTTTTCTGATCTGTTATTTAGTCAAGAATGTAAAGAAATTTTAAGTATACATTCTGCTATCCATTAGTCCTTTGTTTGTGATGACCTTTACGTGTGACATCCTTTTCCCTTTTATATTCGTGAATTTGTATTTGCCAATCTCTTCTTTTTAGATTAAATCTAAAGGGAAATTTGTCGGATAAGGGCTCTTGAAATATTTGATGCAAGTTTGTTTGAAAAAGAACAGATCATCGATTTGATTATCCCCTTAGTCTCCCGTTCTCACTAGCCAAATACCAATGTTCTGAAATCTCCCCGGCATTTGCTTCAGGATCAAAACTGCCCTGCATGATAAATCAAAAAAAGAAGCAACGGTCACAGATTTCTCCATGATTCTCTCGATTCACTTTTAGGAAGTAGCTGTTTGTAATTATCACATGTAAAATAATGTTTTAACATTTGTCAATCTTAGGATGTCTATGATCTCATTCTTTATTTAAAGAAACAGAACAATGTATATAAGCACTTTCATTTGTGATGAAAAACTTGGTGACTTTTCTTCTTTTTGTGATTTATCAATGCAAACTGCAACAAATCGTTAGATATTTTAACATCAATGATGGCCCATAGCCATTATAAGATATTGTTATTCAAATTATTTTAAAAAATAATAATAATAATTTAATAGTTAAAAATTGCTAAAATTTAAAGATCAATGTTAAATCCTATAGGTCATTACTAAAACTTAAAAGACATGTTAAATGTTAAATATTATTACAAAATTCTAAGAGTCAAATTAAAAAAATAATTAGTTTCTTAAAAACTACACATTTTGATGAAATATACATAGATAAAGTATCTTTATTAGATGTAAGAAATATAAAGGGAGTACATTTCACTATAAATATAAACTGTACAGTAGAGCTTTTATATAAGCTGTAACCTATTACATAATAGGAAAATAATATATATAAAAAAATAATATTTTATATTAATAACATGTATATATGATAGGAGAGTATAAATGAATTATTTCAGAATTATTCTTTAATATCCCTCTTCAAACTCAAGATGGCGCAGTAGAAGCAAGTTTGAGTTTAGAGACTAGAGTATGAAAACGGCGCGGAAATAAAGATTTGGTAAAGATATCAACAAGTTGCTCCTCAAATGAGATGGAGTAGAGCATGATAATGCTTTGAGAAACGTGTTACCGAACAAAATGACAATTTGTTTCAATATATTTAGTCCGCTCATGAAACACATCATTGTGGGCAATTTTAATAGCACTTTGATTGTCATAATAAAGAGGTGTAGCTCTAGTGTGAGAAATACCCATATCTTCAAGAAGCCAGCGGAGCCAAACAATTTCTTGGATAGTAACTGCAAGAGCGCGGTATTCAGCTTCAGTACTCGAGTGAGCAGTAGCTGTTTGTTTCTTACTTTTTCATGAAAGAAGAGAATCACCTAAGAAAAGACAAAATCCAGTAGTTGATCGTCGATCTGTAGGATCACCAGCCCAATCCGCATCAGTATAAGCTCGTAACACAAGATGAGAGTGAGTCGAAAAATAGAGATCGTAAAAAAGTGTACCTTTTAGATAACGTAGGATATGAAGAACTGCTGCATAATGAGAGGTACGAGGAATGGCCATAAACTGACTAACAACAGGAACAACATGAGCAATATCTGAGCAAGTAACTGTAAGGTAGACCAAACTACCAACCAATTGATGATAAAGGGTAGCATCACTAAGAATAGTACTATCAGAGGATCAGAGTTTGGCATTAGGCTTTAGAGAAGTGGAGGCAGTCTTACTGTCTATCAACCCAACTTTATCAAGTAGATCGATTGCATATTTAGCCTGAGAAAGATAATACCAAGTAGAGTCGGATAGTACTTCAAGGCCAAGAAAATAACTAAAGTTGCCAAGATCTTTCATTTCAAAGTATTGCTGAAAAACTTCTTGAAAGTGGAAATACCAAGAAGATCATTACCCATGATAATCATAATATCAACATAGATAAAAAAAAGAATACAATCTTGTGCTGTCTGTGAAAAAAAAAGAGCTGAGTTATAGGGACTAGACTGAAAATCATGCTGAAGAATAGTCCCACTAAACTTTGCAAACTATGCACGAAGAGCTTGTTTAAGACTATATAGAGTACGGCAAAGTTTATAGATTTTTCCTGGAGGATGTAGATAACCAGGAGGAGGCTTTATATACACTTCTTCAGTGAGATCACCATTGAGGAAAGTATTTTTGACATCCATTTGAAATAATGTCCAACCACGAACTGCAGCAACAACCAATAAACTTCATATAGAAGTAAATCTAGCAACTGGAGCAAACGTTTCTTCATAATCAATTCCATATTGTTGAGTAAAGCCTTTGACAACAAGGCGAACTAGCCTTGGAATATGATTGAGGCTTATATAAAGAAAGGGTAGTAAAGAAACAGTGATAATCACGAAGTTTAACAGAAAGTGCTTTTACCCGAGATGAACGACGAAGAGAGGGTGTAGAGGAGGCCTCAGGGATGTTGCGAGCAAGTCCTTCAGATGAGGTAGGAGGCTCAGAAGCAAGCGTCGTTTCAGCAGATTCATCTATATGAAACTCAAAAGAAATATCTGTAGGTAAAGTATCAGGAAAAAGATCAACAGAATTATCTGTAAAATTTGTGACATAGAAAGAGACACAGATTTAAAGTTAGATACAGAGAAAAACATCATATGCTCGAGAAAGACTACACGACGAGAAATATGAAGACGGTTAGATATAAGATCCCAACACCTATAACCTTTATATTCTATCCCGTATCCCAAAAAGCAACATAATAAAATACGTGGCTCGAGTTTAGTGTACTCATATTTTTGAAGTAGGACAAAACAAACACAACCAAATACTTTGAGGAGTTTATAATTAGGTGGAGTTCTATAAAGACGCTCATAAGGTGACTTGTTCTCTATAACAGGAGAAGAAATACGATTAATAGTAAAGACCGGTCAAAGTAGTTTTTTCCCAAAAATATTCAGGACAAGAGGAAGAGATAAGAAGATCACGAGTAGTATCTAAAATGTGTCTGTGTTTACGTTCAGTTCTCCCATTTTGCTGAGATGTACCAAGACAAGACCTTTGACATATAGTATCACGTTCCTGTAAAAGATTTAAAAAATCAGAATCTCTATACTCTACAGCATTATTAGTGCGGAAAACCTTAATAAGATATGAGAACTGAGTTTTAACCATCTGAGCAAAATCTCGGTAAATGTTAGTAAATTCGGATCGTTGTTTCATAAGGAACAACTAAGTATACCAAGAATAGTCATCAACGAAGATCACAAAATATTTGGATCCTCCCATTGTAGGATTTGGAGAAGGACCCCATATATCAGAATGTACAAAATCAAATGGAGTATGGGAAACAGTAATACTATTATCAAAAGGTAAGGCTAGTTGTTAACTAAATGACATGTAAGACAATCATCTTTATTATCAGAAACAATACCTAAATGACAATTGAATACTAGAGATCGAACGCAATTGACTGACGCATGACCTAAACGAGAGTGCCAAATATGTAATGAAGGCACTGAAGAAGTAGATGCTATAGATGAAGGATATAGAAATGATAGATCTAAAGAAATAAGTTCATACAAACGTCCAACCTTACGGCTTGTCCCAAGCGTTCAACGGTCTTTGGATCCTACACACAACTACCAGAAGTAATAAACAAGACATTAAGACCAAGTTCGCATAATTGACCAACAGACAAAAGATTTAATGTAAGGTTAGGAATAAAAAAAGTGTCAGATACAGAGAGATTAAGGCAAGACACTTGACCAATATGGTTAACTTCCATGAGAGAACCATTAGCAGTTTGAATAGATGGTAAATAGGAATTAAGAGTTTTAGAGGAGAAAATTGTAGGATCAGAAGTCATGTGATTACAACATGCAGAGTCAAAATACCAAGAAGAATTACCTGAAATATTAGAAGAAGCAGAAATTAAGAGTTTACCAAAATTAGAAAAGAGTAAACGGAGTAAAGATTCAAGGTTATTAAGGGAACGATTCACACTATCTTGTGCAGTAATAACAACAGGTCTTGTAAAAGCAGTATCTTGAAATGGTCCAGGTATGTGGCATGGCTTAGGTAGAGCTGAACCAGCAGAATAACATTGAGAAGTACCACACTTATCCATAAATTCTAAAACTTTTTTTTTTAGTAATGACAACTCAGTCCTTAAACTTGTACTAATTATAAGTTAACCCCTAAACTTTTAATAATCACAAATTGACCCCTCAAATTTGAATAATTATAAATTAATCCCTATAAAATAAAATAATTACAAAAACCCTTTAAATTTTCATAAATTTTCAAATGACCCTATAGAATATGATAATTACAAAACAACCCCTAAACTTTTCCAAATTTATAAAATAACTCCTAAATATTATTATAATTTCAAAATAGCCCCAAAATGAAATTTTTAAAAATGCCCCAAAGGAATAAAAAATTACGATCTGACCTTGACATATTAAAAAGTTTGCAAATAAGCCCTTAACAGGAAACAGTGAACTTCAGGTGGTGCGTTTGGCTTGCTCTGACCTACGTTGACTTAAACTTGGCGGCGTTTTAATGGCCAGTGACTGAGGATTATTTTGGTCAGTGTGGTGTCAGTCACGTGGCCGTAAAACGACCGGGATTTGAAGTGAAAGTGGTCGGCGGCAGTGGTGTTCTAATGGCGCGTCCGGCTGTTTTTGACCTCAGATTGGAGTGTCGTCGGTGGCGTTGGACGGCTGGTGACTGGGGATTCTTTTGGTGTGGGCAGTGTCTGTCACGTCACCTTAGAACGGCCAGGATCTAAAGTGATAATGGCTAGTGGCAGTAGTATTCTGGCGGCATGTCCGGCGATTTTCGACCTCGGATTGGCGCGTCGTTGACGGCGTTGAAACGACCAGAGGATTCTGAGTAATCTAAGATGGGCGGTGGCTAACACGAAAAGATTTCAAAGTATAAATGAATTATTCTGAAAATAATATTTTACATTAATAACATGTATATATGGTAGGAGAGTATAAAGGAATTATTCTGAAATCATTCCAGAATTATTCCTTAATATTAGAAATATGTTTTTTTTTAATTTTATAAAAAGATTAGAGTCCTCTTCATCATATAAAACTTATCAAATTAAAATGGAGTTAAAAAAGAGAAGCACAATTTCTTTATTTAAGTACTTCTATAAATTTAACTTGAGAAATAAACAAGCATGATCTTTAGATTAATAGAGTTTTATGCATAAATGTTTTGCATAATATTAATAGCTCTAATACAAATAACTTAATCACCCTTAAATTTCCATAAAAACACTGGAAAAAGCCATGGAAGAATCCAAACTAATTAAAGTTGAAGCTGCTGATTGACACAAAGGTTTATAAATTTCTCTTTACTGAAGCTGATAAAGAATTTGTAGATTTTTTCTTCTACCTTTTTTCTTTGCTTGTTGGCACTATCATTAAGCTCTTCAAAAAGAAAAGCATGGTAGGTTGCCTGGGTGATCTTTACAAGAGTGTCAAAAAACTTAGTGAAACTTATATGCACCAAATCAAAGCAAGAACTTGTTGCTAAATCCTACGTCTACAATATGTGTCACTGAAATCCCTCTATTGTTGTCTGATAATGAACAGAGAGTAGAAATTCTTTCTTGCATCCAAGCTGCCATGTGGCTGATGTTCCACATTTGCTTTGTCTTGATTGTGAGGAAGAATGATTGATAAGGTGTCCTATATTCATCAAGCTGCTGTAAACTCAACGATAATAGCTGAGAGAGGTATTGTAAAAGGGGTGGTGACGTGCATGGTGATGAATAATTTAAAGCTCATGCCTATCTATACTATATCTTCTATAACTTTGCTCAATAAATTTAATGTCAAGGATGTTGATGTGCTTAAAGAGAAAGTTATTGATTTTGGCATTGATGAGATATGTCGATCATGTAATACTTATTGTCAATATATTAAGCATGCCAATATTTTATGTTGCAAGTGTGACTTTATTATTGTGACTGAAAGCTTCAAAGTTTGGAACTTTACAAATTCTTTTCCTTACCCTTAAATACTATACAAATTTATTTAGAGAGTATTATTTTTTTCTAAAAAAAAGATACTTCGACACTCAAGCCAGGACTTTTTGAAAAGATCATGAATCTAATAATTATCTCTTAAATGACTTGCTGAATTATCAATAGAATTAGTTGAATAAATTATGAGTAAAATTGCATATTTATTTATAGTACACAAATCCTAATTCGTATCATGTATGAATGCATAAATTCAAATCCTCATCAAATTATAAATTTAATTATAGTTGAGTCAATTAAGAATTCTAATCCATTTCAAAGTCATCAATCAAAGAATAATAATTTAAGTGAGATTTATCCACTTCGTGAGAAATTATTCTTTATGCAGTATAATTAATCAATTATAATCTAAAGAAAATTCAAAGTTTAACCTGTTCTCACCTCCTTATGACTTATATGACCTGTTTATGAGGTCTATGAATCAATAGGTTAGATTACTTGATGTATTTGATTTAAAATTTGGGCCAAGTCCTCTAAAAGGTTAGGTTTTGTGTGAGCTATTTAGGCTATCTAGATAATGGGCCCAACAATGACATAGTGAAATACTATTTATTCAAGTATGTGCTGAAGAGGCAAAATTTGGCTTTCTATAATATTAATTGCATCATTGAACAACAAAATGATATTTATTTTCTTTTTTTTTTCCAGGCACTCAAGCTGCTCAAGGGATTTATGCAATGCAAGACAATTTTGTCCAGGGTTTATCTTGGGAATTCATAAGATTTTAGGAGTCGATCTTATTGAAATTCACTTCCTAATGAGATAAGAATCACATGACTTTTTGTTTTATCTTAAAGTTGAAAGCCATTTTCTTCTGGAGTACTTCATTTTGTGTAAGTTTAAAATTTCATTTGTGTAAGGCCTAAATATTTGGATGAAAGATGTTTTTCAATTGCTTTCAATGTGTTCGTGAGCTTTACTTCCTCTTTCAAATTTCTTACTATTGTGTCTTCAAAAAACTCTTTTTTCTACCTCGTTCTTTATGTTCATCCCCTTTCCTTTGGCTGTTAATCTTTGTTAAACTTTTTAGTATTATGATCTCTTCTTGGATTGTATTTAGATGTGGCCAATGGATCATGGTTTAAGCTGTCTGCGTGCTCTCGGTTTAACTTTGAATATCATTGGGTCCCTTAAGAAAAATAATTTATTTAGAATGGTGCACTTGTAAAATTTTGATTCAAGTATAGATAGAGCTTCCTAAAACATCTCCATGATGTAACGAACACCTAAAAATAGGTACAAATAGCAATGAATTAATGAACATAATCACAGTACCAAAGTAGTTTGGTTGTAAATAAACTGGAACCCAGAAAAAGAAGTATTTTGTGTTCATATTTTCCAATCTAAACTAGATTTTGGATTCATGGTGCTTCATGAAATGATGTAGATCAGATTAATGAGTTGTGCTGGATTACAAGCAAAAAAATTGATGATGAGCTCATTTGGTGGTAAAGTGATTCCAATAATTAAATGATAGTTGGAATCACATAGAAGTGTTAGTTGGCCTTTTCTGGTTGGTCGAAGACTTTATAGGTGATTAATGTTAATTTAAATAGTGAGATTCAAATAGATGGCCGCCAATCAATTTTTTTGTTTGTTTTCGGTGATTTCGATAATGGATGGCGGCAAGAATTGTAATGGAATGTCAACTGGCCCTCTTTGAGTTGATTGGAAGGATCATCGGTGATAAATGGTAACTAAAGTGGTGATTGGTGGCTACGAGTAGCGGTTCTTATAGTGGCTAGGGTTTCAGCTTTCATTACTTATATTTTTTGTTTGCATTTTCTTGTCATCATCAATTAGCTGCCTTAGTGGTTTCTCCACTTTAATATGCTTGGTTTTCTTCTCACAAGTGCCAAGATTGATCCTCAGAATAATTTATTTCTTTTTTCCTTTTTTTCTCTTTTTTCCTTTTCTATTCTTAGGAAAAGAACTGATGAACCTCTTTAGTTTGACCTATGTACCTTAAACACCCCTTACTTTCACAAATACTTAAAAAAACCCTCGTCCATCAACTCTCTCTATTAATTTTGACAGAAAAAAAAGGCAAAAATGGTATTTAACCCCAATGATAACTTTATAAAATATGACAATGAAATAAAATAAATATTTAAAAGCCACGTGTCAAGAATTACTTTGCTTGGTTCCTTTCTCACAGGTCCCAAGTTCGATTCTAGAATAATTTCCTTCTTTTTCCTTTTTATCTTTTTCCTTTTTTTCCTCTCTTCTTTTTTCTTTTATTTTCTTGTGAAAAGGACTGATGGACCCCTTTAGTTTGGGTTATGTACCTTAAACACCCCCTTAGTTTTAAAATACTTGAAAGACCCCCACCTGTCAGCTTTCTCTGTTAATTTTGATAAAGAAAAAGGCAAAATGATATTTAACCCCAATGATAACTTTATGAAATGTAATGATGAAATAAAATAAAGATTTAAAAGCCACATTTCAATATTACTTTAAGGCTTGTACATGCACAAGAATTTCCCTGAAAACGCTTTATTGCCTTCAAAAAACCCAAAAATCTGTGATAATTATTTTTTGTTTGAACATTCTTGATTGAAAAAATAAATTAAGACTATCTGACAGTGGTGTGGTTCTGATATGAGTGAAGCAATTTTTTGTCTTACAAATTGTAGGTTCTCACTCATATCAAAAAGTATTTTTTTTTGCCATATAAAAAAAAGCTTAGATGCACTTTTAATGGTGATGGAAATGGGGTCTTATAAGACAAGTCTCTGTTTGCTTTTTATTTTTTTTCCATTATGTGTATCAATTTATATTCTTTTTTCATTCATATATTCTTATTACTAGTGTCGTTCTGATGTGAGTGCGAACCCACAATTGTGGTTGTGAAAGAAAGAGAAAATAAGATTTGATCTTTTTCTAACGTATCAGCAGCAGCTCCTTCATCCAGTCCCTGGTCGTCAAAGCTTAATCGCGAAAATGCCATCACACAAGACTTATAGAATCAAGAAGAAGATGAAGAAGAAGATGAGACATAATAGGCATATTCCTAACTGGATTTGCATTCGCACTGATAATATAATTAAGTACAATGTGAAGCATAGGTACTGGCACTGCACCAAGCTAGGGTTGTAAAATGAATGAGTTTATTTTTGAACTTTTGATTAACAATTTATATTTGCAAGACTTAAAATGTGGGATTTTTAGAGCTAATAAGAGACGTGTTTTTAAATTTATAGCTGTTGAAGCTGGTGCTTACATGTCATTATAATATTATATGAATATTAATTGTTTAATATTTATACAATAAATATTCTATATTAAATCATTAATACTATAGTATATGGTACCATGCTTGTAACACTACAGACATTGTATGATCTGAAAGAGTTCAGATTTGGACTAAATGAGTTTAGATCAGCGCTAAAAGTTAAATCATTGAGAATTATAAATGTTAAAGAGTTAGCAGGTTATAATAATAAGCAAAATTTAAGGAGTTAGAGTCTTGTCTATAATGGGAGAAAGACATGAGAATATACCAATAATGACATAGTTACAAAGAGTTATAATAGAAAATGTCATTATGTAAGTATGTTCTCAAATGCTATGTTCTTGATCTATTTTCACCGATGTAGGTTTATCGGTGAATCGGTTTAATATAGATCAGTGTATGCTGTATCTATACAGTATAGATAGTTATTCTTAACTAACCATGAGCTTAGTGGAAGCTCGTATAGGTATACGGGTATTCAATTAGGATTGGATACTGAATAGACTCACGAGGACCTTCAATAAACATCCTATAAAGTCATCAATGGTAGGTCTTCTCAAGTTAAGTAGTATTCATGATCTTTTGACTTGAGCATCATGGTTGGCTTGTGAGTGATCCACCATACTTTGGTTCCACGCATGTCAGAAACATTTCGTGGTTTAACTGCTGAGTGTCACTGGGTATGGTCCGATGCTTATGGAGTCTGGTGTGCGTAGATATGGGATCCGTCAGATCATATGGGTGAGTTATATATCCTAATGCTCCAAGATTATATTTCAAAAAATCTTGTGACCATAAGTATTTAACCTTAGAAAAGTGTTTTTCGTATGGTTAAACAATATTACAAAAATGTTTGTGTATATTGTTTATCGAAATACGAATTTAGAGATAAGTTCATGAATTAGCAGTTGGAGATTTGACAGTGGTGATCTATGTCTCTGCTCTTCCAAGATATAGATAATAAAAGAATTATACGAATATGTAATGACCTCAACTTGTATGGTCTAATGCCCTGATTTGTATATCTATGACGTGTATATAAGGCATTATTCACAGACTCATGAAAAAGTTCCATTTGATAAATCAGACGTGAATCTAGGGAGTCCCACAATATGAAGTGTACTCGTTGTGCATTGAGGCAACATACCAGATTAAATAGTTCAATCTAGTAAATTTCAGCAAAACTAGATATTTGTTTCAACTTCCCTCAAGATGTTCACTTGTCAAGGTTTAAGAGTTAAGTATATTAATTAGTTAACAAGAGTTGTTGACCAATGAGATGATGATAAGTGGCGCAATTTAGACCCTTAAATGTTTGACTTAGAAATAATTAAAATGACCTAACTTATTAGATTAGCAAAATCATAATATAATTAAAAAAATGTTTTGTTTATAAATTAATTAATGCTAAGTCAAAAAAATATTATATTAAATAGATATAATAGAAATACAAGGAGGCTGGGCCAATTATTTAATAAATTATGTGTTGATTTTGTATTATAAAATTAATAAAAAAAATATTTGTCTTTTTAAACATCTACATAATTGGTCATATATATGTCTTTTGCAAGAGGTGTCTTACATATTATTTTGTCAACAAAGTCCATTAATATTAAAGGAAAACAAAGTTAATCGAGGGATGGGCATGACAAGGTGTGATGGGACCTTATTCTTAACCAAAATGATTAAACACAAATAAATTGAAAGATGGTTCAATTTTCTATGTGAAGCATTCGGCCATTACATTTCATGGAGACAAAATTGTTTTGTCTTATTTTAATATGTTAAAAGGGAAATAATTGGCTCATTTTTTGGTGTATGTAATTCGGTCAAATGAATTGTCTAGGCAAAAGTGTTTTGTTTATCTTTAGTCAACATATTATTTTTTTAGAGAAAAACAAATATGAATGGCTTAAGGCATTACATGACTTACTTGGTGGGGCCATTTTTTGTTTTTATTTTAAAAGGAAATTGGAGTAAATATAATGACAAATCAATTGGCTTATTACACGGGATAATGGTCATGTGTGTCTTAGGGAAGAGAAAGAGTTTCTCTTCAATTTTAAAGAAAGTATTGGTTCAGTCATAATGACAAATTAATTAGCTTTTCATTTTCCTTATTCTCTTCCATGGTGGTCGGTCACTTAAGGCTTACAAAAGATTTGACTTTTGTTATTCAAAGAGTTAGAACAAAACCAAAACAAATCTTTTCTTTAAAATAAATAAATTTAATTAAAGAATTTAATTAATATCCCCAAGCTTAAAGAGTTTAAGCAATGGTTAAAGAGTTAACCATTTGGTGTTTAAGAGTTAAATATCATTGCTAAAAATTAGAGTTATTATTCTAGCGATCCAAGCCCACCCTACATGAGTCCTAGAATTACCAGTAAGTGTACTTTATGGTGGACTCTGGTTTGATAGTTTTCAAAGGCTTGTCTGTTGATTCTTGATCTTTATTTTTATTAGAGTAATGAAACTTAAATTTTATATGTGTTTGTTGCACTAGAAAATTAGATTTCCTATTTCGCTACGTTTAATTTATATATGAGATGTATAAATTATATTATGACAAACACATACCACATGCATGCACTCTAGTGAATTAACACACTTTCAATAGCATATTATTATATTCCAAGTTATGGTTTAGATTTTTAATTAAAAAATGATTTAATTTCTTTTCTTGTATTTTATTAAAGGAAGAGAAAAGAAGATTGAATAAACCCACACCCAAAACTTGAGTCCATAATTAGTATTAATAAATTGTTGGAAAATATGAAAGAAAAAATATGAAGATAAATATGGTGATGATGATACATTATACAGAGGAGAGAGAAATTGATGAAGATGATGATGACGTACTTTCTTTTTTTCAAAAACATATAGAAATAAGGGCATAATCATAACTTTTTGCAATTTAAAGGAATGTTTTTACAGTATTAGGGTGTTCGCAAAATTATACACACACGAATTATAACCTCAAGTGAATGGGTCGTGATTAAGTAGTAAAGTGATGAGTTAGTATCGTTCCCATGAAAATAAGTGTTCTAAATTAATGCTCATTACCGTGATGTTGGCAAACTAACGTTATCTAGGCTAAACTAAAGTTTAAGTTGAATTATGGAATAAAAAAATCTTTAAACTAAATAAATTGATAAATTAAAGAATAATAGATCTATGGCATTGAGGTTCTAGAGACTTAATTTTCATATATTGTTCCTATGGTCTTTGTCATTAATGATTAACAACCAATTTTATGTATTTATTAGTCCAAGGTGTATGATTAATCTCATTCCCTCTCCTGAGAGTTGAATGAGACCCTATGTATATACAACTAAGTTGATATCCCTATTTAACCCGTTATACATACTCATTTTAAGCTACTCTTATGTGACTACCCTAAGTTCATTAGCCTCACAACTCAACAAACTCAAGGCTATATTTTTTACAACCAACATATAGATTAAACCCTCCCAAGCACATAACCCAAATGTTTAAATCATCCAATCTATTTTCCAATGTAATTAGAACCTTTAAGCATATAAAAAGCATAAATGAATAACATAAAATAATCATTAATCACATAATAACATCAACACATATTGTTCAATATAGTTCCATCAAGCCTTAGAACAAAAAATCTAGCAATCGACATAGAAATGTTCAATTACATTAATTCAAATGTTCATAAAAGTATTCATGTTCAAATCAGCACAAAACACAATTATAAACTTGAATTAAATGTAAATAAGATAAAGAGAAAGAGGAAACTAGTTTGAGAAGTAGTTAAAAGCCTTCAATCTTCAATATGTTTCTCCAAATTCAAGCTCTAATATGTTTCTCTCACTGAAACCCTAGTTTCCTCTCCTTAATTTCGTGCTCTTCTCCTTCTAAGATAAGGCATTTGATCTTTTATTTATAGGTCCTCCCAAAAACACCCTTGAAAAATTAGGATAAAAAGGGGTAAAAATATAAAGTCCAATGTACAGATAGTGGAGTCGCAGCGTCGAAAAGCTGGCGCTGTAGTGCCACACATTCCCTAGACTTAGGGCCGCGACACTATATTTCTATCCAAATAAGGCCGCAGCACCAATACTTAGGGAATGCAGTCTTTATTTCCTTGAGGCCACAGCTTGGGTTCCGAGGATGTGATTTGGGGATGATGCGATATTTCTGTATCTTACATTGAGTACAAGTACAAACTATCGTATGCAAGTAATAAAGCGACAAAAGAGTCGGATGTCAAACCCACAGGGACAATGTCTTCTTTTCAACCACAGGGACAATGTCTTCTTTTCAACCAAGTACTAAATTTATATATTTCTAGTAATTATTCAAAAAAATAAAAATCTAAGGATGAATTTAGAAAATATAAAATCAATAACACAATGTAAAGACGTTTATAAGATATCAATATAGAGAAAACCTAGGATTAGTACTATCCCTCAATATGCTTTTTAATGATTACTCCTCTAATATTTAATTTTCTTAGTCTTTGTTATTGAACAAGACACTAATATATTCACAAGCCTCTTCTAAGGTCATGCAAGTATACCTTAATTTTACCAAATACCTATATTCTTATAATACTTGTAATAAATCAAGAAAGATTTAGTCTTATTGATCATACATTCCAATTAGGTATATTCTTATCCTAATTTGAAACTTGCATATGCAATATTAAATATTACTCTACAATCATGCATCAAATTACTTAGGTCTAAATATAATGATTCCTCTTCTGAGTTTATTAAAATATCACCAATTCATTCACCATATATTGGCGAGATATATTGAAGTATTACGAATAAGTAATTTGAATAATAAAGAACTAAGTATATTAAATATTAGAAAGATATGGCAATTAAGCGCACATGTTGAGTTCAAGTATTAACCCTAGAAAGAAAATTTATTTCATAGCTACAAGAGAACAACGGTAAAAATAATAAGAAATCATGATACAATCAATAGCAAACTGATATAGACGTCGAATTACTCTTGATTGCGTTACTTAAGAAACTCTTGATGCTGAAAAATGCCTTGAATCTCTCTCTATGGCTACTTCAATTAAGCTCCAATTACTCTCTAAGACTTGTGTTGTATGTTCTTGATGTTCTTGGATGCTCTTTAAAGACTGGGGATGAATGGCCTTTTATAGGGATTGATTTGAGCTTGAAAAGCCTCAATGCTTGTCAGATTAGGAATCGCACTACCGTTGGGGCACTATGTTGCTTTCTTTGGGAAGTTGCGTGTAAAAGACCTCATCGCTAGAGCGGTAAAGGTCTTGCACTGGAGTTCTAGGCTATCACTGGCGCGATGGGGAGCTGGCGCTAGGGTGATGATTTACGACTTAAACAAGTCGTGTTTTCTATTTTCTTATTTTGATCACTGTTCCAGTGCTGAGGAAAATATCCTTGTGGCGCTCGAACAGTAATGCACATAAATAGCCATTTATTCTCATAAAATATCAAAATAAAAATATGAAAAAATATATGATAAATATGCCTTCTTTACCCTTCTTTTCATCAAAATTTGATCTCCTTTATACTACAATCAAGTAGAACCTACAAAACAACAAATACTTGCATAAATGGCTATTTTTTAATGCTTAATACAAGCAAATATCAAATTTGTAGGGTATTAATTGATGAATAAAATGTGTTTATCAAACTCCCTCAAACTTAAATACTTGCTTGTCCTCAAGTAAGGAGGAATAATTAAAAACTTAAACGATAACAAACTATAAGAAGGCACTAAACACCGGGTCAGCAAATGATTAGTCACGATATCTCCAAAATTTCTCATGACTACCCATCTTAAGGAAACCTTAAACATCATAACCGTTCAACATGTTAATCTAACACATTTTCTAACCCACAAGTAATCAACTTGGTGTATGTGTGTGTGTGTGTATATGTAAAGCTAAAATCATTAGTCACATGTACTTTGATTAGTTTATGCACACAAGATAATGAAATAGTCTCTTAAGAGTTTTTATTTAACAAAAACTCTATATGCTTGATTTTTGCATCACTTTCTACTAATGTAGGCATACACGTAATCAAGGATCTAATATGACTTTATTAAGCTTGTAATGCATGGCTAGGGTGAGGGTAGGCTAGGGTGACGTAATCAATTGCTTTTTTCACCCAATTTTTCTTGAACTTATTTCTTTGATTCCTTTATTCTTTTGTTGTTGTTCTTTTTCTTTTTCTTTTTCCAAGCTAAGGATATAGTGAACTCAACTATACAATATTTTTAATTAATTTGATTTTTTTTTAATAACATAAGTCACTATAATCTCAAAATTAAGCTTTTTGATATTAGAACAACCAAAATTTATCACCAAACATATAACCCTTGTTTAATCCACCCCTTTATTTTCAAAAAAAGCTTATATAACTCTTTAAATGAGTGTTATACCTATGGTATAATGGGTAATATAAAGGATATAAAGGCTAAGGTAGTGATATGGTTAGTAAGAAAAAGCAGTAATTAGGCTTAACGGGGTTGATTGAGGGTAAAATTATACAATAGTTGGCTTGAAAGGCTCAGTTGGTCCAACGATGGCCTAAAATCATATCCTTAATTCGTATGCCCTATGATTTTTCCTTTAGTGATGTTCAACCAACTTCTAGTATATTTTTGAGACTCTAATTATTCTTATTGTTCATAAGAGTCTTCTATGTAAGCATAATAACTAAATGATTCTATCTACGTGCTCGAAATATCAAGTGATTAACAAGTGAAGCCAAACTTGTCTTAGATTACTAAGCAAACAATCACAACATTCATTGTTTTCCAAAAGAAGGTAGCATTTAAAATCATGTTTCTATTTTATATCATTAACTACTAATCATTCAACCAACTCGCAACTAAAGATGAAAATAGAAAAAAAAAATGGATGCAAAACACAACAACTAAGAACAACAATTACAATGAGTAGACAAGATCAACATGGAAAATAAAAGATTTTCCCTCCCTCAAACTTAAAGTTGACATTGTCCATAATGACAAAAATAAAAATGAGTAAAAGAAACTCCCCTTATAAACAATGGCTTGATGCTCAAATCGTAAAAATAAAGTTATTGCTTGAGTTAATGTTTAAAGCCTTTGAATAATGGTCTCCAAAACTTGAAGTTTGTTTAGCTATGTTGTTTGATGGTGTTTGAGGTGAAATTTAGTGATAATTTGGAGTACAGAGGGTGCAAGAATGATTAAGGG
The DNA here is from genome assembly GCA_946807835.1 of Ailanthus altissimus. Taxonomy (NCBI): domain Eukaryota; kingdom Viridiplantae; phylum Streptophyta; class Magnoliopsida; order Sapindales; family Simaroubaceae; genus Ailanthus; species Ailanthus altissimus. Next base: position 16,069,731 of record OX327684.1, read on the forward strand.
AAGTGATGGGGTTTTTAAGGTAGCTTATAGGGTAGTTTGGAAGGGATTATAGAGGTGGAACAAGTGGTGTCCGACACCACAACTTGGGTTTTTTGAACAAAAATTTCTAGGTGTTGAGGCTGCAGCCTCAAGTTGCTACCATATTTGTTGTTATCTTTGATTATGAGCTCTCATTGGCTGCATCTTGTAGGCTTTGTTTCCAATTTTGTTTTCATACTTTTATAAGGTTCCAAATTGTTGTTTTAATACACTACACAAAGAAAAGCAAATATTAAAAACTAAAATTAAAATTCACTTAGGTTGCCTCCAAAGAAGCATTTAATTTAACGTCTTCGGGCTGACGTCTTTCCTATTCATAGAGGATCAAACCAAACTTTGGATGCATTACGCCCATGGAAATTTCCTCCATTTTGAAGATTTAGTGTATGCTCAATGATCCTACAAATATTTTTTCTCAATTTCCAAAGCTCTATAAAGTGATCATTAAGGAGTGACTCTAACTCTTTTATTTTGAGCTTGCCTGGAAAGATTTTAGCCTTGGCCAGAAGAACGAACCATGGTGGCTGGTAGTTGATTGCTTTTCCATCATAATCTTTCCATGCCTTATCTTTTCTTTTTTCGGTGCATCTTTGTTTTTCCATGAACTTGGGGTTGAATGATATCCATTTCCTTCCCATTTAAAGGCCATATTCCATCATTCGGTTGCACATTATCAATCTTTAAGTATTTTTAAAATGATTTGGCAACTTCATCTCCTTGAAAACTTTAAATATAATTTCTTCATCCTGCACCCTTATTTACATCTCTCCTTTCTTCATATCAATAAAAATTCACTCGGTGACTAAGAATAATCGTCGAAGAATAATAGGAACACTTTTATCTTCCTCCATGTCAAGGACTATAAAGTTTACCAATATGATGAATTTACCTACTTTCACCAACACATCCTCAATGACTCCCCATGGATAAGTTATAGATCTATCCACCAATTGCAAAGATATTGTAGTGGCCTTCACCTCACCAAAACCTAACTTGTTGAAAATAGATATGGGCATAAGATTAATGCTTGCTCCATAGTCACACAAGGCTTTCTCAAAATTGGTCTTCCCAATAGTGCAAAGGATAGTGAAGCTACCCGAATCTTTCATCTTTTGAGGAAAATTTCTTTAAAGGATTGCTCTACATTCCTGTGGTAGCCTCACTGTTTCATAGTCTTTTAACTTTCTCTTCTTCAACATCACTTCCTTCATGAACTTCATATAGTTTTGTTTTTTCTCCAAGACATCCATGAAAGGAATGTTAATGTGAATCCTTTGAAAGTTATCAAGCACATTGGAGGATTAATCATCTAACTTTTTTTTATTAAAGCGTTGAGGGCAGGGAAATGGTAAGGTAATAATAAGAGGATTATCCATAAATGAAATGGAGTTTCGTATGGGATTCATCCTTAATGGTTCAATAACAACTTTTTTCTCCTCACCTTCAACTACCTTTTTCTCTGAAGCTTTTACTTTCATACCACTCTTATAGGTTATGACATTGCAATGCTCTATTGGGTTTAGCTCTGTGTCATTTGAAAATTTCCTGGAAGGTTGATGTTTAATTGTATTGGCAAGTTAGCTAACTTGCCTCTCTAGTGACTTCATGGTGGCACTCATATTGGTGCAATGTGTCTCTATGTTATCAAGCCAAGCCTCATCATTGTTAAACCTCTCCCTTATCTCAACAATAAAAGTTCCTTAAATATCTTCTAATAAGGGCTTTTTCTCAACTATTGGTTGATTAATCCCTTGTAGAGGTTACAAGGCGTTTCTTGGATTACCACAGGAGAGGTTCTCATAGTTTCTAAGCTCGGGATGATACATATAGGCACATGGGGTGGCATGTTGTTATTTCAATAATAGAAGTTTTGATTGTCGACATATTGCACATACTCTAGCTCACTACCTTCACCAGTATAAGACACATTAATAATCATTGCTTGAAAAAGACTCTTTAGTATGGAGTGCAGAAACTTGATTTGCCAATACCGAAACTTGAGCCGATGCAATAATTAGATCAACTTCATGCACTCCGGTGGCCCTCTTTATAATGGATTTCTTATTATGCCATTGGTAGTTATTGTACGCCATCTCCTCCAATAAAGTTTGATCTTCTTTTGTGATTTTTGACAATAAAGTACCACCTGCCACCATATCTATAATGGTTCTTGTTTGCTCATTTAGACTATTGTAGAAGATTTGTACTCGGAATTAATCTTGGTATCCATATTAGGGGCATCTCCAAATGAGGTCTTGAAACTGCCTCCAAGCTTCATAGAAAGGCTTAAATCCAATTGCTTAAATTATGCTATCTCCCCACGAAGTTATGAAATCTTAGATGGTAGAATGAACTTGGTGAGAAACCATTGAGCGAGCTCCTCCCATGTTGTGATACTTCCCGGTTGTAGTGATAGAAGCCAACCCCTTGCCTTGTCCCTACAAAAGAATGGGAATAAGCATAGTCGAATGACATCCTCCGTGACTCCATTTAACTTGATTGTATCACACACCTCCAAACATATTGCAAGGTGAATATTAAGGTATTCGCTTGAAAATCCCCCATATTGATTTTGTTGGATTATGTTGATAAGGGACAGCTTCAATTCAAAGTTATTAGCTTGAACCACTTGACGCTAAATCCCCAAATGATTCTCATTAACTACGGACCTAAAATAGTCCCTCAATGCTCGTGGTTGTTGGTTGTTGTTGACTCCATCGACCATAACTTGAGCTTAACCTCCCATTTCTCTACTAAGCCTCCGTAAAGTACTTTTAACTTTCAGATCAAATGGAAAAAGCTCTAAGCTACGAGCTCTTCTTATAAACCTTCAACAACCAAAACAAAACCACAACTCAAAAAAAGCAAAGAAAAATAAAATGCTTAAATTAAAATCAAGTTGCGTATCTATAATATTAGCACCAATTCAAATTTCACAATCCCCGACAATGGCGCAAAAACCTATTTGCAAAATTATACACACACGAATTATAACTGCAAGTGTACGGGTTATGATCAAGTAATAAAGTGATGAGTGAGTATCGTTCCCACAAGGATGGGTGTTCTAAATTAATGCTCATTACCACAATGTTGGCAAGCTAACATTATCTAGGCTAAACTAAAATCTAAGTTGAATTATGGAATAAAAAATTCTTTAAATTAAAGGAATGATAGATCTATGGCAACAGGGTTCTAGAGACTTGATTTTTATCTATTATTCCTATGGTCTTTGTCATTAGTAATTAACAGCCAATTTTATATATTCATTAGTCCAAGGTGTATGATTAATCTCATTCCCTCTCCCGAGTGTCGAATGAGACCCTATGTATATACAACTAAGTTGATATCCCTATCTAACCCGTTATACATACACCTTTTAAACTATCCTTATATGACTAACCTAAGTTCATTAGTCTCACAACTCAACAAACCAAAGCTATGTTTTTTACAACCAACATACAGATAAACCCTCCCAAGCACATAACTTAAATGTTTAAATCATCCAATCTATTAAAACCTAGAACATAAATGACATAGAAGCTTTAAGCACATAAAAATCATAAATGAATAACATAAAATAGTCATTAATCACATAATGACATCAATACATATTGTTCAATAGGGTTTCATTAAGACTTAGAACAAACAATCTAGCAATCCATATAGAAATATTCAATTACATCAATCCCAATGTTAATAAAAGTATCCATGTTCAAATCAACACAAAACACAATTACAAACTTGAATTAAATGTAAATAAGATAAAGAGAACGAGGAAACTAGTTTGAGAAATAGTTAGAAGCCTTCAATCTTCAATAAGCGTCTTCAAATTCAAGCTTCAATATGTTGCTCTCATTAGAACCCTAGTTTTCTCTCCTCAATTTCATGATCTCCTCCCTCCAAAATTAGGCCTTTAATCTTCTATTTATAGCTCCTCCTAAAAACACCATTGAAAAATAAAGGTAAAAAATGGGAAAAAATGTAAAGTCCAATGTGTAAGTGGTGGCACCGAAAAGCTGATACCGCAGGGCCACATTTTTCCTCGACTTAGGGCCGCAGCCTCAAGACGTTGAGACTGAAGCCCCAAGTTTCTTTCCAAATAAGGCAGCAGCCTCAGGAAGTTAATGTTGCGGCTTGGGTTTCCAAGGCTGTGGCATGGGACTTGTGAAATGCCTTATTTTCCTTTCTTTTCATCAAACTTTGATCTTTTTTATGCTCTACTCAAGTAGAACCTAGAAAACAACAAATACTTGCTTAAATGGCCATTTTTTAATGCTTAACATGAGCAAATATCAAATTCATAGGGTATTAATTGATGTATAAAATGCATTTATCAAGGGGTAAACCTATAAGTGTACATTTTAAAAGATATTTTCTATTAAAAGAAACGGAAAGAGTTGACGATGAGGGTCTTTCAGGTATTTCTAAAATTAAGGTGGTGTTAAAGCACATAGGCAAAACCAAAGAGGTCCATAAGTCTTTTTCCCTCATTTGTTTTCTTTCTTTATTTCTTGATTTTAGTTTTTATCCTTTTTTTTCTTTCTTTTTTTAGTTCTTTCGTTCATTTTTGTCTCTTTCTTTCCCTTTCCTTCTCGATCTCGATTATTTTCTTTTTCTATTCTTTTTTTTTTTGCTCGCATGCAACCTATGCATACTTATAATTCTATTTGATTTTTGCTTCTTTATTTTCTTTATTTTAAATAGCTCATTAGAATGCATTGGCTTTTCATTCAAAGCTTCCCACATACAATACCACTGAAAGCTCTAGAGATCGAAACTTCATAAATTTACCTTTTTACTCTTCTTTTTTCTTTCTTTATTCTCTGATTTTAGCTCTTTTTTTTTCCTTCTTTTTTTTCTTTCCTTTTTCTATTTTGTTTCTTCTTCTTTTTTTGCCTCACATGCAACCCATGCATGCTTATATTCTATTTGATTTTTTGCTTCTTTAGTTTCTTTATTTTTAAATAGCTCATTGGAATGCATTGGCTTTTCATTTAAAACTTCCCACATATGACACAACTGAAAGCTTCAAGGATTGAAACTTTGAGAATTTACCTTCTTACTCTTGAAAACTCCTTAAATTTACTCGAAGAGCAATATTCAACAAAAAAAATATATTCTGGCACTCTACTTAGTAACTGCCTAAGAAAGAAATTGTTCTGTGTATGGAGTGCTTCAACGACAAGCAGGATATTCCAAATGCTTGAATAATGCTTCAAATTCAATGATCAATAATGAATTTGATGTTTTAGATTGAATATTGAATCATATATCTAAGTGAGTTGAATGAATTAAGAACCAGATTACATGTTTATTTATATTGTAGAAATCCTAATTTGTATTCAAGTGTGAATGCATGAATCTAAATCACATTTAAATTATAAATTTAATTAAATTTGAGTTAATTAGAATTCTAATATATTTCTCAATCATCAATCAAAAAAGAAGGATTTAAGTAGGATTCATCCACTTTGTAAGAAATTTTTTTTCATGCAGAATAATAATTAATCAATTAGAATCTAAACAAGATTTGAAGTTTAATCTATTTCTGGCCCTCCATAACTTATATGACTTGTTTATAAGGTCCATGGGTTGGCGGGTTAGGTTACCTAGTATATTAAATCTAAAATCTAGATTAAGTTCTCTCAACGATTGAGCTTTGCATGAACTGTTTGGACCATCTAAGTAACCAGTCCAACAATGACATAGTGAAATGCTATTTATTCAAGTATGCGTTGAAGAGTAAATTTTGGTTTTCTATAATGTCAATTGCATCATCCAACAACAAAATGATTTTTTTTTTCTTCTTCTTCTTCTTTTGCCAAGCGCTCAAGCTACTCAAGTCATCTGTGGAATGCAATATAATTTTGTTGATAGCTTCTTTTGGGAATTCATAATATTTTAACACTTGACCTTATTAAAACTAACTACGCGCTGAGATTGGAATCATGTGGCTTTTTGTTTTGTCTTGGAGTTGAAAGCCACTTATCTTCCAAATAATTTCATTTTGGTAAACTTTTAAATTATTTTTCAGGTTATTAATATACTATATTATCTTATAAGTTGGGTTGTTGGCTAATTCTTACTTAGTCAAATCCACTAAAATAATTTATGTTGTGAAGTGACGGTGACTTCCACCAAATCCCACATCGATAGGGAATTATGAACCTTTCTTATTGAAATGCTTTTACGAAAGGGTAAATGTCATATGTACCCTAATATTATAGTCTAAATGACACTTTCTTTTTATACAAATTTTTAATACCTAATTCCTCACTTTTAGTAGTTTATTTAGATGGAAAATCTATTTTTAATAGTTATTTACCATTTTACTTTATTAATAAACCTTGAAAAAAATATAAGAATGGACACGTATCTGTTGGCACTAGATTTAATACACGTGGGTGTATGCATGTGTTATTGTGTTTATTGCCTAAATATATATCAAATATATATTTACACGTTGAGATGAGTTCTTTATCCTATAAATATATTAATGCGATTAATATATTTTATTTATTTTGCTTATTAGAGTTATACACGTATTTCCTCAGAGTCTGCATGGAGACTAACTCGCAGGCAGTTCTAGTCACCAACACTGTGGACTTGTTGAGCTAGAATAGCAGCCCTCTACGCAGCACTGGGTTTAACTTTTAAACACTAAAATGATCTGTGTGTGTTTTTATCATTTTCTCCAAAAGGATAAGAAATGGATAATTTGAAGCAATCCACTATTGCTTCAATTTGAAGTATAGAGAAAAATGAAACAATTTCATTTTTCTCTTTTTTTTTTTCTTTTCCTCTCGACGCCATTTCCTTCTTTCTTTTTCTTTCTTCATTTCTTTCTTCACTCACCACACAAATGAAATGAAACAATTCATTTCCTTTTCATTTTTCATTTCCCGTTCACTAACAAACACTTCACACTTTTTCTCTTTCTCTTTATATATATATATATAATAAAATATTAATATAATATAGTATATATATTAATAATATAAAATTAGTAATGGGAGCCAACTATTTGGCACCCAAAATATAATATTAATATATATATAATATCTAATAATAAAATATTATATAATATAACAAAATAATATAATATAAAATTATATTATATAATATAATAAGAGAGATATTTTGATTATTTAATAATTAAGGTGTGAAATGACCATTTTGCCCTTCATAAATAGTTACCAAGTCTATCCCTAGTGGGTCTCACTAAACTCGCACTTGAGTAAACTCAATCGAGGGTCCACAATGTACCATGTGCCATTATACAATTAATAAATAATAATTATTGACTAATTATTGTATTTAAAACTTAAATACAGACACGCACGCATTCCCGTGGTATTGCTAGATTAAACATTTTAATCCAGCACGCTGCCTTAGTGCGTAATGAGTACACTCTATATCGCGGGACTCCCTAGGTCTTACGCCCGGTTCATCAAATGGAATAATTTCATGAGTTCATGAGCAATGCCGTACGCATACGTCACGGATATACAAATCAGTATGTTGAATCATGCAAGCTGAGGTTACAACGCATATGTATAGTCCTTCCGTCATGATATCCTGAATGTGCGAGGATATAGATTATCATCGTCAGATCCTCTAGTGTTCATCCATGTCTTATTTCCAGACTTGTATCTCACTAAACAATATGCACAAGCTCCTTTGCCATATTGTTCTACCCTGACGGAACCCTTTCCCAGGATTAATGTTTGTGACCACTAGACTTTTCAATATACAATCTCAAAGCATCTAGATATCGAACTCCCTATACGAGCTAACGGATCCCATATCTATTCACCGATAGACCCGCATCGGCAGAAATAGATCAGGGACAATTATTCGAGAATATACTTGCGCAACTTGCATTTTCTGGCACCTGATTGCATCTCTTATAACTATGCAGTTACTGGTATATTCCCATGTCTATATCTCATTTTAGATAAGGCTCCAACTCTTGGATCCACTGAGTATTATAACCAGTTAACACTTAGCTGTGCTAACATTTAGCAATTATATGTCTCAGCGTGGCTAACTATGAGCCCTTATCTAAACCCTTTTAGATCTGATCCGAACTCCTTCAGATCTATAATGTCTGTAATGTTACATGCATAATACCATATATATGGGTATTAGCGATTTAATGGGAATGTACACTTGTATAAATACACAAGTATATATACATTCAGGAATGGCACGTAAGCACCGACCCTAATAGTATCAACATGTAATTTGAACATGTATCACTATATAATTAATTAATTATTAATTAAAAAAATTTGCCACTATCATAAAAAAACGATGACCGACTAATTACCGGCCACCATTTTCCTGCAACATTGGGATAGTAAAAAAAATTTAAAGTTTACATTATTGGACTCTATTTTTCTAGATTTCCACAATAGAGGCTAAAAATGGCAAAAAAAGAGTGGTTGATCTGTTTACAGGTAGAGGTGGTGCAAGTCACTACCTCTGCTTTTGACAGCGGCCCCTCCTCTCCACCCGTTTTGGCTATTTTCTAGCATTATTGCTAAAAATGACCATATAATTGTGCAAATCGGGAAAATTTGAGTCTAATGATGTAAATTTGATATTTTTTATCATCAGAGTATTTTCGAAAAATGGCTGCCAACCGACCGCCTTTTCGGTAACACTTTAACTCTATATTTAGTTTTTTTTACTTTTAAAAATTATTTAATAAAAATATAAACTAATTACATGCTAACACGTGTGCAAAGTAACTAATTACATTATGATATGTATCCTTCTATTAAAGTTTATTTTTTAAAATTATATTAAATTAAATTAATGAATGAAATTGTGACACGTGTTCAAAAAGACAATGAATAAGTAAGATTATGTCACATGTCCAAAGTGTAATTTATTTTTATAGTTAGATTACTCTTTTACCCTTCAATTGTTAAAATAAACAGGAAAAGTTAACGAGTTGAGGTAAAATTGAGTATTTTAAATTTTATTAGGGCAAAGTTCTCAATTAGCCCAAAATATTGGGATAAAAATGTCCTTTGCCCTTAACGAAATCTAACATGCATCTCATATATCATTTTTCTATGTTATAATTTCTTTTTTATTATTTTATATTTATAACACGTTATCAATATAATTTTCAGGTAAGTTCAATTCTTAACTTTCATATTAAGTTCTTAACTTACTTTATTTTATATTTTTATTTTACGTGTTTCATTTATATTTAACTAGTATTTTTATTGTGTATATAATATTGTATTATATAATCCTTATGAGTATGCCATGTGATTGTCATTTATTTGGATTTTCCATATCAAAAAATAATGATAATATTTTTCATCAATTATCTCATACTTATATTATATCTATTCTTTTAAATTCGAATATTTTATCTGCAACCTGGAGCTTGCAAAACAAATCAATAAGTCAGAACCTGAAGTTCTAATAATTAATCTCATTAATTTAGAACTTGAAGTTCTATATCATAATTTTGAATTTGTTTCTCTTAATTACTATCAATATATAGAAGGCTATGGCTCCTAATTACTATCAATATATACGAAAGATTATGCCTCCTCATTATTATCAATCTATAGAAGACTTGATAAGCGTAAATTATATCTATTATTTTTACTCCCTTAACTTAATTAATTGCTCATTTTAATAAGAATATTAAAAATTTTATATGTTTAATTATTATTTTTTATTTGGAGTCAATGGAGCAATTGGAGATGAAAATCTAAGAAAAATAAGACAAAACATTAAATGCTACAGTATATCGCTACAGTACCCAGGGGGAACAGTGTCTCGTAAACAGTATTTAGTGAACAGTGCGATTTTTTCTAATCCTAAAAGAAATACAACTCAAGACTCCAATCAATTCCTTTATAAAGGTCACTTATTTTAGACCTCAAATACATAACATAAGGCTCTTAGAGCCACAATACATTGAAAAAGAGCAATTTTTAAATAGAGAAACAAGGAAAATTCAAGGAAGTAAGAGATTATTGGCAAATCTTTGGCGTATCAACCAATTGCAAATTGACGTCTATATTGGTTTACTTTTGGTTGTATTATGTTTATTTTATTTTTCAGTCATAATTCTCTTGTTATCATGAGTTAAATATATTTTCTAGGGTTATTACTTGAACTTAATATGTGAGCTTAATTGTTGGATCTTTTTAATATTTATTTGAAATAAATTCTTCATTATTCAAATTATTTATTTTAATGCTTCATTATATCTTATCAATATTATCATTGATTTGGTAATACTTTGATAAAATTGAAAGATGCATCATTGTATTTAGACTTAGATAATTTGATGCATGATTGTAAAGTAACATTCAATGTTGCATATATAAGTTTCAAATTAGGATAGGAATATACCTAATTGGCATATATGGTCAATAAGAATTGTTCTTAATGAATCTTAATTTATTACAAGTACCATAAGAATATAAGTATTTGGTGAATTAGGATATACTTGGAAGAGGCTTGTGAATACATTAGTGTCTTGACCAATAATAAGCGTTGAGGGATATAAATATTAAAAGGTTAATCTTTAGAAAATATATTGAAGGATAGTAATTAATTCTAGGATTCTCTATATTGCTATTTTCTTATTTTATTTGAGTTGTGTCATTGATTTTCTACACTTTTATTTTACTTAAATTTATTACAAAATTAAGATTTGATTTTTCTAAATAATTACAAGAAAGATATAATTTTAGTACTTGGTAGAAAATAAAAATTATCCTTGTGGGTTCGACATCTGACTTTATAAGTCCCTTTATTACTTGTTACGGTAGTGTATACTTGCACTTAATTTTAAGATATAGAAATATCGCATCAAGGCTATGCTTCCTGATTATTATCAATCTATGAAATGCCATGTCTCCTCATTATTATAATATATGGAAGGCTATACTTCCTTATTATTACTAAAATATGAAAGGCTTTGCCTCCTAATTGTGATTATTTTATACATGTGGAATGTCATGCCTTCTAAATATTACTTTTGATATTTATGTTTTGCATTATGAACTGGTTGAATAATATTTATGTTTTATCATACTAATATTTATGTTTTGTAGGAATGTCATGCCTCCTGCACTTGACACCTATAAAAAATTACCTATCATACGTATTAAATGATAAAATGCACCTCCAAACTAATAGTTTGAAAAATATTATTGAAAAAAAATTGTCCCTATAGACAAGTCGAGAACTATAATTTTTCTCTGTCATCATCTACGCAAGAGATTGAAATATCAATATTTGAGAGCCTATAGATTCTCTAGAAAAATCTAAAAGAAAGATATAATGTGTTCTTCTTAAGAGTAAGACATGAGTGGATAAATTTGAGATTGTATGATCTTAGAATTATTCCTTAATACAATTTGCTTTGCTAATAACCACTTCATACCTGAAATTGTGTGGTGAGAAAATTACAAGACAATATATGTTAGAGAAGACATTCTTTATTTTTCATATCTCTAATGTTGTTTTACAGCAATAGTTTCGTAAACATCAAAATTAAAAATTAATCTCATGTTTTCTACTTGTTGAACAAAATAATGAGTTTTTATTGAAAAATCACGAATTACGTGAAACTAGTTCTCAGTCATTCTTAGAAGTGAATGCAAATACTCATAACAAAGTTGGATATGATCGTGGAGAAGGGGAATGATGTGATTATTGCCCTTATAATAGCCATAAAAAACCAAAGAACAGGGAAACACTAAAAGAGGATATAAACACCAAGACAAATATAATGACAAGAGAATAAATGCCATAAGTATTATAATAAAATACTTGTTATTAATATAGTGCATTACGAAGCATCTATCAAGGCAGAGGAATAAAATATAGAGATAAATCTTATTGATGACTTAAGATCCTGAAGATCTTACTTATATAGATGTCTTCAATCTCTTTTGAAAAAAAGAAAGGAACATCAATTATTAAGCTTTAATTAATATTTTCATGTTATGTCTTTTTTGTCTGAAATATGACTTTTATCATCTTGATATTTATCATAAAGTTTTATGTAAGGGATAACTTTTAAAGGTGAATTTTCAGCTTTGAAAAAGTTGGGATGCTTATTTGGCTAGCAGTACTACTACATACACTATCTTTCTAGATAAGAAATATTGAAGAAAAAAAAGTTATATCAAGTCTTACAGATCTAATTGAAGGCTCTAGAAGCGCAATAATCTCATTAGCAAGTTGAACAAAGTTATCAACGAGTTTATCTTTATGATTCTCGATTGCATTTACACCCTGAAAAGTTGAGATCTTGATAGACTGGTCCATTTATGGCAATGCATGTTTTTCCTAATGGTGGTGTTGAAATCGAGGACTCCACTGATGGATGAATTTTTAAAATGAATAGACAGTTGTTGAAAAGTTATGTGAAAAAGGTAGACCATTGTATGTACCTAAATAAAATCCCTCTTGTGAATCCGGTCTATCATACTTAATCAGGTTCAATCTATCTGTACCATATTTTATATTTTGTCCATATTTTATCTTTTGACTTTTTATTTTTGCTTTTATTTTCTTTCGTATTTTTTTTTCAGTGTGATTTTATTTCCCGATCAAGTGGCGAATACGGTACTCCGTGACTATTAAAGTTTGGTTCTCAATTCCCTAAAAACTATCCCTCAAATCGTGCATTCATCTATTTTCTTTTTCACTTTCTTTCAAAATGGATAGCATTCTTGCTAACCTTAAAAACCGTTTTCTTTCATTGCCTCAAAATGCTCTACTTAAGATTTACAAAGCACAGTGTGAAAGACTAAGGCTACTAATGTTGAGGAATATACCTGTAAATATTTATTAGTTAATTGAAGTCAAGGTTCGATTATCTGGTGAGTCTGTAAATGATTTGTTTTTTTATGTTTGGTCTTGGAAGAAGCACTTATGCCAAAAACGATGAGCAAAAAGGTTACAAGTCTATCATAAATATACTCGATGGAATTATAACCAAAGTTGTTGTTTTTTAGGATTTGCATCTAGAAATTGAGAAGATAAAATTCACTTCATTAAGGATGGACTGAGTTAAGAGTCTTTGAATGATATCCTATTGACTCTTGAGACGCATCCTTGTGGGCTCGTGGAACGTAAACTTCTCGATTTATGAAATAAATTCAAAAATGAACATCAACGATATAGTCTCGAGAATCTGACTCTAAAAGACTCTATTTGCCAATTTATAAGAAAATTGGATGGGAAGCCTATCCCTGACCCATAGAGGGCATTTAAGCCGTTACTAGATGTAAAACCAGAGAAAGACGTGAGCCACAATCACAACTACCTATAAATATATATGTTTTAATTTCAAAATTTTTTTTATGAACAGTAGAGGTACTCATATAAATGTCTTAAATTCAAATCTTTTGGTTAAATAATGCATGTGGGTCATTATCTTTAAATTTTTGTGCTTTATTTTCAAATCTCTTCTAACAAACTATCGGGTTACCAAAATTATTGTTATCATTTGGTACTCTATAAATGCAGCATCTCATTTTTTCATTTTCATATATTGAGATAAAGGTAAGTGTAGATATAGAGGAAACCTCGGTTCGACGATTTCAAAATATATGTGTATTTTATGAATCTACTTTTGGGAAAAATAAAGTGTTTGTAAAAGTAACAAACAATCTAAAAAAAGTATTAGCTGCAAGAAAAATCACCATTTGATTTATGAAGGGGGTAGTCTTAGGTTAATGGGATATGTGTCAACTTTAGCCGTGGGAAACCTAATTGAAAAAATAATAAGGGAAGAATTATGAGTCTCATCTATACATGAACGTATAGCTAGAATGCTTTATTATATAGACGCTTTTATTACTTTACTAGGTGGTTTTGGTACCTTGGAAGAAATTTTTCAAATTGCCTATTGAACTCAGCTTAATATCCACCGAAAACCCATAGGTTTGTTGAATGTTAATAACTATTTTGATTGCTTACTTTGTTTTCTTAATCAAGCTGTGGAATAGAATTTTATTTCACATTTGACCCAATAGATCCTTGTTTATACTACCAATGCGGATGAATTAATTGATAAATTATAGGTAGTTACCTACAAACCTGACCCAGCAATAACTCAGATCGATTGGTCAATTGGTCATAACAAGCAAAAACTAGATCTGACACTTCGTTTGTAAATTTTTCTTTATTTATTTATTTATTAGCATTATCATTTTTGTTTATATTTGCTTAAGGTACTCTCAGGTTTATTTCTTTTGAATAAGTAGCGTTTTAGGTAATATCTCATATACTTATCTCTTTCTATTTAAACATTAAGGACAATGTTTGATCTGGTTTGGGAGGAGGATAGTAGACATAAGTTGTATTTTGCATTCCAAAAAAAAAATAATGGGGTCCGACATACCTATTTGATTAAAATGACAGAGTAAATAGTTTATTTTTGAACTCTTGAGACGCATTCTAGGTCAAATTAGATTAAGAATGGCAGAGTAAGGAGTTTTTTTTTCTAACTTTTGAAATACATTTTAACTAACTTGTTGTTATTTTATTTTATATTTTATGCATTGTTATTTATTACATGTAGTTTTGGTAATTCTTGTATAAAGAAATTTACTTTTCTCCCTAACTATGATTTCAAAATTATTTAGGTTGAATCATTGTTTGTAGTAACCAGTATCCACGACTGGTAAGAATAAGTATTTATATATGTATAAATATACGTATTTTATTTGTATGTTGGTGATACTTGAATTATATATTGTTATTAGTAATATTTTTATAGGTTAAGGATATACGATTAGTATTGGGTTTATTTGTATGACTTTAGATTTATTTTAGGGACCAAATTGTTATACTTTGAAAGTTTTAGGGGTGAATTCGTAAATACCAAAAATTAACCACTTAGTATAAAAATACACTTTTAAAAACCCTAATTCTCTCATTTTGGTCGAGCTACCCATTTTTAGAGAGAGAAGAGAGAAATAAAGGAGAGAGAAAGAGAAGAAGAAGAAGAAAAAGAAGAAGAAATTGGAATTTTGGATCTTTAGAGGTATATCACAACTAATTATCAATTTATTGGCGTTAATTAAGTTAATTTCTTTAAGTTTTTATTTCTGGAAATATGTATAATTAAGGATTTGATGTGTATTTCGTTTGATGTTGTGAGAATTGATGATGATCTATAAGATAGTTTGATAAATCATGATGAATTATGGAATTTCTGCTGGATAACCTCTTGATCTAGGAAATTTATAAATTGTTGTGATTCGATTCTGGTTTTGAATTTTGAGTATATGAAATTAGACATGTTTAGGATCATCTGAGACTTTGAATCGACTGAAAATCTCAGAAATTGAATTTGTAGTGAATTTACCAAAATGACCCTGGAATTCTGGAAATTTCCTGTGTAAACAGTATGATACAGTGGAAAATAATTTTTGACCTGCTGAATGATCTTTAAAAATTACGAATTTGTGGAATATGATAATTTTATATGTCTAATATGATATACTCGGAATTGAGAATTTGGATCAATGTGGTTGAAGTGTTATGAATTTCTAAAGTGTATCAGCTCATTGTAGTATTTGATTAACAGATTTTTAAAGTTATGAAATAAAATAGTTTTAAAATACTTTTGGCAGTTATTTGGAAGCCAAATATTTATCGTGGACTGAGATATGTGTCAAGAGTAATTATGTGGTAGTTTTATAATTTTTGAGTTAGTATATGATTTTATAAAATTGGGAGATTGATTACTGTTCAGTAAGTATCTTGATCATGTCAGGTTTGTAGTTTGGATTCGATAGTGTGTATGGAATGGATTGTGTAGAAATTTTGATATAATATTCATATATAAGAAGTATATATGAGTCAAGAATGATATATTCTGATTTCGGAGTAATTGGACATCATTTGATGTATTAGAAATTTTTGTTAAGTGTAAGTGGTCAGAATGACAGGTTTTGAGAAACCAAATATTTAGACCAATTTGATGTGATAAATGCATTGTGTATACTTTTGTAAGCTATTTAAAGTATTTTGTGTGAATTGTGAGGCTTATGAAAGGATTAATATCCATTGATAGGTTAAGGAGGTTTAAGCCTTGTAGCTGAAAGTGTTAAGAGGTAAGTATACTAGACTTACTACTGGAATCACAATAAACATAATAATTGTTTTGTATGATTTTGTAAATGGGGTTAAGAATATGTTTATGATATGTCAAAGTATATTTTGATATGAAATATGAATATATGTTTATGAATGTGAGCATTGACATTGAGCATGGACATACATGTGTTTTTGAAAGTGAGCTTTCCAAAATAAGATGCGTTTAACAAAGAAAGCTTTTGAAGTGTAATATGTCCATGAGAAATATTTTGTGATTTGAGGGTACTTGAACTCACTGTTAACTTAGTAGGCATTTTATGTGATTTGTGGAGCCTTTATGTGTGGCCTTTCCTTCGGGATTGGTATATGTTATGTGTTCCGTATGTAGGGAGGATCCTATTGGTACCTAAAGGAAGTGTGAGTCATCACATTCGTGTGGTGGCGTATTGGTACACGTGAGAGGACTCACCGATGATCAGGGTGAGGGTTTGACTTTTACCTTCGGGCATAAGCGTTATATATGTGTGATTTAAAGACCTCACTTGTACTATTCCTCTCATACGGTATGTCACCTACGAGTGACATTTGGCTCATTATGTGATATGTGATATGTAAGTCCTACTAAGTAGTAGTTGAGTGATGGTATTCCTATTATGTGTTTTGAAAGAATGTGTAAGCGCTTACATGATATGTGATTTGATAAGATTATGATTTTGATTGATCACAGCATATCATACATATGCATTATGTACATATATGTATTTGTATTTGATATATGAAAAACTAGTATGCTTACTGAGTTTTATACTCATTATAGTTTATGGTGATTTCAGGTAAATAAGGTACATGTGTGCATAGCGGATTTGGCAAGGCTTCTGCTGTTCCTTGGGTTCCCTAAGTTGTTAGGTTGCTAAGTGTTTTATTTGGGGACACGTGGGATAAGATATTTGATTTGTCCCTAGTGAATAAATACCTATGTATTATTTTATTGTGTGGTTGGATTTAGTTTAAGTTTCACCAAGTGTAGTAATGGATTGATTTTAAGTAAGAATTTGCAATGGATATATTCTGGGCTCCCGGTAACAAAGTTGCTACTGGTGACGTAGTAGAGTGTTAATCTCTGAGAAAACTCTGCGTATCTCCGGTTTAATAATTGTCCCAGTCATAATTCAATTGCTATAATTCTGAAAGAAATTGAAATGAATGTTTAAATATTGTCAAGAGAAGTTTATATTTATATGTTAGGTTATGGTTGATTTTAGTGTTGAACTTACTAGCAACTTGCTAAGGATTTCTGTGTTGAATGAAAGTTGAAAATTTTGTGTAATATTATTTATGAGTGCACATGCAGTGAATGAATGTAAGTGATGTCGTGTGTCGGATCTTTTGGGTCTGGGGCGTGACAGCTTTTATTGGTATCAGAGCTAAGATATGATTCTGTAGACTTTTAAGTGTCGAGTCAAGGGAACCGAGCAGATGCCAAATCCTTAGGATTGTATTTGTAGCTTTGTTGTGTAAAAGTTTGACATATTCCTTAAATTTTGTATGATTTTGTGAAGATGACACAGTATCCAAGAGCTGCTAAGATTGTTGTTGTTGTGGATAATGGTAGCTTGTGGATCTTAATGTTACCATTTAGATTTTCTTTTAAGTTATGACTAATATGCTTAGTAAGAGTGATGTTGAATATCTTATAATGATAATTTACATGTGATAGAGCAAATTGAGATAAGTTTCTCAATGACAAAATATAGAGAAGTAGAGTATTGAAGAAATCAATTGAAACAACTTTTATTGAAAAGGAAAACAACAACACAACAACAATAGCAGCAACAAAAATACAATAGAGGCTACGGAGTAAGATTTAAGTCTATTTTGCGCTTCTTCTGACTGTCATGAGTAGACCAATCTAACTGATGCAATGTTGGATTAGACAGAGGAATAAAAGACTGCAATTGATCAATCAGTTGATCAATAGTTGGAGCTGAAATAAGAATCCGTCGTGCTAGAAGTGGGATGAATTGTGTTCCCGCTGCATAGTCAAGAAAAGATATCAACCCGTCGTAAAAACCATTAACATTTAACAAACCAATGGGTTTTTGGTGGATTTGTAATTGTGCCCATGAGACAATTTGAAAAATTTCCTCCAAGGTCCCGAAACCTCCTGGTAGAGCTATGAAAGCATCCGCATGCCTAAGCATTTGAGCCATTCGCTCGTGCATAGATGAGACTTGTAACTCATCCCCAATTGTTTTTCCTACAACATTTTCAATAGCTAGAGGTTTTGGAATGATACCCAAAACTCGACTACCTTTATTGTGTGCAGCTTTTGCCACAGACCCCATTAACCCTCGGTTACCTCCTCCATATACTAAATGTATATTTCGCTCAGCTAATACCTTACCAAGATTTTCTGCAACTTTTGTAAACTCTTCAGTATTCCCAGGGTTGGATCCACAAAAGACACAAATTTTTGTGAATCGACGAGCTGAAGTTTCCTCCATTGTTATGCTCACCCTAATCTTTGAATATTTTTGAGTTTGTATAAGGATGCAATAATAATGTATTTATAGAGAAACAAATTGATAATAGCTGTGGAGCATATGTGTAAGTATGTTCAAGTATATATTTTTCTCGATTCTTGTGAGGTAAAACAAAAAAAAAAGAGAATGAGTTTTACTTTATCTTTTTATAAGGGACAATAGGTCGCAAAATCTTGAATAAATATATGTTGATATGTAAGTGTGATAAAAATTGTGTCGGAAGCGTGATAAGTTAGGTAAGATAATTAAGAAAAGTCAATAAAAGCCTATTTCATGGATTTAGGGACTTAGCCATTTTGGCACTAATGGTCGACAATACATCAATGACTTGAAGACTTTTTGAGCTAACAATTGGACTTTGGACATGAGGCCAAATTAACTTTATTAATTACAAAGATTTTGTGGTCTTAACATTAATTTTTGGCCGATAGATTAAAAGCAGATATGAAGAAAGATAAAGCACACTTGACATAAAGATAAAGCGGTAATCAGTCTCTCTTTGATGTGATAGAGCAACACGGATTTAGTTTCTGTGAAAATAGAAACAGCAATGTAGGTCAAAATGAGTCTCCTTGGTCGCTTTCATCTGTGTCGTATCCGTGAGAGAGGAACTTATGGAGTTGTTGTTCCCATGCATTGAATGAGGGCTCTGGCTGAGTGGAATGTGGGTCTACCATATCTTGATCTTCTCCAGGTGAGCTGGTTTGGATGAGGGATGTGCTGGCTTCCTCGTGGATTTGGGTGTCGGTTGGATAAGGTTGGGAGTCTTGAAAGAGGGATAAGTCAAGATTGGGTTGGTGTTGGTCAGGTTCTGTCGGAACAACTGGCTGAGGCCATTGGTGAAGGTTATCCATTTCTTGTCTGTATCTGGCATAATAAGTCATGTTTGGGATATGGTGATGGTGGGTAGAGTAATTTGTATTTCTATGATGAGAAAGATGATGTTTTTGTCTTTGTCGGGATTTGTGTAAATTGGCAGAATTCAATTCTTCTGCAAAGTCATCTTCAACCTGTTCCCAAGGTGCAGCATCTTTTGGGGAGATCCAAACAGACGGAGGAATTATCTGATTTTCCTGAGCAAGAATTCTTTCAAGTTCTCTCTTTTGTTGGATTACTTCTTCAGGCCAGAGCTTAATTGATCCCTTTAGTGAAAGGGTAAATGTGAAGTAATCCTTAACAATGGGGTAATAATGAATCTCGTGATCTGAAATAATCATACCCTTCCGTTGGAGAAGTAAGACTGACCAAAGATGTTGTCTGGGGACTGCAGCATTTGTGTTGTTTGCAATCATGTATTGAAATTTAGTTATCCACCATGTCTTTGGGTAAAACCATTGGAGAAAAATCAGGGCTGGATGATCTTCATCACATTTTTCTAATTTTTGGAGGGTTCTAAGTAATGGAAATTCCATGGCAATTGTATACAGATCCAACAGGTACCATAACAAGTAAAGGACAGGTTTGGACCATTGGGAAAATGGGAAAAAAGAGTGCAGGTGAAAGAAAGGGTATTCTAAGTTGAACAAAGGGCCACCAAGAACTGTGAGGCCGTGTTCTTGGACTGCTAAGATGGCGTAGTGTCTGATGAATTCTTTGGCACGGGAATGGAGTGTTCTGGTTTTGATTAGGTCTGGAAATTGTGGTGGAGTAAAAGGAACAGGAGGAGTTATGATAATGGGATTCATTATGAAGATGGTAAGAGGGTTGGTTTTCTTTATTGCTAGAAAAGTGATTATGAGGTTTAGGCTATTTATAGAGTTTTGTGAAAGAAAATCAATAATCATTTTGTTCTTTCCTTTTCCGTAGATGACGTTAAAGGAATAGTTGAAAAACCATATTTGCCATCGCAGTAATTGTGCTAGTGCAATCTTTTCTGTTTGAAACTGAGCATATTAGAAAAAAGCAGACATGTCAGTCTCAATGAGAAAATGATGTCCAATAAGGTGGACTATTTTTTTTTAAAGAGTTAAAGTAAGAGATATAATGTTAAAACCTATAGTTTAAGAATCAGTTGAACTAAAGGTCTTTTTATTGAAGTTGATTTTTGATCGTTTAAGATAATGCCTTCAATATTCTGATTTGAATGACAACTTAGTTGCGTAGAAATGTTACATTTTTTTTGAATGATATCAAAGTAGTGAATGATATTATGACGTATGAGTATATGTTGAAGGGATTAAAATTTTTAAAGGAGTTAAGAATTTTATGTGAGAGATTAGTATGGGTATTCTACATCTATATTATTCTTTAATGAATAAAAGGTGAAGTGTATAGATGCCCATTAAATATTGAATGAATGAGAGAAAAGAATAAAAATATGTGTGTATATATTTTATAAGTCCATAATGTGTGTCATGTGTTTATTTTATGGATGAATGTTTCGTACTTCTCTCATATACTAAGCTATGAGCCAACTTAGAGATAATCGAACATATGAATGACTGTTTATCAGGATTTTGGACCACAATGAGAAAATCCTATATACAAGGAAGATTGCTTTGTAAATGTTTTATGAATAAACCATATTGTTGAAAAGGAAACTTGGGAATGAGAATAAGAAATGAGATCTAAGTATCCCCATATGTTTGCTTAAGTCATGAATTTCGAGGACGAAATTCTTATAAGGAGGGGAGAATTGTAGTAACCAGTATCCACGACTGGTAAGAATAAGTATTTATATATGTATAAATATACGTATTTTATTTGTATGTTGGTGATACTTGAATTATATATTGTTATTAGTAATATTTTTATAGGTTAAGGATATACGATTAGTATTGGGTTTATTTGTATGACTTTAGATTTATTTTAGGGACCAAATTGTTATACTTTGAAAGTTTTAGGGGTGAATTCGTAAATACCAAAAATTAACCACTTAGTATAAAAATACACTTTTAAAAACCCTAATTCTCTCATTTTGGTCGAGCTACCCATTTTTAGAGAGAGAAGAGAGAAATAAAGGAGAGAGAAAGAGAAGAAGAAGAAGAAAAAGAAGAAGAAATTGGAATTTTGGATCTTTAGAGGTATATCACAACTAATTATCAATTTATTGGCGTTAATTAAGTTAATTTCTTTAAGTTTTTATTTCTGGAAATATGTATAATTAAGGATTTGATGTGTATTTCGTTTGATGTTGTGAGAATTGATGATGATCTATAAGATAGTTTGATAAATCATGATGAATTATGGAATTTCTGCTGGATAACCTCTTGATCTAGGAAATTTATAAATTGTTGTGATTCGATTCTGGTTTTGAATTTTGAGTATATGAAATTAGACATGTTTAGGATCATCTGAGACTTTGAATCGACTGAAAATCTCAGAAATTGAATTTGTAGTGAATTTACCAAAATGACCCTGGAATTCTGGAAATTTCCTGTGTAAACAGTATGATACAGTGGAAAATAATTTTTGACCTGCTGAATGATCTTTAAAAATTACGAATTTGTGGAATATGATAATTTTATATGTCTAATATGATATACTCGGAATTGAGAATTTGGATCAATGTGGTTGAAGTGTTATGAATTTCTAAAGTGTATCAGCTCATTGTAGTATTTGATTAACAGATTTTTAAAGTTATGAAATAAAATAGTTTTAAAATACTTTTGGCAGTTATTTGGAAGCCAAATATTTATCATGGACTGAGATATGTGTCAAGAGTAATTATGTGGTAGTTTTATAATTTTTGAGTTAGTATATGATTTTATAAAATTGGGAGATTGATTACTGTTCAGTAAGTATCTTGATCATGTCAGGTTTGTAGTTTGGATTCGATAGTGTGTATGGAATGGATTGTGTAGAAATTTTGATATAATATTCATATATAAGAAGTATATATGAGTCAAGAATGATATATTCTGATTTCGGAGTAATTGGACATCATTTGATGTATTAGAAATTTTTGTTAAGTGTAAGTGGTCAGAATGACAGGTTTTGAGAAACCAAATATTTAGACCAATTTGATGTGATAAATGCATTGTGTATACTTTTGTAAGCTATTTAAAGTATTTTGTGTGAATTGTGAGGCTTATGAAAGGATTAATATCCATTGATAGGTTAAGGAGGTTTAAGCCTTGTAGCTGAAAGTGTTAAGAGGTAAGTATACTAGACTTACTACTGGAATCACAATAAACATAATAATTGTTTTGTATGATTTTGTAAATGGGGTTAAGAATATGTTTATGATATGTCAAAGTATATTTTGATATGAAATATGAATATATGTTTATGAATGTGAGCATTGACATTGAGCATGGACATACATGTGTTTTTGAAAGTGAGCTTTCCAAAATAAGATGCGTTTAACAAAGAAAGCTTTTGAAGTGTAATATGTCCATGAGAAATATTTTGTGATTTGAGGGTACTTGAACTCACTGTTAACTTAGTAGGCATTTTATGTGATTTGTGGAGCCTTTATGTGTGGCCTTTCCTTCGGGATTGGTATATGTTATGTGTTCCGTATGTAGGGAGGATCCTATTGGTACCTAAAGGAAGTGTGAGTCATCACATTCGTGTGGTGGCGTATTGGTACACGTGAGAGGACTCACCGATGATCAGGGTGAGGGTTTGACTTTTACCTTCGGGCATAAGCGTTATATATGTGTGATTTAAAGACCTCACTTGTACTATTCCTCTCATACGGTATGTCACCTACGAGTGACATTTGGCTCATTATGTGATATGTGATATGTAAGTCCTACTAAGTAGTAGTTGAGTGATGGTATTCCTATTATGTGTTTTGAAAGAATGTGTAAGCGCTTACATGATATGTGATTTGATAAGATTATGATTTTGATTGATCACAGCATATCATACATATGCATTATGTACATATATGTATTTGTATTTGATATATGAAAAACTAGTATGCTTACTGAGTTTTATACTCATTATAGTTTATGGTGATTTCAGGTAAATAAGGTACATGTGTGCATAGCGGATTTGGCAAGGCTTCTGCTGTTCCTTGGGTTCCCTAAGTTGTTAGGTTGCTAAGTGTTTTATTTGGGGACACGTGGGATAAGATATTTGATTTGTCCCTAGTGAATAAATACCTATGTATTATTTTATTGTGTGGTTGGATTTAGTTTAAGTTTCACCAAGTGTAGTAATGGATTGATTTTAAGTAAGAATTTGCAATGGATATATTCTGGGCTCCCGGTAACAAAGTTGCTACTGGTGACGTAGTAGAGTGTTAATCTCTGAGAAAACTCTGCGTATCTCCGGTTTAATAATTGTCCCAGTCATAATTCAATTGCTATAATTCTGAAAGAAATTGAAATGAATGTTTAAATATTGTCAAGAGAAGTTTATATTTATATGTTAGGTTATGGTTGATTTTAGTGTTGAACTTACTAGCAACTTGCTAAGGATTTCTGTGTTGAATGAAAGTTGAAAATTTTGTGTAATATTATTTATGAGTGCACATGCAGTGAATGAATGTAAGTGATGTCGTGTGTCGGATCTTTTGGGTCTGGGGCGTGACATTGTTTCTATTTAGGTTACTAAATAATGACTTCTGAAAATTTTTTGAGCACAATACTAAGCCATATGGTAAGATAGATGATTCAATTTATATAGCCAAGAGAATTCCCATATTTAAGTATATATTTTTCTAATCCCACACAATTTTTGTGAGTGAGTAGAAAGGTTGAGAAAACAGCCTATGAACCTTCATTGATCTTTTAAATTGGTTAATTTTTGTTTAGATTTATATTATTCGAATTAAGGAATAAATTGGTTGCATAGCTGAATGACGATTTAAAGTAAAATTTTAAATTATGTGTAACATATTTTGGTGAGAAACTGTTTTTTTTTTTATTTTGTAATGCTTCTTTGTATTCTTAAAAAATATATAATACAAAAAGAAGGAAAAGCAAAAAAACAAAAGGAGAAAAAGAAGAAGAATCAATTTAGTTTAATAAAATCTTAATTCAATTTTAAAAGATAAATATTTTATAAGGCAGTTTTCTCACCAAGCTATATTTGTATTATTCTCTCAAGACAATTAAAGTCCTAAAGCTGGTGCATGTCAAGAATGATTGATTTCTAAATGATTGATTTTTCTATCTTTGGATCAATGTTAATTTGTATGTTTGTTCTTAAAATTGAATTTTTCTTGAGTGCTTAACTATTTTCTAACTTCATGAGAGAAATCCTAACCTTTTAAACAGTCATACACTTGTAAAGATATGGAGTTGAGGCTTTTACTTGGAGAAATTCTCAAAGCTATATTTGTTATGGTTTGTGGTAAGAAGGTTACAGCTTAATTCACAAACACATAATTTTAGAAGTTATAATTGAAAAAATCATAATAGTAATAGTGATCTTAAACTGACTTTTTGTTTGAAATATTTAGGTAGTTTTGTATATTCTATTTATACTTGAATTGCTAGAGAAAAGCAATAAGCTTATTGGGGGCTGTATTAAACACATTAAAATGCATATTTATTTTTAGGTTAGAAATAAAGTGTTGTCCTTTAATTGTGATTAATAAATGTTATTGCATAGGTTTAGGTAAAATGAACGTAACTCTCAATGTAAAAATCAAAATGAAAAAATTATTAAACTTAAAGTAACATGACTTAATCTTACACAAACTTAAAAAATAGTCAAAAAATCAAATCCAACATGTTATGGGCCAAAATTGGGATACAACAGAATTGGGTTACAACTTTTACTCAGTTTGACCTACTTCATGTATTTGGACAATATTTCACAAAATACATACTCAATCAATATGATTCTTAAAGCTGCGAAATATTGACTCAATTATAAACAACTCTTATGTTAATAATAAAGTCCAAAGCAGTCGTTATCATAGACCAAATTATATTGCAAATTGGTAAAAGAGTTGTTGGCCAAAATCTGACATATCATTGGCATTTTGCCCATTTCTCATTAGATACTCATCCAAATTGCATGAACTTGGTGGCTGTGGAAAGAAGAGAAAAAATGATACAACTTTCATGTCAACTAAAAAGGCTACATGGATCACTTCCATTATCAAAATGGTGCTACAATTAGGTGAATGAGTGGTTGGCCTAAATTATTTAAGATTGAAGTTACACTAAACATGTTTCCATTCATGGCCTATATAAGGACACTCTTAGAAGGCTAATGGACATTTTTTGAATGCTTTACAATTCTCTCATATAATTTCTCTTTATCATTCATTGTAAGCTAGGCTAGAGTTCTTAGTAGGGTTAGATATGAACTTTTATATGTAATAAATTTACTTCTATACTTTGATTCTTTGTCAAGAGCTATAAATATTTGTAAGTTTGCTTGTGTCTAAACTCTTATCTATTATTTTCTATAATCCAGAAGTCATAATTCTTATGTTTCATATGTTTTCAGTCATACTTTCTTTATGTAATTCTTGTTCAATTATAATTGTTATTAGTTACATTGTTTTACATATTAATCTTTTACTGCAATATTATCAATTGATATATTATTGATCTTAGATAACATGTATAAATGAATATGATTTGTGATAATGTTTGTAAAGAGTTTAGTCATATCAAATACATGTATTATCAAATGTGCCATATTTTATATATCTTCGGATTAATTGTTTGGGATGTGAAACTTTCAATTGAGTTATAAACATTGAATCAAAGTATAGATTAGATTTACAAAGCATAATTGTGATTCTCGAAGCCTTACTTACACCATTATAAGATTTCTCCCTTAATTCATATACAATTATATCTCATCCATATAAACCAATTATTTACTTTTCTCATTTGCTACTTCTTTAATATTTTTATTTCACTAACCTATACTGCCTAAAGCTTTCTCATGGGATCAACACCTCAATCTATACTGTGATAACCACATTAAATTTTGAGCATAAATAATAGGCCATTCAAATGATATCAAGTGTCATGCCATTATAAATTAATGGCATGATATGTAGCATCCAATAAAAAGGATAAAGTGGCAAGTCCCACTTGCCAAGAACCTGAGCTTAATACTTAAACCCTAACTATTCCCGAGAGACCTTAAAATAATTCTGATTTTCTGAGAACTTCTCAGATTGAACTATTCGATATAGTGCGCTACCCTAGTACATAACGAGTACACTTCATATAGTGAGACTTTCTAGATTCACACCCGTTTTGCCTTATAGAACTCTTCCGTAAGTCCATAAACGATTCCCTACACATATATTATAGAAATAACAAAATAATGTGTTGAACCATACAAGTTAAAGTTAATACATATTCGTATAATCCATCAATCTTTTATATCTTTAAAAAGCGGAGACATAGATCATCATCGTCAAGTCTCTATATGCTCAACTCTAAAACGCATCTCCAGATTCATATTTCTATAAACAATATTTACAAATACTTTTGTGATATTATTTCTGACACAGAAAATATTTTTCCCCAAGTGAAATACTTATAGCCATAAGATGTTTTAGAACACAATCTTAGAGCATCTGGATATAGCACTCACCCATATGAGTTTATGAATCTCATATTTACACACACTAAATTTTATAATCATCGGACCATACCCAACGATACTCAGCAGTAAGACCATGAAAAGTCTCTAACATATGTGAACCTAAGTATGATGGATCACTCACAAACCCATCGTTGTGCTCAAGTCTAGGGACCACGAATACTACGAAACTTGAAATGATCATCCATTGATAGCTTTATGTGATGTCTATTGGAGATCCTAATTTAGCCTGTTCAGTACCAGTCCTCACTAACTACCCGCATGTCTATACAAGCTTCCACAAAGTTTATAGTCTGCTAAAACTAACCATTTAGACCATCCAGATATAGATATACACTTATGTATACTAAATAAGGTTTCTACCGATAGACCCGCATCAGTAAAAATATATTAGGAACATGATGTTTAAGAGCATACTTACACAATGACATTTCTTAGCACTATTTATAACCTTTTGCAACTATATCATTACTAATATACCCTTGGGTCTTTGTCCCATTTTAGACAAGGCTCTAACTCTTTAGATTTTGTTGACTCTTATAACCTGCTAACTCTTAGCAATTATAACTCTCAGCAATTATAACTCTTAGCGTAGCTAACTATTTGTATTAGTCCAAACTCTTTTGAACTAGATCTAAACTCTTTCAAATCATACAATGTCTGAAATATTACAAGTATCTTACTGTAATATCCGATCCTTATTAGTAGTATAGGTGCCTAGATTTCGGTATCAAGCGATAAAGACACCATAGGGTTACCTGATTCCAACCCTATTAAAAAAAAAATTTTATTGTGTGCGTAAGAGGTATTAGACCTAAATTAGTAATTTCACACTCAGTTAGAATGTTGGACGGTCATGGAATATTTTTGGAATTTTTCTCTATTGGCTTGAAAAAGAAAATTTTTATTTAACACATGAATTTTCATAAAAGTGTTAGGCATGGAATAGCCTTTGTTAAGAAACACAATCCATGTCTTAGAAAATGGACCAATTAGAGACAAGTTCATGGATTGCTAAGTTGGAGGTCTAGTTCATTTCTTTGACTATTCTAACTAAATAATTAGAAATGAACCATTTAAATACTTCCATTTTGAACCAATGGTAATTTATAAATTTTGAGTTAGTTGAGGGACAAATTGGACTTTAAAATGAGCACTATATAAAGACGAAATATGTAAAATTTTGGCTAAGTTAAAAGCAAAACATGTAAAGAGCAAAAGAGGAAAATTCGGCCATGATAAACGGGTGCTGCTACAGTAAAACCCAATATTTTTTCACGAGTTTTCATGCTTGATCAAGTTAAAATAAATCCATACACAAGTTCTTAAGATCAATTGAAGCTTCCATTAGTGAAAATCCAAGGAAAAGAGGTAAGAAAAGTGTTGTTTAGTAATGATGATGTATGAATTTTCAAGATTGCTTCAATTGATGTTTTCGTGGGAATTCTTGATTTAGATTGAGTTGAATTCAAGTGTGGAGCTTAAAGGAGTCATCAAAGTAAAGGAATTAGTAAGGTAAGAATTAGGATTTGGTATGATTTTATGTTAGAAACTTTAATTGGATGTTATTAGGGTATTAGAATTAAATTGGCTTGAATTGGATGTCATTGGAACAAGAAATTGAGAAAAGAGATGTGTTGGGTGAGTAGGGTAAATTTTGGCCACTTAGGGAATTTTAGGGTTTAAGTTGTGTTTTGATTAAATTATTATGTATAAATGATTCTTTGTACCAATTGGATGTATATGGTTGATGAAAAATCAAAAATGAAGAAAATGGGATATAATAGTCCATTTTGGTAAGGTGAAGGACAATTATGTCCAACTAAATTTATAGGTTGTTAAACAATTTTTATGGCGTTGGATGGTGAATTAAACAAGATTGAATGACTTCGTAAATAAAAAACAGAAAGCGAAATCCATCCTGTTATAGACTGATTAGGGCGCTTACTAGTTTAAGTATAATTTTGAGCATTTATTAAGGTTTTAAATGTCATCTATGGTGTATAGGTGAAGAAAACCTAGAGCGGTAAAAAAAGTAAGTATTCCAGAGAAGAATTAAGTTTAGAGCAACTGGTGAGTGAAATCTATTATGGTTTATCTTTCGTTTAATGTGTTTTCGCATATTGAAACTGTATGCTGATAGGGCGCAATAGCATAAAATATTTTATCCTCCTAAACTTGATGTTTGTTCAATTTATCCTAATATTTTGGCTATTTATGCATATTAATGTTATTTTATAGGTTTAAGCACTATCAAAGCAAAAATACCAGAAACCGGATGCAAATTGAGCTATTTGAGATGAGAATCCGAGAAGGGACTAAAATGCTCAAAATGTAAACAGTACGAGTGAACAGTGAAGAACAGTGCAGCACCGGGGCATTCGGTTTGAGCGCCGGGGCATTGGCCGAGGCGTGCATTCCAGAAGCTCAACCCCGCGGCATTGAATTTGAATGCCACGGCGTTGGATTCTAGGCATTTTCAAGGGCATTTTTATCCTATTTTTACAACCTTAAACTTATATAAACTCCCATTATTGAGCCAAGAGGAGTTGGGCAGGAGAGAGCATGAAAATTAACACTTCATTTTGGTCTTGGAAGCAAGAATCAAGAGGAAGGAGAAGAATTTCTGCATTTTGGAGGAAGAACATCACCATTGCATCAACGAAAATTTCTTTTTCTTTTTAATTTCGTATTTGTTGTCGATTCAGCATGTGTAATAATGTTTTTAGATGCTCTAAACTTATGTTTTCAATTATAAACTAAGTTTTATTACTAGGATTACAATGTGAACTCATATATAGCTTGGATTGATTATTTTTCCTTATTTGTCATATTGGTATTGAATTGTTCAATTTGTTCCATGTTTAATGCTTCTAATTACATGACAATGTATTAGATTGATTAGGGAACCTCAATGAACTAGGAAAAGGGAATTTTGTGTTGGCTATGAATAGATTGATGTATAATCATTGTGTAAAAGCATGAGTTCTATATGAGATAGGAATATACTCATTGGCATATATGACCATTTAGAGAACTTGAACTTAATAAATCTTATTTCAATTTGATTATCATAGGAATATTGATGATTAATTGAATGAGATATACTCACTTGACCATCAAAAGAAGCTTGTGATGATATTAGGGTTCTTGGTTAACATTCATATTGATAGTTCTAAGGGAAGTATTTGGATTCAAGTGAAGTATTAAGGGATTATTGTAATCCTCGGCATTTGAGTATTTGTCCTATCACGTTTGTTCTCTTTGCTCACTTCTTGTAATTATTATTCTTTTTAGTTAATTTAGATATCAAAACCATTGAATTGTCAATAGCTTGAATAAGAGTAGAAGGACACAATTTTAGTACTTAACAAGTAGTAATAACAATTCCTCATGGGATCTACACTCTACTCATCATATATTACTTGTTACGATAACGTATACTTGTGTTAGCATAGAAATCACACAACATATGCTTTATGTATTTTTAATGCATAAGCATGATTTACAGTTATAAAAATGCATTTATATTTTCGATTTAAGAAACAGTTTTAAATTTTCTAAATTAGTTTCAAAGGCCATTGGTACCCTCAGATTTTAGTGTGGTGATGGTTTAAGAGCCGGTCGGTATATCCCGTACGCATTGCAAGTATTAGAAGGTGAGTCACTAACTCTGGAAAGTCGGGTTGTTGAGTCATGTGAGTCGCTCTATGTGTATGGGGTATTGTCTCGCTATATATAGGCGATGTAGGATTTCACTATATATAGGCGATGTAGGATTTCGCTATATAGCCAGTGAGATGTCTTGAGATGTTACAATAGGTGTTGCTAGTTTAGACGCCCTGTGACTTACTCTCATTGTGCGGTGCTAGTTTAGTCGCTGCATGAGTATAGAGTTTTAGGGTTACCATTGGTACAGTTAGAAAGAAAATGGCCAAGCGAGGGCTTTAATAGTTTTCAAGCTACTGAACGCACATTACGTATTTATATGTGTACATGTTAGTTATTATGTTTTACAGTTTTATAATAGTTTTAGAAGCATATTTTATGCATTTTTCAGAATTTTTTACTTATGCAGTATTTTATTTTATTTTATTTTTACTAAAAATCTTAAATGCACTCGCTAAGCTCTTTTAACTCACCTGTTTTGTGTTTTATATTTTCTAATCTCCTTCCAGGTGTAGGCCTCGGTGCACAAGTTGCTGATTCTCCTACAACTGATTAATGGGCCAAATCTAACGAACATTTTGTAATTATAAATGTGTTAAGTAGCACTTTTTTGCTTTTTGTATAGTAGTTATAGACTTGTGTATTTTGTAAATATGTTTTGAACAAACAAGAAGAGGTTTCGGTATTATAGTGATAGTTTCACTTTTTGTTTGTATGCAAATTTTGTTATTGAAATGAATTTGTTGAGTTGAGTTTAAATTTGGTTTTGAAAAGGACCAGAGGTCCTATTTGAAAGTTGAGAAGCTATTTATAATAAAAGTGTAATTTTCTTGCAGGTTTTATATTGGAATTTAAAATAAAAAAAAATTAAAATAAAAAACAGAGGAAACTCTATCCTTTTTTTAAAAAACTTTGGTAAAATATCTTCACAAATACTCCGGGATTTAGTTGGTGTGAATAAGAAATAAAAAGGGTTCGCCTCGCAGAATGTTTCAGTTTTGATAGTGAGATTCTAAGGAGCTTCTATTGGGGTACTCGACAAGGCCCACCGAGATCTACAGTAGAGGGTCTCAGGGCGGGTCCTGTCACTTACCATATATATTTAATATTAATTATTTTAATCGAAATTCTTATTGTATAAATGTTAAACAAGTAATATTCATATAATATTATAATAGCGCATAAGCACTATTTTTAACAGGATTGAGCCTTTTAAGTTGAATCTAAGAAGACCATGAGTCTTGTAATCCCTCTACTAAAATCCTAATCAAACTTTAAATCTCCTAAAAAGATGTTTATATGTAAAGGAGGAATGGAGTAGTAATAATACAACAATAACAATATTTCTCTTACGTATTTTACGTTGATAAAAACAAAATTATGCTACTTCTCTTTTCTCAGTCTATAGCACTAGTTAGAAAAATTCACATACCTACACGTGTGAGTTTGAAGATTGAAAAAAATTTACGTATCAATGTATATGAGTAGAGAAGATAGCAGCCAGTCAATTCACAATTTATCAAATGAGGAATTGAGATAATTCTCTAACTCTGTACAGATAATTATGAACAAGAAAATCTAACTTTCACATCATTTATTTTTATTAAACAATTTTTTTATTATCTAATAACTGGTATTATAGTCGTTTTGTTTTATATTAATGTATTGTTTCTTTTATGTATGGCGATACTTGTTTATTATAGAACTAATTATATAATTTAATATATATAATAATTTTTTTTATTATTATGTGATGAATGATTTTGTCCATAATAATTCATGATTAAATATTTACTTATTATTTTATTTGTTTAAAATTGTAATAAAATAAGATGATGGAATAATATCATAATTTTTTCTCTTGATTAATTACTATATTCTTAGATTTATAATAAGCCAATTAATTTGCATAGGATTTTAATTGTAAATTTATGAATTGAAATATTAAAATTTTCCTTTTATTATTATAAAAAAGAAGAAGAATTTATAGGAAGATCAACTTTTTCTGGCAAGATCCATGGCGGTGCGTGACGAATGTGTGGGAACCTAGGCACCTTCTAGCAACTCCAGCACATCGAGAGCTTAATCTCCAATGCTGAGCAGCAGCGACACAATGTGTTCCACTTGTGAATTACTTGGCTGAGCATCGTTTGGCTCACGGCTGGTAGCAGCGAGGAGTGGCACAATCAGGTTATGACGTGGTCGACATCTTTCGGCTTGCTGGCAATCTCCTTCTGTCGGCTAACGGTGGCTAGAAGGGTGGGTAGTAGATGGGTTGTTTGTTTTAAAAGATGGCAACTCAGAAGAGAAAAATATGAAAGTAAGGTTTCATCTGTCTTTTTCTCACTTAATTCCCTCTAACTTTAGATAATTCATATTTGATTAGAGGATTTTTAAAGTTTTGTAAAGAGATCCTAAACAGAATTTATATTTTGAGTAATTATAATTTAACTAAAAATTTTTATAAAATTTACAAATTGGTCTGAATTCTAGCCCAAATTTATTTGTAAACTATTTTTTAAGTATTTACAAATCAGAAATTAGCCCAAAGTCTTTTTAAGTTTTGTTTAAATTTTATTTGATTATTTTAATAAAATTATTGGGCCAAAATATATTTTTTTATAAATTTTATTTTAAAAAAGGCCCAATAAGAATTTATTATTTTAGATTATTTTTTATAAAATTATTGGTCCTAAATATATTATTTTATAAATTTTATTTTAGATTTGCTAAAATCTAAAGGTCATTGCTAAATCCTAAAAGTCATTACTAAAATTTAAATAACATCGTTAAATTCTAAAGATTATTACAAATATTTAAGGGTCAATTAGAAAAGTAAATAATTTTCTAAAAGCTACACATTTTGATAAAATATGTATAGATAAAGTATCTTTATGGGATAAGGGCATTTTTATCCCACGAGTTTGACATAATTTTAAATTTTATTCCACGAGCTTTAGAAAATTTAATTTTGTCCTAATCCGTTAGTACGATTTCGTTAATTTTAACACTAGATGAGCAAAACAGTCACTGACTTGTCAATAGTAAGATGGCCTGACACAAAATATCCATGTGTCAATCACTGATTTATCACTTAAATAATAAAATAAAATAAATAAAAAGAGAGCAACCGCCGTTACTGTTGTTGGTAGCCAATCGGCCGCCTGTGATCAATTACGATTCGACTCAAACTTTTGTGATCTACGCAATGGTAGGATTGTTTTGGTTAATGGAGTACTGTAGATGTGCAAAAAGTGGAAACAAACACATTGTGGGAGGCGGCGGCCACCGCCGTTCACCATTGAACGGTGGGAGGTGGCATGCACTGCCCCCACCATTGGATAGATCGGCAGCCGATCTGTCCAACATTGGTAACGGTGAACTCCACTGTACCACAGTTTGACAGCGAACGGTGGTGGCCGCCGACAACCACCACAGGCCGCCGATCGCGCGTCGAATGATGACGCGGTAGCGTGCACTACCCCTACCATTGAATAGATCAGCTGCCGATGTGAGTCTATCGGTGAAATTATTTTCATATAGATCAGTGTATTTCTATATCTGGATGGTCCAAACCATTAATCTTAGCAAACTATGAGGACGATGGAAGCTTATATGGGCATATGGGTATTCAATAAGGATTAGGTACTGAATAGACTCACGAGGACCTCTAATAGACATCCCATGAAATCATTAATAACAGGTCTTCTCGAGTTGAGTAGTATTCGTGGTCCTTTAACTTGAGCTCCGTAGTGGGCTTGTGAGTGATCCACCATACTTTGGTTCCATAGATGTCAGAGACCTTTCATAGTCTGATAGCTGCATGTCATTGGGTATAGTCCGATGCTCATGGAGACCAGTGTGCATAGATATGGATCTATTAACTCACATGGGTGAGTTGTATATCTAGATGCTCCGAGATTGTATCTCAGAAAGTCTTTTGGCCATAAGCAATAAACCTGAGAAAAGAGTTTTTCGCAGGGTTAAACAATATTACAAAAATATTTGTGTATATTATTTATCGAGATACAAATCTGGAGATAAATTCACAGATGAGCAAATAGAGATTTAACAGTGGTGATCTATATCTCTCTCATCCATCATATAGTTGACAGAAGGATTATATGTACGCGTTGTGACCTTAACTTGTATGGTCTAACAAGCTAATTTGTAATATTTGTGACGTGCACATGGGGCATAAAGCACAGACTCATGGAAGAATTTCATTTAACAAATCGGGTGTGAAACTGAGGAGTTCCCTAATATGAAGTATACTCGTTGTACACTGAGGCAGCGTACCAGATTCAATAGTTCAATCCAGTAAATCCAGCAAACTGAACATTTATTTCAGTATCCCCCTAAATGTACACTTGTCAAAACTTAATCGTTAAGTACATCAATTAGGTAATAATAGTTGTTGACCAATAGAATGATGACAAATGGCACATTATAGGACTTTTATTGTTTGACTTTAAAATTATCATTATGCCCTTATTTATGAGACAAGTAATGTCCAAATGAGTGGTTCATGTTGATTTTGAATAAACAAATAATATGTTAGATATTACATTTCATAAGTAAAACAAATAATTTTATATTAATCAAATGCATGTCTTTAATGAGATTAAACAATTATAAAATATGAAGAAATGGCCATAGAATTACATAACATGCTTTGTGGGGCCATTCCTTGACTTTGCAATTGGAAAGAAATGAACCAAATAAGAAAAGTGAATAAAAATGTTTCATTGGCTTAATGTTATTTGTTGGTTCAGCCATTTTATAGTAAAACCAAAAGAACGCATGTTTTATTTGTTCAATTTGATTAAAAAAATATTAACATAAGGAAATGGCTGATGCGATATTTCTATATCATAAATTAAGTGCAAGTATACACTATCGTATGCAAGTAATAAAGAGACTAAATAAGTCGGATGTCGAACCCACAGGGATAATTCTTTCTTTTTAACCAATTACTAAAATTATATCTTCCTAATAATTATTCAGATAAATAAAAATCTAAGAATGAATGTAAGAAATATAAAAGCAAAAACACAATGCAATGAGATTTAAAGATATAGCAACGTAGAGAGAACCTAGGATTAATATTATCCCTCAATATGTTTCTAATGATTAATCTTCTAATATTTAACTCACTTAGTCTTTATTATTGATCAAGACACTAATGTATTCACAAGCCTCTTCCAAGGTCATGCAAGTATACCTTAATTTACCAAATACCTATATGCCTATGGTACTTGTAATAAATTAAGATTCATTAAGATTAGGTCTTATTGATCATACATGCCAATTAGGTATATTCCTATCCTAAGTTGAAACTTGCATATGCAACATTGAATGTTACTCTACAATCATGCATCAAATTACCTAGGTCTAAATATTATGATTCCTCTTCCGAGTTTATCAATAATATTACCAATTCATTCACCATATATTGGCCAGATATATTGAAGCATTAAACACAAGTAATTTAAATAATAAATGACTAAGTTTATTAAATACTAAAAAGATATGGCAATTAAGCACACATATTGAGTTCAAATATTAACCCTAGAAAACAAGTTAGCTCATGGCTACAAGAGAATAGCAGTAAAAATAATTATAAATCATGATACAATTATTAGCAAACCGATATAGACGTCGAATTGCTCTTAATTGCGCTGCCTAAGAACTCTTGATGCCGAAGAACGTCTTGTATCTCTCTCTAAAGTTGCTTCAATTAAGCTCCTATTGCTCTCCAAGACTCGTGCTCTGTATTCTTGGTGCTCTTGGGTCGTCTTGGATTCCTTCTTGAAGGCTGGGGACGAGTGGCTTTATATAGGGATTGATTTGAGCTTGAAAATCTCAATTCTCGTCGGACTCGGACTCGCACTACCGCTGGCGCGCTATGCATCTGTCGCTGGGGCGACGCGTGAAAAAGCGATCACCGCTGGAGCGGTGGGATCTTGGCGCTGGGGCGCTGCATGAAAACGGCTTCACCGCTGGCGCGGTGTGTTGATAGCGCTGGGGCGCTGTCGTGTCGCTGGGGCGGTAACTGTCTGCCGCTGGGGCGCTAGACGCGACTTAATCAGGTCGTTTTTCTTATTTCGATCACTATTCAGCGCTGGGGCGAAAATACTTGTGGCGCGGGGGCGCTGGACTCATAATTTGAAAGCTTTGCATTTTAGTCCCTGTTTTCGCTCCTTTTGCGTTCTTTCTTTAAATTTCGTTCAAGTCCCTATAAATAACAATAATGCACATTAATAGCCATCTATTCTCATAAAATAATAAAATATCAATAATAAAAACATGAGAAAATATATGACAAATTTGCCCTTATCAAATTCCCCCAAACTTAAATACTTGCTTGTCCTCAAGCAATAAAATAAAACTAAGAGAGAAACAAAGGGTTATACTTGACTCATTTAACAAAACAAAATATACTAATACTA
Source organism: Ailanthus altissimus (assembly GCA_946807835.1). NCBI lineage: Eukaryota > Viridiplantae > Streptophyta > Magnoliopsida > Sapindales > Simaroubaceae > Ailanthus > Ailanthus altissimus. The sequence continues at coordinate 16,107,019 of OX327684.1, forward strand.
GTAAGATGATCAAAATCATTGTCTCAAAGGCTGACGAAATGGTACAAATCCTTAAGGTAGACAAATAGCTATTAACAATTCTCAACTATCTTTATTTAGTCCCTCATTCTTCCTCATACATAATCACCATGTGTGTGTGTGCAAGCAGCAAGCAAATAGCGAAAACCATACTTTGATTTACTTTATACTTTAGTTTGTACAGAAAAGATGATGTCTCGGCATTTAATTTGTATAATGACACTTCCATAAGCTTGTCTTTATTACCACTCTCCACTAATGTAGAAAATCACATGTCTAGGAATCTATTTAGGACTTTACTTAGCTTGTAATGTAAGGCTAAGGTCAGGGTGGGATAAAAGGATAAATATATGAAGTTCAATTCACACCATGAACACTTAGATTTTACCTAGAAACCTCTTGATCTTCTTTTCCTTGTATTATCTCTTCCCCCAAACTTATTGTGTTCCCATCCTTCTTTTCAACCTTTTTTTTTTTTTTTTCTTAAGTTGAGGGTATTTTTCTTACTCTTTTTTTCTTCTTTTATTTTTTTTCTTTTTTTCTCTTTTTTTTTTTTTTTTAAATACCCCCAAACTTAGATTGACAAATACCACTCAAACTTATTTTTCTCATATCACCGCAACTTTTTCCTTTCAAGAGTATTTCTAAGCAAATGCAAAGTTTATGGTGTTACGGGTAAATTTTTAGATAAGTAAACTTTAAGTCTTGGGCTTATAATGTAGTTAAACCAAAGAATGGGTAATTAGGCTCAACATAAGGTACTAGGGATAAATATACAATAAAAGGTAGGCTAGAAAGGCTCAATCGGTCCAACGATGGCCTAATGTCATTTCCCTATTCATATGTTTTCTAGAATTTCGCCTCAAGTAGTAATTAAAGACAAGTTCTAGAGTGTCGGTATTCGAGACTGTGGTGTACTCTCTAAAATATAAGTATCTCTAAGTAATAGTTATAACTATTCATGCTTATAAAGTGCTTAAAAAATTGGTAATTATAAATAAGGTCAAATTTGTTCCTAAACTTAAATAATCAAAATTGTCTCAAGTATCTATCATTCCCTATGGATGTGTAAAAATAAATTCAACCATGTATTCTTTTTCTTATCATAGACTAATGATCATCTTATCAAAACCTAATAAAAATGAATTAACTAAAAAAAACTAAGTAATTAAAAAAAAAATTTTAACCCACAAGAATGACCACCCAACTCAACTCATGCAGCAAAATGAACACAAGAAAGTGTTTCCCACCCCCAAACTTAATTTAGACATTGTCCCCAATGTCAAAAAATAAAGAAGTGAAAGTAAGAGACTTCCCTGGTCAATTTTCGCTGCCGCGCTGACTCTCCATCGCTGGGGCGATGTTCTGGCGCTGCCGCGGTAATCGTCTATCGCTGCAGCGCTGAAGGATGATTTTTGCATAGTTACTGGAATTTGCGCTGGCGCGATGTTGCGTGTACCGCGGGGGCGGTGGTGCTCGATTTTCCTGTCGCAGCCGCGCCATGTTATGCCGCTGGAGCGCTGAAATTCTTGGTTTTTTTTTTTTTTTTTTTTAAATGCTGACAAAAATAAAAAAAATGATAATAATAATAATAATAATTTCCTTGGGTTGCCTCCCAAGTAGCGCTTGATTTAACGTCATCGGCTTGACGGGGCTTCCTTTTCTTTCATGGTGGGTCGAAGATGCTGATGGAAGCATTTGTGTAAGTGATCTTGCTGGCTTTCTTCTTTTTCGGCTTCCATATTTTTGCAATTAAACCTCGGGCAGTATCTTTTGCTGCATTCTTCTTCTGTCTCTCCAGAAAGACTTTAATCTTAGACTGAGGAGATGGTTCTTCCTTTTCTTTCTCTTTGCTTGCTTCATCGTGATGCTGTTTTTTCTTCTTCTCTCTTGCCTTCCTATGCTTCAATGCTCTTTTTCGGATATGAGGATCCAGTGTCTCCATATCTTTAATTTGCTTAACGCTTGGATGCACCACATTAATGCAAAAACAGTCTTCATTTTCAGCTGGTAATTTGATCTCCTTGAAGACTTTAAAAGTGACTGTATCCTCTTGTACTCTCATGGTCAACTCTCCTTTTTGCACATCAATAATTGTTCTTCCAGTGGCTAGAAAGGGTCTTCCAAGGATGATTGGGATCTCCTTATCTTCTTCCATATCCAAAACAATGAAATCTGCAGGGAAGATGAATTTATCGACCTTAACCAACACATCTTCAATTAATCCCTTAGGATAGGTGAGAGAACGATCTGCTAACTGAAGTGTGATATTTGTTGGTTTGGCTTCTTTCAGTCCCAACTTTTTATACACGGACAATGGCATAAGATTGATGCTAGCTCCTAGATCACAAAGTGCTTTCCCAAAATCATAATTCCCAATTGAGCATGGTATGGTGAAACTCCCAGGATCTTTGAGCTTTGGAGGTAGCTTCTTTAGAAGGATGGCGCTACACTCTTCTGTCAGGGCCACAGTCTCGAAGTCGTCTATTCTTCTCTTCTTTGATAGGATTTCCTTCATAAATTTCACATAGCTCGGCATTTGTTCCAGTGCATCTGCAAAAGGAAGATTAATATGTAATTTCTTAAAAACATCAAGAAATTTTGAAAATTGCTTATCTAGTTTCTTTGTTTGCAGCCTCTGAGGAAATGGAGGTGGTGGAGTGAATGACTGCGTAGGTTGCTTCTGCGGATTTCTACTGGTATCTTCTGCTGCATTTTCACTTTTCTGTTCTTGTACTTGAATACCATTTTCTATGCTTTTCTGCGTTTCAGCACTATTCTCTTGACTTCTTAGCTGCTGTAATCTCTGAGGAAATGGTATAGGTGGTCTATATGGTTGCACGTCATCTTGCTGGACCACTGGTTCTTTTTCCTTCTCTATCATCTCTAAAAGCTGTGGTTGAGGAGTATTGTCATGTAAGACTTTACCACTTCTTAGGGAGATGGCTTGGCACTGTTCTACACTTCCTTTTGGATTGACTTCAGTGTTGCTTGGTAGAGTTTCTTGAGGGCGATTGTTTATTGCTGTTGCGAGCTGCCCTACTTGATTTTCCAAGGCTCTAAGTGAAGTTGCTTGACTTTGAAAGAGTGCATCTGTTTTCTTCATGTATTGCAGGAGCATGTCTTCAATGTCTGGTTTCTTCTCTTGCTGAATTTGTGTTTGGAAGCCAGGAGGAGCTTTGGAATACTGTCCTTGATTATTGTTGCTCCATGAGAAGTTGGGGTGATTTCTCCATCCAGGATTGTAAAAATTTGAATTAGGATTGTTGCGGTTGAAGTCCCCTACATATTGAGCAGTCTCCATGCATTGTCCATTAGCATGATTGCTTCCACAGAAATCGCAAGTGATGGGTTGACTCTTGATAGCATTAACTCCCAAGTTGCTTAATTGTTTGGTCAAGAGGTTGACTTGGGCAGATAATGTAGTCAAAGTGTCTACTTCATGTAATCCAGCGATCTTTCTTGTGGTTGACCTTTCGGTGGGCCATTGATAGGCATTGGACGCCATCTCATCTAGTAGATCATAAGCTTCATCGGTGGATTTGTTCATGAGTGCTCCTCCAGCTGCAGCATCTACTATCGTTCTGAATTGACTGGCTAATCCATTGTAAAATGTTTGTACAAGCAACCACTTCGGAACTCCATGATGAGGACATTTTCTTTGCATATCTTTGTATCTCTCCCATGACTCATAAAGAGATTCTCCATCTAGTTGTAGGAATGATGTGATGTCGTTCCTCATCTTGGCAGTTTTAGCAGGTGGAAAGAATTTGGCGAGGAACTTTTGTGCAAGATCATCCCATGTCGCTATGGATCCAGATGGAAGTGATAGTAGCCAGCTTTTTGCTTTGTCTCTCAAGGAAAAGGGAAATAATCTTAGACGGATTGCATCATCGGACACCCCATTGTACTTGAATGTATCACATATCTCCAAGAAGTTGATGATGTGCATGTTTGGATCGTCATTGGGTAGTCCACTAAATTGTACCGAATCCTTGAGCATTTGAATCGTGCTTGGCTTGATCTCGAAGTTGTTAGCTTGAACAGTTGGTCTTTGGATGCTCGAATGGATTCTATTCACTAGGGGAACAGCATATTCCCTTAGTGGTCTTCCTTCATTGTCGGGTGCAATTGGTACTTGGTCTTCCATGGTGTTGACTTGATTTTGCTCTCTTCTAATTCTTCTTAAAGTTCTTTCACTCTCTGGATCAAAAGTAATCAAGTCTTCACTTTTCGATCTTCGCATGTACCTCGTAACAAAGAAAGTAAAGCTAAATTAAGAAAAATAAAAATAAAAAAAAATTCTGAAGTAAAAACTAGAAAGATTGGTATTAATATTGGTGAAAAAGTAGATAATTATCCCCGGCAACGGCGCCAAAAACTTGATGCGATATTTCTATATCATAAATTAAGTGCAAGTATACACTATCGTATGCAAGTAATAAAGAGACTAAATAAGTCGGATGTCGAACCCACAGGGATAATTCTTTCTTTTTAACCAATTACTAAAATTATATCTTCCTAATAATTATTCAGATAAATAAAAATCTAAGAATGAATGTAAGAAATATAAAAGCAAAAACACAATGCAATGAGATTTAAAGATATAGCAACGTAGAGAGAACCTAGGATTAATATTATCCCTCAATATGTTTCTAATGATTAATCTTCTAATATTTAACTCACTTAGTCTTTATTATTGATCAAGACACTAATGTATTCACAAGCCTCTTCCAAGGTCATGCAAGTATACCTTAATTTACCAAATACCTATATGCCTATGGTACTTGTAATAAATTAAGATTCATTAAGATTAGGTCTTATTGATCATACATGCCAATTAGGTATATTCCTATCCTAAGTTGAAACTTGCATATGCAACATTGAATGTTACTCTACAATCATGCATCAAATTACCTAGGTCTAAATATTATGATTCCTCTTCCGAGTTTATCAATAATATTACCAATTCATTCACCATATATTGGCCAGATATATTGAAGCATTAAACACAAGTAATTTAAATAATAAATGACTAAGTTTATTAAATACTAAAAAGATATGGCAATTAAGCACACATATTGAGTTCAAATATTAACCCTAGAAAACAAGTTAGCTCATGGCTACAAGAGAATAGCAGTAAAAATAATTATAAATCATGATACAATTATTAGCAAACCGATATAGACGTCGAATTGCTCTTAATTGCGCTGCCTAAGAACTCTTGATGCCGAAGAACGTCTTGTATCTCTCTCTAAAGTTGCTTCAATTAAGCTCCTATTGCTCTCCAAGACTCGTGCTCTGTATTCTTGGTGCTCTTGGGTCGTCTTGGATTCCTTCTTGAAGGCTGGGGACGAGTGGCTTTATATAGGGATTGATTTGAGCTTGAAAATCTCAATTCTCGTCGGACTCGGACTCGCACTACCGCTGGCGCGCTATGCATCTGTCGCTGGGGCGACGCGTGAAAAAGCGATCACCGCTGGAGCGGTGGGATCTTGGCGCTGGGGCGCTGCATGAAAACGGCTTCACCGCTGGCGCGGTGTGTTGATAGCGCTGGGGCGCTGTCGTGTCGCTGGGGCGGTAACTGTCTGCCGCTGGGGCGCTAGACGCGACTTAATCAGGTCGTTTTTCTTATTTCGATCACTATTCAGCGCTGGGGCGAAAATACTTGTGGCGCGGGGGCGCTGGACTCATAATTTGAAAGCTTTGCATTTTAGTCCCTGTTTTCGCTCCTTTTGCGTTCTTTCTTTAAATTTCGTTCAAGTCCCTATAAATAACAATAATGCACATTAATAGCCATCTATTCTCATAAAATAATAAAATATCAATAATAAAAACATGAGAAAATATATGACAAATTTGCCCTTATCAATGGCTAAAGTATGGAATGCCATACATGGTGGGGATGGTTTGTCTTGCCAAAGTGGAGGGAAATTAAGTCTTAAAATAGAAGCAAAAATGGCTTCTTTTGCTTGCATATGGTTTGGCCACTAAAAGAAAAGAGAGAAGAGTTAACTTTTTAAGTCTTTGTTTCAAGAGTTGAAACAAGTAAAAGAAAAGCCTTGAAAATATGGTTCATTTTCTTCATTTCTTCTTCATGGCCAACTATGGTTATTAAGCAATAGAAAGTTATTTTTTGTTGTTCAATAGTTGAACAAAACAACAATTATTTATTGCTTTATACTGAACAAATAGTTTACGTGTTAAATTAGAGATTAAGAGTTAATCTCATTGTTTAAGTGTTAAACACTTTTTTAGATTAGGGCTATTATTCTAGATACTCCAACCCACTTCAGTTGAGTACTAGAATTGCCATCGGGTGTAGTTCAAGGCGGAATCGAGTTCTAAACCCTAATTCCAAAGGCTTCGAAGGTGATCACTTAATCCTTGATTTTTTATTATAGTATTGAGATTTAAATTATGTGTTTATTATACTAGAAAATTATATTTCTGCTTCTACTGTAATTAATTTGTGTATGAGATGCATAAAATTTTGTTGTAATAAACACATAACACATGTAATCACCTTAGTAAATTAGCACACTTTAAACTTCTTGCACTATTCCTTAAGTAAGTTCTCACTAGGGGTGGCAATAGGGCAGGTTGGGGCAGAAATCATAATCCCAATCCCTATACTCGAATGGTGTGAAAATCCCATACCTACGTCACACCCAATATATGTAATTTGGGTTTAAAGTGGGGGATCCTTAAAAGGGGCATAAAAACACTAATATGTTTAGTACGCCAAACTAGATATTTGCTCTAATTTATAAATTTTTGGCTACTTAATTGTGTTTTTAATCATAAACAGGTGCACGATAAAAAATGTAACGTTTAAAAATAAACAGGAGGCAAATCAAAAGAGAAACGAAGAAGTTGTGCTCAAAATATGAGAGCGCCTGAACCCAGGGCAGGGCATCGCAATACCCAAAGAAGAGACATGGGCACTGCAGCCCCTAACCCTAGCGCCATAATGCTCAACCGGTCATCCATACCCATCATGTTTTAGGTCTCAGCGCCGCGATGCTAAGCCCCAGTGTCGTGGCGCAAGTTCGACATGCAAAAACCTCCTCTTTTTAGTCCTATTTTCACTTGGATTCGAAGACCCTCAACACTAGGGTTTCTTGTACATGTAAAAATACTCTTTTAAGAGCCAAAACACAGACTTTTAGAGTGGAAAAACTTAGAAAAATAATTCACAACACAAATTTAAGAGATTAAAGCCAAGATTGAAGATTCAAGTTCAAGAATCAAGTTTCTAGTCAAGATTGAGAGAAAAGCAACCCAATGAGTCACCTTGATTAATTTTTATTCTCTTTTCTTATCATTATATTCTTATCCTTTCTGTTATTCATGGATTGATTTGATATTCTTGGTTTGGTGATTAGCTAAATATTGTTTATCTAGGGTTAGACTATTGAACCTAGTATGTAGTTGAATTTGTTAATTCTTAGTTTATGAACTTAATACATGTAATTGATTCATTCTATCTTGAGTTTATTGCTTTCATTATATCTGGCTAATATTTTGAATAATTGAGGAACCATGATGAACTCAAGAGATAGATTCATGTGTTTAGCCTGGGATAGTTTGATGCATGATCCTAGGGTAACGACTATGAGTTCTATGTAGGATAGACATATACCTAAATAGCATGTATGGTATGATTTAGACATAATCTTGATGAATTAAATTCTCATCTGATTATCATAGACATATAGGTAATTGTTAGAATGCATAATATAGTCACTTGGCCATCAACAGAGGCTTGTGATGAGATTAGAGTCTAGCCAATCAATTAGTATTAAGGGATTAACTAAGATGTTAAAGAATCCAATGAAATATTAGGGGATAAGTCAAAATCCTAGATTATTCTTAATTTGTGAGTTCAACTCTAGGGGTATTTGTTAAATAGGTTCAGTTTTATTTGATAGAATTAGGTTAATTAATTAAGTTTCAGATTTTTTATTTCTCTAGGTAAAAGTTAAGTATGTATAATTTAAGTAATCGATTAAAACATTAGATTAATAGTCCTTGTGGGAATGATATCTAGACTTAAAATACTCTTTTAAGTAATTAATAGTCCTTGTGGGAATTAATTTTAATTTCTTAAATACTCTTTTATTTGTACCAATTTAATTTTGTGAAACATTCTTTTATCCCATACAATCATAATATAGGGAAAAAATTGTAAACATCACATAAAAATATAAACTACATCGAGACTTCAAGTTCAATAACTAATTTTAAAAATCAACAACATGAATTAAAATTTAAAAATCACTAAAATTAATGGTTTCTTTGAATTATGGCATCTAAATCATCATGCTTTATTTGTAATTCAAACATCGTCTCTCTATTAAGATTCCTTGGAAACTTATAAAACAGAGTAAAAGAAATTTTGAGTTAAATGAGTGATGACTAAGAAACCAAGAATGGTAATAAAATTATTTACCTCTTTTGTTTATTCCTCTTCATTTTTTTCCAACAAATGAGTTCACTCTAATTTAAAAGCAAGTGTTTAATATTATATATAAATTTTTTTTTAAAGAAAGGAATTAAAAATAAAAAATAAATAAGAATCAAAACTTTTAAAAGTATAAGGTAAGTAAATTTTATACCTCCAAAGTAACACGTAGCTAGCTTTGATTTGTATAAATAAGTAAATTTTTTATACAATAAGTTTTTTAAAAATTTTGTTTTTAAATCAGATATTTGAGGTGGGCCCGGGAAGATCAACTTATCCTAAACCCAAACCTGCCCTATCCTAAAATAATTCTTAAAATGCAATCTAAATTACTTCCTATTTGGGGCGTGTCCCCACGGGGTCCAAGCCCATGGGAAATTTTTCCACCTTAGTTCTCGTATAGAGATCTAAGCTTTGGTTATAGAAATTTTGTCCTACAAATGACACCAATTGTTTGGGGTCAAATTTGGTAGGGCTATAGGTTCATGGGCCTAACTGTCTCATTAGCCTAAACTAGTGAGAATTTATTTACTAAAGAAGAGTAACAACTCAGTAGAGATTTTCATAGCTCAGGACTACTGAGTGAAGAACTATTTAAAGGTGATAATTTAGCTAAGCTTGGTTGAAGAAGGCTACTGAGGTCATGTTTAGGGTTAGAGAAGGTATTCAAAGAGTGCAAAGCTGGACAGGGAAGTGTCTAAAATATATTTTAGAGACTAAGAAAGACAAGATTCATAGGATAGTTAGTAGGTGGTCTGAATTAAAACTAAGGTAAGGAGCTTTTCAGAGGTGATTATAACAAGTAGGACTCGGTATAGCTTATCCAGACTGAGCTCATAAATCAATACTACTACAACTAATAAGAAAATATAATATAAAGAGAATCAACACACAGAGTTACATGGTTCAGCCTAAATGTTTACATCCATGGGTAGAGCTCATCATCGAAATTCACTATATAAAAAGATATTACAAGATGTAAGTTACAATAAAGTCATGCTTGTGGATACAATTTTGTGTTTTGGTGAATGTTTTCTTAGTGTGGATGAATGATTGAAGGTTGTCAAGTAGGTTTATAGTGCAAACCTTAATATAAAAATGTAGATGAAGAGATGAGAATGAATGAGTATAAAAAAAATAAAGTAATGGAGTTTCAACTTATGACTTATCATCCTTCTTCTTCTCTTGGAGAAAGTGGGACTTTTATATTAAAAGTGAGCCTTTGAGGTAAAGGGACTTGATCGGAGATTACTCTCCAAGGGCGACATATGGAAAAGTACTATTAGAGATTTATCTATATCATGAGGGGTATTTGGAGAACTAGCTGAGATGAGGCAAAAAGGTAATTAGACCTCCTCTAACGTTTAGATTATTAGGTACATTGGTGATTGGTCACTTTTGGAGTAGTCAGCTCTACTAGGTGAGCCTAAAAGCATTAAAGTGTCAATAGGCTTTATCCCCTTAAGGTCAGCGGATTTAGTGATGGACGTATTCAACATCTCTAAATAACTTCTCTTGTACATGCTGACATGAAGATTTGCCATTAGCCTTTGGAGATTTTACTTATCACATCTTATCCTTTGTTCTAATTATCATCTGATATGTTTCCCGTTAGACCACTGAGGGGACCCAATGGTAACGTAATAGAGCATGAACATTCTAACGTGGCGCCTGTTGGTGGGCCTCATAATGACTTCACTGTAACTTACGTCTTGTAAGTTATGAAGACCTCTTTGAGCCGAGTTATGGAGATCTAAGTGTTTTGACCCGCACTCAACTTATTGAAGTAGTCTGTTTTAGGCAAGGCTGCCCATAGAGAGAATTGAGCCTGAGTGTCAGATTATGATCTTATGAGTACACAAAATGTCACCTAATTTTTCCTCCACAACCAATCTATGTTAAAATTATTTGAATATTTCAAGTATAAAAATTTAAAAGTAATGTTACACTTGATTGATGTTACATCATTTGGAATATAAAAATTAAGATACAAAGTATATACTTATAGTATTATTTAAAAAATTAAATATAAAAAATATATCCTTAGATCTTGGTAATTATCTCTTTTCTTAAAAAAAAGAAAAAGAAATCCTTATAAATATAAATTTTCTTTGGAAGTATATAATAATATAAACAATAAAGGAAAATCCCTCCGTTTACTTTTTGTCCTTTATTTACTTATTTCTTAATCTAAATCATTTTGCTCAAATACATTTTCATTTCTCCAAAGCTCTTTTCTACTTCAAACTCATCTTAATATGAGAGTTTTATAGGTAATTAATTATTTCCTTAATTATAGTATATATGAGATGTCGAATTGTGTGGTTTGATGATGCTTTAAACTTTATGGCCTCTATCTTTTTATGAACTATGCAAGCTTTTCCCTAAATCTATATTGAAGTTTTGTTTCCATTTATTGAAAGTTAAAAACATTTGACCTCAAGAGATAATTATTTCCCTCTAGACTCTAGAAAGTCTAGGACTAGTAGTTATGGACCTTGATTCCTTATCAAGTAAATAAAATTCTCTTACTTTGCACTAGAGTGTCGATTGTCTCCTTAATTTCATTTATTCAGAAGGTTGGCAAAGATTGGATTGCATTGTTGATTGTTAGCAAAGTTGTTAGTTCTTAGCCCGTTAATAGAGAACAATTTATTAATACCATGAAACAAGTTTGGTAAACAATGGATTCTTTCACTGTCGAATCTCTCAAATAGAGGCGTTATATGTTCTTTATTTTATTTTCAATAAGATGTAGATCATTAAAGGGTGTTAGGCAATGGCCCTTGGTCTTTCAACAACTGTTTATTAGTTTTTGAGGTATCTGATAGAGGTTAATTAGGTCTAATATTTATATTTTTCAAACTTAATATTTATTCGTTTAAATTAAGAGTATTTAGCTTTCTATGTATTTTATTATTATTTTATAGATTTTGAGTCAATGGAGTAAATAGGGATAAAAATTCAAAAAAAATAAGTATAAAACATTAAATTGCTACAGCCCCTGCTACAATCGATTGGTACAGTTGTGAGCTACATTAACTTTTCTATAGTGTCAGCACCACAACGCCCAAGACAGTGTTCAACGTCGTAGTACTGCATGAACAGTAACACATAAACTGTAATCTTAATGTGACTTATATTTAAAGGTTAGAGCTAAACTATGGTACCCGCTGCCCTAATCAATAGATAGCCTGCCCTAATCATAGGTGATACAGCAAGTTACTGTAGCCAATCCTGACCACAAACACTCAAAGGTGAGCGCAGATTGGTTCTTTCTTATTCTCAGTAGAAGATGCATATAACTGTTGTTTTGTCCTAATTTAAAGATATAAACCTAAAAATAAATTATTAAAAACTTAATTCAAGATCAAGAAGAAATAAGAGGAGAGAGAAAGAAGAGAGGGAAAATTTAATTTTTGGAAGATCAAGAAGACTAGAAAATTAAAAACTGCAATAAAATTAGTTTTATCTCTTCAACTTTTTATCTTTCTAATTTTCTATGATTTTTATTATTTTATTATTGATAAGCTCTAAAACTCTTTATTTCACTATGATCTAAGTTTCTATTCTAAGGTTACAACTTTGAACTTGATATATGATTGAATTTAATTTCTTTTCTTATTTTTATGAACTCAATAATAGAATTGTTCAATTATTCTATGCTTAATGCTTTTTAATTACTTGATCACTAATTAGACTGTTGTAGGAACACTAATGAACTTGACAAGGGAATTTTTGTGTTGGCCTTGAATAATTTGATATATGATCATAGGGTAACAACTATGAGTTTCAGTAAGATAAACATATTGAGGGATATATGGTATTAGTGGATTAGTTCTTAATAAATCTTATTTTATTCTGATTACCATAAATATATAAATAAGTGCTAGAGTAAGATATAGTTACTTGACCATTGACAAAGACTTGTGATGATATTAAGAATTTAGCAAATAATTCATATTAATTTAAGAAAAGATTAATTGGTTCAAGTAACACATTGAGGGATGGTTGTAAACTTAGGTTTTATCTGTTATTGATGTCTCTCTCTCTTTATCTTTAGTTTTATACATCTTGTTAGCTTTTTTATTTATTTAATTTAGATTAATATCTCTTGATTTTTATTCTTCTGAATAAAAGTAAGAAGACACAATTTTAGTACTTAGTATAATAATAATAACAATTTCTCATAGGAGCAATACTTAGACTCAAATTCTATATTACTTGTTTACGATAGCTTGCACTTGCACTTAACTAAAAATTCACACATCAAGTTTTTAGCGTTGTTGCCGGAGAATTAAGTTTATTGTTCTTGTTAATACTAATAATAATCTATCTTACTTTTACTTCAAACTTTTTATCTGTTTTATTATTTTTATTTTTATTTTAAAGTTTCTTTTCTTTTATTTTTGTTTTTATACAGTTACTTTTCAATTTGTTGTTTTTGTTTAGGTTACCTTTCAAATCTATATCATGGTCTATCAATTTCAAATTCAGCAACAAGAAGCAAAATATAGATCTTTGAGAGATTATTCAATCCCAATGATTAGTAGCATTCAACCCAGCATATGCCGACCAACCATAAAATGCCAATTACTTTAAAATTCAACTGGGAACAATCTAGATGTTGAGAGACTCAGTTCAATTCAGTGGACTTCCAAGTTATGATCTAAATGAACATATCATAAATTTTTTAAAGATATGTGATTTGTTCAAATACAATAAAGTCTCAAATGATGCAATACGGTTGTAGCTATTTCCTTTTTCACTTTGAGACTATGCAAAAAGTTGGTTGATATCACTACCATCAGGATCAATTTCAACATAGGATGATTTGGCCCCAAAACTCTAAACCAAATTTTTTCCACTAGCCAAGACAATAAGGATAAGGAATGACATCACTTCTTTCATGTAGTATGACTCAAAAAACTTTATGAAGCATGAGAGTGATATAAATATATTGAGAAGAGAGCAACCCTAAGAAAGATCACAAGCATACATGATGAAGGGGCACTCATCTCACTAGTTGCACAAATTAATTTGTTGTCCAAAAAAATAAATGCTATTGGAGCTAACGCTATAAAAAGTAGACCTATCACATATAATTTTTATGATGATAGCCATTCAAAAGGCATATGCATGGAGATTGCATACTATATGGGAAACTATTTTGAGCAGTAACACAACCCTAATTCCAACTACTAGAATCCGGGGTGGATAGATCCTCCTAGCATGCCAATATAACCTTAATAGTAGCATGAAGAAGAATTAGGCCTAGAGAAAATGTCCATACAGTATATGAAATAGACAAACACCCTCTTCTAGAGCCACGCAGCCTATTCAATTGGCCACATCATTGAATAATCATCCACAAGGCTCTATGCACAACAATATCAAGGTGGATCCAAGAGGGGATAGAATGCAATGCCAAAAAATTACCTTAAAGAGTGAACAAGAACTATTGACAGCTACCAAAATATCTCAATCAAAGAAGAGTCATGAAATAAATAAAAAAGAACAAACAAAATAGGAGTCAACTGAAAAAGACAAGGAACCGATAGCACTTCAAAACAAAAACAACCCATACATTCCATAACCATCTTTCTTACAAAGACTCTAAGAAAACAACCTTGAACATTAATAATTTTTCAATAATACCTTCTATATTTTAAGGTTGATATAGTAATTCCGGAGGAACCACCACCATCTCCAAAGTAAAACTAATAGAAGTTTTTCAACTACAAGCTCATACAAAACTTTGCAATTTAAAGAAAAAAAAATGGGAGCTTAGCAAGATAATGGAGAGGCAGATTGATACTAGCCAACAAGGTTCACTCTTTCGATCTAAAATTAAAATCTTTTCGGTAAGGCTCAAAGTAAAGTGGTCAAGGTTGCTTCTTAGAAATCGACTAAAATCTATAGATAAGATGCCTCATACATGCAGTTTGATCCACCATGAGTGAAGAATAAAATCGTCAATTTGATGACGATAAATCAAGCGCTTTTTGGAAGGCTACTCAAGTGAACTTTTTTATATTGTTCATTTTATTTTTCTTTTATTTTATTTTTTAGTGCTAAAAAAATAAGTCAATATTTAAGGAGAAGTTACAGTGTTAAGAGATAGGAAAAATTCATTATCGACACATTAAAACTCAAACACTACAATATTAAGCCTTCATGTACCAAGGAACTTTCCTACTTTTATATTTATTTTTACCATTGAGGATAATGTCAAATTTAAGTTTGGGGGAAGGAAACACTTATTTGTGTTTATTTACTACTTTATCAATTTTGCCTACTATTTTGCATTTTAATTTTTTTCTTTCATTGTTAGTTTTGGGTTTGGTGTGATGATTAATAGTCAATGATAAAAATTTGATTGGAAGTAATATAACTCTTGGGAAATGATAGATGTTGCACTTGTTCTTATGTTTAATCATTGTTTCAATTTTATGTCTTATTTGTGATTCCTTAATTTTTTTTGCTTATTTAGATAATGCTTATACATAATAAGGACACTTAGAAGTCTCACACATTCTAGAACTTATTTGATTATCACTTGAGATGAAATTCTAGATTGCACATAATTAAAGAAGTGGTTCTAGGCCATATTTGTATCGTTTAAGTCTTTCTAGCCTACCTATATGCATTATTTTTATCCTTAGTCATCCACTTTGAAACTAATGACTATTTTTCTTTGTTAACCACATCTACATCTTAGCCTTTAAATAAATTTTTCTTCATAACACCCTTCACACCAGAAGCATGGTGACTTGTTTAAAGGTTATGAGAGTACTATATAGGAAGAAGAAGTGGAATGAAGAATGGTTGTAGAGTTTGATTGTTCACAAGAGGTTGTAAAAACTTAAGTTTGTGGGTATAGTGACTCATTAAAAAAAACACATAAAAAATGGATAAAGTTTACTATACTCCTAACTTTAAAAAAAAACGTTGAGCAACAAAGTAGACAACGAAAGTATGAAATAAGTTTAGGAAACTTGATGAAAGGTTTAATGATCCAAGAACATGAATGTATGTTTATGGTGTGAATTAAACTAAAATTTATCTTTTTTATTATACCTTCACCCTAGCTATACATTATAAGCTGAATAAAATCCTATTTGATCTATTATTATGCATGCATCTAAATTAGTGAAGAGTCATATGAAAAGCAAGCCTATGAAATGTGAATAAATAAAAATTCATAGAGACCATCTATTGCATCCTTGTGTGTATAAATTGATCCAAGTGCGAATGACTGATAAAAATAACCTACACATACGCACATCAAGTGAATCATATATGTGGTAAGGCTAGTATACGGATTGGCATTCTAACTTTTGTGGTATCTAGAGTTTTTCATGAGTTATAAACTATATGCAATCTTTAAGACATATTGTTAAGCACCAATCAACCCATCTTCGCATTTTTCTAGTTTCCAGGTTTTAGATTTCTCTCTTTGCTCAAGAACGAATAAACTCTTAAGTTTATGGATATTTGATAAGTGTTAATTACATCTAATATTTATATCTTCTAAACTTAATATTTGTTCGTTTAAATTAAAATTATTTGACTTTTTATATATTTTATCGTTATTTTATAAGTTTAGAATCAATAGAGCAAATAAGGATGAAAATTTTAATATCAAAATAAATTAAAAATATCAAATTTGCTACAATACCTTACTATAATAATTTTATTACATCTAGAAAGGAGTGTCGCGGCACCCAAGATAGTGTTCACCATTGCCGCCTATGTAAACAGTAATGCACTAATAGTACGCACAAAATAGTAAGTTATGAACAGTTACTGCTGGAATAGTAATCTCCAATGACATGTTGACAGCAAGTCCTCTTGCCATGTAGGCATCTACCTCATCAGATTGGTTGGCTATTAGTAAGGATAACTTAGCTGTGTCCATGGTAGTTTATTCTAATCACTCACGTAGTTCAAATTCAGACTTCCTGCTAGAATCTTCATTAAATGACGTGGCATATTTGTCAAATGCACTTCAAGTTAACACATTGTGTAATATCCAATCCCTATTAGCAGTATTGGCGCCTAGAATCGGTATAGAACAAATAAGACACCGTAGGGTTACTCGATTTTAACCCTATTAGAAATATTTTCTTTATAGTGCACGTGAGAGATATTAGACCTAATTTGGTAATTTCACACTCGATTGGTGCGTCAGACGACCCTAGAATATTTTTAGAATTTTTCTCTATTGGCTTGGAAAAGAAAATTCTAATTTACTACATGAATTTCCATTTAAGGGTTATGTATGGAACAAGCCTTTGTTGAGAAACATAATCCATATATTAGAGAATGGACCAATTAGAAGAAATCTCATGGATTGCCAAGTTGGAAGTTCTAGTTAGTTCTTTGAACTATTCTAACTAAATAGTTACAAATGAACTAATTTCATAATTAATTTTTAACTAATGGCAAATTAGAAGTTTTAAGTAAGTTGAAGGGCAAAATGATAAATTGAAGGAGCACTATATATATGTTAGAAGTGTGTAGAAATTTGGAGAGAGATCAAAACCAACACTTAACCAAAAAAAGAGAGAAATTCGAGCTTCAAAGGGGGGGTGCTGCTACAGTGACTATTCAAGTTTTTTTCATGATTTTTCATGTGTAATCAAGCTCAATTAAGGTTACAAACCAATCCCTAAGCTCAATTGAAGTCTCTATTAGTGAAAATTCAAGAAAAAGAGGTAAGGAAAAGCATCTTTTATGAGTTTGATAAGTGAGAATTCAAGAATGTGTTAATTGATGTTCTTATGTGTATTTTTGGCTTAGATGGAGTTGAATTCTAGGTTGGAGCTTGAAGGAGTCATCAATTTGAAGAAATTGGCAAGGTGAGAATTAGGGTTTTTGGTGATTTTGTTGTAGAGATTTCAATTGATTGTAATTAGGGCTTTAGAATGAAATTGGCATGATTTTGTTGTAATTGGAACAAGAAATTGAGAAAATGAAGGTGTTGGAACCTAGGGTGAAATTCTGCCACTTTAGGGAAGTTAGGAATTGAGTGGTGTTTTGATTGAATTGTTGTGTGTAAATGATGCATATTGTGAATTGAATGTATATGGTTGATGAAAAAACCCAAAAAATGAAGAAAATGGGACATAATTGTCCATGTTGGAAAGGTGAAGGGCAAGTATGTCCAATCAAATTATAAGGTGTTCAATAATTTTCAGGGCGCCGGATGGTGAGTTAGTTTCGATTATGGCTCCGTAACTAAAATCGGGAAGTAGTTTACATCCGAGCTTTGTATGCCGATTAAGGCATTTAGTAGTTAAATGAGATTCTAGTGTTTGATTTGGTTCTAAATGTCATTTATGGTGCGTAGGTGAGGATAACCGAGAGCGTTAACGGGAGCAGGAATCGGGAGCGAAATTGAGCGCGGAGCGGTTGTGAGTGAAAATCTGCCATTTCTTTTACTTTTCGGTTATTATGTTTTCGCACAATGACTATGTATGTTTTATGAGCTTTCGATGTATAAACATGATTTATGATCTTGATATATTCATAGACATGCTTTTACATGATCGATTTGTGAAACAGTTTTAAAATTTCTGCATTTGTTTTAAGGCCATTGGTACCCTCAGATTATAGTGGTGATGATTATATTAGACCCGGCCGGTATATCCCGTGCACATGGGCAGGTCTTGGGGGTGTGTCACTAACTCTGGGAAGTCGGGATGTCGAGTCATGTGAGTCGCTCTATGTGTACGGGATATTGTCTCGCTATATGCATGCGATGTAGGATTCCGCTGCGTAGCCAATGAGATGTCTTGAGATGTCACTGTGGGTGCTGCTAGTTGAGGTGCCCTGTGACCTACTCATGTATGCGGTGCTAGTTGAGTCGCTGCGTGGGTATATAGCTTTAGGGTTACCATTGGTACAGTTTAGAAAGAAAATAGCCAAGCGAGGATTTTACTAGTTTTCGATTTACCGATAGCATTTATGCATTTATATGCACACATCAGTTATTATATTATACAGATTCTGAATATAGTTTTCCAAAGATGTAGATAAAACCCGCTCGGCAAGATTTCATTAGCATATGATATTAGAAACCGTTTTACAATTTTACATCCGTTTTAGAAGCATAATTTCTGCATGTACTTTAGAAATTGCTATCTTTGTATAATATTCTTGTAATTGAATTCTCATTTATACTCACTGAGCTCCTTTAGCTCACTCGTTTTATGTTTTATGTTTTAAACCCCTTTCCCAGGTGCAGGCCTCGGAACGCAAGCTGCTGATTCTCCTATCGCCGAGCAGTGGGCCGAATCCTAAGATAATTTTTGTACATGTAAATGTGCTAATAGCACTCTTTACTTTATGTATAATAGTTGTAGGCATGTATATTTGTAAGTATGTGTTGAATCAAGAAGAAGAGATTTCCAGTTTATGATGATCGTTTTTACTTTTTATGATTATGCTTATTTTGTGATTTAACGAAATAATTGAGTTGTGTTGAATTTGATTTGAAAAGGACCGGAGGTCCGAATTGGTAGAATTGAGATGTGTTGGAATTAGAAGTGAAATTTGTTTGCAGGTTTATATGGATTTTCCGAAAAACAAGGGAAACTCTGTCCGTTTGTTTTTAAAAACTAAAATGTCGTTTTCATGTATATTACTAGATCTTCTTAGTAGTAACAAGATTTAAAAAGGGGTTCGCCTCGCGGAATTTCTTAACTTACCCAGTTAGGTTCAAAGGAACTTCCGTCGGGGTGCCCGACAGGGCCGCTGGGATCTATAGTAGAGGATCTCGGGTCGGGTCCTGTCACATTGGATGGTTTAACAAATGCATGGCATGATCATGTACGTAACCCTGCTCTATTTACTATCATGGTGAAAGATCAGAATTTGATCCCTCATAAAACTCAGCCTAAATCTTTTTCAATTTACATCCACTCGCAATTCTATTTAAAAGAGAGGTAAAGGGCGTGTTTAGGTGGTTTGGCTATTCAAGAACTCTTGCCAACCATTTTTACGGGTTCTAAAGTTGCATTAGATTAGTTAGATGGCAAGCGTAAGGCTAGAACTCAGTATTCTTATTTTAGGTCTGAAAGAAAGTTAAAGGAGGGAAAGGAATAGCATATTCAGGCATATGGGAGTAGATCGTATTAACTTTGATAAAACTTCTATTATGCTCCTAGATCAGGGTGAGTCCTCTTTGGATGGAGTTTCTATAATTTTTTAAATGACGGATCCTGTTAGTAGGCAGGACCGCCAATCGCCATGAGGCTATTATATTGGAATGTTCGTGGTCTGGGCAATCTGTGAACATTCCAAATCCTGCGTTCATTTACAGGAATTATACCATGAGATGGCTTTCCTTTCTGAAACCATCTCAAATCACAAGTATATGGAATCTCTCCGTGTTCAATTTGGTTTTGCTGGTAAACTAGTGATTAACAAAATGGGTCGAAGTGAAGGCCTATGTTTATTTTGGAGGGATATTGTTCTGGTACAAATGTTGTCTTACTCCCGATAGCATATTGATGTTTCTATTTCTCACAACTCTCTACCACCATGGAGATTTATAGCTTTTTACGGGAATGTAAAGGCTTCGCAGCAGGTTCACTCATAGACTCTTCTATGTCGGCTTAAAGGCCTCTCATCCCTCCATTGGCTTTATGGGGAAGACTTCAATGAAATCATGCATAATTCGAAAAATGTTGGGGGTCCTTCAAGAAAAAGCTCGTTAATTCAAAATTTCAAGAAGGTGTTGGATTTTTGTGCTTTCAGGGATTTGGATTTCTCAGGGCTGAAATTTACTTGGTGTAACGGCCAACAATCTATTCGGTTTGTCCAGGAAAGATTGGATCGTTTTGTTTGTACATCAGGGTGGGAACAGGTGTTCCTAGGATCGGAGGTTCGCCATTTAAATTTTTCTGCATCTGATCATCGTCCAATATTACTGGATACTTGCAGCTCTACCTGGTCTCAATGTTCTATTGCCAATTACAGTAGGAAATCCCGATTCCACTTTGAAACCTCTTGGGCAGATTTAGTGGACTGTGAAAGAGGGGTGGTCCTGCCATCACAGATAAACTAAATGTTATTAGTTCTCAACTTCATACTTAGAACCTCCACTCTTTTATCTTCTTGTCCAGACAGCTTCGATAAAAACAAAAGGAATTGGTGACCTGAACCAGCATGTCTCTGGCGAGTCTTGGACACAAATTCATTCACTAGAAAATGAGATAGATGTGATGATGGAAAAGAAAGAGGCCTATTGGCGGCAACATTTGAGAACTTCATGGTTGCGGATGGGTGACAGAAACACTCGCTAACTTCCACTATAAGGCCACTAATCGGTGATGGAAAAATAAGATAGTTGAATTATTAGATGATCGAGGGTCGTGGCAGCATGATATGGTAGGTATGACCAGGGTAATTGAGAACTACTTTACCAGTTTGTTTTCGAGTTCACCTTGCTTTTCTTATACAATCATCTCAGTCCTGAATAATGTTTTTCCCAGAGTGTCAGTGACTTCTAATGAAATTTTGGATACTCCTTTTATGGCGGAGGAAATGCAATAAGCTGTATTCAAGATGAACCCCACCAAACCCCCGGGTCTTGATGGCTTTCTGGCTTTGTTTTATTAGAACTTTTGGTTGGATATGGGTAAGGATATTACTTCTTCTTGCCTTTCCATTTTGAATAATGATGGTGACTTCAATGTAATAAATTAAACCCTTATTGTCTTACTGCCTAAGTCTTTATACCCACAGGGTGTTGCTTATTTTCACCCCATCAGTCTATATAACGTGCTTTACATGATTCTCTCTAAAGTCCTTAACAATAGATTGTGACTTGTTCTAAATGTTATAATTTCTTTGTCATAGAGTGCCTTCTCCAAGTAGCTTAATTACGGACAATGTTATCATTGGCTTCAAGTGTCTTCATGCTTTAAAAAGGAGGTTGAAATCTCAAAGGGGTTTTTTTTTAATCTCTGATGCTTGATATATTAAAAACCTACGATTGAATTGAGTGGGGTTTCTTGAATGCAATAATAAGGCAATTGGATTTTTTTAATTCTTAGTATAAGAAAATAGTATTTTTCTATTATCTCTTTTAAGTTCTCAATTAATGAAACAGTTAAAGGGTCAGTTATTCCTTCTCGTGAAATTAGGCAATGCGATCCCCTATAACCTTACTTATTTATTCTCTGTACAGAGGGGTTATCTTCTCTCCTACGACGTGTTGAACTCTGTAATACACGTGTCTTATTTTTTAGGATCTTAATGACAAAAAAAAGGCAAAATAATAAATAAAAAAATAAGGCAATCGGTGCTACTTGATGAGCAAGTATTTATACTTGTTTATTTCATTTTGCTTTATTCAAATTAGTAGAAGAAGAAGCAAAAGAGAAAAAAGAGAAAAAGAAAGATAAAAAAGGGAGAAAGGAAGAAAAAGAAACTAAGAAGAAAGAAGGAAGAAAAAGAAAAAGCGAAAGAGAAAGAAAAGAAAAAAAAGAATTTAGAAAAAATAATAAAGAAGAAATTTAAGGAAATCAGTTTGAGTAGTTAGATTTATATCCAGTGTTTCAACGGGTAACAGTTTTACGATGTTAAAATATTTATATTTTAATATTTATAATACATATTGATATTAATGATATATTTTTATACCCTATGTTATAAGAGGAGTACCGATAATTGGTAGACCCTAATATCTAGAACTAATTCAGGATTAGCGTACTTTTGTGAGTGGATAACTATATATATTTTTATATTTTTAATACAGTCGTTTATGATTAAATTACGCGTTATTAGATTTAACCATGATTTATTTTAGATAGATAAATATTTATGTTAATTAGTACATTCAGAAATATTTTTAGAATTTATTATAGTATAGATTATGATTACATTCAGTACATAAATAATTATGTTAGAATAATTATGCTTTCATAATATTATATAGTAGTAGTTTTCGAACCACCATATGCGTACCCTCCCGTTTAGTATAGTTGCTCTGCGCATGTGTTAAACCAGTTTAGTTTGCTCTGCCTGAGCAATGCAACATTCTGCCAAATTAGACCAGCTCAGATCCCCCACTTTACCTGTGCATGAGTTTCCCCGCCAGGTTAGACCAGTTTTTTTTCGGGTACAAGTTTGGTATGGTTTTCAATATATATATGTAGTACATATTTTCAGAACTATGTTACATATATTCAGTTTGATAATATATTTTATGATAATTTATACTTCCTGATTTTTAAATTCCCAGTATTATGTCATGATTTAGTTTTAGTAGAGATTTTTATGACAGCTTATGTTTCAATACAAGTTTAGTGACTACTCAGTATACAGTTTCATGATTATTTTATTTTACAGATTTATACGTGTAAAATACATATAAAGTATATAATATTTTCAAATTATGTCCACTCACTAAGCCACAAGGTCATTATTTTTCTTATTTTTCCTATTTTTCCCAAGTTGTCACAGAAATTCGTGCAGTATAATACAATCATCACATTTTGAGATTGGCCCAAGACACGCATAACTGCATAAGTGTCTCAGTCTGTGTATTTATATATTGGAGTACACGTGTACATCTTTTGTTGAGGCAGGTAGCTTTATTGTATTATATGTATGAGTAAATAGTATGTTAGTCCCACATCATCGCAGGATCCATCTCGATTCTCAAAAAGGAATCAGATCGAGTCCTGTCAGTTTGGTATTAGAGCATAGTTTTAGATTCTATAGACTAGTACATGATACATGCATGTTAGAGATGTCATTAATGAATTGTTGCATTTTATAGATTTTCATTATGCATCTACATGGCCAACCTCGCACGAAACTTGTGGTGAACTGGGAGCTCCCTTAGTATCAGATAGAATGGAGGAACCTATTAGAGAGGAAGTAGCTGAGTCAGTTCCCCCTGTATCCAGACCTTAAACTTAGCCTAATCCTATTGTAGAGGAGATACACCTTCAGCTAGTGCCATAACCTATGATACAGCCTACACAAGGACAGCCTGATAAACCTGCCTTAGAGTAATCCATAGATAGACTAACTCAGTTAGTTACAACTGCAGTAGAGCGACAAACACAGGAACAACCCAGGAGAGAGAACACAATAGAGTGTGTTCATAGTTTGGGGGCAGAGAATTTTTTAAACACTACAAAGCCAGCTGATGTAAAGTCATGGCTAATCAGAGTAGAATGGATATTTGATGTTATGAGATGTACTGATGATGAGAGGGTTTCCTTTGCTATATTTTTATTTGAGGGTGGGATATACCACTGGTGGAGATCTGTATCACGTAGATATGGAAAGGTGATTAGTTAGGCTGATTTTTGTAAAGAAATTAATGTTAAATTATTTCCTATAGTTTACCAAGACCTCCAGGCTAGTAAGTTCTTTGAGCTAGAACAGGAATCGATGACAGTGGAGGAATACGAGAATCGATTTATAGAGTTATCGAGATTCGCTTCTTATGCAATACAGAATTAGAGAGATAAATGTAAGAGATTTAAATAGGGCCTTAGAGGTAATATCAGGACAGCAATTATAGCCATAGGGCACAATGATTTCAGTGAGTTAGTAAGGGCTACAATGAGAGTTGAGAGAAGCCTAGTAGAGGCATACCGAGCCCAGTCATTCAAGTAGAAACTAGACCATAGTTGGTCAATTAGTGGATTAAGTAGTAGTAGAGCACCTGGAGGAGAGACATCCCATACAGGGTATTCAAGTAGATACCAGTATGGTCAGAGCCCTATGCTATCAGAAAGACAAAGACAAAGACAAACTTCTAGCCAGAGTTTTGTGCCACCATCTATTAGAAGCAATATAGGGAGTCAGAGGCCCTGTGGTGGTAGCCAGTTAAGTAGTAGTGCTAGTATGAGAAGGTACCCTCAGTGTTTCATTTGTGGGAGGAGTCAGGAGGGATGGTGTTTGAGAGATTTTATAGGTTTCTACTATTGCGAACAAACTGGACATTTAAGGAGAGATTGCCTTCATTTTCTTTGGAGTAACAGCTTAGTACAAAGTACAGCTTCTCAGGATTTTCAAGGTGGCAGTGGCAATATTCAAAGATATGGAGGATCTCAGATAGGAGAGCCTATCTCTAGTACCGGTGTACAGCTTAGAGCTTTAGAAGCTAGTAGAGATCCACAGAGAGGTCAGCCAAGTCGACCTCGTAGCCAAACATATATACTTTCTTTGACTCAGCAAGAGGCACAAGCTACCTCAGATGTTGTTATAGGTATGTTGACTATTTTTTGCCAAGAGGCCAATATTTTAATTGATACAGGCTCTACGCATTCTTTTATTTTTCGTATCTTTGTTGTGTATGTGGATAGAGCGTTAAAACCCCTAAATTGTAGCTTGGTGGCAGCCACACTGGTTGAAGAATCATTATTGGCTGAGAATGTATTTAAGGGTTGTGTTATCAAAGTAGGTAGTAGTAAGATTGTAGCAGATTTAATTCCTCTTGATATACATGATTTTGATGCAATACTTGGGATGGATTGATTAGCTAATTACTATGCTACTGTAGACTGTTTTCGAAAAGAGGTTATATTCAGAAGACATAGAGAGCCTGATATTTTTTTTTGTGAAAAGTGACGAGTTCTTCCATCCTGTGTTATATCTGCTATAACAGCTAAACAGTTGTTAAGAAAATGATGTCCAGTCTATTTGGCATATGTTATTGATACCAGAGTCAATGAAGCTAAATTAGAAGATATTTTGGTGGTTAGATATTTTTCAAATGTATTTCTTGAAGATCTTACAGGCTTACCACCAGATAGAGAGATTGATTTTGGTATTGATTTGGTTCTAGGTACAACTTCTATCTCCAAAGCACCATATAAAATAACCCCCTCAGAGTTAAAAGAATTGAAGACTCAGTTACAAAAATTAGTTGATAAGGGTTTCATTAGACCTACTGTTTTGCCATGGGAAGCACTGGTATTGTTTGTTAAAAAGAAAGATGGAACTTTGAGGCTATGCATTAATTATCAAGAGCTAAATAAAGTCACTATACGCAACAAGTACCCACTTCCTCGCATTGATGATTTATTTGATCAATTACAGGGTGCAAATGTTTTCTCAAAGATCGATCTGTGATCAAGGTATCATCAGTTAAAGATTAGAGATACTGATGTGTCTAAGACTGCCTTTAGAACTCGATATGGGCATTATGAGTTTTTAGTAATGCTATTTGGGTTAACTAATGCTCCAGTTGTATTTATGGACCTTATAAATAGGGTATTCATCCTTATCTTAGTCGATTTGTTATAGTATTTATTGATGATATTCTTATATATTCACGAAGTACAGAAGAGCATGCAGAGCATTTGAGAATAGTGTTACAGATTTTAAGGAATAAACAGTTATATGCTAAGTTCAGCAAATGTCAGTTCTAGCTAGATAAATTTACATTTATAGGCCATGTGATCTCAGCAAATGAAATTTATGTGAATCCTTAAAAAATTGAAGCTGTGGTAAATTGGGAGCAACCAGCTAATGTGATAGAAATTAGAAGTTTTCTTAGTCTAGTAGGTTATTATCGAAGATTTGTTAAAGACTTCTCTAATATTACTGCACCGCTTACAAAGTTGACTAGAAAAAATACAAAGTTTGTGTGGATTGATGAATATGAATGTAGTTTTCAAGAACTTAAAAAGAGATTGACTTCAACTTTTGTTTTCACTCTTCCATCTAGCACCAAAAGATTTATAATTTACAGTAATGCTTTTAGATAGAGATTAGGTTGTGTATTGATGCAACATGGTAAGGTGATAGCTTATGCTTCTAGGCAACTTAAGAAGCATGAGTTGAATTATCCAACCCATGATTTAGAATTGACAGTAGTAGTATTCGCTTTGAAGATTTGGAGATATTATTTATATGGTGTTACATGTCAAATCTACACTGATCACAAAAGTTTGAAGTATTTATTCATACAGAAAGATCTGAATCTAAGACAATAGAGATGGTTAGAGCTAATTAAAGATTATGACTATACGATTGATTATTATCTAGGTAAGGCGAATATGGTAGCAGATGCACTCAACAGGAAGTCTTCTTGCTCTATAGTTTATTTGAGAGTGACTTATCCTTCATTATTAGTTAAATTAAGATCTATGAGGATTGAATTGTCTGTAAACAAGTCTGGAGTCCTTCTAGCACATTTTCAAGTTAAGCCTATGTTGATTGATCAGATTTGAGAGATGCAAGATCAGGATCCTAATTT
Source organism: Ailanthus altissimus (assembly GCA_946807835.1). Lineage (NCBI taxonomy): Eukaryota > Viridiplantae > Streptophyta > Magnoliopsida > Sapindales > Simaroubaceae > Ailanthus > Ailanthus altissimus. The sequence continues at coordinate 16,133,742 of OX327684.1, forward strand.
AGTTAAACTTAAACAAGAAGTAAGGAATTGAATGCTAACTGATTTAATATTGAAAGCTGATGGGACATTAATTATGGGTAACAAGCTTTGTGTTCCGAATAACTCAAAGTTAAAGAAGCAGATTTTAGAATAAGCTTACAACTCAGCTTATGCTATGCATCCTAGCAGCACTAAAATGTATCGTACTCTAAGAGAACATTACTGGTGGCAAGGTATGAAACGAGAGATTGTAGAGTTTGTATCTCAGTGCCTAATTTGTCAGTAGGTTAAGGTAAAACATCAGAGGCAAGCAGGATTATCTCAACCACTTCCAATTTCTGAATGGAAGTAGGAACATATCACCATGGACTTTGTTGTTGGGCTTCCACGTACTCGGAGGGGTCATAATAGTATTTGGGTGAATGTTGATCGACTCACAAAGTCTGCTCATTTTTTACCTTATAAGATTTCGTACTCATTAGATAGGTTGGCTTATTTATATGTAAGTGAGATTGTACGATTACATGGGGCTCCAATGTCCTACATATCAGATAGAGACCCCTGATTCACTTTTAGATTCTGGTATAGCTAACAGAAAGCCTTAGGCACTAAGCTAAACTTTAGTACATCTTTTCATCCTCAAACAGATAGGCAGTCGGAGAGAACTATACAGATATTAGAAAATATGTTTAAAGCTTGTATATTGCAGTTTAAGGGTAATTGGGATGATTACTTACCATTGATGGAGTTTGTATATAATAATAGTTATCAGTCTAGTATTCAGATGGCGCTGTATGAGGCATTATACGAAAGAAAATGCAAAATTCCAATTTGCTGGGATGAGGTTGGAGAAAGGAAATTGTTGGGTCCAGATATTATCCAGGCCACTAGTGAGAAGATCAGTATTATCAGAGACAGACTCAAGGCAGCTCAAGACAGACAGAAGAGTTATGTAGATAAACGTCGTAGACAGCTTGAGTTTGCAGTATGAGACAGAATTTTCTTACGGATCTCACCATGAAAGGGTGTGCTTCATTTTAGGAAACAGGAACAATTAAGTCCCAGATATATTTGGCCATATGAAATTTTAGAAAGGGTTGGTATGGTTGCGTATCGCTTAGCATTACCACCTGAGTTGTCACGCATTCATGATGTGTTTCATGTTTCTATGTTGCGGAAGTATATAACTGACCCATCTCATATTCTAGATACTCAGCCAGTCCAGTTGAGGACAAACTTGACTTGTGACGAGGAACCTGTCCAGATAGTGGACTATCGCCAGCAAGTACTACGTAATAAGACTATTTCACTAGTTAAAGTCCTATAGAGGAATCATACAGTGGAAGAGGCTATATGGGAGCGAGATGACCAAATGAGAGTTCAGTATCCTTATTTGTTTCAGATAGGTGCATAAATTTTGAGAACGAAATTTTTATAAAGGGAGAGGAATTGCAATACATGTGTCTTATTTTTTAGGATCTTAGTGGCAAAAGGAAAAAGCAAAAGAATAAATAAACAAACAAGGTAATCAGTGCTGCTTGATGAGCAAGAATCTATATTTGTTTATTTCATTTTGCTTTATTCAAATTAGTAGAAGAAGAAGCAAAATCGAAAAAGAAATTAGAGAAAAAGAAAAAAAAAAGAAAGGAAGAAAAAGAAACCGAGAAGAAAGAAGAAAGAAAAAGAGAAAGAAAAGGATAAAGGAAAAAAAGAATTCAGGAAAAGTAATAAAGGAGAAATTTCAGGAAATCAGTTTGGGTAGTTAGATTTATACCCAATGTTTCAGCGGGTAACAGTTTTACAATATTAGAATATTTATATTTTAATATTTATAATATATATCGGTACTAATGATATATTTTTATGCCCTATGTTATAGGAGGAGTACTGATAGGTAGTAGACCTCAAGATCCAGAACCAGCTCAGGATTAGCACATTTTTGTGAGTGGATAACTATATATATTTTATATATTTTTAATACAGCTGTTTATGATTAAATTACACATTATCAGATTTAGCTATGATTTATTTTAGACAGATAAATATTTATGTTAATTAATACATTCAGAAATATTTTTACAATTTATTATAGTATAGCTTATAATTACGTTCAGTACAAAAATAATTATGTTAGAATAATTATGCTTCCATAATATTATATAGTAGTAGTTTTCAAACCATCATATGCGTACCCTTCCCTTTAGTGTAGTTGTTCTACGCATGCGTTAGACCAGTTTAGTTTGCTCTACCCGAGCGATGCAACATTCCACCGGGTTAGACTAGCTCAGATCCCCTGCTCTGTCTATACATGAGTTTCTCCGCTAAGTTAGACCAGTTTTTCTCCGAGTATAAATTTGGTGTGGTTTTCAATATATATATATGTAATACATGTTTTCAGAATTATGTTACATATATTCAACTTGATAATAGATTTTATGATAGTTTACGTTTCCAGATTTTTAGATTTCCAATATTATGTCATGATTTAGTTTTAGCATAGATTTTTATGAGAGCTTATATTTCAGTACAATTTTAGACTACTCAGTATACAGTTTCATGATTATTTTATTTTACAGATTTATATGTATACAATACATATAAAGTATATAATATTTTCAGATTATGTCCACTCACTGAACCACAAGCTCGCTCTTTTTTTTATTTTCCTTTTTCTTTTTTAGGTTATCACAGGAATTCGTGCAGTGTGATACAGTCATCACATTTTAAAGTTAGCCCACGACACGCATAATTATATAAGTGTCTCAGTCTATATATTTGTATATCTTTTTGTGTATTAAAATACACGTGTACACGTTTTGTTGAAGTAAGTAGCCTCAAAGATATAAGTAAAAAGTATGTTAATCTCACATCATTACATAATTTGTCTCGATTCTCAAATGGGCTCGGGTCCTATCTAAGTCAATAGTGGAATATGATGGATACAGTGTGGGAGAAGGGGTCTTCACATTCACATATATTTTTTTTCAAATGATAGTTTGCTTTTCACTCAGTTTGCTTTTCACTCATGCTCGTCTTAGTGATTGTGAGGTGCTCAAGAGGGTATTAGCATCTTATGAAGAAGCTTCTAGTCAAATGGTAAATTTTGGGAAGTCCACAATTTGTTTGTCATCTTCGAGACCCAGGTGTGGCAGATCATATTGTTAGTTTATTGGGGGTAAAGGTAGTCAAATAATATGACCGATACTTAGGCCTTCCTGGTTATGCAAGGCAGAATAAACAAACTGTCTTCAGTCAAATTAAAGATAAGGTTTGGAATAAATTGAAGAGTTGGAAGTCATCTCTTTTTTCAACTGCTGGTTGTGAGGTTTTTCTAAAGGCTATGATTCAGGCTATACCGTCCCATTCCATAAGCCTTTTCTTCCTCCCCAAGGCTCTCATTACTGAACTCCATCGACTTAGTGCCAGATTTTGGTGGGAGATTCTGATATTCAACGGAAGATGCATTGGTATGAATGGGAAAACTTCTGTTGACATAAGGGGGAGGGTAGTTTAGGTTTTCGCAGGTTGGACATTTTCAATCAGTCTTTATTGGCGAAGCAAGGTTGGTGGTTAATTCATTATCCTTATTCACTGGCTGCCTGTGTATTAAAGCAATATTACTTTCCAGACTGTGAGTTTATGCAGGCTACAGCTACTTTCTTGTCCTCCTTTCTATGGCGCAGTATTCTATGGGGATGCCAAATCATTGAAACTGGATCAAGATGATGTGTTGGTCGCTCTTATACCTTATCCATTTATTATGATAGATGGACTCCCAGGCCTTACTCTTTTAACCATTTATTTCAATACAAATTGCCCCAGACTTCCCTGGTGGATGATTTGCAAACAGATTCTAGTGATTGGAATATTCCAGTTATTAGAGAGAATTTTACATATGAGGAGAAGAAGGATATTTTGAGCATTCCTGCATGCAGATATGGAGAGGTGGAGCAGTTTAGTTGGCACTATGATAGACAGGGTCATTTAACTGTTAAAAAGTGGATACTGGTTGGCTTCTCAACTTGGTTCGCCATCAACATCTTCAACAGGGCTCAATACTTGGTGGAAAACATTATGGCACCTCAACATTCCATCGAAGATCAAGTTGTTTTTGTGGAAAGCATCTCACAATTGGTTGCCAACTTATGAGAATTTGAAGAGTCGTGGTCTTCAAGTGAGGGATGCAGGCCCTTTTTGCCTTTTATCTCAGGAAACTACTTTCATGCATTATGAGGATGCAAGTCTTTGAAACATATTCGTGATGCTTATTCATACATGCAGGGGCTATCCTTCTCAGATTGTGATTCTTTTGTTTGCTTGGCTGAGATATATTCACAAAGTCTGAATGTGTGTAGGATTTGGAGCAATGGTGTGTGGACCTTTAGCGTTGCTGGTATCTGTGAAATCATTATGTCCATAAGAAACTTACCGTCGCCAGTGCCGACGTCGTCAACTGGGTTGAATTGTATCTGCGAGATTTTCAGGCGGCCAATGAGCGACAGATTCCTCCCCATGTTGAGGTACGTATGAGATGGCGTCCACCTGATCCTGGATCACTTAAGCTTAATACAGATATTGCACTGGATAATACCAATAGTGAGATTGGGCTCGAAGCTATCTTAAGGGATCACCACGGTAATGTTCTTTTTTCAGCTATGTTGAAATTCACAGCCTTCCTGGCCGTTAAAGTTGCAAAGGCTACTGCTGTCATACTAGGCCTCCAGATTGTTCAATAGTGGTCACCAAGTAAGCTTGAATTGGAATTCAATTGTCTTCTCCTAGTCTCAGCGGTGAACAATATGCAGGATTTCATTTCTGAGAATGGTAGCTTAGTTACGCGTATCCGCGAACTGCTTACCTATTTCCAAAGTGTATCCCTTAATCATATTCTCAGGTGGGCCAACAAGTTGGTTCATGGTCTAGCTCATTTATCTCTCTCTTCTGTCTCTACAAGTAGTATATGGAGGAAAGATGTGCACCCTTCTCTTATTTGTACTGTTTTGGAGGTTCTTCCTCTTTGTTCTAGTTTATATTGAAGCATTTTGGTATGGATAAAAAAAAAAAAATTTAAAAAACAGTATGACCTCTGCTAAGACAGCTTTGTTAAAGACGTGGCGACGCACATGGTGATGCCTTTTACTATATCTTCTGTAACATGCTTAAATTTTAATAATGAGGATGTAGGTGATCTTGAGGAAAGAGTTGTCAATGTTGGCATGGATGAGGTTGAGGTATGCAAATCATTAATTTATCGGTTGCTTTTTTTAAATGCTTTCTACCATAAATAATAATTCTCTGTATGAAAGTTGATTGTTGCATTGCTAAGGGCCACGTTTAAGTCTGCATATGGACCTCGGGTCTGGAAATGAGTATTAGCATTTACCATTACCGTATATATGTAGAATATAACTTTGTAATGCAAGACAGCAATTTTTTTTTTTTTTTTGAACAAATTAATCCTCTCTACACGCTACCTTTTTTTGAATGATAATTAGATATAATTTGTTGAATTAATCACTAATTACAATTGCAAGTGCAATTTTCTTACGTTTACTGGATCATAATTCATAATGTTTTAGTTACGGTATATTCAATTATTTTAAAATTACTAATCACATAACGTGTATAAATAACTCCCTCAAATTCCCCCTCAAAAAAATATGAAATCCTAAAATTGTGATTCAGGTTTTGTTTTCTTTTAATTCCCGATTAAAACCTCTTTTTTTTTTCTCTCGTCAAAGACTCTTAGTCTGCTCGCATTTGCCGTGGCGTCGGGGATTAGCCGTCATTCTGGTAGTCTCCCTCTCTACCTTTTAATTAAGCCACTAATCTTATTATTGTATTCCTAATGAAGTTTCGGCAAGACTTTCTCTTTATATTATTATTATTGTTATTCCTGTTGAAAACAAATATTACGAGTGAGGGCTTTTCCACGCAAGATGATATACAGATTTCGAAGAGTTGTTTGTCTAGACTTTAGATTGATGACATGACAAAAAATTGAAATAAAATAAATTTTCGGTATGTATTTATGCAATATATTGTAAATATTTATATATGTGAGGTTTGCAGGAGAATATTATTTGGTTTATTTTGCATAAGGAAGTGCTACTAACAATGTCAAGAGAGTCAAAACTCAAAAGGTCAAAAATGGTTGTGTAATCTTTTGTGGTGTTTGACTGCCGATGAATGATAGTGTGTTTTGACATTAAAAATAAATAAATTCTTTTATTATTTTTTTAAAAAATTTGAGGAGAGATACTTTACACATACAAAATTTATACTCCAAATTTAGCATCTCAAATGACATGATGTAGCCATGCAACATATTAGGGTTTTTTTTTCTTGTAAAGCACTTTTTAGGATTAGAAAAAACTCTTTAAAATGCTTTGACAAGTGCTTTTCTTTTAATAAAATCAATTTCACGCAAAAGTGTGTTCAAAATCACTCTTACTTGAAGCTACCCTTTTTGTCTCATTTATCAGTGTCGTATGTTCAAAACTTTTGTTATTTCCAGATTTCTCATTGCAAGTTTCAAGCTTTTAGTTATATGTCCTAATTTGTAATGAAAAATTTGGGACAAGTAACAAAAAAGAAAACTTGAAATATTAATAGAAAAGTTTATCAGCTTTACCATGGAAGGGTTCCATAGTGAAATGGGTCTGGTGGGACATTAATGTTCCAAAAGGCTATTATTATTGTTATTATTTTGAAAGGAAAGGACTCTTATTATTTGTCCTAGATTTTATATAAGAATAAAAATTGGCCTTTATAAAAATTACTTCTTTAAATGAATTTAATGGGTTTAGTGTTCATGTGCTGAATAATTGACATGTCAAACATCTGTTACAAACTCCTTTTGTTGCAGGCCTTGGCAGCCTCCAAATTCAAAATGAGCTTGAAGCTTTTAATTGACTCAAAGGATCACAGAGTCCTTTTCGCTGAAGCTGACAAAGACTTTGTAGATTATCTCTTCTACCTCTTTTCTTTGCCTATTGGCGCTGTTGTTAAGCTTATAGGACAGCAAAACATGGTGGGTTGCATAGGTGATCTTTATCAAAGCATTACAAATCTTAGTACGACCTATATGCAGCCAAACCAAAGTAAGGCCTCGGTCCTGAATCCCAAATCTTTGATATGTGCCACTGGATTACCTCTTTTACTGTCAGCGGATCAGGCATCAGAGACTCAAAAATTCTACTCGTGTGCATATAGTTACAGCCCTTCTTATGTGACTGATGTTCCAGACCTGCTCTGTCCTAATTGCAGTCATAAGATGACCCGTGTATTGTCTTATGTATCTAAAAAAACTGCACCAAACAGAGGGGAAATGGTTGAGGGAGGTTTTGTGAAAGGAGTGGTGACTTACATGGTGATGGATAATTTGGAAGTGATGCCTATGTCTGTTATATCTTCAATTGCTTTGCTTAACAAGTTTAAAGTTAAGGATTTTAGTGTTCTTGAGGAGAGGGTTGTGAATCTTGGCCTGAATGAGGTATGTTGACCATCTATTGCGATTACTACGTACATGATCATGTGAATTAAAGTCTTATATATGACTAATCTATATAATTGGTATCTTGTTAGGGTTTGAAGCTGCTGAAGGCATCTTTGGAGTGCAAGACAGCTTTAACAAGTGTGTTTCTCGGAAATGCTGGTGTACGTAAAAGACGCCGCTCCTGATTAATTTTGTCAAAGTGGTAGATGTGTGAGGGTTTCTTGCTTTGCTTGAAAAGAACTGAATGTTTTTGGTTTTCACTTTTCATGTTGGCCATTTTCTTTACATCCTTCCTTTTGTCTTGCAAAACTTCTATGGACAGTAACTAGACGTAGTTTTGTTAATTAGTAATTAAATCTAGTATGCTCTTCTCTTTGGTCTTCCGAATTTGCATGCCTACATGATTTAAATATGTATACCGAGTACTGAATTTTATGCAGTAACGGTAGCCAATTCAAAGGTTTCCAATGTGCAGGATAAGTATGATATAATATTATAAGAAAGATCTTCGCTAAAATTATTTTCCAATTCTCTCATAAAGGTTATCTAGGCAGCCCCTCTTGCTCATCTTTCCTAACAACTCAGACAACAGTGCCAATAGGCAGGTGTTGAGCATCAGCTGCTTCCGATTTACTATTGCCTGATGCTAAAGACAACTCCGTGTCAGAATTTCGGAACTTCTTAACTATATTTTTCTATGAAGTTGAAAGTTCAGCTCTGTTTGAGACTGAACTAGTGTTTTATGGTGCTTTTTCGTTTTGTTGATCAACTGCTTCAGATGGTTATTTAATGAATTTTGTTCTTGTAATGGCATTCAGAAGTTCAGGCTTCAGCGGCCCATTCGAAATGAAGCAATTCCGGTCGAATCGAACTTACAAGAAATACTCTGATCAAATCCTCTTTCAAAGCTTCCGGCATATTCAAATTATTATTAAGTACTTAATAATGACCTTTATTAGGATAATACTGTAATCAATTTTTATTATCTCACAGAATCATTTTTTCGATGCGAACTAAGGTTCTGCCCGGTTCCATTATGCTTGAACGGAGGTTGTACCCGCTTCCAGTATACTTGACTCAAAAGATATCTGATAAAAGACATCGATGTGAAGAGTGAAGAGAACTTTAGGAAGATTTGGCATCACTTTGTATACCTTTCCACTGAGAGATTTGCTCCTTATTTGGGTGAGCAATGTTAGTGAGAGAGAGAAACAGAGCTGCACATTGCCTCCTAGTGGTGCCTATTTGTCCCCCAAGTTTTTGATAATGAAGAATAATGCTCCCATGAGTCTCTCTCTACTCTTCGTTCACTCACTCCACACTTTCCCCCTCTACAGGTTCCCACTTTCTTTTCAGCAAGATTTTCTGTAATTGATTTTATTGAAAAACAAAGTTTATAAGGATTTGCTCCCTTGCAAGATGATTGAAACATTTTAGTAATATTTTGAGGGTTTTTGTTTTTTTAAATATCTTTTTTCTTTGAATGCGAGTGCTCAAATTTGTACTTATTAGGCCGTGCTGGTGAGACAATATCAATGTTTTCAAAAGGCTATTGTTATTTGTCCCAGAAATGTATAAGAATCTGAAACTGTGCTTTATGCAAAATTGCATCTCTAACTGAATTTAATGAGTGGGTTTCCAATGTGTTGAATAATTGACATGTCAAACATCTGTTGCAAACTCCCAAACTGACTGACCATGAATCAGAAACTCAAAAGTTCTACATGTGTCCTAAACAATTCATATGTGGCTGATGTTCCGAATGTGCTTTGTCCAAATTGCTCGGAGAAGATGAGAATTGAGTTGTTGAAAAGTTTTATTGTTACGACTTTTGTAAAGTAGTGAAATAAAAAATAAAAAATTTTATTTTTTATTTTTATTAAATAAAAATATTTTTTATTTAAAGATTTTATAAATATATAAATTTAATATTAAAATAAATAAAATTTAACAAAATTATATTTTGAATTCATGCAAAATTTTCTTCTATCAAAGGATATTAAATCAAACATCTTGTTTTACAGTAAAAGGAAGAGTGAACTTTTTATTTTTTCTTCTTTAAAAAAAAATACTTATCCTAAATTTTTTTCACGTATATGTCTTATGTTTTATTTAGACTAGTCTTCTTATTTTAAAATAATAAATTAATTAATAATATTTATTAATTAAATTATTATCTCTTAAAAAAAGACCTAATTCATGTAAACCACATAGAGTCTTACTCTTTGTGGTTAACATATAATACCCAACAATGGAACATTATTAGTTTATAATAAAAGAAAAATATTAAAATTAAAATTAAAATCTTTTTGATAATTTCAAAAATTATCCTTAAGATTTTATTTATTTAATTTCTTAAATTAAATATTTAATTATATTTGAATAAGATCTTATCTATATTAATTAATTCTTAATTAATTAATTTTATTCAAATATAAACTATACGTATTTGAAAATTATTTTTTGGACACAAACAATTTGTGTAATAGCACAATCCTTTTATTTGTTCACTGTAATAACGAAAAAGATGGTATTGGGGACTTATGAACCTACAATTTTAAACTTCAATAAATTTTAAATAATTAATTAAACTTTTTAATTAATTAATTCAATTTATTATTCCAGTGTTATTCTACTAAAAACCTGGAATTGCACTCTTGAAATTGTAGATATAATGTACTCAGAAAACTTAGAGCAATTCATTGATTTAATCACTACATGCAATTTAACCCTCCATAGATGGTTCATAATTATAGTTAGGTTAATTACCATTTTACCCCTCTAATTATTTCTTTATTTCTAAGTACCATTAATTCACCGGTGAACAGTTAATTTGTAACATTATTACAAATTGAGCGCTCCAACCGTTCAGTTCTAGAATTAATCTTAAAGAGAACCTTCTTTCTAACTTCCATTAGGAATGAATGGATTCCATATCTGTAAAACATATTCTCAACCGTTTATCTCATAATGCCACCAAAATACAAGTTTTTAATCTGTTCTTTAAATAAACCGTAACGAGTATTTCAAATAACATAATGACACAAACAGGAGTTTATGATCACTCAAGATTAAGGTTAATCAGCATATGATCATTGGTTGACGTTATTTGAATTCTTAATTAACAACGGTATTTTACATAAGAATTCAAATTACGTCTGATCCAGTCCTATATAATCATATTATATATAGTATCTCTACCATAATGTCACTACATTAGTGATCCGGATAAGACTACTACATTTTAAATGTTTGTGGACCGCACTAGTAATATTTAATTAAAGATCTCAAACTTTAATTGATTTATTACGGACTTTTTCTGTTTATTATCCATAACTTTAATTCTCTTGTAAATAATAATTATATACTAAAGTTATGATTACATAAATAAACAAGGGATTTGTTTATATTTATGTCATAAAATTATGAACACTCATCAAGTATAAAATTGCAACTTTATTAATTTCATAAAAACAGTACAAGTACATGCTTTTAGGGCATTATCCCTAACAATCTCCCACTTGCCCTAAAGTAGGTGAGACATGTCTCTTAAACCCATGCCCTTCATATGACTCTCAAATGACCTAGTCGATAATGTCTTGGTGAACGGGTCTACAAGATTATTTTCAGACGCTATTTTCATAACTACCACATTACCTCTATGCACTATTTTTCTGATCAAGTGATACTTTCTCTCTATATGCTTTGCTTTCTTGTGGCTCATGGGTTCCTTTGAATTTGCCACTGCCCCACTATTGTCACAATAAAGGGTCAATGGTTTATCCATGTCTGGAACAACTTCCAGATTAGTGAAGAACTTCCTAAGCCATACTACTTCTTTAGCTGCTTCGCAAGCTATTATGTATTTAGCCTCCATGGTTGAATCAGCAGTACTGGATTGTTTTACACTTCTCCAGACTGTGGCTTTGCCACCTAGAGTAAACACTGACCCATACGTCAACTTTCGACTATCTTTATCTGATTGAAAATCAGAATCAATATAACCAGTGGGCTTTAGGTCTCTACCTAAATACACAAGCATATAGTTTCTCATTCTCTGAAGATACTTGAGAATGTGCTTTGTTGTAATCCAATGAGCTAATCCAGGGTTGGATTGATAATGACTGACTATTCCCACTGCATAGCAAATGCTAGGCCTCGTGCACAACATAGCGTACATGAGGCTGCCAACTGCCGAGGCATAGGGAACCCGTCTCATATCTTCTTCCTCCTGAGGTGTCTTAGGACACTGCTCTTTAGAAAGAACAATTCCATGTCGAGTCGGTAATTGACCCTTTTTGGAATTTTGCATTAAAAATCGCATAAGCACTTTATTAATATACAATGCTTGAGACAGTGCCAATAGTCTGTTCTTGCGATCCCGAATAATTTAGATCCCAATGATATAACTTGCCTCTCCCAAATTTTTCATTTGGAAGTGCTCGGCCAGCCACTTCTTTATGTTGGATAATGTTTCTACATCATTCCCAATAAGTAAAATGTCATCCACATAAAGTACCAGGAAAACCACCTTTTTGTTCTTTATGTACACAAACACACAAGGCTCATCAATATTTTGCTCGAAAATATAAGATTTAATTGTCTCATCAAATCTTAAGTTCCAACACCTTGAAGCTTGCTTAAGTCTATAAATGGACTTGAGCAATTTGCAGACTTTCTGCTCATGGCCTTCTGCCACAAACCCCTCTAGTTACACTATGTAGATGTTTTCTTCAAGATAGTCATTCAAAAAGGCTGTCTTGACGTCCATTTGCCATATCTTATAATCGAGACATGCAATAATGAACAAGAGAATACGAATGAATTTGAGCATGACTATTGACGAGAAAGTCTCCTCATAATCGACTCCCTCTTTTTGGGTATAACCCTTTGCCACTAGTCTTTCTTTGAAAGTCTCTACTTTCCCATCCACGCCTCTTTCCTTCTTGAAGATCCATTTACATCCAATGGGCCTAACATCTTCAGGTGGATTTACAAGTTCCCAGACTAAATTGGAGTATATAGACTCTATTTCTTGGTTCATGGTTTCTTGCCATTTTTCTTTATCATAATCTTCCATTGCATGTCTATATGTCAATGGATCGTCTTGTATTGTGTCGGACATAACTACTTGTACCTCTCCCTCTTCTCTGTAACGAGAAGGTAGTCTCACTGTCCTTCCACTATGTTGAGGTTCCAAGGTGTTCTGATCACAATTGGTGGTTACCTGACTTTGTTGTTCACTAATTATCGGTGGTAAAGGTCTGGTCTGATCAGAAAGCATTTCCCTCCAATACAATTTTACTACGAGGTTTGTAGTTTAATATATAATCATTCTCAAGAAAAATAATGTTTGTCGATACAATCACTTTTTTTTCTTGAGGACTATAAAACAAGCCTCCTCTTATGCCTTTAGGGTAGCCTACAAACAGACAAACTTCTGTTCGCCGTTCTAACTTTCTAGTCTTTACTTTCAGCACATGTACCGAACACCCCATATACGAAAATGGAGTAAACTAAGTTTACTACCATTCCACATCTCTAAAGGTGTACTTTGGATAGATTTGAAAGGTACTACATTCAAAATGTAGACCGCAGTCTGTAGTACATAACCCCAAAATGAGGGCGATAGTGAAGAATAGCTCATCATAGACCTAACCATATTTAGCAAAGTTCTGTTTCTCCTTTCTGCAACATCATTTTGCTGTGATGTTCTAAGTGCTGTGAGTTGGGATAAAATTTCATGCTCCAATAAGTGATCCTTGAACTCTGTGTCAAAGTATTCACCACCTCGATCGAATCGAAGGGTTTTAAGAGTTTTACCTAATTGCTTTTTAACTTCTGCTAAGAATTCTTTGAACTTTATAAAAATCTTAGATTTTCTTTGCATTAGGTAACCATAACCGTATCTTAAATAGTCGTCAATAAATGAGACGAAGTATTCATAACCGCCTCTTACTTGTATATTTAATGGACCGCAAACGTCAATATGTACAAGCTGAAGTGGTTCCTTGGCTCTTTCAACCTTAGCTAAAAATTGTCTTTTAGTCATTTTACCTTCTAGACAAGACTCACATACAGAAAGAGTGCCACTGTTTAGCTCTCTTAAATGACCATCCTTTACTAACTTGTTTATTTTATCCAGATTAATATGACCTAACCTAAGATGCCAAAGATACGTGTCATCATTAGGAGAAACCTTTTGCTTTTTAGTAGATTTAGGATATTCTACTCTAAATAGTTTAGAATTATACAGTGAGGGCTCATCGGGTCTTAAAATATAAAGCCTATTTTTTAATTTCGCATGACAAATATCTAATCCATTTCTACCAATAATAATCTCATTATTATAAAAAACAATTATTAAACAATTTTTTATGCAACTTAGAAACAGAAATCAAATTCTTTCTGAATTCAGGAATAAAATAAACATTATTTAAAATTAAAAAATTATTCCCAAAATTCAATCGAGCCACTCCCACTGCTAAAGCTGAAACAACTGCCCCATTGTCAACCCGCATGGTAAATTCCCCATCAACGAGCTCCTTAGAAGAGCTAAGCATCTGTAAGGAAGATCAAACATGGTTAGTGGTTCATGAATCAATTATCCAAAGAGAAAATTCATCCTCCACTAAACAGGCTTTTAAAACCAGTAAATCATATTTACCTTTGTTCCTTTCCTTCAGCTCAAAGAGATATTTTTTACAGTTTCTCTTCCAACGTCCCTCGACTCCGCAATGAAAACACTTTCCTTTCTTTGCTTTGGAGTCCTTCTTTTTACTCTTACTGTGGTTAAAGGCTTTCTTAGCTTTTTCTCTATAACCTGAACCACCACTAGTGTTCTTCCTCTTTTTGTTTTGCTTAGAGGAAGACTGCTTAACTTCAGCAACATTTGTCTCAGGCTCTTTGAGCTTATTTGATATAGCCTCAAAAGTTTGCAGTTCATTAAGTAGTTGCGTCATACTATATAAGAGCTTATTCATAATATAATTTATTTTGAATTGCGAAAAAGCTAGAGTAAGAAACTCCAGAATGATGCTGACTTGAGTCTTATCATCTATGATAGCTCCATAGATCTCTGTCTGATGCATTAAATTGATCATGTTCAAAATATACTCACGTACCAGAACTCATTTCTTCATTTTAACATTCATGTAGCTACGAGTAGCTTCATGGCAGCTTTGTTCCGACTACTGGCCAAACATCGCTTGGAGAGAATCTCATATCTCTTATGCAGTCTCTAAGTGCTCGTGCTTCATTCTAAGCACATCGCTCATGCTGGCAAGCATATAGTAGCGGGCCTTATTATTGGCCTGTATCCACTTCTTGTATTACTCCCTACATTACGATGAGCATTAGCTGCAGGTTCTGGAGGACACTCCTCCATAAAGACGAACTTTTGGTCCTCACAAATCAGCACAATATTCATATTGCTTTTTCATTTTACAAAGTTATCACTGGTGAATTTTTTATTTGCTAAGAGGGCTATGATCGAGTTTGTTCCAGACACGATGCTGAAATAATCTCACGCCCCAGACCCAAAAGATCTGACACATGACATAACTTACACTCATTCAATATTATTTATACATTCATTTCAATTTTGTTTTCAGAATTACAATAATTGAATTATGACTGGGGCAATTAGTAAACCAGAGATACGCAGAGTTTTCTCAGAGATTAACACTCTACTACGTCACCAGTAGTAACTTTGTTACTGGAAGCCCATAATATATTCATTGCAAAGTCTTACTTAAAATCAACCCACAACCACACTTGGTGAAAACTTAAACCAAATACAACCACACACAATAAAATAATACATAAGTATTTATTCAATAGGGACAAATCAAATATCTTAAACTATGTGTCCACAAATGAAACACTTAGCAACCTAGCAACTTAGGGAACCCAAGGGACAGCAGGAGCCTTGTCAAATTCGCTAAGTACACATGTACCTTATTTACCTGAAATCACCATAAACTATAATAAGTATAAAACTCAGTAAGCATACTTGTTTTTCATATATCAAAATACAAATACATATATATACACAATGTATGTGTATGATATGCTGTGATAAATTAAAATTATAATCTTATCAAATCACATATCAGGTAAGCGCTTACACATTCTTTCAAAATATATAATAGGAATACTATCACTCAACTACTACTTAGTATGACTTTTATATCATATATCACATAATGAGCCAAATGTCACTCGTAGGTGACATACCGTATGAGAAAAATAGTACAAGTGAGGTTTAAATTATACATATATAATGTTCATGCCAGAAGGTAAGAGCCAAACCCTCACCCTGATCATCGGCAAGTCCTCTCACATGCACCAATACGCCACCACACGAATGTGATGACTCAATCTTCCTTTAGGTACTAATAGGATCCTCCCTACATACGGAACACATAACATATACCAATCCCTAATGAAAGACCACACATAAAGGCTCCATAAATCACATAAGGTGCCTACTAAGTAAATAGTGAGTTCAAGCATCCTCAAAATACAAAACGTATCTCATTGACATTTTCCACTTCAAAAGCTTTCTTTGTTAAACATATTTTATTTTAAAAGCTCACTTTCATAAACACATGTATGTCTATGCTCAATGTCAATACTCACATTCATAAACATATTTCTTTCATATTTCATATCATATATACTTTCGTATAACATAAATATATTTCTAAGCACATTTACAAATCATACATAGATAATTACTATGCTTATTGTGATTTCAGTAAAAGTCTAATATACTACTTACCTCTTACCACTTTCGGTTATAAGGCTTAATTCTTCTTAACTTATCAATGGAGATAAATCCTTTCATAAGTCTCAACAATCACACAAAATACTTTAAATAGCTTACAAAATTACACATATAGCACTTATCACTTCGAATTGGCCTAATTACTTAGTTTCTCAAAACCTGTCATTCTGACCACTTACACTTAACAAAATTTCCTTATATATCAAATGATGTCCAATTACTCCAAAATCAGAATATATCATTCTTGACTCATATATCCTTCTTATATATGAATATTATAACATAATTCCTACACAATCCATTCCATAAACACCATCGAATCCAAACTATTAACCTGGCAGGATCAAGATATTTACTGAACAGTATTCAATATCCTAATTTTATACAATCATATACTAACTCAAAAATTATAAAACTATCATAGAATTACTCTTAACACATATCTCAATTCATGATAAATATTTCACTTCAAAATCACTTCTAAAAGTATTTTAAAACTATTTTATTTTATAGCTCTAAAAATCTGTTAATCAAATACTGCAATGAGCTGACACTCTTTAAAACATTATAACAATTTAACCACATTGATCTAAATTCTCAATTCTAATTATATCATATTAGACATATAAACTTATCATATTCTATAAATTTGTAGTTTTTGAAGATCATTAAGCAGATCAAAAATTATTTGTCACTGTATCATACTGTTAACACAGGAAATTTCTAAAATTTCAGGGTCATTTTGGTAAATTCACTACAAATTCAATTTCTGGAAATTTTTAATCGATTCAAAGTCTAAATTAATTATAAACATGTCTAATTTCATATATCCAAAATTCAAAACCAAAATCAAATCACAACACTTTATAAAATTCTTGGATCAAGAGACTATCAAGTAGAAATTCTGCAATTCATCATGATTTATCAAGCTATCTACATAGGTTATCATCAAGTCTCACAATATCTTACAAAATACACATTAAATCCTCAATTGTACATATTTTTAAAAATTAAAACTTAAAGGAATTAACTAATTTAACACCAAGAATGTAAGAAATTGTTATAATATACCTCTTAAAGCTTAAATTCCAACTTTCTTCTTCTTCTTTTTTCTTTTCCTTCTTTTTTTTTCTTCTCCTTCTTTTTCTCTCCCCTTTCTTTCTCTCTTTTCTCACTTTAAAAGAGGTAACTCGACCAAAATGAGTGAATTAAGGTTTCAAAATTGTATTTTTATACTAAGAGGCTAATTGTTTATATTTACGAATTAGCCCCCAAAACTTTTAAAGTATTACAATTTGATCCCTAAAATAAATCTAAAGTCTTGTAAATAAACCCAATACTAATAATATGTTCTTAACCTATACAAACACTACTAATAACAATACATAAATCAAGTATCACCCACATACAAATAAAATATATATATATATTTATATATATATATATAAATACATATTCTTACCGGTTGTAGATACTAGTTACTACAAATAAATATAAAAAAATTAAGAATACTTGAATAAATATCATAACAATTTTTAGAATAATAAACATGATACATGAGTGCATTTATTTAAACACATAAATATATATACTAATCCACGATAATTCAATTTAACAATTAATGTGCCGCCGTAGGGTAGGTCACATTAAATTTAAATTAAAAATGAGACTATCTCAAATTAATAGAAATTTTTCAAAATATCTCATATTTTCATTTACCTATTAACTACCGTTTATTTTGGTCAAGATATGATTAACCTCTTAATTATATTTTTGTGAGCGTAACCCATTATTTCAAATTAAGATAACTTAACTCAAAAAATGCGGCCGTAGGGTCGGTTAATTATGAAATACATCACTTAATTCTATCTCTAGGAAGTCAACCTTGCTATTGAAATAGGCAGACACCTTTCGTAGGGAGGACGAATTCAAAGCATCGCGAGGTGCCACCTATATCTGATGATGTTATACTAATAATGGAGACCGATGGGTTCATTGTCATGTACCCTCTCCCACTCACTATTTTTAACTATGTGTTTTTATAATTTATAAAACATCTTTATGTTTTATAACTTTAACAAATTATTATATCTCATATAACAAATTACTAAGTATAGTTAATTAATCCTAATAAAGTCCAATCTTATTAGGACTAGGTTCATTAGTCTAACTATTCATATTAAATAGACCTAACAATTTAGGTGAACCTAATTTTTTAATTACTGGATTAATATTTATTTTTATAAATAATAAAATCAATAATTTGATTACTAATTTTTTAAGTAATCCTAAATTAAACTATTTAATTTAGGTTACCTAGAATAACATAAAATTACCAATTTAACTATTAAACCTAATGTACATTATTTGATTGATTATACAAGTTCTAAACATGCTAATCAATCCATTAATTTAATCTTATTAATTATAATATGTCATAATAAAATAAAACTATTTAAATATTAATTATGGCATGTATACATGTCATATTATAATAATATGAGTGAGTATAAATGCATGATATGTAATTATGCATGATCATGTTATAATTCATCACATAAATAAATATTTAATATAACTTTGACCGAGTCCTCTAAGATTCTAAATTACATCCCATAAAATAAAAATAAATAAATTATATAAAAAATATATGCATGCAAGCCCAGTTGCACGTGGTCTTTTCAAGTTTATAACGAGCCTAATTCACTTTCTTTGTAATTTTATATATTTTGACTTAAAACATTTCTTAGGCCCAATGTATATTTTGCAAGATTATCTAACTCTTAGACACAATTTTTTTTTAATTAAAAAAATTATACATAAAAAGCTCAAATAATTTAAACTTTAAAAAAATTTTAAAAAATTTTTTTTTTCCGACAAGGGATGCCAATATTTGGCTCCCTTGTCCTAAACTGTGAATGGTGGCAGTAAGCCACCAAATTATCTCTCCTTTCTTTTTTTTTTTTTTTAATTCATACGGCAAAAAAAAAAAAATTAAATAGAAAGAGCTCTTGGCAACTTTTGCCTTTAACTATTCTTTCTTTTCCTTGTTTTTTTTAATATCGTCTTTCATTGTTTTTTTTTATTATTGATTTCCGTCTTTACTTTTCTTTTTTTTTCTCGTCTTCTTCTACTACTTTCTTCTCAAAACAAATGTATCATTTCCTTCTTCTTCCGATAGAAACAACAACATATATATATATATATATATATATATTACAAAATATCATATACCCCTTTATGGGTTTACATAATTTTAATCAAATATACAAATAATAAAAAATTAATCTTAAAGGGCCATATAATTTACGACCAAAGAATTCATATATAAAATAATCATTCATCACATAAATATTATAAAAATATAAGTACCCACTCAAACATACATACTCATAAAAATAAATCATGATTTAAGTAAAATAAATTATAACACAAAATCATATATTCAAGAAACTAACGCTCTAATACCAGTTGTTGGAAGGCTTTATTGTTATAACTTTCATAACGCAGAAGAATAGAAAATAAAAATTCTTTAATCTTTGTTTTCATTAGATAAAAACATTTTTTTTTTTAAATCTTATGAATATAAGAATATGATATTAAAGTAAATAAAATTTAACAAGAACATATCTTGAAACCACGCAGAGTTTTTTTCTACCAAATGATTCTAAACCAAACCTCTTGTTCTACAGTGAAAGAAAGAGTGTGCTTCTTATTTTTCCTTCTCTTAAAAAAATACGTATCCTGAATTTTTTTTCACGTATATGTCTTGTGTTTTATTTAGACTAGTTTTTTTATTTTAAAATAATAATTTAATTAATAATATTTACTAATTAAATTATTATCTCTTAAAAGGAGACATAATTCATGTAAACCACATAGAGTTCTACTCTTTGTAGTTAACGTATAATACCCAACATTTGAGCATTATTAGTCTTATAATAAAAGAAAATTACTAAAATTAAAATTAAAATCTTTTTGATAATTTCAAAAATTATCCTTAAGATTTTATTTATTTAATTTCTTAAATTAAATATTTAATTATATTTTGATAAGATCTTATCTATATTAATTAATTCTTAATTAATTAATTTTATCCAAATATAAACTATACATATTTGAAAATTATTTTTTGGACACAAATAATTTGTATAATAACACAATCCTTTTATTTGTTCATTGTAATAACAAAAGAGATGGTATTGGGGACTTATGGACCTACAATTTTAAGCTCCAATAAATTTTGAATAATTAATTAATTCAATTTATTAATTCCAGTGTTATTCCACTAAAAACCTAGAATTGTACTCTTGAAATTGTAGATATAATGTACTCAAAAAACTTGGAGCAGTTCATTGATTTAATCACTACATGCAATTTAACCCTCCATAGATGGTTCATAATTAAAGCTAGATTAATTACCATTTTACCCCTCTAATTATTTCTTTATCCTTAAGTACCATTAATTCACCAATGAACAGTTATTTTGTAACATTATTATAAATTGAGCGCTCTAATCGTTCAGTTCTAGAATTAACCCTTAAGAGAACTTTCTTTCTAACTTCCATTAGGAATGAATAGATTTCATATCTGTAAAACATATTCCCAACCGTTTATCTCACAATGCCACCAAAATACAAATTTTTAGTCTGTTCCTTAAACAAACCGTAATGAGTATTTCAAATGACATAATAACACAAATAGAAGTTTATGATCCTCAAGATTAAGGTTAATCAGCATATAATCATCGGTTGTCGTTATTTGAATTCTTAATTAACAACAATATTTTACATAAGAATTCAAATTATGTCTGGTTCAGTCCTATATAATCATATTATATATAATGCCTCAACAATAATGTCACTATATTAGTGATCCGGATAAGACCACTATATTTTAAATATTTGTGGACCGCACTAGTAATATTTAATTAAAGATTCTAAATTTTAATTAATTTATTACGGACTTTTTCTATTTATTATTCATAACTTTAATTTTCTTATAAATAATAATTATATATTAAAATTATGATTATATAAATAAATAAATTTCTTATATTTATGTCATAAAATTATAAACATTTCATCAAATATAAAATTATAATTTTATTAATTTTACAAAAATAATATAAATATATACTTTTAGGACATTGTCTCTAATAGTCTCATATTTCTCCAAAGACTGTAAAGACGGGGATACTGGTTGAGAGAGGTTTTGAGAAAGGGGTGGTGAGTTACATGCTGATGGATAACTTGAAAGTGATCACTGTGTTTACTATATCTTCTATTAATTTGCTTAAGATGTGTAATGTTAGGGAATTTGGTGCACCTGAGGAGAGAATAATCTATGTGGGCAAGGACGAGGTAATATGTTGACTATCTGTTGTCCTTTCTACCTGCATGCATGTATCAAAATTATACATATGTTTATATATCACTGATCTTATGTGTGGTATCTGGTTAGGTTTTGAAGCTGTTGAAGGCTTCTTTGGAATGCAAGACAGCTTTAACAAGGGAATATTGGCGTAGATTAGAATCTTCATAGATTTAGAATCCGGTGAGGCTTCTACATTTGTTTGTGAAGAACAAAATGTTTTGATTTTCCACTTCTCAATTTGTTAGTCGTCATCTGTACGTACTCCCAAGTTATCTTTTAAAAATTCTATGGATGCTAATTAGATATAGTCGCTTCGTAATTAAATCCCATACATATGCTATCGTGTTTCATCTTCGATTTTTTTATTTGTATTTCTAATTTTAATATGAGTAATATTATATTTTTTAAATAATATTTTATTTTTATTTTAAATTAATATATCAATCAATCATTGAGTAATAAAAGATTCTCTTTTATCTTATCTTTACTTTAGTTTTTTGAGATCTAATAACATGTGACAACTGTTAAATTCAAAGATCAAAATTTATGTAGTTTTTTTTCTTTTTTAATTCTAAGTCAAGTTGTATTATTTATTCTCTCTCATTTAAAGCTTTTTTTATTTATTCATTCTCTCTCATCTAATAAAGAATTTTTTAACCCTTTATTTAATATAAAAATAAATAGTAATATTTTAATATTTATTGTGATAAAAACAAAAGAAATCAAAGTCATATGAAAATATTCTATTTTTTTTTTATCATTCTGGCGAGTTTTTGTTTTGTGAGGTTCTTATTTTTTTTCTTTTTTTTTTTCTAACTAGAAAATGAAGTTGAGTTTTGAACTTGAGAGTGTACATTTAAGATGGTGATATCATTAATTTACTACTGGAGCAAAAAAAACTCTAACAAAGGCAGAGGGGACCACAACTTCAACAATTATTAATTAGCTTTTTTATTTTACAACTATTGATTAGTTTATTTGTTTATTAGATTTCTAAATTTTATTTATTTTATTCATTTGTTTGAATAGATATAATTATAACTTGAATATTTTAAGGAAATTTACTTTGGTTTTAACCAAATATGGTTTATTCTTAGATAGTTTGTGGTTCTATTTTTTATTTTTTAATTAAAGCTATGACTTAGTCATATATTTTTTGTGGGAATTTAATTATCTTTTTCCAAGTTGAATTCACATTAAGATATCCCATTTGATTTTGCCTTTATGATTATTTTCTTGTTATTGAAATATTTTCCTATTTTATTTTGCCTTTATAATTATTTTTCTTGTTATTGAACTATTTTCCTATTTGATTTTGCCTTTATATTCAATATTTTAAATATTTATTTGTCAAATTTTTTTGGTTCAATTTTATTTGTTCGTGCTTCAAATTGCTATAATTAATGTTAGTTTAGAATATGTGGGTGAATTTAATTGAGAACCTAAATTTGGCATGGACTTTGTATCAGAGTAATTAGCATATGATTTTTATAATGAGTATGGGTTGAGATTAGGATTTAGCATTAGAAGAGAAGGTTATGGTAAAAATAAAAATACTGGTGAACTAGCGAATTAGTGAATTGTAAAACTCAAACACGTGTTTAATATGATTAATAAATAGTTAATATAAATTCGATTAATTTATTAATCGTGTTAATTTTTTCTATCCATATTTGTTTAAAGTATATTGAATCTGTGTCAAATAATTATGTCGTGACCTATTTTATCACCCCTATTTAACACATATCAAAAATTTAGCACATGACATATTATGCAAAATGCCATAAAGCATGTCAATAATGTGTTTAGAGGCACATGTACGGCAAAGAGTATCCTATCAAAGTTTATGAATAATATTGAGGAAGAAAATGAGTTTTTAGTTGCTTGGAGTGACATGCTTGATGAATATGATCTACATAATAATAATTGATTGAGAAGTATATTTGAGTTGAAGGGGAAATGGGCTTATGTATATGTTAAGCAAGCATGGTCTACTAGAATGAAGAGTACTCAACTCAGTGAAAGCTTTAATACAAGCTTACAAGATTATTTGAAACCAAATTTGAATATGGTACAATTATTTTTGTACTTTGAAAGGGTGGTCAATCATAAATGAGATAAAGGAGTTATAAACATAATATGATTCATGTTATAAGTTGGTTAATTTAAAATTTTCTACTAAAATGTTGGCTCAAGCAAAAGATATTTACACAAAAGTAATTTTTCAAGATCAATTTAAAGAGTCCA
Source organism: Ailanthus altissimus (assembly GCA_946807835.1). NCBI lineage: Eukaryota > Viridiplantae > Streptophyta > Magnoliopsida > Sapindales > Simaroubaceae > Ailanthus > Ailanthus altissimus. The sequence goes on from OX327684.1 coordinate 16,157,633, forward strand.
TTGATAACAAGTTATGCAATAAATGGTGACGCTTTTATTTATACAATTAATATGAATGATATTAGAATGCTTTATGTGAAGAGAAATTGTGAGAATAAATTATTTTGTCATTGTATGATGTTTGAGATGAAAGGGGTTTTAGATGGCCATAGCATCAAGATTTTTAGAAAAGTTATAGGATGTCTATTAGAGGTCATTGTAAATTTGTTTAGTATCAAGTCTTTACTAAATATCTACATGCCTATACGAGTTTCTATTAAGCTCATGATTTGTTAAGATTAACTATCTGGATAATCCAGATATATAGACATATACTGATTTGAAAAGGATTCACTGATTAACATATACTCATCAAAGATAAATCAGGAACGAGGTCTTCAAGATCATACTGCATAATGATATTTTTTAGCACTATTTATAACTACTTGTAACTATGTCATTACTAATATATTCTCAAGTCGTTGTTGTATGGGATCTAATACATGTGGGTATATGCATGTGTTATTGTGCCTATTGCCTAAATACGTATCAAATACAAATTTAAACGCGGCGAAAGCATAAAATATGCATAAACATAATAAATAAATATATTAATTACATTAATATATAAGTATGGTATTGAGAACTCACCTCAATGTGTAACGTTATACACGTATTTTCTCAGAGTTCGCATGGAGACCAATTCGTGGGCAGTTCTAGTCACCAACACAGTGGGCATGGTGAGTTAGAACAGCAGCCCTTTACGCAGCACTGAGTTTAACTCTTAAATCCCAAAATGGCCAATATGTTATCCTTTTCTCCAAAAGGATAAGAAATTGAGAATTTGAAACAATTCACAATTGCTCTAATTAAAAGCATAGAGAAAATAAAACAATTTCATTTTCCTTCTTCTTCTTCTTCTTCTCCATTTCTCTCTATCTTTCTTTCAGCCAAAATGGCAAAAAAAAACACACCTCACTTTCTCTCTTTATATATATATATATATATATATATAATATAAAAAGAGAGATATTTTAATTATTTAACTATTAAATAATTAAAATATGAAATAACTATTTTTTTCCTCATAAATAGTTATCAAGCATACCCCTAATAGGTTCTACCAAATCCCATACTTTGGTAAACTCAACTGATGGTCCACAATACGCCATGTGTCATAATACAATTAGTAAATAATAATAATTAATTAATTATTATATTTAACACTTAAATACAGATACGCATGTATTTTCGTGGTAGTGCTGAATATCACTGGGTTAAACACTTTAATTCGGCACACTGCCCCAGTGCACAACGAGTACACTCTATATCGCAGAACTCCCTAGGTCCTACGCTCGATTCGTCAAATGGAACTATTCCATAAGTCTATGAACAATGCCACACACACACATCATGGATATACAAATTAGCGTGTTGAACTATACAAGCTGATGTTACAATGCATACGTATAGTCCTTCCGTCATGATATTCAGGATGTACGAGGATATAGAATATCACCGCCAAATCCTATAGTGTTTATCCATGTCTTATCTCTAGACTTGTATCTCTCTAAATAATATGCACAAACTCCTTTACCATATTATTCTACCCTGGAAAAACTCTTTCCAGGGATTAATGCTTGTGGGCAGAAGACTTTCTGAGATACAATCTCAAAGTATCTGAATATCGAACTCCCTATACGAGCTGATGGATCCCATACCTGTAAACACCAGACTCCATAAGCATTGGACCATACCCAACGATCACACCATAAAAGGTCTATGACATGCGTGGAACTAAAGTATGGTAGATCATTTACAAGCCCACTATGGTACTCAGGTCAAAGGACCACGTATACTACTGAACTAGAGAGGACCTTCCGTTGATGGCTTATATAAGATGTCTATCGAAGGCCCTCATGAGTCTGTCCTCTATTCGGTCCTAATTGGATACTTATATGTCAATACGAGCTCCAAGCTCACAGTCGACTAGGAACGACCATCTATACCCTATAGGTACAACATATACTGATCTATATATAAAGGTATCCACCGACAGACCCGCGTCGACAGAAATAGATCAGGGAAAATTATTCGAGAACATACTTGCGCAACTAGTATTTCCTGGCACCTAATTGTAACTATGCAGTTACTAATATATTCTCAAGTCTATGTTTCATTACAGACAATGTTCCAATTCTTGGATCTGCTGAGAATTATAACCAGCTAACCCTTAACTGTGCTAATATTTAGTATTCATATCTCTCAGCGTGGTTAATTATGAACCCTTATTTAAACTTCTTTAAATCTGATTTGAACTCCTTTATATCTACAATGTCTGTAATGTTACATTACATAATACCATATAAATGGGTGTTAGCAATTTAATGGGAATGTACACTTATATAATTACACAAGCATTTGTACATTCAAGAATGGCACGTAAGCACCAACCATAACAATAAGGATCGTGTATAAGTGAAGTTGTACTGGGTGCGCCAGCACCTGACTGGTGGTGACTAGTGGGGGATAGGGATCCCAGTGCTGGTTGGACAAAAAAGTCAACCTTTTTGTCAAATTATGTGGGGCCCATTAACCCTTTAGTCCAATCAGTACCGAGATTACCATCCCTTACTAGTCACAACTAGTTAGGCATTGGTGCACCCACACAACCAGCTCAGGTTACCTGAGCCCCCAAGGAATTAAACCCCTACCCTCATCTCCATGAAGGCCTTATAGGCCTTTAGAGGTTCGTCCTTGTACCCATCGGGCTGGCCAGCCTGATGGGTACCACCCTCGTACTCGAAAGGCACTAGATGATAGAGATCCCGGGTTCGGGGAGAGGCTCGTGCATGAGTGAAGTTGTGCTAGGTGCGCCAGCATCTCACTGATGGTGACCAGTGGGGGATAAGGATCCTGGTGCTGGTTGGACCAAAGGGTTGGTGGACCTCAGTACAGCCTTACAATTATTCCATTTTAAACAAAGCTCGAACTCTTAGAATTTGCTAACTCTTATAACTTCTAACTTTAAATACTTATAAATTTTAGCATTGCTAACTTTTAACGCTGACCTAAACTCCTTTAGATTAGATTTAAACACTTTTAGATTATATTTAAACTCCTTTAGATCTACAATGTCTGAAACATAATAAGTTTCTTACTATATATTAAATATTAACGATTTTATTTGAAATATTTATTATATAAATATTAAACTATCAATATTCATACAATATTGGAATAGCACGTAGCACGTAACTCTTAGCATTTATATCTTTTTGACATACGTTAAGAATATTCTTTGCATATTCTTTATGCCTGTATCGGTGAATTTGATTAAGTGTGAGGTTAAGTTGATCTGTTTGGGTCCTCTAGTAGTCTTTTTTTGTTTGGCTCAATCATGGTCCGATGTCTTCTAAAAAAGCTGGTCTTCTTGTGACTTAGCTGGCTGTACCTGGTTAGCCTGCTTGACAGATAGCCGCTCTAGTGTTTGTTCTGACCCGATTCCTTCGTGGATCACATAGGCATTGAGATGAACCTATCTGGTCAGTATGTAAAAGGTGGTTTTGGCATATCCTGGTCTGTCCTACCGAGTAGATGCATTAAATTGTTAATCAAGTCCTTTGAATCCAAGCAGGTTCTCCATTATCTAGCCCTATCAAGGCCTGGCCTGATGGCTATTACTATGGGCTTATCTTTAGAGTAAATTATCCTACAAAGAGTGGTGAGCTCTGAAAAAGGATATCCCATAAAAAAATATTTGATTGGGTTCTTGAAAACTGATTTCTTTTATACCCAAAAATGTTAGTCGCAAAGGTGATTTTTTGAGAGAAATAATTATATTTATTAATCGTTATCTTTAAAGTAACTGACAAGTTAACAAAAAAATATTATTTTATAAATAAATAAAAGATTTGTTATTTGTTAAAAGTTTATTTTATAATTAAATAAATAAATAATAAAAATAGCTTCTACCACTATCGCTCACTAGTGACGATAATAGAAATTATTTTTATTTTTTATTTTTTAAAATTAAATATTAAAATTTAATTTAATAAGAGTATTTGCATATTTTTTTTATTTTTTTAATTAATGATTAGTTTGTAATTAACATATGACAATGACTTATTACTCTTCTTATTGAATTACTCTTTTACTTGGGAATTTAAATGACAATAAGTTAACATATTATAATAAAATTAAATATTTTAAAATATTATGAACAAATTTAAGTAATAAACTAAATTCAAAAGATAAAAATATTTTTTTCTCATTTTTTTTTATGATGCCGGTAGACCTCCTTATCTATGAACCCATCAATAAAAAAAAACACGTGATTATTTTAAAGTCAATAAATCGTGACATTGTTTATGATAAACAGAAAAAAGACATCACGACATTGTTTAATTGGATCATTTTATAATAGATTTTTTTTCCACTCTCCCTGGTTCAACTTTTGGAAGCAAAGTCATTTGGTTAAGAGAACAACCATCCTCCTCTTGCTACCTTTTTATGCCACGACATATCATTCAAGCTTGCGAAAATAAATAAATCTTAGAAAGACAAGACTTGTCGTCTACAATCTCAAATGTTCACGAGAGGTCATTGACTTTGAAAATCTGAAAGAAAGAAGAAAAAAGAATTTGGGTAAAATTTATATTTTGATGAACTATGAACTTTATATTTATAAGATTATTCTTATGTTAAGAAATAAAGAAAGAGTTAAATTAGATAATTATATATAAAAGGTCATTGAGATTATAAAACTTAAAAATTAATTAATGAAAAAATTATTTAATTTATTTCTTCTTTTAACACTTCTTTTTTTAATTGGAGGGTGAATATCAAAGACTTTTAATTTATAGAGAGAAAAAAAACATATTGATCTATTGACTTTGTAAAAAAGTTGACTAATTCATTTTTTTACTTTTTACAAAAAAAGTCTTAATATTTTTTTTTATTGCAACAAATCAACTCTTATTTCTAAGAATATTTCATAAGTAAATGTTATGGTATTTGCTGTTAGAATAGGTTAGGAAAATGTAAACTGAAAGTGAGAAGAATATGATAAGAATGACGAGAATTCTAACACTTTTGAGCTAGAAAATTTAATTTATAGGCATTTTCTATTACATTTCAAACTTTTTATCATCATATTTCAAGTCTTAAAAATTCTAATTTGCATAATAATAAGACTAATTCAAAAAAGAAGTTAAAAAAACACACACATAATTTATAGTGCTTTCACCTTTAATTTAGGGCACATTTATAGTCGTAACATATTTTTATTATGATAAAAAAGAATTAAAAAAATACAATACTTATTGTCACGCTATTCTTTGTATAGGTACAAAATGTCTTACTAATAATCTATTCTTAGTAGGAAATTAAATAGTAGAAAACAAACTTGGATAATTTCTTTTCCCTAATAAGAAATAAATTAAAACAAGGTTAATTCGCATATTATATCTATATAAGACGGTAATTAAGTTTCATATATTTAATTTCGTAACATTTTCTCTCCTCTTTCTTGTCAATTCGAAGTTTTTCTTTTCATATTATTCTTTTTTATAATCATTTTTTAAATCTTTTGCGTGACATTATTTTTTTTTCTTTCATAATTTTAGAAATTCTTTCTTATACTCTAAAGTTATAGAAAATACCTCAAAATTTACACACAAAAAAGAGCAAAATGTCATAAAAAAAAAAGTGGGAAGAATATTGCACTTTTGAAGTCTTTTTGTTACATTTTAACTCCCTTGTGTCACACTCTCCTCACTCTTCACCGCTCTTAAGGTTTTCTCATTATATTCATTCTATTTTTTTTTAATTTTTTTGGGTTCATTTTTTCAAATATTTCTAGTGACATACTATTTTTTTTCTTTTTATTTTGAAAGTTTTTCTCATCAACTTGAAGCACTTCTTATCACTTTTTTTTTTTTTATCACTTGTCAAAGTCCTTTTTGACATTCTTTTCATGTTCTTATCATTTTATAGTTATTTCTCATAACGCTAGAGGTTTGTTGTTGCATTTCAAAGTCAGAGAAAAAGAGAAAATTTTGACGAAACAAGACGGGTTGGGAAGGGAAATAATCAAGATTTTAATTGGGTGCGTTTTAAGATACAAAACGGTGACTTGGGTAATTAAAATTTGCAATGCAATTTTTTTAATAAAATAAAAGTCCAAATTGACTCATCTCTCTCAAATTAAAAAAAAAAAAAGTCAGGATATTTTGACTGCTTATCAAGATTTGATGGGGGTGTATTAAGGATGTCACTTAGGGGAACTTATCAATACTAGTGATAGTTACGGCCCATCAATAATAGACGGGGCTAGTCAGGATTTTTTGGTACTCGCCATCATTAAAAGGCCCGTTTAATGGACTTTGAAATGCTTCTAATTACTAGGTTTTGGGCTCTGGTCTTAAATAGGCCTATGTAATTCTAGGCTTGTTGCTCTATAACCGTAATCTAATCAGATCAGTATTTGGGCTCAAATTACTTCACACCAAAGCTCGGCCCAGTAAAACCAAAAAAAGAAACTAGGTTAAATTAGTAATTTTGAAGAGCATATATAAAGGGTCCATTTTCAACATCAAAAAACCCTACTCCTTGGCCGCAGCAGCAAAGCAACTCCTCTCCCCCGCTTTAACAGGTCTGTTGAATTCGCAAATGCATTTTCGTTCTCTTCGGAAGCACTTTCATTTGCTTCTAAACAAATTATTCTCTCACTAATAACCCATCTTTTTTATGTTTTAAGCCATGTAGTTTTATAGATCTTATTCTGTTTTAGATTTTTTTTTTTTTGGGTTCAAATATCGTTTTTAAGAGATTACTAATGCAGTGTTGATTATTTCGTTTTCTGGGCTGACCTCATTCGTGTTTTTGCGTGGATTCATGTTTTAACAGGTTTAGAGGTGCTTTATAGTAAGAGTCCAATGGCTCCCGCTAAAGGTTGTCTTTGTTAAAACTCAAGATGGTGTTTTTCTAATCTCTTGTTTGTTCTTTGTGTTATGATATCCAGATTGTCCTTCAACTTGATTAAGTAAAAATCTAGATTCTAGAAATATAGTCTTGGCCCGAAAGATAACTTTTTTTCCAGTCATTTTAACTATTATACTTATTGATAGGTTATTTATAATTTGTCTGTTGAGGGACTTGTGTTAAAGAACCCTTGTAATCTTAATTGCTAAATTCCTATGAATAATGTAAATTTCTCAAACAGTTTTGTATTAAATAGTTGCTTAAGTTCTAGTTTTGCATTTACTGTTTGCTATTGTTAGGAAATGGAATTACTTATCCTTCACTTGAAATTGTTGGTAAAATGTCCATGTTCTTGAGATAAGCTGTATAACTAGGCCTTCCAGTGGTCACTATGCTCAACTTAGAATGAAACATTCTCCATTTTAGTTCATGAGTTGAGACTTGCATGAGTAAATGATTGGTTAGAGAACTTGATGTGAAGAATTATTAGGGTATTATTTTGCTTCTTTCTAGCCGTGTTTTCCAACAGATGTAATTTGTCAAGTTTGTTATTTCTATGCTTTGAGTCTGATGATGGATCCAATCAGTGTGTTTTGAGATTACTTGGTTTTATTGGGTTTCAGATACCAGTTTTTGGATAGACTTAAGAACTTTTTTATGTCTCTATTATTTTCCACCCTTTTGGCCATTAAATTTGACTTGAAGTTTCATTTATTGTTCTCTCCTGGTGTTCACTTGATTTATTATTTGCCTCTTGCAGTTGACAGCTCAAAAAAGGCTGATCCAAAGGCCCAGGCTTCCAAGGTTGCCAAGGCTGTGAAATCAGGTCCGGCATTCAAGAAGAAGGCTAAGAAGATCAGGACCTCAGTCACTTTCCACAGGCCAAAGACACTGAAGAAGGATAGGAATCCGAAATATCCTCGCATCAGTGCTCCACCTAGGAATAAGTTGGACCACTATCAAATTATTAAGTATCCATTGACCACTGAGTCTGCCATGAAGAAAATTGAGGACAACAATACCTTGGTTTTCATTGTTGACCTTCGTGCAGACAAAAAGAAAATTAAAGATGCTGTTAAAAAGATGTATGACATCCAGACCAAGAAAGTGAACACTTTGATCAGGTAAATTTCATTTATTTACGTAATAGCTTATGGAAACTTGGTGGTCAACACACATTGAACTTATCTTGTTGACACCATGATTAAATTGATTAGAACCAAATGTGATCAATTACATTCTCGTTGAGACCTTTATCTAATGTGAATCCAAGTACTAGATATGGCTTATATATTTGATTCTGTAGCAGTGCATTATATGGTGCATGCCTTTCATTTATCTTCATTGCCTAAGTGTGAATATGAAAATTGAGAACTCTCTAGGCAATCCTAAATGGATATTAACTTCCCTGTGGTGCAGGCCGGATGGAACTAAGAAGGCATACGTGAGGCTGACTCCAGACTATGATGCATTGGATGTGGCAAACAAGATTGGCATCATCTAAATGGGGATACCTCTGTGTTTACAGTTTTGTTAGGAGTGATGCAGCGTGTTAGGACTCCAAATTATTTTTGATTATTTTCAAATATTTCCTCAAATCTACCTTTTATATTGAGTTTTTGTATGGGATGCCGATTAAGGCTCTGTATGAGTTTTTATTAATATTTGAGAGGATTTTTAATTCACTTGAATCTTATGTTGTTGAATCAAACTGGCATTGATGTCTTATATTTTGCATTGTTTTCTTTAAGAATTTAGGTGGAATTACATGGTTAATTCATTCAAAATGAAAATGAGTTCATTAACTGATTCAAAATAATGAAATTGTGTACTTAAATATGAATTGAATTCTTTTAAATTCATATGATAACATTTGTTATGTAGTTTTAACCTCTTGTACGTTGGATTGAGATACTAACAATTTAAAGATTGTTTAACCTATGCAGAATTTACCAACATTGCAAAAAACTTTAAGATTGCTTACCACAGCCGTTAAATTTGAGGCATAAATAAGTAGGCTTCACATTTGAACTGCAAATGATCAAATAACCTTTAGAATTAATAAGTTGAAAAAATGGTGCTTTGGCTTGAGTAGCTTTTGACACGGTAACCACTCATCGAGTACTGCTTTAGGTTCCCTTTCAACGGCCGAAGGGATAAGTAAATGGGAAAAGGAAGAACAATTAGGCCTCATAACTCTGGAAAATGCACGATCGTGCTTGCAGTTCAGAGGTGTGATGTCTCTTATCTTATACGTAAAAACCGAACGACCACATCAAACGTTGAAAATCTTAAAGGATTCAATGACTGTTTGCAATCTCTCTTTCATCTTCTCCCATCTTCTCTCATTGGCTCCCGTCGCCAAAGTGTAAAACTTACCTGCCACAAAAGCCAGCTCCAGTAAGAACAAAAGTTGCAAATTTAGAACAATATGCTATCTATAGATGATGAAGATCATAGTGTGCATCTGATGATTAGAAGACATCTTCTTCACTGGATTTTGTACAGCGGAACAATCATTTCAAAGCGTTCCATGTGGTCACTAGCCTGAACAAAATTATGGTTTCAGTTCCATGATAATTCTGTACACTAAATGAGACTTCAGTTGGAAATTACAATTAGCGCCTTGTATAACAGACACATAGGTTCTATCAGATAAACACCATTCTGAAGTTGCAGAACACTGATTTTGCTATGGATCTAAAATGACAGTACCCGGCAACTTCTGAAAGCATACATAGTGAAATTTAAATGCACGTGTAAATAATAGGTTTCATACCATTGCCAATGGTGACTGCCCCAAGAGCGTGGCGGATATAGTTGGGAGCCTGGGCAGTGAACTCAAATGTGTAATAAGCTTTCCCCTCAACATCATTCTGTGGCACACATACAAAAGTAGGTTATATTAATCTAAGTTAGATTATATTCTGTGTCACTCTTTTGTTACTTTGCGGTTAATGGGTCCCTTAGTACTTTGTCCATTCAGTCTCTTCAATCTTTGTAGATTGACAGGATTGACTGGAAAATTTTCATTTCAAATGAAAACTAGTTATTAAAATTTTACTGTTTGTTGAAGATGTGTGTTACTATGACATTCTTGGGAAATTGTAGAAGTTGATAAAAACAATATGTTATGATCCGATCATAGCAAGTGGATATAGATTGGGTATCAAACCTCTGTAGCTGCAATTATCTTTGTTTTCTGGGTAGGAGGAGCCAAAAACTTTTTGATTAAAATTTCTGCAACCTGTAATCATTTGACAATGAGTGATAGTGCTCTTGTCACATTAGCCATTCTCACAAATTATAGGACTCAACGAAGCATAAAAAGCAAGATAGAGCTTTGTTTTATCATGCATCAAAAGATAATAGGAAGAGAATTGAAAGGCAAACCTCTTGTGGGGAGCCAAAGTCTCGAATATCCTGTTTGCTGGTTGGGATCATATTTACACTGACACTTTCTAATGGCTCGATAACATCTTTGAATACTTTGTCTTGACCTTCAATGACTACTTCCTACACAATCCCAAGAAAAAAATTAATTGAGAAATCAGTGTTCCCACTTATGTAATATTTGGTATAATGAAGGATCAACTGAAAACAAAATTCACAGAACTGTAGCAACACATACCTGCCATCCAAATGGATAAAGGAATTGGTATCCATCTTTCTTGTCTGTAACCGCTAGGAATCCCTTCTTACTTTCTGCAGCAACTGAACCATATCAAGGGTGTCTTCTTAAGATATCAGCCATTGTTATTCAAGAAACCAACGCACTGCATAATTAGCAGGAGGCGTTGCTTTCAATGAGCAAAACATTACAAGAAGGTAAGAGAAATCTATGCAGTTCAACAATGAAGTAAAGCTCATGTTCTTTGGATTTGGAAAATAGTAATGCTTACATGATGCAGGAGTTTGATTAACTACCCAAGGGCCAATGACTCCAATAGCTATCATTTGGCGTCTTCCGAATTTATCTGCAAAATTTTGAAGTAAACCACTAAGAAATGATAAATTATCTGGCATCTGCAGCTGCTATAAGGTATGAATTGATTAACAGATGAAAATCAATGTGACCAAAACGATAAATAGTGTTTCTGCTCAGAGTTACAAATTGATGGCACAAGTAAGTGGCTATGTATATATGTGTCCAGAAACATAAAATTTTTTGTCCATAATAGAATTCTAAGATACTGATATGCTTAATTTGCATCCTTTTCCTCTAACTCCATGGTGATGAAAACACCAAGATACAAACAAGTAGAAGGTATATACTGCTGATAACAATGCTTAATAAATGAGTCTTCCACATTGTCCTTTATAACAACTAAGTATTGTATTGACCTATTTCAAGACCGCATCATACATATGATCATGTTAGGATTTCAATCCAAAGATCTACAGCATAATTGGCAAGCAAAGATAATTGTCCTTTAACAATACAAAAACCAACATTAGATTGTAACACTTTGTAAAATATAACATCTGTATACTCTGGCCATCATCTTAGCCTGTGTTGTTACAATCAACCATAAGCCAAATATTGTGTACAAATACAATGTGCATTGCCCAAAACTAGTTACATAAAATGCAAAAACCCACCTTGACAATTAGAAGAGGAAGCCGTTGACGATGCATGTTCAGCCTTTACAATAAACGAAATGCCTCTTCTACACACAGGCAACCCACCACCCTGCTTTTGTAGTCCCAGCTGAAAATAAAAGGGTTTATAGAAAATTTATAACCCTACACAGTCATAGACATGTAAAAAGTTAATTACCTGAGGGAGAGAATTGAGAAACGACGTTCGATGAAGGGATGGAGAGTGTTGCAGAGACGCCATTGAATGTGCTGTGTGAAAATAATGGGAAGTGAAGAGTCGCTATTGATTGAATATTTTGATTATTGGCTGAGTGTTTAGTTTGTGGTCGAGACCTTATCTTTTTCTTTCCCTCGTTCTTTGGCTCTGCTTATCCGTTAAAAACACTACGCGCGTTTTATTTAGTTCGTTATTGGAGTCTTCTCTTTGGCTGTGGACCCACTCCTTTTCTAATTATTAGATTCTTTTTTTTCATAAAATTTTATTTTCTTGTGAATTTTTAAAAATAAATAAATTGTGTTTAAAGAAAAAAGAAAAGAAGCAAATTACTTCAGTAATTTATTATTTTTATTAAAAAATTAAATATCAAAATTTATGTACAAAAAGGCACTGAGCCTTTATTGCAGTTCGCGTAACTGAATTAATTGTTTTATTCTATTAATAAAAAATTAAATTACAAATTTCTAATAAAAAACAATCGATTCGAATCAGATATCTTTTTTTACTTAATTTTTTTTTAAATGGTTTACAAATTTTTAGTCATAAAATGCATTTAGACTCATACTATAAAAAAATTAACAAAATTAATAGATAAAAATTTGTATCTCAATTCAAGTTAGAATTTTTAAATTAGACTATACTAATATAGTTTATATCACAGTATAACTATCATGTTAATGATATATAATAAAGTCAATGAATATCGATATGATATTTGTTAATTGCAACCTTATCAATTAGATACATAATTAGGATGCAACGTATTGTTTCAATTTAGTGTATATATTTTTCCGGTTTAGGTACACACAAAATTGCTTTCGTGCTTTGTAATTAAAATGCATCTAGACTTTAACAAACTCATAAGATTGTTTAGTGTTAGTTATGTGGTACATTACAATCTAATCCCACACATTGAGCAGTAACACAACAAATTTGTCATCCTCATAATAGTTATTCAACCTGCTTCCATACTAATTATAACAAGAAAATATATATTTATCTTTGGATTGTGATTTAATACTCAATTTTATTTATAAGGTTTTAAATTACTCAATTTTATCTCCTTTTATTAATAATAAAAAAAATTTATTTTTATGTACAATAATATTTTTGTTCATACTAATTCAAGTGTTAATTATAAATTTCACGTATCAATAAATAATTGGTCATTAATAATAAAAAGACATATGGTACATTTGAATTGAATCAAATCTTAATATTTTAAATTTTAAAATTTTGTTTGTAAAAAATAAATTATTTAAAAAAACAAAACCTTCCATTGACAGTAAACATTTAGCAGTGGTAAGCCATCGAACTTCGACAGCAAAAATTATCAATATTCATATTATTATATTATTATTTTTTGTAATTTATATAATAATATGATTATTTTTTAACAAAAAAAAAAGATCATAAGTGGCCAATTATGGTGAGGAGGCAGTATAATCACCATTCATTGTCAAAACAGGGTGGTGGTGATGTGTACCACCACTACTATGAGATAAATCGACTGATCTATTTAATAGTGGCAATGGTGTATGTCATCGCCACCCTATTTGACAATAAACATCATCTCATGGTAGAGGGTTATGGCTATCGCCATCTATCGTAAAAAGGGGTGACGTGACATATACCGTCGTAATAGTTAGATAGATCAACCGTCAATTTATCCAACAATAGTGATAGTGCACATCACCGCCACCCTTGTTTGACGGCTTGCAATCTTGGTGGTGGAGAGTGGCTACCATCGCCATCTGTCATAAAACATTGCATTTTACGACTAGTGGTAATGACGTGCACCGCGCGCCCCATTTTATGACAGACAGTAGTGGACGCTGCACCCATGATATTTGGCCACTTTTTAATATTTTTTTATTAAAAATAACTCCACTATTGTATAGATTACAAAAAATAGAGTGTAATGATATAATGTTTTATCATTTTTATCCCTGCGCGATCAATAATTGATAACGAACGGCAAGTAGTGGCCCACTATTGAGCAAACTGCGATAAAATTTTATTTATTTACTAATCAATGATTATTTGATATGTGTTAGAGTATATGAATATCTTCTTATTGAATTATGGTTTTATAACTAGTTTAATGAAAAAAGATAAAATTGGATAATTTAAAATCTTCGAACAAAATTGAGTATTAAGTTATATTTTAAGAACAAAAATGTCTTTTTATTCTAACAAAAAAATAATACTCAAATTTAATAAACAAATTATTATATTGAGTACACAACTTTCCATAATTTTATTTTCAAATTTTGCAACCCCAAATGTATATCCACTTTTAAAAATACATAAATTAATTAGTTATAATCAATTTTATTTTCTACCAACAATGTAAGATATTACATATAAATTATATATAGTTATATAGTCAGATTACAAAGTTTATATTTAGCTGATATTTGAGGTGTTTATTATTAATTAGTATTATATAATTATTATATTAATAAAAAAATAAAAATTTATCAATTATTTAATAAATAATAGTTACCAATTAGTAGCATATCATTAGAAATAAAACATAACTGTAACCAATAGTTACAAGTGTAAAATTACATTTTAAGTTAAATGATCCCACCATTTTTATGTATTAACGATAATGTTTAACGCGGTGGAAATGTAATCCACCTGATAATAATTAACTTAGCGGTAAATTCTTCTATAATTAACATGGATTTATTTTTTGGTTGGATAACCATTTAAACATGATTTGGGTCAAATAACAAGTTTTGCCTTTCTTTTTTTTTATTTTTGTTCTTTTGGGAATTAAGATCTTTTGTCCAAATAGCATGGAGTTTGTTGTCTCATTGACTACTTGTTTCTGTATATGTTGCTGGTCAAATCCGGTAACTTGAAGTGAGTCATTAATGGTTGGCTACTTTGTTCAACTCCAATTGAATTGGAGCAATTTTGCTCTCTTTCAATACTAAAATTAAAATTATCTAATAAAATAATACCCAAGATACCAAATATTTTTCAATGGTCAATTAATTTTTATAAACTCACATGGAAACAAAATAATAACAATAATAATAATAACCTTCAAACTAAAATCAATTAAATAGGTATTCTTTTTACAAATCTATCAAATCCTATTGTCAATGAAAGTTAAAACTCAAAATTATACAATAAATCAACACCTTCATATTAATATATTGAAGTTATTAATTTTGATAAGCACATAACTTCTCTTTCTAGGTGTGTAATTACTCACCCATCTCTTTTTAGCATCTCCATTTTTTTTTATTCCACCTATTTTTTTTTTTTTTTGTTGTTGTAAAAAAAGGCCTTTAGATAAAGTCTTAATTTAAAAGGAAAATATATTAAAAGCACTTATAAATTGATTCTTCAAATTATATTTCATTTTTTTTATTGAAAAGTGTTTAGTTATATAAATAATTATCAATTAATTTAAAGAAAATATTTTCATTTATTTTAAGAAAAAATATTGTTATTTAAAAAAAAATTATCAAATTTTCATAATTAGCATTTATCTTCCTATATTTTTAAAATACATCAATACCCTTTTTAAATAAGAATATCATTAGTTATTCACATGTGAGATTTTATTGTCGTCATTTATTTCTTTTTTATGTTTTTAAAAATATCTCTATAAATATCTTCTTTGTTGATGGAAGTGATTTATAAGTATGATAATTATAGCACTAAAAGAAAAATAAGAGAAGAAAAAAAAAAGAATCAAGAAAGAAGAAAATATGTAAAGATTTATGTAGTTTAATAATTGTTTATTTTTATGACGGATGAAGATCTATTTTTTTTATTGAATCAATGAGAACTTACAAAAAACAATCTCACAAGAATCACAAAAAATTATCTCTTTCTTGTTATTACAATTAATATCTCAATTTGTAAATCTTGATAATGATGATTACAAGTAAAATAAGGTTTTTACATAGTTTACATACATCTTAAATTAATTTTGATATTGATTGGAATAAAATAAAGTGTTTAATATAACTTAATTTTTTTTTTTTAAAAAAAGTAAAGTCGTATTTTCGCTGCAACAAGTTAATTCTACTTATTTTGGCAAAAATTTAGCACTGTAACGAGCCTTACTTTTTATTATAATAAAATTTTGTGTAGCCTAATACTATTTA
This sequence comes from Ailanthus altissimus, assembly GCA_946807835.1. Taxonomy (NCBI): domain Eukaryota; kingdom Viridiplantae; phylum Streptophyta; class Magnoliopsida; order Sapindales; family Simaroubaceae; genus Ailanthus; species Ailanthus altissimus. The sequence continues at coordinate 16,173,551 of OX327684.1, forward strand.
CTGCAGTACTAAAATGCTATTTCGCCTTACATCTTTAAACACCTTTACTTCTGGATCATATATTCTTTTTATTTACTTGATCCAAAATCAACTTCATTATAAATTTTAATCACCATTTTCATACTCTTATATGTGATGATTGCCTGATTGGCTATTTTTAAAGAAAAAATAGTATAAATATATTTTATTAAAATAATAATACAAATATTTGCTATCGTTATAGGAATGGATAAAAAAGAATTAAATTAAATTAAATTATTGTGAAATAAATTAAAGTAAGTCTTTTTATTCACAGAAAATAGTAGATTATAAATCTTACAAAGAAATAAAAGTCTAGCATCAATTACCATTAATTGAAGTTGGCACAAAGTGTCCAGCATAAGTAACCAAAACGAAGTTTCGTTGTCAAATGTTGTTTTCATAAATTAGATTTATTAAGTAATCCCAAGCTTTAACTAACAATCTAGAAACACCCCCCACAACCAACCCGCCTAAGAAAAATGAAAGGAAATGAGCAAACCAAAGACAGCCTAAGAGAAGGCAAAACATTGAGAAAAAAGAAGTAAAAAAGCCGAAGGGAGAACAGTCAGGAACAGATCAAATGGACTGGAATTAGCAAAACCAGGCTCTTCCTCACTCAATTCTCAATGATGTTTATGTCTGCTTGCTTTCTAAAATATCCACTTTTTTTTTAAATTTTTATTTCCATTTTATCATTTTCCCATCGCTTGGAGTTGGGGTCACCCACCACACTTACCAAAACCTCAGCCCTCCCCAACTTAATCACTCTTGAGGTCATTGTGGTAATTTCTGTAGCCTTTACACAGCTGTTATAGACCCGTTTCTTGAAATTACCACTTTGCCTCGTGGTTTTGGCTTTTGAATATTACGACGCGTTTGGGAAAAGGATTTAGTTCAAGCGCTTTTTTACTTTTCTAATTAAAAACTAGTACCATACAATCAAAAAAAAAAAAAAATTTCGTTTATTTCAATTTCGCATATCAAAATTATATTATTAATATTATAATTGTTCTAATTTTATAAAATTACATTTTTGTGCCAAACGCAGCCTGAGTTTTATCTTATCGTACAGTTCCAAAGAAAAAAATATCGTAAAGAAACTCATCGCCGACTTTTGACCGTTAACCTAACCTTAAAAAAACACACACACACACACACACAGACAGAGATTAACAGCATCAACAACAGAAGCAAAATCAGGAATCAACAAAAGCACTTCCCAGTTTCTATTTACATTTTCATGTCACTTCGGGTGACCCAATCTTTCCCCGTCCTCTTCTTCTTTCACAGCCTTCTTCTTTGACCTGCCCCCCCCCCCCCCCCCCCCCGTCAACAACCTCGATTTTCACTTTCTGAAAACTCAAAAAGGAACCGAAAATTGATTCTTTTTTCTTTCAAAAATCAAAGTTTTTCCTCTAAATTTAGCGGATCTACTAAATTTAGAGGGAAGAAGAAAGGAAGAGAGATTGAGAGAAAGCTTCCATTAGGGTGTTGGGATCTGTTTAAGAGATTTTGGTTTGATTTGATAAATTCTTAAGAAGCGAAGATGATGATATCGAGGGGATTGTTCGGGTGGTCCCCACCGCACATACAGCCGTTAACGCCGGTGTCGGAGGTCTCGGAGCCTCCGGAGTCTCCGTCTCCGTACTTGGACCCGGGGGCGGAGGCGGCGGCAGCTGCGGCTGCACAGGCGGAAGAAGCGGAGGAGATGGAGGAGGCGGAAGAGATGGAACCGCCTCCAGCCGCGGTCCCGTTCTCGAGGCTGTTCGCTTGCGCGGACCGGCTCGACTGGCTGCTTATGCTCGTCGGCTCGCTTGCAGCTGCGGCCCACGGCACGGCTCTAGTTGTGTACTTGCATTACTTCGCTAAGATCATTCAAGTGCTTAATATGCCCGGAAGATCAGAGCAGCAATACGAGAGATTTAGAGAGGTGAATTTTTGAAGCATTTTGATGAAATACGAAGCTTGTAATAAGAAAAAAAAATTGATTTTATTTTTTCTTCCATGCTGGGATAATAATTATTAAAAATTGATTTGTATTAGGTCTTAGTTTATTCCAGTTTTGGTTTAGTTTAGGAGGGTGTTACTAGTTTGGGTTCTTGTCTAATGATGGAAGATTATTTATTATTTAATGTAGATGTGCTGGGTACAGCTTGTGAATGTGCAGTGACCTTTGCTCTTGATGCTTTGGGTATTTGAGATTGCTTTTAGTTGTGCAACGTGTTTGACGACAGTTTATTAGTTTAAGGCTTCTGGGTTTGGAAGAGTAATTCAGTGTAATTTAGTAGTTTCGTGATTTTGCAGTTGTGCCTGGAAAGATTTTCAGTTCAGAAATATTGGTTTGTTGGAGATTTTGGGTAGTATGGAGCTGAAAGTGTTCAGATACTTTTTCCTTTTTATATGACCTCATGTGGTCGCATTTGTTTTTATGTTGCGAGTATTTAAACTAGGTGGAAACTATGGTTAGAGGTTTATTTTTCTTACTAGGGAAGAAAAAATAGCAGTGAATGCTTTATGAAGCAGCCAAAGATATAACTCAACTATAAAGCTCTGATTTTGCCCACATTGATGAGGAAATGTATTGATTAATTATTGTAATATCTATTTTGCAAGTCTTTATTTGGAAATATGCTCTAGATACATTTGCATGTCTTCATAGTTTGTTATGGCTGCTTTGCATTACGCAGTCATCAAAAAGGAAATAATGTAATACTTCTGTCTCTATTAACTCTTTTGCTGCAATAAGACAACCTTAGGTTGATATGCTCATCTTGCATGTAGATTTTTGTAATTTAGTTGGCATTTAGGTTTTTCTTTGATTAGGACTACGAAGGACTGATTTGGTGTCAAAAGTTACTGTGTCCATCTGGCAATATCCACATATCTAGATCAACAGACAACAAAACATTTATACCTTAATTTGTTACCATTTTAGTTTTAGGCAGTTATGACCCTAAGCTAATGAACCATGAAGCTTGTATTGTTGTATTTCGGGGGGCATATAATTTGTTCTCTACATGCATCTTAACCCAATAAAATTTTGTACCAGGGTCAAATTCAACTTTATGCAATAAAATTTTAACTTCTTATCACCATTATCTTTGTTATAGAATTTTAACTGACTCTATTATCTGTTAGAGGGAAGGATGTTGTAGTTATATGATGTATTCATCAATCTTTTGAAAGTAATGGATTGAGGGCATTAAGGTGGGGAAAATAAAAGAAAACCTTGAACTACTGTTTCTAGTAGTTGACTGTTTAGAAATTCAATTGGGCTTTTTCATTTCTATATCATCCAACTACTTAATAGTTCCCTTGGAGTTTGATTATCTAGTGTTTATCATGTTGATTGGATCTTCTTCCTTTGCTGGTTCTCTGTTACTCTTGCTATCTTGCTGAAATGAGGCATGCTCGAAATATTTAGCTGCTTAATACATTCTTAAGCACTTTGTTGAGCTAAATATGAGCAATGGTCTTTTGGAGTTCTTTAGGATATTTCTTGTTCCATTTTATGCAAAATATGTTTAATGAGTTTTTTTTGGCAGTCATAAGTTGCACATATATACTAATATTCATTTAATTGCTAATTTTTTGTTTTTTTGCAGCTTGCTTTAACGATTGTTTATATAGCCATGGGTGTTTTTGCTGCTGGTTGGATTGGTAAATGTTAATATTTACTCTGGATTGGACAATATGTTTTTCCGTTTTGTCTCATGAATGATGCTTCTTTGCAGCTTTTGAGACTAACTTCTTCTTTGTCGTAGAGGTTTCGTGTTGGATTTTGACTGGAGAACGGCAGACTGCTGTCATTAGGTCTAAATATGTTCAAGTGTTACTTAACCAAGACATGAGTTTTTTTGATACCTATGGTAACAATGGGGATATTGTGAGCCAAGTGTTAAGTGATGTGCTGCTCATTCAGTCTGCCCTTAGTGAAAAAGTAAGTTCACTCTAAAGTTTTGCCTCGTATATTGTTCTTTTCCTTCTATAATAATTAACTTATTCTCCTATGGGTCTTTCCCCCGCAAACTATTATCTGATTTTTTAATTGGCCCTTTATGATACAGGTTGGCAATTACATACATAACATGGCAACATTTTTCAGTGGTCTCGTTATTGGATTTGTCAACTGTTGGCAGATTGCACTTATAACATTAGGCACGGGCCCATTTATTGTTGCTGCTGGAGGGGTATCAAATATATTTCTTCATAGGCTTGCTGAGAATATTCAAGATGCCTATGCTGAAGCAGCCAGCATAGCTGAACAGGTCTCTTCCTCTCTCCCTCCCTTTGTCTCGTTTTGATATGTCCCGGAAAGCAGTCTCATATTTATATTGTTTGTATTATCACTTAGATTCCTATTGATGCCAAAACATTTTCTCAACAATGGTTCTTCTGTGGTTGTAGTGTTTGCACTTTGTAGTGCTCAGTAGTAGCTTTAAAGTTTATTTATTTGCAGCTGTTATTTTGATCTGTATAAGATGATATATTGTAATGTTGGTCTTATTAGTTAACAAAAATTGTAGATAGACTTTTCAGAAAGTAGAGTGAGGCATGGCTTAACTCGTTACTAATCTAAGTGACCTGTTGCTTCTTTATGCAATGTTTATCATGTATCTTTTGTGTAACATATATGCTTCAAAGCCACATATTGATCCTTGGTCACTTTTACCTGATAGCAATCATGTTGAAATCATTTTTTATGATATGTTATTATCCAGTGTGATTGCAGTTTTTTTTATGAAGGTTTATGTTTTGTGATTCTAATATGCTATAATTTGTTAAATTTTGCAGGCAGTCTCATATATTAGGACATTATATGCATTTACAAATGAAACCTTGGCCAAGTATTCTTATGCAACCTCACTACAAGCTACTTTAAGATATGGTATACTGATAAGTCTTGTGCAAGGACTTGGACTTGGATTTACATATGGCCTTGCAATATGCTCTTGTGCCTTACAACTTTGGGTTGGAAGATTCCTAGTCACACAAAACAAAGCTCATGGTGGTGAAATTATAACAGCTTTATTTGCTGTAATTTTAAGTGGCCTGTAAGCATCCTGTTCTCCCTTTTCCTGCTGACTTTATTTCTTTCTTGCTTACCTATCATTTCTTTTGTCTTTTACAGTGGGCTGAATCAGGCAGCCACAAACTTCTACTCGTTTGACCAAGGGCGAATTGCTGCGTATAGACTTTTTGAGATGATAAGCAGATCATCCTCTACTACTAATCATGATGGAAACACTCTACCATCTGTGCATGGAAATATTGAGTTTAGGAATGTATATTTCAGCTACCTCTCTCGTCCTGAGATCCCCATCTTGAGTGGATTTTACCTCACTGTACCTGCTAAAAAAGCAGTGGCGCTAGTAGGCAGAAATGGATCTGGCAAAAGTAGTATTATTCCACTCATGGAGCGGTTTTATGATCCTACCTTAGGTGATTTGGCCACAATATGTTTTCGTGCTTGGACAATTATTTCATTTAAAGTTTCTCTGAAGTTCTTATCAATTATGTCTGCTTGCAGATTCCAATTCTTTTTCCATTTTGTGGTGCAGGAGAAGTTCTTTTGGATGGAGAGAATATTAAAAATCTGAAACTAGAATGGCTGAGAAGCCAAATAGGGCTGGTCACTCAGGAACCTGCCTTGCTGAGTTTGAATATTAGAGATAATATTGCTTATGGGCGAGATGCTACCTTGGATCAGATTGAAGAGGCTGCTAAAATAGCACATGCGCATACGTTTATCAGCTCACTTGAGAAAGGATATGAGACACAGGTGGAAATTGAAAGGTTGCATCTTGATAAATTCCTTCCTCGTTGGCCTTTTCTTTTTGGAAATTAATTGCTTGCATTTCAGGTGGGTAGGGCTGGTTTGTCTTTGACAGAGGAGCAGAAGATAAAACTTTCGATAGCTAGAGCTGTACTTTTAAACCCATCAATTCTCCTTCTTGATGAGGTCACTGGTGGGCTTGATTTTGAAGCTGAAAGAGCTGTTCAGGAGGCTCTAGATCTGCTCATGTTGGGACGTTCAACTATAATAATAGCCCGACGGCTTAGCCTTATAAGGAATGTTGATTACATTGCTGTGATGGAGGAGGGTCAGCTTGTTGAAATGGGCACGCATGATGAACTATTAACCTTGGGTGGGTTGTACGCAGAGCTTCTTAAATGTGAAGAAGCAGCAAAACTTCCTAGGAGGTATGCATAGAATTGGAAAAATCATGGTTGAAAATGTATCCTCGTCACTCCATTATTCTCTCCTTATCATATGCTCGCTACTAAGTGAATATGTAGAACATTACTGCTAACTAACATATTTATGGAATGTTTTCCATCCAGGATGCCTGTTAGAAACTACAAGGACACTGCAACTTTCCAAATTGAAAAGGATTCTTCTGCTAGTCACAGTTTCCAAGAACCGTCATCCCCTAAAATGGTCAAATCACCCTCTCTTCAGAGAGTTGGCATATATAGGCCCACTGATGGAGCTTTTGACTCACAAGAATCACCTAAAGTCCGTAGTCCGCCATCAGAGAAAATGCAAGAAAATGGTCTGCCTTTGGAAGCAGCTGATAAGGAACCGTCAATTAGAAGGCAGGATAGTTTTGAAATGAGACTACCAGAATTACCTAAGATTGATGTTCACTCTGCAAATCGACAAACGTCAAATGGTTCAGACCCTGAATCCCCTATATCACCCCTTCTGACGTCTGATCCTAAAAATGAACGTTCCCATTCTCAGACTTTTAGTCGACCCCAGAGTGACTCTGATGACTTTTCAACAAAGGTTAGGGAAGAAAAGGAGAGACAGCATCGGAAAGCACCATCCTTTTGGAGATTGGCACAACTTAGCTTTGCGGAGTGGCTCTATGCTGTCTTAGGAAGCATTGGCGCTGCCATTTTTGGTTCTTTCAATCCTCTTCTTGCTTACGTTATTTCACTGATAGTAACAGCATATTATAGACGTGAGGAACATCATCATCTGCACCAGGAAGTAGACAAATGGTGCTTGATAATTGCCTGCATGGGTGTAGTGACGGTTGTTGCCAATTTTTTGCAGCATTTTTACTTTGGTATTATGGGGGAGAAGATGACTGAACGAGTAAGGAGAATGATGTTCTCAGGTATCTTAACCATTCCTTATCTCTTGATAATTTGTTCTGTTGATTGAATCTTTTTGTATGCACTCTTACCTTATTAATGCTTTATATGTGACAGCAATGCTACGCAATGAAGTTGGGTGGTTTGATGAAGAGGAGAATAGTGCTGACACCTTGTCCATGCGCTTGGCAAATGATGCTACATTTGTCAGAGCTGCTTTTAGCAATCGTCTTTCAATATTTATACAGGATAGTGCTGCTGTTATTGTAGCTGTTCTTATTGGTTTATTGCTACAGTGGCGATTGGCACTCGTAGCATTAGCAACCTTGCCCATTCTCACCGTTTCTGCTGTTGCACAGGTTTGCACTGTAACTATGCTTTCTGATGTAGTAGTTCTGTATAATTTAACCAATATTCGACTTTTTTAAGTTCCCTTTTCAATTTGTAAATTAGTTATATTTCTTCTGAACTTGTAATTCTCTCATACATCTTTGAGAAAGGATTTGGGGCGTCCCATATATTATAATTGTGGTGTTTTCTCCAAGTCACTGGACATAAGACACCAAAATTGCAGAAAAACTGTTGATTTTGGTTTTTATTTTATTTTTTCTTTTAGCTTTCTTCAAGTCTCAAGCTATTATTCTGTTTGTACCCATCCCTTGTACTTTTGCTTTATTTCTTTTGGTTTTCTAATTAAAACTTTTACCCCTTTAATTAAAAGAAAAAGGGGAAAGAAAGAATGTTTAGCTCCAATTGTCATTGCATTTTCCCTTTTTAGAGTTTGATGAAGAATTCTCATGGTATCTTCCTTTCCTTCTAAACTGAGTGGTTATCAACTTATTGCAGAAATTATGGCTTGCTGGATTTTCAAGGGGTATCCAGGAGATGCACAGAAAGGCATCGTTGGTCCTTGAGGATGCAGTTAGGAATATTTACACTGTGGTAGCATTTTGTGCTGGTAACAAGGTAATGGAGCTCTACAGACTGCAACTGAAAAAGATATTCAAGCAGAGTTTCTTTCACGGAATGGCGATTGGGTTTGCATTTGGCTTTTCACAGTTCCTTCTTTTTGCCTGTAATGCTCTTCTCCTTTGGTACACTGCAATCTCTGTTAGAGATGGCCATATGGATTTGCCAACAGCTCTGAAGGAGTACATGGTTTTTTCATTTGCCACGTTTGCACTTGTGGAGCCATTTGGATTGGCTCCATATATACTCAAGCGGCGTAAATCACTCACATCAGTTTTTGAAATTATAGACCGAGTGCCTAAGATTGAGCCAGATGATAACTCAGCATTGAAACCTCCTAATGTTTATGGAAGCATTGAATTGAAAAATGTTGATTTCTGTTATCCAATTCGCCCAGAGGTGTTGGTATTGAGCAATTTCAGTCTCAAGGTCAATGGGGGCCAAACCATAGCCATAGTTGGAGTTTCAGGGTCTGGAAAAAGCACTATAATATCTTTGATTGAGAGATTTTATGATCCAGTTGCTGGTCAGGTTCTATTGGATGGGCGAGATTTGAAACTTTATAATTTGAGATGGTTGAGAAGCCATTTAGGTCTTGTGCAGCAGGAACCCATCATCTTCTCAACAACAATCAGGGAAAATATTATATATGCAAGGCATAATGCTAGCGAAGCTGAGATGAAAGAGGCTGCTAGAATAGCTAATGCTCATCATTTTATCAGCAGCTTGCCTCATGGTTATGACACACATGTGGGGATGAGGGGTGTGGACCTGACACCAGGACAGAAACAGAGAATTGCGATTGCCCGAGTGGTGCTGAAGAATGCACCCATCTTGTTGTTGGATGAAGCTAGCTCATCCATTGAGTCTGAGTCAAGCCGAGTAGTACAGGAGGCTCTTGATACGCTGATAATGGGAAACAAAACAACCATTCTGATTGCTCATAGAGCTGCAATGATGAGGCATGTTGACAACATAGTAGTTCTTAATGGTGGGCGAATTGTGGAGGAAGGGACCCATGATACTTTAGTGGCCAAGAATGGCTTGTATGTCCGTTTGATGCAACCTCACTTTGGGAAGGGTTTACGACAACATCGCTTGGTGTAGGTTGGATTTGTGATTGATTGTAACTTATACGTTGTTGATTTGTATAGTTCTCATACTGCTCATATTGAATTGCTGGAAATCTCAATGCTGCTAGTTTCCTTGATTATCTGGTTGGAGTTTTCAGAACGAGCAAGGGCAAACGGGAACTATAAGGCGTGTGTAACAATATGGCTAGATGGTTGAACTGGAAAGTGGGGGCAGTAATAGTTACATTGTCTAAATGTAGGCATAGAAGTAGGGAGTTTGGTATTCCGTTGGCAGTTGGTGGCTAGATGCATATTCTTTTGGAGGCAAGCTTTGCTAGATTGGAGTTCTGCATTGTCTCCATGGTATATCGATTTGTTTATTAATCAGAGATGAAGTTAAATGTAGTCCTACTGAGGTGTGTTTCTTGGGTTTTTGATTTAGTTTTTCAATTTTTTTTTTCTCTGGTTCTTTCTCAATCAAAATTTTGTAACTCTACAGATTGGATATTGAATGTGTGTGTTGGCTGTAAATCTTACAGTTGTGAAATCCGATGAAAGTTTAGAAGAGGAAAGAAGTGAGAGGATTTGTTGTAATCTTTTGTAAATACATATGCTAATAGATTATGAACTTTCACCTTTCCACCGTAAATCCTTTACTTAAGTTTCTTCTCTACTCTTTAGGATTTTATAATTTTCAGATTCTGCAAAGAGCAATGACAATAACATGTCAAATGTCACCAAAGTTTCAAAAACCAGCATTTATGTCCAAGTTTTCATTTCTTTCCGGTGATCTCTGCGTTCTCCATTACATATTTTTCAACATTACGTTAACGTATTTGATTTTGCACACATCTTTTGAAGGTTTTGCTGATTTTCGAGTAGGTATGAAGTTTGTAATTTGCTGAACAGAGAATTGGCATTATTATTAGATCAATCAGAAACAGCGTATATTGTGACAATTGTCTTCTCATTCCGATATATACAACGAATGAGAACTTTGTAATTTGACCGAAGGAAGGTAAGCCAGCTCGAGAATATTGATATTGATACACATAATATATGTATATCAGATATCAAGAACCTTGAAAGAGTCTGCCACCACTTTTAGTTTATTCCGGACCCTTTTCCACCGTCTTTCATTTGCTCCAACAATCAGAGTGTAATATCTCCCTAGAACCAAAAAAAATATGCAAACCATCAAGTGAAAACAGTGAGGGAGTTTGAGCTTTCAGTAACATTCACAGATGGTTGAATACATACCATTTGCAATGGCTATGGATGCAAAGGAAGTGCTTGCGTAATTTGGAGACGTCAGTACGTATTCAAATGTGTAGTAGTTTTTCCCATCTACAGTTTTCTGCATTCAGTCGGGTAGCATCAGAGATATTGTCTGATCGAATCCCATTAGGACTACGGAAATTTTGTGCTTGATTTTGCAAGTTTGTGTTACATGTTAGCTATGATAGAAGTTGCAAAAATATGAAGTGATACAAACCTCTTGCATATCTACGATGTCAGCAACTTGATTTGGAGCAGCATACAGATGCCTCGCCAAATCAGAAACAACCTGCTAAAAAAAAAAGAAACTAGTAAATTAAAAAGCTCATTTTTCTCGCTAAAGATAAATGCAAAATTATGATTTATTACCTCTTCCATGGGACCCAAATCATGGACATCTTTTTTATCGGTTGGTATGAATCTCACTCTAACATTCTGCAATTGCAAATACCTGTCTTTGAATCCCGAATCATGTCCTGTGAATTCAAATTCCTGCACAAAGTTCACTATCTATCAGTTTTGAGCTTTGGGCAGCTACCAAAACTATGCTTCAAATTCATAACAACATTGCACAACTTACTGTCCAATCCGAAGGGTAAACATATGAATATCCATCAATACGGTCAACAAAAGCATCATAGTTTTTTGGTATCTCTACACAATCACAAAAATATTTAAGAGGTTATCTAAACAACATCATATGACTGGAGAAAAATTATGGAGATGAAAAGCAATAATGATATACCTTCAGCAAACAGGGGATTTGCTGGGAGTAAATTTGCAGTAAGCAGTCCGGCTCCCAACAGTAGCAGCCGTCTCTTGCAATTGTCTAAATTCACGGAGGTCACTCATGATATTTAGTCTTTCTTTAATTCAAAGTGATTTGAAATATGAATCATCTAATAAAAAGAATCTAATTCAATAACTGCTCTGAACTCAGTAAACACTAAAATGAACTCAAAATCAAAGCAAAAATTCATGTGGGTATCTCTGGAAACATATTTTCCAGAGACGAAAAATTATCCAACTGAGCAGAAGCAGGGAATTTGAGCATAAGTGTCAGATGGATATCTTACTTTCTTCATTGGAAGCAGTGGTCTCTCTGGGGTATGTGACAGGGTTTTGACAAGAGAAAGCAGCAGTTGCTCGAGTCAACTCATTTGGATAAGCCACATTTAACTGAAACGTTGTCAAAGGCATTATTAGCTTAAAGAGATAAGAAAGGAATGTCGATGCATACATAAAGAAAATTGATATACTGACCTTCTTGGACAACGTTGTCGAAACCCAGTTCAAAGAGAGTGATGAAACTGCCATTATTTTGAATGTAAGAAGCAGCTTTTGGATTGTGCAAGGTGTTCTTTTATGTGGCTAATAAAGAGCTCGGAGCCATGCCATGCAGATTGTGGGGACATTGTTTCTTCTTTTTTTGGTACTTTTATCTTATTCTTTTCACTCACTTGAATGGATAATGAATTGGAATGCTTGCTTTTGTTGCCTTTATTTTCAGACACTTCATTACAACATATCTGATTATAGATAAAAAGTTAAGTAAACGTGCTACAACCATGGTACCATGGTTAGTCATAGATTGTCAAAATTGTGGGTGTCATTATAGAGCCTCTATGATGAAACTACAGATTTTCAGTTCAAATTTCTTTTGTAATAAAGTTGGGAGGGGTATTATTTATACTTCATGTAATAAAAAAAAAATTAATTCTTAAGTTGCCAAAAGAATTATTTAAGAAAGCTAGCTTACTTCTTCAAAAAAAAAAAAAAAAGAAGATAAATCACCCTAAATTACTGCATTTTAATTGCATTCTTAATAAAAATATTACAAAGCTTTATTTCCTTATCACCAATAGCCAGATAAATTGATCTCTTACGGTGGAGCTAGAAATCGAAAACAAAGATAATCCATAATTGGTCAAGAGTTAATGAAGTACTTTATGCTATCAATGCTGAAGCCTGCATGAATATTGATTATGATAGAAATGCGTCCTACTGGTATCACCGTGAAAAGTACTGGTATCAATGGAAACAACAGTATCCTATATATGTTAGAAAAATGAAAAAAGGGAAAAAAAAAAGTGAACTATACACTTAGTTTTAGTCTCCAAATCATCAAATCTAATTTTAGTCTTCGTTCGCGTGGACTTAATCTTTCACTATCTTTTAAACTTTTACCCTTCTTCTACAATAGAAACAATATATATATATATATATATATATATATATAGAAGTGCAATGAGACGTAATGAACCGAACCCTTCCCTTGGTGGTAAGAACAACCTAATTAATTATATATATATATATATGTGTGTGTGATCAGCTTTTAGAATATAAAAACTCTAACAACAATATACATTTCTCTTGCTATACTTCAATAAGCAATAAAAGAAGAAATTTTTTCGCAAATAGCTAAAATTAGATGACTTTTAACTTTTTTAGTCACCATTTTAACTTTCAAACTTTTTATCTAAACAAATCATTTTTAGACGAAAATATCCTCTTCATATATATTAATTCACCAGTTAAAAACACACACACACACACACACTCAATCTCTCTAATTTTTCATTCTTATTGATAAAAAAAAAAGAGCATAAATCTTCTCTATTTGAACGGAGCATTTACTAGAATCATTAAACAAATATTAATTAAAATTATTGGGGACACAATAATAATGGCATTATTAGGGAAATTTAGAGAATTTTAAGAAAATTTAGAGAAATTGGCATAGGTATTGGAAACTGGAGCAATAAGGGGCGATAAGAACTCATCGCCCCTTATTGTGCCAGCTTCGTTCGTGTCTATAAGAACAAACTTATCGCCGTCGCCGACCGCCACCCTCAAAACTCACAAACCCTCCCCTTGCCGCCGCCAACCCTTCCTATAACACAATAAACCTCTCTTCCTCTATTGCGCACTGCCACTACATAATGAAATTTTTAACTAACCTAAAATCACAAATCACCCGCTGCCACCTCACATTCACAAATCACCAAATGTGCTACACAATTTCGAGAGAGAAGAGAGTTTTGTGATAGAGAATGCTTTGGGGGTAAATGTGTCCAAAATTAGTTTATTTGGCCAAAAAAGTAAATTTTAAAATGGTGACTAAAAGAATTAAGGTCGCCTTAATTTTGACTATTTGTGAAATTTTTTTATAAAAGAATCGTTCACTAGATGTAGTAAAGGTTCTCCAAATTACTAACAAAAAAACTATAACAAGAATTAAAGAGACACAATGAAAACTAAAAGGAGAATTTAGAGACAGAATGAAAAAAAACAAAGGAACTATATACTTTGATGAACTGTTCTATCAACAACATGTAGCAAGCCTGTATATGACTTGACTCAGTTGAGCTTCAAATTAAATAAGAGCTCTCCTATCTCATCTATTGTGTCAATATAAACAATCATGATTGCAAATTCATCATATTCGACAATCATCTTTCACATTATTGGAAGTATTATTTTTCCTTTGCTTTGTTTCAATATAACCTTATTCTCTTAGTAGTGTCTATTAAAAGACAAGCCCAATCAACCACTAGCATTTTATCCACTGAACTAAGCAAATTGGGTTTGAATAATCTCTTTGCCTTGATAATTTCACTTCAAAACAAAAAACTATAATAAGAATTAAAGAGACACAATGAAAACTAAAAGGAGAATTTAGAGACAGAATGAAAAAAAACAAAGGAACTATATACTTTGATGAACTGTTCTATCAACAACATGTAGCAAGTCTGCATATGACTTGACTCAGTTGAGCTTCAAATTAAACGAGAGCTCTCCTATCTCATCTATTGTGTCAATATAAACAATCATGATTGCAAATCCATCATATTCGACAATCATCTTTAACATCATTGGAAGTATTAATTTTCTTTTGCTTTGTTTCAATATAACCATATTCTCTTAGTAGTGTCTATTAAAAGACAAGCCCAATCAACCACTAGCATTTTATCTACTGAACTAAGCAAATTGGGTTTGAATAATCTCTTTGCCTTGATAATTTCACTTCAAAACAAAAAACTATAATAAGAATTAAAGAGACACAATGAAAATTAAAAGGAGAATTTAGAGAGAGAATGAAAAAAATAAAGGAACTATATACTTTGATGAACTGTTCTATCAACAACATGTAGCAAGACTGCATATGACTTGACTCAGTTGAGCTTCAAATTAAACGAGAGCTCTCCTATCTTATCTATTGTGTCAATATAAACAATCATGATTACAAATCCATCATATTCGACAATCATCTTTGACATAATTGGAAGTACTATTTTTCTTTCGCTTTGTTTCAATATAACCACATTCTCTTAGTAGTGTCTATTAAAAGACAAGCCCAATCAACCACTAGCATTTTATCCACTGAACTAAGCAAATCGGGTTTGAATAATCTCTTTGCCTTGATAATTTCACTTCAAAACAAAAAACTATAATAAGAATTAAAGAGACATAATGAAAACTAAAAGGAGAATTTAGAGACAGAATGAAAAAAACAAAGGAACTATATACTTTGATGAACTGTTCTATCAACAACATGTAGCAAGCCTGTATATGACTTGACTCAGTTGAGCTTCAAATTAAATAAGAGCTCTCCTATCTCATCTATTGTGTCAATATAAACAATCATGATTGCAAATTCATCATATTCGACAATCATCTTTCACATTATTGGAAGTATTATTTTTCCTTTGCTTTGTTTCAATATAACCTTATTCTCTTAGTAGTGTCTATTAAAAGACAAGCCCAATCAACCACTAGCATTTTATCCACTGAACTAAGCAAATTGGGTTTGAATAATCTCTTTGCCTTGATAATTTCACTTCAAAACAAAAAACTATAATAAGAATTAAAGAGACACAATGAAAACTAAAAGGAGAATTTAGAGACAGAATGAAAAAAAACAAAGGAACTATATACTTTGATGAACTGTTCTATCAACAACATGTAGCAAGTCTGCATATGACTTGACTCAGTTGAGCTTCAAATTAAACGAGAGCTCTCCTATCTCATCTATTGTGTCAATATAAACAATCATGATTGCAAATCCATCATATTCGATAATCATCTTTAACATCATTGGAAGTATTAATTTTCTTTTGCTTTGTTTCAATATAACCATATTCTCTTAGTAGTGTCTATTAAAAGACAAGCCCAATCAACCACTAGCATTTTATCTACTGAACTAAGCAAATTGGGTTTGAATAATCTCTTTGCCTTGATAATTTCACTTCAAAACAAAAAACTATAATAAGAATTAAAGAGACACAATGAAAATTAAAAGGAGAATTTAGAGAGAGAATGAAAAAAATAAAGGAACTATATACTTTGATGAACTGTTCTATCAACAACATGTAGCAAGACTGCATATGACTTGACTCAGTTGAGCTTCAAATTAAACGAGAGCTCTCCTATCTTATCTATTGTGTCAATATAAACAATCATGATTGCAAATCCATCATATTCGACAATCATCTTTGACATAATTGGAAGTACTATTTTTCTTTCGCTTTGTTTCAATATAACCACATTCTCTTAGTAGTGTCTATTAAAAGACAAGCCCAATCAACCACTAGCATTTTATCCACTGAACTAAGCAAATCGGGTTTGAATAATCTCTTTGCCTTGATAATTTCACTTCAAAACAAAAAACTATAATAAGAATTAAAGAGACATAATGAAAACTAAAAGGAGAATTTAGAGACAGAATGAAAAAAACAAAGGAACTATATACTTTGATGAACTGTTCTATCAACAACATGTAGCAAGCCTGTATATGACTTGACTCAGTTGAGCTTCAAATTAAATAAGAGCTCTCCTATCTCATCTATTGTGTCAATATAAACAATCATGATTGCAAATTCATCATATTCGACAATCATCTTTCACATTATTGGAAGTATTATTTTTCCTTTGCTTTGTTTCAATATAACCTTATTCTCTTAGTAGTGTCTATTAAAAGACAAGCCCAATCAACCACTAGCATTTTATCCACTGAACTAAGCAAATTGGGTTTGAATAATCTCTTTGCCTTGATAATTTCACTTCAAAACAAAAAACTATAATAAGAATTAAAGAGACACAATGAAAACTAAAAGGAGAATTTAGAGACAGAATGAAAAAAAACAAAGGAACTATATACTTTGATGAACTGTTCTATCAACAACATGTAGCAAGTCTGCATATGACTTGACTCAGTTGAGCTTCAAATTAAACGAGAGCTCTCCTATCTCATCTATTGTGTCAATATAAACAATCATGATTGCAAATCCATCATATTCGATAATCATCTTTAACATCATTGGAAGTATTAATTTTCTTTTGCTTTGTTTCAATATAACCATATTCTCTTAGTAGTGTCTATTAAAAGACAAGCCCAATCAACCACTAGCATTTTATCTACTGAACTAAGCAAATTGGGTTTGAATAATCTCTTTGCCTTGATAATTTCACTTCAAAACAAAAAACTATAATAAGAATTAAAGAGACACAATGAAAATTAAAAGGAGAATTTAGAGAGAGAATGAAAAAAATAAAGGAACTATATACTTTGATGAACTGTTCTATCAACAACATGTAGCAAGACTGCATATGACTTGACTCAGTTGAGCTTCAAATTAAACGAGAGCTCTCCTATCTTATCTATTGTGTCAATATAAACAATCATGATTGCAAATCCATCATATTCGACAATCATCTTTGACATAATTGGAAGTACTATTTTTCTTTCGCTTTGTTTCAATATAACCACATTCTCTTAGTAGTGTCTATTAAAAGACAAGCCCAATCAACCACTAGCATTTTATCCACTGAACTAAGCAAATCGGGTTTGAATAATCTCTTTGCCTTGATAATTTCACTTCAAAACAAAAAACTATAATAAGAATTAAAGAGACATAATGAAAACTAAAAGGAGAATTTAGAGACAGAATGAAAAAAACAAAGGAACTATATACTTTGATGAACTGTTCTATCAACAACATGTAGCAAGCCTGTATATGACTTGACTCAGTTGAGCTTCAAATTAAATAAGAGCTCTCCTATCTCATCTATTGTGTCAATATAAACAATCATGATTGCAAATTCATCATATTCGACAATCATCTTTCACATTATTGGAAGTATTATTTTTCCTTTGCTTTGTTTCAATATAACCTTATTCTCTTAGTAGTGTCTATTAAAAGACAAGCCCAATCAACCACTAGCATTTTATCCACTGAACTAAGCAAATTGGGTTTGAATAATCTCTTTGCCTTGATAATTTCACTTCAAAACAAAAAACTATAATAAGAATTAAAGAGACACAATGAAAACTAAAAGGAGAATTTAGAGACAGAATGAAAAAAAACAAAGGAACTATATACTTTGATGAACTGTTCTATCAACAACATGTAGCAAGTCTGCATATGACTTGACTCAGTTGAGCTTCAAATTAAACGAGAGCTCTCCTATCTCATCTATTGTGTCAATATAAACAATCATGATTGCAAATCCATCATATTCGATAATCATCTTTAACATCATTGGAAGTATTAATTTTCTTTTGCTTTGTTTCAATATAACCATATTCTCTTAGTAGTGTCTATTAAAAGACAAGCCCAATCAACCACTAGCATTTTATCTACTGAACTAAGCAAATTGGGTTTGAATAATCTCTTTGCCTTGATAATTTCACTTCAAAACAAAAAACTATAATAAGAATTAAAGAGACACAATGAAAATTAAAAGGAGAATTTAGAGAGAGAATGAAAAAAATAAAGGAACTATATACTTTGATGAACTGTTCTATCAACAACATGTAGCAAGACTGCATATGACTTGACTCAGTTGAGCTTCAAATTAAACGAGAGCTCTCCTATCTTATCTATTGTGTCAATATAAACAATCATGATTGCAAATCCATCATATTCGACAATCATCTTTGACATAATTGGAAGTACTATTTTTCTTTCGCTTTGTTTCAATATAACCACATTCTCTTAGTAGTGTCTATTAAAAGACAAGCCCAATCAACCACTAGCATTTTATCCACTGAACTAAGCAAATCGGGTTTGAATAATCTCTTTGCCTTGATAATTTCACTTCAAAACAAAAAACTATAATAAGAATTAAAGAGACATAATGAAAACTAAAAGGAGAATTTAGAGACAGAATGAAAAAAACAAAGGAACTATATACTTTGATGAACTGTTCTATCAACAACATGTAGCAAGCCTGTATATGACTTGACTCAGTTGAGCTTCAAATTAAATAAGAGCTCTCCTATCTCATCTATTGTGTCAATATAAACAATCATGATTGCAAATTCATCATATTCGACAATCATCTTTCACATTATTGGAAGTATTATTTTTCCTTTGCTTTGTTTCAATATAACCTTATTCTCTTAGTAGTGTCTATTAAAAGACAAGCCCAATCAACCACTAGCATTTTATCCACTGAACTAAGCAAATTGGGTTTGAATAATCTCTTTGCCTTGATAATTTCACTTCAAAACAAAAAACTATAATAAGAATTAAAGAGACACAATGAAAACTAAAAGGAGAATTTAGAGACAGAATGAAAAAAAACAAAGGAACTATATACTTTGATGAACTGTTCTATCAACAACATGTAGCAAGTCTGCATATGACTTGACTCAGTTGAGCTTCAAATTAAACGAGAGCTCTCCTATCTCATCTATTGTGTCAATATAAACAATCATGATTGCAAATCCATCATATTCGATAATCATCTTTAACATCATTGGAAGTATTAATTTTCTTTTGCTTTGTTTCAATATAACCATATTCTCTTAGTAGTGTCTATTAAAAGACAAGCCCAATCAACCACTAGCATTTTATCTACTGAACTAAGCAAATTGGGTTTGAATAATCTCTTTGCCTTGATAATTTCACTTCAAAACAAAAAACTATAATAAGAATTAAAGAGACACAATGAAAATTAAAAGGAGAATTTAGAGAGAGAATGAAAAAAATAAAGGAACTATATACTTTGATGAACTGTTCTATCAACAACATGTAGCAAGACTGCATATGACTTGACTCAGTTGAGCTTCAAATTAAACGAGAGCTCTCCTATCTTATCTATTGTGTCAATATAAACAATCATGATTGCAAATCCATCATATTCGACAATCATCTTTGACATAATTGGAAGTACTATTTTTCTTTCGCTTTGTTTCAATATAACCACATTCTCTTAGTAGTGTCTATTAAAAGACAAGCCCAATCAACCACTAGCATTTTATCCACTGAACTAAGCAAATCGGGTTTGAATAATCTCTTTGCCTTGATAATTTCACTTCAAAACAAAAAACTATAATAAGAATTAAAGAGACATAATGAAAACTAAAAGGAGAATTTAGAGACAGAATGAAAAAAACAAAGGAACTATATACTTTGATGAATTGTTCTATCAACAACATGTAGCAAGCCTGTATATGACTTGACTCAGTTGAGCTTCAAATTAAATAAGAGCTCTCCTATCTCATCTATTGTGTCAATATAAACAATCATGATTGCAAATTCATCATATTCGACAATCATCTTTAACATTATTGGAAGTATTATTTTTCCTTTGCTTTGTTTCAATATAACCTTATTCTCTTAGTAGTGTCTATTAAAAGACAAGCCCAATCAACCACTAGCATTTTATCCACTGAACTAAGCAAATTGGGTTTGAATAATCTCTTTGCCTTGATAATTTCACTTCAAAACAAAAAACTATAATAAGAATTAAAGAGACACAATGAAAACTAAAAGGAGAATTTAGAGACAGAATGAAAAAAAACAAAGGAACTATATACTTTGATGAACTGTTCTATCAACAACATGTAGCAAGACTGCATATGACTTGACTCAGTTGAGCTTCAAATTAAACGAGAGCTCTCCTATCTCATCTATTGTGTTAATATAAACAATCATGATTGCAAATCCATCATATTCGATAATCATCTTTAACATCATTGGAAGTATTAATTTTCTTTTGCTTTGTTTCAATATAACCATATTCTCTTAGTAGTGTCTATTAAAAGACAAGCCCAATCAACCACTAGCATTTTATCTACTGAACTAAGCAAATTGGGTTTGAATAATCTCTTTGCCTTGATAATTTCACTTCAAAACAAAAAACTATAATAAGAATTAAAGAGACACAATGAAAATTAAAAGGAGAATTTAGAGAGAGAATGAAAAAAATAAAGGAACTATATACTTTGATGAACTGTTCTATCAACAACATGTAGCAAGACTGCATATGACTTGACTCAGTTGAGCTTCAAATTAAACGAGAGCTCTCCTATCTTATCTATTGTGTCAATATAAACAATCATGATTGCAAATCCATCATATTCGACAATCATCTTTGACATAATTGGAAGTACTATTTTTCTTTCGCTTTGTTTCAATATAACCACATTCTCTTAGTAGTGTCTATTAAAAGACAAGCCCAATCAACCACTAGCATTTTATCCACTGAACTAAGCAAATCGGGTTTGAATAATCTCTTTGCCTTGATAATTTCACTTCAAAACAAAAAACTATAATAAGAATTAAAGAGACATAATGAAAACTAAAAGGAGAATTTAGAGACAGAATGAAAAAAACAAAGGAACTATATACTTTGATGAATTGTTCTATCAACAACATGTAGCAAGCCTGTATATGACTTGACTCAGTTGAGCTTCAAATTAAATAAGAGCTCTCCTATCTCATCTATTGTGTCAATATAAACAATCATGATTGCAAATTCATCATATTCGACAATCATCTTTAACATTATTGGAAGTATTATTTTTCCTTTGCTTTGTTTCAATATAACCTTATTCTCTTAGTAGTGT
Source organism: Ailanthus altissimus (assembly GCA_946807835.1). NCBI lineage: Eukaryota > Viridiplantae > Streptophyta > Magnoliopsida > Sapindales > Simaroubaceae > Ailanthus > Ailanthus altissimus. The sequence continues at coordinate 16,194,857 of OX327684.1, forward strand.
CTATTAAAAGACAAGCCCAATCAACCACTAGCATTTTATCCACTGAACTAAGCAAACCGGGTTTGAATAATCTCTTTGCCTTGATTATTCCACTTCAAAACAGTAGTTAGCATTAGATCATAGTGTTATGATTTATTATTATTTTATATGGGTTCACATATTAATAATAATTATACATTATGAGCTATCTTAAATAAAGGCCAATTTAAGTAATTTATTTGAACTATCTCCAATTGGACTCTAGAGACATCTAATTTGATATGAATATATCATGTGTAAAAACCTAATACTAATTGAATTAAGATTAATGGGATCATAGTTAACTTAGTATATAAAGACCCTTTTTAGGTTGTAGTCGTTAAGTCAAATCATTATTCGTAAAACTCTTCTTCTTTTTCATCAAAGAGAGAACTCCATTGAGTGCTACTTATATTTAATTGTGGAAGGCCGCTTTACTTTTGTGATCTCATTGAAAACTGCTAATTCTTATATTTAAATTGCTATGGATTCTTCATGTATGCTTTTCTTAACATCCATTCTAATAATTTGACATTATATATCCTAGGTTGTTAGGCATCGATCTTAATATATAATTATGTCTAGCAAGTGGTATTAGAATAAAAATTATATTAAATTATTAAGATTTATCATGCATATATTCATGATTGAATATCTTTTTTTATATAATTTGTTAGGGTAAAAATATTATATGTATGAATTTTGTAAATTTTTTATGGTTATGTTTTAAAAAATATTAGATTTATGTTTTTCATTGTGATTTGAGAGTTTAAATTTGATTAATAGTCATTAATTTGAAGAATTAAAGATAAAAATATCAAAATCGATTTTAATTTGGTATTTTTTTTGTGTTCTTCATGAATATGAAAATTTCAAATTTTCTCAGACAACAACCTAGCGTCGTAGTGCCACTGGCAACAAGTTGGTGCTGCAACACTTGCAGTATCATGATATTTTCCTAAGGGGTCAAAGTTTTTAGGGTTTTATGATTTGTTTGGAGAATTAGGCTGACTTAACTCAATTCTTAGATATCAAATCTAAAATCTAATCTATTCGGATTTGACCTGACAATCATTGACCCTATTTTGGATTATTAACAGTACTGTAAATTTAGTGACCTTGGTGCCACAACACCACTTTTATTGTGTAGATTTATTTGTTTTGAGATATTAAAATGAATATATTTATTGTTTATGCAGAAAAAAATCAGCTCAAAGGAAGATTATTTTTTCCTAAATAATAGACATATTTGTAATAATAAATGTGTGATAATTATCAAGTTTTTCATGCATGCAAAAGTCGGTCCAAAGAAAGACTTATTGTTGGTAAGATTTATAATCATATTTGATTATTACATTGAAAGTACCACTGATAGTTGATATTTTTGTCCAAAAACTATATATCAATGTTTTGCTATGTATCTTGTGATGGAACCTCCCTTTATATGTTTACTTATATCATGTGTATATGCTTTAGGTTATGACATTATTATTAATTGTGAGCTTGTTGTCTATTATATGTTCTCTATTTAGTTTCTTTTACTTTTTCTTGTAGGGTGTTGTGTGTGTATGCACCGTGCTAGGGGTAATTGTGTGTATTATTAAATAATTTAATAATAAATATGTCATACATGTAACGTAGTAGAATTAAGGCATATATTATACTATCTAATTCACAAATGAGATTGGAGACTCACTCTTGAAGCATGCTTTTGAATTTAGTTAAGGACGTGGTGGATTTCCTCAAACTAGACTGGAACTTTTCCTTTTGAAAGTTTGAAGCAACTCTTGCTTTTGGATTATTTTTTTTTCTTAGATGAATTACGTTTTTCTATGCTAACACTTAACACAAAAGCAAAACGAAAGCCAATAACCTAAATTGAACTCTCAGCTATCTCTTTACAAAGGCAACATTTGCTTTTTGATCATCCAATCACATGTCATCAATATAACAAGTGTTGGTGATGATAAGGCAAATGAATTGCTTACTCAATTCATTTTCCTCAATGGTTAATTCTTGAGGCAATTGGTGGCTAAATACATGCTACCTCTTGCTTTATAAATTGATACATTTACAATTAACCAATAAGAAATCAACATATCATGTTCTACTTTTTTTATGATTAATAAATATGCAACACATTACCATTGCCTATTGTTTCATCCAATGAACATAGAACAAATGTAAAAGCATTAACAAATGAATCTAATTCATTTATAATAATGAATGACTGATTAATTTAATTTAAATAAAATAATAATTATTTTATATAAATAGTAGCTATATTTATTAATGTCTAATTTAGTACCTATACAAATTATTGGCACAATTCGAGGTATACACTAAGTAAAAAAAAGTGTCAAGTCTCACTTGGTACAATCTTAGGTTCAACACTTAAACCTTAACTACTTCCTAAGATACCTTGAAATAAATTCATATTTTTTGAAAACATTCTGGAACGAACAATTCAATCCAGTGCGTTACCCAAGTGCTCAACAAGTACACTTCATATAGTGAGACTCCCTAGGTTCACATCTATTTTGTCTCACATAAAATTTTCGTAAGTCTATAATCGATGCCCTCCCCCCCCTCCCACACACATACACATTATGGATAATACAAAATAAAAAGTTGAACCATACAAGTTGAGGTTAATCCATATTCGTACAATTCTTCTATCATATATATCTTGAAAGAGTAGAGACATAGATCAACACTGTCAAGTCCCTTATTGCTTAACTATAAACTTATCTCTTCGATTTATATTTTGATAAACAATATTCGCAAACTCTTTTGCAATATTGTTATACTATGGAAAACTCTTTTTTCATGTTTATTGTTTATGGTTATAAGACTTCTTAGAATACAACCTTAGAGTATTTGGATATTTGAATCATCCATATGAGCTGACGGATCCCATGTCTACACACACCAGACTCCATAAGTATTGGACCATACTCAGCGACACCTAGCGGTCAAACCGTGAAAAGTCTCTAACATGTGTGCAAACTAAGTATGGTGGGTCACTCACAAGCCCACCGTGGTACTCAGGTCAAAGGACCACGAATACTACTCAACTCTAAAAGACCCTCAATTGATAATTTTATGGGATATCTATTGGAGGTCTTCATTGAGTCTTGTTCAATATCCAGTCCTCACTGAATACTTGTATATCTATACGAGCTTCTACTAAGCTCATGATATACTAAGATTAACCATCTCTACTGATAGTTTTTATGTATTTGATTATTATTTTTGTAGGTTTGAAGTCAATGGAGTAAATAGGGTCAAAATTCTAATGAAAATAAGCCAAAACAGTATCAAACTGCTACAGTGAATTGCTACAGTAACTAGCTACAATGATTCGCTACAGTATTTTTGCTATAATGCCCAAAAATCAGTGCCCGCGCTCGAAATAGGTGCCCAGAATTCAGCGTGGTAGCGCATGAACAATATGTTTTGCTACAACAACTAGTGAACAGTATCCTAATCTGACTTGTATTTGATGTTTAACCCTAATTTAAAGACGTAAACCTATAAATATTAGGCCAAAAATCCTAATTAAAAGGGGAAGAGAAAAAAGAAGAATCAAGGGGAGAGAGAAAGTAGAGAGAGAAAGAGCAATTTTTGGAGAATCAAGAAGACTAAAAGATTGAATGTCGCAGAAAAATTAGTTATATCTTTTCAACTCTTCATCTTTCTACTTTTTTATGATGTTATTCTTGATAAGCTCAAGAACTCTTTATTTTATCATGACCTAAGTTTTTTTATTTTTAGGGTTAGACTTTTGAACCTAAGTATGTAGTTGAATTTTATTATTTCTTAGTTTATGAACTTAATATATATATTTAATTCATTCTATCTTGTGTTTGTTGCTTTCATTATATATGGCCAATATTTTGAATGATTGAGGAACGATGATGAACTTAGTGAAGGGATTCATGTGTTTAGCCTAGGATAGTTTGATGCATGATTATAGGGTAACAACTATGAGTTCCATCTAGGATAGACATATACCTAGGTGGTATGTATGGTATATTTTAGACTTGATCTTAATGAATTACATTTTGATTTGATTACTATAGACATATAAGAGATTGTTAGAATGCGTAATATAGTCACTTGACTATCGACAGAAACTTGTGATGAGATTAGTGTCTAAGTCAACAATTGGTATTAAGAGATTAACTAAGAGGTTAATAAATCCAATGAAATATTAAAGGACGAGTCAAAACCCTAGATTACCTTATTTATGAATTCTACCATTTTCTTTTGTTTAGTTTAATTGATAAAGTTAGATTAGTTAATTAAATTTCAGATTATGATTTCTAAATAAAAGTTAAGTAGGTACAATTTTAGTACTTAATTTATAGAATTAGATTGCATAGTCCCTGTGAATCGATATCTGGACTTAAAATTTTATATTACTTGATACAATAGCATGCGTTTGCGCTTAGCTACTATACTACCAATCACATATAAGCATAAATCCTAACACTTCTATATTTGCAATTATAAATTCTATCATGTGCTTAACGACACAAACTTTAAAGATTAGAAAGAGAACATTATGATTGTTCTCGGTTATATGAATCTTGTCATTGCATTGAATAGAACAACTTCACTGATCTAAATTTCATTGAGGATAAAAATGACTTAGAGAAGTGGGATCATTCTAATCACATGTGATTTACAATCTTGAAATTTGCCATTCCGAAAAACTTTAGGGGTACTATTTCTGAGGAGGAAAATGCTAAGAAATTTCTTGAGAAAACTGAGAAGTATTTTACTAAAAATGAAGAAGGTTAAAATAATTATGCCCTTGGCTAACCTTATTTCAATGAGGTATAAAAAAAAGAGAGAATATAAGAGTATACATCATAGAGATGTCTAATCTCGCTTCCAAACTAAAGACATTAAAGTTAGAGTTGTTTAATGACTTGCTCATGCATTTGAATTTGATATCTCTTCCTACACAATATAGTTAATTTAAGGAGAGTTACAATACAAAAAAAAAAAGGATAAATGAACTTTTATGTGCAAGAAAAAGATAGATTGAAGTGAGAAAAGATTGAAATTGCTCATTTAACAAATACTTCTTTGAATAAAGTTATTAATAAGAAAAGAAAAAAGAATAAAGGAAAGGAAACTACAATAAGGCTTCATAGAATAAGCCTCAAAAGAAATATGATTCGATCATTAGTTGTTTCTGTTAGGGTCGGTGCTTACGTGCCATCCCTGAATGTACATATACTTGTGTATTTATACAAGTGTACATTCCCATTAAATCACTAATACCCATTTATATGGTATTATGCATGTAACATTATAAATATTATAGATCTGAAGGAGTTCAGATCAGATCTAAAGAGTTTAGATAAGGGCTCATAGTTAGCCATACTGAGACATATAATTACTAAATGTTAGCATAGTTAAGTGTTAGCTGGTTATAATACTCAGCAGATTCAAGTGTTGGAGCCTTGTCTGTAATGGGACATAGACTTGAGAATATACTAGTAACTGCATAGTTACAAAAGTTACAATCGGGTGCCAAAAAATGCAAGTGGCGTAAGTATGTTCTCGAATAATTGTCCTTGATCTATTTCTGCCGATATAGGTTTGTCGGTGGATACTTTTATATAGATCATCATATGTCGTACCTATCGAGTATAGATGGTCGTTTCTGACCGACCGTGAGCTTGGAGCTCGTATTGACATATGAGTATCCAGTTAGGACTGGATATGAGATAGACTCACAAGGGCCTCCGATAGGCATCCTATATAAGTCATCAATAGAGGGTCCTCTCGAGTTGAGTAGTATAAGTGATCCTTTAACTTGAGTGCCATGGTGGGCTTGTAAGTAATTCACCATACTTTGGTTCCACGCATGTCACAGACCTTTCATGGTGTGATCGCTGGGTATGGTCCGATGTTTATGGAGTCCAGTGCGTACAGATATGGGATCTGTTAGCTCTTATAGGGAGTTTAATATCCAAATGCTTCGAGACTGTATCTCAAAAAATCTTGTGGCCACAAGTATCAATCCAGGGAAAGAGTTTCGTCAGGGTAGAATAATATGGCAAAAGAGTTTGCGCATATTATTCAGTGAGATACAAGTCTGGAGATAAGATATGGATGAGCATATGGGGATTTGACGGTGATAATCTATATCCCCGTACATTTAGGATATCATGATGGAAGGATTATACGTATGCATTGTAACCTCAGCTTGTATGGTTCAACATGCTGATTTGTATATCCGTGACGTGTATGTGGGGCATTGCTTACGGACTCATGGAATAGTTTCATTTGATGAATCACGCGTAGGACCTAGGGAGTCTTACGATATAAAGTGTACTCCTTGTGCACTGGGGCAGCGTGTTAGATTAAATTATTTAATCTAGTAATATTCAGCATTATCACGGGAATGCGTGCGTATTTGTATTTAAGTGTTAAATACAACAATTAGTTAATAATTATTATTTACAAATTATATAATGACACATAGCGTATTGTGGACCTTCAGTTGAGTTAACCCAAGTGTGGAATTTGGTGGGACCCACTAAAAGGTGAACTTGGTAACTATTCATGAGGGACAAAATGGTCATTTCTCATTTTAATTATTTAATAGTTAAATAATTAAAATATCTTTATTTTTATATTATATATTTATTATTATTATTATATTATTATTTATATATTATATTATATTATATTATATATATACAAAGTAAAAGAAAAAGAAGAGAAGTGAGAATTTGGCTAAACGGCCGAGAGAGAAAGAAGAGAAGAAATGGAGGGAGAAGAGAAGGAAGAAAGAAAGAAGAAGAAAAGAAAAGAAAAAGAAAAAGAAAAAGGGGAGAGGAAAAATGAAATTGTTTCATTTTTCTCTATCTTTCCAATTGGAGCAATTATGAATTGCTTCAAATCTTTTTTTTTATCCTTTTGGAAAAAAAGATATAAATTCACTCCTGGCCATTTTAGGGATTAAGAGTTAATCCCAGGCTAAATACAGAGCTGCTGTTTTAACTCACTAAGCCCATCATGTTGGTAACTAGAACTGCACACGCGTTGGTCTCCATGCAGACTCCAGAAAAAATACGTGTATAACGTTACACGTTTGGTGAGTTCTTTAACCTTATTAATATATTAATGTGATTAATATATTTATTTATTGTGTTTATTGCAAAATTTATGTTTTCGCTGCGTTAGGCAATAGACACAATTGCACATGCATACATTCACATGCCTAAGATCCTCCGCTGACAACAGTTTCTTATGTAAGAAGGCTAGTCATGTGAAGAAAGATTGTTCTAAGTACGCTATATAGTATGTTAAGAAAATTAAAGTTGTCAAATCAGACTGTGGTGGTGAATATTATGGTAGAGATGACGGATCAGGTGAACAACGTTTAAGACCTTTTGTAAAATTCTTAGAAGAGTATAGCATTGTCCTACAATAAATAATGCCTAGAAAATAAAGCATAAATAAAGTTGTTGAGAGATGAAATTAAACACTTAAAGATATGGTTAAAAGTATAATTAATTATTCTTCTTTACCTGAATTACTCTGAGGAGAAGCACTAAAGATTGTAGTTTATATTCTCAATAGAGTTCCAAGTAAAACAATATTTAAAACCCCATGTGAGTTATAGACTGGTAAAAAGACTAGTATTAGGCCTTTACACATTTAGATTTATCCAGCTAAGGTTAGGCCATATAGGTCTAATGAAAAGAAATTGGACTTAAGAACAATAGGCTGTTATTTTATTGGATACTTTAAAAGATCGAGAGTTTTTAATTTTCATAATCCCTTAAGTAGATCCATTTTCAAGATAACAATACTAAGTTTCTTGAGGATAATGAGTTTAAGGAATGATGAGAAATAAGGTTAGAAATATTATCTTTGATGGTAATTTTTTTTTCTCTTCATATAGCTGTTATTGAAAATGATTAGACTTCTTTTTTTGACATCATTCGAGAAGCAGATCTAAAAATACAAGACAATATATAGGAGCCTCAAATCCAAAATAAAGAATTTACTATTGTTCATGAATAGCAACCTTAACAAACTCAAGAACAAGAGCCATTAAAAGGATTCACTTAAGAAAATAGAAGTACGATTTTGGTGATAATATCATCCATCTTAAAGAATATAAGTTTAACATGGGACTAAAAAATAATCCAATCAATTTTAGTAAAGCCAAATAAGGTTCTAATTCTCATAAGTGGATTGAGGCCATGGAGGATGGGATGAAATGCATGAAAGACAATAACATTTGGGATCTTATTAAGTTGCTTAAAAGTACAAAATCTATTAGTTACAAATGGATATTTAAGACTATGAGGGATTCAAAAGGCAATATCGAGAGACATAAAACCCATTTTATCACCAAAGATTTTACTTATTGAGAAGGAATTGATTGCAAAGAGACTTTTTCTTTAGTATTAACGAAAGACTCTTTCGGAATCATTATTACATTTGTAGCTCATTTTGATTTGGAGTTACATCAAATAAAGGTAAAGACTGCGTTTCTCATTGGTGATATTGAGGAAACAATATATATGATGTAGCTAAAAAATTTTGTGTTTGAAGATTTAAAGAATATGGTCTGTAAATTAAGTAAGTTTATCTATAGTCTCAAGCAAGCATCCTATCGATGGTATCATAAATTTCATCAAGTGATTACCTTATTTAGCTTTGAGAAAAATGTAGTTGATGAATGCATATATAACAAGTTCAGTAGGAATAAGTTAATCTTCATAGTTTTGTATATCGATGATATACTATTAGTAAGTAGAAATATTTATTGCATGAAACTAAGAGATTTCTATTAAAACAATTTGAGATGAAAGCTCTTGGGGACACATCTTTTGTATTAAGATCAAGATACTTCGAGATTACACTCAAGGTATCCTTGGGTTATCCCAAAAGAAATATATCGATAAGGTGCTTAGTAGGTTTGGCATAAAGGATTGTGCTCCAAGAGATATGTCCATTGCTAAAGGGGATAAGTTTAGTCTCAGTCAGTGCCCCAACAATGAGATTGAATAGAAAAATATGCACAAATTTCCTTATGCATCAGCAATAGGGAATCTCATATATACTCAAATATGCAAGTATCCAGATATTACATACATTGTTGGAATGCTAGGCAAATATTCAATTAACCATGGGATTGGTCATTTGGAAAGCAACCAAATACGTTATGCGATATTTAAGAAAACAAAAAACTACATACTTACATGTAGGAGATCAGATAGATAAGGAATCATGAGGTATTCTGACTCAGATTTTATTGGATCATAAATAGTAAGAGATCTACATCGGGTTATATATACACTTTGGCCCGAGGAGCTATTCCCTAGAAGAGTGCTAAGCAGACATTCATAGCTTCTTTCATTATGGAGGAAAAGTTTATAGCTTGTTTTGAGGCATCAAATCATGCGATATGATTCTGAAACTTTATCACGGGACTGATATATTCAATGGTATTGAAAGATCACATTTTATGTAATTTTTATACTACACATCTATATTTGATTTGTGTCATTGATTATATTGGTATGATGACCATTGGCAGGTCTAATTATGAATTTCTGTAACAAAAGTTGCTTTGATCCTATATTGATATAGTTAATGGACTAAATTACATTTAAGGATATGTTTTAAGATAAGATAATATTTATTACAAATACTAAGGTTTATAATATATAATTATTTTCAGATGACATATGTAGCCTAAATGGGATATTGTTAGGATTTATTAGTTTCTATATGGGCTTATATATTAACATTAATTATACATTATGAGCTATATTGAAAAAAGATTAATTTAAGTGAACTATTCAGGTTATTTTTTATTTAGCTCTATAGACATCTAACTCGATATGGGCTTGTCATGTATGGAAACATAATGTTAGTTGAATTAAAATTGATAAAATTATAGTTAACCTAATATATAAAGACCTCTTTTAGGTTGTAATTCCCAAGTCATTATTTCTTTATTCGTACAACTCTTCTCATCTTTTCCATCAGAGAGAAAACCCTATTGAGTGCTACTTAGATTTGATTGTAAAAAGCTGCTATACTCTTGTGATCTCATTGAAACCTGCTAATTCTTACGTTCTAGTTGCTATAAATTCCTCAGGTATGCTTTTCTTAACATCTATCCTTATAATTTGACATGATAGATTCAAGACTATATTCATATAGACATCAATCCTAATATATGATTATGTCTAACACATAGACATGTTCATCTTTTACATCCGATGGCATGATAACCAAAATGTTCCTAAAATCAATGGCATCGTCCCCTTTTCAATTTTGTGGTTCATCACAATCTATTCTTAGAATCTTAACCAAAATGTTAATAATAAATGAGTGAGCCTTCTCAATCTTGTCGAGAAGTACCACACTATAAGGCTTACTTTTTACCATTTCACCTAGTGAACTAACAAAACTCAAGACTGAATCAAGCTCATTATATTTCCCCATATAGAATTGTATAAGGTGATTACCACTATCATAAAGCTTATTGACAACGGCTTTTGCAGGCTTTTCCTTACTAATACCTTCGGGTTCAGCAAAGAAAATAACCCTAATGGCTTGTATGACCATCTGCTTCTAACTTAGGCTTCATCAAAGCCTCTACAATTGCATTAATAATATTATCTTGTCCAACCACTCTATTCTTCGACTGTTCTTGAACTCTCATATATCTTTCTTCAAGCCTAATTCTTAGCCAAGAAGATGGTATTCCTATTAAGTCATTAGTTATCTCAGTAATTTTATGAACACCAATTACCAATTTCTACTTGAATTTCCCATGAATCTTTGCTTCAAGTTAGTCTAGAATTTGAGAATAGTTCTTAATTCATTCATAATACTTTACTTGTGGGGGTTCATTGGGCTTTATTGATCCAATAATCTCAAGAAACATTGTTAGAGAGATTAAAGACAAATTGGGGATTTCTATAGAGAGTAATTTCTAAAAAATGAATTGATTAATTTCCTTAGGCTTCTTAAGCCCCAATTTTTATGTTTAGAGAGGGAGCTCATTGGCTTGGTGTATTTTACAAATATACCTTTAATGGGTATTTTAATAATTGAATAACTAAATTATCTTTTGGTAATTTTATGGCTCTTAGACTAATACCCTATTTTAAATAGTCTATTTCACAAGAAAATTTTGTAAAATAGGCTTAGTACAATAATTTGGAGTTCTAATGTCACAAGAATATTTGAATAATACAATAAAAATTTATTTGGCATGATTTTTTTTTCTTCTTCATTCGTCTTCTATTTTTGGAGCGTGCTTGATTTGACTAGTTTATTTGTCTTCTTTGACTTGCCTTTCTTTATTCTTATAGCATTGTATTTTTAGCAACTAGTTGATGGTGTTTCATCTTGAGTTACAACTCGCATCTATCCAACTCACTGTTGATATAAGGATGCTTTATTAAAGGAGAGAGATTGAGAAGTTGCAGTGCTTGAGTCTAAACTCGCATCTATTCAGCTTGACACTGATCAATGATGTTTTATTGAAGAAAAATAATGCTATTGCTGAGAGTTTGACTGCTGATTTGGCATCTAGCCAAAGTGAGTTATTTACTACTGATAAAGTTCATTAAGTTTAATATTTCTATCTTCCAAACTTAATATTTATTCGTAGAAATTAAGATTATTTGGCTTTTGATGTATTTTATTATTATTTTTGAAGGCTTGGAGTCAATGGAATAAATAAGGTCGAAACTCTAATAAAAATAAGCAAAAAATAACAAATTGCCATAGTACCTACTACAGTGATTTGCTACAGTACCCATCCATGCGGCGCAGATGAAGGTGAACAGTAATGCATGAACAGTATTTTTGCTGCTGCAGTAACTTGTGAACAGTAGTTCGACTTTAACTTATATTTGATGTTTAACCCTAATTTGAAGAAAAAAACCTATAAATAGAAGGTCAAAAAACTTAATTAAAAAAGAGAAAAGAAGAGGAGAAGAAAAGAGGCAAAAACAGAGAGAAAGAATTCACAACATAAAAGAAAAGATCAAAGCCAAAGATTAAAGAACCAAAATCAAGATTCAAGCTTCAAGTCAAGATTGAGGGAGAAGCACATTAAGGAGTTACTTTGATTAGTTTTTCTTCTCTTTCTTTATCATTATGTTCTTGTTGATCTTTATAAATTGGTTTGATACTTTTGGTTTTGTGATAGGTTAAATTGTTCATCTAGGGTTAGACTATGTGAACCTAGTATGGATTTGGATTGTGTTAATTTTTAGTTTATGAACTTGATACATTCAATTAATTCATTTTATCTTATGTTTAATGCTTTCATTATACCTGATCAATATTTTGAATGATTGAGGAACCATGATAAACTCGACAGAGGGATTCATATGTTTAGCTTAGGGTAGTTTGATGCATGTTCATAGGGTAATAATTATGAGTTCCATCTAGGATATATATATACCTAGGTGGCATGAATGGTATAATTTAGACTTGATCTTAATGAATTACTTTCTGATTTGATTACCATAGATATATAAGTGATTGTTAGAATGCGTAACATAGTCACTTGACCATCGACAGAGGCTTGTGATGAGATTAGTGTCTAAGCCAATCAATTGGTATTAAAGGATTAACTAAGTGGTTAATGAGTCAAATAAAATATTAGGGGATGAGTCAAAACTCTAGATTATCTTTATTTGTGAATTTTATCATTTACTTTTGTTCAGTTTAATTGATAAAGTAGATTAGTTAAATAAATTTCAGATTGTGATTTTTTGAATAAAAGTTAAGTAGGTACAATTTCAGTACTTGATTTATAGAATTAGATCACATAGTTCTTGTGGGATCGATATCTGAACTTAAAATCCTATATTACTTGATACAATAGCGTGCGCTTGCGCTTAACTAGTAAAGCATCAATCAACTACTTTCGTTAATGCCGTAGCCTTGGCCAATGAGAAAAATTTTGTTGATGCTTTAGTTTTCAAGCAACTCACTGATTTCGTTGTCAATGATTCTAAATTTGTTTCCAATTAGAAGAGATAACATATTTTAAATCAAAGCTTTTGGAGTTCTTGCAGTGCTATGTTCGACTTTCTGATAGGAAAAAGGTTCAGACTCATTGGCTAAAGGATTCCTTTCATAAGAGGGTTGATAGGTACTAGTGTTTTGCACTTATCTCCTTTAGTAATGATGATTCGAGTCTTGATGGGGTGGAGGATTCTGATATTGTATTTGAGTTTGATGATAGTAATGATTCCCTGGGACAACCAGTTTAATGATAATGATGATTCTTTCGAACAGCCAAAAGCTAGTCTTACTATTCCTCTTCCTGGATTATTTTCTCAAAAGGCATTGGTAAGTCTTTTTGTTTATTTTGTACTTTTTTTTTGTTTATTTGCTATTGTTATTCAATGTAATATCTTTTTTTATTTATTTTTTAGGATTTTGGAAAATAATGGAAGGGGAAAAGTTCTGCTTAAAAAGATGTTCCTGCTGAAGTCATCCCACTAAAGGGTGTTTCTTAGATATTTCATTCCTTTTTTATACTTTCTAATTTCAACTTTGTTACTTCTAGGTTTGCTAGTACTCTTCTTAGAGGTACATGTTTACTTTGATTGATGAATGTGTTTTAAGATCTTTTTTGGATACTATACTTGTTAGGGTCGGTGTTTACGTGCCATCCCTGAATGTACATATATTTGTGTATTTATACAAGTGTACATCCCATTAAATCTCTAATACCCATTTATATGGTATTATGCATGTAACGTTATAGACATTGTAGATCTGAAGGAGTTCGGATCAGATCTAAAGAGTTTAGATAAGGGCTTATGGTTAGCCACACTGAGAGATATAATTGATAAATGTTAGTACAGTTAAGTGTTAGCTTGTTATAATACTCAGCAGATTCAAGAGTTGTAGCCTTGTCTGTAATAGGACATAGACTTGGGAATATACTAGTAATTGCATAGTTACAAGAGTTACAATCGGGTGCCAAGAAATACAAGTTGTGCAAGTATGTTCTCGAATAATAGTCCCTGATCTATTTCTGCCGATGCGGGTCTGTCGACGGATACTTTATATATAGATCAACATATGTCGTACCTATCGGGTATAGACGGTCATTCTTGATCGACTGTGAGCTTGGAGTTCTTATTGACATATGGGCTATCCAGTTAGGACTGGATATGGGACAAACTCACGAGGGCCTCCGATAGACATTCAATGTAAGCCGTCAATGGAGGGTCCTCTCGAGTTAAGTAGTATACGCGGTCCTTTGACCTGAGTGCCAAGGTGGGCTCGTAAGTGATCCACCATACTTTGGTTCTACACATGTCACAGACCTTTCATGGTGTGACCGCTGGGTGTCACTGGGTATGGTCCGATGCTTATGGAGTCCGATGCGTACAGATATGGGATCTGTTAGCTCTTATAGGGAGTTTGATATCCAGATGTTTCGAGACTATATCTCAGAAAATCTTGTGGCCACAAGTATCAATCCTGGGAAAGAGTTTCGTCAGGGTTGAACAATATGGCAAAAGAGTTTGCGCATATTGTTGATTGAGATACAAGTCTGGAGATAGGATATAGATGAGCATATGGGGATTTGACAGTGATAATTTATATCCCTATATATCCAGGATATCATGACGGAAGGACTATACTTATGCGTTGTAACCTCAGCTTGTATTGTTCAACGCGCTGATTTATGCATCCGTGACATGTGCGTGGGGCATTGCTCACGGACTCATGGAATAGTTCCATTTGACAAATTAGGCGTAGGACTTAGGGAGTCCCGCGATATGGAGTATACTTGTTGTGCACTCGGGCAGCATGTCGAATTAAATTATTTAATCCAGTAATATTCAGCACTTTCACGAGAATATGTGCGTGTCTGTATTTAAGTATTAAATACAACAATTAGTTAATAATTATTATTTACTAATTGTATTAGGATACGTAGCATATTGTGAACCCTCGGTTGAGTTTACCCAAATATGAGATTTGGTGGGACCCACTATGGGGTAAACTTGGTAACTATTTATGAGAGGCAAAATGATCATTTTTCAGTTTGATTATTTAATAGTTAAATAATCAAAATATCTTTCTTTTTTATAATATATAATATATTATTATATATAATTATTATTATTATATTATATATTATATATATATAAAGAAAGAAAGAGAGAAAGAAGCAAGAGAGTTTGGCCAAACGTTTGAGAGAGAAAGAAGAGAAGAAATGGAGAGAAAGAGAAGGAAGAAAGAAAGAAGAAGAAAAGAACAAAAAAAAAAGGAGGAGAAGAAATATGAAATTGTTTCATTTTTCTTTATGCTTCCATTTGGAGCAATTATGAATTGCTTCAAACTGTCCATTTCTTATTCTTTTAGAGAAAATGATGTAAATTCACTCCCGGCCATTTTGGGGATTAAGAGTTAATCCCAGGCTGAATATCAAGCTGTTGTTCTAGCTCACCAAGGCCACCGTGTTGGTGACTAGAATTGCACGCAAGTTGGTCTCCAGGAAAAATACGTGTATAACGTTACACGTTTAGTGAGTTCTCTAACCTTAT
This sequence comes from Ailanthus altissimus, assembly GCA_946807835.1. Classification (NCBI taxonomy): domain Eukaryota; kingdom Viridiplantae; phylum Streptophyta; class Magnoliopsida; order Sapindales; family Simaroubaceae; genus Ailanthus; species Ailanthus altissimus. The sequence goes on from OX327684.1 coordinate 16,210,468, forward strand.
TAATATATTAATGTGATTAATATATTTATTTATTATGTTTATTACAAAATTTATATTTCCGCTGCGTTAGGCAATAGACACAATAAGTGCATATGCATACACCCACGTGCCTAAGATCCTCCGCCAATAGTACTTACTAGTTTATTTTAAGACATATGTTGGGGTATGCTTTTAGAATGTATTTGGATGATTTTATACTTGACTCGATGAAGGTATACTTTTGATTGATGCTATAATACCTAGCGCAAGCGCACACTATTGTATAAATTAATATAGGAGTTAATGCCAAATATCGTTCCCACAGGGAATATATGATCTAATTCTTCAATCAATTACTAAAATTATGTCTACTCAACTTTTATTCAGAGAAATCTAAAATCTAAAACTTGATAAATTAATCTAATTCTATCAAATTAAACTAAACCTAAATAGAAAACAAATAAATGGTTAAACTCACAAATTGATAATAATATAGGGTATAGAGTCATCCCCTAGTATTTTATTTGATTTACTAATTTCTTAGTTAATCCTTTAATACCAATTGTTGGCTTAGACACTGATCTCATCACAAGCTAATGTCGATGGTTGAATAACTATATTACACATTCTAACAATCACCCATCTGTCTATGGTAATCAAATTAAAATGTAATTCATTAAGACCAAGTCTAAATTATGCCATACATGTCATCTAGGTATATGTATATCCTACATGAAACTCATAATTATTACCTTATGATGATGCATCAAAATATCTTAGGCTAAACACATGAATTCCTTTGTCAAATTTATCATGGGTCCTCAATCATTCAAAATATTGATCAAATATGATGAAAGCGCTAAGATTAAGTTTAATAGTTTAATAATTAAGAATTTATAAAATTCAACTACATACTAGGTTCACATAGTCTAACCTTAAATAAACAAATTTAGCTCATCACAAAACAAAGAGTATCAAGCCAATCCATGAATAATAGCAAGAATAAGAACATAAAAATAAGGAAAGCTAAGAAAAACTATTCAAGAAGATTCATTGATGTGCTTCTCTCTCTTTCTTGGCTTTCAATCTTCAATTTGAGCTTGAATATTCATTTCTTGGCTTTGATCTCTCAATTTTATTCCTGAATTTTTTCTCTAAAAGTTTTCCTCTCTAAAGTCTGTGTTTTGGCCCTTAAAAGAATGCTTTTATAGGTATGAGAAACCTTAGGGTAGAGGGCCTTCGAATTCAAGCCAAAAAACTACAGTGTCCACAGTTTTGGTATGAGTGATTGATTGGTGCTATAGTAGATAAGTGCAAGCGCACGCTATTGTATTAAGGAATGTAAAATTTTAAGTTCAAGTAACAATCCCTTAAGGATAATGTAATCTATTTCTTTTGATTAAGTGCTAAAATTGTATCTACTTAATTTTTATTCAGAAAACCAAAATTTGAAATAAAGTAATTAACTTAATACTTAACCTAAATAATACATAACAAAGAAATTAATTCACCAAAGGATAATAATTCTAGGGTATAGACTCATCCCCTAATATTTTATTAGATTCATTAGCCACTTAGTTAATCCTTTAATACCAATTGTTGGCTTAGACTCCAATCTCATCACAAGTCTCTGTTGATGGTCAAATAACTATATTACGCATTCTAAAAATTTCCTATATGTATATGGTAATCAAATTAGAATTTAATTCATTAAGAATAAGTTTAAATCATACCATACATGCCATCTAGGTATATGTTTATCCTAGATGAAACTCATAATTATTACATTATGATCATGCATCAAACAATCTTAGGCTAAATACATGAATCCCTTTGTCAAGTTTATCATGGTTCCTCAATCATTCAAAATATTAATCCGGCATAATTAAAGCATTAAAATCAATATAGAATGAATCAGTTATATATATTAAGATTAATAACTAAGAGTCAATGAAATCCAACTATATACTATATTCAATAATATATTAAGATTAATAACCTAAGATAATAAATTTAGCTCATCACAAAATGAAGAGTACCAAACAAATCTATGAAGAACAACAAGAACAAGAACAAGAACAAGAACATGATAATAAAGAAAGATAAGAAAAACTAATCAAGAAGATGTCTTGGGTTGGTTCTCTTTCTTCCTTAGCTTTGAAACTTCAATCTTGATTTCTTGGCTTTGATCTCTTAATTTTATGTGTGAATTGATTCTTTGTGTTTTTACCTCTCTCTACTCTTTATTTTGGTCCTCAAAAGAGTATTTTATAGCTATGAGAAATTCTAAGGGCGAAGGGCTTCGAATCCAAGTTGAAATAAGACTCAAAATGAGGGTTTTCTTCACTCAATATGAGGAGCTATTCTTTACCGGAGTGCCGCAGCCTAGGTAGTGGGCGCTGTGGCTCCCCATGTTTTGGAATTAGGCATTGCAGTACTTGGCCTTGGGCGCTGCAGCGCCCATGCATGTTTCACCTTGTCTCATAAAATCACCGTATCTCTTTCGATTTGCGTCCATTTTACCTCCCATTTATGATAAAAAAAATTACAATTAAATATTCAAATATTTATGATTTGGAGCAAAATATGAAAGTTGGAGACTAAATATACTAGTACATGTATGCCTTTATTAGATACCCCAAAACTTAAGACTTTACTTATCTTTAAACCAAACAAAGATAAACATTCATAACTTATTCATAACTTTAAAAAAAAGACTAAAAATTAAAAATAAGCCTTGGTCGATTTGACAATCATCATTATTGTCTCAAAGGTGGTGAAATATCACAAGTCTTTTTAGAACTTAATAAACAACTTTTAATAACTCCTTATACCATTCATTAAGATCTTTATTCTCCCTTATAATTAATCACTTGTGTGTATATGAGTGTAATTAGCAAGTAAATAGTTAAATGAAATTAGGTTTACTCAATACTTAAGAGAGTACATAAATATGATGTCTCGGTATATTTTATTTTGTGATGATACTACTATAAGCTTGCTGTTCACACTACTTCTCACTAATATAGAAATACACATGTCTAGAGATCTATTTATGACTTTACTTAGTTTGTAACATAAGGCTAAGGTCAAGGTGGGATATAAGGATAAATGTGAAGATCAAATCACACCATGAACACTTAATCATTACCTAAAACCTTCTCGATTCTTTTTCTTTTTCTTGATTTAACTCATCCCTAAACTTATTATATTCTAATCTTTCTTTTAATCACACTTGCAAAGAATTTATTCTTTTCTTAAGCTGGGGGTATTTATGCATTTAAGCTCTTTTTCTTTTCTTAACTTCTTCTTTTCTTTTTATGTACCCTAAAACTTAGATTGATATACACCTTTAAGACTTAATTCTTTTCATTGCAGTACCATTTTTACATCACTACAACCTTTTTTTAAATAATATTTCTAAGTAAACTCAAGGTTTATAGTGTTACCGGTAGATTTCAGGATAAATAAACTTAAAGTCTTAAGGCTTATAATGTGGTTAAACAGAAAAAGGGTATTTTGGCTCAAACAGGGTAACTAGGGATAAATATACATATAAGGTAGGCTAGAAAAAGCTCAATTAGTGTCCAAAGATGGCCTTATGTCATTTTTATATTCATGTATTTCCTAGAATTTCACCTTAAGTATTGGTCTTTGAGACTGGTCTTTGAGACTGTGGTGCACTACTTAAGCATAAAGTATTTCTAAGCAAAACAATTCAATTAATACATACTTATCTCAATGTGCTCAAGAATACGTGATTACAAATAAGCTTGAATTCCATTCAAGATTCATGATATAAGAATTATCTCAAGTGTCTATTATTTTCTAAAAATTTGTGAAAATAAATTTAGCTAATATTCTATTCTTATAATGGACTAATGATCATCTTCTCAATCAAAACTTAATATTAAAAAAAAAATTACTCTACAAGATAACCAATCAAATCACACAGCAAAATAAATGCAAGTTATGTGTTCTCACCCCCAAACTTAAATTAAACATTATCTGCAATGTCTAAAAATAAAATTAAGAGTAAGAAAAACTGTTTTAGTTGTTGATGTTGAAACCTTGCAGCATTGTTTCTATTAATGGGACTGTGATTTTCTTTGCTCTCATGCTTGCAATGGCTCTTACTACTTCTTTAAATACTCATCTTGCTGTTTTATTCCTAAAAAGAAAATAAAATAACATAACTAAAACTAAAAATAAGCAAATAAAAATAAAATTAACCTAAGTTGCCTCCCAAGAAGCGTTTGATTTAATGCTATCGGCTTGGCAGAGCTCTTTCTACTTTTATGGAGGATCAAAGTTAATGATGGAAGCATCTTTGTATGTGAACTTGCTGGGCTTCCTCTCATTTGACTTCCGCATCTTTTTATTTCAATTTTAGACAACAACTTATTCTTTTTTCTTGTGCTTCTCCAGAAAGATTTGAATCTTAGACTGGTAAAATGGTTCTTCTATACCCTTCTCTTCCATCCTCTCATCGCACTGCTTCTTTTTCTTTTTTTTCTTTCTTTTCCTCCTATACTTTAACGCCTTCTTTTTTATGTGAGGATTCAACATCTCCATGTCTTTAAGCTCTTGGGAATTAGGTGGTACTACATAAATGCTGCACATGTAAAGTAATATAGTGTGCATATGACTCTTTGTTACTGGTATATTCTACTATATTATCACTATGTGCACCTTAAAATGTTGCTGCACTTTAATACCAGTTTCTGTACGTTATCTTGTTGAAAATTCCGTACTTTTATGACATTCTACACTATTTTCTAGACTGGCATACTATTGATTTTCTATTTCAGCACTTGTTTGACACTTCTGTAGCTTTTGAGAAAAATAAATAGGCAGTTTATATGCCTACACTTCATGTTTTTGCACTTCTCATTTATACTTGATGGTGGTGGTGTGGATGTATTCTCTTGTAATATTGTATCACTCCTTAAGTTGATAGGTTGACATTGCTCTACATTTCTTTTTGAATTTATCTTAGTATCACTTGGTAGAGTGTCTTGAGGTCTCATATTAATTGTAGCAGCAAGTTATCCCATTTGGACATTTAAATTCTTCAATAACATTGAATAATTCTATAAAATGGCATCGTTGAACTACAAATATGCATAAACATGTATTCAAAAGCTGGCTTCTTTCCTTTTGGTGGCGGGAATCCTAGAGGATTTATTAGTCTAGATGGCCTCTCTTGGTTGTAACGCCAAGAGAAGTTTGGATGATCTCTTCACCCTGAACTATAGAATTTGAATTGTGGATTAGGTCATTGTCAGTTAAAATTTCTCATAAAATTTGCTTCCATGCACCACCCATTCATGTGATTATCACCACAAAAGTTGCATGTCACTTGTTGGGTTTTGACGGCGTTCAATGCATCAAACCTTTTAGATAATAAATTGAATTGTATTGTCAATACAATACATCAATATCATATACATTAACGACTCTCTTAGGTGTAACTCCTTAGTTGGCCATTGGTAACTATTTGATGACATCTCTTTCATTAGATCATAAGCCTTATCCATGAACTTATTCAATATAGCTCCTTCAACAGTGGTATCGACAATGGTTCTCAAATGACCTACTAATCCATTGTAGAATATTTAGGCTAATAGCCATCTAGGGACTCTATGATGAAGACACTTCTCAATATGTCCTTGTAGCATTTCCAAGCCTTATGTAATGTCTCTCCATCAATTTGATTAAATAAAGTGATGTCATTCCTTATCTTTAATGGTTGAAAAAACTTGGCTAAGAATTATTGTGATAAATCTTCCCATGTTGATATAGATCCTATTGGTAATGGCATCAACCAACTTTTAGCTCTGTCTTTTAAGGAGAAAGGAAATAATCTTAATTTGATGGCATCATCAAAGACTCCGTTGTGCTTAAAGGTATCACAAATTTCTAAAAAATTTATGATATGCATGTTTGGATCGTCATTGGGAGCTCCACTGAATTGTACAGTCTTTTTCAGCATTTTAAAAATATTTAGCTTGATCTCAAAGTTGTTGGCAATGAGAGTTGATTATCGAATACTAGATTACACTCCATTGGTAGTTGGGACAACATACTCTCTCAACGCCCTCTGTGGTATCATAGGCTCAAAGATGGGATTGTTGATGTTAGTATTATTTTTCTCCATAGTATGATCTATCAAAGAAAAATAAAAAGAAAATCAAAGTAAACGCAAGAAGATTAAAAAAAATTAAAAATCTGAATTAAAAGTAAGTATTTTGGTATTAGTATTGATCTAAAGAATATATAGAAATAGTCTCCGGCAACAGCACCAAAAACTTGATTAGTGCTATAGTAACTAAGCACAAGTGCACGCTATCTTATCAAGTAATATATGATTTTAAGTCCAAGTATCGATCCCTCAGAGACTATATGATCTATTTTTTTTAATCAAGTACTAAAATTATATCTACTTAACTTTTATTCAGAAAACTAAAATCTAAAATCAAGTAATTAACCTAATACTTAACCTAAATATCACATAACAAAGAAATCAATTCATCGAAGGATAATAATTCTAAGGTATAGACTCATCCCTAATATTTTATTAGATTCATTAATCACTTAGTTAATCCCTTAATACCAATTGTTGGCTTTAGACTGTAATCTTATCACAAGTCGATGTTGATGGTCGAGTGACTATATTATGCATTCCAACAATCACCTATCTGTCTATAGTAATCAAATTAGAATGCAATTCATTAAAATCAAGTCTAAATCAAACCATACATGCCAACTAGTTATATGTCTATCCTAGATAGAACTCATAGTTGTTATCCTGTGATCATGCATCAAACTATCATAGGTTAAACAGATGAATCCCTTTGTCAAGTTCATCATGGTTCCTCAATCATTCACAATATTAATCAGGTATAATGAAAGCATTAAAATCAAGATGAAATAAATCAATTATATGTATTAAGATTAATGACTAAGAGTTAATGACATTTAACTACATATTAGGTTCATATAGACTAACTGTAATATCCAATCCCTATTAGTAGTATTGGCACCTAAATTTTGGTATAGAGTAATAAAGACACCGTAGGGTTACCCGATTCTAACCCTATTAGAAATTTTTTTATTATGGTGTGTGTGAGAGATATTAGACCTAATTTGGTAATTTCACACTTGGTCGGAGCGTTGGACCACCCTAGAATATTTTTGAAATTTTTCTCTATTGGCTTGAAAAAGAAAATTTTAATTTACTTCATAAATTTTCATTTAAGAGTTATGTATGGAACAAGCCTTTATTGAGAAACACAATCCATGTGTTAGAGAATGAACAAATTAGAGACAATTTCATGGATTGCTAAGTTGGAAGTCTAGTTAGTTCATTTGACTATTCTAACTAAATAGTTAGAAAGGAACCAATTAAATCCTTCTATTTGAACTAATGAAAAATTAGAAATTTAGAGTAAGTTGAGGGGCAAATTGGACAATTGAGAGAGCACTATATAAAGGCAAAATTCTGTAGAATTTTTTAGAGAGGAAAGCATAACATCTTAGAGCTTAAAAGAGTGAAAATTTCGGCCAAGTGAGGGATGACACTGCTACAATAAAACCCAAAGTGATTTCATGATTTTTCATGCTTGATCAAGCCAAAATAAAGCCAACCACAAGTTTCTAAGATCAATTGAAGCTTTCATTAGTGAAAATCCAAGAGAAAGAGGTAAGAAAAACCTTGTTTTGTAATGATGATGTGAGAATTTTCAAGATTTCTTCAATTGATGTTTTATGGGAATTATTGATATAAGTTGAGTTGAATTCTAGTATGGAGCTTGAATGAGTCATCAAATTGAAGAAACTATTAAGGTAAGAATTAGGGTTTTAGATGACTTTGATGTAGAACATTCAATTGAATGTTATTAGGGCATTAGAATGAAATTGACTTTATTTTGATGCTATTGGAACACGAAATTGAGAAAAGAAATGTGTTGGGTGGTGGATGTAAATTCTGCCACTTTAGGGAAGTTAGGGTTGAGTTGTGTTTTGGTTGAATTGTAGTGTATAAATGGTACCTTATGTAAATTGAATGTATATGGTTAATGGAAAATAAAAAATGAAGAAAAAGGAATATAATTGTCCAATTTGGAAAGGTGAAGGCCAATTATGTCCAACCAAAGTTATAGGGTGTTAAGAAATTTTAGGGCGTCGGATGGTGAAATAGATAAGATTGAATGGCTTCGTAAATAAAAATAGGAAAATAGTATCCATCCAGATTTTGTATGCCAATTAGGGCGTTTAGTAGTTAAATGAGATTCTAACATTTGAATTGGTTCTAAATGTCATTTATGGCATGTAGGTGAAGAAAATTGAGACCGGTAATGGGAGGAGAAATTTGGAGCGAAATTAAGCTCGGAGCGGTTGTGAGTGATCATCTGTCATTTTTTTATCTTCCGTTTATTATGTTTCCGTATAGTAAAATTGTATGTTTTATGAGCTTTTAATGAATAAATATAATTTACGATCTTGATATATATCCATAGATATGCATTTACATGTTCGAATTAAGAAATAATTTTAAAACTTCTACATTAGTTTCAAAGGCCATTGGTACCTTCAGATTGTAGTGGTAGTGATGGTTTAAGACTCGGCCGGTATATCCCGTGCACATAGGTAGGTTTTGGGGGGTGTGTCACTAACTCCGGGAAGTCGGGTTATCGAGTCATGTGAGTTGCTTTATGTGTACGGGATATTGTCTCGCCATATGTATGCGATATAGGATTTCGCTGCATAGCCAGTGAGATGTCACAGTGGGTATTGCTAATTGAGATGCCTTGTGACCTACTCACACGTAGGGTACTAGTTAAGTCGCTGCGTGCGTATAAAGCTTTAGGGTTACCATTGGTACAGTTTAGAAAGAAAATGGCCGAGCGAGAGCTTTAATAGTTTTCGATCTATCGATCGCATATTATGTATTTATATGTACAAGCTAGTTATTATGTCTTATAGATTTTGGATATTATTTTTCGAAGATGTAAATAAAACCCGCTCGATAAGATTTCATCAGCATATGATGTTGAAACTATTTTACCGCTTTATATAAGTTTTAGAAGCATTATTTATACATGTCTTTTAGAATTTAATATTTATGCAAAATTTTATTTTTATTTGAAATTTTAAATGCACTCACTGAGCTCCTTTAGCTCACTCATTTTGTGTTTTATGTTTTTTAAATTCCCATTTCAGGTGCAAGTCTCGGTACACAAGCTGCTGATTCTTCTATTGCTGATTAGTGGGCCAAATCTAAAGATTATTTTGTAAATGTGCTAAGTAGCATTTCTTTTTTGTTTTTTGCATAGTAGTTATCGACTTGTGTATTTGTACATATGTTTTGACAAATGAGAAGAGGTTTTGATATTATGATGATTGTTTTAATTTTTTTATAGTATGCTAGTTTTATGATCAAAATAAAATTATTGAGTTGTGTTAGAATTAGTTTTGAAAAGAACCGGAGGTCCTATTTGGTAGTATTGAAAAACAGTTTGAAATAGAAGTGAAATTTCTTTGTAGTTTTTATATTGGATTTCAGAAAATAGGAGAAACTCTGCCTATTTTTTTTAAAAAATTTAAGAAGTCAATTTCACATATATTCTCGAATTTGCTCAGTAATAGTAAGAATTAAAAAGTGGTTCGCTTCGCAGAATTTCTCAATATATACAGTTAAATTTTGAGAAACTTCTATCGGGGTGCCCGGCAGGGCCACTGGAACCTACAGTAGAAGGTCTTGGGGCGGGTCTTGTCACTAACCTTTAGATAAACAAATTTAGTTTTTCTTATCTTTCATGATAATAAAGAAAAATAAGAAAAACTAATCAAGAAGATGTCTTGGGTTAGTTCTTTCTTTTCCTTGGCTTTTAATCTTCAATCTTGAACTTGAATATTAATTTATTAGATTTGATCTCTCAATTTTGTGTATGAATTATTTCTCTATATTTTTGCCTCTCTCTAGTCTCTGTTTTGGCCCTCAAAAGAGTGTTTTTATAGCTATAAGAAATCCTAGAGGAGAGGGGCTTTGAATCCAAGTCAAAATAGGACTCAAAAAGAAGGTTTTCTCACTTATCGCATTAGTGCCGCGACGCCAACACTTAGAAAACATGAGGAACTGTTCTTTGTCGAGGCACCACAATGCTAGGCAGTGGAGCTACGACGCCCCACGTTTTGGAATTGGGCGCTATGGCGCCCAACCTTGGGTGACACAATGCCCAGGCTTTTTTCCTTGGATCTCATAAAATCATCGTATATCATTTATTTTGTGTCTGTTTTGCCTCCTGTTTATTCTTATGTGTCATATTTTTTGTCGCGCACCTATTTATGATCAAAAGCACAATTAAATAGTCACGTATTCACGATTTAGAGCAAAATACAAATGTTAGGGACTAAACATACTAGTACATGTATGCTCTTATCGCTACAGCGCCCAGCCCTAAGTTCCTGCAGTGGCGTAAATTAAGCACATCTCACTCGTTTCTCGTATGATTTGACTTCCATTTATTGCTATTCATTACACTTTCCCTCGTGCACTTATTATGATTAAAAGCATAATTAAATAGCCAATTATCCATAAATTAGAGTAAAATACGAAAGTTTAAGACTAAATATACTAGTGTATGTGTGCCCATATCAACTTTTGATATACTTTGAGATGTATTGGATGGATTTTATGTTTAGATTGAAAAGAGTATACTTGATGTGTATTGAATGTCACTTTAGGTAAATTTGAGATGTATAGTGAATGTTAATCATATGTGCAACCTTTTTTTTTTCTTTTTTAAGAAGTATTCGAAGGACTTTTCTAACTTTTATCTTATTTTTGTTCTCTTATTTTTTTTTATAGTGAATTCCTTTAAGATATGCATACTAAGCATATTTTTTTTATTATTTGTTATTGGATGAATATAATCTGACTTTTGTTTGTCAGTTGTTATATTTGAGATTAAAAATGTATTACAAGTGTAAATAAATAGTGAATATTTTTTCACTCTAGTATTTTTATCGTGTGATATGAGTATTCCCTTTTTCTTTTTGTCTACGTGACTTATTTAGTCACATTTTGATTGAATTTAGTTGTACGACTCTTCATCTTCTTGAAAGTATGATATGATGTATCGCCTTATTAATTGTGTATGTAGTTAATTTTGACCACCTTTTTTATTGTAAGATTTAATCACTTATCTTTCAACTTTGCATACGCGATATGACTAGTTATCTTTTTAGCTATGCGTATGCGATAAGACTAGTTTCTTTTTTTTTTTTTATGAGTGTATAGCATAATTAGTTATCTTTTAATTGTAAAAATTATTTTGTTGTCTTTTTTATTGTGCAACTTGTTTAGTCACCTTTTTAATCATGCGACTTGTTTAAGTCGTCTTTTCATTTTAATTGTGCGAGACGATTGATCTTCCTTTGATTTTAATTGTGTAACACAATTAATCGTCTTTTGAATATACAAGATAATTATTTGTCTTTTAACTTTAAATGTGCGACATAATTGATTGTCTTTTTTTGAACTATGTGTATGTGATAAGAGTAATCGTCTTTGAGTTATGATTATGCGACATGACTAATCGGCTTTTTGATGTAATGGTATGACATACACAATCGTCTGTTGATAATAAGGGTGCAATGTACTCAATCGTCTTTTAATTATGATGTTGCGATATAATTAGTTGTCTTTTTATCGCGTGACTTATTTAGTGGGATTTTAATCATACAACAAGTTTTGTTATAATATAACTTGTTATTTTATTGTTTGTTTTTAATCTGCAAAATTTCATTGTCATGATATGATTGTGAAGAGAACAACTTGTATCTTGTGCAAATAATTTTTTCTAATAACATTTTATTTGGAAGCTCTCGTGAATAGGTATTTTGCGAGACGTTGATAATTTGTAATTTGCAAGGTTTCATAACTTGTATGATTTAGCTATTTGCGGGATTTGGCTATTCACGTACTTTAGTAACTTGCATTTTTTTAACTTAAGTGCGTCTTTTTGCTTTTATGAAAATTGTGTATTCAAGATTTGCAAAATTTTCTCTTCGCACTTTTATTTATGAGGCAAAGTTATTCTTGCTTTCTGATCATGGTTTATTTACTCATGCTATTGTCAAATCAATTCAGGTTCGTAATCTGTGGCTTTTTTTTTATAATAAAAAATGAGTGTTCAACATGCTTGGTCGTCTTTTGACTTGATTGTATGACATACTTAGTCATATTTTAATTATAAGAGTGCAACATACTCAGTCGTCTTTTGATTATGAGAGCAGGACATACTCAGTTGTCTTTTGATTGTTTAACGAGTTACGTTGTAATGTAAGTTATAATTTTGTTGTTTCACTTCTTTTAGATATAAGATTTTATTGTCAATATATAATTATAAATAGAATAACTTGCATCTTATGCAGCTAATAATTTTTATTTGAAAGCTTTGCATAGATGTGCACTTTGCAAGATTTTATTGACTCACATGGTTTAATAGCTAGCGTGCTTTGTGACTTGCGTAATTTTGGTAACACGTGTGCTTTGAAAACTTGCATGCTTTGTCAACTCACATGATTTGGTAACTCTCAAGATTTGACAACTCGTTTATGTTTATTTGCTTTTCTTTACCTCATGCGATTCTTTCTCTTTTGGAACCTCTGAAACCAATTGTAATTGCTATTTAGAAAAGTTTTGTATCTTATTTGATACAGATGGCGATGTAAAAATCTATAAGTTATGAGCATGTAACCTGACTAGTCGTCTTTTTTATTTTAGGTATGTGACATAATTAATAATTTTATTATTATTATAGACTTGCGACATAATTAGTCGTATTTTAACTATGAATGTGCAATATAATTAGTCGTCTCATGAATATAAAATTTGAAATATAATTAATCTTTTTCAATCGTGCGACTTGTTTAGTCAACTTTTGATCATGCGACTTATATAGTTGTCTTTTAATTATACGACTAGTTTTAGTCGTCTTTTGGTTTTGATTGTGCGACGCAATTTTTTGTCTTTTGGTTTTTATCATGCAACATAATTAGTTGTCTTTTGATTTTAAGTGTATGACACGATTGGTCATTTTTTGATTCTGATCTTGCAACATAATTGGTGATCTTTTGATTATGAATATGCGACATAGTTTGTCATCTTTTAATTATGAACATGCAATGTACTTAGTCATCTTTTAACTATGGATATGCGTCGTGATTAGTCATCTTATAAGTATAAATGTGTGTTGTGAGTAATCGTCTTTTGATTATAAATATGCAACATAGTTTAATCATCTTTTGACTATGAATTTACAACGTGATTAGTCATCTTATGAGTATGAATGTGTGATATAATTAGTCATCTTACGATATGATGGTGCGATATGATTAGTCATCTTTTGATTTGGTGGTGTGATATGATTAGTCATCTTTTTTATTTTAAGTAAGCAACATAATTAGTTGTCTCTTGATATTGAATGTATGGCATGATTATTCGTATTTTAAATGTGATAATACGATGTACTCAGTCTTCTTTTAATTATAATAGTGCGATATAATTAGTCGTCATTATATTATGCTAGTAAAACATACTCAGTTGTCTTATGATTATAAGGATGCAACATACTCAGTTGTCTTTCAATCATGAGTGTGCGACATACTTAGTCTTCTTATGTTTATAAGTGTCCGACATACTCATTTGTCTTTCAATTATTAATATGCGACATACTTAGTCATCTTATGATTATAAGGGTGTGACATACTGAGTCGTCTTATAATTATAAGGGTGCAACATATTCAATCGTCTTATGATTATAGAAGTACAACATACTTAGTTGTCTTATGATTATAGAAATGCAAATACTAAGTCGTCTTATGATTATAAAGTTGTGACATATTTAGTTATCTTTTGATTATGAGGATGCGACATACTCAATCGTCTTATGATTATAAAAATATGACATGTTCAGTCGTCTTTTGATTATGAGAATGCGACATACTTAGTCATCTTTTAATCATACGACTTATTTAATCGTCTTTATAACTATGCAGCGAGTTATGTTGGAATGTGATTTATAGTTTTACTGCTTGCTTTTAATTGCAAGACTTTTATTGTCATGATATATCTATAGCAAAAATGTCTTATGTCTTGTATATAAAATAATTTGCTAACAACCTTTTATATGCAGCGAGTTATGTTGGAATGTGATTTATAGTTTTACTGCTTGCTTTTAATTGCAAGACTTTTATTGTCATGATATATCTATAGCAAAAATGTCTTATGTCTTGTATATAAAATAATTTGCTAACAACCTTTTATTTAAAAGCTTACATAAATATGTACTTAGAAGGACTTTGATAACTCTCAACTCGCAAGATTTGACAACTTATGAGATTTGACCTCGTGTTTCTTTTTGTTTTTGGTGAGGCTTGCATCATCTAGTTGACCACTAGTAGTAAGAACTTATGGTTGATTAAAAACTTTATCTATTGTTCTCTCAAAGTCGTTTTGGGAGGAAACTTTGCATGTTGGTTAAAACTGCTTTTCTAAGAGCTTTGAGTATTCTATCCACAATGGTATTACAATTATATCTATCAAAGTTGTTTATGAAAATACTATTTTGGTGGGCATCATTATTATTGCTAGGCCTGCCATATATACACAATATGTTTATTGTTAGGGTTGGTACTTACATGTCATCCCTGAATGTATATATACTTATATATTTATACATGTGTACATTCTCATTAAATTGCTAATACTTATTTAAATAGTACTATGCAATGTAACATTGCAGACATTGTATGATCTGAAGGAGTTCATATCTAATCTAAAGGAGTTTAGATAAGAGCACATAGCTAGCCATGCTGAGAGATATAAATGCTAAATATTAGCACAACTAATTGTTAGCTGGTTATAAGACTCGACGAAGATCCAAAGTTAGAACCTTATCTGTAATGGGATATAGACCATGGAATATGCTAGTAACTACATAATTGCAAGAGTTGCAATCAGGTGCTAGGAAATGTCGGTTGCGCAAGTATGTTCTCGAATATTGTCCCTGATATATTTCTACTAATGTGGGTCTATCAATGAATACTTTTATATAGATCAGCATATGTCGTACCTATAGGGTATAGATGGCCGTTCCTAGCCGACTGTGAGTTTGGAGCTCGTATTGACATATAGGTATCCAGTTAGGACTGGATATGGGACGGACTCATGAGGGCCTCCAATAGACACCCTATGTAAGCCGTCAATAGAGGGTCATCTCGAGTTAAGTAGTATACGTGGTCCTTTGACCTGAGTGCCACGGTGGGCTTGTAAGTGATCCACCATACTTTGGTTTCACTCATGTCACAGACCTTTCATGGTGTGACCGCTGGGTATGGTCTGATGCTTATGGAGTTCGATGTGTACAGATATAGAATTCGTCAGCCTGTATAGGGAGTTAGACATCCAGATGCTTCAAGATTGTATCTTAAAAAGTCTTGTGGCCATAAACATTAATCTTGGGAAAGAGTTTCTGCTAGGGTGGAACAATATGGCAAAAGAGTTTGCACATATTGTTTAGTGAGATACAAGTTTAGAGATATAATATGGATGAGCACATGAAAATTTGACGGTGATAATTTATATCCCCGCACATTTAGGATATTATAACAGAAGGACTATACACATGTGTTGTGCCCTCAGCTTGGATGGTTGACGCGCTGATTTGTATTTCGTGATGTATGTGTGGGGTAATGTTCACAAACTTATGGAGTAGTTCTATTTGACGAATCAAGCGTGGACCTACGGAGTCCAGCGATATGGAGTACACTCCATATCGCACTGGGGCAGCGCACCAGATTAAATTGTTTAATTTAGTAATATCTAGCACTACTACGAGAATGCGTGCGTGTCTGTATTTAAGCGATAAAAATAACAATTAGTCAATAATTATTATTTACTAATTGTATAATGACATGTGATACATTGTGGACCATCGGTTGAGTTTACCTAAGTGTGGGTTTGGTGAGACCTGCTAGGTGTAGACTTGGTAACTATTTATGAGGGGTAAAATTGTTATTTCACATAATAATTATTTAATTGTTAAATAATTATAAATATCTCATTATAATATATTATTATATTATAATGTAATTTAATTCTCAAGCATTATTTTTATATTATATTATCATTTATTATAATAATATTATTTTTCTATAATGGTGGCCATGTGTAATTTTTTATTATTATAATATTATTATTTAATATATGTGAGATATATATGTGTGAATCGAGAGAAGGATTTGGTATGTTTTCATTTAGTTGTTGTTTTGCTTTAAGAAGCAAAGATTGTTGTTTCTTGAGCAAATTGGTGGCCAGCCAAATAGTAAGCAAAATTAAAGGGATATAAATCCATTTAAGGATTAATTTCAAGTGTTGAAATTAATTATGTTGCTTGCATTTAATGGCTACTAGTTACAACAACACAGAAATTTATTTTATTGATAAAAGATTTGATCAAGAGAAAAATAAATTCAAAGGATTTAAGAGTTAAACCCAGTGCTGGATTTGGAGCTGCTGTTCTACCTTACCAAGCCCACCGAGTTAGTGACTAGAACAGCCAAGGAGTTGGTCTCCAGGCAGACTCATAAGATACACGTGTAAAACGTTACACGTTTCGGTAATTTTTTAACCTTTCAAATAAATTAATATGATTAATATATTATTTATTATGTTTATTGTATGATTTAATTATTCTGCAACGCTAAATATGTATGATATACGTATTTTATGCAATAAATATCATTGCATATGCATACACCTATATATATTAGATACTCGAAAAAAAATGGTATCAATGCCTGAGTTGAGATATTTGGGTGTTGTTTGAGTGAATGGATGTATAAAGCCCAGTGTAAATGTTGCGTTTTAAGTGTTGAAACAGGCATGCCAAAAAAGGGAGCACTGAGTGCCGCAGACCTGGCTATGGAGGTTCTGCCTCTCTCGCCGTAATAAAGAAGGGTGAGCATCGTAGCGCTAGTAACCCGGCGCTGCGACGGTGATACTATTCAATTAAACAGTAACAAATGAATAGTATTTGTACTATTCACAACTACAGTAATTTTAAATAGTGTTTTAAAATTAATTTGAATGTGTAGGTTTATAAGATGTAATGATAAATGTTATCTGTCTATATTATAAATCAGGGTTTATGAGACGAGTGATAAAAGTTATCGGTCTGTATTATAAATCAGGATTAATTTTTCTGTGTTGATAACCACAATTGGAGTCTTACTGGTAGGGGTTGGTTGTGTTTGTATAGAAAAATTGATTAATTAAGAATCATCCTCTCAATGAGATGAGAACTTTGGATAGAAAGGAAAAATCTCTCTTAATCAGATTGAATAATATTACATTATAAGATAATATTTTATTATGATCCGTCTTGTCAATATGGTATTAGACGAGTCACGTCAGCTTTTTTCCAATATTGCTACAACGTGAAGGACTTGGTCAGTTGAGCTTGGACTATACCGGTTAAACATGAGATGAGACAAATATATGCGAACGTATTGCCTAATATTACTACAACATGAGGATAGTATCAGTAACATATATTTGATTATTGACAAGTTAATCTGGAATACACTTATCCAATATTGCTATAGCGTGAGAATAAGGTGTATTGAGAATCAAGTGGTAAGAGTTGCATGAAATGCAATTGACAAGTGTTGTCTACCAGTTGGGTTTACAAAGGCTAATATTGCTACAGCTTGAGGTCCGAGTAAATTTCAATGGGCTCTACTTCCCACTGTATAGTTTAAAAGAGTTTAAACTATCATTTTTCCGTTCGAGAGATTATTAGGATTATATGAAGCAACGGAAGGGTGTTTTAAATTGAAAAATGTATAATTGTTATACCCATGGTTTAAAATATTTTATTAGTAATTTAATGGCTATTTCGTTTACATCTCGCGGAGATTTTTAGCCTATCAAGTATAATGGCCACTACGAAGTAGTTGGTGTGTATAGTTGATGCAGTCCAACTCAAGGGTACTAGGAATTACTTTGACCGAAAAATGAATCTAAGAAATGTTTTGAATTCAGAAGGTCTTGAATTTATTTTTTATCAGAGTTTGCCGTAAGGTATTTCTGATAATACTTCTCTAGAGGATATAAATAGAGGGGGTGTGACCTTATTTGTTCAGGGGGCTTCATCTTCTACTCTAAGTAAATCTGGTGAGACCAGATATGTGAGGAGAAGAAGATAAAGCAGATACCTAGGATAAATCCTTAAAGGCAACATTTATCCAAAGATCAACAAGAGAGCAATGTAGATGGAAAGTATTTCGATTGCAGTAAGGTTGAGTATTGGAAATCCCTTTACCTAGAAGCCTTATAATTGTCAAGAAGACTCCCATAGGTTTGTGTTTAATAGACATAGACATTTATATGGCATATGATACCAATTCATGCTGGGTATAAGATACCGCATATACCTTTCATATTTGTAATATGTTGTAAGGATTGAGAGATACTATAATGCAATAACTTGTAGAAGTAAGGTTAAGAGCAGGAAATGGTGATTTCTTGTAGGTTCAATTTATTGGACAAATTAACTTACTTCTTACACATAATACAATAGTTGTATTGCATAATTAGTATAATATCCTAAACACCATTTGACAAATTATGTCCCTTCCTGTACTTGACAGTGAAAGATATCATATGAATATTTAGAATTGTTCCTTATGTTCATGTGATGTGAATGATATTTTATTAGCTGAATGTCAGTTAATAAATGGACATAACATACAATTAGAAATGTCTGTAGATCAAAATCCTTAAATAATACGGAACTATGACATGTGAGATTAGGTCAAATAGGTATGAGACGCCTAACCCGTCTGGTTAAAGATGGTTGAATACCTAATCTGACCATAAAGATTTAACCAATCTATTAATAATATATTCATAGAGATAACCAAACATACCAGAATGTACATCACATCCCTTCGATTAGATTGAGATAATGAGTACATTAACAGTATGTTTTTTATTTGTTTAAAGAAAAATGAAATTCTTACTCACTATAGTCCTCCAAGTACTTCACAACGTAATGATGTTTTAGAGAAGAGGAATCAAACTTTATTAGAGATGGTCCGATCGATAATGAGTATTTTTTATCTATATATGTGAGAATATACTTCAAATATAGCTGCTTATTAAGCAGAGTTCCATTAGAAGATGTTCCTTCCATTCCGTATGAGATACGAAAAAGAAGGAAGCCGAATCTTAGATTATGTTAATACTTGAAGCTGTCTTGCTGACGTAAGAGTTACGCAGTAGGGTATCTTATTTTTTAATAGTTACTAAATAGGATAAATAAGCACATAAGGGGTACAAGTATAGGTTTATTATGTATCCTATGAATTTAATAGGATACTAGTTCTATGATTCAGAAAAATGAAGTATGTTTGTTTCTCAATATACCACTATTTTATAAGGAAGAGTTTCTCATAGATCGTGGGAATCATAGAAAGATTGAACTTGGTGAAGTCAATCTAAAAATCAAGATGAGAACTCATGCTGAATTAAGCAGTGATCTTTTAGCACACTTTCCAGTAGGTCGGAAAGGATTTTTAGGTCGCCTGTTAGGTATGTTTAGTGCCTAAAGGTGAACTTGGAGTTTTCTTGGTAGAAGAAAATAATCATTTGACCTAAAAAGTGACCTAAAAATCCTTCCTAGACTTGATTCTGATTCATAGAGTCAATTTTTGTATACTTGGCATCTTGTCGTTTCCCAAGTTGATGTCTACTTTAGCTACTCGTGGGAATTGTTCCCATTGGTTGTAAAAAGTTTACAAGAGGTAGTGGGAGCCAGAAGGAAATTAGAGACCTTCTAGACCCCATATTGGCTCTGGAAGGGTAATCCTCAAAGATCTTGCAGCATATTATGACTTTGAGGTTTGGTAGATTGATGTAGAGATGGCATTCCTGAATGCCATACATCGAGTAAGAGATATTCATAGAACAGCCTAAAGATTTACGTTTAGCCAGAATTCTGGTCTAGTGTGTAGGCTGAAGAAGTCCATTTATGGGCTTAAACAAGTCTCATGAAGCTGGAATCACTATTTTGATGAGATAATCAGATTGTCTGATTTCATTAAAAATGAAGAAGAAGCTTGTGTGCTTAAAAGGTCAGTAGGAGCATGATAGTCTTCTTAATGTTCTATGTTGATGACATACTGGTAATTAAGAATGATGTTAGTATGTTATAGTCAGTCAAAAGTAACTTATAAGAATTTCTCCATGAAGGATTTGGAAGAGGCTTCCTTTATACCGGGTATAAAGCTTTATAGAGATAAAGCTAGAAAGCTATTAGGACTCTCCCAAATTATTGCACATCAATAGCATCTAAGAAAGGTATAGTTTTGTTAACTGTAAGATAGTTAACGTATCTTTTGAACCTAGTGTTCATCTTTCAAGGAGAGTGTCTCTTTAGATAGAAGATGAGAGAATTAGAGTATCTGAGGCACCAGATACATCAGCTATTGAAAGCTTGATGTATGCTATGATATGTTTGAGACCTGAATCAATATGGTTGTAAGAGCTATGAGCTGATGCCAATTTTATTCAAGAGACTATCAGTTGATGGTAGTCAAACATATCCTGAGCTACCTTGAGGGTACAAATGATAAATTTCTCATATATGGAGAAAGTGAAGTATAAGTAAGAAGATGTACAGAGTCAGACTTTTAGTTTGACTAAGATGATAGAAAGTCTATATCTGGGTATGTACTTATTCTCATTGGTACTAAGTGAGTTGAAATTGCACCAAATTAGGATACACTGCTGATTTATTTTGGGTGCAACAGAAAAGACAGTATGGATTTGTATATTTATTACATGGCTTGGAATGGTGCTAAGACATATGAATTCTATCCAATAGTTTTGCGACAAAATTAGGCCGTATTATAGGTCAAGGTGCCAAGAGGACACCAGTACTCTAACTATGTTGAAAGGAGTCTCATATGACTAGAGGGATCTTGGCTTAGGGAGATGTAATTATTTATAGAAGTGTTCTATAAATAATTTAGCAGACCCACTTTCTAAGGCTATGACTCTAAAAGTATTTTTGAAACACATGATGTGTATAAGATACCATAAAAAATGACATTAGAGCAAGTGGGAGATTGTTAAGGTTGGTGCTTACGTGCCATCCCTGATCTAATCTAAAGGAGTTTAGATAAGAGCCCATATTTTGCTACACTGAGAGATATAAATGCTAAATGTTAGCACAATTAATGTTAGCTGGTTATAATACTCAGCGAAGATCTAAGAGTTGGAGCCTTGTTTGTAATGGGACATAAACTTGGGAATATACTAGTAACTATATAGTTGCAAGAGTTACAATCAGGTGCCAGGAAATGTCAGTTCCCCAAGTATGTTCTCGAATATTGTCCCTGATCTATTTTTACTGATACGGGTCTATTGGTGGATACATTTATATAGATCAGCATATGTCGTACCTATAGGGTATAGATGGTCGTTCTTAGTCGACTATGAGTTTGAAGCTCGTATTGACATATGGGTATCTAGTTAGGACTGGATATAGGACAGATTCATGAGGGCCTCCAATAGACACCATATGTAAGCTGTCAACAGAGGGTCATCTCGAGTTGAGTAGTATACGTAGTCTTTTGACCTGAGTGACACGGTGGGCTTATAAGTGATCCACTATACTTTGGTTTCACTCATGTCACAGACCTTTAATGGTGTGACCGCTGGGTGTCGCTAGATATAGTCCGATGCTTATGGAGTCTAGTGTGTACAGATATAGGATTCATCAGCTCGCATAGGGAGTTAGATATCCAGATGCTTCGAGACTGCATCTCAAAAAGTCTTACAGCCACAAACATTAATCTCAGGAAAGAGTTTTTGCTAGGGTGGAACAATATGACAAAGGAATTTGCACATATTGTTTAGTGAGATACAAGTCTAGGATATGATATGGATGAGCACATGAGAATTTGACGATGATAATTTATATTCGCCGCACCTCCAGGATATCATGATGGAAGAACTATATATATGCATTGTGACGTCAGTTTGGATGGTCGATGCGTTGATTTGTATTTTCGTGACGTGTGTGTGGGGCAATGTTCACGGACTTATGAAATAGTTCCATTTGACGAATCGGACGTTGACCTAAGAAGTCTCGCGATATGGAGTGTACTCGTTGTGCACTGAGGCAACGCATCGAATTAAATTGTTTAATCCAGTAATATCCAACACTACTACGAAAATGAATACGTATCTGTATTTAAGGGTTAAATACAATAATTAGTTAATAATTATTATTTATTGATTGTATAATGACACGTAATGCATTGTAGACCCTCAGTTGAATTTACCTAAGTATGGGTATAGTGGAACCCACTAGGAGTAGGCTTGGTAACTATTTATAAGGGACAAAATGGTTATTTTATATAATAAATATTTAATTATTAAATAATCATAAATATTTTATTATAATATATTATTATATTATATAATATTATTGTATTATAATGCAATTTAGTTGTCAAACATTGTTTTTATATTATATTTTTATTTATTATAATAATATTATTTTTCTATAATGGTGGCCATGTGTAACTTTTTATTATTATAATATTATTTAATATATGTGTGAACTGAGAGAATCATTTAGTATGTTTTCATTTAGTTGTTGTTTTGCTTTGAGAAGCAAAAATTGTTGTTTCTTGGGCAAATTTGTGGCCGACTAAATGGTAAGCAAAATTAAGGGAATATAGATTTATTTACGGATTAATTTCAAGTGTTGAAATTAATTCTGTTGCTTGTATTTATTGACTACTAGTTACAATAACACATGAATTTATTTTATTGATCAAAGAGTTTATCAAGAAAAAAATAAATTTAAAAGATTTAAGAGTTAAACTCAGTGCTAGATTTAGAGCTGCTATTCTAGTTTATCAAGCTCATCGATTTGGTGACTAGAACAGCCAACGAGTTGGTCTCCAAGTGGACTTCTAGGATCCACGTAGAAAATCGGTAATTTCTCAACCCTTTAAATATTTAAATATGATTAATATATTATTTATTGTGTTTATTGTATGATTTAATTATTTCGCAATGTTAAATATGTATGAGATACATATTTTATGTAATAAACACTATTGTCTATGCATACACTTACGTATATTAGATCCCCAACATTTATTAGTGGATGAGTTGTGATCTCTATTTCTTCAAGAGCAATGTTGAGAGTGGAGATAATTTGTCACTCATTTCTATGACTTCCCGATGGAGGAGATACATCATTCTTAAGGATGTACTTGGTCGAACCACCTCTATGTGTAAATCTTCAATTTGTCTTCTCAACATTCAATATTTGCTCGTATTGTGTCTATAGTCATTGTGCTATAGGAATGTTTTTGCTCTATATTGCTAATCAACCGAAAAACTTATGGGTGGAGGATCATAAAAGAGTCCTCTACGCTTGTTGTCCATCCATATCTTCTGCACAGAGGTATTGATGGATAATTTAGGTATTTGGGGAGTGTTAAACCCTACTATTTTTTGACGACTTCTAGGAGAGTGAATGGATCGTGTCGTTTCTTTATATCTTGTTCTGGTGTTAGCTTGATGATCTTGAATTACAAAATGAATAGACTGGATGATGGTATTTATAGATACTTTTATTTAATCGATCCTCTTTCACTCAAACAAAAGATTTTATGCATAGAAAAGATTCTTTGATACATCTCGAGGGTTGTTGCAGAAGGTCTTCATATATCTGAGAATCAGGAAGTAATCTTTTGAAAAACACAATTGGAGGTGAGTCATCATTTGGATTCTTTATTTGTATGTATATCTTTAAAATGCTTCACTCAATCCTTCAATATTTCTTTGGGTCTTTGTTGTACAGTGGCGAAATCAAACACATTAATTTGCTATTAGTGAGTTGTTTAGAAGTTGTTGACAAACAACTCACAGAGGTTACCAAAGGACTTGATTAATTTTGGTAGCAGGTTCTGAAACCATGTCATAGCAATTTCAGTCAATATAAGAGGGAAAAGCTTGCACTTAACAGCATTATTGTAATCTTCAATGGAAACAACTTGCTTAAATGAGCATTCGTGACTTCTTGGGTAGTTGTTGCCTTTAAAAGTCTTGAAGTGGGGCATATAAAAGTTGGGTGGCTTTATTTGGCTTTAAATCTCTTCAGTGAATAGAGAATCCTATAGCTTCCAGGCAGTAAAGGAGTAAACAACACTAGAGGTGTAAAGTTAATAGCTCTGCAATCGCTCATCAAACATCTCTTGCATGCGAGCTATTAACACTTCTTCTAGTAAACAAACTGTGAAAGATAGTTTAGTAGTTGGTGTAACAATAGTTGAGAGAACTTGCGATGATTTATTGTATACTGACAACTTTATAGAGAAGCAAACTGGAGGTTGTGGTGTTGTCTGCATGTTTATGCTTGGATATGTTGCTAGTTGAACTGTCTGCGGTGGTATCACAAAAGGTGGTATATGTTATTATAGAGTTGGGTCATCCTTCTGCAGGATGTTGACGCTTTCAGAGGGACTCACGATGTTGAGCCAGTCAGGCTCATATCTTTTTGTTCTATTTTAGAACTTCTTTGTAAGTAACTTTGTTGTTGTGAAATGGCCTTAGAGAATTGCTCTATTTTTAGAGCTCGTGTATCTAGTTTCTGTTGCATTGTTAAGGCTCAGACAATGACTTTTTATGAAGCTGCTTGTGGCACTATACTTAAAAGTGCTGCGACTTACTGATTGTAAGTATCTTTTGGGTTCTCAAGAGTTTGTTCATGTTGTTGGAAGGAGATTTCGTTGACTTTAGAAGAAGCGCGAGTTTGGTATTTGTCTAATATCTTGTGCACAAATGTTCAAAGAATTAGAAAGAGGTGATAAATGAACTGAGATGTTAATACAACCTTAACCAAGATGAATGTGCGACATATTCAGTCGTCTTTTAATTATAAGTATGCGACATGTTTAGTCGTCTTTTGAGTATGTAATATGCGATAGAATTAATCATCTTTTGAGCATGAATGTGTAACATAATTAGCCATTTTTTTTAATTATGAAATGAAAGTATTTGTATGCTATCGTTGCATGTAATGAATGCATTTAATAAGTCAATCATTATGAAATTGAATAAAATGTAGTTTTATAAGCAAACCTATGAGTCACCCGAATCATTATAAAGCTAACATAGATCGTTGTGCACCATAAGTTAAGGTGCATTATAGATTGGCATCATTGAGATTGATGAATATTAATCACTATAAAAACTCAATCTCAACATAATATATGGTCAATTTATTATAGAATAATAAATAGCTTAAGAGATAATAAAATGATAATAATGACTTATATAAACATGGTGTAAATATGATTAAATATGGAATTGATTATAAGTAATAATGATTTAATGCTTCTACTGTCAATAAATAAAAAAATAATTTTAAGCTTAGGAAATAATGTGAAAATAATTTCAATCATGTAAATATTGCTAAATTTTAAAATAAACTCACCGTGATAATACTATGACCAATTTACAGTGATTGCATGTTATCAGATAATGGTGGTAGATTGAATCATGAGATAAATAATCCATACTTATGATCTTAATAAAATAGGTCAATATTAATTTATGGAATGAAATAAATATTGATAATTATGATTTATTGTATGTAATGTTCCTCCATGTTCAAATATGGCTATAATATTGACATTTAATCAAAAGAATAATCATAAACAATTAATAAATAAAAATATTAATTATATAAATAATAATTAAATGTTAGATGAATCTTTATCACTATTGATGATTGCAATATATGATCTCTTGATGATAACTAATGATAAAATAAAATAATGAGTAATATAATAAATAATTTATAATAAAATAATTAAAACATTAATATTTTTGTTAATTTTAAAATTATATAATAATAATAATAAAATAAATATAAATAAAATAACAACGGTGAAAATAATGATCTATGAAAATTGACCTAATGTATCCAAATCTATGACATAAAATAAATGATGAATAAAATAATAATTATAAATAGATTAATTGGCCATAAAATAATTTGTCTTTTAAACATTTTTTTTAAAAAAATTTAATAATAAAACAAATACCTTTTGATAAGATACTTGTTTTAAAGCATAAAGTATTTGATAGTACAGCTCACACATGTTGTTGGTGCTCAACCAGTGCTCGCCGGAGATTTTACATTTACCGAGCTGTTTCTGATCATTACAATCTCTACTATCTCTAATATTACTCAAGGCCTTGACAAGAATATCCGCGAATCTCTCCCGTAACCAATCTAGGGTTTTATTTCTAGGATGCTGAGCACTACGGGGAGCCAAAAAGAGAGCTTCGTCTTCAATCTGAACACCATGATATCTCCTTCACCAAAAATCTGTGTTCCACCATTATGAGAAAAACGTTGTAACTCAGAATACTGTCTTAGTAGTTTAATAGTTAATAACTTTGTTTCTTCTCTTTTGGCGCTCATATAGAGGACATTTCCTGCTCCTGTTTTGATTTCTTATTTCTCTTTTGATAACGGCTTTGAAGATTGAGTTCTCGTGGAAAAACATCTCTTAGGAGAGATTTTATTTTGACATTGAGTTCTCGTGGAAAAACATCTCTTAGGAGAGATTTTATTTTGACATTAGTTAGGTGTTACGTTAAGTGTTTTTAAGTATTTTTTTAAATAATTGGTGTATGATTAAATTTGTTAGAAATCTCTTGAACTATGGAATGTTATGTAGATCAGAATTTTTAGAAAGCCTGTTATTTAGGGATAAAAAATCAGGCTTCGCCCATAATTTTTTAGGATTATTAATTTTAATTAGGAAAAGAATATTTTATAAAATATGTGATAGCATTTAAAAATATTTTAGAGCATATTATTCTATTTTGTATGTACACCGTTAGATCTCAGCCGTCAATTGTATAGAACTGTTACTATATAAAGGAGAAACTCTTACTTGTATAAAGCATCTCATAGCTTGTGTTTCTCTTTAGTAATATAGAGAGCATTCTTTCAAACAATTGGTGTGCGAGTTTCTTCTCTTCTTTGTGTGATTTTCTCGGTTGCTTAGCACGCAATACGTCTAAGGCCGCACGATTCTCGAAAGGTCCGTGACATTTGGTATCAGAGCAGGTTCAAAGATGAAAAACGATGTTGTACCGTCGGATTTGACTGAAGAGAGGGGTCAAAACCCCAAAACTAAGATGCACGACAATGTCTCTCGAGACAAGTCAGCGGATCCAGGTTAGGATGTAGGGAGCATGGTGAAAGCACTCAGCGACGCTGTCGAAAAGGCGGTAGATCACCTTAGAGAGTTGGAGCAGTAAGTAGAGAAGCTTGAGGTGGGCCTCGACACTCAAGGAGACGAGCTGCGCTCCTTCATCGACACATCCATTAAGGCTTACACCGGTAAGCAGCGAGACTGGATCAAGGCTTTTAGGAGAGGGTTCTCACCACGATGGACAAGATTCAAACCCAAGTATAGGAGCTACATCAAAGGTTTGAAACTGTGAATGAGGAAGTGCAAGCGGGCGGTGACGAATGGGTCTGTCGCCACTCAAGTTTCGGTGACTGCACCGAGGGTCGATGCTCCCAAGCCCAAGGAATTCAGCGATAAGCTGAACGCCAAGGAGCTCGATAACTTCTGGCAGATGGAAAGATACTTTGATGCCCTAGTCGTACGGGACAAGGATAAGGTAAACACCGTAACCTTATATCTCTCTGACCATGCAATTATGTGGTAGCGTAGGAAGAGCGAAGAGATTCGCAAGGGTACCTGCACCATCAACACCTGGACAGAGTTGCAACAGGAGCTGAAGCGTCAATTCTATCCGAAAAATGTGGTGCACGACATTAGGAAGTGTTTGAAGGAGTTGAGACAGACCAAGTCGATTGGCGAGTACGTAGAGGAGTACTCACTATTGATGCTGCAGATCCCCAACATGAGTGAAGAAGACTTGCTATTCAATTTCCTCGATGGATTACAAATGTGGGCATCCAATGAGCTGAAGCGGTGTAGAGTGCAGAATATAGCCGACACCCTCACATTGGCGAAAACGCTTACAGATTACTGCAAGGGTGAAGCGGGGAAGTCAAAAAATTTGAAGCCCAATCATAGCAAAGGTGGAGGAACTAGAGAGTCTCACCTTTCGCAAGATAAGGAGGAGAAAGGTAAACCACCCACAGGGAGGGAGCAGAAGTGCAATGGTGGGAGAAAGCCAAGATCTAGCTGCTTCATTTACGACAGAGATCATTGGGTGAAGGACTGTCCGAAGAAGAAGGCTATTAACGCGATGTTGGAGACTCAATAAGCGAGTGAACATAGACTATTGGGATGTTTGCAGTTACTCAATGCCCTCAATGCCAAGCGGATAGCCCGCGCGCCAACGGGAAAGGCTCTGATGTACGTTGGAGCCTTCATTAACGGAAGGATGACTCAAGTACTAGTGGATACTGGAGCTACGAATAAATTTATTAAGCGTGCGAAAGCAATGCGCTTGGGCGTCAAGGTGGAGAAGGGGATTGGCTACCTCAAGACTGTGAATGCCACAATCAAGCCACTGGACGGGGTCATTCGCTGAGTCAAAATGCACCTCAGAAAATAGAGAGGTAAGGTAAACTTTTGGTAGCACCTCTCGATGATTTTGACGCTATTCTTGGCATGGATTTCTTGCGGCAGTTTAATGTGGTACCGCTTTTTCAATACAATTACGTATATATCCTGGAGGGAGGTGTTAATGTTGGTACTTACATGCCATCCCTGAATGTATATATACTTGTGTATTTATACAAGTGTACATTCCCATTAAATTACTAATACCAATTTATATGATACTATGCATATAACGTTATAGACATTGTACGATCTAAAAGAATTCGGATAAGATCTAAAGGAGTTTAGATAAAGGTTCATAGTCAGCCATGCTGAGACAATAATTGCTAAATGTTAGCACAGCTAAGTGTTAGCTAGTTATAATACTCAGCAGATCCAAGAGTTGAAGCCTTGTCTGTAATGGGACGTAGACCTAGGAATATACTAGTAACTGCATAGTTGTAAGAGTTGCAATCGGGTGCCAGGAAATACATGTTGCACAAGTATGTTCTCGAATAATTGTTCCTGGTCTATTTCTACTGATACGGGTCTGTCGGTGGATACCTTTATATGTAGATCAGCATATGTCGTACCTATAGGGTATAGATGGTCATTCCTGACCGACTGTGAGCTTGGAGCTTGTATTGACATATGGGTATCCAGTTAGGACTGGATATAGGACAGACTCACGAGGGCCTTCGATAGATACCCAATGTAAGCCGTCAAGGGAGAGTCCTCTCGAGTTGAGTAGTATATGTGGTCTTTTGACCTGAGTCCCACAGTAGGCTTATAAGTGGTCCACCATACTTTGGTTCCACGCATGTCACAGACCTTTCATGGTGTGACCGTTGGGTATCGCTGGGTATGGTCTGATGCTTATGGAGTCTAGTGTGTACAGATATGGGATCCGTCAACTCCTATATGGAGTTAGATATCTATATGCTTCGAGACTATATCTCAGAAAGTCTTGTGGCCACAAGTAATCATCCCGAGAAAGAGTTTCGCCAGGGTGGAACAATATGGCAAAAGAGTTTGCGCATATTGTTCAGTAAGATACAAGTTTGGAGATAAGACATGGATGAGCACTAGGGGATTTGACGGTGATAATCTATATCTCCGCACATCCAGGATATCATGACGAAAGGATTATACGTATGCGTTGTAACCTCAACTTGCATGGTTCAACGTGCTGATTTGTATATCCGTGATGTGTGCGTGGGGCATTGCTTACGGACTCATAGAATAGTTTCATCTGACAAATCGGGCGTAGGACCTAGGGAGTTCTGCTATATGAAGTGCACTCATTGTGCACTGTGGCAACATGCCGAATTAAATTGTTTAATCCAACAATATTTAGCACTACCACGAGAATGCGTGCGTGTCTGTATTTAAGTGTTAAATACAACAATTAATTAATAATTATTATTTACTAATTGTATTATGACAGGTAGCGTATTGTAGACCTTCAGTTGAATTTATTCGAGTGTGGAATTTGGTGAGACCCACTAAAGGGTAGACTTGGTAACTATTCATGAGAGGCAAAATGGTTATTTCATACTTTGATTATTTAATGGTTAAATGTTCAAAATATATCTCTTATTTTATTATATAATATATTATTATATTATATAATTTTTTATTATATGATATTTTATATATATTAATATTTTATTTAATGGTGCCATATAGTTAGCATCCATTAATATATAATATAATATAATATATTTTATTATTATTTATATTATATAATATATTATAATATATATATATATATAAATAAAGAGAAAGAGGGAAAGAAACAAGATTTTGGGTGTGTTGGGCATTTGCCCGAGAAGAAAAAAAAAAGAAGAAAAATAAAATTGTTTCATTTTTTCTATGCTTCCAATTGGAGCAATTGTGAATTGCTTCAAACTCTCCATTTCTTATTCTTTTGGAGAAAATGATATAAACACACACCCGACCATTTTGGAGATTAAGAGTTAATCCCGGGCTGAATATCGGGCTGCTGTTGTAGTTCACTAAACCTACCTTGTTGGTGACTAAAATTGCACACGAGTTGGTCTCTATGCGAACTCTGAGAAAATACGTGTATAACGTTATACGTTGTAGTGAGTTTTTTAACCTTACTTATATATTAATGCGATTAATATATTTATTTATTGTATTTATTGCATGTTTCACACTTTCGTTGGATTTAAATTCGTATATGATACATATTTAGACAATAGACATAATTGCACATGCATACACCCACACGTATATTAGATCCGCCAATAGAAGGACTATGCATGGTGCCAACAGTAGACAAGTCAGAAGGTAGGCAATCCAAGCCCAATGCCTACACCACTCTCCTTTCTGCCATGCAACTAAAAAAGGGAGTTAAGCGGGGGGAAGAGACATATCTCGCCATTATATGGGAGGCAGATGATAAGGTGAATGAGGGCGAAGAAGAGCTGCCAGCAGAGATCACGAAAGTGCTCAAGCAGTACTAGGACGTGATGTCAGCAGCACTACCACAAAAATTACCACCAAGACGAGCAATCGATCACGAGATTGAGCTAAAGCCAGGAGCTAAGCCTTCAGCCAAAGTGCTCTACCGAATGTCTCCACCGAAGTTAGCAGAGTTACGAAAATAACTCAAGGAGTTGCTGGAAGCGGGATTCATCCAGCCATCCAAGGCGCCCTATGGCGCGCCTGTGCTTTTCCAACACAAGCACGACGGATCATTGTGGCTATGTATAGACTTTCGAGCGCTGAACAAGGTCACTATCAAGAATAGGTATCACATTTCTTTAATTGCTGATTTGTTTGATCAATTGGGACAGGCGAAGTACTTCTCAAAGCTGGACTTGTGATCAGGTTACCATCAAGTACGGATAGCCGAGGGTAATGAGTCAAAAACTATCTGTGTGACGCGTTATGGGGCCTTTGAGTTTCTTGTCATGCCGTTTGGCCTCACAAACGTGCCAGCCACCTTTTGCATATTGATGAACAATATACTCCAGCCCTTCCTCAACAAATTCGTCGTTATGTACTTAGACGACATCGTCATCTACAACAACATTCTCGAAGAGCATGTAGTACAATTACAATCTGTCTTGAAGGTGCTCCGCGAGAATGAGCTGTATGTGAAGAGGGAGAAATTCTTATTTTTCATGCCGGAGGTAGAATTTTTGGGTTACAACATCAAAGACGGCAAGTTGATGATGGACAAGGCGAAGATTCGCGCCATAGTGGATTGGGAGGCACCCACGAAAGTTATCGAGTAGCGGTCTTTTCTTGGGTTAGTAAACTATTATCAGAGATTTATCAAAAGCTACTCCACCATTGTTGCACCACTTACCGACTTGTTAAAGAAGACTAAAACATGGGAGTGGACCAAGGAGTGCCAATAGGCTTTTGATCGATTGAAAAAAATAGTGATCAAGGAACCAGTCTTAGCATTGCCGAACCACTTATTACCATATGAGGTATATACTGATGCGTCTG
The DNA here is from genome assembly GCA_946807835.1 of Ailanthus altissimus. Classification (NCBI taxonomy): domain Eukaryota; kingdom Viridiplantae; phylum Streptophyta; class Magnoliopsida; order Sapindales; family Simaroubaceae; genus Ailanthus; species Ailanthus altissimus. The sequence goes on from OX327684.1 coordinate 16,242,643, forward strand.
ACTTTGCCATTAGTGGTGTTTTGATACAGCAAGACCATCCGATCGTGTATGAGATCCAAAAACTCAATAAGACAGAGAGGCGCTATACAGTACAAGAGAATGAGATGACGGGAGTCATCCACTGTCTGTGCACTTGGCTACACTATCTGCTTGGAGCAAAGTTTGTAGTGATGACGAACAACATAGCGACGAGTTACTTCCAAAGTTAGAAGAAACTCAGCCCAAAATAAGCTAGGTGGCAGGACTTTCTGGCAGAGTTCGATTAGGAGCTTGAGTACAAACCGAGGAAGGCGAACATGGTAGCGGACGCCTTAAGCCGGAAGGTCGAGTTAGTAGCTATAAGCAAGCTGAAAGGTAATTTGCTTAGTCTATTTTACGAGGGAATGAAGCATGATCCCACAGCTACATAGCTTTCTGCTTAAGCACGCGAAGGAAAGACTCAGTGATTTTGGATAGAAGATAGACTTCTCTACACTAAGGGACGCCGAGTATATGTGCCGAAGTGGGAGAACTTGCGGCATAACCTCATTGGAGTGTTATGACACAAAATGGGCAGGACATCCAGGACAGCGGCATACACGGAACCTATTAAAGACAGTATACTATTGGCCTCACATGTGAGAAGAGATAGAACAGTTTGTCAAGACTTGTATTGTGTGCCAACAGGACAAGATCGAGCAGCGGAGTTCCGCAGGGCTACTGGAGCCACTACCTATACCGGAAAAGACCTTGGGAGAGCATCTCTATGGATTTCATCATAGCCTTACCGAAGTCTGAGGGGTGTGGGACTATCATTGTAGTGGTAGATCGATTTTTTAAGTATGCGACTTTCATACCAGCGCCTAAAGAGTATAGTGCGAAAGAGACAACGAGACTTTTCTTTAAGCACGTTGTCAAGTACTTGGGGTTGCCGAGAGTGATAGTCAGTAATTATGACACGAGGTTTACAGGGAGATTATGGACAGGATTGTTCAATCTCATAAGATTGGAGCTTCCCGTTTCTACTAGCTTTCACCCACAAACGGATAGGCAGACCGAGAGGGTGAATGTATTACTAGACTATACTTGCGGCACTTTATGAGCGCAAATCAATAGGATTAGGTTAAGTTACTCGATATGGCACAGTTCTCATACAACTTGTAGAGGAGTAAATCAACGAACCAAAGCCCATTCGAGTTAACTACTGGTCAATAACCTTTCACGCTGCACGTGCTCGTATATAGCGATATAGGAAGGAGTCCAATAGCCTATAAAGCTACGAAGTCCTGGCAAGAACAATCAAACAAGGTGCGGGTGTGTCTGGACAGGTGACAAAATGGATGAAGAAATGGGCTGATGGTAAGCGAAGAAATGTTGAGTACAGCGTAGGGGACTTAGTGATGGTGAAAATCCTTCCGACGCAGCATAAGTCTACGTGCCCACTTCATAAGGGCCTTGTTCAAAAATATGAGTGGTCAGTTCCTATTGCCAAGATGGTTAGCAATGTCTCATACAATGTAGAGTTACCTTTGAGACTTCGGCTACATCCAGTGTTTATCGCAAGCTGCCTAAAGCCATACTATAGTGATGCGGAGGACACAGAGCGTGGGCCATAAACCAAGGCACCATTAGGAGTTTCCACATCTTATAACAAGGAGGCCAAACTTATCCTTGATGTGAGGACAGTACGAAAGAAGAACTGTCATCCGAGTCATGAGTATCTCGTCAAGTGGAAAGGATTGCTTGATAGCGAAGCAAGCTGGGAACCCGAAAGTGCACTATGGCAGTTCGAGAACAAGGTGTGCGAGTTCTAGCAAATATGTGATGAGGACGTCGCATAAATTTGGTGGGAGAGAATGTCACGCCCCAAGTGCTCTCAAGCATTTTCTCAAGCACTTAGTGCGCGACTAGGCCTGCTGGAGGCCTCTTGAACCATGGAGTGCTACATGGACCGAAGCTTCTAGAAAGACCGCTGTTTAGGGGTGAAGAACCGGGCTTAACCTATGACTTATTAGGGTTGTTAGCCCCAATTAGGAAATAAATATTCCATAGAATATATGATGGCATCTAGGAATATTCTACAACATATTATTTCATCTTGTATGTGTACCGTTAGATCGTTTAGATCTCAGTCATCGATTGTATAGGACTATTACTATATAAAGGAGAGACTTTCACTTTACAAAGTATCTCATAGCTTGTGTTTCTCTTCAGTAATATAGAGAGCATTCTTTCAAACAATTGGTGTGCGTGTTTCTTCTCTTCTTTGTGTGATTTTCTCGGCTGCTTAGCACGCAACGCGTCTAAAGCCGTACGGTTCTCGAAAGGTCCATGACATAAGGAACCAAAGCCAAAAGATAAAATTTGTACAAAAAGTTTAAGTACTATTTCATCGATCTAGTGTTTGTATATGTATATGTACAAGTGTTTTTCTCAAGTTCTTTTGGGTACTGTTCAAGGGAAAAAAAATTAAATAACCTAAAACTTTATGAAAAAAAAACTCGAAACTTTTGCTTTTGTTATATGATTTGGTTGAACTAAACAAATCAATCCAAGGAAGTGATTTTTCTTTGTTTTTTTCCCTAAATGAACTAATTACGTATTTTGTTTTCATAAAATATATTTTATGTGTAAAAAGAAAAAAAAAGACCAATAAATAATTTTTTTTTTGCAATTTTTACGTGTTTTTTCATTTGAGGGCTTTTTATGTGTAATATTTTATCAATAATGTTAAACATTTCAGAACTTATATAAAAAAAATGTATTGTAAAAGAAGTGTACTACAAATGATTTGTTATTTATTAAATTACATAATCCGTACAATGAATATCACCTCATTCAAAATGTAATGAAATTTCATGTCTTGCACTTCACAAATTTTATATGTGAAAGTGTTGGAAGTGGTGGAGAGTTATCATTAGAGATGACAAATTTTGGATCCAAATTCAAGTTTTGTTCAATTCGGATTCAAATTTGAAATTTTCTTTTCTAGTCCTGGAACTTGGGTTTAACCCAAGTTTTTTTGGGATAAGCAGAATACGGGCTTATATTTGGGTTGGCCTTAGCCGGATTCGGGTTAAATCCATTTTGTTTCAATTTTTTTTATTAATTTGATAAATTTTAAATTTTTAGGGTATTTATTTTATAAAATAATTGCTAGATTTATATTTATAGTTTGTATTGTATAATTTGTATTTATAGTTTAAAAAGTATATTTTTTATCCTTGTTACAATTTTTTTTTAATTTTTTAGGTTAAATTAAAATTTTTGGGACATTTATATTGTGAAACAATTGTTAGATTCATATATATATATATATATTAAAGATTAGGAATTAATTTTTTTTAAAATAAAAAATTTTAAAAATAAAAAAAAACAAGATTTGAGCCTGGCCTGAATCCTAAAAAACCTAAAATTTTTTTGGTAGAGTTTCAGGTTTTTTTGGATCTGGATTTTTTTTGCCATCCCTAATCATCATAAAAGTCAAGTACTCGATGGGTGTACAAGAAAGGAGTAAAACGGAGAATTAAAAGCAAAGAGATAGGTGAAGAAAAGTCGAGGAATCAGCTCCAAGCAAGATCATAGCAATGCTGGAATTGTATCACTGCAATGCTAGAGTATCTGGAATTGGTGTCGTAGCAGTAGAAAAGTACCGCTGTAGTGGTGTGACAAGTTGTACCAACACTACAATGGCAGACAAGTTTTCACTACAACAGTGCGACTTTGGGAATTTCTATTTTGACTCTGATTTGACTTCTTTAAGGGTGTTTCAGAAACCTACACGTATGGACTCTTATTTCAACTAGGTTTAGAGTTTTTAAGAACTATATAAGCACGATATAAACCATTGTAAACCCTTAGAATAACTCAAGCACTTAAAGGATCAAGATGTAAACATAAGAGAGAATAGAAGGGTTAAGTAGACACTAAATATATGGTGCACTAGAGTATAACCTTTAAAGGTGTATTTGTATAAACAAAATGAGCACCAAAAAATCATTTTTTAGAGTTATTGAGCTATTCTTGTATTCCTTAAGTTAATTCTCTTATAGGGTATGAGAGATATTAAGAGGTCTTGTAAAGATCATACTGATCTATTGATACTTAGAGGTCTATAATAGGAGACACTAAGAGATCTTGTAAGATCATATTGATGTAGGAGATACTTAGTGATCTAATTAATAAAAGAAGTTGCATTATGAATCTCGTGAATGTAGGCATTTTGCCAAATTACGTATATCTTATGTCTTGTAGTTTATTTCTTTATCTTTATTAGTGTCTTAATCTTTTATGTTCTTGATTGTTTGTGAGTCTAGTCTTTTGCATACGCATAGGATTTTTAATGTATTAAATACCAAGCCATAGTGGTATTAGGGCATATAATATCCTAACTAGGGTATTGGTGCAAAGACTAGTCTATAGAGAGATTAATGGTAAGGTTGATTTCATCAACAAACTAATATCAAAATTGTGGCTGAATTGATGCCTAACTGGTGTCAGATTGAATAGTATAGTTTAATACCTCAACAAACTAGTATCATAACTATGGTTGAGGTCCAGATTATAGTGCATAAGCAGCAAAGTCAGATTACAGAGTAAAGGTTGTAAACCATTGGAACTTACAAATATGAAGAAATTCAATAGGAAGATGATTTACTGATAAAGGAAAAGGTGATGACTTTATTCGGGAGTTTTGAGTTAGTGACCATGTTTTGAAGAAACTACCAAACTAGTATCATAACTATGGTTGAGGTCCAGATTATAGAGCATAGGTAGCAAAGTCGGATTGCAGAACAAAGGTTGTAAACCATTGGAACTCACAAATATGAAGAAATTCAATGGGAAGATGATTTTCTGATATAGGAAAATGTGATGATTTTATTAGAGAGTTTTGGGTTAGTGACCACTTTTTGAAGAAATTACCAAGAAGATAACGTCATCTAGGTCCAAGTTAAAAGAATCATTCAGATTGGACACAAAATAAAGATTGAAAACGAAGAACAATCAAGATTTAAGGGAGAATTCAAAAAGGTGCCTATGGCACTTAATAAAGGATAGTCTAAATAGAAATACTAAGATAAAGGAGAAGGTGAATATGTAAGTTTGTAGGATGACTAGGCAAAGTTCTTGATAGAATGAGAGCTACTGTAAGAATATGTATTTGATGAATGAATTATTTAGTTCTAGGGTATTGTTTCTATATGAGTCATGGAGAATCATTATTCGCCAATGGTAGATTCATTATGGATTGAGATATGACTTTTGATAAGTTATAAAGGATTGATAGAATAAGATTGAGATTAGATGGTGGAAAGGAAAAGAAGTGACTGGGGATGTGATTTTTTATTCTTGATCTCATAGAAACTCAGTGGACTTGGAACTGCTAAAACAAATAAGGGTATTAAATAAGGCAAAACAACGAATACAAAAAGGGATAAAAAATTATCAAGGATGAGAAGCACAAATGAAGGCTATGTGTTTAAAGAAAGTGCTTGTATGGTTCAACATAGGTTATTGATATTATGCATACCATGGAATAGCTTTAAAATCATCTCACATTATGGTTATGGTCTCTAAAGGACATGGTAGATCACAACATTAAGGCTACCCTAACCAATCAGCATTCAAAAATCTTTGGATATCGTAGTCACAAGCTTAAGTTAAGTTTGGGACTTAACTAAAAACAACACTAGAAAGTGTTGGTTAAGGAAATGATGATATTGGTTAACTTCATCGAGAGAGATCTTGAATCAATTAGGGGTTTGTTGAAAATGGTATTCAATAATCACATATGGGTATGAATTGAGATGGATACCAATGGAGAGTCATCATGAAGTTATATACGCAACAGGCACAAGGAAGGAGGAAAATAAAGAATTAAAAGTAATGAGATGAGTAAAGAAAAGTCGAGAAATTAACTCTAGGCAAGATCGTTGCAGCGCTGGCATTGTACTGTTGTAGTAGCAGATTTTTTGGAATTGGCACCATAGTGACAAAAAAGTACCACTACAGTAGTGCGACAAGTCATAATAGCCCTGAAGTAGCAGACAAGTTTTTGTTGTAGTGCTGGTGCACTTCGAAATTCTAGATTTCACTACAATAATGTGACTTCTAGAATTTTTGTTTTGGTTCAAATTTGACTTCTTTAAAGAGTTTTAAATTCCTACATCTACGGACTCTTATTTTAACTTAGTTTAGATTTGGACTTTGTAAGCACTATTTAAACCCTTGTAAACCCTTAGAATAACTCAAGCATCTAAAGCATCAAGATGTAAACATAAAATAGAATAAAAGAGTTAGGTAGACACTAAATATGTGGTGCATAAGGGTGTAACATTTAAGGGTGAATTTGTATAAATAAAATGAGCACTAAAAGATCCTTTTTTTTTAGAGTTCTTAAGCTATTCTTGTATTCCTTGAGTTAATTCTTTTATGGGGTATGAGAGATACTAAGAGATTTTATAAATATCATAGTAATCTAGAAGATACTTAGAGGTCTACAATGAGAGACACTAAGAGATCTTGTAAGATCATGTTGATGTAGGAGACACTTAGTGATCTAATTAATAAAAGAAGTTGGATCATAGATCTCTTGTAAACGTAAACGTTTTGCTGAACCATATATATCTTGTGTCTTGTGGTTTGTTTCTTTATCTTTATTGGTGTGTTAATCTTTTATGTTCTTGATTGTTTGTGAGTTAAGTCTTCCGCACACACATAAAGTTCTTAAAGAGTTAAATATCAAGGCATTGTAGTATTATAGCACATAGATCTTCAACAAATGTATCAGTGTAAAGGTTAATCTTATGAAAAGATTTAATAAATTTAATTTTCTTCAACAAACTAGTATCAAAATTATGGTTAAATTGATGTCTAAATATTTCAAATTAAAGAACATAACTTAATACCACAATAGAAAAGATATGATATCAGCTGCACCATAGAACTCATTCCGAAAATCGATTCTCTAGGGGACCATTGAGACAACAACAACCTCTTTCTCATCATGAACATAACAATTTCTCTTATACCAACAACGTGATAACATCATTGCTAGAAGCTCAAAATGAAACTGCGACAATTGTAACATACAGGTGAAGCAAAAATCTCAATAAGGCAGTTGTTTAAGTTCACTAATCTGCTATATAAAATCACAATTATCTCTTAATTCCTTAAGTCTTCTACACAACAATATAACATGCAACGTTGATTCTATTGAAATAGGGAAGTAAGGACATTTGTCCTCCACATGAACCTTATGTTGTTGAAATTAGCATAACATGGAAGCCAATCAAACTAAGCTTTCCACAAGAACAGCTTGACTTTTTTTAAAAAGATTCAAATGCCACAAAAAATTTCACCATTTCTTGTTCTTTGAGGTTGACGAGATTTTGGTTCATTCTTCATCTTTCTAGCAACCCAATACCAACTACGGAAATTTACCAATTAATGAAACGAAAAACAAGCATATTAGAGCCTGCAGCCTCTACATCAAACTAATCAACCATCCTTTATAGATTTGGTAACCATCTAACAACTGAATCTTGACATGATCTTCCCTACAAGAAAACACACGACGTTATCTTTTTCTAATTCTCTAACTAACCCATCCAATTCTAACTTAGGAATTATGGATCCTGACAATGAGATAGATTCGCACATTTTTGTGATTTCGTTTGGATCTATCAAGAATCCAAGAAACTCTAGCCGTCAGTATAAACACCCACTGTCCGAATAAGGCTAAAAACCAACTAATCTTCTTTACCTAGGTTTTCGAAGAAAAACCAAAACCTAGCATAAAACCAATGCTTGGAATTTATTCATGGCACTAGTTAGTGAGATGGTCCCTATTTTTAAGTCGTAATTTTTAACCATAAATGAATAAACTATTTTTTTATAATAAAAAATAGACAATTTGATAATTATACTTTTGACTTATATTTTTTTCTTTTTACCAAAATGTTTGAATCTCTCTACAAAATGCACTCAAAAATTAGATTGTAAAAACAATTAAATTGTAAACTATTTTTTTATAATAAAAAAGAGACAATCTAACAATTATACTTTTGACTTATATTTTTTCTCTTTACCAAAATGTTCGAATCTCTCTACAAAATACACTTAAAAATTAGATTGTAAAAATAAATGAATTGTAAGTAAAATAAGTAAAAGATTGATAAATTGGATTGTGGTGAAGTTGTGAAGAAAAATAAAATGAAAGAAAGTAAAATTTTGAGAAATTTAAAAATTTTAAAAGTTTGTTCGTAAGCCTTGCCCTAAACAAAAGAAATATCTTTCTTTCTTTTTTTAATTTTTTAATTAATTTATTTACAAAATTCTTAAATATGAATACCTACATATTATATTAATAGTAAAATTAATTAATATTATATTAATAATAAATATTAATTAATATTATATTAATAGTAAATATTAATTAATATCATATTAAAGCATAATAATTAATATTAATTGATAAAAACACAAAGAAAAGGGCCTCTGGCCAACTAGGAAAGGGTGTGCCAATGGCTCTTTCATTTATTTATTTTTATTTTTTAAAAAAATTAAAAAAATAAATGAAAGGGTTTCTAGCACGCAAGTGATCCTTTTCTTATGTTTTTTTTTTTTAAAAATATTCATTTAATATTTTTGTTAAAATAAATGAAAGGGTTTCTAGCACGCAAATGATCCTTTTCTTTCAAATATTCATTTAATATTTTTATTAAAATAAATGAAAGGGTTTCTAGCACGCAAACGAACCTTTTCTTATGTTTTTTAAAAATTCTTTTATATATTTTAATTATAAATAAATAAATTAAATTAAATTATAAAAACTAATTTATTTAATTAAATCATTAAATAAATAAATAATTTATTTTATTTTATTAAATATATTATTTATTATTAATAAATAAATTACATTTATTTTAATAAAAATACTAAATTATTATTTAAATATTAATTTATTAAATGAAAAATAATTTCATGTGTCTCAATCATGCACACACAACAAGATGTGCAAAATTTCAAAATTTTAAAAAATTTTAGATTTGTAATTTTTTTCTCTATTTATTTATTTATTTTCTAATTTATCATATTTTTACTTCACTTCATTTTATTACACTTTAATATTTATATATTTATAAAACAAACATAAAAAATTTTAAAAAATTTAATTTCTTGTGTGAGAGAGAGTTAATTCAAATATTTAATAAAAAAATATAATTTTTTCAACTTTTAATTTATTGATTATAAAAAAATTAATGTCTACGTTTATGAATAAAAAATTATCTAAAAATATAGATTATTTATGAAAAATTTCCTACGATATATAACAGAAAGAGAATAGCATATCCACATTGGATGAACTTACTGTTTTAGATTCGTTTGCAAAGTATTCATTTTTTGTTCCCGTAACAGTCTAATCACCAATATTATGGTGCCGTCCAACGGTTCAATCCAGAAACTTACTGAAAGGACCAATTGATGATGCGAAATTGTAAATTGGTGATTGCACGAGAAACCTCTTAGAAAATTATATATGAACTAGTCGGCCCAGTTGTGAAAAATGATGTAACCTTTAATTTGTCGGTTTTGAATAAATTAGTTTTGGGCTATTCTTATTCATATTTTATGTACATATATATATATATATATATCTTACGGTCATTAACAACCACACAAAGCCATTGGGTTTTAGGCATTTTCTCGGTTACTGTGTTCGACTGACACGACAGTGACAAGGTATATATGTGATGCTCAGCGACAATTACCACTAACATTTGAGAATGTGCATTATAAATAGGAAAAAGTAGAAGAAGAAGAAGAAAAGAATCAAAAGACCGACAAAATGCTTGTTGTGAAAACGTTATAAATGTTTCAAGAAGCATATCTTGTGAAAAAAAAAACTAACCAATGGTCAAACTATTGGGGAAACATGAAGCAATAATCAACAATCTGCAAAGCTCGGATTGTGTATCTGTAGCTCCTAATTATATATCATGCATGTTTCATCAAACGAGTGACTATATGAACATCCACCGGTATATCTTTTCAGAAAAGCCAAAACTTATTGCCTACAAAAAGGATGCATGTGATTCGTGATCATCAAAAGTTGCGTGATTGTGTCGTGGTTCATTGATACCAATCATTCAATTTTATTTTTATCCTCTTTTTAACTTTTTCCCAAAAATTGGTCGATCAACTTCTAGCACCAACTAAAATTGCACCCAAAAAAAAAAAACTTACAGCAACTACTAAATGTTTAAAAACTTAAAAATGATTGATTAATGGATAAATATAATTAATTATTTCAAAATTTGCAACTATTAGGAGGAATTATATCTAACTTTTCATTACCCAGACCTACTATCAAGTAGAAAACTGTACTATACTTGATAAAAAGAAACGTGAATAATGACCGGATAATGGTCAATGGTCTACAAATTGGACGGCTTGTATTAAATCATAGTGGGACCCACGTATGTAAACCGACACAATCAAAACCACCACGTTGGTCCCTCTCAACACAATAACAAAAACTCCCTCCACAATTAAACCCAGTTTAAATATTCAGTGGTCGGTCATATCTCGATCCAAATACTCGCCGGCCATAACGCAAGATATTTTCCGCTGATCAAATCAATGCTACGAATTTCACCAAGCGGGGCCCGCCATGACAATTTGTCGGCTCATCGGCCATATCTCCTCATCGCCGATTCCGCAGTAGCTAAATCCCATCACCATACACGTGTCGCTAGGATACAAAATAGTGGAATCCTTTCCATTAGCTGTAAAGTCACCGCCATGTGCCATAAAAGAAAACAGAAAATCCTGATTGGTCGCTCACTATGTTTTACCGGGTCCCGGCTGTACCGGTTCCATAGCCGTTATTTCTGGTATATATACCTATAGAAACTCTTACTAAAACGCTAAGCTTAACAAAACAGAGCAAGCAAAGCTTTTGAGCCAAAAGAACTTTATATTGTTTTAGCAAAATAATTTAAGAAATGCCAATTTATAGAATTGCCGTTGGAACTCCGGGGGAGGCCAGCCACCCGGATGCGTTGAGGGCTGCTCTTGCTGAATTTTTCTCGATGCTTATTTTTGTTTTCGCTGGAGAAGGATCCGGAATGGCGTTCAGTAAGATTCTAAATTCCGATATTAACTTGTAATTTAGCTGTTACTATAATTTATTTTTCTTTAATTTTAGTTCTTCAATGGACATCTAATTAGTATAATTGATATAACCCCTTCTGCCTTACAAAATTGTTGTGACTTGTTCGTGGCACCAAAAAGGTCGCTTGATCGTTTTAATTTTAACATGAAGCAATTTTAGTACTAACATACTTGAGTTTGGGAATCAAATGATAGAACGATATTGCGATTACTTGTTTGCAAACATTAACTGGTGGATTTTATCTTGCAGACAAGCTAACGGACAATGGCGCGACGACGCCTTCTGGTCTTGTAGCGGCAGCAGTGGCTCATGCATTTGCCCTCTTTGTGGCGGTTTCAGTTGGTGCAAATATTTCTGGGGGTCATGTGAACCCAGCTGTGACATTTGGTGCATTCATTGGAGGGCATATTACATTGTTAAGGGGCATCATGTACTGGATTGCTCAGTTGCTGGGATCAGTTGTTGCTTGTTTGCTGCTTAAGCTTGCCACTGGTGGATTGGTAAGTAACTTCCTAAATGCAATTTATATTGCAAATACAAGTATTAAAAAACCGTGTAGTTATTACTGGAAACTGAAGCTCCGGCTAGTGTCCTAGTTTAGAATCAAAACCAAGTTTTCTTGTGTAGAATATGATGTTAACAAGTTGAGAGAAAATCCAAAGCCAAGTTCTTAAGGAATTTGTTCGTCAAATTTCCAAAAACAGGGAAATCTCTACTTTGTTTACAGTGGAAGACCTATGAAACCATGAATGATTCTCATGTGTGGGCACGCGCACATTTTAAAATATGGATTTAGCTATACAATACAATTTTATTTCGGCTTTATTATTTTTACCCATATAGCTAAACAACAGTATATAGCTTAAATTCGCATTTTAAAATGAATCTTCACACAGAATTTCTATTGAAACCGGTGATTTGTTTCAGAATATTTCTAATATTTCAGGAGATTAGTCTATATTGTTTTTTTGGACCTTTCTAGAGATGGGATTTTCATAAAGTTGTGGAAAATGACAGAAAGTTATTCAATGGAGTGTGACATAACACCGAAACTTTTATTTAATTCAAGCCCTCACCTGCGAAAGTTCAAAGTTTTATACATTTTAAATGGAAATAACACAAAAATACAATGCCTAATCTTACTTCGAATTTTGATTAAACTGCAGGAAACATCGGCATTTGCCCTATCATCTGGAGTCTCAGCATGGAATGCTCTTGTTTTTGAGATTGTGATGACCTTTGGCCTGGTCTACACAGTGTATGCAACAGCAGTTGATCCCAAGAAAGGAAATGTGGGCATCATTGCACCAATCGCGATTGGTTTCATTGTGGGTGCCAACATTTTGGCCGGTGGTGCTTTTGATGGCGCATCAATGAACCCAGCTGTCTCATTTGGTCCTGCTGTCGTTAGCTGGACTTGGACTCACCACTGGGTTTACTGGCTTGGTCCACTAATTGGAGCTGCAATTGCAGCCATTGTCTATGATCACATATTCATAGATGAGAATGCACACCAGCCACTCCCTTCCAATGATTACTAAGAATCTTTCATCTCTTGTGAAGATATAAACTTTCCTCTCCCATCATTTTAGATTGCGGATAGAATGAAGTTGGGTTTCTTTGTACCCTTATTGTAGTTGTTTGTTGTTGTTGTTGTAGTTGTTTCCGTTTATGTTAAAAGGAGTGGATTGATGGCTGTCTTTACTTGTTATGCCAGTGAATCTTTCTTGCATATTATCAATTGTCTGGTTGAGAAATTTCTGTTGGTAATAATCATTCTGCTTGAACTAATTTAAATCATTAAGGCAGCCACACTAAAATATTACTCAGGTAAAATCAAACAAATAATAAAATCTTCAGCTGAAATAAAAAAGAGTTCAATAAATGTGCCACCACCAACATCAAGCACACTTTTATACTTACCTTTGACAATTTGATGGTGGTAAAACTTAAATGTTAATGGTAGGAAGTGATCACAGAGAGCTTGGCATGAACCCACATACAGGATAATTATTAGGATGTTGCTGTGACAGGGATTAAAGGTTTTGTGAAATTAATTACTTTATTAGGCTTTTCCCATGAAGTCTATCCTCCACTACTTGACTTCTCAGGCTTGTTCATTTCTCTATTGCTATATTCTAATATTTTTCATGGTAAGATTTTCTTGAAGTATCAATGAATCCATTGACCTGGCAAATTAATTATTTTGCTGATCAAAATCTTTCGTTATCTTAAACACTACCATTTTTATTACCTGACTTCCTGTGTTCATTTTGAATTGACAGCGTTCATATCCCCTCCTCATATTTTAATCTTCTTGTTTCTTTCCACCATTTGTCCTTTGTGCACATACTTTGGACATATTTTTTTCTGTTTGTAGTTTATGAAATCTGAAGTTGTAAAAAGTGACCTTAATACTGAAATGTCGATTTTTTCCTTCCCTTCCTCTGCTCCTCTCTTTCTTTTGAGGACAGTATGCTGACAAAGCCTTCTACACCTGCAAATGCACTCTAACTAACTCAATGTTTTTTTTTTAAAAAGGGAAAATTTTCTTAAGTAATTTCAAAATTTTATAAATATATTTTTTTAACCGCATTTAAACTTGTTATTTTTTAGTAGTACAAAAAAATGTAGAAACTAAACTCCTATACCCTTAAACAAAAAAACACACACACACACTCTCTACCCGAAATTCTCTTTTTTTCAATTTAAAATTTTCTTAACAAAAATTCAGTTGAATCAAAGATTTAAAAATTATCATTATATAGATTAAGTTTGTATAATATATTTCCTATTTCAAACTTTGAAAATAGTCAATTCTTGATAACTTTTTTTAAATTAAAAATATATATATATTTATGAGTTAAAAATTATATTTTGAGTTAATATGTGATAAAGATGAATTAAACGTAAAAAAATGAGTTAAAATAATAATAAAAAGTTCATACTCAACAAAAAAAATAGCTAATTTGAGATTATTTACTGAACTCATACAGTGGCCAACCACGGTCTAAGTCTAGAACATCTCGAAGCTGATTATAGTATCTTGGGCTCTAGATGCAATGGTCAAGATGCGATTGTGGCATTTCAACCAAGGCATCTCGAGCCCAAAATATCTTGCCAAGATGCTATTGTGACATCCCAACCATGACATTGTGGGGATACGATAGTTCTCTGTGATGCAACTCCCAATTTTTTTATAACCTTATTTTTTAATTTTTTTCATGATGCAACAACTTCAAATTTATTTATTTTTAATTCTAAATATTGAAATGTATTTTTAAAGATGGATTGGCTCAAATTTAAGTTTGAATTTGCTAAATTTTAATTCAAATATTTTGTTTAACACTATATTATACATATAATGGTAAACATGTATATTTATAATTTATTTAGTTAATAAAGAATAGCCAATTGAAAGGTGTTTAAAAAATTATATTTATAAAATTTTGGGTTTTTGAAAATTTTTTTTAAAAAAAGAAGTATTAGTGAACGGTTAATTAAGTTTTTTTTTAATAGAAAATTTAGAGAAAATAAGAGTGTGTGATTTTATGATATGTGAATTACGAGAATTAAATGAAATACTCCCTTGTTATAGGCGGAATATTCCAAATCTTAGGCTGCTGAAAAGGTTCTATCGCTATTAGACGTTGATCCTTCCTTCCACTCTGAATTAATGGCAAACAATTTTTCTTTGTGGACCTGGTCAATGTTATCTTTGATTTGTTGAGATCTATTCTTTGTAGTTATCTTTATGATTAGCTCATGATAACTTAGAGATTGGATATATGGCAACTGATATTTATTGACAAAACTTAAATAACAAGAAATGGTCAGGATAAAGCGCCACTTTCTGCAAATTTTATCGCTCCATCTTCTTTAATTAGATATCAAAGTTGAAGTTAAGAATGAATCTCTATAATAATTATATAAAAAAAAGAAAAGAAAAGAAATTGCAGTCTATCTAGTTGCTTACTTGAAATATCTTATCATGTAAACCGGTCTGCCAGAAAATTAAAGAAAAACATAACTGCGAGTTATGTATATTGAATTGTTTTTCTTTAACAACAAAGGATTTTTCTATTAACTCAAAATTCCCATGTAGTACATCAAAATGCATGGCACTTGATTGCTAGTCTAATTGACAAGAAGTAATGAAAATCTTTTCATAAATTCTCATGATTATATGAAGGTGATGGATTACAAACACATATGAGCATGCTTGAGAAGCAATTCTTTCTTGTGTTTTACTTTTTCTACTAATTTGTATGAAGCTTTCCTTTCTTGTGGGTCTAACATTTCCAAGTTGGCCACACTGTGCTGCTTCTTTGACTGGTGTGATTGTGAAGGAATTACCAAATCCCGCCAGCAAATTCCGTCAGATGTTGCTAGAATCAGGGGATTCACAGTGAATTTCTCCTGCAAACGCTCAGCAAATTTGATTTCATTCTCCTGACTTGCAAATCCCTCCAATTTCACCACTTTGAGATGTTCCAGTTGGGCGTCCTTAACTACTTGTTTTGAGCATGTGGTTGTGCTTGCCATGCAGTAGCTTTCAGGATCAATCTGCACATTTAAAAGTGCCCAAAAATTAGGTTTCAAATCACATAATCCTACTGACCCTCTTGATATTTAGTGATCAAATTCGAGAAAAGAAGCTTTGCTGAGAGAGATCGCTTACAGTTATGAAGAGTTGTTCTAAAGAAGGACAAAGCTTCAAGAAGGAGATTAGGGAATCACTATCGTATCTTTCCCACAAATTGTCGATCCACCACAATTCTTTTAAATTGTAGAATTGAAAGTCTGCTTCTAAAGAGGATAATGATGGACAAATTAATGCCTGCAACAAGAACTCTACTGAAGTTAACAGTGTGTGATGAGTCAGAACAATATAATCAACTTTGAAACCATTGTCATATAATAAAATTGCTTCTTGGACGTACCTCAAAAGTCCATTTACATAGTGTGAGAATTTCTGCATTCTTTATGGTTAATAGAACTGGGTCAAAGTCACAGCTCCGGAAGCTACAATAGCTAGGACCTTGCCTGCAATCAAGCATGGCGTCTGCCAGATTGTAATGAGATTCAGGCCAAAACCAAGGAAGTTGCCCTCTGTATCTGAGAGTTCTAAGCTTAGGAGAATTCATATAGATAAATTTCAACTGAGGACAGTCCAAGATTGTCAGCTGTTGAAGCTTTGAATCGAAGTCTATGCATAAGGATTTTAGTCCTTTGCAGCCAGTGATCTTTAAGTTTTCGAGAAACTGAAAACTCGAAACTACAGAGGAAACTATCTCAGTAGAAAGGTAATTAACTGATATCAGATTAAGAGTTTTAACAAAGAAGGTAGGGTGAGTTGGTTGGTGGACAAGGCTTTGAGGATTCATCTCCAATTCCAATCCAAATTGTCGTGGAGATTCTTGTTTTCCAGAAGAGAAATCAAGATAAAGTTTATTATTAGGTGCAATAATAGCTGAAAGCACAGAGTCTTTGCCATTGTGGAGCCGAAATCTCCTGGTATTCTTTGTTGGATTATGCTCATTAAAGTTTGTAAGAAATCGGGAAACTACAAGAGCAACCTCTTCCTCGGTTCCATGTTGCACTAAAGTTGTATTCCACAGGGATCTCCACCGGGTTGAGAGGAAAATGGTTTGTATTGCAGATTCAAAGGGAAGTAAAGAAATTATGTGAAAAAGGATCTCATCAGGTAAGCTGCTAATTATATCACCTGCAGTTTCTTCCATAACCAAATCCTGTGCCAATATTTTAGGAGGCTTATTAATGTTCAGAGTAATCAGACAACAGAAAGATAATGTTAACAAGAGATTAAAAAGAGAAGGAAAAGAAAAAATCATTAACTTACTTTAGCTTGTGAGATAGCAGAATTGGGGATTTCTCCTTGAATTGGACTGCTCTTCCAGTCTTGCTCTTCCTTTACTTGTTGAGATGATTACTCTTTCTTTGATATCTAAAATGTTGGTTAAACAATGCCAAGCAGTTACATATACCCTTTATATGTACTGTATATAGATTAAGTCCTTGTATGCAGTCAAACTGCAGATATGGCAGGATGACTTGGCTTCATTAATTAATGATCTTGAGTCACCAACTGGACTTTGTTACTTCATTATGATTTGTTATCATTAAGCTAACAGCACAAGAAATGTTGTTTCATTTGGCATTGCCAAGTATTTAAAATGTCATTTACCGCGGACTTTTAAGGAGAAATCAGTGCCTGTGAATTATAATTGGATTTAATGTGATCCAATGAATATTTTGATTGCTCCAAGAAGCTAACGTGATCTAATGAATATTTTGATTGCTCCAAGAAACTTACGTGATCCAATGAATATCTTGAGTGAAGAACTAATATTTGAACCTTTCATGTGTAATATATAATAAAGCCATCATATAGATGCCCGCATTTTTACATTTAAGCAAGCTGAGTAAAAACTCCACCATAAAGCATAGTAAGTCGAGATAATATTAACAAAAAGAGAGAAAAAAATGGGCACAATAACTAATAGATCATTTCATCATGTTTCCAGTGTAGGCTGCAGCCTTTTCAGAAAGTGCTAGAATTATCAATTAAGCTGTAAATGTGAGCTTCTTCCTAGTCGATGGCTGATTCTTTTATTCTTTCTTCGTCCTCCATTTGTGTTTCTAAGAAGATTGATTGTCTTCACAGAAAAAACCTTAGACAGATGCTCTGCAAATTTAATTTGATCGTTCTGATTTGTGTAATTCTCAAACAGTATCAACCTATGTAGTTCTCGCTTATGAGGCAAAACATGCCTGTAGAGGACGGGGGGATCGTCTCTCTTGGACCGCCGAACCTAGTTGTGTCCATATGAAACCATTAATAGAATTAACTTTATAGGCAAAGGAAACAAACCTCAATCATGAGATAGAAGTGCAAAAGAAAATCCGCGAGCATCATTGTGTTAGAATTTAATAAGTGAACAAAGAACCCTACAGATATGAATAGCTTGTCTAAAGAAGGGCACAATGATAAGAAGAAAATCAATATATCTATCTTATGATTTTCCACTGAATTTCCAATCCACCTTAACTCCTTCAAATTTTTTTAAGGGAAAACTTTGTTTTAGTATGTGTGAGAATAATAATTGAAAATTATCGGAATATGATTTAGAGGGCAAGTCAAATGCGTAGGGTATGCAAAGATCGAAGATGGATGTAAAAGGAGACAAAAGACGAAGAGAATAGTGACCAGGCATGGATGCCGCAGCGCCCAGTCTAAAATATGAGCGCTGCAGCGTTAAGAGCTGAGCGCTGTGGCGATGGGCGCGGGAAGTGTTTCCCGAATTGTGACTTTCCTATTTCGTCTTCCACTTGCTTCAGGACTCCCTAATATGACTCTCACATGTTTAGAGTAAACCTAGGACATCACAAAGCCTATATAAAGGCTATCAATTGACTTATAAATATATCTTTGTGATAAGTTGAGAAATCTTGGTGATAACTTAATAGATCTAAGTGATCATTGAAGAAGTCTTTGTGAGAGAAAATTTCTAGAGTGTAAGAGAGTTTTTTTTATAATTTTTCTTGTAAAAGGCATATTTTGTAAGTGTCTTGTGATTTATAATAAAAAGAGTGTGATCTTGATCCGCCGTGGACGTAGGCAAATTGCCAAACCACATAATTCTTTGTGTGTTCTTCTTCTACCATTTCTCTCTTTATTCCTTAATTACTTGTTGCATATATTGCTTAGGTGATTTTGCTTGTTTATGTGCTTCTGCTTCAACAAACTGGTATCAGAGCCAGGTTCTCAACAAATATGGCCACACCCAAGTATGAGGTAGAGAAATTCAACAGTACGAATGACTTCAATCTGTAGAAGATGAAGGTAAAGGCGCTATTGGTGAGCCAAAGGCTTGGCTCGGCATTAAAGGAGATTGAAGCTCCATCTAGTGATGAAGAGAAAAAGTCAGAGTCATCTAAAGCTGAAGCAGAAAGAAGGACATTCAAGAAAAAACTCATAGCATAATCGTTTTGTCATTGAGCGATGAAATACTAAGGGAAATAGCAGGTGAAACAACAGCAATAGATCTTTGAAAGAAACTTAACTCTCTTTATATGTGGAAATCATTGGCCATTAGATTACATATAAAAAAGAAGCTGTATCAACTGTCAATGTCAGAGGGAACACTAATAAAAGATCATATAAACACCTTCAATAAGATCATCCTTGATCTTGAGTCTATCAACATCAAGATAGAAGATGAAGATAGAGCAATTATCCTGCTGAGTTCACTCCCTAAACGTTATGAGAACTTTGTTAATACGTTATTCTACAACAGAGAGAGTTTAACGATGAGTGATGTGAAATCATCATTAAACTCAAAGTTACTAGGGAAACAGATCGAGGGCAATACATAAGGTTTATCTGTAAGAAGAAGGTCCTCATATAGAGATGAAAGGAAAAAGCGCTCAAGGTCGAAGTCTAGGACTCCTAGGAAGTACTATTACTGCAAGAAAGAAAGACATTTTATAAAGAACTGTCCTAAGAAGAGAGCACAAGACAAAAAGAAAGCGGATGCTGCGCTTGCCTATGATGATAGCTATGACAGCGCAGAGATACTTGTCGCTACTGATGGTAAGAATACTGAACAATGGGTTCTTGATTCTGGTTGTACTTTTCACATGTGCCCGCACAAGTCTTGGTTTACAAATTTCTAGCCCATTAATGGTGGTAAGGTCTTAATGAGTAATGACATTACATGTCAGATGATGAAAATTGGTAATGTTAAGTTTAGACTGCATGATGGGCGAGTGAGAGAGTTGACAGATGTTAGGTATGTTTTTGACTTGAAGAAGAACTTGATCTCACTAGGGACTTTAGATCAGAATGAATTTTCCATTAGGATCGACGGAGGGGTTTTGAGAGTATTGAAGGGTTCTATGGTGGTGATGAGAGGAGAGAAGCGCAAAGGCGTTTATATGCTTAAGGGTGAAGTTGTTAGTGGTTCTGCACTATTCTTTGTAAATGATGAGAGTATGCAAACCAAGTTGTGACATCTTAGACTGGTACACCTAGGCGAGAGAATCTTAAAGAAGTTATTTAGTCAAAAGGCATTTAATAAGGATAAGTTCCAGCCCTTGGAGTTTTGTGAGCATTGTGTGCTTTGGAAAGCACATAGGGTAAGGTTTAGTACCGGCGAGCACAAGACTAAGGGGACCCTTAACTACATACACTCGAATATTTGGGGACCGGCTCAGACAGCTACTCGTGGCGGTGCCAGGTATTTTCTCAATTTAATTTATGACTATTCAAGAAAGCTGTGGTCTATGTGTTGAAGAGCAGGGATCAAGCGTTTAAAGTATTCAAGACTTGGAAGCTCTTGTTGAGAATCAGACTGACAAAAGGGTGAAGAGGTTGAGAACTAACAACGGCCTCGAATCTTGCAATAGAGAGTTTGATGGGTTTTGTGCCAAGCATGAGATTACATGGTATAGAACAGTAAGATCAATACCACACCAGACTGACGTAGCTGAGATGATGAGTAGGACCCTACTTGAAAAGGTTAGATGCATGCTTACCAATGTAAAGATGTCCAAGACATTTTGGGGAGAAGCTGTAGTGACGGCAGCTTACTTGATTAATAGAAGTCCATTCTCAGCAATTGACTTCAAGACACTAGAAGAGAAATGGCCTGGCAATCCTCCGAAGTATGACCACCTCAGAATATTTGGTTGCCCTGCCTTTGTACATGTTAAGGAGGGGAAGTTGAAACCTAGAGCTATCAAATGGGTATTCATAGGATATGCTGAAGGAGTGAAATGATACAAGGTGTGGTGTAAAGATTTGACACTACCAAGAAGTATCATAAGCCGTGACATGACGTTCGATGAGACGATGATGCTGAAAACCTCCCAACAAAGATAAGAAAGAAGAACCTGTGCCCAAGAAAGACTCAGGAACAAGTCAATAGAAGTTGAAGTTGAGCCTAATAGTAGATCTGATATGCCCCTAGATCAGCACTTCAACGAGGAGATTCTTGAAGATGAACAAAAAACACAGGCGAGTTCCTTCAAGTCCACCCAAAGAAAAATTAGGACTTCTGAGATGGAACTTGAAGAGTACTAGTTAGCCAAAGATAGGCTAAGGAGAACGATTAACCTACCAGTCAGGTATATACAAGCAGATTTAGTTGCTCATGCCTTTAATTCTGCTTACACTCTTAAGTATGATGAGCCTAGGACATATAGTGAGGCTATGAAAAGTGAAAACAAAAAAGAATGGCAGCAGGCCATGAAAGAAGAGATTAGTTCTCTTAGAAAAAAACAATACCTGAAAGTTGGTGGAGAGACCTCAAAAGAAGCTAGTCAGGTGCAAATGGGTATATAAAGTGAAAGAGGGGATACCAGGGATAGAGCTTACAAGATTTAAGACTAGGTTAGTAGCACAAGGTTTTACTCAGAGAGATAGAGTTAATTTTTATGAGATATTCTCTCCAGTCGTCAAGCACACATCTATTAGGATTTTGTTAGCTATGTGTGTAAACCTTGATTTACATCTAGAGTAGATGAATGTAAAGACAACTTTTCTACATTGAGAGTTTAAAAAGACGATATATATGGCATAGCTGCAAGGGTTCGAGGAGCCTGGAAAAGAAGATTATGCTTGTTTGATAAAGAAGTCATTATACTGGTTAAAGCAATCACCTAGACAGTGGTATAGAAAATTTAATGAGTTTATAATGGCTTGTGTTTTTAGTATGAACAAGTATGACGGATGCATGTACTTTAAGAATATAAGTTGTGGGATGATATATTTGCTTCTATACGTCGATGATATATTGATCGCATGTAAGAACATAGAAGAAATATGGAAGCTCAAAAAGCAGTTGAGTGGCGAGTTTGAGATGAAGGATTTAGGAGCAGCAAAGAGAATCTTGGGTATGGATATTGTGAGGGAAAGAAGAGATGTTATCTTCTTGTCCTAGCAGCGATATATACTCAAAATTCTGGAGAAGTTTGATATGTCTAACGCAAAGGCTGTCTCTACTCCTTTAGCCATGCATTTCAGACTTTCAGCAGCAAAGTCGCTAACATCTGAAGAGGAGAAACTGTAGATGAGTAAAGTATCGTATGCAAGCGCTGTGAGGAGTATCATGTATGCAATGATTTGCACAAGACCAGACATAGCACAGACTGTGAGTATGGTGAGTAGATACATGATAAATTCAGGTAAAGATCACTGGCTTGCAGTGAAGGGCATTCTGAGATATCTCAAGGCGATGTTAAATCACGGGTTGATGTATAAGAGGGATGAGGACAGCAGTGAAATGGTAAGAGGGTACGTAGACTCAGATTATGTAGGTGATCTAGATAAGAGAAGATCGTTGACGGGCTACGTATTCACAGTGTTAGGGTGTAGTGTGTGTTGGAGATCAGTTCTACAGCATGTGGTTGCACTATCTACCACAGAGGCGGAGTACATAGTTGTTGGTGAAACTATTAAAGAGGCTGCATGGTTGAAAGGCATATGCGCGGAGGTATTGGCTAGTGAAGATATGAACACTGATGTATATTATGACAGCCAGAGTGTCATACACCTAAGCAAGCATCAAGTGTTCCACGAGAAGTCGAAACACATTGATGTAAGGCTCAATTACATTCGAAAGATTGTCCAAAGTGATAAAGTTAGTCTAACGAAGATAGCATTGTCTAAAAATCCTACTGATATGTTGACTAAGCCACTGCCTTCGGTTAAGTTCATCCTATGCAAGAACTTAACCGGAGTCACTACTTTGTGAGGGTGACCGAAGATGCAGAAATGAGAGATTGAGTTACTTTGTGGATGATTTTGAATCAATGAGAGAATTTGTGGGAATATTGATTGAAAATTATTGGGATATGATTTGGAGAGCAAGCCAAGTGCGTAGGGTGTACAAGGATCAAAGATAGCATTGTCTAAAAACCCTACTGATATGTTGACTAAGCCACTGCCTTCGGTTAAGTTCATCCTATGCAAGAACTTAACCGGAGTCACTACTTTGTGAGGGTGACCGAAGATGCGGAAATGAGAGATTGAGTTACTTTGTGGATGATTTTGAATCAATGAGAGAATTTGTGGGAATATTGATTGAAAATTATTGGGATATGATTTGGAGAGCAAGCCAAGTGCGTAGGGTGTACAAGGATCAAAGACGGACGCGAAATGAGGCAAAAGACAAAGGGAACAGTAACCAGGTGTGGGCACCGCAGTGACCAGGGCTGGGCGCCACAGCTCCCAGTCCAGAACGTGAACGCCACAGCGCCAAGCTACAAGCGTCGCAGCACTGGGCATGGGAAATGTTTCTCGAATTATGACTTCTCTATTTCGTCTCCCACTTGCTTTATGACTCTCTAATACAACTCCCACACGTTTAGGGTAAACTTAAGATGTCCCAAAACTTATATAAAGACTGTCAATTGGCTTGTAAACATATCTTTGTGATAAGTTGAGAAATCTTGGTGATAACTCAATAGATTTAAGTGATCATTGAAGAAGTCTTTGTGATTCTTTATGAGAGAAAATCCGTAAAGTGTAAGAGAGAGTTTTCTTTGTGATCTTTCTTGTAAAAGGCATACTTTATAAGTGCCTTGTAATTTATAATAGAAAGAGCGTGATCTTAATCCGCCGTAAACGTAGGTAAGTTGTCGAACTACGTAATTCTTTGTATGTTCTTTTTCTACCATTTTTCTCTTTATTCTTTAATTACTTGTTTTACATATATTACTCGGATAATTTTACTTATTTGTGTGCTTCCGCTTCAACAATATGAATTCAAGTCGACCTCTGATCGATTCCTGCAACAAGAAGTTTTAAACATCAATTAGGTTACTAAGCAAGACTCAGCTTAATCTTTTCTTCAGAAGCAAGCAAAGACAACAGGTACCTACCTCAAAAAGCCAACCAGACACTGTAAGAATTTTAACCATTTTTACTGTAAATAGAACCGACAGACGATCTGGACGAGCAGAATATGGGTTTGAAGGATCTTTTCTAAGTTCAAACATGACATTTTCCAATAAAAGCATGCCATGGAGCCATAGCCAAGGAATTTTTCCCGAAAGCATAACTGTGGCATATTGTGTGCAAAAAAAAAAAGAAAAGATGTCATTCAGCTGAAGGCAGTTCACAACTTTCAAGGTCTTGAGATTGGAACTAGAATGAATGAAAAGTGATTTTTAACTCTTTGCATTCAGTTATATGCAAACATTACAGAAACCCAAGATATGAAATAATGAAAGAAACTTTTTCCTTGGTGAGATGATTAACACAAGTTAAATGGAGGACTTTTACTGATTGAAAACTAAATGAGAATGCTTTTGAAATTATAAGTTTACAGTTTAAGTTCAAACGCCAATAAAAATCCTTAAAAGTTTATTTTCCTCCATTAGAGAAACTGAGATGAAGTGTCTCGTTATCTTCAAAGGTGGCTAGAAGGAAACTGCTTCTGCCAAAGTTAAAATGGACTTCTCAATGATTGTGGACTGATGAGTGGCTGTTAAATGAATCTAAAAGTGCAACGATCGCAATTGGGATGTCACTAATTGTTCCAAGGAATTCTGAGGTTCTCCAACGCCTTGACAAGAATCTGGTTTGTACTTTAGTTTCAAGGGGAATTGAACAAATGATCCTGGAAAGAATATCATCTGGTAACCTGCTCATAAAATCATCTTCTTTCCCTTCAAAAACAACACTTCTTTTAAAAAAATAAAATAAAATTAAGAACAACCTTGAAGAAGTATAAAAATGTAGAAAATAGTTAATAAGTTCTGAAGTACTTACTCTCCGGGGAAAATTTTATTTTGCTTTCTGTTTTGGTTCTGCAACATTTGCTTTGGAGCTTGTTCCCCCATGACTGATTCAATGCAGCAGTGACTCTTGGTGTTTGATTTACACGTTTGCAATGACCATGGAATTAAAGACAACGTAAAATTTTCTATCTTTTGTATAGATTATAAGATAAGATTTTTTTTTTTTTAGAAAAACAAAGCATTTAAAATAGCCACGGCAATCAAAATGTATTTAAAGTTATTTGCTAACAATATGAAATAAAAAATAATAAAGACTCATTTGGTTGAATTTTTTAAATAAAGATTTTAAAAGTAGAGCGCTTTAAAGTTTTTTAAGAAAAAATCATTAATCATTTGATTGTCAATTAAATTTTTTTTTTTAAAGTATTAAATCGTTTGTTTATATATTGTTAAAATGATTATTTATTATTAAATTACTAAAAATGACACTTAATAAAACTTATATTTAATTTTTAAAAAATTAATTTTTTTTAATATGTAAGTTTAAATTTATTATGTAATTTCTCAAATTCAATTTATTAAAATACAAGAATCAAGTAAAATTAATACATAGTAATTAACAAATTAATATAAATTTTTATATTTTGTATAAAAAATTAAAAATAAAATAATAATTTTTTTTATTTAAAAAATAAAATAATCAACAAAAATTTTAATAGATTCTTATAAAAATATGATAGATGTATAAATATGGAGAATTAAAAAATATGATAACCTTTAAAAAATTATTAAAAATATGCTAGTAAACTTATTTTTATTAAATGTACACTATGAAAATAAGAAAATATTGTTATGATATATGTAATATTACATAAATATTTAAAAAGCTCAAAAAGCTCTACTCCTAAAAACTTAAAACTTGAACTTTTATAAATAGAGACAATAATTTTTTTAGTCTTCAAAAAATATTTTCTAATTGTAACCAAACGTTATAAAATAAATAATAAGAGTTTTTGTCATTAAAAAAATTCTTTTGATTAGTAAAAAAGTCTAACCATTGAGACCTTAACCTATGCCCAGAAATACTAAATTAATAAGAAATTATACTTGTGGGTTTTTTTATTTGCCAACTAAGAGAACTCTAAACTATGATGTACGAGATTTCCTTTCTCTGCACCTACAATTAGAGGCTCAATTAATTATTAAAGGTCAAAAGAAACAATTAAATCTCTCTTTTTTTCCCTACATTATTGTTATTTTATTTCTCACACATATTGCAAAATAGTGGTTAATGTATCATATTAATGCAAAATTGCAAGAATCAAGTCTCTACTGTTGCAAGCAATCATGAATTACAAAACCAAGCTCGCTCATTTGAATTTCCCGAAAAGGAGTTCATTCACAAAGTTCTCATTCCGAAGTTACAAAACAACTGCTAAGTACATTGCTAGAGAACCATATAAGGATACACAGGGAAAAACTCATTGACATGCCTTGCTTCATTCACAAACTTATAAGATGAATCCCTTTCTGCCTCCTCCACCAAAACCAAACTCCATAGAGGTGATGTTGCTACAATTCTTGGCTCCACAGAGAACACCTCATTAAACTTCTTTCCCAATAGTAGCTCATCTTCTTTATTTGTAAATCCATCCAATTTAACAAATTTGAGATGTTTTAACTTTGTATCTCTGATCGAGCACAGACTTGAACATGTGCTTGGCAGGGTCTTGGGTTCACGACTAACCTGCATATTTGATAAAATATTTTAAAAACTAGTAAAGAGGTTAAATAGAATTGTATGTTGGATCAAAATTATGCAATACAACATAATCTTAGAGTGACTGAGAGTTTCTCTAGAGTTGGACAACGTTTCAGGAAGGATATTAAGGAATCACTGTTGTATTTCCCATCTTTCTCATAATCCACCTGTTTACAACAAATTATAGCACTGAAAAATTACTCTTGATGCTACAACCGGGCCCTCTTCTGAAATGGGAAATTTGAGACTATAAAGGATAGTGCCTCTCTTGTATGGTACATGACTGATATCAGGTGAAGTAATTTGACTAAGAAGATATAATTAGAAGGCTTGTTGTTAAAGATTCGGCGATTAAAGTCCAGTTCCCAGTCAAATAGCTTTAGAAATTCTTGTTTCCCAGTTGAAAAATCGAGATGAAGCTTATTATTTGGTGAAACAGAAACTAAACCACATTTGCTTTGCTATAGTTGAACTGAAATCCCCATATTATTTTTCAATCGATGAAGAGCATCTTCTTTAGTTCCATTTTCTTAGAAAGCTTTCTTCCAGAGATCACGCCATCGGGTCGAAAGCAATCTTGTTTTGATAGCAAATATATAAGGGAGAAAGGAAATGATGCAGCAAAGGATGTCATCTGATAGACTGCTAATAAGATCATGTGTATGTTCACTTGTTATCAATCTCTTCAGATAGAAAAGTATATTTCTGCATAGAGTTCAGATTCATGAGACTGTCTACATTCCAAAATTGTAAAGAAAAAAAATGTTTTACTCGGTATCATCAGCAGACTTTAGCTTCTTGCTGAGCTTCTCTTTCACTTGTTTGATTCAAGCCTCTGGAGGGGTTGCTTATTAAGTAGATGGGTTATGATTATAAGTTACTTGGATAAGAATATATTCATATTTCTGTGCAAGAAAAAATAAATAAAGTCAGACCAATCGTGAAGAAGCATAGAAGCGCACAAAATAGTATTTCCGCAGACCTTACCCTAATAAGAAAATGTTATTTTGCTTTCAGGTTTGCCACTCCTTATTCTGGAGTAATGCCATCGACTACATAAAGTGAATAGTCAATTACTATCTTTTGCATGGATAATAGATTGTAATACGTAACTCAATTTGGGGTGATAAGATCTCTTTTCAGAAAAACAAGGCATTTGAGATGCCCATGGTAATAAAAAAAATTGTTGCAATTAAGGTTATCTTATTCTATAATATAATATTAGAATTTAAGAATGTATTTTAAATAAACAAGTAAAAAATAAGTACTAGAATAGAGAGAAATAACCGAGAAGAGAAAGAGGGTCGAAGGGGAAGCACCTAAGCTGTGGGAGGCTTGGGCGCTACGGCGTTAGGCTCAACACTGCGGCACTAGTTCCTGAGCACCATGGCGCTAGCCCCCGAACGCCACAGTGCCCAATCAGGCAAATGCCAAATGATACCATTAGGCGCCGTGGCGCTGAAGATGAGCATTGCGGCGTCCAGAGTTGATTTGATGACTTTCTAAAAAGTCACCTACCCCTTTCATATGATGTGGTCTTTCAAATAGGTGTTTTGTCTCTCTAGAGAGACACATATAACTCTATAAATACTGCAGGCATATTTGAAACAAATAATTAACTTCTCTTCTCAATCTTTGATTCAAGTTTCTCTCTTGTCAACCACTTTCTAAGTTTAAACACTTGTAGTCTAAGGAAAGTATTTGGTATGCACCTAATTCTTTCTCATAAGTTATTAAATCTTAGACCTATCCTACTAACAAACCCATTTGCATTTTTAATTATAATCATAGTGGGGGTAGAAATAGTTTAAGGATAGTGCATTGCACACCTTAACTTCAAAAATTATTTACTTGTATCCTTGTGTATTTTCTATAATACAAAACTATTTTTTCAACAATCTTAAACTAATTTTAACCATATATACATGAATACTACAAGCAAATCTTCACTAATGGCTATAACAAAGTCTCTCTCAGAAGCTACGAAGATCTTACCATTTGATAGGAAATATTTCAAGAGATGGAAAGATTGGGTGTATGATACTCTGGACATTATGAATCTAGCCGAATTTCTCACCATTCCTCCTCCGAAGTTTATTGTAAAAACCTCAAAGAGGAGTTTCCTAACTAGAATAAGGTAAATAAGGTATGTCATAACACAATTCTTCACACATTATCAAATGAATTGTATGATGTTTACTCCATATATAAGGATGCACATGAGTTGTGGGCACAACTTAAGAAAACATATGTTATAGAAGATGTTAGTACCCAAAAATATGTTGTAGAAAATTTTTTAGGCTTTTAAAATGTCTGAGAAAAAAAAGGTCATTACACACATAATTATCATTTTTACTTAATGATTTGAAAAATGAAAACATTGTTCTCCCTAAACCTTTTATTGTAAGTTGCTTAGCAGAAAAATTACCTAAATTATGGAAGGATTATAAGAAAAGCAAAAAACATAAAAGGAAGAATTTAACTTTTAAAAATTCAATTGTGCACATTAGAATTAAAGAAAAGAATCGCCAAAAGGAGAACATAGAGAAGGCCAAAGAATTAGTTTCTAAGGCTAATTAGTAAAATGTGATAATCATGATAAGAAACATAAAGATTTCACAAGCAACAATCACTTTAAGAAAAATAAAGCCTTATTAAAAAAAATAATAAATGTTATGCTTGTGAAAAAGGTAGTCATTTTGCTTATCAATGTAAACATAGGAACAAGAAAGGAAACAACAAAACTCCCAAAGCCAATTTGATTGAGGGAGAAGATGTTATTACTGTAATTGTTGTTTTATAGGTGAACATGGTTGCAAGTGGCAATAAAAAATGGGTAATTGACTCGAGCCACTAGACACATATGTAGAGATAAGAGTTTTTTCCATAAGTATGTTTCTATTAGAGAAAGGGATGAACAAGTGTATCTTTGTGATTCCCATTCTGCGCTGGTGGTGGAGAAAATGAAAGTTCTCCTCAAACTCACTTTTAGAAAGTCTCTTGTATTGAACAATGTACTTCATGTTCCTAATATTAGATATAATCTAGTTTCTATGTTTATATTGGGAAAGGCTAATGTAAAATTCTTTTTTGAAGTGGATAAAGTTGTAATGAGCAAGGGTGTGTCATTGGAAATGGATATTCTTCTTATAAATTGTTCAAACTAAATGTACTTGATGTTTTTATGAATAAAAATATTTCTTCTGCTTATATTGTTGAGTTTTTCAATTTATAGCATGATAGACTAGATCACTTTAATTATCTTTATTTAAGAAAAATGAAAAGAGTTAGTTTATTATGTAATATGCGTTTAGATGAATCACATCAATGTGATGTATGTATAGAAGAAAAATTCATAAAAAAAAGTTATAAACCTATAACTCTTAGAAAAACCTCATAGTGACTTAGGAGATTTTAAAGATATCATGACTAGAATGAAGAAAAAAATTTATATAACCTTTATTGATGATTTCTCAAAATATACTAAGTTGTATTTGTTAAGAAATAAAGATGAGTCATATGATAAGTTTTTGATATATAAACAAAAAGTTGAAAATCAACTTGGTAGGAAAATTAAGGGATTAAAAATTGATAGATGATGAGATTATGTGTCTAACTTGTTTAGTTACTATTGTAAGGACAATGAAATTATATATGAAGTTATACCACCATACTCACTTGAATCAAATGGAGTAGCTAAAAGAAAAAATAAAATTTTAAAAGAAATGATGAATTATTTATTGATTAATTCTAGGGCACCTATGAATTTATAAGGGGAAGCAATATTGGCTGTTTTCCATATAAAAAATAGAATTCCCTACAAGAAAATGGGTGTTACTCCCTATGAGTTGTAAAAAGGTTATGCTCTTAACCTATCATACCTCAAAGTGTAGGGGTGTCTTGCAAATGTTCTCATTTTGGATCCTAAAAGAACAAAGAGACCTAAGACAATTGATTATATGTTCACAAGTTATGTCCAGAATAGATTTCATATAGGTTCTTGGTATAAAGGATACCATGGGATTGTTTGATGCAAACAACATAATAAAATCTATAAATGCAGAATTCTTTAAGTCTATCTTTCTTAAGAAAGTCAATGTAGATAAAACTATGACTCGTGTAAAGGTTAATGTCGATTCTCCAAAAAACTCTAACAATAAAATTAGAAAAAGCAAAAGAATGAGGAATGCGACCAGTTTGGTAATGATATCTATATTTTCTTATGGAAGAGGACCCTAAAACCTTTAGTGAATTTATGAATTTTCATGATGCTCTTTTATAGAGGGTGGCAATAAATGATGAAATCAATTCTACCATAAGTAATCATGTATGAGAACTAGTTGATTTACCTCTGGACTTCAAGTCTATTGGTTGTAAATGGATCTTCAAAAAGAAGATAAGGGCTAATGGGACTATTGAAAAGTATAATGCTAGATTGGTTGCCAAAGGATTCACTTAAAAGAAAAACTTAGATTATTTTGATATTTATGCTCCTGTTACTAGAATTACATCCATTAGAATTTTGATTGCATTGGCTACAATATATGATTTGTTTATACACTAAATAGATGTAAAGACCGCTTTTCTAAATAGTGATTTAGAAGAGAAAATTTATATGGAACAACTAGAATGTTGTATTGGTATTAGTACAGAGCATAAATTATACAAGTTAGTTAAATTTTTATATGGCTTGAAACAAGCACCAAAACAATAGTATAAAAAGTTTGATAATGCTTTTGTATCAAATATTTTATGATAAATGATTTTGACAAGTGTGTGTACTATAAAACCTTTGATACTAATAAATATGTGATTATATATGTATTTATGAATAATTTGCTTATATTCAGTCCTAGTATAGAAGTGATAGTTGAGACCAAAAAGTTTCTATCAAATGTATTTGATATGAAAGATTTGGGAGAAACTAATGTAAGGTAAAGATTATGAGATTATCTAATTGTCTCACTTCACCACAAGAGCACTATGTAGAGAAGTTTCTTAAAAAGTTTGGGTACATAGTATGTGTGAGATATTTTAAACTTATGGTGCATACATGTGAATTTGTGTCTATCATTCAAATATAGCATATGTATTATATACATACATACGCAGTGGATAAGCAAAATATAAATTACTCAATGATAAATACAAATAAATTTTTACATGTTATCTCATAAATGTAAAATACATCAAGATTGAGAAATAGTACCTTGTCAAGCCTTTGGTATTTAGTCAAACCGGAGTACCCTCCTTGAAGCAACCCATTCACAATTCTAGTTCCTCAACATGGTGGGCTTGAGAAAGCTAGAATAGCAGTTTTTCTAGCAAATAATTCAACTATTAAATTCCTATTTCTACCTTGTAGTATAGGTGACCAAAATGGATGAGGAAAAATAGAGAGAATGTGTTTTTGTGCTCTCAACACTTGAGAGAATTTTTTAACATTTAGCAAAATTCACTTCTCTCTCTCTCTGCCCTCTTTGGCCGATTTTTTCACTAACTAATTGAGCAACATATCGCTCTTTTATTTGTTTATTATTTTTCTTCAATTTTCTCACCTAATTGCATCCATTATCTAGGCCAATGTTTGCCATTAGTGTTTTATTTATTATTGTTTATAATAAATCAAATGAAAACAAAATAAAATAAAAAATTATTTAAATGAACTTGACCTAAATTTAGGCCAAATAAGAAAACATTTTCTCATTATTAAGAAATATGTTAAGGCCTACCATTAACAAGTGCCACCTATTTATTCTTATTATATCATTTAATTAATATTAAATAAATAATTTAATCATATTAAATTATGGTAGAAACACATGCTAATTTAAATTAAAAAAATAAATTGTTTGATTTCAATTTAAATAATAATATCATATATTATTATTATTTTAATAAATATTTTAATAAATAAAATAATGATATTATTTGTCCAACAAATAAGGTTATTTTAGTAATTTTCAAATCAAACAATAATTGGTCCACAATGTGTCATGTGTCAATATCTCATTGGTCAACAACTAATTATTAACTAATTGATGTACTTAACTCTTAAGTCTTGACACATACATGACCGGAGGGAGACCGAAGTAAATGTCCGATTTAGTGAAATTTTTTGGATCAAACTATTCAATTCAGTACGCTGCCTCAGTGCACAACAAATACACTTCATATTGCGAAACTCTTTAGGTCCACTCCCGATTTGTCAAACAAAATTATTCTGTGACTCCGAGATTGATGACCCACGCACACGTCATGGAAATTACCAATTAGTGCAGTAGACCATACAAGTTGAAGTCATAGCGCATACGTATAATCCTTCCGCCAATCATATTTTAAAAGAGCAGAGATATAGATCACTAATATCAAATTGTTGTATGCTCATCCATGAACTTATCTCTAGACACGTATCTTAATAAACAATATATGCAAACACTTTTATAATATTGTTTTAATCCTGTAAGAAACTATTTTCCTGGATTTGTTGCTTATGCCCATAAGACTTTTTAAGATACAGTCTCTGAGCATCCAGATATATAACTCATCCATTTGAGCTGACAGATCCCATATCTATACATACTAGACTCCATAAGTATCAGACCATACCCAGCGGTCACACCATGAAAATCTGTGACATGCGCAGAACCAAAGTATAATGGATCACTTATAAGCCTACTGTGGTATTTAGTTCAAAAGACCACATATACTACTCAACTCTAGAGGACCTTCTATTAACGGTTTCATGGGATATCTATTGGGGTTTTTGTTGAGTCTGTTCAATATTCAATCTTTACTGAATACCTGCATGCTATACGAACTTCCAGTAAGCCCATGGTCAGTTAAGAATAACCATTTAGACCATCTAAGTATAATATACACTGGTCTATGTAAAAGAAATCCACTGACAGACCTGGATTGGTAAATTGAGACCAGGAACATATAGTTTGATAATAGAATTGCATAATAACATTTCTTAGCACCTATTGTAACTCTTACAACTATGTTATTACTAATGTATTCTTAGGTCTTTATACCATCACAGAAGAGATTCTAACTCTTAGACTTCACTGATTAATATAACGTGCTAACTATTTAGCATTTATAGTTTTCAGTGATGTTAACATGGCACGTGAGCACAAATCCCAACAGTATGTAAATAGTAGCAACATCTTATGATGCTAGTGTTAAACTTTAAAAGAATATAGAACATAATGACAATCAGAACCATTATGCTCAAATCATTGGTAGTTTCATGTATTTGATTAATATTACTAAGCCTGATATAACATATGCTATAGGAAGATTGAGTAAGTATACTCAAAATCTAGGAAAAGAGCATTGGAGTGCCTTAGATAGAGTTGCCAAATATTTGAAGGCACTAAAACTTATACACTTTTATATAGTATATCACAACCTGTGATTGAATATTATTGTGATGTTAAATAGATATTTGAATCTAATAAGGTCAAGTCTACTAGTAGATATGTCTTCACTTTAGGTGGAGGAGCTATATGTTGGAAATTCACTAAACATAATTGTATAGCACGACCTACCATATATTCGAAATTGATAGCCTTAGAAAAGGCTTGTTTTGAGACTAAGTGGTTAAGGACACTCATGTGTAATCTTTCTATTAGTAGTCACCCTCCTATTACAATTTCTATAAATTGTGATTGCATACCAACCATTACTAAAGCAAAGAGTAAAATGTATAATGAGAAAAGTAGACATATCCTTCTATGACATAGCATCATTAAGCAGCTGCTAGAATTTGGGGTGGTGAGCTTAAATTATGTAAGGTCAGAGAGGAACTTGGTCGATCCTCTGACAAATTCACTAAACAAGAGATTAATGGAAGACACATCAAGGGGGATAAGACTTCTTCCTATATCATAAGGCAAGAGTAGTGGTAACCCTACCTATGTGATTAGAGATCCCATTGAATTAGGTTCATAAAGGTAAGAACAAGTCACTTGTTGTCTTATTGTACTACCGAGTATATTTGAGTCCCTTCCTATAGCGAGGTAGTGCATCTGCAGGAAAAAATGGTGAGTTAGTCTCTTAATGAACTTCATAGCCCTTTATAGGGTGATATGTTAAACCTACAGGACACACTTGATGGAGTATCACCTATATAAGTATAAAATTGGGTTAGTTTCTATGAGAGCTAGGCAAACTACTCTAGAGTACTCATGAAGCTAAAAAGGCACATGACCATTAATAGTGCCAAACAGTAGATATAGACAAGTTATTTATAATTTAACTTAATAATTTAACCCTCTACTTTACATCCAAATGAATGAAAGGTTGATAGAAACTTGGTTTCAGCTAGTTCCTATAAAATACAGTTACTTAATTAATAGATTAGTTCATAGGTTGAAAGAGCACCAATTTATATAAGTTAAATTCTACTTAGATATGTGGTTGATTTGATTCACATTTGTTTATTTGAAATATATGGGGGATTGTTGAAATTTAAGAATGTATTTCAAATAAACAAGTGGAAAAATAAATATTAGAGTAAAGAGAAATAGTCAAGAAGAGAAAGATGGTCAAAGGAAAAGCACCTAAGCCGTAAGAAGCTTGGGTGTTGCAGCGCTAGTTACTAAGCCCTGCGGTGCTCCAGTCACTAGAATAAAGGGATGACACCGCAGCACCCAATTGGGCAAGTACCAAATGTACCATTGGGCATTGCGGAGCTAAGAATGAGTGTCGCAGCGTTTGAAACTGAGTTTGTAACCCTCCAAAGAGTCACCTACCCATTTCATATGATGTGGCATTTTAAAGATGTGTTGTGTCTTTCCAGAGAGACATATACAACTCTATAAATATTGCAGGCACATTTGAAACAAGTAATTATCTTTTCTTTTCAATCTTTGATTCAAGTTTCTCTCTTATCAATCACTTTTTAAATTTAAACACTTGTAGTTCAAGAAAAGTATTTAGTGTGCACCTAATACTTTCTCATAGGTCATTAAATCCTAGAACTATCCTATAATAAACCCATTTGCATCTTTAATTATAATCAAAGTGGGGATAAAAATAGTTTAAGGACAATACATTGTATGCCTTGACTTCAAATTTTATTTACTTGTATCTTTTTATATTTCCTACAATACAAAACTATTTTTTTCAACATATAAATAAAAAATAAAAAAAAAGCTACGAGAACCAGTTGTTATCATTATTTATTAAACACCTTTTGCTAATAAATCAGCATTTTTGTAGATTTATCAGCTTTATTTATTTTCTCATCAGATGTTTAAAAGATTTTCTCTATTTTTTAGCCTTGTAGGATGGTTTTATAAACGTCCCTTTGTATTCATTACCTTTTTCATTAACATTAATCCCTTTTGAACTCTGCATGCCTTTTTTTAGGTTAAGATTAACAAGGTTCTTGTGCTGATAAGTTGTGCCTTAAAGGGCACCATTGAGATGATATTATTCTCCATATTTATGGGTTCTTAATTGCCAACTTGGAGAACTCTGAACTATGATTAGTGAAATTTTCTTCTCTCAATCATATACTTATTTGCTTAATTAATTAGAGTCAAATGCATAAAACTGCTTAGTTTAGAATTCTATTAATAAAGGTTAAAAAGAGTCGAGCAATAACCCCAATGTTAGCTTAGAATAGTCTATTTTGCAGCCTCTCAAAATAAAGATGTGATTTAGTCCATAAAGATGAGTCAAAAATATATATAAAAATAAAAAAGCCGAATAAATTCAATAATACAAATTTAAAATCATGTTCTCCGTGAAAAAATCAAATCATTTTTTCATATCAGCATTTTGGTCAAAACTATCTTTACTTGAAGATTCTGATCATTGCAGCACATGAGATTAATGAAAAATTACAAGTTTCAAGTCTTTATTGTGCGAAAAATCATGAATTACGAAATCAATCTAATTTGAATGGGGAGAAAGGGAATTGTTCATACACACAGTTCCCATTTTTACAAAACTAATACTAAAGTTTCATTGCTACAGAATCACATGAGGATGCATAGGGCATAAATTATTAATGTCTTACTTCATTGAATAACTTATAAGATGAATTCCCTTTTGCCCCCTTCACCAAAACTAAACTCCGGACAAGTGATGTTGTTACAATTCTTGTCTCCATAGAGAACATGTCAATCAACAGAGCTCTATCTTCTTTATTTGTAAATCCGTCCAATTTAACAAACTTGAGATGTTTTAGTTTTGTATCTTTGATTGAGCACAAACATGAATATGTGCTTGGCAGGTCACAGGTGCATATTTGATTAAAAGATTGGTAAAAGACTATAGAGGATCAACACAATTACATATGGGATCAAAATTATACAATGCAACATAATTTTACAATTGCAGAGAGACTCTTTAGATTTGGACAACTTTTCAAAAAGAAGATTAATAATCTATCCACTATAATTCTTTCAAGTTGTTAAATTGTAAATAGTAATGAAAATACAAGAAGTTTAAGCTCTTTTAGATACTAAGCATATTAAAAATATAAATGTTATGACATGTACAATTTACTAATTTATATACCTCAAAAATCCATCTGTGTGTAAGAATATTAGCACTTGTTATATAGAAAATGACCTTGGTAAAGTTATGATCTATTAAAGTGGAAGCACACAAACAAGCAATATCATCCAAATAAATAGTGCAGAACAAGTAATTAAGGAATTAATGAGAGAAAGGTAGAAGAAGAACACACAGAAATTTATGTGATTTGGCAATTTGCCTACATCCATGGCAGATCAAGATCACTCACTCTAATTATTGAATCACAAGACAGTCATAAAGTATGCCTTTTACAAAAAAGATTACAAAAAAAAAGCTCTATCTAGTAATCTATAAATTTTCTCTCACAAAGAATCACTAAGTATGTCTAAATCACCAAAAAAAATTTAATGATCACTAAAATCTCTTGAGTTATCACAAAGATGTGTTTACAAACCAATAGAGAGCATTTATATAGACTTTAGGATATCGTAAGTTTACCCTATACATGTGGGAATCGTATTAAGGAGTCCTGAAGCAAGTAGGAGACGAAATAAGTAAGTCTCAAATTGGGAAACTATTCTCGCATCCAGTGCCGCGGTGTTCAGCTCAAATCGTCGAGACGTTGATGGGTCTGCTTAGGCACTATAGTGCTTAGGTTCTAGTTTCAGCACTGCGGCGCCCATTCTTGGTCGCCGCAGCACTGGTACCTGTCACGCTTTTCTTTATTTTTTTCCTCTTTTTACGTTAATCTTTGATTCTCATGCACCCTACGCAATTGGCTCACTCTCTAAATTATATCCTGATAATTTTCAATCAATATTCTCACAAATCCCCTCCTTCATTCAAAATCATTCATAAAGCAACTCGATCTCTCATCTCTGCATCTTTGGTCATCCTCACAAAGTAGTGACTCTGGTTAAGTCCTTACATTGGATGAACTTAATCGAGGGCAGTGGCTTAGTCAACATGTCAGCAGGGTTTTCAGATGACGCTATCTTTGTTAGACTAACTTCACCACTTTGGACAATCTCTTGAATGTAATAAAGCCGCACATCAATGTGTTTCAACCTCTCGTGAAACACATGATGCTTGCTTAGGTGTATGACACTTTGGCTATTACAATATACACTGATTTTTACATCTTTACTAGCCAATACCTCTGTGCATATGTCTTTCAACCACACAGCCTCCTTAATAGCTTTACCAACAGCTATGTACTCCGTCTCTGTTGTAGATAGTGCAACCACATGTTGTAGAACTAATCTCCAACATACACTACACCCAAACACTATGAATACGTAACCCGTCAATGATATTCTTTTGTCTAGATCATCTGTATAATCTAAGTGTACGTACCCTCTTACCATTTCACTATTGTCCTCATCTCTCTTATACATCAACCTGTAATTTGATGTCCCTTTGAGATATCTTAAATTTTACTTCACTATAAGCCAGTGATCCTTACCCAAATTTGTCATGTATCTACTTACCACACTCACAGCCTGTGCTATGTCTGGTCTTGTGTAAACCATTGCATACATAATGCTCCTCACAGCGCTTGCATATAGTACTTTGCTCATCTGCAGTTTTTCCTATTCGGATGTCAGCGACTATGCTTCTAAAAGTCTAAAATACATGGCCAAAGGAGTTGAGACAGCTTTTGCATTGGACATACCAAACATTTTTAAAATTTTGAGTATATATCATTGTTGGGATAAGAAGATAACGTCTCTTCTCTTCCTCACAATATCCATACCCAATATTCTCTTCATTACTCCCAAATCCTTCATCTTAAACTCGCCACTCAACTGATTCTTGAGCTTCTGTATTTTTTCCATATTCTTACATGCGATCAACATATCATCAATGTATAGAAGTAAATACATCATCCCACAATTTATGTTCTTAAAGTACACGCATCCGTTATACTTACTCCCACTAAAGCCATAAGCTATCATAAACTTGTCAAATTTTCTATACCACTATCTAGATGATTGTTTTAACCCATATGATGACTTCGTTTGTAAACAAGCATGATCTTCTTTTTTGGGCTCTTTGAACCCTTGCGGCTGTACCATGTTGTTTACGCTTAAAATGTAATTCGGCTATTGCAGTATAGATTGAGGTGTCGATCCCACGAGGAAGCTTTTAGCAAAATAAGTTGGTGAAGTAAAATATTAAAGTAGTAGCAAAGAAGAAAATTAATTAATTGGTTTAAGTAGATGAGATAGTATTGTTTATAAATTGAGAAAAATATCTTATTATGATGTAAGCAATGCTTCGAGAATCACAATTATGCTTTATAAATCTACTCTACACTTTGATTCCATATTTATAACTCAACTGAAAGTTTCACATCCCAAACAGTCAATCGAAAGATATGTAAAATATAGCACATTTGATAACACATGTATTTGATATGACTAAACTCTTTACAAACATTAATACAAACCATGTTCATTTATACAAGTTATCTAAGATTAACAATATTACAGTAAAAGATCAACTTGAATATCAAATAATTATTGTCTTTACATGTTATCCAAGATTGACAATATATCGATTGACAATATTACATTAAAGATTAACATATAAAACAATGTAACTAATAATAATTATAATTCAACAAGAATCACATAAAAAAAAGTATGATTGAAAATATATGAAACATGAGAATTATAACCTCTCGATTATAGAAAATAAAGTAGATAAGAGTTTAGGCATAACCAAACTTACAACATTTGTAGCTCTTGATAAAGAATCAAAGCATAGAAGTAAGTTTGTCAAACATAAAAGTTCATCTCTTAGCCTTGCCAAGAACTCTAAACTAAATTACAAAGCATGTTAATGAGAAAAAAATAAGAGAGAATTATGAAGTCTTGAAAAGTCCTAAGAGTGTCCTTATATGGGTAATGAATGGAAACATATTTAGTGTAACTTCAATCTTCAATAATTTAGCCAACCACTCATTCACCGAATTGTAGTAACTTTTTTATAATGAAAATAACCGATGTAGACTTTTTGGCCAACATAAAAGTTATAGAATTTTGTCGCTTCTTTCCATAGCCACTAAGTTCATGCAATTTGGATGAGTATCTAATAAGATATAGGCAAAATGCCAAAGGTATGTCAGATTTCGGCCAACAACCCTTTTACCAATTTATAATACAATTTGATCAATGATAACAGCTGATTTGGAATTACCATAACAAAAGAGTTACTGATAATTAAGTCAATATTTCATAGCTTCAAGAATTATAACAATTTGGTACGTATTTTGTGAGATACGATCCAAATACGTGAGGTGGGTTAAGCTGAGTGGAAATTGTAATCCAATTCTGTTGTATCCCAATGTTGGTCCATAAAAAATTGGATTTGCCTTTTCAACTGTTCTTCAAGTTTGTGTAAAATTGAGTCATGTTACTTCGGGTGCAAGAATTTCTTCATTTTGATTTCTACATTGAGAGTTATATCCATTTAATCTTACCTTGTGCAAATATCATTTATTAATCACAATTTAAGGACAACACTTTATTTAAAGTCTAAAAATATAAAAATACTAAAATTAGTGACATTAAATAGTGACTGAATCTTTTAATAAATATGCATTTTAATGTGTTTATCATAGCCCCAACCAACTTATTGAAACATTAAAAAGATATATTTAACTCACTTAGTCTTTATTTTTGATCAATACGCTAATGGATTCACAAGCCTCTTCCAAGGTCATGCAAGTATACCCTAATTTACCAAATACCTATATTCCTATGGTACTTGTAATAAACTAAGGTTCATTAAGATTAGGTCTTATTGATCATACATGCCAACTAGGTATATTCCTATCCTAAGTTGAAACTTGCATATGCAACATTGAATGTTACTCTACAATCATGTATCAAATTACCTAGGTCTAAATATATTGATTCCTCTTTCGAGTTTATCAATAATATTACCTACTCATTCACCATATATTGGCTAGATATATTGAAACATTAAACACAAGTAATTTAAATAATAAAGGACTAAGTTTATTAAATATTAAAAAGATATGACAATTTAAGCGCACATATTGAGTTCAAATATTAACCCTAGAAAATAAATTAGTTCATAGCTACAAGAGAATCACAGCAATAAAAATAAAAATAAAACATGATACAATCAATCGCAAACCGATGTAGACATCGAATTACTCTTGATTGATGTTGCTCTGGATTCTTGGTGCTCTTGAACTACTCTAAGTTCTCTTTTTCTTGCCCTAGGTTCTTCTCTGGTCTCTTTCTTACGTTTGGGGTCGAGTGGCCTTTTATAGGGTTTGATTTGAACTTGAAAAACTCAATTCTAGTCGCACTAGGATTCGCGCTATTGCTGGCGCGCTATGATGTTGTCGCTGGGGCGCTGCATGAAAACGACTTCATCGCCGGAGCGTTGGGCTGATAGCGCTGGAGCATCGCTGGCATGGTGAATCTTTGGCGCTAGAGCACTAGAAGCGACTTAAACAGGTCTTTTTCCTATTTCGACCACTATTTCAGCGCTGAGGCGACAATACTTGTGGCGCGGGGGCGCTGGACTCATATTTTGAAAACTTTGCATTTTAGTCCCTATTTTTGCTCCTTTTGCATTCTTTCTTTAAATTTCAATCAAGTCCCTATAAATAACAATAAAGCACATAAATAGCCATCTATTCTCATAAAATAATAAAATATCAAAATAAAATCATAAGAAAATATATGACAATTTTACCCTTATCAATTACTTGCATCATATATAATCTCAAATGAAAGGTTCCAATCCGGTGATTGCATGATAGGAGCGGTGATGAGTTTAACAATGAGTGTTCAGAATACCTCTTCACACTCTTGTGTCCATGTAAATTCAACAACTTTTAGCAAAAGGTTACACAATAGTCTAGATATATCAGAAAAAGTTTGTATAAACCTCTTGTAAAAACCAGAGTGTCCAAGAAAAGATTAGACATCTTTTACCATATTGGGAGTAGGTAATTTAGAGATTAATTCAATTTTGGCCTTGTCAACCCCTATCCCTCTTTCAAATACAATATGCCCCAAAACGATTCCTGAAAATACCATGAAATGACATTTCTCTCAATTTAGCATAAGTCTTTTTTCTTCGTACCTACTTAAAATAGCTTTCAAGTTAAGTAAACATAACTCAAAAGAATTACCAAAAATAGTCAAATCATCCATAAAACTTCCATGCATTTTTCAACCATATCAGAGAAAATACTCTACATACAATGTTGAAAAGTAGTTGATGCATTACATAATCCAAAAGGGCCTGTAAAAATGATTTTTTCTTGATCTTCTATAGCTATCACAATCTGGTAATATCCTGAATACCCATCAAGAAAGCAATAAAAAAGGTGTACAGGTACACATTCTAAAATTTGGTCGATAAAAGGCAATGAAAAATAGTTTTTTCTAGTGAATGTATTTAATTTTCTATAATCAATGCACATTCGCTAACCATTTACTTCCATAATTGGAACAGATACCCTATTCTCATTTTTTACAATAGTAACCCTAGATTTATTAGGCACTACTTGAGTTGGACTTACCCATTGACTATCAGAAATTGGGTAGATTATACCCGCATCTAATAGTTTCAAGACTTCTTTCTTCACTACTTCTTTCATTGTTGGGTTAAGTCTTCTTTGTGGGTCTCTACGGGCTTGGGTACTT
This sequence comes from Ailanthus altissimus, assembly GCA_946807835.1. Classification (NCBI taxonomy): domain Eukaryota; kingdom Viridiplantae; phylum Streptophyta; class Magnoliopsida; order Sapindales; family Simaroubaceae; genus Ailanthus; species Ailanthus altissimus. The sequence goes on from OX327684.1 coordinate 16,285,532, forward strand.
TTCTCTAAATGAATTCTATAAGACCATATCAATGGAGAAATTCCTTTAATATCAGCTATGGTCTAACCTAGTGCAGACTTATGTTCTTTTAACAACTTGATCAATTGTTTCTCTTGCTCAGCACTAAGTTTAGAAAAAATGATGATAGAAAAGGTATCACTTGGTCATAATAATGCGTGTTTTAAAATTTTGGGCACTAGAGAAAGCTCAACTTGTGGTGTCTCGAGGTTTGATTCGGTCTCTCCCTCTTTCGTGGTAACTCTTTAAAACGTAGCTGCCAAAATCGAGTCCCTTTATCCTACGAGTCAAAAATACTAAATATATCAGTTGTTTCATCAGGGTAATGCAATTCTTCAAAATCAAAATTAAGAAGGTTTTTTAAAGAATCAAAGCCATAATTTTTATAAACTTCCTCTGCTATAAGTGTGTCTATCATATATGAATGATAGCATTCGTCTTCTTCTTGTGGTTGCTTGCCAATATGAAAAATGTTCACCTCAAGAGTCATATTTCCAAAAGATAATTTTATTAGACTATTTATGCAATTAATAAGATCGTTAACAGTGGCAAGAAAAGGTCTCCCCAAATAAGAGGAATTTTAGACTCCATGTTAACCACAGAATGAGTATCTAAAATAAGAAAATCAGCAGGGTAGTAAAATTTATCAATTTGCAACAAAACATTTGTTACTATTTTTCTTGGTTTCTTGATCGATCGGTCAGCTAATTGTAGGACTACAAATATAGATTTAATCTCACATAGTCCTAATTGCAAGTAAATAGAATAAGGCATTAAATCTACACCTGTTTCTAAGTCTAACAAAGCTTGACCAAACTCATGTGTCCCAATTTGGCAGGAGATTATGGGACATTCTAGGTCTTTATACTTGGGTGGTGTCTTTTGTTTAATCACTGCACTTACCTGTTCTGCCAAAAATACAGTTTTCTTTACATTATATATTTTTTTTATTATAATACATAAATCTTTGATGACTTTGGCATAAGTTGGAACTTTCTTAATCAAATGCAACAATGGAAGATTAATCTTAACTTGTTTCAAATATTCTAAAATCTCACCTTGAATTTTTGAATTTTTTCCAACAGGCCGAAGAGCTTGGGGAAAAGGCACTGGGATTGAAAACTTATTTTCGGGCTCTTTTTTCTCTATGGCCTCTTTTTCAAAGAGGCGTCTTTACTACTCGTAGATGTATTAGTTAAAGAAGTAGACTCACTCACAATCTTACCACTTCAAGTAGTAATGGCATTGACTTCTTTGAGATTTTATGCATCAAAAGTAAAAGCTTGTGCCATGAATTGTCCTTTCGAATTGGATTGAAGTTGAAATGGAAACTTACCTCGCTCTTGTACAATTAAGGCATTGGTCAGCTTAATGATTTAACTCTTGATTTCTTTATTTTCGTCTATTACCTGTGCAAGAATTATTTTAAATTTTTTATTAGTCTTACTTTGTGCCTCTATAAATGCTTTTAATGTATTCTCTAAAGAACTCCTGGCTGGTCATCCATTATATTAAGGTATACCATAAGACTTGGGTGCTTGTTGTTCTTGCTTCCAATGGTTGTTGACTTGTTGGTCAAATTTTCAACTAAAGTTTGGGTGATTTCTCTAGATAGGATTATAGGTTTCAGAGTAGGGTGAATAAGACTTCTTATACATCCCTAAGGCATTACATTATTTTTCATATATCCCTCTCATCTCACTATAAGTGAGGCAATCCTGAGCTAAGTGTTTCGCTCCTCTACAAACAAAACAAACATTATGTGACTCAACCCTAGCAACCGTATGGGTGCACATTTCTATCTTTGATTTTCAAGGCCTCTAATTTCCTAATTAAGACATTTAACTAGGTTTTAAGGCTATCCTCTTCCCTAAGATGAAAAATGCCACTAGGTCATAACCTATTTGTGCTTTCAATAGCGCTAGGTAAAGTTCATGTATGGGCCTTTTCAGCTAAGTCATTAAGGAATTCTATGGCTTCCTCATGATCTTTATGAAAAAACACCTCATTACACATCATCTAAACAAATTGGCGCTCTCTAATTGTGAGTCCCTCATAAAAATAGCTAACCAAGCACCAATTTTAATACCTATGGTGAAGGCACAAATTTAGTAACTCTTTAAAGTTTTCCCAAGCTTGATATAAGGTTTCACTGTCTTTTTGGTAGAATGAAGAAATTGTCTTTTCAGGCCATTAGTTTTGTGTTGTGAAAAGTATTTATTAAAAAAAAAATTTGTCATTTCTGCCTACAATTCCTATAGACCTCGGCCTCAAAGAGTATAACTAACTCTTTGTTTTATTTTTCAAAGAAAAAGTGAAAAATTTAAGCCTAATAGTGTCTATGGCTTCAAGTTGGCTATGGAATGTGACAATTACATTTTCAAATTCCCTAATATATACATAAGAATTTTCACTATCTAGACCATGAAAAGTGGGCAGAAGTTATATCATTTCAGGTTTAAAATCCAAATGTGGTATGTTAGGTGAAAATATAATGCATGATGGTGTGGCTGTGCGAGTAGAATGTAAGTAATCATTTTGATTCCTAACAGGGTTATCTTCGTGTTGGCTCATTGTGTTGGAATTACAAGATAAACTAGATAGTGAATTCTCTTCCCTTACAAATTATGGTGGTGATTCTAGTTCTACTTCTCTCACAAATTTTTCTTGTCTCTAAGTCGATGCATACATCCTAACAAATTTTTTTTTAATAAAAGAAAAATTAAGAAGTGAAATAAAACACAATAAGAAATAAAAATGAGTTAGGTGGTAAGACTAACCGTGAAATATAAATATAGAATACAATAAATGAATAAAAGATAATAAACTATAAAGTACAATAAATAAATAAATAAAAAAGATAATAAATAAATAAAATAAAAAATTACAATAAATAAAATAAGTTAGGCGGTAGAATTAACTATTAAAATAAAATTATAATAAATTAACCAAATAAATAAAATAAAATACAATACAATAAATAAATAAAGAAAATAAGGTACAATAAAAAAATAAAGTGCGATAAATAAATAAAAATAAATAAATTACAAAGTACAATAAATAAATAAGAGAAAATAAACTAAGTTAGGCAGTAAAATCAGCTATTAAAATAATATAAAATACTATAAATTAACTAAAGAAAACAAAATAAATTAGGTGGAAGAATCAACCATGAACAATGAAATGAATTACAACAAAGGAAATAAATTTAAAAACTAAAATTTTACAAAGAAAAAAATATATACAAATTTACCGTTTTAGTATTGATAAACACAACCTACTTTTGCTTAGTGTGCCTCCTCGGCAACAGCACCAAATTTTGTTTACGCTCAAAATATAATGCGCCTATCGCAGTATAGATTAAGGTGTTGATCCCACGAGGAAGTTTTTAGTAAAATAAGTTGGTGAAGTAAAATATTAAAACAGTAACAAATGAGAAAATTAATTAATTGTTTTAAGTGGATGAGATATTATTATCTATGAATTGAGAAAAATGTCTTATGATGATGTAAGTAAGGCTTCGAGAATCACAATTATACTTTATAAATTTACTCTACACTTTGGTTCAATGTTTATAACTCAATTGAAAGTTTCACATCCCAAACAATCAATCGGAATATATGTAAAATATAGCACAATTTGATATGACTAAACTCTTTGCAAATATTAACACAAACCATGTTCATTTATACAAGTTATCTAAGATCAACAATATATTATTTTGACAATATTGCAGTAAAAGATCAACTTGAATATCAAACAATTATTGTCTTTACATGTTATCCAAGATCGATAATATATCGATTGACAATATTGCAGTAAAATATTAACACGTAAAACAATGTAACCAATAATAATTATAATTCAACAAGAATCACATAAAGAAAGCATGACTGAAAATATATGAAACATGAGAATTATAACCTCTCGATTATAGAAAATAAAATAGATAAGAGTTTAGGCACAACTAAACTTACAATATTTGTAGCTCTTGACAAAGATCAAAATATAGAAGTAAGTTTGTTAAATATAAAAGTTCATCTCTTAACCTTGCCAAGAACTCTAACCTAGATTACAATACATGTTAATGAGAAAAAAATAAGAGAGCATTATAAAGTCTTGAAAAGTCCTAAGAGTGTCCTTATATGGGCAATATGGTCCAAATACTTGAGGTGGGTCAAGCTGAGCAGAAATTGTAATCCAATTCTGTTGTATCCTAATTTTGGCCTATTAAATGTTAAATTTTGCTTTTCAACTATGCTTCAAGTTTGTGTAAGATTGAGTCATGTTATTATAGGTTTAATAATTTCTTCATTTTGATTTTTACATCGAGAGTTACGTCCATTTTATCTAAACCTGTGTAAATAACATTTATTAATCATAATTTAATGACAACACTTTATTTAAAGGCTAAAAATATAAAAATACTAAAATTAGTGACATTAAATGGTGATTGAATCTCTTAATAAATATACATTTTAATGTGTTCATTATATGTATATCGCCTCTTCAAGCTCTCCATGCAGAAAAGCTGTCTTTACATCTATTTACTCTATATGTAAATCAAGTTTTGCACACATAACTAACAAAATCCTAATGGATGTGTGCTTGACGACTAGAGAGAATATCTTATAAAAATCAACTCCCTCTCTCTGAGTAAAACCTTGTGCAACTAACCTAGCCTTGAATCTTGTAGGCTCTATCTCCGGTATCCCCTCCTTCACTTTATACACACACTTGCACCCAACTAGTTTCTTTGGAGGGCTCTCCACAAACGTCTAGGTATTGTTCTTCTTAAGAGAACTAATCTCTTCTTCCATGGCCTGCTACCATTCTTTCTTGTTTTCACTCTTCATAACCTCACCATATGTTATAGGCTCATCATACTCAAGAGTGTAAGTAGAATTAAAAATATGAGTAACTAATTCTGTTTATACATATCTGACTAGTGAGTTAATCGTTCTCTTTAGCCTATCTCTGACTAGCTGGTACTCCTTAAGTTCCATCATAGGAGTCCTAGTCTTTCTATAGGTGGATTTGGAGGAACTCACCAGTGTTCTTGATTCATTTTCAAATATCTCCTTGTTCTAATGCTGATCTAGGAGCATATCAAATCTATTATCAGGTTCTACTTTAACTTTTATTAACTCGAGTGCTGAGTCTTCCTTGGGCACAGGTTCTTCCTTCTCATCTTCTTGCGAGGTTTTCAACATCGCCGTCTCATTGAACTTTACATCACGACTTATGATACTCCTTAATGGTTTTAAGTTTTTACATCACACCCTGTATCCTTTAACTCCTTCTAGATATCCTATGAATACCCCTTTGATAGCTCTAGGTTCCAACTTCCCCTCCTTAACATGTACAAAGGTAGGAAAACTAAATATTCTAAGGTGATCATACTTCGGAGAATTGCCAGATCATTTCTCTTATGACATCTTGAAGTCAATTTTTGAGAAGGGACTTCTATTAATCAAAGAAGTTATAGTCAATACAACTTCTCCCCAAAATGCCTTAGATATCTTTGCATTAGTAAGTATGCATCTAACCCTTTCAAGTAGAGTCTTATTCATCCTCTGAGCTACACCATTCTGTTGTGATATTGATCTCACCGTTCTATGCCTCATAATCCCATGCTTGGTACAAAACCCATCAAACTCTCTATTGCAAAACTCGAGGCCATTGTCAATTTTCAGCCTCTTCACCCTTTTGCCAGTTTGATTCTCAATAAGAGCCTTCCAAGTCTTGAACACATCAAATACTTAATCTTTACTCTTCAACACATAGACCCACAGCTTCTTTGAATAGTCATCAATTAAACTTAAAAATTACCTAGCACCACCACGAGTAGCTGTCTGAGCTAGTCCCCAAAGATCCCAGTGTATGTAATCAAGAGTACCCTTAGTCTTGTGTTCGCCGGTACTAAACCTTACCCTATGTATTTTTCCAAGCACACAATGCTCACAAAACTCTAAGGGCTGGAACTTATCCTCACCAAACGCCTTTTGACTAAATAACTCCTTTAGGTTTCTCTCGCCTAAGTATGCCAGTCTAAGATGCCACAACTTGGTTTGCATATTCCCATCATCTACAGAGAATAATGCAAAATGACTCACGACTTCACCCTTAAGCACATAAATACCTTTTTGGTTTTCTCCTTTCATTACTACCATAGAACCCTTCAGAACTCTTAAAACCCCTCTGTCGATCCTAATGGAACACTCATTCTAGTTTAATGTCCCTCGTAAGATCAAATTCCTTTTGAGGTTAGGAACATACCTAACATCTGTAAACTTTCTCACTCACCCATCATGTAGCTTAAGTCTAATACTACCAATTCCCATCATCTAACATGCAATGTCATTACCCATTAACACCTTATCACTATTAATGGACTGAAAATTTACAAACTAAGACTTGTGTGGGCACATGTAAAAAGTACAACCAAAATCAAGAACTCATTATTCAGTGCTCTTACTATTAGTAGTAACGAGTGTCTCTACGCTGTCATAGCTGTCATCATAAGCAAGCGCACCATCCGCTTTCTTCTTGTCATGTGCTCTCTTCTCCGAATAGTCCTTTATGAAGTGCCTCTCTTTCTTATAATAATAGCACTTCCTAGAAGTTCTAGACTTTGATCTTGAGCCCTTTTTACTTCCATCTCTATATGAGAGCTTTCCTTTTACAGATAAACTTTATGCATTACCCACGATCTGCTTCCCTAATAATTTTGAATTTAATGATGATTTCACATCACTCATAGTTAAACTCTCTCTGCCGTAGAGTAATGTATCAACAAAGCTCTCATAATTCTTGGAGAGTGAACTTAGCAGGATAATTGCTCTATTTTCATCTTCTATCTTGATATTGATAGACTCAAGATCAATAATGATCTTATTAAATACATCTATATAATCTTTCATCGGCGTCCTCTCTGACATGGACAGCTGATACAGCTTCTTCTTTATATACAATTTGTTGGCCAATGATTTTTGCATATAAAGAGAGTCAAGCTTTTTCTAAAGACCTATCGTCGTCGTCTCACCTGCTACTTCCCTTAGTACTTCATCGCTCAATGATAGAACGATTGTGCTATGAGCTCTTTCTTGAATGTTTCTTCTCTCAACTTCAGCTTTAGATGACTCTAGCATCTTCTCTTCATCACTAGATAGAGCTGTAGTCTCCTCTAATGCCAAGCCTAGCCTTTGGCTTATGAACAATGCCTTTACCTTTATCTTCCACAGATTGAAGTCATTTGTACAGTTGAATTTCTCTACCTCATACTTAGGCGTGGTCATGTCTGCTTAGAACCTGGCTTTGATACCAATTTTTTGAAGTTAAAACATGCAAACAAGCAATATCACCTAAGCAAATAATGTAGAACAAGCAATTAAGGAATTAATAAGAGAAATGTAGAAAAAGAACACACAGAAATTTACGTGGTTCGGCAACTTGTCTATGTCCACGGTGGATCAAGATCACTCACTCTTATTATTGAATCACAAGGCAGTCACAGAGTATACCTTTTACAAGAAAGCTCACAAAGAAAAAACTTTATCTTGTAATCTAGAGATTTCTCTCACAAAGAATCACTAAGTATGTCTAAATCACAAAGATTTCTTCAATGATCACTACAATCTCTTGTGTTATCACAAAGATGTGTTTACAAGCCAATAGAAAGCCTTTATATAGGCTTTAGAACGTCCTAGGTTTACCTTATACGTGTGGGAGTCGTATTAGGGAGTCCTGAAGTAAGTGGGAGACAAAATAAGGAAGTCTCAAATCGAGAAACTATTCCAACATCCAGCGCCGCGACGCTGGTAAGCCCACCTAGGCTCTGCAGTGCTGATCACTTGGGACCGTAGTGCTCAGGTTCTAGTTTCGGCGCTGCGGCACCCATTCTTGATCGTCGCAGCCCTAGCGCCTGTCATGCCCTTCTTCATTTTTGTGCCTTTTTTCGGGTCCGTCTTCGATCCTCACACACCCTACGCACTTGACTTACTCTTTAAATCATATCCCGATGATTTTCAATCAATATTCTTATATGATCCTTTCAAGTAAAACCAAGGCCTCTTCTAAAATCAAGCATGGCAGCTTCCACGAACAGAGTATAATCTAGCCCAAATCGAGGAAGTAACCCGCGATATTAAAAAGATACAAGATTAGTAGCCTCAATACGAAGAGATAGTAATTATGGACAATCAAAGATGGTCAGTTTCCGAAGCTTTGAACTTGCATTAATATGTAAATATTGTAGTCCATTGCATTTCGCAATAGTTAAGCTTTCAAGAAATCGGAAACTTGAGACTAGAGAGGATAATGCCTCACTTGCATGGCACATGACTGATATCAGGTGAAGAGATTTGACTAAGAAGATATATTTAGAGGGCTTGTTGTTAAAGATTCGGCCCTTAAAGTCCAATTGCCAGTCAAATAGCCTTGTAAATTCTTATTTCCCAGTTGAGAATTCAAGATGAAGCTTATTATTTGGTGAAACAGAAGTTAGGAGGACATTGCCTTCGCCAAAGTTGAACTGAAATCCCCATATATTTGTTGATAAATGAAGATCATCAAAATCTTTGAGAAAGTCAGAAATAGCAATAACAGCATCTTCTATAGTTCAATTTTTATGGAGAGCTTTCTTCAAGAGATCACGCCGTGGGTTGAAAGCAAACTTGTCTCCACAGCAGATTTGTAAGTGAGGAAAGAAATGATGCTGGAAAGGATGTCATCTGACAAATTGCTAATAACATCATGTGTATGTTCACTTTGTTATCAATCTGTTCAATAGAAAAATATATTTGCAGAGTTCAGATCCATGAGACTGTATATATACCAAAACTGTAAAGAAATTAACAATGCTTTTACTTGGTTTCATCTGGACATTTCGGCTTCTTGCTCTTCTTCTCTCTGTGTTTCTTTCCCCTGTTTGATTCAAACCGCTAAACGGGATTGTTGAACTAGGGCCAAAATGTCTATTTAAAAAGATGGCGTACGATTTTAAGAATTTTGGATAAGGATATATTGATATGTAGCTATCATCTTGAATCTTGATCATATTTAGATGGACAAAGTTTAGTGGAAAAACAAATACCAAGTGACTTGCGATGAAAGCAACTTATTGCGTTTAATTTAAGGTTTGTCAAGGAGATATAAAATGTTTAAAAAACTAAAAAAAACAAAAACAAAATGTGGGTTATCTTTTTTATGTTCTACTATTTTTGGGGCTCCTAGTCTTTTGCCGCTTTGGGAATTCAGCTGATTCTGGACTTGCTATATGGTACCAACATCTCTGCAACGTTTCCCGATTCATTAGAATTACCGACTCTCCTGGATATTCGTGGTGTTGTTTTGGTTGGTTTTAGATTTTATTGGGCTTGCATCTAAAATCTTGTTATAAAAATAAAACATAGCAAAGTAGCAGCAGCAGCTTATGAATCTAGTCTGAGAGGAGAAAGACATGCAGCATGATTCAATGAATTGCAGGGATAGCATAGCAGTAACTGCTAGTTTTATAGATTTTTTATCCCACTATTTGAATTTTGAATTTTCCAAAAGGGAGTTAATTGATCAACAAAATTTTCATTCCAAAGTGGAAAACTAAATAGATTAAGCTGCAAAGCTAGAGACTCATATGAGGATGCTTAGGGCATAACCAATTAATGTGTCTTCTTTCTTCCACAAACTTATAAGTAACATTCTCTTCCACTAACTCCGATTCCCTTGCCAAACTCCGCCAGCGTCTCCCATCTGAAGATGCTACAATTCTTGGCTCAACAGAGAACACTTCTTTCAACTGCTTGGCCAACAAGATCTCATCTTCTTGATTTCTAAATCCAATCAATTTAACAACACCGAGATCATCTAACACCGTAGCTTTGCTGGCTTCATTCGATCTCATATCCGCGCTCAGCACATTGTCGCCTTTAGTATCAATCTGCATATTCATTGACTGAGTTTAAGGACTGTACAGACTAATGAGGATCAGTAAATATATAGAAGCATGAGATCAAAAATGTTGTACTAATGATTACAGCGAGTCTGGTTACTATTATGTTGAGTTCTATCAGCACATTATTTCATTCAAAAGGACGAACATATTGCTTGTATCCTTCGAACTTGTTTAGAAATTCATTTAAAATTTCGACCACATTTATACCTTCAATGAAATTTAGTCTAGGAGACTCCAAGAGAAAGAAGCAACAAAATCTTACTGTTATGGTGAGTGTCTCCAGAAAAGGGCAACGTCTAAGGAAGGAGGTTAACACATCACTGTTGTATTTTTCACCCTCCTCGTAATCAATCCACCACAGCTCTACCAAATTGCGAAGTTTTAAGTTCCAGCAAAAAGGGTACCCGGTTCTAGATAGAAATGGGCAAATCAATCTCTGCACCAAAAAGCTTAAAGATATTAACAGAAATAAATGTAGGGTTAAGTGGCAAGTGCAAATTTTACTCAAGCGTACCTCAAAGGTCCATCTACATAGTGTTAGAGTTCTAGCATATTTTATGCCATATAAGATTGAGGCAAAGTCATCAGTCTGCAAGAAGCTATAGCCAGGGCCTTTTCTAAAATCAAGCATGGCATCAATGAGGTGCAAATCACGATCTAACCAAAACCAGGGGAGTTTCCCTCGATAACGAAAAGATTGAAGTCTGGAAGCTTTGATTCGAAGAGATTTCAGTTGGGAACAATCTAAGATGGTCAACTTTCGAAGCCTTGAACTAGGAAAAATATGTAAAGATCTTAATCCCTTGCACTTTGCAATAGTTAAGCTTTCAAGAAATGGGAAATTTGAAACTAGAGCAGAAACTGCGTCACGGGTTTGGTTGCTTAGAGAAAGTAGATAAAGAGTTTTGACAACAAAGATCGAGAGACTTGGCGGATAGCTAATTTCTTGGCGATTAAGTTCCAAAAGCCAACCAAACTCCATTGGATATTCTTGTTTCCTGGTTGAGAAATCAAGATGAAGCTTACCATTAGGTGAAACAGCAGCTAAGAGAATACTGCCTTCGCTAAAATTGAACTGAAGTCCCCAGATATTGCTAGATCGATATAGCTCATCAAAATCAATGAGGAATTCAGAAATAGCATTAACAGCATCTTCGATTGTTCCATTTCTTACTAAAACCTTCTTCCAGAGATCCCTCCATCGGGCCGAAAGGAAACTTGTTTTAACAGCAGATTTGAAAGGAAGAAATGAAATGATAAGGCAAAGGATGTCATCGGATAAAAGGTGAAAAAGATCTACTGTATTTGCTTCGGTTATTGACCTGTTCAAAAAAGAGAGATCAATCACATGAATTTAGATTTCATCAGACTTTCTCTGACTGAAAAATCGGAAATGAAGTTAGTGTTCTTACTTGGCAGAAACTGTAGTGTTTCTTGTGCTGCGACTTGGATCAAATTTCTTTTTTCGATTCTTTCCCATGTTTGATTGAATCCCTCAAGGGATTGCAGAAACCAAGGTTGATTTTGGTGACTATAGCTTGCCTATTATAAAAGAAAGAGTTCATGATTACAATAACATTATCTTGAAACTAAGTCATAAAGGGTTCTGTCAAAAAAAAAAGTCATAAAGGGTAGCTATAACCTTAATAAACTATTAAAAAAAAAAGCTTAGTGAGCAAGAAATGGCAATTGACTTGACTTGCATGAAAGCAAGTTCCATAAGACATTGGTCATACATATGAATATATATCCTATGCATGCCTAAATCAAGAAGCATAAAAACTGAAATTCTCCACTATGAAATCGCATCCGTCCAATAATGTACTTTCCTTTTTTTTCGTCTAGATTGACAAGAAGATGCGAAAAGAACATAACACCCGGGAGCCCTTTCTTATTAAACATTATGAGTCCAGAAATTACCATGATCGAGCAATGATTTATTAGGAAATTAATTCCTTTGAAAAATGAATGGAGATCCAGTAGGTGCTAACTGAGAAGTTAAGTTCAATTCTCAAAAGTATAATTGACCAAACCAAACGATGGATGTATTAGACTATTAGTTTCAAATAGGGAAATTGATATAGTGACCAGCCAAAGAGAAACATACAGTGCGTCCGGCAAAGAGAACAAGTAGCAACTCAAATCACCTGACATGTCGGTCAAACAGACGGTAATTAACACTAACTTCCACAGGAGGTCCGAAAAAATGACAAAAGATACTTAACATCTACTAAAGAGAATATAAGTAATGTAATTTTTTTTTTTAAATCTTTATATAATATTAGAGTCTCTTTAAAATAAATATTTGTTTCTATCAAGTAATTGTACAATAGTCAAGTAAAATTATATATGCGGCCAAATAAAGGTTGTTGCGCAACAATTAAATGAGTTTATAATTATTATTATTTTTTTTTAATTTTAAGTACTAGTAATTTCTTAATATTATATTTAATTTTTCTGCATTAATGTATTTTTTTCTTTGTATGAAAAATGTGTTTCTTTCTTCTCATGAACAATTTGCATGAATAATATTTATAAATAGAACCATTGTCTTGGTCAGCCATACTCTTATCACTTTTTTCTCATATTCTATTTTGTTATGAGATTAAATTCTTATAAACTATCTCTCTTTCTTATTTTGTTATAAAATTAAACTCTTATAAACTATCCCCTCCTTCATTTTCTCAATATATCTTTTTTTTTGTTTTATTTTAAGGATTAACTCTTTTTTTCCTCCTTTTTTTTTCTACTTTATTTTAAGGATTAACTCCTTTTTATTTTTAAATTAGCCTTTTTATTTTTCTATTTTATTTTAAGAGTTAATTCCCTTACATTTTTAAATAGGTCATTTATTTTTTATTTTATTTTAAAGGTATTACCATTTCCATTCCCACACAAGTTTTTATTTTTTTATTTTATTTTAAGAGATTTTCCTTCAATTCTCAAAAAGTTTCTTTTTCTTTCTATTATTTCCTTTTTCTTCTTTTAGTTTCAAAATTCTTCAAACTCAATAATTCAAACTAATCTTTAGCTAAATTAAATCAACAACAACTACTTACTCATGTCCAATAACAAATGTTTAAACTTTTTTTAGCAATGTTCATCACAGTTAGCATAGATGTTATTACAACATCCTTTCTCTGCATCACTAGCTACTTTAGCTACCACAGAGCCTTTCCCAAACTTCTTTCACGTACTCAATTTCGTTTTTTAAAAAATAAGATTAGACTCTCTTCTCAGACCTTCTCCTCTTGACGAACAAAATTGTACTCTCCTCTTGAAACTATCTTGGGGGGGGGGGGGGGGGGGGGGGGGGCATGATAAAATAAATTAAAAAATTAAGTTTAATTTAAATTTTTTTTTTAAGAATTATCTTTTTTAGCTTCTCTAGGTTTATTTTTCTTTTTAAGTTTATTTTTTTATTTTGATTTATTTCTATTATACTTATTTTTTTATTTTGATTTATTTTTATTAGATTGATTTTTCTTTTAGGATTATCTTTTTTTATTTTAGTTTATTATAAACTTTATAAATACTCAAATATTCATTAATGAGAATACAAACAACGTAATTTTTTTTCTTTAAATCTCTAAAAAAATTAACACAAACCTCTCTTGGAATTAAAAATCCACTAAGTGAAGAGTTAGGGTTTGACTACATTGAGGGCTTTAAAGACAATTTTAATCTCCAAAGAACTCACATAATTAACCAATTCAAGTTCCTTCTTATAACTCTTATCACTCTTTTCATCAGAGCTGGCGCCTTTCGAAGCACTTTCTAGTGTGTTGTGCGCTTTATAAAGATTGCAGCTAGTGCGCTTTACTAATAACATAGAAAAACACGTCAAAATAAAAAAGTAATCAAAGAATTAAAAAGAAAAACATTAACAGAAGACTTGGTTTATGATTTATCCTCCTCCAGAATTTCATTTTTGTCTAATAACAACAAAGTTGGCTATTATCAATTTTTTTTTGGAATGAAATATGATATTATAATAAATAAATAAAAAACAATAATATCAAAACCAAGGAGAAGAAGAGAAATTAATGTTCAGTGTCACCATTAATGTTTGGGTTTTTAAACTCAGATGCCAGCTTCATCAACATCATATTCTAGCTTACATCACCCAACTCTAAAAAGGCAAACCGAAAACTCATTTTCTGAAGTGCTTATTTTCATTCGCAACTTTCTTTCTTTAACAATAGTTAATATTTGTTATAAATAAATAATAAAAGTGAGGGTTAAGGATAATTCAAATACTAAATTTTTTTTAAAAAGCATTAGAGTATTTATAAAAATATTAAAAATGAATGAATTATAAGTGGGTAAAATTTATTAATTTACTCCTACCCCTCACCGATTAACTTTTGCAACATTTTCTTTTGAATTTCACTAATTAGTTATATAGTATATTGTTAAAAAAAATTAGTGGGATAAAAATTAAATAAAAATAAATACAATTCTATAATATACAGTGGTAGTGAACGTGCTTCAAGACTACCTCATTAAAATTTTTATCAATCTAACCTAATGAAATAAAGCATGTTTGAAGGAAAAAAGAGTACCATGCATGTTTGTGATTGATACAATTATTCTCTTAGAAGAATACGCTCTCCCTAATTAAATGTTCTCCCTCGGAGTAACATCCATCAATTTAATAATTTTTTGGGTCGTCACATACCAATATAAACTAATTTCTCAAAAGTTGATGTTACCAGAGATTTGGTAAACAAATCTACAAATTTGTCAGTGAAGCATATCTATTTAACATCAATATTCTTGTTTTGTTGCAACTCATGAGTGTAAAAAAATTTTAAAGAAATATGTTTGATTCTATCTCATTTGATATATTTACCTCTAACTTGAGCAATTCAAGTAGCATTGTCTTCATATATTATAGTTGAAATATTTGTTACAGAAAGTAAGTTGCATGTACTCTGAATGTGATGAATAATAGATCACAGGCATATGCATTCCCTGCTTGCTTCATGTAGTGCAAGAATCTTAGAGTAATTTGAGAATGTGACAACAAAAATTTACTTTGTGGGTTACTATGAGATTGTTGTATTGTTGTAAGTAAAAATATATCCCGTTTGTGAGTGAGCTTTATAGAGATTAGATAAGTACCCAATATTTGCATAACCAACTAGATTTGAATTTTTTATAAGTTCATTAGAATAAAATAGTCTCAAATCTATTATTCCACAAAGGTAACAAAATATATGTTTGACATCATCCAATAACATCGTGTTGATGCAGAACTAAATCTAGCCAATAAGTTTACTACAAAAGCTATATCTATTCTAATATATTAGACTAGATTTAATAAAGCACCAATTGCATTAAGATATAGTACTTCTAGACAAAGTATTTTTTCATTGTCTTTCTTAAGACGGAATGAATCTTTTTTTGGATCAAGAGCCTGAACAATCATATGGGTACTTAATAGATGGGCTTTATACATATTGAATCTTCTTAGAATCTTTTCAGTATAAGTAGATTAATAGATAAAGATTCTGTTTAATTTATGCTCGATCTACAGGCCGATATGATAATTAATCTTCCCTAAGTCTTTCATTTCAAATTCTATTCTTAAGTATTTTACGGTCTTCAAGAGCTCTTCGAGAGTCTCGATCAAATTCATGTCATCCACATATACAGTCATAATGGCAAATCTAGATTCTGTATATTTTATAAATACACATGGACATATTGGATCATTAATATATCATTTTTTAATCAAGTACTTGCTTAGGTAGTTATACCTAAGGTTAGGCACAGTTCGGTTCGGTTCCTTTTTTTTTAAAACCGAATGGGTCCAGTTCAATTTTGGCTATTTTTTATTTTTTTTTTTCATTTTGTATTGTAGATTTTTTTTAATTCATTTATCCAAATAATTTAGTGGATCATTTTGATTCATTTTTTATTTTTTCTTTAAATGTTACATAAGCCACTAAATTTATTTTTCTATATTATATAAGTCTTTAAAAAATTTAAGTTGACTAAATTATTATATATTAAACGTAACATTACACGTTATATATTATATAATAAAAAAAATTCATTACGTATTACATAAGTCACTAAATTTCTTCTTTTATATTATATAAGTTTTTAAAAAATTAAATTGACTAAATTAATATATTCCACGTTATATATTATATAATCAAAAACAAATTCATTACAGATTACATAAATCACTAAATTTATTCTTATATATTATATAAGTCTTTAAAAAATTAAGTTGACTAAATTACTATATATTACACATTACATTATATGTTATATATTATATAATCAAAAAATATTTCATTACACGCTACATAAGCCACTGAATTTATTTTTATATATTATATAAGTCTTTAAAAAATTAAGTGGACTAAATTAATATATATTACACATTATATATTATATAATCAAAACCATTTTTATTACTCGTTACATAAATCACTAAATTTGTTCTTATATATTATATAATTCTTTAAAAAATTAAGTTGACTAAATTATTATATATTCCAATTTTGGGCTATTTTTGAGTTTTTTTTTCAAATTTTTTATTTTAAATTGTAGGCTTTTTTAATTCATTTGTTTAAATAATTTAGTAGATCATTTTTTGACCTAATTTTTGGGTCTATTTCATATTAACATAATTATAATTTGGTTAATTTGAGATCAATTTAAACTTTTTATTTATTAATAATAGACTAATTTCTAACAATATTCATAAAATAAAATTCTCCTATTTAATGAAATTACATTAAGGTTTTTTCAATTTTGATTTTAATAGTGAGTGAATGAAATTGTGTGTGGGTAAATATATATTTGTATTTTCAAACCCACAATTATTTAGTGCCACGTGACAATGTAATTAAAGTTTACCAAAAAAATCTAATTTTTCAATTAGGTTATATTTTTAGAAAAACCGAATTGGAACCAAACCGGACTAGTCAATTTTTCTAAAAATATAACCGAACCGGCCGATTTAGTTTTTGGTTATCAATTTTTTTTACCCACCTTTAGTTGTACCACATGCACCCAGATTATTTCAATCCATACAAAGATCTTTGTAACTTGATTGAATACAAATTACGATTATATGCTTCAAACATATTAAATCCTTCAAGAATTTTCATGTAAATATTTGTGTCAAGTGACCTATATGTATAAGATGTCACTAAATATATAAGATGCATATCAAGCTTTTCTAAAACTGTTAAGCTTATTAAAAATTAGAATGTAATCCTATCCATCACGGAGGAATAAGTTTTATTATAATCAATACAAAGTCTCTGTGAAAAACCTTGAGTAATAAGTCTTACTTTATATCTGATGACCTCATTGTTTTCGTTACACTTTTATACAAAAACTTATTTATATCCTACGAGTTTGACATTTCTTGCAATTGGGTCATTACGATTATGGGTTAGATGTCTAATTGTCCTGGCAATAAAACCCACTTGCCATATAACTATTGTTCTATGAAAAATATCCTTAGATGAATATGTATATTTCGACTATCTCACGTACTAAAAAAAACCCTAGATTGAGCTTTCTCCCCTTTTCCTCCACCACTCTTTGGTCTTAAGAATTTTGGTTTTAAGAAACAGTACTTAGAATTCTAATTATTTAGTCTAAAGCATAATTATTTAGAATTAGAATATTATGTATATTTTATATATAGAATAGAATAGATTAATAAAAATAAAATTAGGTTAGAAAAAAAAAATTTCAAATTTCATTTGAATTTGAATTCAAAAATTAAAAAACAAATCTTATTATCTAATTAAGAGTAAGATATTTATTATTGATAAATATAGAATTGTTAAATAAATCAAAATTCTATAATATATATATCACTATATTCTATTAATCGTTATGTTCTAGTGTATTCAATATTTATTTGAAATGCTATTTCTCCATTCTATTGTTTATTAATAGCTAAGAATGAAAATTAATGGATAAAACCCTAAAAATTTATTAAATTCTTACATATGTACAATTTCTATTATTTAAACCTGTTTAACTCAAAAATTAAAGCATCACATTTGTAATGCAATGGTTATTGGAATCAAACCGATGATCCATTGCACTAGATGATCCATTGCCTTAACTCACTTGGCTACATCCACCCCTATACCATTTACAAAATTAAATAAAACAATGATCTCAATTTTAATTATTTATGATTATTTTTTTACTACAAGATATTTGACTTTTAGCCACAAAAATTTTAGCCACGAAAAAAATATTGTGACCTATAGTGATCTTTAACTACAAAAATTTAGTTTTGTGGCTAAATAATATAAGATAATAAATAAATATTAAAAGAACTATTTAACCACAATTTTTTCGTGGCTAAAAGTATCTTTTAGCCATGACGCTTCTATTCGTGGCTAAATGTTGTGATTTTTTGCCACGAATCTAAATGTTGTGGCTAAATGTCACTATATTTAGCCACGAATTAAATTTTATAGCTAAATATATTAATATTTAGCCATGAAGTCATGAAATGAAACTTCATGGCTAAATGTCAGCATATTTAGCCACGAATTGAAGTTTTGTGGCCAAATATAGTAATATTTAGCCATACAATAAAACTTCGTAGCAAAATGCAGTAATGTTTAATCATAAACCTTTAATTTGTGGTTAAATGTAGTGACTTTGAGCCACGAAATTTCAATTTGTGGCTAACCGAAGTGTCTTTTAACCACAAAAACTTAGGTCGTAGCCAAAAGTAGAGATGTTTAGCCACAAAATATGAATTTGTGGCCAAAAGTATAACATTTAGCCACCAACTCTTAATTCTTGGCTAATAAATTTCCCTTTAAAGCTTTTTACTTCCCGCCAAAAAATTTCACTTCCCACTCAATTATTAGCCACGAATTTGTCCTGGCTAAAAATTTAGTCACAGAAAAATCGTGGCTAATACGTTGACTACAAAAATATTTCAAATTAAAATTTTAATAATCATAAATATAATTAGACTTAAAATTAGTAATTGTCATTTAATTGCATATAATTTTAATTAGAATTATAACATTAGATAGTAATTGAAATTAAAATCTAATTTTAAATTGTAATAATTATAAATTAGAGTTTGAATTAAAATTGTAATTGTAATAGGAAATATAATAATTAGAATTAAAAATATAATAAGTATAAATGTAAATATAATTTAAATTGTAATTGTAATTATATGTAATTGCATGTAATTAGTATTAGAATTGAATTCGTAATTATAATTGGATATGTAATAATTATAAATAAATTTTGAATTTAAAATGCAATAATTATAAATGTAATTGGAATTGTATTGGTATGTAATTAGAATTAGAATTGAAATTGTATTTATAATTCAAAATATAATTATTTAAATTGTAATTTGAATTAGAAATATAATAGTTATAAACGTAATTAGAATTTTAATTATATGTAATTAGAGTTAGAATTGGAATCTTTTTTGTAATAAAATTGTAATCATAAAAATTAAAATTTGAATAGAAAATATAATAATTATAAACGTAATTAAAATTGAAATTAGAATTGTATGTAATTATTATTAAAATTGAAATCGTAATTGTAATTGAAAATATAATAATTAAAATTAAAATTGAATTAGAAAAATAAAAATTATAAAAGTAATTAAAATTGTAATTGTAATTTTATGTAATTATAATTAGAATTGAAATCATAATTATAATTAGAAATTTAATAAGTAAAATTGATTCTTTTTTAATTTTTTACGTATAATTAAGTAGTGGTAAAACTAAAAAAAAAGTTGTTGAACAAATATAACATTTTTAATGAACTTGTAAAACAATTTCAATTGAAAAGATACGAAATAAACATAACTATAATCAAGTTATACTAATATAAAAAGGATTTAAATGATATCTGATCGATGCAAATTTAAATACAAATTTATATATATATATATATATATATATATATGTGTGGATTGTGATCTTGTGATATAGGAAAAAGAATAAAATCTGAATAATTGGTTTAAGTTATGGAAGAAAGACATGTATATGTGATATTATATATTGCTAGTTATATATGAACTAAAGATATATCTAATATAACTTACTATTGTGAATTTCGATAGGGATTCCAATAGAAATTTTATATTGTCTTTCAGCAGGAATTGAATGTATTCCCCCCCCCCCCCCCCCAAAAAAAATCACATTTTAGGCCTAAGGCCTCCAGGCCCAAGAGAGGTCAGCTCCTAAGGGTTCAGCCAGTTGTTTTCTTATGGAACATCGTCCTTAAAAGCCTACCACACCTTGTAGAACAGCCCACTCTGAAGACAAACCCATGGCCATCAGACCGAGCCTTGGTAAGGCTAGACAGCGAAGAACCTGCCTGGATTCAAAGGACCTGAACGACAATCTAAAGCACCTGCTCAGTAGAATAGGCTAGGATATGGCCAAAACTACCTTTTACACACTAACTAGATAGGTTCATCTCAGCGCCTGTATAATCAACGAAGAAACCAGGTCAGAACAGACATCAAGTCAACTGTCTGCCAAACAGGCCAACCAGGTATAGCCAATGAAGTTACTAGAAGACCAACTCTTTGAGAAGACCTTGGATCATGGTCAAGCGAATAGGAAGATACTACTAGAAAACTAACTCGAGCATATTGAACTTAGCCTCACACTTAACCAAATCCATCGGTGAAGACGGGCATAAGGATATGCAAAGTTAAAAGCAGAGTCAGAAGCATGTTAGAAGAATATCTATGGAAGAATATTTGGCGTGTGACAGAAATACAGCAGAAAGAGGATACCTAAAAAGTTTTCTGAAGATCAGTACAATAAAATAGAGAGAGAGAGACACAGAAGCAAGGGTTGATACCCTAGATAATGCTTAAGACATAGAAGAACCAGAGAGAGAGAGAGAAAAAAAAAAGGTATTTTTTTCCTTTATTCTTCAACATTATCTACTTAACCATTTTACCTACCTCCCACCATAACCATTATGACTTAAGCATCGGAGAGTATTCGCTGGAACCCACCCCGGCACGACCATCACAATAATTGTGCTTATATTTTATAGGTTCTACCATAGTCGACGAGGAATAGAAGACCCAAGCTTTTGCAAACAAGCCCAACCAGGACGAGGCCTAATTATTGATTCTCACTAACAAATAAATTCAAAGCTCGTTAGTCCGAAGAACTATTTTTTCCAATTAATAGTTTTTGGTGCCGTCTGTGAAAATCAGAACAAAAAGCTTTATCCAAGAAGATGATAGGTGGTTATAGCAAAACAGTTATCTATAAGTAGAAACCCCATCACTGGAGAGCGAAGCCTGAACCTAAACTAGAATAGAGGCTACGAAAATAAGCCTATTCATCAATTAGAGAGCTCGCTACCACTTAAGATATGGGCAAAGCTGAGGACCCTAAGAGAAGAAAGAGAAGAACTGAGACAGTTTATGACTGAGTTTATCAAAAGTAAAAGGAGGGAGACGAAGAACGATGGCAGAAGAAAAT
Source organism: Ailanthus altissimus (assembly GCA_946807835.1). Lineage (NCBI taxonomy): Eukaryota > Viridiplantae > Streptophyta > Magnoliopsida > Sapindales > Simaroubaceae > Ailanthus > Ailanthus altissimus. The sequence goes on from OX327684.1 coordinate 16,307,000, forward strand.
CTCAGGTGAAGATTCAGGAGCAAACAGATCGGGGACCTTACACGCCTTGGCCTGAGCAACCAGGCTAAGTCAGGCATCCTCCTCCCCCCGAGAGAAAGGTGACCCAGATTGGAGATTCTAAGTAAGCGATGAGGAAAAAACCATCTACTGAACAATGATAACACCAATAAGACGAGCTGGGCCTAGAAGACAATTCACGATTTAAAGGAAAAGTTAAAGAGTCTCTTTGAGGAGAAGGGGAAGAAAGATCAACCTCCCACGAAGAAGACAGAGAGGGAGAGGAGATCGTTGCTAATAAATAAGTTGAGAAATGAGAAGCTCTCAAACGAGTTTCAACTTTCAAACCTACCCACTTATAGAGAAGTTATTGACCCCAACCACTACGTTGATCAGATTACCAACTTGCTATCAATTGTGGGGCTAAGGTAGGACTAAATGTGCAGACTCTTTCACATGAACTTGGAGGGACCTGCTCTACTCTAGTACAGAGGCTTGAAACAGTGTAGTGTCACCTCTTACCATGAGCTGACTGAGAAGTTCGGACAGCACTTTCGAGGTTCATGTAAGGCAGCTAAAGGCCCGTAGCAACTCAAGCAGGTTAGGCAGGGTAAAGGTGAGAGCTTTAGAAATTTCATCCAGAGATTTCATAATGAGGTAAGGGAAGGACCCCTCCCCTCCTCACAAACTAGCATAATATACCGAACAACTGAAGGAATAATGGGCCTGAAAATCGAAAAGATCATAGGCCAAACAGGTTTCGTCTGAGCAACCCTCTCGGGTAACCTCAAAGCTCAAAAGACCATGATGAATGCTCGATCAAAGAGAAAAGGGTAGCTCATGTCAAAAAAAATTTTCCCATACTATGCCACTTAAAGATATTTATGAAGCAATTCAGAATAGAGGTCTGCTCAATAAAAATTTCAAAGAAAATGAAGTAAAGCAGCAAGCAGATTCAAAGAAATGGTGCGACATGCATAGGAGGCCGAAACATACTATGGGGGAATGCTCAAAATTAAGGAAACATGTTGATGCACTAATAAGAAATGGGTACCTGAAAGAATTATGAGCTGATAGACAACTCCTCACTTCCGTTAACCAATCCAGAGGGTCGAACCCCAACCCCGTCGTAATTATTTTTGATAGACCCCCATTGACAGGAGATTCAAATAAGCTGCAGATGAATTACTCCAAGTATTCAATGATGGCACATCAAGTTATGTACAACACTCCTCTAGCTGAAAAATCTAAGTTACAATAGGAGGTGCTGATCATGTCCATAGAGTAAGACACGTAGGGAGTCAATTACCCCCGACAAAGCACTTGTAATAGAAGTGCTGGTGGCAGGTGAGAACATAAACAAAGTATTTGTCGATTCAGGTAGCTCAGTCAACATAATCTTTAGAGAAACTTTAGATGAGCTAAAAATCAAGAACTCGCAAATAGAAGAAAGTCAGACACTACTGCAGGGGTTCGTAGACAGCTGTGTGATGCTAGTTGGAGTAATGGTTTTGTCCCTCACCATTGGATAGAGGCCATACAAAAAATCGTGATGACCAAATTTATGGTAGTCAATCAGCCCTTTCTGTACAAGATCCTCCTCAAGCGGCCATTTATGGTAAGTACGAATGCTACTCTGTCTATTCATTATTTAAAGTTCAAATTTTTGATAAAAGAGAGAATTGGATTAGTTTTAGGAGATCAGAAGGCAGCTAAAAGTTGTTACGCGGTGACAGCGAGAAGGGCATTCTATATTTCTGTTGTTGACCGAAATAAGGAAGTCAACAGATCACCAAAGCCAATGAAAGAATTGCAAGACGTACAGGTCAGAACTGGAAAACCTAAAAAAGTGGTTAAAATTGAGTCTCAGTTAGAGCAAGGGGTTAAGGGAGGGTTGACTCAACTGGTTCACAAATTCTGAGGTGTCTTGGCTTGGACCCACAAAAACATTACTGAAATTGACCCCAAACTGGCTTTCCACAGGTTAACCATCAACCTCACTTTTCGACTGATTAAGCAGAAAAGAAAAATCTTTAACCATGAGCGAAATGAGGCTGTAGCGGCAGAAATAAAGAAATTATTAGCAGCAGGTTTTATTACGAAAGTCCATTACCCTGACTGGTTGACCAACGTTGTAATGGTAAAGAATGCTAAAAAAAATGAAGGATATGTATGGACTTCACCAATTTGAATAAGACATGTTCGAAGGATAGCTTTTCCCTCCCAAAGATCGACCAGTTTGTGGATGCTACAGCTAGTATGGGCTACTGAGTTTCATGGATGCCTTTTCTAACTATAATAATATTTCGATGTTTCTTCCTTGACCAGGAGAAAATGTCATTTATCACTCATTGGGGGACATACTGCTATCAAGTAATGTCGTTTCAATTAAGAATGCTAGAGCTACTTACCAGAGGTTAATGAATAACCTCTTCAAAAACCTGATCTGCGAGAATATGAAAGTCTACATGGATGATATGATAGCCAAGTCCAAGAAGATGGAGAACCACGTGGTAGATCTGAGATAAGTTTTTATTATATTAAAGGAGAACATAATAAAAGCTGAACCCAGAAAAGTGTACTTTTGAGGTGAAGTCTGAGAAATATTTGGGCTTCATGGTGAGCCAGAGAGGGATAGAAGCCAACCCAGATAAAGTCTGAGCCATTCTAGAAATAAGGTCCCCAAGCACAATAAAGGAGATTCAGCGGCTCATATGAAGGATTGCAGCCCTGAACAAGTTCATCTTCAAGGCCACAGATAAGTGCTTCACTTTCTTCCAAGCAATAAAAAAGAAGGAAAAGAATAAGTGGACAAAAGAATGTGAATAGGCCTTCAAACAATTGAAGACTTACCTTTCTGAGTAAGTACACTTAGCTGTCTTTATGCAATGAGAGGCATTAGTGTTGTACCTATGAGTCTTGGAATAAGTTGTGAGCTCAGTACTGGTCAAAGAAGAAGAAAGGGTGCAGCAGCCAGTATATTACGTAAGTAAATACTTCACCAGCCCGAAAGCTCGGTATCCTCCCTCTGAGAAGTTAGCTCTGGCCCTGATCGTGTCAAGAAGAAAATTGTGGCCCTACTTTTAAGCACACACTATCATTGTGCAGACTAATCTGCTATTTAGGCAGATCCCGCATAAGCCAAACCTATTTAGCCAATTGGTTATACTGGCCATGGAACTGAGTGAGTTTGACATTCACTATAAGCCCTAAACAGCTATAAAGGGGAAGGCTTTGGCCAATTTTATAGCCAAATGCTCCTATGAGTCAATAGAGATGGAGGAGACGGGTGCCTAAACCCCTGATCAAGTTTTAGAAAAGTAGTTGCTCTACATTGACTGAGAGTCTAACCTGCAAAGAAGTAGAGCCTAGGTCGTTCTCATGAGCCCTAAGGGAGACGAGGTCAGTTATGCAATCTGCTTTGAGTTTAAGGCCTTGAATAATAAGGCAGAATATAAAGCTCTCCTTGTCGAATTAAAAGTAGCTCGGGCACTGGCTGTAAATGAGGTGTTAATAAAAAGTGACTTCCAGTTGGTGGTGAATCAAGTCAATGAAAACTTTGAGGCCAGAGAAGAAAAAATGGCCGCATATCTGGTGAAAGTAAGAAGCTTGACCATCCAATTCAAAGAAGTGAAAGTGAAACTGATCTCAAGGAATGAGAATCACTGGGCAGACGTCATTGCCCAAATGGCGTCAGTCGAAGATGCTTAGTTACCCCGAATGGTCCCTGTGGAACTCATATTGGAGCCCAGCATCTAAGAGGATGAGCAGATCATATTGATCGAGTCAGGCCCGAGCTAGATAGACCCCATCAAGGACTACATTTTGAATAAGGTAATTCCAATCGATAAAAAAGAAGCCCATAGAATTAAATAGCGAGCCATCAGATACTCGATAATCAACCGAGTGTTATACCAGAGATGCTTCTCACACCCCCTATATGATATGTCTAGGCCTCTTAGAAGTAAAGCGAGTCTTGAGGAAAATCCACGAAGAAGTCTGTGGTAATCACTCAGGAACGAAAGCACTGGCTTACAAAATATTCAGGACTAGATATTACTGGTTGACCACTGTTCATGATGCTAAAAGCCTGGTTCAATGCTGCGATGCATATTAAAGTTTATTGACAAGATCCAAGCACCTGCGAAAGAGCTGACCACAATCAGTAGGCCCTGACCGTTCGCCCAATAGGGGCTCAACTTGATCAGACCTTTACCCCGAGGCAAGAGGTCTTATAAATATATAGTCGTGACAGTTGACTATTTTACCAAATGGATCGAGGCCAAGCCTCCATCAAAGATAACGGAAAAAAACATTTGGGATTTTGTTTGGAGGAACGTGATCTGTCGGTACAGAATCCCTCACTATCATTATCGACCATGGGAAGCCTGAGGCCCAGCCTCAAGAACTCTACATGGATGGCTATCTCGCCACTGATAGGGCTTCTCGGGTAATCATCCTCAGTGGGTAGCCTAAGGGTGACTAACTTAGAAATATTGTAGGAATGCCTAGAGTGACCCAAGTCGACCTCATTCAAGCAAGATGTACGGTACCTAATGTCTAGCTCAAAATCTACCACCTCCACAGCACTAGCATTCTCAGGGTCTTCTGGGTCATTACCCTCTCCCTCTCTAATGTTAAAAACCTGCTCGGCCTCAATAATTATCACTCCTGAAGAAAAGGGTATGTCACCTGCTGAGGTGGACGCCCTTCCACTATTTTTGGCCCCACTACTTCTCCTGACCAATGAGACCTCTGGGGTCACCTTCTCCTCCTCCTCAGCCATGTTTACGACTGAAAAACTTAAGTTGTCTCTAGATGCCATCAAAACACAAAACTGTTTCCTAAAAGCTACAGATACTACAGGATAAGGACAAAAGCAATCAGTCATACCTAGAAAATACTAAACAAAGAAAAGCAAAAAATGAACATAAAAAATATGTAAGAGCAACCAAAGCAAGAAAATAGTAGCAAAAATCCATAAAATGCCCTAAAAACTACAAATCTACCAAGAAAACAAAGGCAATATCTAGCAATAGAAGCCCGCCCTAGATGAAAAAATACCAAAGAAAAAAATATTGCCACGAAAAAAGAGGCAAAAAGAAAAATATCACATTTTGGGCCTAATGCCTCTAGGCCTAAGAGAAGTCAGCTCTTAAAGGCCCAACTAGATGTTTTCTTATAGAACAACCCTTATCAGAGCCCGTTACTCCTTGCAGGACAGCCCACTCTGAAAATAAGCCTCATGAAAATAGCCATCGGGCTAGGCCCTGACAGGGCTAGACAGTAGAGAGCCTGCCCGAATTCAAAGGACCCAATATGCAATCTGAAGCACTTGCTTGGTAGAAAAGACCAGGATACGGCCAAATCACCCTTTACACACTAACCAAATCAGCTCATCTCAGCACTTGCGTGATCAATGAAGAAACTGGGTCAGAACAGACATCAAGTTGGCTGTCTACCGAACAGGCCAACCAGTATAGCCAATGAAGTCACTAGAAGACCAACTCTTTGAGAAGATCTCGGATCACGGCCAAGCCAAATAGGAAGATACTACTCGAACATTAACCTGAGCAGATCGAACTTAACCAAATCCACAGGCGAAGACAGGCATAAAGAATATGCTTAACATATGTCGGAAAGATACCTTGCATGTGATAGAAGCACAGTAAAAGCAAAGTTAGAAGCATGTCAAAAGAAGATCTGCAGAAGAATTTTTAGTGTGTGACAGAAACACGGTAGAATGAGGATACCCAAAAAGTCCTTTAAAGATCAGTACTATAAAAAAAAAAGACACACAAAAGCGGGGGTTGATACCCTAGATGATGCTCAAGAAATAGAAGAACTAGATAGAGAGAGAAAAATGTTCTTTTTTTCTTTATTCTTCAGCATTTTTTGCTTAACCTTTTTACCAGCCTCACACCATAAAAATTCTTTCTAACTTAAGCATCAAAGAGTTTTCGCCGAAACCCACCCTGGTGAGAATATCACAATAATTGTGCTTGTATTTTGCAAGTTCTACCGTAGCCGACGAGGAAGAGAAGACCCAAGCTTTTGCAAGCAAACTCAACCAAGACGAGGCCCAAGTGCTTATTCTTGCTAACAAATAAATTCAAAACTAGTTGACCTGAAGAACCATTTTTTCGATCAATAGAATGAATAAAAATAAAGAGGTGAAATAAATAAATAAAGAACAATTCAAAAAAAGGTTTGAAAAAGAGAAATGGAAGAAACAAAGTCATACGGATTTATAAAAATTAAGGGGTGCACAAAAGTCCCGTCCTAAAATTTTCAGAATGGGATGGAGATCGAGACATATTCGGGATAAGAAATGAGGGACTCAAATTTTCTTGTCCCATCCCGAATTGGGTCCCATCCTAGACACGAATTTTTTTTATCTAAATATTTTTATAAAAAAATAATTAAAAACTGAATTTTAGTAGTTACTTAATAAATTATAAGTTAATCTAATGTAATTTTTATAATTTTACGAATTAATTAATAAATTTTAATTTTTTAAAATATTTCATCTTAATTTGTATTCATAACTTTATTTAAGCAAATTGATATTGAAGACTAATTAAACTATCAATATTAAATTAGATTTGTAATTACAACATTTAACGTAATTAAAAGTGAAACTAAAATTATATTTAATTTAATTAAAATAAAATTAGATTTGAAATTATAATATTTAATATAGTTAAAATTAAAATTGGATTTGGATTATAACATGTAAAAAAATTGATATTAGAATTGGAATCGAAATTATAATATTTAACATAGTTAAAAATAAAATAAAATTTGAATTATAATATTTAACGTAATCGAAATTAGAATTGTAGAATTATAATATTTAACGTAATTGAAATTTAAATTTGATTTGCGATTTGAAATAATAATATTTAGCGTAATTGAAATTAGAATTAGAATTAAAATTTTAATATTTAAAGTAATTGAAATTAAATTGGTAATCAAAATTAGAATATTTAATGTAATTAAAATTAAAATTGGATTTGTAATTTAAAATTATGACATCTAACGTAATAGAAATTGAATTTGAATTTGGATTATAATATTTAATAAAGTTAAAATTAGAATTGTAATTGAAATTATAACATTTAATATAGATAAAATTAAAATTGAATTTAGATTATAACATTTGATGTAATTGAAATTAGAATTAGAATGGAATTATAATATTTAACATAATTGAAATTAGAATTGAAATTAGAATTGAAATTAAAATTATAACTGTTGACCTGAAGAAGTAGTTCCCCAGATCAATGAGCCTTAAATTTGTTAAGGGGGAATCGAGCTTTGGGCCTTGTCTGGACTAGATCAATAGGTACAGGCTTGGGTTTTCTATTTCCCGCAAACTGTGGAGAGGGGTCTGCAATGACAACACGCACACAAGCTCAAATGTGGTCTTGTCTGGGTAGGTTCCGACGAAGACGCTCCAATGCTTAAGTCAGAAAATTGAATTTTTTCTCTCTTAAAAAATATGATAAAATAGGAATAAAATGTTCTTCGGGGGACGGGGGGTATACTCTTTTTCCTTTTTTCTTCTCTTTTTGTTCTATGGGGATTTTTTCATCATCCTCTGCCACGTCTCCTTCTTTTTCCTTTTATAGTGATAGCCTTTCAAGGACTTTTTAGGCTTTCATCTGCAGTATTTTTGTCTTGCGCTGGATATTTCCTACTGTACTTCTGACACACACCAGGTATCTTCATATTGCCCCCCTAACATACGCCAAATATCTTTCCATAAATTTTCTATCCCCGTTCTTATCCTATGTTAGATGTCACTTCTAATATGCTAAGCATATTCCTTAGGTTTGTCTCTGCCGGCGTTTTTGGTTCAAGCAGAGCTTATTTTGGTCGGCTAGGGTCAGATTTCGAACAACTCTCCTTTACTGGTTTGATATTGATGCGGAACTCCTATAACGAAGTTGCGGAATGTAATCAGTACCTACTCGGCTGTAGTTGTATTATGGTCAACTTATGCCGAATTGATTTTATCATTAATCGACCAAATTCCCCGCATCCGAACCAGTTTTGTTGCTCTGTCGCATTTAGGCCCATTGGCTATTGCTCTTGGGCCTGCCTTGGTTGAATTCTAAGACCTTGGGCCTAAGGCTGGGAAAAGGGAGAATTTTCTGGGGGGAAACAGGGGTCTGCCAGTTTCTAGTTTTGATTTATCATAACTAAAAACTTTATTCTGGTCTGGTCGGTCTGTATTGCTCTCCGGGTCCCCCACTTTATCTATTGTCATCTTTCATCTGAGCCGACCAACTTTGTTCGCTCTAAGCAGCTTCATGATCAGGTCTGAATTTTGACAAAGTTAAAGCAGGTGGGATTATTGTGGTGTCATCATAGCGACCTGAAAAGTCGTTGCCACGTGGTGGTGGTTTTTCCTTTGTGCATTTGCTTGCTTTGACTTCGCATTTTTCTGCAGTCCATTTTCCTCTTTCCTCGGTTTCGAGTCGAGATCCTAGGTTTCACGACCCACGCTCAAAAAGCGAAGGATGACCTTGCTCTGTCCCGGGCTAAGACTCAGCGTGAGAGGAGGATCGCCAAGTAGGAGAGAAATATGGTAGATGAGACGAGGGCCAAACTCGAGGAGATAATGACCACCAGGGCTGAGGTAAAAAGCAGGTTGTCTGAGCTTGAGCACCAGAAATGGTTGGTCGAACAAACGATGACAAACAATCTGGCGGTGGCAGGGGTTCTAATTGGTAAGTTGGCGCACTAAAACAAAGAACTTAAAATGCAACTTCGTGCCGCTCAAAGGGAGAGGGAGTTGGTTGAGCAGAGCCGGTCCTCTCTAATGGCCCAACTTGAGCAACAGCGTAACTAGTGGTCCGCTGGTAATGGGGAGGGCTTTTGTCAAGGCACGATGGAAGGATTTCATAGGTTCATCGTCTTTTTTGAAGAGCATTACCCAGAGATTAACCTCCAATGGCTGTGGTCCTTGGCAACTAGAGGCTCTTTCCATAAAGGGGAAACTTTCAAAGCCCACGATGACGACGCACCGGTGCCTACTGACGCTGGCGGCGATGAGCCCCCTTTAGCCGATGTGCCTACCCTTTTTGGGAGTGCTGCTATTGTGAGCGGTGGTGATGTTACCCCTCTTGCCGACCAAAGGTAAACTAGCGGCTCTGCCCCCGTTGAGCTACAAGGAATTGCAAATGTTTCTGCTAACCTGCCCACTGTTGTAGCTCCTCCGGTAGGCAACGTTCCTGAGGCAGCTCCCGCCATGGACTTGGACATGCATGATTCCACTCTTATTGCCTGAGTGAATTCGTTTCTCCATAGCGCAGTTTGCTAAAATAGCAGTACCGCTTATAAAACATAGACTTTCAAAACGAAAACGTTAGTGATAATTGTCGTCCTAACTAACATTTCACGAATGAGAACAGACTTATAATAAAATAGGTTGACCGATTTTTCGATCAGCTTTAGTCAGGACCGACTAGCAGTCAATCATTTTCAACTCATTAGTCGAATAGCTTTTCGTAAACGGCACGTTTGAGTGGATGTTTTTACTTGAACTGCAATTATAAGTAATTTAAAGTAAAAGCTACTTGGAGCATCTTGTAGCGGTGCCCTATTCAATTGAATAGCTGGGTCGCCCCTGGTGTGCATCGGTCGTTAGTGCAGTTCAAAGCGAGTACCCCGAACCATGTCAGATAAGGGACCCTTCAATACTTTTAGGGGATCGTATCGGTGTAATAACGCTGAACAGCGTGTTATGGGTGTTGTAGAAAGGCCACAGTGATACCGTGGAAAAGACACGGCCTAACCTTCTTCAATAGACGCCACAGTATAACCCGTGGTAATATTGTGGAAGAGCCACAGCCCTCGCCCCATCGAGCCGTTCAGGTGTGATGCTGCAGAATGAGGGTAGAACCAATCATAGTGATTTGCTCCGTGAGTGTCGAGCTGGTGATGGTGAAAATAGAATGAAAGTCGAACCGATCACAACGAATTGCTCTGCGAGCATCGAGCTGGTGATGGTGAAAATAGAATGAAAGTCAAACCAATCATGGTGAATTGCTCCGCCAGTGTCGAGCCTGTGATGGTGAAAATAGAATGAAAGTAGAGCTGATCATGACGAATTGCTCTACGAGCATCGAGCCGATGATGGTGAAAATAGAACGAAAGTCGAATCGATCACTGCGAATTGCTCCGCGAGTGTCGAGTCAGTGATCGTGAAATAGAACGAAAGTTAAACCAATCACGGCGAATTGCTCCGTGAGCATCAAGCCGGTGATGGTGAAGTGTTCCTCGAGACAGGGTGATGCCTTGTTAAAAAATAAGGATGCCTTTGTGATGATGGCGTCGTGAGGATCCTAAGATGAGGCGTGGTATGCTATTTCAGGCGGTTCGATGCAAGACCTTTTGTCAAATAATCCGAGGGTGCCTGCTTTGGCAACTCATTTCATGTTCCAATCAATTTGCTCCTCGCGAATGTCCATGCAACAAGAAGAAGAGAAACAAGAGTTTTCATTTAAGCACGATGTTCATACAAGGAAGGGTTACAAACAAACTCTTAGAGATAATATTTTCTTAGCAGTTCGGAGTTCCATGGTTTTCTGACGACTCGCCCATCTATTCCTTCAAGTTCGTATGCCCCTCTTATGCGCCTGGGGATCTTGTATGGCCCTTCTCAAGTGGGACTCAAGACTCCGTCTGTCTTCGAATCTCCTCTCGAGTTTCCCTCTCATGATTTCTTACTCTTAGTTGTTTGTCCCTAATTAACTCAGTCATGAGCTACCTTAGTTCCTCCATTTCATCCCTTAAGGTTCTCAACTCTGCCCTTATTTCATGGTACAGAGAGCTTTTTGTTCGAGGGAGAGGTCGGTTTGGGTTTGGGTTTTGCTCTCCGGCCATGTAATTCCTATTGGCGGATGATCGTTCAGCCATTCTGGAACGTTGCTTTTCCTGACAAATCTTTTTGCTCGATTTCCACAGACGATGCCAAAAACTGTTAACTCAAAGAAATGGTTCCTCGGATCAACGAGTCTTAAATTTGTTGAGGAGGAATCAAGCTTTGGGCCTCATCTGGACTAGATTTATAAGTACAGATTTGGGTTTCCTGTTTCCTGCGAACTGTGGAGAGGGGCTTGCAATGACAACACGCACACAAGCTCAAAGGTGGTCTTGCCGGGGTATGTTCCGACGAAAACACTCCGATACTTAAGTCAGAAAATATAGTTTTTTCTCTCTTAAAAAATATGACAAAATCGGAATAAAATGTTCTTCGGGGGAGGGAGCAGATACTCTTTTTTCTTTTTTCTTCTTTTTATGTTATATGGGGATTTTTTCATCATCCTCTACCATGTCTCCCTCTTTTTCCTTTTATAGTGATAGCATTTCAGGGACTTTTTTAGGCTTTCCTCTGCAATATTTCTATCTTGCGCCAGATATTTCCTATTGTACTTCTGACACACGTCAGGTATCTTCATACTGCCCCCCGACATACGCTGAATATCTTTCCACAGATTTTCTGTCCTCATTCTTACCCCGTGTCAAATGTCACTTTCTAATGTGTTAAGCATATTCTTTGGGTTTGTCTCCGTCAGCATTTTTGGTTCAAGCAAGGCTTATTTTGGTCGGCTCAAGTCAAATTTTGAACGACTCTCCCTTACTAGTTTGATATTGACGCAAAACTCCCATAACAAAGTTGCAGAATGTAGTCAGTACCTGCTCGGTCGTAATCGCATTAGAATTAGCATATGCTGAATAGGTTTCATCATTAGCCGACCAGATTCCCCACATCTGAACTGGTTCTATTGCTCTGTCGCATTTAGGCCCGTTGGCCATTAGTCCTGAGCCTGTCTTGGTTGAATTCTAGGCCCTTAGGCCTAAGAGCAAAAAGAAGGGGATTTTCTGGGGGGGAACAATAACATTTATCGTAATTGAATTTAGATATATAACATATAACGTATTTGAAATTAGAATTAGAAGTGGAATTATAAAATTTAATGGAATTGAAATTGAAATTGGGTTTGCGATTTTGAATCATAATATTTAATGTAATTGAAATTAAAGTTGAAATCGAAATTATAACATTTAATGTAGTTGAAATTAAAATTGAAATCAAAATTATAATATGTTACGGAATTAAAATTTAAATTAGATTTACGATTTGAAATAATAATATTTAACGTAATACAAATTGAAATTAGAATCAAAATTATAACATTTAACGTAATTAAAATTAAAATTATAACATTTAAGATAATTAAAATTATAATTGAAATTGAAATTATAATTATAATTATAACATTTAATTTATTTGAAATTGAAATTAGAATTAGAATTAAAATTAGAATTATAACCTTTAATGTAATTAAAATTAAAATTAAAATTATAACACTCAGCGTAGTTAAAATTAAAATTAGAATATGAATTATAATTATACATAATTATATTTAGATTTGAAATTATAATTATACATAATTACATTTAGAATTAAAATTAAAATTAGAATTAAATTTAAATTAAAAATATAATAATTATGAATATAATTAAAATTTTAATTATATATTATTACATGTAATTGAAATTAGTATTAAAATTGAATCAATTACAAAATAAATTATAAATTTATCCTTCCATTGTGTCTTTTCTTGTGAGGAGATGAATGCCAATAAATTAATCATCTACAATTATAGTAAACCAAACTATAATCTTTATCAGAAGTATTATTGGATAATTGATTTTGATATAGCATTATATTAATCATTTAAAAATTTAGCCACTTGAACAGGGGATATATTTTCCCAGAAGTGTGCACAAAAGTCAAAACAACCAATAGTGGCTTAATATGTACGCCACTTCATCTTCTCTATTTCTTTTTGTTTTAACCAGCAACTCTCTCTATCTCTACAACCGCTTCAGATTTCGCATAAAATTTTTGTTAGATGTTAACTTTTATTTATTTTATAATTATTTATGATATTTTTTATTTGTCTTTTGAAGAAAAATAATGAAGCATGAAATGTCTGCACATTAGTTAAATAAAAGCTTTCTTTTTATTTGTCTCTTGAAGAACATTCTTAGATTATTTATCTGTGTGTAATATATGTTGGGAAAACTTCTATGGAAGAAAAATTTTGAATTTTTTAAACATTTTTTTTTTCTTCTTTTATCTACTCCCTTGTTGTGTTTTACTTGATATATATTTTTGTAATCTTCACGTCAACAATAGTAATATTTTTGTCCATTTTGTGATTACTATTTGGATTTGAAAAAATTAAAAAGAAATATTTATACCGCAAAGGAATTATAGAAAAATTTTAAAATAATCTATATATTTATAAAGATGAATGAAAATTAACAATAATAAATAATATTCAAAAAATTATATAAATAAGTTCCCAAGTAAAAGATATTAAAATAATAAAATTTCACTTTGTTTAATATTTAGTCAAACAAGGGAAGATTAGACATTAATATGATGATAGATTTTATAATTATGACCAAGCGAATATAGTAAGTGCAAAGATAGAACTTAGAGATAGAATAACAGTTATAAAATGTATTCTTAATATAGACATAAATATATATATGAATTTTATAAATAGATTAAATTAAGTGTACAAACTAAAGATATAAGGGGAATGTCGAATATAAAAATGTTAGATAAATATCTTATTTTTGGAAAAACTTTATAGTAAGCATTGTGAAAAGTTTAGATTTAAAGGAGGTAGAATTACAAAATATTTTAAAAGTCAGCCAATGTTTTAAAATTCAATACATAGAAATGATAGTACAAAAGAAGCTTAGTTATAGGGAATTAAAGAGACTAGAGTGGAACCTACCAAATCTTGAAAGAAATCATGTTGTAGAAATATCATAAAAAAGAAAACTATATGCAGATTAAAAAAAAAACATAGCCAATAAAAGATTCAATAACTATAGAGACTAAAAAATCAATAAAGAACTTACCACATTTAGTCATTGTCTCCAACAGATTTCATGTATTTTTTTATGTGGGTTTAGTTCAGACTTTGGATTTTATTTTATTTATTTTTAACTTTATACTCGCTGTTTATGTAAATGAATGATTTAATTATTAATATTATCTTATTGTAGGGTAACTAATTTTATATAATTTAATTTACCTTTTAAACAAAAGGTTGAACAATAAGCATTATTAAGTATTATGAGTTTTAGTAGTAAAGCATTATGTAACTTGCATTACATGTAATAACCATACACCCGTGTGGGAAACGTTATCAAACTTGTGTTCTGATGTTGTCATATTTAGATGATGCTCCAGGTCACACGCTAGATACGTTTGTTGAATTGTCCCATTTTTGGACAGTTTGGGAATACATATTTCTATTTCGTTGATTGTTCACTCCATAAATATTTCATCTTCAAATATTTTGATAGCATTTTCTTTACCCTCTGAGTGCATATAGGACATATAATTAGCTTATTTGATTTTTATGGTGTTTTGACAAATGTAATTAGGTTGCAGTATACACCTAGTTATTTAGTTGTCTTGTTTAAATATAAATAGTTTGATATCGACTCTAAAAAAAAAAAAGAATAAGACAAGATTACTATCTTACTTTTATTAATGTCACTCTATAATGAAAATCTTTTTATGCTTGCAACTCAAGCACGACAAGTAATGTATATTGTTGATCCTAAACTCAGTGAAGGGTGGAAGGTAATAGAGAAAGTGGAACATAAGGGTATAAAACATTCAAAAGAAGGTTGAGGAAGATGCTGAGAATGATGATGACGTATATAAACAAGAAGTGTTTAATAATATGAGTCAGTTGATCATAATATTCTGACAGTTTAACAAGACAATCTTGAAGAAGATTTATTTATTAGAGATTATATTGGTCCAACTATAGTTGATATTGAAATTGTGAATACTAAAAGGAGGGTGGTAAATAATTTTTTAATTAATTTATATGTTAATGTGATGAAGTTATTATTTTGTTAATATTTACTTTTATTATTTATAGGAGAAGATGAGCAACTTCAGGATGAGAGAACTATTAAGGGATGTAAACAACTTAGTAATGAGCATTTGTCTCAAGAGGTTTTTGAAAAGAAAAATACGTACTACTTGGGACTTGGAGTTAGGAACCAATCACGTTTACAGGAAACATCTAGTCAAAATGAATTAGCATTACGTAATGAGTTAGATGCAACAAATAATGAGTTAGAGGCAATAAAGATAGAATTGCAGCAGACCAAGACTATTGTGTAATTCCAACAGAGTACTATTGATTATTTATCTACCCGGCTTAAACAATTCAAGACTGTTATTAGTATGATCCTTCTAAGTGATATACTTTCATTATTAAAGTAATTTTCACAACCACCTCAGTCATGATTGTCAATCCATAGTTTTATTTTGTACTTTTTATGGATATTTTTATTTTGTACTTAAATTAGTCTATTATATTTTATTGACCTAATTAACATAATCAAGTATTATTATTTGTTCACATGTACTTTTGAATAATTATAATATATATATATCTTTTTAAAATTATTTATAAAAAACTTTATAAATATATATTCATAATGAATTAAAATATATATAAATATAAAAGTTTAAATACATTAATTATAATATATTTTAATAATATTTATTAAAATAATTTTGTGGTAAATATATTTAGCCACAAAAAATTTTGATTATGCATTAGAGAAATTTGTGGCTAAAAGAAATTTCGAAGCAAATAACTTTAGATAGTAACATATTTAGGTGTGAAACTTTCATGGCTAAATGATAAAATATTTAGCTATGAAATATTTTGTGGCTAAATAAAATATTTAGCTACAAGAACTTTTGTGGCCAAAAAGTAAAATATTTAACCACGAAATATTCATAGTTAAATAATATAGTAAGCCATAAAATATTAGTGGCTAAATAGCACATTTAGCCACAAAATTTTTGTGGTTGAATATATTCCACCACACACTATAAGAGATGAAAATTACCACGAAAGTTTTTGTGGCAAAAACATTTAGCCACAAAACTTATAGTTTTAACCACAAAAATTATTGTAGTTAAAAGTCAAATTTCTTATAGTGAAAGTTTTCATCTTACATTACTTATAAAGAGACAGGTAAAAATCCAAGAGGTATAAAATTATAACCTTTCATTTTTTTATATTAAATTAACGATAAATTCTTTAAATCGAATTAATAAAATTCAAATTTAATTAATAGTCTGAGCACATAACTAATATTATTATATTGGCTATTGAAAAAAAATTAATATTAGCATTAGTGCATGACAAAAATATCATACTAAATCAAATCAAAAGTATAAAATAACTTTTAATAATAAAAAAATGTAAATAAAAACACTACTAAAGAAAACCCACTAAATAATAGAGTAATACCGACCCCCTTGCAAAGGGATCGGTATTACTCTGTTATTTTCAAAAACTCGTTTATACTAAGATCAAAATCTTATCTATTTATAGATAGGATTTCAATAGCAACTAAGTCTAGAGGGAAGTTATAAACATTACGTTCATGTATAACTTTCATACTAAGGTAGCACAGTTAATAATATTAGCCCAGGTTTGTGCCAAATCAAAAGAAAATGGCAATTGTCTGAGTAGCAAATGAAAGTATAGAAGCTTGATCAGAAGAAATCGAATTAGAATCTTCAGAATTAGGACAAACATCTCAACCGAATTGGTACTAGAATAAATATTTGCAAGATTATCTTTATAGAGCCTTCGAAAGCATATGTAACATTCTTTTCTCCAGTCAAAAAGTCTTATACATGGGGAAAGAAAAGAAAATAATCCTTATTGAAGAAGTCATGATGGATATTGATTGGACATGGAGATTTCTTAACCATCTAGTTATTTTTCAGCACCGAAGAAAGGGGATCTGGGAAGCCTAGTCCAATGATAATGAAAAGCAAGTAGCTAATAGGGACTTGCTTACAGAAGACTATTAAAGACAAAAAGCAAGACTAGACGATAGAGACCATATCCTTGTAGAAGGCGAAAAAATTGTGTTTGGAAAGAACTTGATTTTTCACTTAAGAGTTCTTCTCTTTCCTGGCATAGAAGCCCTTAGATGCTGTGCAACAACTCCTCTAGGGGTAGAAAAATAATGA
Source organism: Ailanthus altissimus (assembly GCA_946807835.1). Lineage (NCBI taxonomy): Eukaryota > Viridiplantae > Streptophyta > Magnoliopsida > Sapindales > Simaroubaceae > Ailanthus > Ailanthus altissimus. Next base: position 16,324,125 of record OX327684.1, read on the forward strand.
TTGGGATAACAGATCCAAAACTATGGAACTTAGGTGTGAGTCTTTTTGTCTAAATAGAGTAGATTTACTTTTTTTATTTTTTTATTTACCATTAATGGTAAATAAAAATATAGTATTACCAGCTTGAATCGGCATATTTTGTTGTTTTATGCCCCATAACTATTCTTTGGCCAGGCTTGGAAAACATAGGAGAACAAGTATTAATAGCATACCAAAAATGCACTCCTTGTCATTAATAGTTTGCTTGCGGTAATTGGGGCCTCTTGAAAAAATCAATGATTGTATCCTTGATGCACTTGCTAATACTAGTATATCTGAAAATTTTTAATTGGCTAATTATGAATAGCCCATGGACTATGGAACAAAGGATTATCCCGAACCTACACCGAGGTCCTGATGGTAATTCTCAAATATCACAAAATAAAATGTGATATGATGAGATAAAATGCAATAGGAACAAAGACACAGGGAACGAGTTATCTACTTTTAACAGTTAAAGCGAACCCTTTCATTTTAACATTCTCGAACAGTCGATTCTTTTTTTTTTTGTCTTTTCTTTCACTTTTTCGAATGAAAACAAAAATAGAGAAATGTCTCATTCTAAGCTGGATTTCATTTATCTTGATTGTATTTTTCTCTTTAATTGCATTTTTCTTCTTATCCTTTCCTTAAGGAAGATCCTATATAACATAACAAAAAATAACTAAAATTGAAATTGATTAAAATTAAATAATTAAATATTAATTTATTATTTTAAATATTAATTCATCAATAGTTTGTGACTCAAAATCAGCATTCATAATTTCAGTAGCTACTATAAATGAAAATACATTGTCGATAATTATTTCATTACGTTTTTACATTTTTCCCGTGTAAGTATAATTTGTACTATTTTTTTATTTTCAAAATCTTGTACCTCTATTGAGATTGATGTCTCTTTTGAGACTTTTGTTTCTTCAAGAACATGCATCTCTTCAGAGGCTTGTGTCTCTTCGGGGATTATTAAATCATCTAATATTAATGACTTAGAAAATATAGGTTTATTGGCTCAAGTATCATTTTCAACAAATTCTGATTTTTTAATTTCTTCTTTTGTGGAACAATATCTTTTAAATCAAGTAGTTTACCACACTTTTGGTGTTCAATAGAAGATTTATTTGTTGCCATTTGATTAGATTGTTCTACAGAAACAATCACCTAGGCTGATGTATTAGTAGCTAGTATGCATGACTTAATTACTTTTGATGCATCTATAAATGCACAAGGTAATTTATTTGTAATTCTTTGAAGATGAACAATCCTTCGCACCTCTTTTTACATTGATTTATGTAATAATGCAAATGAAATATAGTGATCATTTTTTAAGAAAGTTTATGTTTTACTTTACGAGGAAATTTTCTTTCTCTTAATGATGGGAATATTGTCTCTTCAAAATAGCAATCCACAAATTGTGCAGTAAATAAATCACCCATCAGGGGTTCAAGATATATTATAATAGGTTATGAGTTAAAACTAACATAAATCTCCAAACGACGTTGAGGTTCCATCTTAGTGAGTGTTGAGGTGCTATAAGTACATATATAGCATAACCAAAAATTTGGCAAATGGGATACATCAGGTTGATGACCAAGTACAAGTTATAATGGAGAATATTGATGATATACAATGGCCTTAAAATGAATTAATGCCACAGCTTTCAAAATGGAGTGACCACATAAAGAAATTGGTAATTATGTGGGCATCAATAAAGTTCGGGCAATTACCTCGAGTTTTTTAATTAAAGATTCTGCTAATCCACTTTATGTGTGAATATATGGCACTAGATGTTCTTATTGGAACTGGTGCTTACGTGTCATTTCAATATTGTATGAATATTAATTGTTAATATTTATACAATAAATATTTTATATTAAATCGTTAATTCTAAAATATATCGGACCATACTTGTAATGCTACAGACATTGTATGATTTGATAGAGTTCAATTATGATCTAAATGAGTTTAGATCAGCGCTAAGAATTAGCTTCACTAAAAATTATAAATGGTAAAAAATCAGCAAGTTATAATAATCAACGAAATCTAAAGAGTTAAAACAATGTCTGTAACAGAATAAAGACCTGAGAATATACCAGTAATGACATAGTTTCATTTGTTGACAATGTAAATAAAAAATTGTTTTATATTTCATTAGAAACTAATAAACACACGGGTAATGACATAGCATGGTGATGGGTCTTGTTGTTTGCCAAAGAAAGAAAAAATTGATAAAAGAATGAAATTGTTTCATTTTTTAAGGGCGAAGAGTTTGACTATTTCATGGGCAAAACGAGAGGAAATTTTATGAGTTGAAACAAGCTTTATTCATCTTCTCCTCCATTTCACATGGCCAGCAGTTGAAGCTCACAAAAAATTTGGATTTTATTGTTCAAAGAGTTGGACAAAACAAGAATAAAATCTTTGCTTTGAAAATAATATAATTAGTTAAAGAGTTTAACCAATATTTCAAGTTTAAAGAGTTAATCATTTGGAGTTTAAGAGTTATATATCATTGTTAAAATTTTGAAACAGTTATTCTAACGATCTAAGTCTACCCCAGTTGAATCTTAAAATTGCCGACAAGTACGTTTTGTGGTGGACTTTGTTCAATAATTTTCAAAGGCTTGACTGGTGATTCTCAATTCTTATATTTTTATTATAGTAATGAAATTTAAAATTTAAATGTGTTTGTTACTCTAAGAAATTAGATTTCCAATTCTGTTGCACTAATATGTATGTATGACATGCATATTGTATTGTAATAAACACGCTGCACATACATGCACCCTAGAAAATTAACACACTTTCAGTTCTATATCTATTCCCAGTGATGTATAATTTTCATCAAATATTTTAAATATAAACTCACTAACATTATCTAAACGTATGATTTTAATAAGGTATTTTGAAAAATTTTACCCTCAATTTAATGAATTATGCTAGCAATCTAACGAATGTAACATTTCATATAGACAATAAATAAACATGTGAGTATCATGCAGATGCATTAAATAAAACTATAAAATAGTAAAAAGGTCTACTCAGTAAATAAATTGGTCTGCAGATATTTCATTGGATCATTTATAAAAATGATGGAGATTATGGACCAATCTTTAAAGAGGATGGTCTAATTACAAGTTTGCCTTGTGAGCAACTAGAATAAGTATTCTCATTAGGCAATGGAATATTCAGGTTCTTTAATGGGTGCCCATGAGAATTTTTAATGACCTTACGCATCATTGTTGATCCTAGATGACCAAGTCGATCATGTCATAGTATAAATATTTGGATCACTGTATTTTTAGCTCATTACTGCGTAGCTTTCAATTAAATTTATAATTGTATAATACAAACAAAATAATAAGACATGAAGCTTTTCAAGTATATATTTCTTGTTTAAGACATTAGAAATAATGCAAAAATATTTTACATTATATTCACTTAAGGTCTCGATGTGATATTCATTTTGGTAAATATTTTTAAAATTAAGCAGATTTCTTCTGAATTTACCTGCATATAAAACTTCACTTATATATAACTTTGTTCCACTTACTAACAATATTATTGCTCTTCCAAAGTCTTCAATTAGATATGCAAAACCTAATATAATATTAATTTTTTCTTAAATCATTGTTAGTCTTGAGAAGTATTTCTTATTTCGAAAGATAATATGTGTAGTTACACTGTTAGTCAAATAGGCATCCCCAAATTTTCTTTTCAAAGTGGACAATTAATCCTTAAAAGTCATTTTTTATATTAAATAAAAGTTCATATTAAATATCAGGATAATACATTACAAAAAAGTTATATTTTTATAAAAGGTTGTATCTTTTTTATTAAAAAATTATATTTCATAGAAACAAAAAGTATAACAAAGATCTAACATAAAGATATTTAAAACTTAGTGATCACCGTTCCCTTTTTTATCTCCAAAGAAATTAGAGACATCTAGATTAGTAAGATCTATTGAATCTGAGTTATTTATAAGATTTTTCTTTACATTCTTTCCCTTTCACTTGATAGATACCTTATAAAGTTCGACAATATGCTGTGGGGTATGACATGTTCGTGACCAATATTCTTTTGCACCACATCGATAACAAGTATTTTTATAATATTTATGGTGTTTATTCTCTACACCATTATCCTTGTCTTAGTGTTTCTGCCTTATTTTAGTGTTCTTTCGTTCTTGGCACTTACGGCCACCATAAAGGTGATAATTTCACCCTCTTCCACGACCATGACCACATTCAACTTTGTTATAAGTATTTTCATTTGCTTCTGAGAATGGCTAAGAACCAGATGGATATGATTTATGATTTTTCAATAAAAGCTCATTATTTTATTCAACAAGTAGAAGACATAAAATTAATTCTGATTATTTTTTAAGTTGCCATTCATGATACTATTGCTGTAGAACAATATTAGAGGAATGAAAGTAGAGAATGTTTTCTATAACATATCATGTTCTATAACTTTCCTACCACACAATTTAATCTATGAGGTGATTCAAAATAAAGAAGAATTGTATTCAGCAACAGTTCTAAAGTCCTGCAATTGCAGATTCATCCACTCATATTTTCATTTTGAAAGGAATACATCTTTTTAATGATCATATCTTTCTTTCAGATTTTTCAAAAGGATCTACAAGTCTTATACTATCAAATATTGAGCTTTCAGGATCTCATGTAAAATGATAACGGAGAAAAATCATAGATTTTGACTTGTCCTGTAGGAGCAAATTATTTTCTTTTTCGATTGTCTTGTCTGAAATATTGGCTTTGAGGTGCATCTTGGCATCCAGTACCCATGATAAATAATTTTTTTCGGAGACATTAACAGTAGGAATTTGTAAATTTTTAAGAGACATTTTTAAAAGACTTTGAACATAAAGAAGGGAATTAAAATTAGTATAATAAAATATAATTATTATTCAATAAATATATAATATAAAACATAAATATCAAATGTATTTTTAGGAGGTTTTTCCTTCTATATACATAAAATAACTATAATTAGGAGGCATGACCTTCCATGTATCAATGGTATTGGTGAGGCATAGCTTTTCATTTATTGATAAGAATAAGGAGACATGGTCTTCTATACATTAATAATAATGAAAATGCAAAGCCTTTCATAAATAAATAATGACGAGGAGGCGTGGCCTTCTATAAAATAATAATAATGATGAGGTATGACCTTCTACATATTGATAACAATAAAGAGACATAATCTTTTATAAAATGATAATAATAATATAAATAATAGTTAAATATAAATAAAATGCGTAAAATTAAATAAGTCAAAATTTTAATATGAAAGTTAAAAATTAAACTTCGTTGAAAATTGTATTAATAATGTGTTACAAATAAATAATAAAAACAAGGATTAAGAATAACTCAAATACTAAAAAATCTCTAAAAAATATTATAGCATTTATAAAAATATTATGAATGAATTAAGGGGACTGTACGAATATTTATAAACAAGAGAGGGGTATAGAATTCACCAATTTACCCCCACCGTTCACCGATTAACTTTCACAACACTATCTTTATTTCTTTATTTTTATTTTATAGTGTTATTGTGTTTCTGCCACTGAAATGCATAGCACCAAGGTTTTGAAGACGAAATAAGAATATGAAATGAACCAATCCTACTCCATACCATGTTCAGAGGTAGCCAGAGTTGACAGGGGTTAAATTGTCAAACTCAAAAAATTTTAAGATAACAAATTATACTATAATAAGGCCAAAATGTTAAAATTAAAATCTAATTGAACTAAAACCTAAATTAACATTTTTTATGGTAAAGCTGTTATTAACCACTTTTAAATCTTTATTATTATTTTTTTGTGGGGGCCTTATCCCCGGGACTACAATAACTCCGCACTATGTAAAATTATATGGCAAAAACTTTTTAATAACCATATTCTAAGTAGATCTATTTAGTTTCGATTTAAAACTTCAGTGAAATATGTTATTTTTTATACTTGTTTACAGTACTAAGATTGACATTGATCACAGTGAAACTAAAATTTAGGGGGTAGGCATTTTTTTTCATTCTTGACCTGATCTAACTTGACCGTCCTAAAAATTCAGGTTAAAATAAAAATGAGAATAAAATTAGAAAATATTTGAAATAGAAAATTTTATTCCGAACGGGTCAGGTCCAAGTCAGGAAATTTTCAAACCCGTTTAAGAATTTTCTAAACTTAATTTTTTTTTATTTTTCAAAACTATTCAAAATGATGTTGTTTCGAACGAGAATTATCGACCTGACCCGTCCCGACCTAACCCATCCTAAAATAAACTATGCTAATTTGATATAAAAAAAATTTTAAAAATTTTCAACCCAATTTGTCCTGATCAGAACACCTTTCTTCGTCTCAATCGAATTCAATAATGGTTCAAGAATTTTTGAACCTGACTTACCTACCCCTACTAAAATCAGTATGTATATAACTCCACTTATTCTCTATTTTCATCTTTTTGCTTCTTTTGTAGCACAAAATGGTGAGAAATATTGAGTTCATGGAATAGGTACAAATAATTTAATCTCTAGAGTTTGGCTAAGTCGATATTTTGATCTCACTTAAATTCAAAATAGTCATTTTAATTTAATTAATTTAAATAGTGAAAGAACATTTTAGTATTATTATAATTAGATTTAAATTGGATGAACAATGTCACCATATAAAATAAATTAATTAAAAATTAAAATATATTAGTTAGCAAAACAAAATTAGAGAAAACATGTGGCTGTCGTCGTATTATTACCAAATTGCGTGCACCTTTGGTGATATGTCGACAAACCGTTAACATTAACAGAATCTAAATTTCTTAATTTACATTTTAATAATTATATTTTCATCATTAGAACATTGAGAAAAGGGAAAAAGAAAAGCTTTAATTACTACAACATTGTATGTACCATTGCTATAATTGACGTCACCGATGGGCGATTTTCTTAAGAATAAAAGACTGTTGAATTACTTGACCTAATTTTTTTAAAAACCTCTTTAATTTTAAAATTATATAAAACAATCTATCCATTAATTAGTATCGTTTAATTTGATAATTTTTTTTTATGAAAAACTGAAAATTATTATTTTATCCCCTTTTCATTTATCGTGTATTTAAATATAATATTTTATTAATTAAATACTTTTTATTAAATAAAAAATTTATTATTAAATTTTTTTTTCTAGGCTCTATTTTTTCCTTCTTTTCATTTTTTTTTAAAAAAATTTCTTCTTCTTTCCATCTTCTTTGCTCACAAACAAAAAAGATAAATAAAAACAAAAATAATAAAGAAATGGCCACGGTGGCCATTTCTTGACCGCCATTAATTGCCGCCAGGAAATCGCCACCAGGCCATTTCTTTTTTCTTTAGTAAAAAAACAAAAAAACATAAGAAAAAAATGGAAGAAGATTAAAATTAAAAAAAAAATATTAATAAGTATAATTTATTGACATCAGTGTTAAATATTATTTTATTTTTATTTTTGTTAAATTAAACATACCCACTATCGACGAGTTTTTAAAATAATTTTAAAATTTAAAAAAAAAAAAAGCTTTAAAGCAACTAAGTGAACTAAGGAGTTCAAACACTCCTTTTTCCTTTCCTTAATGACGTTGACAATGCACTGTAACTTGCTGCTGTTAAATAGTAAAGTTAAAGGGTCGTTGACCTTAGGCGTTCATTCATGCTCCTATCATTCGCAAATGTTGAAAACGGCTTACAGATCAAAATATTTAGGTGTTTGCGGTTAACCAAAACGACAATGGCAATTAGGCGACAAAGATCAATATAATACTTAAATAATTATTGTATTAAATCTCATATGTTTTTACATTAAAAATCAATTTAATTAATAATTTACTTTTAAGTGTTAGTATTTAATAATATATCCTTTAATCTTACTTCTGTTAAATTAAATATAATTAATCACATATAATATGTACATTATTACATTTTTAATATAATATTTTTATGATTTTAAAAATCAATATTTTTGTAATAACATAAAATACACAAATGTGATCGTGCTATGTTTCATGCTTTATTAATCTAAAAGTATCTTTCATTACACATTATAATTCAAAGGCGTAAATAAGTTATTTTAACAATTAAAGTATAAACACTAGTGAATTGGAACTAAAATGATTATTTTAAATTTAAATGAAATTAAATGTCTATTTGGCTAAATTTTAGGAATTAAATTATTTATATATATATAAAAAAAAAGAAAGGTATTTGTTTCAATGTCACAAATGATTTTATTTATATAGAGATATATAATTCTAAAATAATATTACACGTACAAATTCATCTATACAAAATGATGTGATAAGGTATGTTTGGGTAAAGTTAAGAGACATTTGGCATATCCAAAAAAAAGTCCAATTTGACACTTAAGTCCAATTTTCTCTATGAGCAATCCGGCCTAAAATGAGTTATTTTAACAAACTATTAAATTTAAAGATATGGTTAAGTAAGTAAAATTTTAAAAAATTAATGACTAACATCTACGTTAGTATGTACCAGAATTTTGTCTCCTGTTGACACTGAAGATAAAACTATTTAGAGTTGTTGAAGAATCTTAATATTAAATATACTGAGTTTAGGGAGACAAAGTCAGACAACCCATCAAAGCTCCCAAGCTTACCAATTCGAGTTAACAACTCTAAAAAAGGATAAATCACAAATATGCCTGGTATTTCAAATGTCATAGGAGGTCTAATTACCTTTTTATCCTTTTTGAGAAAATTTTCTAAAATACCCTTCATGGTAGAGTCGGTCTTTCAATTGTATTTCGCCACATGTTGCATTTGAAGGGAAATTTTTAAGTTGGCACTTTTCAAACTCAAATTTTATCTTTAATTTTAAAAGTGATAAGAGAGAATTCAAAATCACAACAACCCTAATAAAAGAAAACTCTCATCATTCTCTCTAAAGAACTCTATACTCTATAGAAAAAAAAAAACTTAAAGAATATTCACCACTCAATAGCCACCTGACTTAAGTGTCGGAGGGCCGTCGATGGCCACCCCGCATTGCACTAGCTACTGGCATAATATTTCTTATATTCCTCATGTCCTCTTAAATCAATTAGTTCAAACTTAATGTTCAACTTACTTTTTACTTGGTCTCAATTTTTTACACAATCAAATTAAAGCTCTAACCCAACTCTTGATGATAAAAGACCCAACAAAATCGAACTTTAATAATTTAACACTCACACTTCTCTCATCACATTTGTGTTAGGTCCTTAGCCGAAAATTATACTAAAAAAGATATTATTAAATGAGAGAAATAAAAATCAAGATAATAAATAAGAAAAATATGGTAACAATATCATTTCACTCATTCAATCATATCATGCCACGTCAATAAATTTGTATTTATATATATATATATATAATATTATTCATAATTTTTTATCTTTCATGTTAGAAGCTACAAGCTTCTTTTTAAAGACCGTCATGTCATTAGGATATTTTTGTTTTTATTTCAGTCATATGACGATTAAAACGAGCAAATCTAATAGTTGTTGGATGGTCCAAAAGGAGGTCAACGTTGTTTTAGACAAAGAAACCCTCTAAGTGTTATTACCGCAAATTTGAAGTTGAGCCAGTGTTATTACTCATTTAAATTGATTAATATGTTCTCTTTCTCGCTTCCTGGACTTAATATATATATACCCGAGGTGATATATAATATGCAATTTGGAGGTAGTAGTGGGAATTATTTCCGAATCTATTCCGTTCTGATTTGATTTATCTCAAAATTATTAGGACAGAAATGAAAATGAGTTTATGATAGAGTTTTATATTTTGGATAGGTTGGGTTGGGTTTGAAATTTTTTTAAATTCAAATAGAAATTTCTCAATCTAGCTTTTTTTTCAATTTTTAATTTTTTAATTTTTAATTAAATTTAAAATTGAATTTAGAATAATAACATTAAATATAACTGAATTTAAATTTGAATTTGAAATAATAATATTTAATATAATTAAAATTAAAAAAAATTAAAATTATAATATTTAACGTAATTGAAATCAAAATATAATTTGAAATTATAGTATTTAGCATAATTGTACTTAAAATTAAAATAATATTTTAAATTATAATATTTAATGTAACTGAATTTAGAACGAATCGATTTTAAAATTAAATAAATCATAATATTTAACGTAATTAAATTTTAAATAATAACATTTAACGTAATTTAAATTTATAATATTTAATATAATTAAAATTAAAATTTTATTTTAAATTATAATATTTAACGTATTTCAATTCGAAATTGAATTTATAAGTACAATATTTAACGTAATTTGATTTGAACAAATTAATTTTAAAATTAATTAAATTATAGTATTTCACGTAATTTAAATTCAAATTGAATTTGAAATAATTTAATTAACATAATTGAATTTAAAATAATAAAATTTAATGTAATAAAATCTAAATTGAATTTGATTTTTTTTCATTTTTTTAAAATTTAATTAAAATTTTTTTAACTTGATTTAAATCAAAACGACGCAATTCCAATACAAAAAAAATAATCAAAAAATTTTAACATAATTTGACCTCACCCAAAGTTAGGTTAAAAATTGTTCAAATTTAAAAAGTGTCTCGAATGGGACACTTTTTAATATCCCAATTTAATTCAAATACAATTTAAAAATTTTTAAACCTCGTCCAAATTTGAAATTATGGGACACTCTTCGAGTTTGAATCTAATTCGGGTTATGTTTAGAAATTTTTAAACTCCATTCGAATCCGAAATTACCACTCGTAGTTCGAGGTTGTAACGGGTCGAGTATCAATTGTGTAAAGACGTCATTATGTAATAAGAACAAATGAGATTGAAACTATTGTTCACAATTGGGGTAGTGTAACATATGCTATGCTTTTTCACGCACTATATAACAACACAGAATTGGGGTAATATAAAAATCGTATACAATTTAATACAATTTGAATTATACAAAAGAGGAGAGAATTTCAACTAAATAATTTTTTTTCCATGTATAAATACACAACCTTGGTCGTATATGAGTGAGTAGAGTATCAGTTGGGTACCTTTAACAACATTTTGGTCTTTTCGAACTGGCATTAAAAGACAAAACATAATTAATGGCATTTTGGTCTTTTACCAAATCGTTTTTGATGAAATTTGTTCATAAAAAACCTAATGATGAGAATTTGCTTCTTCGGTTGAATTTTTGCCTTTTTCCTATTGTTGCCGAAGAAGAAGACGAAGAGCGCAGGAGATTGAGAGAGAAAAATGGTATTATCAAACAAGAAGCTAAAGCAGAAGCTAAGAGCTGAAATAGCGGAAACAATGACATCAGCCACAAAACCTCACCCGAATGATAGTAGCAAAACGGACCCGGACCCTAATTTGCAGCCACAGTCATTGAAGCAGCTAGTGAACTCGGTTATCCAGAAGCCCAGATTGTCAAAAAGAGAAAAGAAACGCAAAAGAAGCCAAAAAGATTCAGAGACTGTGAATAGCGAAAACAGTGGCGGCAATAGCAAAGATGAAGAAGAAAAAGAGGAAGTTGTAGAAGAGAACAAGGAAGGTGGTGAAAGGAAGAAGAAGACCAGAAGTAGTGATAAGAGTGAAGAAAGCAAGAATCTTGATATTTATAGTGAAGAAAGGAAGGATCTGGATTTTGTGGGTGATGACGGTGAAAATGGTGAGAAGAAGAAGAGGAAGAAGAAAGAAAAGGGAGAACAAGAGATTGGTAATGTGAAGGAAGCAAGTAAGTTAAAAAAGAATAAGAAAAAGAAGAAACAGAACAAGAAGAAGAAGAGTAAAAAGAATGAGGAACAAAAGGGAGATGATGGACTTGTTGCTAATGGACAAACGAATAAGGGCAGTGATAGGTAATATAGAGAAAACCCAGTTGCCTTTTATGATTTAGCTTATGATTTGATTGATAATTAGAAATTTGGTTCAACTCTAGTTCTGTTTTTTTTTTTTTTGAAGCTACAGCCTACGAGTACTTTTTGTTTTCCCTTTAACATGAAGCTGGAACTGAATTTTCTAAATGTTGATATGAACTAAAGATGTACTTAGTTGGACTATTAAAGCATTTCATAACTTTGTCTAATTCTAAATTGAGTTGTTTGATGAAATGAGAATTGGCACTGAAGAAACAAAAAGGATATAATATTATCTGCATCATTGAATGACGTGTGAGAAAATTCAGTGAACCCAGTCTGTTTTGCAAATTTGTTGTGTTTATAGCACAACCATTTGTTTTTAGTTTTTTTCTTTTAATAATTAATTTGTTTTCTTTGTGCATAAGTTTAGTTGATTAGTTGCTTATTAGGATGATGTTTTGTTTTGTTGAAGGAGAGTTTATATGATCATTCGGAATTACTTTTGAACTTAATTTATTCATTGCGTTCTGGTGATGCAGTCAAGCAAATGGCAATGTTGCTACAAAAGTTTATGTTGGAGGCATTCCATATAATGCAAGTGAGAATGATATTAAAACGTACTTTGAAGGCTGTGGCACCATAGCAGAAATTGATTATATGACATTTCCTGATACTGGGAAGTTTAGAGGAATCGCCATTATTACTTTCAGGGTAAGTTTCCATATAAATTGTTTCCTGCATTCAAATTATTGCTGCTTGTATTATCTGAACAATTTGCAATGATGGGTTAATCTACAACTTTATTTCTTGTATTGTTTAGATATTAATTATTTCACTATTTTTCATCTATTTTCTATCATCTCGTTCTTGCTTAAATAGTTCAACAGTATGGGTTGTAGAATGTATGATGTTGTGTTTCTCTAAGGCAAGAACATCAAGGGAGAAGAGAATTTCTAGTTGGTTAAGATAATGGATATCAAACATATAATGGTTTATCTTACCTTTACCTTCTTATGAATGTCATTCAATTAAATGCGACAAGCCTTTCACCCTTTCTCTGCTTTTTCCATCAATTCAACCAAAGAAACAGAAGGCCAAAATCTGTTTCCTCCTTTACCTTTCTTTCCATTCTATCCTCATTCCTACCCTCCTAACTAACAAAGCTTTAATGTAAATCAAACATTTGAGGTATAGTTCAACTTTCACATCAGATTTGATTTCCCATTTACCAAGATACCTTGAGGCCCATTATTTGTTCCTAAAAGTCAAACTTGTTTTCAGAAGTTATGTAATTTTTTTTTAAAATTGAATCCTTTGATAAGGGGGTTTGTTTCTTGTCTCATTTGATTTAGATTTTATGATTTTATGATTTTATTCCTTCTACAGACTGAAGGTGCAGCTAAAAGAGCCTTGGCTCTTGATGGATCTGAGATGTAAGTGACATGAATAATGTTTTCTACAATCACCATATTTCTTGTTCTTTGCCATTTGCCATCTCATCACAGACTTGCAACTTCTAATTTCTCAGGGATGGACTTTTCATGAAAATTCAGCCATTCAAGACGACTAGAACCGCTAAAACATCTGATTTTGCCCCAAAAATTGTGGAGGGCTATAATAGAATCTATGTTGGGAATTTGTCATGGGATATAACTGAGGAGGATCTGAAAAACCTTTTCTCAGATTGCAAAATATCATCCATACGATTTGGTACAGACAAAGAAACAGGGGAATTCCGAGGTTATGCCCACGTTGATTTCTCTGACAGTCTATATTTGTCGATGGCACTGAAGTTGGATCAGCACATTGTGTGTGGAAGACCTGTTAAGATCAGTTGTGCAGTTCCTCCTAAGAAAAGGATAAACATAAAATCAAGATCTGTATCTACTGATAATGTTGTGATTAGTAATGTTACTGATAATATGGCGACTAGTAATGTTACTGATAATGTGGTGACTAGTAATGTTATTGATAATGCTGGCTCAGCTGCTGTTAGTGGTAAGATAAGGAGAAGAACATGCTATGAATGCGGAGAGAAGGGCCATCTCTCTTCAGCCTGTCCAAAGAAAACTGCTGATCAAGCCAACACCAATACAAGTTGAACATTAACCTGAAGTTCCAATGACCATTTCTTTCAAGTTAATGAAAGGCAAAACTGTTGTAACATCAAGGTTTCACAGGAACATCGGTTTGTTTACTTCAAATTTTCTTATCGGATTAGCCACTGGTAGTTTATCCTGAAGTCATATCTTGGATGCAAAGATAGGAGAAAATGGTATTGGAGTTTGTTATTGTTTTTGGACTAGTACTTAAAAGTTTCATTGTTTTATTTTGTGTGTCCAAGGCACTAGAAAATTGCTGCAGCATAATGTGCTGTTCAACTTTTTCTCTATACTGGTAAATGAGGGGTTGATGAGCAATGCCTCTACAACAAAATTTGGGGGAAAATGAGGGGAAGAAAAACGTTAAAAGGCCAAAAGTTATTATTTCCAAAAGGCCTATCGCTTCAAAGGGAAAAAAAGGGTTGGGGGTGGGGGGCGGTGGGGGTTGGTTATTGATGGTTTCTCCCTTAGTAAAGATACTTGGCTAAGGTCTCTGTCTCTGAGGTCTTTGATTTATGCAAGTTAAAGGATAAATTAATAATAATAAAAATAAGATAAAGGAAAGAATCTCCATTAATTAGTTAGAAAATAAATTATGAAAAGAAAAAGAAGAAATGATCTTTTGTCTTCTGGGGTTCACCGGACTTTCAGTAATGTAAAAAGAAAATAAATCCACAAAAAAATAACTAAGGAAATTTTTCTCGTTCTCTTCCTTCGTACCAAATATTAAAAAGATAATATATATATATTTGAAAGATTAAAATGATATTTATAAGTAGACACAAGATATAAAATTATTTTCTAGTTTTTACTTGCAAAGAGATGCGGGCATATCGCCATCTGAATTGGATTAAATTATTAAACAATTAACCATTTCCTTAATTACCAAATTTTGGCTAAATCTCAAAAGAAGTAGATAAAAAATAATGGATGCATCACAATCAAATTAATCCTACTTTTTTCCTTCGCATTTTAGTCATCATATTATCAACATAAAAAGAAAATAATTCCTCACAAATTTCAATTTAGTGAAAATTAAAATATTTTTGCTGTTACAAGATTTTGTGTAAAATGTTGTGGCCCGACACCACACGCTACAGTGTCATACTTTGAGTGATATAATTTAAGTATTTGTGTCGTGTTAAGCCGTAATCCGAAACTCAATATATTGTGTTAACACAAACTTATAATAAGCCACGTGCCCGGCACGAGTCTACGATAAACCATATTTAATACAACCTATTATAGACTCAGCAAAAAAAAGTCTACGAATCGTGCCAATTAATAATTTTTTTAATTTATTTTTTAAAAAAAATTAAAAAATCGTGCTGACTTATAAGCATAGCCCAATAAACTCGCATGCGATATAGCACGACATGCCCACAGGTTATGCTTATAAACAGAACTATTACCCACTTAAATCAATTTGTTTTTTTTTTTGTAAATTATATCGACTCGACAAGACCCCCTTGCCACCGATGCCCGGAGGCTATAGCTATTATATAAAGCTACAAATACAACACAATACATAACTTTGATTCGTTTCGCTTCTCTTGCTACATTGTCTTTCCCCAAACCAAAAAAAAAAAAGAATGATCCAACGTCACTCACTCTCTCAAAACTCCTTCGTTTCCACTTGAAAATCCATTTTATTGTTTCACCATTTCGCACTCTCCCCACTTCAACTTCTTTTAACTACTGCATGCTTTGAAACCCAAAAACGAAAAAGCCCAAAAAAAAAATATACTTGAACTGAAACTATGGCCGAAACCAAAACTTGAAACAGAAACAGTGACCGAAAAAAGCGTCTTTGTCATATTTTATTGCCCTGTCTGACAAATTCTTTGATTTTGGTTCTCTCCAATGGGACCCCTTAGAGGGTTGAAACGGAGAAAGAAAGCTGAGAAGAAAGTTGACCAGAATGTCTTTGCTGCTGCTTCTGATTCTTTGGTGTTACATCCTCAGCC
The DNA here is from genome assembly GCA_946807835.1 of Ailanthus altissimus. NCBI lineage: Eukaryota > Viridiplantae > Streptophyta > Magnoliopsida > Sapindales > Simaroubaceae > Ailanthus > Ailanthus altissimus. The sequence goes on from OX327684.1 coordinate 16,340,134, forward strand.
ATTGGATTGGTGGGATGACTTCTCTAAGAGAATTTCTGGTATTAAACATTGTCTCTACAGTTTCTTTCTTTATGTTAATGCATTCTTTTTTTCTTTGTTTGGTGTCTTGTTGATTGATTTGTTGTAGTGAGGTTACTATTGTTGTTGGTTCTGTGCATTGGTTTGTGTCTTGTTGGGTATGTACGTTTTGGTATTTTTAAGAGCATTTGAGGTGGTTCTATGTATTTGGTGAACTTTCACGATATGGGTCGAATTTGGTTTGCCGTATTCCGATTGATCCTTTTATGTACTCTAATGTGGAAATAGTTTGATTACTTGTATGGTGCTTATGAATTCACATTATGTTGAACTGTTTACCTGCTTTTGTTGATTATGTGTTTAATATATCTTTATGCAGTTCTTTAAGGAGACTTCTGGTTGGTATTTCTTTCTATCTGCAGTATGCAGTGCTTTCTTCAGTGTTTTGTTATTTGTGTTATTGAGCATCTTCGATATTCTATACATTGAAAGTAGTATTAGTGGGACTGTCAGAAATGTTGTTTATTGGTTTATATATGGATTTGGGGGGATTTTAGTTGTGCTACAAATCAGGTTTATTATTAGATTACAAACTTGTATGTATTTTCCCTTTCTTCTGGGCTTTTTAGTAATTGAATTTGGGATCCACCCTACACAATCACAAACTCCAGAAGCTTTAAGTTCTGGGTATGGATATATATAATGTCAACCCTATATTGACATTATTTATTTTTGAATTTGGACTGTCATCTCTGTTTTACAGCTTTATTTTACTTACATATGTATGTAATGTGTACTATTAATAATACCCTATGTTCTCAATTTTCCCCCTTCAGCAATTCCTCACCAATTTATAGGAGTTACATAGTCTTGTGTTCGGTCACAACCTGTTTACACTGTCTTTCTTCCAGATAAAGTAAAGATCTCATTAAACTATAAATTTTCATCACTTAAGAAATTTCAGTTGTTTTGATGCAACTTGGCTTTGTTTTGTGCCAGTATGTCTACTGAGGGCATATGCTAGTTCCTTTCTTCCTTTTCTTTTCTCCCTGAGCCTAGTAGGATCTAAGCTGAAGAACTACCCAACTATACCCCGATAAATGTCATTATTCAAGTTGAAACCACTTTGAGGAGAAAGGTTAAATAATATTTAGCTGAAGATATTAGCTGAAGGGGTGATTTTAAGACATAGCTCTAGATGATGGCAAATCAAGGGACTCAAAAAGGATTCAAGTTGCTACCCAGACGAAAGAAAAAACATATTCATCCCTGGAAGAATAATTGAGCTCTTATTTGGTGTCATAACCGTTCTGGACAACCATAATGTGAGTAGTTAAGACTATTGATGTTAATATTCTATAACATCATGTGTACAAAGTTCAGATGATATGCTGACCCAACATGGTCCTTTCATTTTACAAGTAACCTTGTAATTTAATAGCGTGCTGGTTACTAAAGCAATTGAAGCTCTCACTAAGGAAGGACTCAGGAAACAAAATCATATAGATTCTAGTAAACCCTCTCGCAATTTTGTGCTGCCTCATTGCATGTGGTGAATACTCAAAGCACTGGTCAATCAATGTCTAATAGATGATCCATAAGATTTTCTCTCTCTTTTTTTTTTCACTTTTTTTTGCATTGGGTGGGCAGAATTTCCATTATAGTTCACTCAGTACAGTTTTGGACCAATAGTGGCCTCAGAGGTTTAGGTATTCTTTTAATCCTTTATACTTTTCTAGGAAATATGTAGAGGGAAAAAAAAGTGAATGTGAGAGTTTGTGCGAAATTCTAAATTCAGGTAGCTGCTAAGTGCATCTCTCAGTGAATGCATGAATAGAAATAATCAAAATATAGTACTTCCAGGTGTGTTGCTGAGGAAACATGCACACCTCAATCTCATACCAAAATAAATGAAATGAGATGTTTCTGTGTTGAATATGTATGATTGCCTATAATTTCCATGACGGTATTAATTGAAAGTGTGGACACCAAGGTGTCTTACTTAGCTTTATAGTGTTCAGGTCTTGATTGCTGAGATCTGATGATTTTATGGTCTTGTAAACCAGAAAAATTCATAGCGGAGGATCAGTTTAGTAGGCAGGTACATGGCTGTGGAATGCCAGCCTATTGTATGTTTAACTGGATAATATCCAGTGATTTTAATGGATGCTTTTCGATAAACATCTAGGTGTAACTTATGCTGATATGACTCACCTGAGGATTAGTATAGACTAAACAGCTCCATCTTTATTATTCTTTAGTTTTATGATAGTCGACTTAAAGATTTCAACCAAAATAATATCAGTGTGATGTTTTGTTTTCACTTGAAAGTTGATGTGAATATTAGAGGTTCACATGCATGAATGATTATGTTGCCTTCTTCCACTTTTTAGGTCCTTTATTAAAATCGAAGAAATTTGAATCTGTTTTCAAAATATCAAGAAAGACGTTCAATTACATATGCTCACTTGTGAGGGAAGATATGGCTGCCAGGCAATCGAGCTTCACCTTTTCAAATGGAAAGCTTCTATCCCCAAATGATATGGTAGCCATTGCCCTTAGGAGGCTTAGTTCGGGTGAATCATTATCAACTATTGGTGATTTATTTGGGTTGAACCAATCAACTGTTTCGCAAGTAACCTGGCGATTTGTGGAATCAATGGAAGAAAGAGGGTTCCATCATCTCCAGTGGCCCTCAACAGAAGCAAAGATGGAAGAGATAAAGTCCAAATTTGAAAAAATCCGTGGCCTTCGTAACTGTTGTGGTGCAATTGACATTACACACATCGTCATGAATATACCAGCAGTAGACCCAGCAAACAATGTCTGGTTTGATCATGAGAAGAACTATAGCATGATCCTGCAGGCAATTGTGGACCCCGAGATGAGGTTCCGTGACATAATAACTGGCTGGCCAGGAAGTTTAAGCGATGCCCTTGTGCTCCAAAGCTCTGGCATCTATAAACTTGCTGAAGAAGGGAGAAGGCTAAATGGGAAGAAATTACAGGTTTCAGAAGAAACTGAATTAAGAGAATACATAATTGGAGACTCGGGTTTTCCTCTATTACCATGGCTTCTCACTCCTTATCAAGGGAAAGGCCTCTCAGATATCCACACCGAATTTAACAAACGACACTCTGCAACGCGAATGGTGGCACAGATGGCACTAGCAAGGCTTAAGGACGTGTGGAGGATAATTCATGGAGTGATGTGGATGCCGGATAAGCATAGATTGCCTAGGATTGTTCTCGTTTGCTGCTTGCTGCACAACATTATAATCGATATGGAGGACGAGGTGCTAGATGAGATGCCTTTGTCATATCATCACGACTCAGGTTACCGTCAACAAACTTGTGAATCTGTCGACAAGACTGCCTCAATGATTAGAGACGAACTTTCTCTCTACTTACCTGTAAAATTACCCCCTTGAAAGGATCCTTCCCTTTTGGGCTGGTCATCTTTGGTTATAGGTAAACTGATATGCACTACTATCAGTTGCTTTTGGAAGTTTTAGTTATCAAGTTACTTGTTTTTTACACAGAACTCTAGTGAATCATATAACATCAATGCTATTAGTTGAATTGGGAAGTTCTAATTCTTAGTCAATTACTTCTACAGAAATGGTACTGCATCCACTGACAAAAATTCCCTTCAGTTGCCTTAAACATAAAATCTTACTTTTCTCGGAAACTGTCAACTTCTCTCTGAAAGAAGCAATGAGAGAAGCTTACTGTTGTACATTACTTGAAATGGTGTTGTCATGATAAGGTTTTACACTTTTATGTTGTGGGTACAAATTCAACTATTAAAACATACAAAGAGATTTAGATTCGCATCTCGTTCATAAGATGCGAGTTATATTTAGGTAATATTCAAAAATATGTATACTGAAAAAAATTGGATTTCATGTTGTTGGGGTACAAGTCATATGACCCTATTTATTTGAAAATATATAATAATCTAATTTTTAATTATCTAAACAACTCACTTACTATATATTACCCAAAAAAAACAAAAACAAAAGGGTATAGAAAGAAACTCGTTCGATATTCAATCTAAGAATTATTTTTATGTTAAAGATAATGTGAATGCATTTAGATTTTATATTCAAATAAACTTTTATGAGGTTTCAACAACGACCTTCAAAATTATGAAAGTGGTTTCAATATAAAATTTTTTATAAACAAAAAATTAAATCAAACATGTTTTGAACGATTATCACGGAATTTGTGTTGAATGATTTACCAAAAAGATTTCCTTTCAGGAATATATTTTTTTTTTTGTAATGAAATAGCTGCAACTAGTGGGTTTTATTATATTATTTCCAGTAGAACTCCAAGCGATCACTGATTCACTGTAGAAAAAAACGATAAACCTCAAACACTGCTAAAATCTAGAGTTAGGGTTTAAATGGTAAAATTCGAAGCCAAACAGCTCCTCAAGGACAAGAAATTCTGGTTCGCTTCTTTTCTCATTGCCGTGGCCTGCTGCTCTCCTGGTTATTCTTCTTTTTTTGTATCACTAAATTTCTGACTTAAACCTTCAAGGTTTGTTTTTTATTCTCATTTTGGTTCTTTTTTCAGGGGCACGTAATGTGGTTACAGAGGCAATATTCTTTCAAGCAAAAGTTTCGTACTACAAGCGAAGGCAATGATAATGATGAACAAAAATGAATGAGATGAAGAATGTTGGTGAAAGTAACTAAATTTTGTATGTAAAGGCACACAAAAGGGGAACTAAATGTTAAAAGTTAAAATTTTTGCCTGATGGGTATGTTTGTATTGTTAATTGCAATGAAATGCAGGTTGAATTGTGTAATTTAGGGTCTGATTACGTTAATTGAATTGTGATGAATTTCTAGATAATTGTACCTTTGAGATTTGTGAAATGCTGCTGTTTTGTTGATTAGGTTTTGTGTTCATTGAAGTTTATTAACTGTTATGTCAATTATCTCTGTTAGTTCTCTTGCCAAACGGCTTAAATTGTTAGGCCGAGGTTGTTGATTCTTGATATGTAGTAGATGTCAAATAGACAGGAGAGGCTAACCCCCACCAAACACAAAGCTTAATTTTCCTTGTCAGCTATAGCTGAATATTCCGTCTGTTTTTGTGATATTGTTACTGCTATTGGAACATGAATAGAGATCTTTTTTTTTTTTTGAATTTTGTGGTTGATAATTTGGATAAACTTCCGGAACTTAAATGCCTAATTTTTTGTTTCTCATGTATCCTTATTCTCTGTTTGAGACATCAGAACTAGATCGCTTTGGAATACATACCTAGATGAAGCAATCTATCTATATTATCTTTATGCTTGCAGAAATGCTAGACATTTTACCAATGACTTGACTTGAATGGCAATGATAGTTAGAAAGAATAACCTTCTTCAAGCAATCCATATTACCCCAAATGTATGTTCGCATAAAACACATTGCTTGGTTTACTTGTAGAATGGGGAATGGGTATGACAGAGAGGTTAGTTGACTTTGGGCCATTATTTTATTATTTGATAAATATTATGTACAAGGCGAGTAGAGTAACTAGATTTCTTTGAGGTAGGTTGTTAATTTAATTCAAGTGGTTGTGAAGATGAAAAATCTGGCTTTCAATGGGATATTGTTTTCCGCATAAACAATGAACTGAAAATTCAGAGAGCAGGAGTTTGACTCCACAATGTTTTTTTGAACTCAAAAGAGTATTGGATTAAACATCAACAGAACAGGCAGCTTTTTCAGCTGCAATACAAGCAGAGAGAGGGGTAGGGGTCGTTCCTAGCCAATATTGCTCTCCAGGTATTGTAAGAGCATATTTTGACAGACAATGAGCTGCCCTATTTGCCTCTCTCGGAATATACATAATATTCTGGGTTGACATTCACTTCTGGGTTGGCACGCTCCCCTTTATGTAGAAATTGGGATAAGCTATTGGTATAGAGATTGTAGCATTGTGAATAAGCTAGGGTATGTTGGAATGCCTAACTTTATTGCCAGATCGCCCTCTGAGATAACTAGAAGTAGGATGGGGAACCCTAATATTAGAACTTTCTGCTGCCAAAAGCTCATACTAGGAACTATATTTTTTGCAGGCAGACTGAAATGAACACTTTAATGGCAATGGTTGGCTAGAGTAGACTGTAACAGTTCCACAAAAATGTTTTTAAGAGAAATACTATAGACAGTTAGAATTTTATGCTACCCATGTACCTGAATTTAGTTGCTTAACCATAAGAGTTTCATTAGTTTTGTACGCCAAGAAGAAACTTATGTTAGATAAACCATTCGATTTAAAAGTTCAAATTATCAAGAGTTCTAAATTAGTAATAAAGATCAGTTTTAATTAAGTCTTTTCACGTGAAATATAGATCAGATATAAGAATTTGAACAGGAGAACTTCCCTTGCTATCATGTAGATAAAAACATTTTTTTACCTTGCATGTCATTCGTTGAATATAACTGAGTGTGCTAGTCGTTGTGTTGGCGGTGACACTAGCACAACTCATGTTTCTTATAACTATAGTCTATATTCACTGCCTAGTAATCCAAATAGTCTAAGATCTTGTCGTCATGCTTTATATCACTTTTTGTGTACTTGGAAATGCAAATTCTAGATATCTTTGATTCAGTGTCGTTAAATATTTCGAGAGTTGGCCCCTCGAAATTCATCGGAGACTTGAAGAGTGTTGGGATTAGTTGATATGACGTAATATACAGCAACTAATAAAAATTCCACATGGAACATCCAGGATCAGCAAACTTGACCAAGAAACGCACAACTGTTGCATAAATTAATATTCAAGCATCAGAAGAATAGACAGCCTATCGTTTTCATCGCTTGTTTTTTCATTTCTTAAGGCATCATGAAACATGAGGAATTAGTACCTGGAACCTTTCTAAGTTGGTTATAAATAACAATAGCTGTGAGCATGTGGGAGTGGGTCTGTTCTGCTGATTATAAAAAGTTAATTCTGAAGTAAAGATTCGGGTGAGAGCAAGGTTGCATAATCATTTTAGCAGTTCTCTATTATTACTTCTGGAAGGTACTTCAAACCCACCTCACTGCTTACATAGGAAAGAAAAAGAATTTAAGTATCCTTCAATTTTCTTGAGCTTGAGATGTCCTACAAGGCTATTCTGAAAAAGGGAAAAACCCAACCAGGATTTACTTCTCTAACTGTAAAAACACTGTGAATGACCAATTTTATTTGATGATGATTACTAGGAAACATGGACTTGATCAAAAAGAGAAGTACACGGGAAATTTCTAAAGTTGTGAATAGGAATTATGCATTCCTTTGGTCGGTTTCTTAGTGGATGACTTTCTGGTAGACCTGGACTAAAAACGCAGGCGAAGCAGTCCTTAGAGGCAAGTATTGTATTGGTGGCCTATTTGGAAAGTTGGGGCATAATTAATGGAGTTTGATGACATAAGCTAGCCTCCAGAATTTTGGTCAGCATATGGGGTTAAACTGGTACAATAATACATTTCCAAGATTATGTACTTCCCTCAAATTGAAGTGAAATATAAGGTTCTTTCTGCTATCGCTATGCTGGGTAGGTAAACTGCCGAACGAAGCAGCAAAAATGGAATTATAGCATGTTTTCTCTAAATCACGGTCTTTGACTTTCAAGAAAACCAAAATAAAACTTTCACATACTCGTGTAGGGGCATCACTTGGGGCATATTTAGACTTGCTGTGATATGAAATTACTAAACATAAGTAAAAGGGTAGTTTATGAACATTAACTCACAAATAAAAATTGGTGTTTATCAAATATTTCCATTAATGTATTTTTTTAAATTAAGTAAAAACATCTCAATGCGGTTTTTACAATAAACATTGATATTTTTGGTTTGTCTTGATCATTAGAATCAAGTGGATCGAAATAAATCGATACAAAAAGTGTTCAAATGTCAAAGTCAATACTCACCAGCAGCAGTATGCAAATACTAATGTTGAACATGTTACTGACTTTAAAAGCTTTCCTTTGACTTCTCAAATCATATCCAATCAAGTCATTTTATATCAGCTGACTTAAAGATCGATTTAGACTTTGCATATAGATAATAATGCCTCACATTGCAAGCACAATTCAAAGAAGTTGCAATGCTGACTATACTAATATAATATAATAACATTTGCAGCGGATACCTACAATACACACATTGCATGCACTTGCTCAGTAACTTCTGCTCTTAGCCAACTAATAACAAATAAATTCTTCACTCAAACGTCACCACCATTTATCTCTTGCTTTGGTGATTAATGAATGACTCATACTCACATGCATTTGACTCTCAAAATGTTAATCTTTTATACTTCTTGTGTATATCTACACGTGTAACGCATATCTATACTGTACATTTAGCTGCCACAGTTTTGAATTCACACGCTTGATAATTACATAATAATTATATATATATTGATTATAGAACACTAAGATAATATTGAAGCTCTTTTTTTTTTTTTTTCTTTTGTGTTATGATGAATGAATGAATTAATTATGTTTTAAGAAGCCTTCCAAGAAATTTATTGCCTTACATATGATATTAGGGTTTGAAAATTCATCTATTTAGGGAATATCGGATGTGAACTCAAGGATGAAAATGTGTATTCTTTGTATCTTTATTCTATGTGTATTGTCATGCTGACATAAGATATGACATTCATAAGTCGACTGTTTAAGATCTTAATGACATGTCATATTAGAAATCATCTCATTATAATTAAGTTTTACGTTTATTGATTGTTATATAAGTTTTTATGTATGTTTCACATTATATAAAAGTCATGCATTTCTAATTATTGCAACGTTCATGTTATTTTAACATTTAGCATTTGATCCTTGAATTCATATACATGAAAGCAATAAGGGCAAAGATAGATATACAAGTAATCTCTAGATGTATTCATACGCATACAACTAGATATGGTGCACAATTACAAGTCCAAAATCTCAAGTCTCATCCAGTGTAAACCCTAATCACAGTCATGGTACAAAGTCAAAGGTATGCTTGAGTTGATGAGAAAGAAGAATTAGTACATAGATTAGAGTAGCAAATGGGTATATTGTTAGTGAAAAAATCGACCAAGGGTACATATTACATTCCAAGAATTACAGCAAGAACTAATAAGGAAATTAGATGACATTCACTGGGGTTTAAGATGGAAACATACCTACCCCCACCCCTAGAATTGGGCACTTTTTGAAAAGGTTATCACATTCTTGGCTCTAATAGTTATTTAGCGTGTTGATGTTGAACTTGTGGAAAAGTCGATACATCAACTTTCTGTGTTTATTGTAATTTGTAAGAAATTGACTATTATACTTATCTTATACATCTATTTTTATTTTGTATTATATATTTTAAATTGAAACTTAAATTTTTTCTATTAGAACTTTAATTTTTATATTAAATTTTATATTTATATAGAATATTTTAAAATTTATGTTAAATCTGTGTTCTTGCATATCTATATATTAGACTATTAGTCATCGCTACGATAACAATTAGCTTAGATTTGGTGTGCTTCAAAAAGTTTTAGTAAGCCATAATTTGTGTAAAATCATTCAATGAAGTTGCAAACTCAATTTCATTTTAATTATTGAACATTTTGAATGTTCAACACCCAATTTAAAAGGTTTAGAAATTGAATTTTCTGTACATTAGAATTAAAAATGTTTATATATTATTTTATTTAATAAAAAAAAGACATATTATATATATATAACTTGTAAAACTGCAAAAACTTACCACCTAAAGCTAATGGATTAAGATTATAGACTTAAACTAGAAGGAGCCAAAGGGATGATTCATCTCTTAATATTATAAATGTTGGCTGATGATGACATTATGGCAATTTAACAACACCAACATGTATTTGATTAAGAATATAATTTGTATGTATAAACTAAAGTCAATAAGAATTGATTGTCATTTATTATTATTATTATTATATATCTTTTGAGCTAAGTAAGCTGCAATTAAGCTCAATACAACATTTTATTAGTAGCAATCAAAGACTAACACTAAGACTAACATTAGTAGTAGTAGTTGAGTTTCAATTTTTGTTTCATTATTTTTATTCTAAGTAACGTGTTCGTACACCGCCCAGTTGATGTTGACTGCGATTTGTACTATCGGAGAATGTCATGTTCACTTGTAGGGGAATCAACGTTTGAAATTTTATTCGATGAATATATCTATTTGTCCTTTAACTGCAACTTTATCTAGCGTTTGCATTTTATTTATTTTTAATATTTTAAGAGAATTAATTTAGTAATTTAAGTAACTCGTAATATTATTATATATTATTATTTAATAAATTTATAATTTTTAAATAATTTATAATATATTATAGAATATTATTACATATTCAAAAATTTATTATGTAATGAATTACGTAATTTATTAAATAAATTTTTTACATTATAATTCATTTATATGACTTATTAAATTTGTTGTACAATCAGAACTCTTATATTTTATCAATAATTACTTAATTTTTTATTTGATATCAATAATGTTATGTTTACTTATGTTGAAAATATTATTATAAAATAATTTTGTATCATTAAAAATATTTTATAAATTAAAAAAAAGTTATTCATTCCTCTCATATTTGTGTTGAAATGAGATACAATAAAACGATTTTTTTTCTATTTGTTTTTAAAAAAGTTTGAAAGTGCTTGTCAAAAAGCATAACTTTTAATTCTTTGGAACTTGTTTTCAAAAGGGTTTTCTTTAAAAGCTGCTTTATATATGTTAATTAACTAATGTTAAACGCATTCTTAAAAACGTTTACAATATCATTAATCTTTCTCCACAAAGTAAACGCCTTCAAAATCAAATCTCTCTCTCTCTCTCTCTCAAAAGTATTATCCAAATGATTCTCTCACGATGTGCAAAATTACTATTTCTTAATTTAATTGTCTACAAGTGTTTTTAATATGCCATAATCCTATATTATAATTATATATTCTTTGTGGATTTTATTTTTTTTATAGACTACCAAATTAAGCAACTCAACTTATTGGGACATCCTAAACTTAAATGGTGAATTAGTAAAATTAATGTCACAACAATTTTATTGTAAAATTGTTGTGACAGCATATATATATATATATATAATATTGAAATAGACATTAATAAAAGATATATTTATACGTTTACAATTAAATGAAATAGGATGTGCAATAATATATGTCAGTTTTTATAATTTATGTGAAGATAATTATAAAAGTATATTAAATAAAAAATATATAATTCTTAAAATATGATTTTTTTTAAAAAGAAATAAATAGATTTTCACAACTAAAACAAAGCTAGGAGGAGAGCATCTCCTCCAATACATTATGATTCAAGGAACATGAACAACCTTGTTCTAGGATCTCACTGAGCTAGAATGTAAGTAAATTGATGAGCTGATTCATGTGCATTTGGGGGAGCATACAAAACTTTGTAATTATACAAATTAAGACTCAAGCAAATGAAAGATATCTTTAAGGATAAAACCAAGGTCCAATAGGGCTGTGGTGTTTGATAAAATCCAAATGTGACAAAATTCACCTGCATAATCTTGTTAAAGAGGAAAAGGTTCTGAAACCCTAAGCCTCCATTAAATTTATTTGGCAAAGCTGCTCCCAATACATATATCTTTTCTTCTCATTCCTACCCCACCAAAAGCTTACACAGAGTTGATGAAACCTGTGTATAAATGTTGCTGGAACTTTAAAAATGTTTATTGAATAAGCAAGAATAGTTTATACAACTGCCTTAATCAAAACCTACCTCCCTACTGTAGAAAATAATTTTGCCTTCCAACCCCATAATTTATTCCAAATGGACTTAAATAGATCCTTCTGTTTCTCCCTATGAAAATTTAGAAGGCCTAAGTACTTCTCATGACATGCTACCTCTGATACATTAAGGCAATTAACCAACTCGCTCTGCAACGAAGGGGATATTGATTTTCTAAAATAAACTGCTGACTTATCAAAATTAACTACCAAAGCTTCTTTATAATGCTCTAAAATCTGCTTTATGGCTTGGCAAATTCTCAACGTTGGTTTGAAAAAAATAAGGCTATCATTCAAAAAAAAAAAAAAACTAAAAAACTGATGGGAAATGGAGGGACTGTGTCTCCCACAACGAACACCACACAAGCCATCATGCTGTTAAGAAAAGAGATAATTTTTAATAAATATTTTATTAAATTAATTTTTTCAACTTACGAAAAATTCACTTTTAACCATTCTAACAATGATTCAAAATTGGCCCTCAATTAAGCGAAACGGAATCACCAACTACCATTACTTGCTGCATACAATTCATGCAAAAGTATAAATAAATAAAGACAAAATATAATAAGAGAATGAAGACTTATCTTCCTCTAGATAACAACTAGAGATAAGAATTTTAATTTGTGTGTTTTGAAATTTGAACTGCACGGCACTGCAATTTGGAAACTACACCCATTGTTTAATTTCTTCTAGAAATTGGTTGTATAGTAGAATGACAAAAGATATTCAATTTTATTTTTCAAAGAAATTTATGTAGTGATGTTACTACTAGACTGACTGACTTAATTAATGAATTAATTTTGATAAAGATTGATACCAAAAGCCACACTAGTCATGAAATGTTGTTCTCATATTCTTTTTTCCAATTATTGTCTGGCGGTATCTTACTAGGAATGATCATGATTTTTTTTTTTAAAGAGAAAAAAAAAAAAGTGAATGTGAAGTTCATAATTATTTTCCTTTAAAAAAAGAAAATGATCAAGGTCCATTTGTAAAACTTTGTTAGGTTATATAAAATTTAAAATAAAACTAAAAACAAGGTTTACGACGTTGTATCCTACACGCAATTTTTGACAAAATTTATTAAATGGTTAAGATTAAATTTATCTAATTTTTAATAAAGTACATTTACTTGATTATACAAAATTTTCTAATTAACTTGATTATGCAAAATTAATTACATCTTTATTATCACTGTTATTATTGTTCTTCAAAGTGGGCTCTATAAAAAAAGGAAATGATTAGGTCATCTTTGCGTCATTAGTGCCAATTTTTTCAAAAAATTAATCATGATTATGGGAAATTAATTAAACCTAAATCTTTCATCTGTCAGCATCATCAAGGATGACAACATACACTCTAATGGTCAACATTTCTACTTTTAATTTTAAATAATACGTACTACATAGATAGTAGATTTTGTTGCGTTCAAGAAAAAAATAAGGTTTTATTTTTTATTAACAAAAGTCAAATTGTGATTAACCCCAAAGTAATAGAAGTTAACTCATTAGCATTTTTATTAGTGGTCTTGTTAAACTACCTTACAACAATATTTCTAGTCATTCTTTTTTTTTAAAAAATAAAAAAAAGTTAGTTGAAGCAATAGCAGACACACCACTAAGTAATTTTTTATTATTATAAATAATTATTAATAAAAAAGAAAATATTTTTTTTTTACATGTAACGGATAGTCTTTGTATATCATAAGTTCGTTGAAAATTATAATAAATTCAGATAAGAAGAGAATCTAATTTTTATTTATTTATTTATTTATTTTTATATTTTCAAAAGGGGTATTATCTTTGAATTGCAAATTCATGGAAATTTATCCACCAACTCCACAACAACTCCATTTTTGTTATGAGATAAGCTTGGATAGATCAAATTTGAAACAAGGCTATTCTTTGACACATCATAATGCAATGGCCAATTTGAACAAGAATCATTGCCTTTTTACTAGTTTGATCTTTAAATTCTTGATTGTAAGTCACGTTAAGCTTAAACCCTTTCCACATTCAGACTCTACTGTCTACTCTCAAGAAGCTTCAAAGTCTCGTGCCCCTATTAATTGATTATTTTATACTTCTTTTTTTTTTTTAATAAAAAAAAGTATTTATTATAATATTTTGAATTTTGTAGAGAAAAAAAAAAAGAAATAGAAAACACGTGAATAGACAATTAAGATTACTTTTATAAAATCAAATTAGTATCCTTACAATGAATCTGTGGCTCATATTTATATCAACTCTCTTGTTTCACATGAGTAGTTGAATATACAAACTTCTAATTAACCTCTGACTTAGCAAGTTAAAAAGTAATCTTTCTGTATTAAAATTCAAAAATCAACACTTTTCACGTGAAATTATGTTACTTTTAAAAGTTAATTTACAATCAAATTTATTTTAATATATTTTTATGATTTTGGATTGACCCTAAAAAATGAAAATTTTAGTAATATCAATTAAATCAAAGACTTTTATAAGATTCAATGGCTTTGAAATGATAAGCATTCTAATTATTATAAAATAGCCTATGTTTGCACGTAAAACTCTAAATTAAAACCCACATATATAAAAGTTAAATTTGTAAAATAAATAAATAAATAATGATGATGGATGCTTCCTTGTTCAGAATTTGGACTCTGGAAAAATAAGATAAAACTGGGAATCTTCTAGAAGGTCGAAGATACTGAGAAATGCTCCTAGTCACGACTCGTTCTACATGCGTGTTGGCTCAGCCGCTCGGTCATGTTGACGTGTTGATCTTGTCGGCTCGTTTCACACTCTACTCAGTAACCCTTATCTTTGATTCCCCGAAATCCCCAGTACTCAGCTTACTTGTCCCACAAGTAAAATGAGGGTAGAAACGTCATTCTGAACAGTCAACCAAGAAAGTCAACATTTGCCCTAACTTCAAAACCAAAACCAACTTATAAATACACGAAAACCATGCACGATCCGATACAATTTCATATTTCATCCTTTGCCAATTTTATTCTTCCAATTAAAACGAAACGTAGTCTTTTTTGTTTTCATTTCACACCAGATCATGAAGAGAAGTTTTCCAAATCGATCGGAACTTGATAATAGCTTAACTATGGCGAACTGCTTGATGTTACTCTCTCAAGGAACAGATTTTAACGCCGTTACCGGCTTTAACATGGCGGCAGCTGCTAGGGTATTTGAGTGCAAGACATGTAACAGGCAGTTCCCATCGTTTCAAGCTCTGGGTGGCCACAGAGCCAGCCACAAGAAGCCTAGGTTGACTGACGGCGGAAGAGGCGGCGGAGAGATGCAGTCACCGGTGAAACCCAAGACGCACGAGTGTTCCATATGTGGGCTGGAGTTTGCGATAGGGCAAGCGCTAGGCGGGCACATGAGAAGACACAGAGCTGCTAATAATTTGCATCATGAAAATGATCAGAAGCTGCCAGTACCTTTGAGGGATGTTTCTGAAAGTGCAGTTACAGTGGTCAAGAAAGCGAATAGCAGAAGGGTTTTGTGCTTGGATTTGAATCTGACTCCATATGAGAATGATCTAGAGTTGTTCAAGCTTATCAGCAATAATAATAAGGCAGCTCCCACGATTGATTGCTTCTTGTAATCAACCTAATTTTGTTCTTGTAATCTCACATATAGAGGCGTAGGGTTTTAATTTCTTTGTTTCTTTTCCCCTCTTTTTGTTTTGTTTCTTTTTTTTTTTTTTTTGGGACTGGTTTTTGGGTTATACTTTGTTGATATATTTGTTCATTGATATATTTTTACATATAAAGATCATATATACAACAGAAATTAGTAACATCATGATACATAACATTTTCTTTGAGTTGAAGATGATCCTATTTTGGCTCTTCAGTGCTTATAAATTTTATGTTGATTATTAATTTATTATAACTTGCAATTTTTGTAATTTATTATATCATCATGATGTAAGGATGATCTTAATATATAGAAAGTTCACACTGATATTGAAATAATTAGCTGTTGAGATCTATCTAGCAATGATGATTTTGAAGGACCTAGCAAAAGGAAACTACTGGTTTCTTTTATCTTTCAAATCTTTTATCACACCCACAAAAAAAAAAAAAAAAAGATGAGATACAATACAATTCTTTCCTTTATGAAATTGGTGAAAGTTTGTTTTTGGAAAATTAATTGGTTGGGGATAAGGGTTTCTTGGTCCTTAATGATCCTAAATTAAAGAAATCGGAACCTGTTAACTTTTCCAAATGCTGGAAGGAATGAAAAAGAAGGAATTTGTTTTCTATTTTTTCAAAAATGTCCTTATCAATATTTATGACTTCTAAAAGAAGTCAGTATTCCATAACTTGTCACGGCTGGTTTCTGTCAAATTCTAATACAAATCGGGACGGGAAGTTAAATCGAAGTAAGTATGATTTAAACAAATTGGGAAAACGCAAATTTCATTTTTTTTTAACACTGTTACTCGAAGTCAGGCATTTGTGGCTGGCGACCACCGCTTTAGGATTTCGTGGTGCACTAAAAAAAATGTCAAATCAAATCCTAGAAATTAAAAGAAAATCTACTCTCATTTTATGTATTTAAGTTGAATAAGAATATATATATATATATATATATCTTTTAGAAGCATATTATTACTTATTGAAAATTTCGTACTCTGCAAATTCGATGCTTCAATAACAAAAATAAAGAAGAAAAAGGTGGAAGCTAGAAAGTGGTGTCAAATTAATTTATGAGTTGAAAATATAAACATAGAAATGTTCGATGAATCAAGAAATAAATTCATCCTATGACCCTTTGGAGATAATTAGCTATCGATTAACAAGTAATCATTTTCTTATTAAGTAATTTATATTGGTATGATAAATAGGGGAAAATGTCAAACATCGCATGCCCTTTCTACTTCGCCGAGGGATCTAAATTTTGCAGAGGAGCCAATTTTATATTTGAAGAAGTGAAAAAAATTCATGGACTTTGAAATTGTGAAACGCCCCAACATTTTAGCCCATGGACTTGATTATGAGAATTTAGCCCAAAAACATTGGATTATGGCCTCTCTTTTTTTTTTCTTGAATTATCGGATTTTTTTTCAATTTATGATAATTTGAATAGTAATTTATCTCTTATTCCTTTAAATTCCGTGAAGAAAATTAGAAAAAAGCGGTTCAGTGCATGCATGAGAATTCATGCACTTAGAATCCAAAGAATTTATGAGCAAAATCATATATCATAAGTCTATTTTGGAAGATTATCCTGTAAAATTTAATATCTTGGTATTGTTTATCCATAACTCTTATATAGCTCAAATCCCCTTAATTGGAAAGTAAATAAATAATTATCAATTAATGCACCACTTGTACAATGAACTCCTTACTTAATTGTTTCTTTTTGTTAATATGCTATTGGTTGCAAACACTCTCGATTCTTAATTTGTCCAGCGAATAACCCAGATAACAAAATAAATAAATATATTTATGTCAATATATATAGGGAAAGTATATATGAAGTGTAATTATTTGCTAACATACATTACTTATTTGGGGAAAATTAAACTATAAGTCACTAAAAACATTGATTAGTCATTGGAAATTAGAAGAAAATGAATGGCCAATGTATAATTTGGGTCCACTTCTTTAAAACTATACTAAATATTTAATGTGTGAAGCTTTTCTATGCATGTCAACTAATTATATTACCATAATGTCCCTCACCAACTTGCCTTATATGAAGAGTAATTAAACTTGCATTTATCTTTCTACATTATTAACTATTCAAATATATGCATGGAATGTTCATAACTGGAGTTCCCGGTTAAATGACTTAACATATACATCAAATTTCTCTCGAGATGAGATGATGTGAACGAATTTTAATTCTAAACTTTTAATTTTAAAATTTTATTAATTAAATTAATTAACACCTATATATTATATTCTCAAATTTAAATTCACACTAAATTTCTAAAAATAATATCTTTAATATGAAGCTTTTTTTTTATATATTTTTTTAACTAATGTATTCTAAATTTTCTTAGACATTAATAAAAGATTTTATCAATTAATTCAAATAATTTTTGTAATAACCCTATTTTCACGAGTGTCATGAGTGTAGAAAGAAGGGAGTGGCGAATTTACAAGAAGAGGTTGATAATTATGAGTAAAAAAAAAAAAGAAAAAAGAAAAAAAGACGGAGGCTGATAATTTTCAATTATAAAAATTAATTAATTATTATTACATTATTGATGTGGTGTAATTTCATCGGTCCACGCACACTTCCAACTGTATATCCTTTGCAAATCCCATGGTACCACTCACATATGATCAGTCCTCCCAAGTGTTCCCACGTTGTCCAATTGTACCTGCGACCTATCAAACCTCTCCACGTGGAATTCCTTAATTTAGCTCTTATTCTAGGTCAAGATTTTATAGATTTAATTTTTCCATCACAAATTAATAATAAGATTATTGTGCTAATCATATTAAATTAATAATACAAAATTTTCTTTTAACATTTTTTCTTATATATAAATATTAACAATACTCATAAGATTTGAAATAATATATTAGCGTTAGTAATTTTTTTAATATGTGAAAATATAGTCACATTATTTGTTGTACTTACCACTAACTATGTCTTCACAATAATTTAATAAAGTCTTTATATAAATATTATTTTATTTGAAAAATTACTAAATATAATAAATGAACATATCTATCGACTTTCTCTTGCAACTGATAATCCAGGTGGACGCTCCTGATTACTTCATACAAAAATGGTAATCCCGGGACGGGCTGTACGCTGTCTATCTCGCCTCACGGTTAAAGGCCAAACTCTTCTCAGCTTCTTTGCACTCTCACTATAAGCTCACTCCTGTGTTGAAAAACCGTAATCGCCAAAATTAAAAATTAAAATAAATGAATAAATAAAATCTTTCCCCGGCACCGCGAATCACCTCCGGCGACTACTAAGGCAGTTCTCCGCCCGAGGTATGTTCTTATATAACAAAAGTAAAGAACTATTCTCATTTGTCATAGTTTAAATTCTGCGTGTATGTGTGTATACGCATATATGGTTGCGTGTATATATAGATTTTCTGAATTCTAGTTTATCTTTCCGGATCCTAAACTGCATGTCGTTTTTGATCGAGGTTCAATTTTTTCTGTTAATTTCGTAAATTCAAATACATGCTAGTTTTTGTATTCATTTTACCTGTTTTTCTTTAATAATTTTTGTTTTTCTTGTGTGCAGATTATGAATTAGGTTTGGTTTCTGCATGATTTTAGTGAGCGCAAACGGTGTAGTATAAGGAGTAAGCTTACCAGTCCAGGAACTAGTTGGGTTGTTGAATTAGCGTTGCGGAAATGGTAGGCTTTGAAGCTTTTGCATGCAAAAGCCTTGAAAAAATTGAAAATATTCCATTTTAGTGTATATTTGAATGTTTATGATATTATTTGGCGTGTTATATGGAAATGTTGCTTTAGATTTTGTTGCTGTTTGGCATTTTAAATTAAAGAATGCTTATTTGTACTTTTGATTTGGTTCTGATTGGTTGATCGCAGTAAAAGGTTAAATGCTGAGATTTTCTTGGTGGATGAAGGTGATGTTTTGTCTAAAATGTGAATTATGGTGATCCGAGTTGTTATAATTATGTTCTAAGTTAATTTACTGCAGAATTGCGGCATTTGGTTTGTATTCAAGGTCTGAGCTGGTAGATAGGGGAATGATTATTTAAATTTTGTCGGTTTTATGTGTGATACTGGTTACTTTGTTGGCATAGTTTGTATCTGAGATACTAAGCTGTGAGAGCTAATTATTGAGTGCAGGGTATTATGGGCCTGTTAATGGTTGACAAGTGTATAGACATGAGAGTTTCCTGCAGTTTTTTATTATGTATAAACAACGTGCTAGCTTTGTTCCTTCTGGAGATATACTTATGGTTATTGCCACTCATAGCAGTAAAAACATCCGTAAACTCACAGTGGTTAGGGAGGGAAGTTTCTTGTTTGGAATGAAAATGTGAGCCAAAGTTTCTTGGTTTCATTTCTCGAAAAGAAAATGAATGTTAGATTTAACATTACTTCAGACATGAGAGAATAAATTGAGTAAGCTATTTCATGTACCTTTGATAACATGTGATGGTCTTTTTGTAACAGAAGGCATCCATCCATAAGTAAATATCAGGAAACCAGGAAAGATGAATGTAAACTAATTTAACTTTAGATTTGAGATTTAAAACATCAGTATATCAGTTTAAATTGTTGATCCATTTAAGCGATAACTTTAGAGGACCTTGTTTACAGATGGTACTCAACAAGCCCAGTTAAATTAGAATACATTGCTGGGAAACCAAATATGAATAAACAGACCAGGTCTTGTGGGGTTTATCTTAAATTCGAGACGTGGTTAATTGTGCTATGAATGGATAGATCATAAACTTATTAACTATAGTCAAATAAGCTAGTTTATTAAGGTATGACTAGATAGACAACCTGGAAGTTTATACCTTATTAATCATTGTAAATTTGATGTGTAATGACAGCATGGAATTTATATTAGTTTTCTCCACAGATATGCAAGTATACTTTTCTTCCTCGTAGTGGCAATATTTGTTCCTTGATGACTGATGTATTTATCTCATCTTTTCCTTCATATTTTCCCTTCCCTTTTTAGATTTGATTCTCTTTTAATTACAATTTTAGCATCTTGACCAGCTTCTCATCTGTTCTTAATGTACTCTCTTTATCTTTTGATTTTAACCTCCACTCAATCAGATTTTTTACCATGTTGGTTTGCAGTCTTTCCAGCACAAAAGCTTTTGGATGCCAAGAGAATCTGGGTGTCTAACAGATGGAGAGATAGGTTATGATAATTCCTCAAGAAGTGAACCAAAGCGCAGCCATCAGTGGTTTATGGATGCCACTGGGACAGAACTATTCAGTAACAAAAAGCAAGCAATAGAAGCTGTTAACAGGCCAGTCTTGGGGATTTCACATGCCAATGTTTCTCAATGGCATAGCAGTTCTAGTTTTCAGCCGCTTTCAGGGCAATTTTCTGACCACCTTTTTGGATCTGAGCCTGTACTGACTGTTAATTTGTTTGATCGGAACATTCCTTCTGATGATGGTGGAAATTTGAACATGGGAAGACAGGATTTTCCGGATCAATATAATAATGCCTCAATGGGTTTGTCTATGTCTCATTACATTGAAGATCCTTCATGTTTCAATCTCGGTGGTGTTAGAAAAGTTAAGGTCAATCAAGTTAGGGACTTTGGCAGTGGCCTATCAGCATCCATGGGTCACTCCTATGGTAGAGGAGGTAATGGCTCAATGTCAATGACTACTATCTATGATAAGAGTGATGACAACACCATGTCACTAGGACCAAATAAAATTAATTCAGATGAGCATACCATCTCAGTGGGCCATACCTTCAGTAAGGTTGACAGCAGTTTCATTTCCATGGGTCACACATTAAACAAGGGAGATGAGAATTGCATATCGATGGGTTACAATTATAGCAGGAGAAATGATAATGTATCATTGCTGGGTCAGTTGTTTGACAAAGGGGATGGCAATTTTATACCGATTGGTCAGTCTTCCAAAAAGGTTGATAGCAATGTTATATCCATGGGCCCCTATAACAAAGGGCTTGAAAATTTTATGTCCTTGAGCCAGACCTACGATAAAGCAAATGAGAATTTCATTTCAATGGGTTCTTCCTATAATATGGGAAATGACAATCTTGTAGATGTGGCTCCAACATATGATAAGGCCGAGTCCAACATCACATCAGTGGGCTCTAGTCAAGACAAAGGGGATTCCGGAGTTCTCTCCATGGGCCACAATTTCAGTAAGGGTGAGACTAATATAATATCTGTTGGAGGTTATCAAGAAGAATCTGAGACAAATCCCTCGGGGAATATCATTAGCAGCTATGATTTGTTGGTAGGTACTCAGAACTCAGCTCAAGTTTCAGAAGAACCAAAGCAGCCAAATTTGGTTGAGCCAAATGTGGATTCACCTGTAAATAGCACACCAATAACAAATCCTATAGCTGATACAGCTCCTAAGAACAAAGAGCCAAAGGCAGCAAAGAAGGTTCCTGCAAACAATTTCCCTTCAAATGTCAAAAGTTTGTTATCGACTGGTATGTTTGATGGGGTTCCTGTGAAGTATGTTTCCTGGTCGCGAGAGGTGTAGTTTATTTCCTATTTCATTTTTATTTTTCCTTATGCATATTTCCTGTAACTGTATTGACATGGATACTTTCTTGCCAAGCAGAAAAATCTTAAAGGATTTATAAACGGAACTGGGTATCAATGTGGCTGCAATAACTGCAACTTCACCAAGGTAAGCAATCGAGTACATTTCATTTTCATTTAAGAGAGTCAGCCATATGAATGTTCAAATCTGAGTTTCATGACCTGATTGGTCTTTGAAACTGTCTTGCAGACTTTGAATGCCTATGAGTTTGAGCGTCATGCTAATTGCAAGACCAAGCACCCCAATAATCATATATACTTTGAGAATGGAAAGACCGTCTATGCAGTTGTTCAAGAGCTGAAGAATACTCCTCAGGAGATGCTGTTTGATGCCATTCAAAATGTGAGTGGGTGTCAAATTAGTCAGAAAAATTTTCACATTTGGAAAGGTAATGCATTTTTTAAAAAAAAAAGAATTATTTTTCAGTGTTTAAGTAATGCTAATATTTAAAGCAATATAATTGATTTGGCAAATGACATTAATTATATATTCTCTTATTAAAATTTCCTTTTCCTCTCAGCATCATATCAAGCTGCCACCCGTGAACTTCAGCGAATCTATGGGAAGGATGAAATTATCATACCATCTTGAGGTGAAGACTCTGCCTTGCCTTCCTAAAGTTTCTGAGGTGGGTTAAGTTTTGGTTTGTTAATAGCAGCAGCTGTTTATTAGTAACTTACAAATTATCTACTTAGATGGATGCCTACAGAGGCTTTCCTTTTTTGTTTTCACATTTTATGAATTGAAACTTGAATTACCGTTTTGGTTTTGGATGATTGTATCATCTGGTAAAAGTAAACTTCTATATGGAATATGTATGATTGAAGCATGAGCGACTGCTTCGGTCGCCGTGTTTCTGTGTTAGTTTTGGAAGACAAATTTCACCTGTTTTAGTCGATAGAGGATCTGATTAATTTTATGAGTGATGTTTACCCCTTGCAAGTGGTATTCTAATATTTTTCATATCTAAGTGAGGTGTCAAACAATTGTTAGTAAGTGAAAGGGGTGATGAATTATTTTTTTTAATTATAAAAATTAAATATTCAATGAAAATTATTTTTCTAATTATAAAAATTAAATATTCAATGAACGTTTGACACGTTATTTAAAAATAAAAAATATTGGGATATTATTCGAAAAGTGAAGAAAAATTTTAATTTTATGCAACAAGTTCTTTCGAAGGGTGGAGTGGTAATTTTACCATGAATTAGGATAAGGTTTAGATTTTGAAATTTAATTTGGATATAATTTCACATAAAATAACAAAGGAAAAATGATTATTTATATCGGTTTTCAGTTAAAATTGAAACTAGTTTTTAGTACTACAAAGGAAATAAAAATGCCATAAATGGGAAGATTGATGCTTTTGGTTTATGTCAAAAGAAGACAAGGTACTCCAAAAAAAAAAAAAAAAAAAAAAAAAGACCAGATAAATTGGTAAAATACGCAACAATTCGGGTGGATTTTACAAATTTATTTAAAGTGGGTTTTTTTAGACACTTCAGCTCACTTTTCTATTACCACCACTCCAGGAAAAAAAAACAACAAATCTCACTCTGGTATCAACTACCGGATTCGGAATTCTCTATATCACCATTCATTGTAGCCATCTGTTGACCGGGTTGTGCCACCTGGTTAACGTGTGATATTGATGGGGGTGGGTCCTTGTTTCGACCCCATAAAACCATGTATATCCCAACCACAATTATGCCTGCTCCAATAATCCTACAGAATTAAAATTCAATTAATAATCTCCTCCATGTTATTCTGCAATTTCATTGCCAATAGTCTCGGCAAGAATATTAAGAAAGATGCATACCTTCCCATAAAGAGTTGCTCAGCAAGAAAAATGTAGCCCAAAATTGCAATAATAACCATGCTTAGAGGATTAAAACAAGTCACAAAAACAGGACCCCTTTTCTTCATCAACCATCCCATTATAAAATAAGCTGAACACGACACTAATCCCTGCATTTATACCAAATGTCAAAATTTTAAAGAACACCAATGTGAACAACTCAATTCAACTCAACTCAACTCGCCTCAACATCTAATGCATAGATTTCCATTTTGATTGAAGTTTCACATGTAATAATAGCAGGATTTAAAATAAATAAAGTAATTAAGGAGTTCTTACACCATAGAGCACAGTCAGAAGTTTGGCATCCAAGTGCAGTGACCAGACTGCGGTGTTCCCGCGTTCAATTGCAAAGGCCACAATGGTGCCTTCTACCGAGCTCATCATGCACACCAAAGCTGCCAGAGATAGCTCTGCCGGGTACGATCTCAATATAAATGCCTTTTCAAAAAGCAACATAGATTACATATCCTATTAAACAATGATCCAATGGAAGTCATTACTAACAAAAATGCAAATTGAATTATTGATTTTGAGTTTCTTACTTGCAAAATGATGAAACAAGACCCGGCAAAGCAACCAGCTGTGATCATTAGAGCACCCTTTGTATGATTTTGCTCCTCATGTGCACTATTTTCTGATTGATTGTGAAGAATTCTTATTTCTTTCCATGGGAATTCCAGGATTGGTCCTTTGAGAAGTGTCATACTCATTGCTCCCCCAACTGTTACAGCAGTACCCACTATCTTTACCTGGCTATGCAGTCTTTTAATTTTCACTTTCTCAAGCCTGCAAATTCCATTCAGAAAGTTTAAACAGTATCTTCTTTATTGATTTTTAAGTTTCCTTTACATATTATCATTACCAGGAGCTTAATATGCGGATTTGAGTTGTTTAATGCCGTTTAGCTATAGTTAAATTTAATAATGCAGTATAGCTTAAATCTAAACCTAAAAATTTTAATTTACTAAAGAGTTATTGGAGTTAATACCTAAAGATGCAAGCCATTATAAATGTCAAGGCAGGAATAATATTGATCATTGCTACGGTGAAAGTTGCTGTAGTGTACTTCATCCCTGTATAATACAAGTTCTGGCTAATTACAGGCCTGCATTACAGATTTTAATACGAGTCTTTAAGAGATTATACATGGTTTAAACTTTAAAGTTGAAATAGATATTTGAAGTATAGAACTGTTGCGTTCTGAAAAAAAATTCTTACTGCAATAAGCTAAGCAACGCGATCTTGGCAAAGATGGGAAAGGTCATTTTTTGCCTTCTTTTCCTACGAAAATTTCATGCGATTATTGTCTTCATTTCTTCAGAATTTTACAAACAAAAATAATTGAACTAGAGAGAGTAAGAGATATACATACCTATCTAAAACAATGGCAAAAGGAGTGATGAGAATGGTCGCAAAAACCATGCGATAGGCTACCAATACATGTTGGCTCAGCCCTTGATTTAGGGCAAACTTTGTAATTATAGCCATAACTGAATAAGAAAATTGCACGAAAATCACAGACAGATAGAGCTTTGCATCATTCAGAAGCTGAGTGAAGGACTTTACAGACATTCTTTCTCTTTGATCACTCTCTTTATTTGTAAAAGAGTTGAATGAAGAAAATGCACAGCACGTATACATATATATAAGTAAAATGGTCATTTCTTAACGCTAGTTTATTTTACATGGATTAAGAAGATTTTGTTCACACGTCTGTTTTATCATTATGTTGTAGTAAATGTACTGTTAGCTAAATTGACCACCATTTTCCTTAAATTACAAAAAGAACATTTCACAAAAAATCAAAACCAGCTGCGGTTTATTCCTCATAAACCATCGATCAAAAAACATAAACATTGTCTGTATCTGGCTAAAACAAGATGGAATTGAAAGTGCTTTGATTGTCTAAATATTGCAAACTGAAAATGAAACCCACTAATTGTTGCCGACCTACAAAATGAAAAACTAGAAGAAATCAAAAGTTAGCGATACTCTTATTATTATTATTTTTTTGACTTAAGCAGCGGGAATATGACACGGAACCTCAACATTAGTAAATATATAGATATACACTCTATTTTCATAAGAGTTTTACCTAACCGTAATTAAGTCCGATAATGACATGTAATTAACCACTGATAAAATTTATGATCAAGATTTGTGTATTATTTTTATTTTTTTTTCTTTTAATAATAAATCAGAAAATATGTAGTTTATCTTAGAGAATCACATAGTTGATTATGAAAATTTTAAGCTGAAGAATTCACCCTTTACCTGCATGCATGGAAATATTACCCGAGTTAAATTTTTTTTGAAAACACGTTATCCATGACTTTCGAGTAATCAAATGATACAAATTTAAAAAGTTATAATTGTCAACAATTTTCACTTTGCACAACAGGGCTTTCGGTCTAGCGGTATGATTCTCGCTTAGGGTGCGACGAGTTCAATTCACAGAATGCCCCAATTTAATTTTTAAATAAAAAAGATTTCAAATAATACTTAACTGTACTTTTTAATATATCTCAATTCCTGCAACTTATGCTTTTATTTTAAGTGTACAATTATATATGTTGATGTTTAGAGGGGCGCAACAAATTAAATTACCATGACAAACCCAAAATGTTGCAAATTTTGCTTGCTCATCTCATGATACAAAGCAACTGTTCGTCGTTTTTTTTAGATTGCCTTATTCGCTTTTAAAACTATAAAACCCTATCATTTTCGGGCCACTAAACACAGAGATTGAGACAAACCACGCTAAAATATAAAATACATATTATTTAACAAATGTAATATTGCTCAAAATAAAATAAATCACACTATTTCACATTAAAAAAAAAAGTTGAGGTGTTAGTTTAAAAAAAAGTCAAATTATTATTTAGAAATAATAAAATTAGTTAAAATAAAAAAATATTATTTAAGAAGTATAATATTACGTGAAAATATTGATTAAAAATTATCGGAATATAATTTGGAGATCAAGTTAAGTATGTAGGGTACGCTAGGATCGAAAATGAATGCGAAAGGAGGCGAAAGACGAAGGGAGCAGTGACTAGGCGTGGGCACCACGGCGCCCAAACGAGCGCACCAGCGTCGCGGTGGTGAGAGTTGAGTGTCGCGGCGCTGGGCGGGGGAAGTGTTTCCTGAATTGAGACTTCCTTATTTTGTCTCCTACTTACTTCAGGACTCCTTAATACTATTCTCACACGTTTAAGGTAAACCTAGAACTTTCTAAAGCCTATTTAAAGACTATCAATTAGCTTGTAAACACATCTTTGTGATAACTCAATAGATCTAAGTGATCATTGAAGAAGTCTTCATGGTTTTTTGTGAGAGAAAATTTATAAAGTACAAGAGAGAATTTTCTTAGTGATCTTTCTTGTAAAAGACATACTTTGTGAGTGCCTTATGATTCATAATAAGAAAAGAGTGTGATCTTAATTTTCCTTGGACGTAAGTAAGTTGTCGAACCACATAATTCTTTATGTGTTCTTCTTATACCCTTTCTCTCTTTATTCCTTAATTACTTGTTCTGCATATATTGTTTGGGTGATTTTACTTGTTTGTGTACTTCCGCTTCAACAAACTGGTATCAGAGCTTGATTCTAAACAAACATAGCCACACCCAAGTATGAGGTAGAAAAATTCAATAGTACAAATGACTTCAATCTGTGAAAGATGAAGGTTAAGGCGTTGTTAGTGATTCAAAAGCTAGGCTCGGCATTAGAGGAGACTGCAGCTCCATCTAGTGATGAAGAGAAGACGTCAGAGTCATCTAAAACTGAAGTAGAAAGAAGAGACATTCAAGAAAGAACTCATAGCACAATCATTCTGTCATTGAGCTATCAAAGGGATATTCATAGGATATCCCGAATGAGTGAAAGGATATAAGGTGTGGTGTAAAGACTTGACACCACCAAGGAGTATCATAAGCCGTGACGTGACATTCAATGAAACGATGATGCTGAAAACCTTCCAAGAAGATGAGAAAGAAGAATATGTGCCCAAGGAAGACTCAGTACCCGAGTCAATAGAAGTTAAAGTAGAACCTGAAATTAGATCTGATATGCCCCCAGATCAATACTTCAATGAGGAGATCTTTGAAGATGAATCAAGAATACCGGCGAGTTCCTCCAAGTCTACCCAAAGAAAGACTAGGACTCCTGAGATGGAACTTGAAGAGTATCAGCTAGCCATAAACAGGCTAAGAAGAACAATTAACCCACCAGTCAAGTATGCACAAGCAGATCTAGTTGCTCATGCTTTTAATTCTGCTTACACTCTTGAGTATGATGAGCCTATGACATATGGTGAGGCTATGAAGAGTGAAAACAAGAAAGAATGACAGTAGTCCATGGAAGAAAAGATTAGTTCTCTTAGTAAGAACAATACCCGGAAGTTCGTGGAGAGGCCTCAAAAGAAACTAATCGAGTGCAAGTGGGTGTATAAAGCGAAGGGGGGGATATTGGGGATAGAGCCTACAAGATTCAAGGCTAGGTTAGTAGTACAAAGTTTTACTCAAAGAGAATGAGTTAATTTTCATGAGATATTCTCTCCGGTCGTCAAGCACACATCTATTATGATCTTGTTAGCCATGTGTGCAAACCTTGATTTACATCTAGAATAGATGGATGTAAAGACATCTTTTCTACATGGAGAGCTTGAAGAGATGATATACATGACACAACAGCAAGGGTTCGAGGAGATCGAGAAAGAAGATTATACTTGTTTGTTAAAGAAGTCATTATACGGGTTAAAGCAATCACCTAGACAGTGGTATAGGAGATTTGATGAGTTTATGATGGCATGTGACTTTAGTAGGAACAAGTATAATGGATGCGTGTACTTCAAGAACATAAGTTGTGGGATGATGTATTTACTTCTATACGTCGATGATATAATGATCGTATGTAAGAATATGGAAGAAATACAGAAGCTTAAAAAGCAGTTGAGTGGCGAGTTTTAAATGAAGGATTTGAGAGCAGCGAAAAGAATTTTGGATATGGATATTATGAGGGAAATAAGAGATGTTATCCTTTTGTCCTAACAACGATAGATGCTCTAAATTCTAGAGAAGTTTGGTATGTTTAATGCAAAGGCTGTCTCTACTTCTTTGGCCATACATTTTAAACTTTCAACAGTACAGTTGCCAACATTCGAAGAGGACAAACTGCAGATGAGTAAAGTACAGTATGCAAGCGCTGTAGGGAGTATCATGTATGCAATGGTTTGCACAAGACCAGACATAGCACAGGCTGTGAGTGTGGTGAGTAGATATATAGCAAATCCGGGCAAGGATCACTGGCTTGCAGTAAAGTAGATTTTGAGATATCTCAAAGGGACGTCAAATCATGAATTAATGTATAAGAGGGATGAAGACAACATTGAAATGGTAAGAGGGTATGTAGACTCAGATTATACAGGTGATCTACACAAGAGAAGATCGTTGACGGGCTACGTATTCACAGTATTTGGGTGTAGTGTATGTTGGAGATCAGTTCTACAACGTGTGGTTTCACTATCTACCACAGAGGCGGAGTATATAGCTGTTGGTGAAGCTATAAAAGAGGCCGTGTGGT
Organism: Ailanthus altissimus; assembly: GCA_946807835.1. Classification (NCBI taxonomy): domain Eukaryota; kingdom Viridiplantae; phylum Streptophyta; class Magnoliopsida; order Sapindales; family Simaroubaceae; genus Ailanthus; species Ailanthus altissimus. Next base: position 16,369,641 of record OX327684.1, read on the forward strand.
TGAAAGGTATATGCGCAAAGGTATTGGCTAGTGAAGATGTGAACATCGGTGTATATTGTGACAGACAGAGTGCCATACACTTAAACAAGCATCAGGTGTTCCACGAGAGGTCGAAACACATTGATGTGAGATTCCATTACATTCGAGAGTTGTCCAAAGTGGTGAAGTTAGTCTAATAAAGATAGCGTCATCTAAAAACTCTACTGATATGTTGACTAAGCCATTGCCATTGGTAAAGTTCATCCTATGTAAAGACTTAATCGGAGTCACTACTTTGTGAGGGTGATCAAAGATGCAGAAATGAGAGATCGAGTTGCTTTGTGGTTGATTTTGAATCAAGTAAGGGATTTATGAGAATATTGATTGAAAATCATCAGGATATAATTTAGAGAGTAAGTCAAGTACGTAGGGTGCACTAGGATCGAAGATGAATGCGAAAGGAGGCGAAAGAAGAAAGGAACAGTGACCAGGCGTGGGTGCCGTGGCGTCCAGTCTAGAACGTGAGAGCCGCGGTGCTAGGCGACAACTGTCGCGACTCCCAGACAGGCGCACCAGCGCCGTGGCGCTAGGCGCGGGAAGTGTTTCCCAAATTAAAACTTTCTTATTTCGTCTCCTATTTGTTTCAAGACTCCATAATACGACTCCGACACATTTAGGGTAAACCTAGGACGTCCTAAAGCCTATATAAAAACTATCAATTGGCTTGTAAATACATCTTGGTGATAACTCAATAGATCTAAGTGATCATTGAAGAAGTCTTTGTGGTTCTTTGTGAGAGAAAATCACTAAAGTGTAAGAGAGAGTTTTCTTTGTGATTTTTCTTGTAAAAGGCATACTTTGTAAGTACCTTATGATTCATAATAATAAAAGACTATAATCTTGATCCGCTGTGGATATAGGCAAATTGACAAACCACGTAATTTTTTATGTGTTCTTTTTCTACCATTTCTCTGTTTATTACTTAATTACTTGTTCTGCATATATTGTGTGGGTAATTTTATTTATTTGTATTCTTCTGCTTCAACATATTACTTAAAATAAAATAAATCACAAAAAAATTTAAAATGTTATTTGAAAAAAGTTGAAATATTATTTATTTATAAAATGTAGAATTAATCACAATAAAATAAAATAAAGGTCGGATGACTTGAGATATTATTTACAATTTACAGTTAAGTGTTATTTGTCTATTTGAAATTTCTTTTTCTTTTCTTTTTTATAAAATAAATAAGGGACATTCCGAAGATCTACCTCAGGACCTCTCGCACTTAAGCGAGAATCATACCACCAGACAAAATGGCCCGTTGAACAAAGTGAAAATTGTTGGCACTTATAATTAATTTATGTCATTTGAGTACTGTTTTCAAAATATTTAAAAGACGTGTTAAACAAAAGCTTAAATAAAATTAACATTTACATAATATATATACACTTCTTATCTCACTTTTTGTTTTCAATTCTTGTACACAGAAAGAGAGTGATCAAAGAGATAGCCAAAAAAAAATGTCTTTAAAGTCCTTTAGTCATGGCTACTGTGTTTCCAAAATATTTAACCTACGTGTTAAACAAAGTCTTCTTCATCCATGCAAACATAATAGCTTAAAATTAACATATACAAAATATATATACGCTTCTTGTAGCACTTTCTGTCTTCAATTCTTCTACACATAAAGAGAGTGATTAAAGAGAGAAAAAAAAAGGGTTTTTAAAGTCCTTTAGTGAGCTTCTGAATCATGCAAAGCCCTACCTTGATGCAATTTTCTCATTCGATTTTGTCTATAATTGCAGATTTTTCTGTCAATCAAGGGTCATCATTTTTTTAAAATTTTACACTTACAAATAATTAAACCAGACATAGAAACAAAGACATCTTTCTAAAACAATGGAGAAATGCCGAAAGGAGCAATGAGAATCGTAGCAAAAATCATGCGATATGCTACTAATATATGTTGGCTTAGCCATTGATTTAGAGCAAATTTTGCATATATAGATAAAATCGAGTAAGAAAATTGCATGAGAATTACCTTCAGATAAGGCTTTGCACGATTCAGAAGCTGACTAAAGAATTTTAAAGACATTTTATTTTTTTCGTTCTCTTTGATCATTCTCTTTCTGTGCACAAGAATTGAATAAAGAAAGTGCTACAGTAAATGTGTATATATTATGTACATATTAATTTTATTTAGGCTATTATTTTTGAATGGATGAAGAAGATTTTTTTAACACGTCTGTTTTATATATAAGTTCTAGTAATATATTAGATAAATTGACCAGCATTTTCCTCAAATGACAAAAAGAACATTTCACAAAAAATAAAAACCAGCCACGGTTGATTCCTCATAAAGCATTGTTCAAACAACATCGATGCTGGCTAAAACAAGATGGAATTACAAGTGTTTACGATGGTCAGAGGATGGCAAATGAACATGAAACCCATTAATTGTTGCCGACTTACAAAATCAAAAGCTATAAGAAATCAAGGGTAACTACTAGAAAATAGACCTTTTGTATAGAATCTATCAAAAGTTTGTGACAAATATGAGCGATTTTTTAAAAATTGATATCTATCAAATGGCTGTGACATTTTGTATCACAAAATAATTTAATAAAATACTGTCAGTAATTTATGACAATGAACCACAACTTAATGGTAGAATTAATAATAAAATTTGTGACCAAAAAACTAATATGATGTCTTTTATTAGTGTTATAAATGATGACATTTGGGTTAAAAAGTTTTAGGTGAAATTTTTTATTTCCACGTTAGAATTACCTTTTCTTCGCAAATAAAATGGCATCAATAGGAAAACAGAAATACCTCAACACCTAATTACCTTCTTTCCTAGGGGTTAAACCACACAAAACATAACTTGCACCTGCATATTGTCTGAGACAAGCAAAATGTAACCTAGCTAATTTGTAAATTCTAGAAGAGAAATAAATTCAAAAAAAGAAAAATCAATATAGAGGAGGAATTTTGCCATATTCTTGATTTTGATAGATGCTAGTCTTTGAAATCGTTAATACATTTATTTACAACATTTTTTTTTAAGTTAATAAAGATTTTTATATATAAATATATAAAATTTTGAAATTGTTAATACATTTATTTACACCTGATTTAGACTTACCTTGATAAGATTTTTGTTGCGTTAAGAAGCATTCAAATAACAATTAGTATTATTACCAATTGTTATGTGGACAATCAATAATACTAGTAATACCACAACGAGGCAACCAATCATCCAACATAATATGCAAAAAAAGAAAGAACACAAAGTTTAACGAGGTTCGATAATGTTACTTACGTTTTCGGACGCCGCTAGAGTAAATTTACTATCTTCAAGAGAAGTTACAAAGTTTTTTGGGTCACAATATAAATTTTTAAACTATTGGGTCAAATTGCAAATACCCAAGTAGTATGGTCAATACGGTAATTACTCAAATAATACGATATTACTACAAATGCCCAAAAAGAAAGGAAAAATTGAATTCTTACAACTTGCAGGGGTTTAAATATAAAACTCTTGAACTATAAGGTTCTCATAAAGAGATCCTACAAATAGAGGGAGAGAAGAGAATTATTCCAAATGTACACTTAATATCAAGGAAGGCCTTGTTTTATATAGGCTTAACCAAATCACCATATACCATCTCCCACCAATGTGAGATTGGCTTAATTGGCATATAAGCCAATTTTCAACAAATCTCTAACTTGGCGAATATGCCAATCCTCTACAAAGTTTCATTTTTCTCAAAACATTCTCTATCCAAATGCAGTGCCTCCAAATTTATGCCCAATGGCGCTATCAAACTCGAACTATATTGATCAAGTCCAAACAATGATTGAACTTGATCGCTGTCACCATTTTAGTCAACATATCTATAGGATTCTCGGCAGTCCCAATCTTCTGAAGTAAGATTCTTCCTTCATTAATGATCTCCTACACAAAATGATATCGAACATCAATATACTTCGTTTGAACATGGTATGCTAAATTCTTCGCTAAATGAATAACACTTTGACTATTAGAGTAAACATGAATATTCTTCTGACCAATTCTCAACTCATCCAGCAATCCTTGTAACCAAATAGCTTCCTTCATAGCCTCTGTAACTGCCATGTACCCTGCCTCTATAATAGACAAAGCAACTGTAGACTGTAAAGTAGACTTTTAACTCACAGGTGCTATCGCAAGAGTAAACACATAATCGGTTGTTGACCGACGTTTATTCAAATCACCAGCATAATCAGAATCAACATAACCGACAACACATTGATCACATGTATCATCTTTCTCAAAGACTAAGCCAACATCTACATCTTTAGTAAATACCGTAGAATCCATTTCATAGCTTGTAAATGTCCTTTACCAGGATCATGCATATATCTGTTCACTACTCCAACTGCATGTGAAATATCAAGTCTCGTACACACTATAGCATACATCAGTCTACCAACTGTATTAGCATATGGAACTCGAGACATATACTCTCGTTCCTCATTTGAACTAGGAGATAAATATGCACTGATCTTCATATGAGGAGCAAATAGGGTACTTACAGGTTTTGACTCCTCTAAAATGACAAAACGCTGTAATACCTTCTTCAGATATTGTTTCTAAGTCAAACAAATTTTACCTCCTTCTCTGTCCCTACTAATCTTCATGCCTAGTATCTTTCTAGCTTCACCCAAATCTTTCATCTCAAACTATCGGTTCAACTGAATCTTCAAAATTTCATTTTCTTTGACATTTGTTGAAGCTATCAACATGTCATCGACATATAAAAGTAGATAAATGAAAGAACCATCATGTAGCCTCTGAAAATACACACAATGATTAAATTTGCTTCTTGTGTACCTCTAACCCGTCATAAATTGATCAAATCGCTTATACCACTGCCTTGGTGATTGTTTCAATCCATAAAATGATATTTTCAGTTTGCAAACCAATTTTTCCTTACCAATAACTTTGAATCCCTCTGGCTGAGTCATATAGATTTTCTCTTCCAAGTCACCATGTAAAAATGTAGTTTTTACATCGGGTTGAACTAGTTCCATATTTAACTGAGCCACCAAGGCAAATAAAATTCTAATGAAAAAATATTTCACAACTGAAGAAAATACCTCATTGTAGTCAATTCCTTCCCTCTGTGCATAGCCTTTAACTACCAACCTTACCTTGTAGCGGACATTTTTTTATTGTGATTTGTGCTTACGTGCCATCCCTTTATGTATGAATATTTGTTTAATATTTATACTAGTGTTATCATTTCATTAAATCACTAATTATATTTTATATATAGTAAGATGCTTGTAACGTTTCAGACATTGTACGATCTGAAAGAGTTCAAATCTGGTCTAAATAAGTTTATATTAGTGTTAAGAATTAGCAACGCTGAGAGTTATAAATGCTAAGAGTTAGCACTGATAAGAGTTATCAGGTTATAAGAGTCAGCGATATCTAAAGAGTTAGAGCCTTGTCTAAAATGGGATAAAGACCTAAGAATATATTAGTAATAACGTAGTTGCAAAGAGTTACAAATAGTGATAGAAAATATCATTATGCAAATATGTTCTCAAATATTATGTTCCTAATCAGTGAATACCTTAATAAATATATAGATTTGTATATGTCTATATCTGGATGGTCCAGATGGTTAGTCTTAGTAAACCATGAGTTTAGTGGAAGCTCGTATAGAGATATATGTATTCAGTAAGGACTGAATGCTGAATAGACTTACAAAGATCTCCAATAGACATCCCATAAAGTCGTCAATTGAGGGTCTTTCAAGTTGAGTAGTATTCGTGGTCCTTTGACTTGAATGCCACGGTGGGCTTGTGAGTGATTCACTATACTTTGGTTCCATACATGTCAGAAACCTTTTATGGTCTAACCGCTGGTTGTCGCTGGGTATGGTCCGATGCTCATGGAGTCCAGTATGCATAGATATGGGATCCATCAGGTCATTTGGGTGAGTATTATATCCTAATGCTCTAAAGATTGTATCTCGAAAAGTCTTATGGCCATAAACAGTAATTTTCGGGAAAAAAAGTTTAACCATAAGGAAAAATAATATTACAAAAGTATTTGAAAATATTATTTATTGAAATATAATTCTAGAGATAAGCTTTCAATAAAGCATATGGAGATTTGAAAGTATTGATCTATATCTCTGCTCTATCGGATATAAATGATAGAGAGATTATATGAATATGCTATAACCTCAACTTGTATGGTCTAATGCGCTGCTTTATAATATCTGTAACGTGTGTGGGGGGTATTGTTCACGGACGTATGAAGGAGTTTCATATGACAATTTGGGCGTGAACCTAGAGAGTCTCACAATATAAAGTATAGTCATTGTGCACTGGGGCAGCATAATGGATTGAACAGTTTCATCCTAGAAATTCTAGCAAACCAAAAATATGTTTCGGAGTTCCTCGGGTTGTGCACTTGTTTAGATTTAAATGTTAAGTATATCATTTAATTAATTGACAAAAGTTATTAACTAATTAGATGTTAACAAGTGGCACAATTTTATTCCATGAATTGTTTTACCATGAATTCACCTATTAACCATGTTAATAAAATCAAATAAGGTAAATATTAATTATTCAAGTAGTTTTTGAATAATTAAATAAATATTATTTAAATAAATTAAATTAAGTGGAGCACTATTTTGTGATTAATAGTTAATTTTATTAGACCATTAAAATGGCTACAAAAAACTATTTTGGTTGTTGGTCACTTAATCCAATTTTGGTAGAGTACTTATAAAGTGTTGAGAGAACTAAATATTGTTGAGTTTCATTTGTGTTAACTAGAGTGTGAATGAACTTTCGTGCAAAGGTTGAGAGGAAAAAGAAGAGTTGGTTTTGAGAGAGTTTTTTTATTGAACAAAGACTTTTGAGAAAAACCAAAGGAGAAAGAAAAATAAATCCTTCTTATTTTTCTTTTAAGTAATACAAACCTTATTGCTGGAGATTATACTGTTGCTATTCTAGCTTCACAATCCCACCGGATTGTTGTGAACTAGAATTAAACAAAAGTGCACTTCAAGGTGAGCTCAAAGTTGGAGCAAAGAAATCCGAATTTGAAATCTTTATCGAAGGTCTTCAAATATATGTTTTCTGTATTCTTAAGTTGTTAAAAATTAAAGTACATGTGTATATGTTGATTACATAATAAATTTCGCTGCCAAATTCGTGTATATGATACATGTGTTTAGTTTTTTTCAATATGTACGCAAGCATATGCAAACATCTTAAAATACATCAACACTTTCTTGTTCGAAAATCCATCTTTCTTTGCGTATACCCATTTGCACTCAATTGCCTTCTTACCATTTGGTAGTTGAACTAGCTCTCAAGTTTTATTCTTCTGAAGAGACTGCATCTCTTCCTCTATAGCTGTCTTCCACTAATCAACTTTAGAATAGCTGACTGCCTCTCTATAAATGGAAGAAACATCATCATCTACAATTGGAAGTGCATAGGCCACTATATCAACTAATCGAGTAGGTCTCCGAATCTCACATCTTGGCTTATTTACTACAATAGTTTCTTGTTGCATTAAGGTTCATGAGTAGAACCTTCTCCATCAACTTCCAAAATCACCTATGTTATAGGAGTAACATTATCTGTCTCTACAGATTTAACTAGGTTCAATGTAGTTGTTTCTAACTCCACCTGCTGCTGAGTACGCTCTACTTGCAGCAGAGTACTATTCACTATTGTTTGATTTTCTGATTTCTTCAATATAGAAGACTCATCAAATGTTACATCTCTACTAGATACAATCTTCCTCGAACTGGGTCACCAAAGATGATATCCTTTCACTTCTGAAGAAAATCCCAAAAAAATTGCTTTCTTGGCTCTGGAATCTAGCTTCGATTGTTTCACATGATAATATGCAGTAGAACCAAATACATGTAAAGAATCATTATCAGAAATAGGTTTTTCAGACCAAACCTCGAATGGAGTTCTATTACCAATAGCAACTGACGATAGACGATTAATGAGATGACACGCATAAATCACAGCCTCAGCCCAAAACTCTTTACCTAATCCTGTATTGGACAATATACACCGAACTTTCTCCAGCAATATCCGGTTCATGCGTTCTGCCATCCCATTCTACTGTAATGTACCTCTCATAGTAAAATAATGTATAATACCCTCATCTTGACATAATTTCAAGAACTAATCACTGCAATACTCATCAATATTGTCTATTCTAAGATGCCTGATTTTTCTGCCTGTTTGTGTCTCAACCATCTTTTTCTATTTAAGGAAAGCACTAAGTATATAATCTTTAGATTTCAAAACGTACATCCAAGTTCTTTTGGAAAGTCATCAACAAAAATAACATAGTAGCACAAACCTCTCATAGATGTAGTCTAAGAAGGTCACCATACATCTGAGTGAACATAATTAAGAATACCTTCGGTATTATGAATAGCGGTGCTAAACTTCACTCTCTTCTAATTTTCTAGAACACAAGGCTCACAAAAGTCTAGCTTGCAAGTCTTCGCATCTTTCAATAAGCCTCTTTTCACTAAACTGAATAAGGATTTCTCACCTGCATGCCCCAACTGCATATGCCATAATCTAGTGATGACTGAATCTACATCATTATCAGAAGTCATGGCTGCTGATCCAATCACTGTACTAGCATTATAGTAATACAAGTTGTTCCTCTTAGTGCATTTTAATGTCACAAAAGTGCCTGAAGTGACCCTCAGAATATCATCTCGTATAGATACAGTAAAACCTTTAGATTCTAAAGCTCCCAAAGAGATGAAATTCTTCCTCAACTTTGGTATATACCGAACTTCTGTCAGAACTCTAGTTGATCCATCATCATTTTTCAATAGGATTGAACCTATCCCAATAGTATGACAACTATCATTATTGCCTATATACACAACTCCACCATTAAGCTCTTCAAAATTAAAGAACCATTCCTGATGTGGACACATATGATAAGTACAACTCGAATCTATAACTCATTCGTCAGAACGAGACGTGGATGAATGACCACTTAAACAAAATCTGACACACTATCATCGCTTACGCTCTCAACAATACATGCATTAGAAATAAACATATCTTTTTCTTTCATTTTCAACTTCGGATAATTTTTCTTCCAATGCCCTTTCTTCTGACAAAAGGTACACTCATCTTTTTCTACTCTACCCTTAGACTTAGATTTTTTCATTTTTTTGATTTTCTACTCTAGCTACGCCCTCTTATTGTCAATGCTTCTACTGACTCATCTCTATGTTCTCTCTGATCCTTTCTGCGGATTTCATAGTTTGTCAAAGAAGAACAAACTTCTTCAAATGACAATTTATCATTTCCATGGATGAAAGTAATATATAAATGATCTAATTCATCCAAAAGAGAACCAATCAATAGCATAGCCTTTATTTCATCTTTGAAGGTTTCCACTAAATTTAATAAATCATTAATTAACTTATTAAATTCATCAATATGAGAACTGATACTTGTACATTGTCTCAACTGAAGACGAAATAATCTCTTCAATAGATATAGTTGATTCTCATTGCTTTTTTCATATATTTGTTTTCCAGGACCTTTCACAATACATTGGCAGACTTTTCTCTGATGAATGGATACTTTTGCTCTCTACACAAATAAGAACGAATCAACCCACAAGCTTTTTATATTAAGCATGTTCCAATCTATCTCCTTGATAACTTTTGATTTTGTTTCTTCCAGAACTATATTCAAGTCTTGCTGACACAATCCATCCAACACCTCACCCTGTCATAAGCCAAAATTATTCCGGCCATCAAATTTTTTCACATCTATTTTTGCACTAGACACTGTCACTGTCCTCATCGATGTAGATGATGATGATGTCATAGCTATGCCACACAAATGAGCTCGATACACAATATCACAAATAACCAAGCTCCGCCAAATAATTATATTCAACAACTAGCAATCCAAAATTCACCAATCCAAAATAGTAGTAAGTGCTCAACAGAAAATAGCCACTCGCCGTCCTAAACCTAGGGCTCTGATACCACTTGTTGCGCTAAGAAGCGTTCAAACAACAATTAATACTATTACCAATTGTTATGCAGACAATCAATAATGCAACAATACCATGAGGCAACCAACCATCCAACACAATATACAAAAAAAAAAGAACACCAAGTTTAACGAGATTTTGTAATGTTACCTACGTCCTCGGCGCCACTAGAACAAATCTACTATCTTCAAGAGAAGTTACAAAGTTTTTTGGGCCACAATACAAATTTCTAAATTATTAGGCCAAATTACAGATACTTAAGTAGTAGGGTCAATACTGTAATTACTCAAATAATTAAGTATTACTACAAATACAAAAAAATAAAGTAAAAAATTAAGTTCTTATAACTTTTAGGAGTTTAAATATAAAATTCTTGAACTATGAGGTTCTCATAAAGAAATCCTTCAAATAAAAGAGGAGATAAGAATTATTTTAAAGATACATTTAATATAAAAAAAAAAATTTATTTTATATAGGCCTAATCAAACTATCTCATATCATCTCCTACCAATATAAAATTAGCTATATAAAATTAGCTCTATTAGCATATAAGTCAATTTTCAACAATTTTAACTGCACATACAAAGTACTCCTCGATTTGATTCATGGATTGAGTGCTAAGTAGGCATGTTCGCGAACCAGCAACTGTTTCAATGTATCTGAATTTACCGTAGCTCTGCAAGTAGAGAAATTATGTTTTGGATTTGAAATTATGTTTTGTCTAAGACAATGTATTTTAAGTACTGTATATTCTATGGTCAAAAAAATGTTTTCAAATCCTAAACTCCCAAGTGAATAATTGAACCTGAAAAAGCTTAACATTCATTTTTATTGTGAAAAACAATATTTTTTAGAAGAGTGATATTTGGATCATGAGCCAATAATCATTCGAAGCCTCAATCTTGTTACCATTATAGCCATTTGTTGATGATGATTTTGATGACTTGATTCGGCTGATATTGCCTCGTTGCTGCTTTAATTTGATGGGTTTTCATCCTTGCTCTTGCCCCATAAAACCAAGTGCAAGCCAGTGACAATGGCAATTGCTCCAATAACCCTAGAATTTTCTATGACATTATTTATTCAGTAGCAAAACATGACAAATATTACAGTAAATTCTTCAAAAGTGCTGCAAAAATTAATGATTAGTTCTTTATATTAATAATTTGAAATCAGTATAGTGGCAAAGTGAAAGAGAGAAAATTACAAGCACCTTTCTAAATACATAATATCGACTAATAAAAATAGATTTGTAACTCTTAAAATTAATTTTTATTAATATGAATTTAAAATTTGAAATTATAACTTTAAGAATTTATAATATTCATTAAATTTTGTAACATCATAATTAATTTAAATTTTAATATAATGTTTTAAAACCTTTTCTAATTCCAACAGTTTGAGATAAGAGAGGGTTTTTATTTTTCAGAAACAATATCAAGAGTATTCTTTTTAACTATTTCTGGATTTGCAAGATAACAAAAAGGTTTTGGAAAATCTTATGTAATGTTCTCAACCTAAAATTGTATTATCTTACAACGTATTTCATACTTTTTCAGGAAAAATTGACAAGAACAGGCTCTCTATATATACAAGTTAATTTTATATTAATAAGTTATCAATGAACTTGAGTTTTTTTTTTTTTTTTCTTTCAATCAATGAATGAAATTAATTTGAAGAGAATTTGATAATCTTACACTGTAAACAGCTGCCAACAATTTATTGTCGAAGTGCATGGACCAAACTGCAGCGTTGCCTCTTTCAATCACCAGGGCCACAATCGTGCCTTCAATTATGCCCATTAAGCAAATCAAAGCCGCAAGGGAGAGCTCAGTGGGATAAGCTTTCAGCGTAATTGCCTATAAAATAACAAACATTTATATAAATGCACCTATTGACAATTTTACTGGTATGTTCAAACACACGCGGGCATAAGCTTTAAAGAAAGCTGATGACTCTGAATTCTTCACGGTGTAGCAAAAGGATTATTGAACTCATCAAAGACTGGTGTTTGCTTATCCTTAGAAGAGTATTACTCGAACAAAATATTAAGTAATGATTGCTCAATTCTAGTTAGTCCTTACTACTAACAATCTAAAAATTTACAAGAAATAAATGAAGCTTTGTGTTGGATAGAACAAATGATGAGTACAGTCATGCAGACATGTTTAGCATAAACTCGGTAAATTTTTTTTTAAAAAAAAAGTACAGCAGGGAAATACCCAGACAAGTATTCATCTGATCTGGCACTTACGGAAATGGATTATCAAAATTTGCGTAATTTCCCAGTTACCTTCTTTCCTAGAGGTTAAATCACGCAAAACATACCTCCAAACCACACAAAATATAATCTGCACCTACATACCTCTAAACCACACAAACATAATTTGCACCTGCATATTGTCATAGATAGGCAAATTGTAACCTCAAGGATAATGCTTTTAACAGTATATTTTATTTTTTTAAATTACATCATTAATATTACATTGCTGATGCTACATAATAATACTATTGATATTATAATTAGATTATATAATCAAGACTTTTTTTTTAGAACAACTCATACATCTCTAAAACACAACTCATTCGAATTACACTAATAAAAACATTGCAAGTATGCTAAAATTGTTATCGAGATCTTCGGAAGCAGTACGTACAATTTTGAGCATACTAATATTATAATCAAACGATATAATTGAGAATTTTTTTAGGAGCAACACTATATTTTTAAAGCACACCTCATCCAAATTATACTATTGAAATTATCATGAGCATATTGAAATTATTATTGAGATCATTAAAAATATGTATAACTTTGAGCATATTCCATTTAAATTAGAAGGCTCCCACAAAATAAGATGAATAAATCAACTACTCTTACATCCGCCAAAACTCAAACTCCTAACTTCAATAAAAAAAGTGCACAAGTTTATGGTTGGGGAAAACTCTCAAATATCTTTTAACAGTACTTATTAAAATGAATGTTTAATAATGATCTAAATTGAGACCAAAGTCAAAACTTAAAGGGTAGGGGGCAAAATTGTCAAATTAAAAAAGTTATGGGATCTAATTTTTTATTTATGGGTCATATTGTCACAAGTTGAAGTCTTATAAAGGTAAGTCTAAAGATATTGATTGTAGAGGCAAAATTATATATACGAACTCTAAAAAAAGACCGTAAATAAATGTACGAGTGATTTTAAAGAATAGCAACTATCAAAATCAAAATTTATTTTCCAACACGTATCAACTCTAAAAAAAGATTGTAAATAATGTATGAGATAAAATAATTAAAAAAATGGCAAAAGAAACTAATAGAAAAGTAGCGACAGTCATACTGTATTTGTGAACTGTTTTACGATCCAAACCATTTGACTTTAAATAAAAATGATAGAAATTTATGGGTTGTGTGTTATTATTGTTTGGTAATTTGGTTATAAAATAAAGCGTTTGATTATTTAATGAAAAGAATATTATAATAAAGTTAATATTTAAGAGACAATTATAATATTTAATTGATATGTGAAAGAGAATATAAAATAAAACACTTATAATTTACATATCTCATTTAATTGTTGAATTTTTTTTATAAATGCACATTTATTTATACATTTCATGACTCACATAAATGTATAATATTAACCACATATATTTTTGTAATATTTTATTTAATATTTTTGATTTATTACAAATTTTTGACTTATTACATGATTTTAAATTTTTTAAATTTTCAACTCAATTTTTTCTTAGACTTTGTTTTAAGCATTACTATAAAAATGATTTTTACTAACGCTAAATTAACATTAGTAGATAATTTCTCTAACATTATAAAATAGTGTCAATATTGCTCAAATTAAAAATTTACTAATGCTAAAACAAACGACAATAAATTACTAATACCATAGTATTAAAAAATTACTAATACTATAATATCAATAAATTTTTAACATTATGATATCAGAAAATTATTAACTCTATTGTATTAATAAATTCCTAACACTATAACATCAATAAATCTCTAATACTATAATATCAATGAATTATAATATTTTATTCAATTTAAAATTATTTTATTAAATATTTAAAACTTGTATTGCACATAAATTTTACAAACTTCAATAATAAACAATATTTCATTAAAAAAATATCACATTTCAATTTCTTCACATAACTAAATATATATAATCTATAATTTGTTACAAATGTCAAAAGCTAATAACAAAAGTTTCACAATACTACATAACCATTAAAGATACCCAAAAATTTGATAACAAAAGTCTCACAACTCAAAGCTAGACGAAGAATTCCAACTCCTTGCAAATATTTCGCATGGCGCAAATCTTCCATTCTTCTTGACAGTTCTTTCTATGACAGACAGATTCTTCTTGAAGGCTGCCCATTACTCATCAATCAATGATATTCCTGAGGATACAACATCCAAATTGCAAATAGCTGCCACAACTTGTAATTATTTATGCAGAAACACAGAAATTGTAATTATTTATGCAGAAACACAGAAAACCTAACCAGTGCTCACCATTGCTGAATTTGTTTCATAGCATGTCATTCAAAGGTGGCAGTGTAACTATTTATCAGAACAAAAAGATGCAGAAGTTGGATGACTATAAAAGCAACCCTTAAGAAAATGAATCCTTTAGTTATTTTTTGTGCGTAAAAAATTAATCTTATATCAGAACCAGGAACCCCAGTTGATTTAAGCACCCATATAATATGATGCAATCTCTCCTAAAGAATCAAGAATACAGAGCATGGAAAGAGAAAATCAAAGCATATGGTGCACATATCAGGATCTAATTTACATTTACCATCAAACAAAAAGGCAATAAACACGCGATATCAGAATCCCATATAAACACATGATATCAGGATCTAATTTATATCAGGATCCCATATAATATGTGGAGGCAATTAACAGAAGTGCTATGAAAAGAGATCAATTCAAGACCTCAGCCCAAAAATAGAAACAGAAAAATTACAATTCTTCTCGGAAATAACGGAATATTCCTTCTAAGATTATTGTATACCTTGAGATCCACATTCAAAATTTGAAATTTCTGCATGTAAAATAGATAAATATTGATTCTTTGCCTATGTAATTTACATTTAAAAAAAAATGAAAGCAAAAATGAAATCACCAAATAAGTAGAACTTGTTCATTTCTTTAAATAAACCCAATTCAAACAAAATCGATGGTAGTTAAGTAATTTCATATACGAATTGAATCAAATTCAGCTGAATTAACACATGATAACGGATCAACAAGTTTGCTCCGGATCAATGAAATATTATCGGTGAGTTTGTCCAATGATGTAAGCGGCAAATTCATGATGATAATTCTAGCTACTTCATAGTAACACTTAAGAAAGAAAGTTTGACCAAGTTGTAATCATAATAACTGGGAAGCCATCGTGACATAATAAACTTTACTATTTTACAATGGCATGAACAAATGTCAGTCAGTAAAACAAACAAATTTGAAAAAGGTTATCTTGCTACAATAATTTAATTCATCACTGGCATATCACAACTTGGGCCCAAAGTAATGACCTCCAAAATCAACAAATAAATTATTTCAAAATATGCAAAAAAAAAAAAAAAAAGAAAGTATAAAAATTTAGGAAAAGAAAAATTCAAGTATCTAGCCAATTACTCGGAAACTTTGTAAAAAAGATAAATGCAAAAAATTAGAAACAACAGAAGCAAAACTCACCAGAATACTGAAAAAGCAATAAAAGGAAAATCAAATTTGGTAAATTAATCACCATAAGAGATTAAAAAAAACAGAAAGAAAATGAAGAACACAAACTGCAAAATGGGTATTAAACCAAACTCCAAAACCAGCAACAACCCACAAAGATTCCAAAACAAAAAAAAAGTTTTTATAGAAGTACCTCATTATATTAACTCTATGTGAGCTCTAAGCCCAATGAAGAGCACCTATATCTGTCCCAAATCAGCAGCGTTCTCATGAGAGTAGAGCAACGTGAATCTGGCAAAAGGGAGTCTCCAAAACATTGCAACAATCTTGTTGCCACCTTTTGCATCCAACAAATAGCAGTCCATGTTCTTATCAGCCATGACTCCTGAGACCACAAGCCTCCCATCTTCTTCTCTGCTCACATCAAAAGTATAAAGGACAAGTGAGATGAGCAACCAGTAGGAAAACCTATAAAATTTTCAGTATGTATTTACCTGAGTGTGATGGAGTTGATAGGTGCTCCGACATCTTCTTAATAGGTGTGGTTAATAGAGTTTGCTGCCGAAGAATTTGGTTCTCAATTTCCATGTCAGAAACGTTTTCTTCAAGTCTGCAAATGAAAGCAATAACATCATTTAAGAAGGAAAAGAAAGAAAGAAAATAAGTGGCACCTGATTAAACAATATGCATGCAGATGGTCAAGTCTCCACAGTATGTTCAACAACATAAACGAATCTTAGTATCATTCATCAAACTTAACAATACAACAAAGAAAAGAACCTGGCATAGCAGTCTTTAATTGAACTATCAAACTTAACAATAATGGAAGTTAGAGATAATTAAAATAACATCACTTAGTGCTTAAATTTCAACTTACCTGTGTCAATAAGTGCATTTGATGCACATGATCTTTTCCTGGGAACATAGACTTTCTGTTCAAAAGCTCCGCTTGTACTAAGTTCGTAGACACTAAACCTACACAAGCCTTCAAGGACAACAATGTATGTCACTCTCCCACTTGGTTTCTCCACTCCTCTTGATAGCTGTAGTGCACGAGCTGCCACTCCCCTTAGTAATTGAAAATCATGTATAGTCCATGAAAATGAGTTCACAAATCTATTCTGAAAATAACCAAAATTAAGACAAAGATAGAACAGGTCATTCAGACATTCCATCAAACACGCACAAGGTAAAACTGAAATCCAAATATAAGAATAACCATAGATATTTTTTTGGCAAAATCATACATATGCATAAAAGGATATTTAACAAGCCAAAACATAGTGAAGCAAACATTTCCCAAACTGAGATAGTAGCATGTTGTTGGAAAGCCAATCCAACCCCTTGTAAACACCCTCTCAAGAGGAGTGGAGAAGATAAGGGTTAGAGAAGAAGATACATCATACAGAATTTTATGGGAAAAATTCACAAGCAAATTCTAATGATTAGCTCCCTCTAGAAATTTTCATAACTAGAACTCCACAAACGCTAGTTAACAACCATTAGTAAACAAACATTAAAACATGGAAATACCCAAATGGTTGCAAACCATCCACCATTTGGGGTAGGTTAAACGAGCAAGTATTACCATCAATTGGTTGAAAATTCTTTAATCAACCATAAAACTGAAAACGTGATGTTAGTCAAGACAGATCTACAATAACAAACATAACGAGGCCCCTCATCACATAATAGCCCATGAAAATAACCAGTGTCATGCATATATGAAATTTATATCTTTTCAGCTATAACTACTAATGAAATTATAGTCAACGCCTCGCAAATTACAAATTAGGTACAGAATTCTATTACTTTCAATTACCGTATCAATTTTTTTTTAACTTCTTTTAATTTCCAAAAGAAAATTTCAACAATTTTAGCATATCAATAAAATAACAGCAACGAGCAAAACAAAAATTATTTGACAAATTTGCTCCAAATCAATATCCATATTCTCTCGAATTTGCAATTCAAGTTAACCAAAGTCAAACCAAAAGCGAGAATCAAGCATGTTACAGAAAACCTAGCCCTAGCAAAATAATGAAATGAAGAAGAAAGATGATAGGAACCTCTATTTAGGAGTTTTTTGGGTCTTGGAAGAGGATCCATATTTCGGGAGGTGAACAGATGAGAACTGCAACCACGGAACCTGGAAGAACCACGTGCTTTGCAAATATTGCCAGCTTCGTCACCAACGGCTCTCCCTTCATTATCGCCATTTCTTTTCCTTTTTATTTTTCACGCCTCCACTTTCTTCAATTCCTCTTCTAATTCTAAATCACAGATCACATCCAAAAAAAAAGAAGAAATCGTTTTGTTGAGTCTTTGATCGAAATTGATTTACAACCCCCAAACGCTTTCGTTTTGAGGGAGTTTCTTTGTTTGTTTTTTTTTTTTTTGCCTCGCAATACACCACTCTGGGGAAGTTTTGTTTTTTTCTCTCGATTTTTAAAAAAATATTTTTGCCCCCCAAGACGCTGCCTTTTGGGGTTTGTTTTTTTTTTCCCATTGTTTTAATTTGCACCACGCCCCCACCGCCACCACCACCCAGCGCGGAAGTTTGACCTTTTTTTTATTATTTATATTTATATATTTTCCTTTCTTAATTAGAATAATTATTTCTTTTCATGTTTTCTTCGATATTTCATTTTTTAAAATATTCTCAATAATATTTACACTTAGTCCCTTCTTTCTTTTTCTTAATTAGTTTTTTTTTTAAATTTAATTTTTAATAATTTTTTTATTAATTACATCGTTTTAGATTTATGATACTTTAATATCAACAATTCACTGATATTTTATATTTTTGATACTAAAGTATCAATAATTTATTAACACTTCTATAAAGTGTTAGTAAGATTGACACAATACTGTCATATTAATAAATTTTTATCTTTATTAATATTATTTAAAAAAATGTTAGTAATATAATATTAATAAAGCCTCTTTTTTGTATTAATGAAGATATTTTAACATTTTTTAAATTTTAAAAAAAATTGCATTACATTTTCAACACTTCTCTTTAGTACATTTTTAGAGTAACTTGCTATTGAGATCGACGTGCATTATCTTTGTTTTTCTTGGTGGTGACTTTACAAATGATCTTACATGCCTTTTTTCTTGTAAAAGCATTCTTGGAGTTTTTGGCTTTTAATTTTTTTTATTTTTTGCGACCACGTTGCTTTTTGCGTGATTTGTTGCCTTGTACGCTTTTTTTTTATTACTTATGTTATGATGATTTTTTTTTTGTCGCAGCTTGTTGCTTTGTAGTCTTCTTTGCCATCATTTATATTGTGATGTTTTCTTTTTTTCTTTGTTAATTGTTGCCTTGTAGCCTTTTTGTCATCACTTGTGTTGTGATATTTTTTTTTTTTTTTTGTCATTGCTTGATAGACATAGAATAATTTCTCCTCTTTTTTAATTTTTCTCTTTATTTCTAAATTTTTGTAATTTGGACGTTGTGGATTGCTTTCTTTTCTAACAATTTTTTTGAAATAATTTTATTTCTCCTTCTTTTTGTTTTTTTCTCGTGGGGATTTTTTTTTAAAATCTCCTCCTTTTATATTTTTACTAGACTTTTACCCTCTTTGAATTTTTTGAGACAATTAATTTGTCCTTGATTACTTTTAAATAGTCATTTTGAGCTGTCTCAAAATTTTTTATCTTAATATTTTCTAAATCTCTTGTTAGAGATTGTAGTTTGATTGCATATTTTTGTATCCCTTTGAAAATCTTCCTCCAAAATATTCTAAGCTTATTTGACTGAAATAGCTCTAATATCCTTTGAAACAACCTCATCCCACATCTTATGCCTAGTTATGATCAGTATTTGGCTTTGATATCGCTGATAGAAAATTGATAGCTCTGATACTACTAATAGAACTTTTGAGCTCTGACACCGTGAGAATAATGGTCCCGTATTTATAAACAGTAATTATATAAATAGTATTCTATTACTGTTCTATGATTCGAACCACTTACCTTCAAATATAACTGATAAGAATTTATAAATTGTGTGTTACCATTGTTGGGTAACTTTGATAATGGACTAAAGTGTTTAATTATTTGATGAAGACGGTATTTATGATAAAGTTAATATTTGAGGAACAACTATGATATTTAAGTGATATGTGAAGGAGATTATAAAATGGAACCTTGCTAGTTTACATATCTTATTCAATTATTAGTTTTTTACTCATTATTACAAATGCACCTCTATTTGTACATGTACGACCGATATAAGTGTGCAATATTAACCACACATATTTTTATAATATCTCATATGATATTTTTGACTTATTACAAATATTTTTAAATATTTTTAACTTATTACATAATTCTAAAATTTTTAGAATGTTAGACTCAATTTTTTCTTAGACTTTGTTTTAAGATATTTTTTACATTTTTTAATTTTTTCTAGGAAATATATTACATTTTCAACATATAATATACTAGCTACCAATACATTTTGGCTCAACCTTGATTTGGAGTAAATTGATCAAGGGGTAAATTTGCAAGGGAAAATTTTCCAATTGACCAAAAAAATGTATTTAATTTGTTTTGGCTAAACCCTTGTTTTGTGAACAGTGCATAATGCACATATGATTTTTTTCCCTTATTTGTGTAATTTATAAATAAATTTAATTTTTTAAATTAATTTTATTTTATGAGAATTAAAATAAATAAATAATTTAAAAAATTTAAGTTTATAAAATTTTTTTTATTAAAATTTAAACAAATTTACTGTGCAGTATGCACTGTGCGCAAGCACTATGCATACTGCGTCAACGTGCAGTAAGCATGTGCAGTAAATATTTTTAATTTTAAAAATGAAAAAATTAAATATTTTTATTAATGTGCAAAACTAAATTTAAACAAAATTAAATACTTAAAAAATAATTTTAATTAATTGATTTTTTAATTTTTATTTAAATTTTAGTTTTTAAATAATTAATTTATTTTAATTTAAATAACAATTTAGTTTTTAATTAATTTAATATTTTATTTAAATTTTAATTTTTTACATTCTCACAAAAATATTCAAAGTCAATTTCTTCATTAATAGTATTTAAGTAAATTATAAAATATTATTTAAAAAAGTGTAACTTAAGCAAGTGTGGCAACACGCGAGATGCATCACGTTGTAATTTTTAATTGTATTATTTAATTTAATTTTTTATTTTTTAAAATAATATTATATAATTAAATTATAAAATTAAAAATTATCACATGACACAACTTAAATAGTATTTTATAGTTTGCTTACATTACACTTGTTTTAAAAAATTTAAAACTAAAAAATTTAAAATTTTAAAAACACAAATATTTTTTATTTTAATTATTTAAAATTTATTACTATAATTATATTTAAAATTTTAAATAAATAAAGAATTACTGCACATGCACAGTCCGCGCACTACATGCGCAGTTCACATTTTGCACTGTGCACTTTTTTTTTAAATATAATGATAATTTTTTATTTTAATTTTTACTAATAATTTTATTTTAATTCTCATAAAATTAAATTTATTGATAAAATAATATACATATTTTTTTTATAAATTACATAAACAAGAGTAATTGAAGGCAAAATGGTCCAAAGGGTATTTCTTTGGTTAATAAAAAAAATTAAAATTTGACTTAGGTCAAAATAGAATAATGGGACACAATACTGGTCAAAAAGGAAATTTTCTAATTTGCAATTATAGACTACATGGTGTAATTTGTAATTTGTGTGAAATTTATACCCAAATAAGGATTGGCACGAGTTGTAAACCAAGATTACATTCTTTTTTCTTTCCCTTTGATCACTCTCATATACGGAGAAAGTACAATAACAAATATATATTGATAGGAGCAGGATCTGCACCTCTTTTTTTTAATATAATTTTTTACTCAAATTTTTAATCACTAGATTATTTTTTATATAATTTTTTTCTCTCGTATTAATAAATTTATCTTTTATTGTATACAAATATTGTATTTAACTAATTTTAACAATTTTATTTTTTATTTTTATAAATTAAATTTATAAAGTTTATAAATTATATATAACTCTTTTTTAAAATTATTCCTTTTTTCTAAATATGTTAAAATTTTTTTTTACGTTAAATTAATTTAACCATCACAATGTAGGTGTAATTAACACAATCTATTTTTACTATTCATCAACTCTTTTTTTCTTTTATTTGTTACAGTTCTCAATAACTTCTTTAAGTTTCAAATTACAAAAAATATAAAAAAACTTAATGCTCTTGGCATGTTTAAAAAAAATTTGGCGCCACTCGATTTGAACAACAGTTGTATTGTACAGTTTTTGGAAGCCTTGTATTGTACATAGATACATTAAAAATGTCATAACTAAGAATTTAATTTCTTAATAAATAAAAACTATGGTAGAAATTATCAAGATTACTGATTGAATTATTGTTATAAAAGTATAGTAAGAATAATCAAAATCTACAGTAGTTGCTAATTTAGAGATAATCTTTTTCTATTTAATCCCAATCATATCATTGATGTATTTTTTTTTTTATATTTTAATTTTATGAAATACTTAATTATAGGCAAGACTTGTATAAATAAGTGAGTGAAGATATTTATTTGTATGTTTATTTAATTTTTATAAAGATATTATCATGAATATTCTAAAGATATATCATCTAATTTCAGTAATATTTATTAGTTTAAAAAATACTTAATAATATTTAAAGAGAATATTTTATTAAATTTAATATAAAAAAGGACTATTATATCTTTTCAAATATATCTAACCAAACATCAAATATCCTATGTCTAAACAAAATTTATGCTAAATTCAAACACATATGTATTGTGTCCAATCAACCCCTTATTCAACTAACCAAGTATTTTTCATTTTTTTTAAAATTAAAAAATATTAAATCCCAATCTCTATATCCAACTAACCCCAAAAGTTCAAAATACTCTAGATCTCTCCGTTACATTCAAAATATTCTAGATCTCTTTATACCATTAAATCCCCAATCTCTAATTCTCTCTATTCAAGACTAGGATTTGATCAAAAACCAAAATGAAATCAATTCTTTCATCTCCATCAAATCCCTGATCGTCGCCATCCCTTAATCTTAAATAAAAATTTATTTTTGTTATATAAATACGTAAGTATTTAATTAAGACTGAGTATTGAAAAGGTTCAATTAGGATCTCCAATAAACATTTTATATAGTCATCAATAAATGATCATTTCAAGTTAAGTAGTATTCGTAATTCCTATACCGGAGCATCACGATGGACTTGTGAGTGATTTATTATATTTAGGTTTCATACATGTCAGAAACCTTTTATGACTTGACTTCTGGGTGTCGCTAGATATGATCTGATGCTCATGGAATATGGTGTGTGTAGATATAGGATTTATCAATACATATGGGTGAATAGTATATCTAGATGCTCCAATATTATGTTCCAAAAAATTTTATGGTCATAAGTAATACACTTGGAAAAAATATTTCTTGTGTAAGAAACAATATCGTAAAAGTGTTTGTATATATTATTTATCAAAATATGTATTTGGAGACAAGTTCTAGTATTGAACATATAGAGACTTAATGGTGATGATTTATGTCGCTGCTTTTCCAGGATATGAATGATAGAGGGATTATACGAATATGTATTAACCTCAACTTGTATAGTTCAACATGCTATTTTGTATTTCTATAATATGTGTGTGGGGCATTATTTATGGACTTACGAAATAGTTCTATGAGATAAAACGGATGTGAACTTAAGGAGTCTTACTATATAAAGTTGTACTCATTGTGCATTGCGGTAGCGTATCGAATTAAATAGTTCAATTTTAAATTTTTTTAAAAAATTAAAATTATTTCAAAGTCTCTCAAAGAGATCATAAGATTTAATTGTTAAGTTTGAAATCTCGACAAGTAAAACTTATTACTTTAATTTTTTTTTATTGATTATCACATATCATATCATTAATTTATTAAAATATGACACGTGACATAATTTTATTAATTTAATTTATTAAATGTTAATATTATAATGGCCAAAGCGTTATCATTGAATTTTACTTATAAAAAATTTGAAAGTTAAAATTCATTTCGTCTAAAAGAAATTTTGAAGCCAAGAGGTGGCAGTATAAGAAATATGTAATGGCCACTAAATGCTTTTTTATTTAGCCAATTTTTGAGCAAATAATTAAGCTTAACGTGTCCTTATACCATACATGCTTACGCCACCAATCTTCATAAAATTTAGCCACTTAACTTTTAAATTGATTCATCTTTGTTTGCAAAGCATGATAAGAATTCAATTGATCTTTGGCATGCTTACAAATGGCTAATGAATGTTGGCTATAAATAGTCAGCCTCTTTTTATCTCATTTTCAATATTCAAAGGCTAAATAAAAACAAAGATAGTTAATTGTAAGTTTTAGAATACATTAGTTAAAGTTTCCTGAGATATTTTGAAGTAAAAGTTACTTTAATTAAAATATTTTAACGAGTAATAAGATTATCATTTTAACTCAAAATATTTTACTAAATTCTCAACTAAAATTATATAAAATACGTTTTAAAAATAAATTTTATAATATCTCATTATTGTAATGATACTATAAGAAAAAATCCTATTTACATCGGGCGTTGCGATGGCTCCTTTAGCTGTTGTAAATGATCTCTAATGCATTATGTTTATAAGATAAATTTAACAAAATTATCAAAAACAAAATTATCAGATCTCGCATTTCATCCGTTTACCTAATTTTCTTCGACAAAAAAGAAACATAAACACCGTCGAGTCAATCAACACACTCATCTCCCCCTAATAAGTCAATAACATCATGGCATCATTCATATCCACGCGCACTCTTTGCTTCCAATGAATAAAAAGCAAACCCCTTTGCGATTTTTTTTTCTACAAATCCTTTGTTCAATTTTAAAATTGCCAAACAAAACTTAGAGAATTAGAGTGACAAGTGTGCTGCCCTAAAATGGGGGAAATCTTTAGAGTGACAGGTATAAATCAATCTAAGTCTCTTTAGTCCTCTTGCAACGCTATTTTCACTGAGACTCAGAACGCATTCAAGGTTATTTATTTAATTTTTATTTCTTTATCTATTTGTTTCTTGAGAAAATTTTGAATGTTCGCAAGAAATATATTTTTTTTACTTTTCTTTTATAAAAAAAATATATACATCATAAAGTAATTGTATTACCGTAGTATTATGGACACTGTATTTGGAAAGTTTTTTACGCTTTAAATTCATTGAAGTGAAATTGTACAAATATTTTGATTTTTAATATTTATTTAATAGATATTTCTGTTTAAATATTTCTCCTAATGAATATTTTAAAATGGCTATGCCATCGGGGAATGTGGTTATATTTGGTGACAAAATGCAGTTTCTGTGGCTGCTGCCGGTGACTTTGTTGACAATTTGGCTGGAAAATTGTATGTTTTGATTTATGTATAGCAGTGTAATATAGATAATAATTTTTTAGGTTGTTCTTGTGAAGGTTTTATATGTTTGTAATTTTTTTGTTATCTTATGGAGAGAAAGAGAACATAGAGTTCTATGTTTTAGAGTTTGTGTAATGTATTACCATGATTGAAAATGTTTGTTTTATTTTACTAATTTTATTATATTTAAACTACAGTTTATTATATTTAAGAAACCTTAGTTTGCTATTTGTGTTCTCTTTAATGCACTTTTGTTATATGCTATTATTATTTGTGAATATGGAAGGAGGTAGAGGATTTGCAGTCCTCTCTCTATTACTTTTAAGTGCCACCATTATTAAGTTTTTATGGGTTTATGAATGTTTTTTGGAAGTCATTTGCTTTGAGAGGATCTTGGACCACTGAGTTCGAAGGAGCTGCAAAATCTTGAGAAACATCTTGAAGAAGCTCTTGCCCCGGCTAGGCAAAAGAAGGCACATGCATGTGTTTTGTGAAAAGAAAAAGGGTTTCTTCATTCTGCTCCATTTTTAAAATATAAATGATATGGAGAGCATGCCCTCGATTATACTAATACTGGATGTTATCTCAGCTATAAAAGGCATAAGATCATGATAGAACAAAAGGAAGACCTCGGCAAAAATTTAAGTCAATTCATATACAATTTTATTTATATATGGCTGCTAATGCTTAACTTCTATCTATTTGTTGATATATATGTAAATGTAGCATCTCAAAAAACTCATCAAGATGTGTAGTTAATAGTTGACAGGATTTGTTTATTTAATTGTAAAAATTAACTGACATAAGAACAAGAGATGGCTACCCTTCTTTTAATACAAGCTAATATGTGAACATTGTATATGGAAAGAGGTCCGAGTTCTCTTGTATATGTTATTTTCTGCGTGTGCTTTTTGACTATCCTATTCATATAGACACTTATGAATATCAGCACTTATAACCATTTCATATATACAACTATTAGTACAAGGAAAAGTCATATTTGCATCGAGCTTTCCCTCTTTTAAGCTTATGAAACCATGTATGAATTATGTAACGAATATTCACAAACACACACTCTCTATTCTCATACATATGTAATTTGTTTTGCTTATATGAAAAATACTATATTTATTTCTTTATATTGTGAAATGCTATTCCTGTATATTGCAATGTAAAGTTTTCATGTTTTGCTTCTACCAATGTTCCTTGTGTTGCTTCTCCTATGAGTTTTTAAAGCTGTTTCAGTAGTTTTATTGTTTTATTGTACAGAGCATTAAATGAGATGGGAGTATAATGATATCACTTGTTTTTTTTACTTGTTCAGCCATATATGGATATCACATTTTCATTAGTCTTAACAAATTTTTGGTATAAAATTTTAATTCATTATAATGTATATTATTCTATATGTGCTACGTGTCAATTTTTGTGGTCTATTCAGCCATATATGAATATCTATCACGTGTCTATTTAAGTAATTTTAAATTTTTAATAAATATTTTTTACTTGCTTATATGTCACTAGATGAAGCGACAAACTATTGCGAGGAGAACAAGGAAAACAAGAAAGGTACAAAAGTTGGTGCATTTAAACTTTGATTATCTCTTTATTGGTTTAAAATCCTTCTTCTTTTTTTTTCTCTCTCGCATTAGTTGATTATTTATCTAGTTGTCTCTGCATTCTTTTTTTTGCCATGCTATGTTATCTCAACAATTATTGGTGGAAAATCTTTTATGGAATTACCTTGACTAAAATTGTCATAATTGCTCAATTGATATGAGATGATTTTTTTTACTTGACTGTGAGGCATAAAAGAACTCTGTATGAATTTCGTGTTTTATGTGCTAATCCTGCAAAAGTATATTACTTGACTGCTCAATTGATTTTTTTGTTTTTTATGTTTAATATTTTCAAGTTTTGAATGCTAACCTAATTATTTGGAATTGGTTAGGTTTTTTTTGGTAGTAATTATTCATTTGATAATTGTTCCTTTATGTGTTCTTTGAGGTTCATTTTGAATACTTTTGGTTGAAATTATTTTGTTTTTTCTTTTTAGTAATTACAATAGGCTTTTGAGTACGGAGAAGGGTTCCCTCCGTTGGGCTCTGTTTTAGTTGTAGTAATGGCAGTAATAGTCCTAATAGTAGTTCTTGTGATGTTGAACGAGTTAGAAGAGGTTAGATTTCAAAATCATGCAACTTTTAGATATTGCCTGAAGATATGATATTATCTCGGCACACATTGGATTGATTACTTGTAGAAAATATTTAGGGATTTTATCATTTTATTCAATTTAGAATCTTGCAGAATTAGTGGTTCTTCTTAAAGATTAAATTGACTTCCCTTTGCTTAATTTTTTCTCAATGAAGAACTGGCAGTTGATTGTTTGTAAAGAGAAAAAGGCTCCTATGTTTTTAAGAAGGTGAAGCAATCCTTCAACAGTAGAAGCATATTGTCACATTCTTGTTTCAAGAGTAAAGTTATATGCAAACTACTCATTTGAGCTCCTCATCATGCTATGTCATTTTACTTATTGTACATTTAACTTATTTTCTACTTTAAATATGAAGGCAACTTACTAAGATTTGAAATCCAAACTCTTATTTTTGAACAAATTATCTGAATTTGATTAAAGAACAGATAAAGAGGACTGCAGTAGAACAACAAAAGTGTGTAAATTACTTGATTATTTGCTATAGTATGTGTATATAGTCTAGACATCTGCATAAGTTAGTGTGGCATTTGAATAAGATAAATCCAAAGGATGCATCTCATAAGATACTGATTTGAGCCATAAAACCTATCAACAATTTATTCCAATTTTTTGAACAACTTTATAGATCCCAAGGTTGCATTATTTATCTTGCTGGTCTTGACGTATGTAAATAGCCCAGCAAAGTTAATTTGAGTTGATATTTTGAACATAGTAGCATTTGCAGTGGTGGAATAACGTAACTATAAGGAGAAAAACGAATCTTCCTTGTGTAAATTAAATGTTTGGTAAATCTCGAACGGGAAACATTTCGTTTTGATTTTATTCCTCAATCTTTTTCCTGTTCATTTAATTTTTCTGTGCTCTTTTTTATTGGCAAATTTGGAGGTATTGCTTAACAAGCCAGGCAAATGAGAACTAGCAAGTAAAGAAGCATTGTCCATCATTGTACAACAAAGTTTAAGCCAAAATAATGAACATGTAAAAGCAGAGTCAAATTGTTTAAAATTCAATTATAATGATTTTTAAGATAAATATACAGTTCTGCAAAACTAATGTGATGGGATGTATACAATGATGCAATGATTTTTTTTATAATTATGGGTTTCAACTGTTTACTAATGATTACGTATGAATATTTAATTTAATATTAATTTTTTACTTGTAAAATTATTTCTAAAATATGAATATTTTATTTGTAAGTTCAAGATGCTTTCAGCGCGCACAATCATCATATAAAACTAAATAAAAGTTAGAAAGTTTAGAATTGTTATTAACATATTTTGAATGTTATTAATACATTTTGGATGTTATTAATACATTTTGGATGTTATAAATACATTTTGGATGGTCATATTTGGATGTTATTAATACAATTTGGACGGTCATATTTAAATGTTATTAATATATTTTGGATGTAATTAATATATTTTGGATGGTATTATAATATATTTATTTAAAATTATTAAATTAAAAAAAACATGATAGGACTTTTTATTATTGTAATATATTTGTTTAAAAATTAAAAATTTAAAAAGATATAAACCTTTCTGCAATGGCTAATTAGCCGTCGCAAAATTTTAAGATGGTCGCGTATGCGACGACGTTTTGCTATCATAAAAGGCCTTTTTTTTATTGTAGTGTGAGATATTTTTTTATGTTTCGCTCCTCTTAATTATACATGTGTGATGTGTAATTAAAATTAAAATATACACATTCACCCCACACACAACACACTTTCAAACACATGGGTTGCAGATGTAGCGACAACTTTTTTCACAGTGGCACATAGGTTGCAGATCGTGCTTCATGGCGGCATATGGCTGTGGACGACGGCTTGTTTCATGGCAGCACGTAGGTTATAGATGTAGCGGTAACTTTTTTCATAGTGGCACGTAGGTTATAGATCGTAAGTATCCAGATTGTGCTTAACAGTGGCACAGGTGGCTGCAAACTGCAGCTTGCTTCATGATGTAGACAGCAGCTATTAGACACCTTATTTTTAGGAAAAACAAATTTGTTGGACAATGATTTTTTTTAAAATTTTTTGTTCTTCTTTGTTCCAATGATGATGATGACGATGAGAGGAAGAAGAATGAATTTCTGTAATTTTTATTTTTTATGTTATTATAATTAGTTAAAGATTAATTAGAGATTAGTATATTTTTAAAATTATTAAAAGTGTTATTATTGTTGGAAAAGTGTTGTGATAATATATTATTAAAAATTATTAATATTTTTATAAAAATATCTTAATGGTGATCAGAAGAAATGGTTTTTAAGGCTAACGAGTTTTGAATTTATTTGGTTTTAAGAATTGAAACCTTGGGCCTTACTTTTTGAGCTCGTAACTTCGGGTTCACTGGGTTTTTTATTACTGTGATACTTGCAAGCACAAAAGAAAAATTATCGTTAAGATCTTATCGGAGGTGGTTCCGGTGAAGACTTTTCGATACTTAATTCAGGTGTCATATTTATGTGAAAGAAGTTGAAGAAAAAAGTAAAGATTTCTGAGACAATAAGCTGTAAGTTCAAGATTTAAGATTCAGATTCTGAATCCGCCATTTGAGTCATTTACCTCTCTTTATATAACATCGGTATTTTTAGAGTTTTGGCTTATCTTTGCTAGATTTGTGGTTGTTTTGGGTAATCTTCTAATTCTTTGATATGATTTAAGAGATATACTCTAAAATAGTGTGATTTTATCTCTAAAATAGCGTTGATTTTCTCTCTAGATAACTTGTCTTATTTAGTTTTTCTTGTATTTTCCTTTTAAGTCACTGAGTACTATTTAATTCTTAGGCTTTTGCAGATTTAAAGACCATGTAAAAATGGGTCAACATATTTGCCGCATTGGTTTTCTTATGATATGCTGCCATAATGGCTAGCTTAGGTATTTACTTGGTATACTAGGTAGGTCCTGGATAAGTTGTTGTGCATTAATTCGTACTTATATAAATAGCTTTGGTAAAATCTGTGCTGATCTGAGCTGGTCGGTCTTATTCGAGTCATTTAGTATGATTAGTAGAGCAGGTCTTATGCCTTTGTTCCTTCAGATGATATTTGACCAGTCTGATTCTGTTATCTAGGGCTCATAATCCTTTAAGCCGACCCCTAACTAAGTTTGATCTGTAAGTGGATATTTGGGCTTCTAAGTATTAGGCCATTTGGGGAATTCCATGGGGGAATAAGGGTTTGCAAGTTTCTAGTTTTAATTAATTAAAATTAGAAGCTTTATTTATTCAAGTTTTCCCGCTTGGCATGCATAGTGGTAAAAAGATCCGAACAAGTTTATTTAGATAATTGCTACTGCTTAGCTTTACTATAAATTTTTGATTATGTAGTAGTTGTTTAGTACTTTAGCAGATCAAGTTACTGTTGGGCATTTATTAGTCATGATGATATGGGTTTTATGACATCGTTCCAGTTGTATACCAAAAGGCATATATGATATGGGACTTGACCTCAGTTGTTGATCCTCTTAGCATCGTTGGCTAAGAAAATCTCAAGTGACGTTTAGGAGGCTAAGAAAATATGATCCGTTGATTTTTGAATTAAATGGTTCAAATAAAAAATCATTGAATAGACATCTGTTAATGATGTCTAGGAATGTGAAACATCAGGCCTTTTCTTTGAAGGGACGTCTCTTGAGCTTTTTAAATGATCCCAATCGTTCGTTTAATTTAGACTATCATGATACTTCTAACCCAAACCTTCCCTAGGTTTTCTTCGTCTCTTTACGTTATTCTTCTTTATCTTCTTTAAGCAGCAATAATTAGAATTTTTTTGTGTGAATGTTTCTCTACCAATAAAGACTTCTCCGTTCGAAGGTATTCTAGCGACAGTATTTTTGATTTCTACGCCTTCATCTTGTAAGTTCTTATTTCTTCCTTTTATTTTCTCCTTTTTAGGTTATTTCTGCCATGCTGTGTTCTTAAAAATTCTTTACTTTACTTCTGTCAATGTTGCATTTTCTTATAAAAATGGTTATGAGTATTATAACTTTTTTTGGAAAAATGTCTCTGGTTTTGTATACTTTTTCCAGTACATTACATCTTCAAAGCTTTAATACTACTGCTGTTCCTTTTGTTTTCTTCTTTTGGATGTGGTTGCCTGTCCTAGCCTATTTGTTTCACTAGTTTTAGGAAATAACTTATTCTGTTCTCATGGTTTCAGGATTTAGACACTTAGATTTAAGGTTTCTTGCCATTAACATAGCTGTTAAAGAAGAAGAAATAGTTAGCCTTGAGGTTCCACTTGTCAGAAAGACATGTAGAGTCAGTGAGAGTGGTAGTGCATCCACCTCAACTGATGACATGGCCTCCTATTTTCTTGCTGTAATTACTGAGGTCGAGCTAGTCTCAATTGTGGATAATGACGTAGAGGCTGAACTTGAGGTCCCTGCTCAGGAATTTTTAGAATCAGTAGAAATTGTTGAGTTTGAACTAGATAGGAGGTATCAAATGACCAGACTGAATCGGGATAACTTGACTCCCTTAGGGCCATGTATATCATCCCTGAGTCTGTAACATTTAGGCTACCCTCTCTTAATGACTTCTCGAGTAGCCCCATAGGTGGCAAAGTGGCCATTCATACAGAGTTTCTTAGATTGGGCCTCAAACTTTCATTTAGCCTTACTTCGCTAGGATACTGGCTCATCAAGGAGTGGCCCCCTCCCAGTTAGGCCCTAATTCTTAGAGAGTTTTAGTGGGTTTATATGTTCTTTAAGTAAGGGTAGGGCTGTCCTCGCCACATTACCAAGAGTCATGCCACCTTTATCACTTTATGAACAACACTGAAGGCTAGAGGGGCTTCTACTATTTGTCCTTCCACAGTCTTCAAAATCCTATTCTGGGTTATCCTTCTTCTGTTAAAAGTTAAAAGGGGGACTGGTTCTTTGCTAGAGGTGAGTGGGGTCAGGTAGTTCCCAAGAAGAGAGTGGAAACCTGGTCGTCCCCTCTAACTTCACCCTGGATGCAGGTCTTCTTTCCTATTCTTTTATGTATTTGTATGTGTGATTCTCATTTTTCTCCTCTATGTACTAATGTCTCGTGTATTTCAGAGACTTGGGTAACAAATTACATTGTATCCAAGACCAGACGTACTCGGATTGAAGCTACTCTTACCCATATATCTTCAACCCAGGATATTTTATCTCCAGCTAGCCTAATCTAATCAGACTTAGTCACTTTTGTACCTAGAGAGCTTTGTGTTCATAATAAGTGGATCAAATCTTAGTTTTTTTTTTTTGTCTGAGCTTTTTTTCTACAAACAGTTACTTTTTTAGGAATGGCCGAATAGGGAAGTGGTTAAAGGAGGAAGAAGAACCATACTGATGGCTCTGAAATGACCTTCGGTGGTCAGGGTGATCTGAACCTTAACAATGTTATGGGGCTTCTGTTCAGCCCTGACCTGAATAACTTAGGTGTCCTATTTGAATCCCATCACCAGATCCCATGCTGTTATAGAGTCTGCTATAGACGTAAATCTTCTTTATTTTATCTCATTGAGTTGTGTTTTTACTCTGAACTAACTTGTCCTATTTTTCTTCTTTAATCTGTATATCTTTTCTTTCAGTTCTGAATCGAGAATTTGAGGATGGTGGCTTGGTCCTACCAAGCTGAGAGAAGTTGTGCATAAGTGAGGCAAGAGGTTGTACAAGCTAAATTGGAGCGCCAGAAGAGGCTGTGAGAGCAGGAGATGACCAATTCTTTAGCAATGGTTGAGATTTGTGCTACTAAGCTTGTAAACTAAAATAATGAGCTAAAGAGGCAACTTTCAACGACTCGAAGAGGGAAAGAGCTGGTCGAGCAGATCAAAGGTAATTTGGATGCTCAAGTAAAGGAACTGTGAGGCTTCTAGTTTGGTAGGTAAGATGAAGGCTTTCACTAGGGTGTCGTGGAGAGCTTTCAAAGGTTGATCAGACTCTTTGAAGAAAGTTATCTTGAGATCGACCTACAGTGGATGTGGGAACTGGTGACTGGGAGACAAGTCCCTAAAGGGAAGAGTTCTCAAGCCAAGAGAACTACTGAGATAGTTAACCCAATTACTGTGGATACTGCTATTCTCAAAACAGCTACACCCCTTGGGATAGCTGCTCCTGTTTACACTCAAAATGTAATGCAGCTATCACAGTATAAATTGAGGGGTCGATCCCACGAGGAAGCTTTTGGCAAAATAGGTTGGTAAAGTAAAATATTAAAGCAGTAGCAAAAGAGAAAATTAATTAATTAGTTTAAATGGATGAGATAGAATTGTTTATGAATTGAGAAAAATATCTTATGATGATGCAAGTAAGGCTTCAAGAGTCACAATTATGTTTTATAAATCTACTCTACACTTAGATTCAATATTTATAACTGAATTAAAAGTTTCACATCCCAAACAATCAATCAGAAGATATGTAAAATATAGCACATTTGATAACACATGTATTTGATATGACTAAACTTTTTACAATCATTAACACAAACCATGTTCATTTATACAAGTTATCTAAGATTGACATTTGACAATATTGTAGTAAAAGATCAACTTGAATATCAAACAATTATTTTCTTTACATGTTATCCAAGATCGACAATATATCAATTGACAATATTGCAGTAAAAGATTAACATGTAAAACAATGTAACTAATAACAATTATAATTCAATAAGAATTACATAAAGAAAGCATAACTGAAAATATATGAAACATGAGAATTATAACCTTTGGATTATAGAAGATAAAATAGATAAGAGTTTAGGCACAAACAAACTTACAAATATTTGTAGTTCTTGACAAAGAATTAAAGTATAGAAGTAGATTTACTACATATAAAAGTTCATCTCTTAGCCTTGCTAAAAACTTTAACATGTCAATGAGAAAAAAAATAAGAGAGTCTAATGTTGAAAAAGTCCTAAGAGTGTCCTTATATATGCAATGAATGGAAATATGTTAAGTGTGACTTCAATCTTTAATAATTTAGGCCAACCACTTATTCACCCACTTGTAGCACCTTTTTAATAATTTAAATGACTGAGGTAGCCTTTTTGGCCAACATAAAAGTTGTAGAATTTTGTATCTTGTTTCTATAGGCACCAGGTTCATGCAAATTAGATGAGTATCCAATGAGATATGGGCAAAATTCCAAAGATATGTCAGATTTCAGCCAACAACCCCTTTACCCACTTGCAATACAATTTGGTCCATGATAACGGCTGATTTAAACTTTACCATCAACATAAGAGTTGTTGATAATTAAGTCTGTATTTTACATCTTCAATAATTATACCAATTGGGTACATATTTTGTGAGATACAATCCAAATACGTGAGTTGGGTCAAGCTGAGCGGAAGTTGTAATATAATTTTATTGTATCTCAATTTTTGGCCCATAACATGTTGGATTTGGCTTTTCAACTATTCTTCAAGTTTGTGTAAGATTGAGTCATATTACTTCAAGTTTAAGAATTTCTTCATTTCAATTTCTACATTGAGAGTTACGTCCATTTTACCTAAACTTGTGCAAATAACATTCATTAATCATAATTTAAGGAGAACACTTTATTTCAATACAAAAATACAAAAGTGCTAAAATTAGTGACATTAAATGGTGACTGAATCTCTTATTAGATATGCATTTTCATATGTTCATTAGCTCCATTTGAGACTGCAGCTTCCTTTGGGATATCTGCTCTTCTTGAAACAGCTACTCTCATTGGTGAGGGTCAGGGCAGCGCTCTTCTTCAAGCTTAGGCTACCTCTTTTCTCTCTAGTGAAGTTGCTGAAATCCCAGCTTTGTTGCTGCTGCTCTACCCACGATATTATTTGAAGCTGTTCTGGGTGACTTTGCTCAAGTTATTCCTCTTTCTGTTGATGTAGATCTAGGAAGTGTTAAATGATTGATCTGGAGTCCACTGACACTGCTCCTACTGCCTGAGTCGCTCTAGTTTTTTTTTTTTTTTGTGTATAGGCTAGTTCATGAACCTTTGTATTTTCTTCATTTTATAAATACAATTTTATATTTTATTTTTTTGTATGACCTGCTCTTTCTCTATATTTTGTCTTGGTGAGTATTGATGCAGACTTGTTCTCTTATAACATTAACTTGAAATATATAAAATTTAAATGAGATCTTGCTCGAGTCTTGGCAAGACAACTCATTTTAAGTGGCACAATGTAGACAAGCATCCTGTGAAAAAGGGAAATATTTCCAAACTTCAGAGACTAAGTGTAGTAACCAGTATCCACGACTGGTAAGAATAAGTATTTATATATGTATAAATATACGTATTTTATGTGTATGTTGGTGATACTTGAATTATATATTGTTATTAGTAATATTTTTATAGGTTAAGGATATACGATTAGTATTGGATTTATTTGTATGACTTTAGATTTATTTTAGGGACCAAATTGTTATACTTTAAAAGTTTTGGGGGCAAATTCGTAAATATCAAAAATTAGCCTCTTAGTATAAAAATACACTTTTGAACCCTAATTTACCATTTTTAGGTCGAGCTACCCATTTTAAGAGAGAGAAGAGAGAAATAGAGGAGAGAGAAAGAGAAGAAGAAGAAGAAAAAGAAGAAGAAATTGGAATTTTGGATCTTTAGAGGTATATCACAACTAATTATCAATTTATTGGTGTTAATTAAGTTAATTTATTTAAGTTTTGATTTTTGGAAATATGTATAATTGAGGATTTGATGTGTATTTCGTTTGATATTGTGAGAATTGATGATGATTTATAAGATAGCTTGATAAATCATGATGAATTGTGGAATTTCTGCTTGATAGTCTCTTGATCCAGGAATTTTATAAATTTTTGTAATTCGATTCTGGTTTTGAATTTTGAGTATATGAAATTAAACAGGTTTAGGATCATCTTAGACTTTGAATCTATTCAAAATTCTGGAAATTGAATTTGTTGTGAATTTACCAAAATGACCCTGAAATTCTGGAAATTTCCTGTGTAAACAGTATAATACAGTGGAAAATAATTTTTGACCTACTGAATGATCTTTAAAAATTACGAATTTATGGAATATGATAAGTTTATATGTCTAATGTGATATACTCAGAAATGAGAATTTAGATCAATGTGGTTGAAGTGTTATGATTTTCTAAAGTGTATCAGCTCATTACAGTATTTGATTAACAAGTTTTTAAAGCTAGAGAATAAAATAGTTTTAAAATACTTTTGGCAGTTATTTTGAAGTAAAATATTTATCATGAATTGGAATATGTGTCAAGAGTATTTCTGTGGTAGTTTTACAATTTTTGAGTTAGTATATGATTTTATAAAATTAAGAGATTTAATACTGTTCAGTAAGTATCTTGATCCTGTCAGGTTAGTAGTTTGGATTCGATGATGTGTATGGAATGGATTGTGTAGGAATTTTGATAAAATATTCATATATAAGAAGGATATATGAGTCAAGAATGGTATATTTTGATTTTGGAGTAATTGGACATCATTTGATGTATTAGAAAATTTTGTTAAGTGTAAGTGGTCAGAATGATAGGTTTTGAGAAACCAAGTATTTAGACCAATTTGATGTGATAAATGCATTGTGTATAATTTTGTAAGGTATTTAAAGTATTTTGTGTGAATTGTGAGGCTTATGAAAGGATTAATCTCCATTGATAGGTTAAGGAGATTTAAGCCTTGTAGCTGAAAGTGTTAAGAGGTAAGTATACTAGACTTTTTACTGAAATCACAATAAACGTAGTAATTGTTTTGTATGATTTTGTAAATATGGTTAGGAATATGTTTATGTTATGTCAAAGTATATTTTGATATGAAATGTAAAGATATGTATTTATGAATGTGAGCATGGACATACATGTGTTTTTGAAAGTGAGCTTTCAAAATAAGATATGTTTAACAAAGAAAGCTTTTGAAGTGTAATATGTCCATGAGAAATATTTTGTGTTTTGAGGGTACTTGAACTCACTGTTAACTTAGTAGGCATTTTATGTGATTTGTGGAGCTTTTATGTGTGGCATTTCCTTCGAGATTGGTATATGTTATGTGTTCCGTATGTAGGGAAGATCCTATTGGTACCTAAAGGAAGAGTGAGTCATCACATTCGTGTGGTGGCGTATTGGTGCATGTGAGAGGACTCACCGATGATCAGGGTGAGGGTTTGGCTTTTACCTTCGGGCATAAGCATTATATATGTGTAATTTAAAGGCCTCACTTGTACTATTCCTCTCATACGGTATGTCACCTACGAGTGACATTTGGCTCATTATGTGATATGTGATATGTAAGTCCTACTAAGTAGTAGTTGAGTGATGGTATTCCTATTATGTGTTTTGAAAGAATGTGTAAGCGCTTACATGATATGTGATTTGATAAGATTATGATTTTGATTGATCACAGCATATCATACATATGCATTGTGTACATATATGTATTTGTATTTGAGATATGAAAAACTAGTATGCTTACTGAGTTTTATACTCATTATAGTTTATGGTGATTTCAGGTAAATAAGGTGCATGTGTGCTTAGCGGATTTGGCAAGGCTTCTGCTGTTTCTTGGGTTCCCTAAGTTGCTAAGTTACTGAGTGTTTCATTTGGGGACGCGTGGGATATGATATTTAATTTGTCCCTATTGAATAAATACTTATGTATTATTTCATTGTGTGTGGATTGGATTTGGTTTAAGTTTTATAAAGTGTGGTTATTGGATGATTTTAAGTAAGAATTTGCAATGGATATATTATGGGCTCCCGGTAACAAAGTTGCTACTGGTGACGTAGTAGAGTGTTAATCTCTGAGAAAACTCTACGTATCTCCGGTTTAATAATTGTCCCAGTCATAATTCAATTACTATAATTCTGAAAGAAATTGAAATGAATGTTTAAATATTGTCAAGAGAAGTTTATATTTATATGTTAGGTTATGGTTGATTTTAGTGTTGAACTTACTAGCAACTTGCTAAGGATTCCTGTGTTGAATGAAAGTTGAAAATTTTGTGTAATATTATTTATGAGTGCACATGCAGTGAATGAATGTAAGTGATGTCGTGTGTCGGATCTTTTGGGTCTGGGGCGTGACACTAAGTATAAAAGCTTGCTCAAATAGATAAAATGATTTATAATTACCCTTAAAGTAGTATGTCGATCCACTATTATTAGGTCAACTAGAATGATGCTTGAGTGGATTAATTATTAATTATTGAATAAGCCAAGTAGTAAATCAAAAGAAATATGTTTAGCTAATCAAGCAAGAAATATGTCAAGCCGGTCAAGTAATGTTATGTAAATAATCATACCAAAGAAGTGGTGTTGAGCCGATAAAGTAATATTAACATGTAAATAATCATACGAATGAAGTGGTGTTGAGTCGATTAAGTAATATTACAAGTAAATAATCATACTAATAAAGTGGTGTTAAGTCAATCAAGTAATATTAACATGTAAATAATTATACTTATATGTTGAGCTGACTTGCAAAGATTAACCTTAGTAGTATGCTGGTTGCATCTTGAATCATCTTGTTTTATAATTTGTGGAGACATGTTGAGCTTTATAACATGCTTCTGGTTAACCCCTTGAGTGTCGCACCTCTGAGGGTTTACCTCTAAGAGCATTACCCCACTTGGCTGATGGTTCTAGGTAACTTCTTGAGTGTCGTACCCCTATAGAGTATATCATTAAGGGCGTTGCACTTTAAATTCTTAGACAACCCTTTGAGTGTCGCACCTCTGATAGTTTACATCTAAGAGCATTACCGCACTCAGCTGATGGTTTTGGGTAACTACTTGAGTGTCGTTCCCCTACAGAGTATACCTCTAACAATGTTACTCTTTAAATTTTAGACAACCCTTTGAGTGTCACACCTCTAAGGGTTTACCTCTAAAAGCGTCACCCAGCTCGGTTGATGGTTCTGGGTAACCCTTTGAGTGTCGCACCCTTATAGAGTATACCTCTAAAAATGTTGCTCTTTAATTTTCTAAACAACCCCTTGAGTGTCACATCTAAGGGTTTACCTCTAAGAGTGTTACTTGACTCGATTGATGGTTCTAAGTAACCTCTTAGAGTGTTACACCCCTACAGAGCATACCTCTAAGGGTGTTTCTCTTCAAATTCTTAGACAACCCCTTGAGTGTCACACCTTTGAGAGTTTACCTTTAAGAGCATTACCCAACATGGCAGATGGTTCTAGGTAACCTCTTCTAGTGTCGCACTCTCACAGAGTATACCTCTAAAGACGTTACTCTTCTTTGGTTTTCCATTTATTGGGAAGTATGGGTAGCCGTTTAAGTCAAATTGCGAGCAGTCATTCATTTAGGCAGATATGCGAGGAAATAATAATCTTTATTAAAAACGCTTTTGTTGATATGTGACAAATATAAAAAATTTAACTTTCACAAAAATAACATAATTCTATAGGTAAAAATTGTTCAACTTTCCCTAGATTCTCACTACTTGCCTGTTAGCTTCTTTATTGGTTCCGAAAATTCTTTGTCTTTTCTTTATGGCTCTATGGTGGTTATGCAGATGGTTTTCTTTACCGATACAGCGTAACGACTTCTAGCTATCTTCTAATCTTCTACTACTACCCTTATTCCTTCTCCAAATAAGAACTTGAGTTTCAAGTAATGTATGGACATGGCTGCATTAGTATTCCTCGCCAATGGTCACCCAAGTAGGATTTTGTAAGGGAATGGCTAGTCGACCACTATGAACTTGATCATAATTATTTTCTCTTATGGCTTCTATCCCATAGTTAGGGGCAGGGTACTATCCTGATTGGCATTATATATCTTTCTCTGAACCCTTACAAGGGGGTTTAGATTTTTTTATATATGCAAGTTCTTTATTTTTAGTTTGTCCAGGTTGTCTTTAAAAATTATGTTAACCGAACTACTTGAGTCAAAGAATACCTTGTTTACCTCTAACCCAGCAACCTTGTTAGCTATCACAAATGTGTCATCATAGGGGTAGCTTACTCCCCGGGCATCTTTCTCTGTGAACATGATAAAAAATTCTTGTTATAATCTCGGTCTTTTGTTTATGAACATATTGTACATAACCTGATGCCCTATTATAGAATAGCATGAATAATATTTTCTTTATTGGTTGGAGTCACTGGCCAACATTGGTCCTCCAAAGAAAATCATTGTGGCATTAGGGTTTAACCTGCTTGGACAATCAGTGAGTGGTTGCGCTGTCTATCCACTCAGAACTCTGCTAGATAGTTGTTCCTCATCAAAGCGTCCATTTGCTTTTTTAACTCTAGACATTCTCCTGTGGCATACTCTAGACTGTGGTGGAACTCACACCATCTTCTTAGGTTTGTTCGTTGTTTTGGTTCTTTACCTCTATTAAAGGCTTTCTTGAGTAAGCCTCTATCCTTAATGGCTTCATAGACATCTTTTAATGAAACATCTAAGGGAAGGAAATTTATAATATATGCTATCTTTCTTTCTTCTATAGGGTACTTCTTAGGATTTCTGGGACTCCTAGGCTGTTAGAAATGATTATCATTGGGTTGGTATCTATTCAGCTTATCGTTCCTCAAAGTAGGAGGTATATTGCACCTGTTCATATTTTTCGTCCTTTGCTAAAGTCGGTGCTTATTGTCCACTCTTTGGTACTTTGAGGGTGGTAGCGACCTTCTCATTCTTCCACTATATCTCTCACTTTCTTTCATGTGAATTTGACCCTGCGTAAATTCTGTGGTTGATCTCTTTGCATCCTCTTCTTCTTCTATGACAATGTACTTGGATGACTTATTGTACGCTGCCGTATAGCTAAGAATATTATTTTCTGGCAGGTAATACTAGAACTTGTTCAGTTTTAATATCGACCAGAGTGCTTCTAAAGCTATTGGTTGATCAAATCCATCTAATGCGATCACCTCCTTATGGACACATTCGGACGTAGTCTTTTAAGCTCTTATTCCTTCCCTGCTTGTCTTGCTTAAGGTCATTAGTGTTCTTTACCATCTCACAAGAACCCCAAAAATGTTGAGCAAACTTTTCTATAAGCTCATACTAAGAGAAAATACTATGCTACTTTAACCCTATATACGAGAGAAGAGCTGAATCCTTGAGACTTATATGAAAAATTCTGCACATCTGGTCTTGCCAGAGCCTTACTATTGAGAATAGATCAGTTACTTAATCCACATAATAGTTAGGGTCAGTGACTCATCCGTTTAACAGTTTGAATTTGCTTGGTAAACTTTATGTCCCTCAACTCATCTATTAACGGTGATTTCCTCTCGCTTTCAGTTTTCTTTGGGGGAGGTTGTTCTTTTTTTTTTCTCTCTTTTTCTTCTAAGAGATTTTTCAACATCTATTCCAAATTACTAACCTTATCCTTTATGGGCTGCTTGGTATTAGGCTGTTTAGAATGTCGGCCATACTACTTGATCAGAGTCTCTGACTCGTGACACCTTTTGTTCAGGAGGCATTTGACTGTGCCTTACCACATCTTCCAAGTCATACAGGGTTTCTAACCTTCCCCTCCCATCCAATCTGTTTTGAATCTGAACTTCTATGGCCTGGGGGTTTTTCCTTTCATTATTTCTTACTTCTCATTCTTCTCTTTTTCTATTTTTGATTAACTCCACCATAAGTTGCCTTAATTCTTCTCTTTCTTCCCTTAACGTTCGTAACTTATTCTGAATTTCTGTCGACAATGAAGTTTTTAGAGGGTTTGCCGAGTTTGCTGAATGGATTCCTCGGCCTTTGTTTCTACCCAAATTGATTGCCTATTGTCTTGTTGGAGGATTTTGGCTAGTGGACGAGTGTTATGCCATTTCAAATGCTTGATTATAAGCCTGTGACAAAGCTTTTGTCTCAATTTCCATAGTCGGTACCACAAACTATTAAAAACAATGTCTTTCAGACCAATGAGCTTTAATTTTATTTGGTTGTAAGAATTGAAACCTTGAGCCTTATTTGTTGGGCTCGTAACTTTGAGATCACTGGGTTTCTGATTGCTGTGATACCTGCAAGCATAAAGAAAAAACTGTCGTTCAGACTTTGCGGGGGGTAGTTCTAGTAAAACCTCTCTGATGCTTATGTCAGGTGTCTTGTTTATGAGAGAGAGGTTGAAGAAAAAAGTAAAGAGTTCTGAGATAAGAAGTTGTCAGTTCAAGATTTAAAATTTAGATTTCGAATCCTCTGTTTGAGTCGTTTACCTCTCTTTATATAGCATCGGTTTTCTTAGGGTTTTGTACTTATCTTTGCCGAATTTATGGTTATTTTGGGTAATCTTCTAATTCTTTGGCATGATTTGAGGATATACTCTAAACTAGTGTGGTTTTATCTCCAAAATAGCACTGATTTCCTCTTTAGATAATTTGCCTTATCTAGTTTGCCTTGTATTTTTCTTTTAAGTCGTTAAGTACTGTTCGATTCTTGGGCTTGTGCAGATTTGGAGACCATGTAGAAGCAGGTCGATAAATTTGTCGCGCTAGTCTTCTTACGATATACTATTATAGTGGTTGGTTTAGGTCTTTACTTGGTATGCTGGGTAGGTCCTGGACAAGTCGCTGTGCATTGATCAGTAGTTATATGAATGGCTTTGGTAGAGTTTGTGTTGATCTGAGCTGGTCAGTCTTATTTGAGTCATTTAGTCTGATAAAACAGTAGGTCATATGCCTTTGCTCATTTAGATGATACTTGATCGATTTGCTCTTATTGTCCAAGGCTCTTAATCTTTTAAGTCTTTGGGCTGGCCCCTAACTAAGCCTAATTTGTGGTAGATATCTGAGCTTCTGGGTATTGGGTCATTTGAAGAATTTCATAGAGGAATAATTAATATTATTGATTTTTTAAGAAAAAATTTGAAAATTTTAAAAGTACTTTTTATAATGTAAATTAAGTATAAAAATCAAGTTATTTGTTTTTTTTTGAAAAAGTACTGAATTGCATGGGAAATTGTGTTTTTGTTTGTTGTGTAGGTGTAAAGTAGTCATTTCATTATTTGTTTAAAATTAAAAGGGAAATTTAGTCTTTTCACACAATTTTGTTAATTTTAATGGAATATTCTCTAATGATTGGATATTATTGTCTTTTTTTTAAACCAATGAGTATTACTGAAATTAGGCAATATCTTGAGGGAAAATTATTGCCTATTTTTTTAAAAT
Source organism: Ailanthus altissimus (assembly GCA_946807835.1). Taxonomy (NCBI): domain Eukaryota; kingdom Viridiplantae; phylum Streptophyta; class Magnoliopsida; order Sapindales; family Simaroubaceae; genus Ailanthus; species Ailanthus altissimus. The sequence goes on from OX327684.1 coordinate 16,413,201, forward strand.
AATGAGTATTATTGAAATTAAATAATACATTGAAAGTATTTACGATAATATCTCATTTTCATATACTATGAGAGGGAGTGCAAGAGTAATTTTGAGAATAAAGAAGACTCCTCGTATCCCAACCAACATGTTTCTATATTTCAACCATGTGATTATTTTGTATAAAAATATCTTTAATCCTTATTAAAATAATTAAAATACTATTGAATTATTAAGTTAAGTATACTTACATTGTAATGGTTTAAATTAATTTAATGTAAGAAAAAAATTTAACACATTTAGAAAGACAAGGAATCATTTAAAAAAAAGTTATATATAATCTTTAAAATTTAAAAAAAAAAATGAAGTTGTTAAAATTAGTTAAATGCAATATTTGTACATAATAAGAGAGGAATACATTAATACAAGAAAGAAAAATGAGTTGGATAAGATAAAAAAGATATATAAAAGATGAAAGAGAAAATAATACTACTATTATTATAATGGAGTTCATTAGTAGTTGAATAATTTTTAAAAATATAATAATTACACCTAAGCGCTCTCTCTCTCTCTCTCTTATATATATATATATATGGATTATTTTACAATACTGAAATTTTTTTAAAGTATTAATAATAGAATAATTTATAGCCATTAGATTAATAGTTGAAAATCATGACCCTTAATTCCCTTATTAAAAGATTAACCTGCTACTTAAGTGACATGTCACCTTTAAATACTATTCAAGCATAAGGTTATTTCTTTTACGAATATTATGTTTTATTTATCATTCTTAGGTGATATATAATATTAATGTGAATATACAAGTTCAATGTTGATTTATAAATTTGATATTCTATTTACAAGATTTAGTTTAATTTACAAGTAAAACAAATTATATACAAGGTTGATATTGATTTATAAACATATGTTAAATTTACACATGGTATGTGTAGTTTACAAATTTATGTATACTTTTACATTATTGTGTTGATTTATAATTTTTTTATTTTAAATTATTTTTAAAATATTATTTTTCATTTACTATTTATTAGTTATAAATACATTTTTTACATGAATTTACAAGTTCAATTTTGATTTATAAATTTTACATTATATTTACAAGATTTAGTTTAATTTACAAGTTTAAAATATTATTTACAAGTTCGATATTAATTTATAAATATTATGTTAAATTTACATATCGTGTGTGTAATTTACAAAATTTATGTCTGCTTTTACATATTTGTGTTCATTTATAATTTTTTTATACTTATATTAAATTCTTTTACGAGTATTATGTTTCATTTACCATTATTTATTAATATATATAATTTTTATATGAATATATAAGTTTAGTGTTGATTTACAAATTTTACATTATATTTATAAGATTTAGTTTAATTTACAAGTAAAAAGTATCATATATAAGTTTGATATTGATTTATAAATGTTATGTTAAATTTATATTCATATATGTAGTTTATAAAATTTATGTCTACATTTGCATATTTGTGTTGATTTATAATTTTTTTACTTAATTTAATTTGTTTTTATGAATATTATGTTTCATTTACCATTTTTTTAGTGATATATATAATTTTTACGTGAATATATAAGTTCAATGTTAATTTATAAATTTTACTTTATATTTATAAGATTTAGTTTAATTTACAAGTAAAAAGTATCATATACTAGTTTAATATTGATTTAGAAATGTTATGCTAAATTTACACGTCATATTTGTAGTTTGCGTAGTTGATTACTTAATTATTAGCTTTTGATATAAATTATTAATTTTTTAATTCGTAGTCCACAAATACTACAATTTATTTATATGATTTTAAAATACAATTGAATTGTTATGTTTAAATATATAGGTGCAATGTTAATTATCAATTTTTCTATTGCAATTATAAGTTTTAACACCGTTTAAACTATAATTGAGGTGATCTTTTATTTGAAAATCAAGGTTTATGTCCTTTTTGAATAAATAGACAAATGCACTACCGACCAATGAAATTATCATAGAATGTATTTACAAGCATTACAAAGATAATAATGTTTATACTAGTTTTATATTTAGTATTTATTTAAAAAAATTTATATTACAAAATATATCTTTTAGCATTTGTTTTACTTTTATAATATTGTGATTCTAGTGGTTAATTTAAAGAATGTTAATTAATGGTTTACTTGTAAGACAAAATACAAAATATTTAATTATGTTAAAAAATTTGACTGACCTTGATTATAGAGAACAACAAAAGTAGTAATTATTCAGTTTGATTTGGATTTAAAATTCTTATAGTACCTTTAAAATGAACAATTTTATCAACATCCAACTTCCTAAGTAATAATTTGTTTTTTTTTTTATACAAATGAGTTGTTTTTTTTTTATACAAATGAGTTATTGAGATCAAAATAATAAAACTTTTGTCATTCCATAGTTTTGGAAGTGATTTGTATATTTTAACAAATTAATATTTAACTTCTATCTTACCAAAGAAAATTAAATTAAATTAAATTGTAAATATTTTAAATATAATAAGTTTTTTTATTGCTACTTACTACCTTCATATTAGTGCAGTTAAGTTACACGTTATATAGATATGAATCCAAGTTATGTATAAATAGTCATTCATATTTAAATTGTTATATTTTCTTTAATTTGCGCATAAGAATTTTAATCTCACTTCCTATTTAGAAATTTCATTAATTCTATGGTAAATAATAAATAGATAATACATTCATTTAGTCTATAACTTTATCTACATTTAATTTTTTTTAAAAATAATTCAATACATAATAATTAGTGTTGTATCCAAGAGTTAATATTAATAACAATTTCTACATAATTTTGTTGTAAAAATTAATATCTTTACATAATAAATATAAATTTCATATGCAAATATTAAATGCTTAAACAAGATGCTAATGATAGTATATTTATTAAAACAAGAGTTAATAAAGTAAGAATTAACCACAATTAAAATTATTATTCTAATTAGATGATCAATTCATCTTAATCGAACCTATGCATTATGATGTTATTTTGAAGTGTCATAAACCACATTGGTTAAAACATATAATATTATCAACTAATTGTATATTTTATTTGATTTTTAGCATACTATATTACTAATCGAAAGACTATTATTCAAAAGAATATAATCAATTACCATAGTGGTAGTATATATTTTCAAATATCTCCATTAATAAACTTAAATTTATTAGAATATAAAAATTAAAAAGTTAGATAAAATGATTTGCTAAAGTGTTATATATTAATTTTGTATATAAAGAAATTTTTTATTTTCTTAATGTGCATAAATTTTATAAGTTGAATACGACATATAAATTTTATGAGTTAATAAATCAATATACTTTTTTTTTAGTTAAAAACAACTTCATTTTGTATGATAAATTAATATGAAGTGATGAAATTCACAATTTTATTAAATTATTTTTATTTTTTTATATTGAGTAATGTTGTTTTTATTTACTTTGTATCCCAAATTAGTATCTTTATTATGAAATAACATTCATTGATAGATATAATTATAATGTCGCATTATTAATCAATTAAAAAATTTATAAATGATAGTATAGGACACTTTTTCATTACTTTTTTTTTTGTATTATATATTTTTCACTTTTTTTTTTAAATTGCAATTCGATATGGCCCATACCCATAATGGCGCTCTTTCAATTTATTAAATTAAAAAATAATTTAATTGAAAGACTAAATATGTGAAATTTAGAAATATGTAAAAACAAATGTAAAATAGCTAAATATTTTTAACTTTAAATTTGCCATTTTGCAATTTAATTTAAAATATTTTTTAAAAAAACAAAGCCGGATATTAATTTTATCTAGTGGTCTACAACACTTGCAATATTCTTTTTAAAATTTGTTTAACCGTATTGCTAATAAGTTAACAAAATCTATAAAATAATTGAATTTCTAAAATAATAAATTAAATCTATATAGAATCAATAGAAACTTGATTTATTAATGTACTTGACTTCAGTATAATTTAGGGGCAAACACAATGAAGTCTTTTGATCACTATAATTAATTGATTGTAGGATAATAGTATTAAATAATTTTTCGTCATAAAATAATCGTAATAAATATTTTTATGTTGGTTATTATTATTTTTAAAATTGTAAATAAGGCATATAATTTTATTTTTATGTAATATAAATTATTTTACAAATATTATGTGTCATTTACCAGTTTTTAAATTTCACCTAATAAATTCATTCCAAAATTTGTATATTTTGTTTGTATTCTATTGTCAGATAATCTCAATGTAATTTTTTTTTTAACATTAGGATTAACCTAGATATGGATGAATTTTACATTAAGTCCAGGCTAAGACACAGCAAGATATGCATTTTTTAGCCTCCACTGGACAGTATAAGTTTATAACATGTGGTGCACTAATGATATAGCCTCAGAAATAGTGGTTCCAAGTAACTTCCAGCATGCACCAATGCCTTCCAATCCAATGCTTATCAAATTGGTTTTAATTTAAATCTTTAATATGAATTCATCGAAGAATCAAACTGCAATAGGAATGTGGAGTTGTTGCGATGGACTAATGCAAAAATTGAGTACTTGTGTGAATAATGTTGAGAATGTTTTTGGTGCATTTTAAGCTGAAATAAAACAACTTTTTCTTATACTACATTGATTTTTTCTTATACTACATTGATTTAGTAATTGTTTAGCAATATTAAAGAATAATTATGAAATAATTCTTTTATATCCTCCTACTATATATATATATGTTATTAATGTAAAATATTATTTTCATATGTATGTTACTTTCCTATTATGTAATAAGGTTACAGTCTATTTAAAGGCTCTATTATACAGCTTTATTTTTCACAGTGAAATATATTATCTTTATATTTTTAATATAGTATCAAAGCTTTAGTTTTTTTACTGTCATTTTGTTTAGTTAGAGATTTGTCGGAATTTTTTCAAAATCCGACGAAATCTATCGAAATTTTTTGAAAAGTTGCCGAAAAATTTCAAAATCTTGCTGTTTTAGCCACCACCCATCTCCAATTACTCAGAATCCTCCAGCCGTTTCAACGTTGTCGACAACGCGCCGATCCGAGGTCAAAAACCGCTAGACGTACCGCCAGAAAGTCACTGCCGCCGCCCACTGTCACTTCAGATCCCGGTCGTTCTACGGCGCCGTGACGGACACCGCCCACACCAAACGAATCCCCCATCACCGGCCGTTCAGTGCCGCTGATGACGTGCCAATCCGAGATCGAAAACTGCCAGATGCGCCGCCGAAACTTTGCTGCCGCCAATTACTTTAACTTCAGATCCCGGCCGTTATACAGCGGCGTGACCGACACTGCCTAGACCAAAATACTCCTCAGTCACCGGCCGTTCAAACGCCGCTGAGTTTACCACAATCGGAGGTCGGAGCAAGCCGGACGCGCCCTCTGAAGTTTTCTGGTTTCTGTTAAGGGTCTGTTTGCAAACTTTTTAGTATTTCCAAGTCAGATCGTAATTTTCTATTCTTTTGGGTCTTTTTTATAATTTCCAAAATTTTTAAGGTAATTTTGTAATTATAGTATTTTAAGGGGTCATTTTATAATTTTTAGAAAAAAATTAAGAGCTATTTTGCAATTATTATATTTTAAAGGGTTATTTTATAATTATTAAAAGTTGGAGGGTTTACTTGTAATTAATACAAGTTTAGTATTAAAAAAAAAAGAGTTTTTTTTTTGTTTTTTCTTGTTTTGAAATTTATGGATAAATGTAGTACTTCTGCCGGTTCTACTCTATTTCAGCCATGTCACATATCTGGAACATCTCAAGGTGCGACTTTTATAGGAGCTGCTGTTACTATTGCACAGGATAGTGTGGATCGTTCCCTTAACCTTGAATCTTTACTCCGTTTACTCCTCTTTTCTAGTAAACCCTTAATTTTTGATTCTTTCAATATTTCAGGTAATTCTTCTTGGTATTTTGACTCTGCATGTTGTAATCACATGACTTCTGATCCTACAATTTTCTCTTCTAAAACTCTTAATTCCTATTTACCATCTATTCAAACTGCTAATGGTTCTCTCATAAAAGTTAACTATGTTGGTCACGTGTCTTGCCTTAATCTTTCTGTATCTGACACCTTTTTTATTTCTAACCTTACCTTAAATCTTTTGTCTGTTGGTCAATTATGCGAACTTGGTCTTAATGTTTTGTTTACTGCTTTTGATTGTTGTATGTAGGATCTAAAGACCGGTCGGACGCTTGGGACAAGCCGTAAGGTTAGACGTCTGTATGAACTCATCTCTTTAGATTTATCCTTTCTATATCCTTCGTCTGCAGCATCTACCTATTCGGTACCTTTGTTACATCTTTGGCATTCTCGTTTGGGTCATGCGTCAATCAATCGCATCCGATCTCTAGTATCCAGTGGTCACTTAGGTATTGTTTCTAATAATAAAGATGATTGCCTTACATGTTATTTAGCTAAACAACCAGCCTTACCTTTTGATAATAGTACTACTGTCTCTCATGCTCCACTTGATCTTATACATTCTGATATATGGGGTCCTTCTCCAAATCCTACAATGGGAGGATCCAAATATTTTGTGATCTTCGTTGATGACTATTCTTGGTATGCTTGGTTGTTCCTTATGAAACAACGATCTGAATTTACTAAAATTTACCGAGACTTTGCTCAGATGGTTAAAACTCAGTTCTCGTGTCTTATTAAGGTTTTTTGCACTGATAATGCTATGGAGTATAGAGATTCTGATTTGTTAAATCTTTTACAGGAACACGGTACTATATGTCAAAGGTCTTGTCCTGGTACATCTCAGCAAAATGGGAAAGCTGACGTAAACACAAACACATTTTAGATACTACTCGTACTCTTCTTATCTCTTCCTTATGTCCTGAACTTTTTTAAGGAGAAACTGCTTTAACCGCTGTCTTTACCATTAATCGTATTCCTTCTCCTATTATAGAGAACAAGTCACCTTATGAGCGTCTTTATGGAACTCCACCTAATTACAAACTCCTCAAAGTATTTGGTTGTGTTTGTTTTGTTCTACTTCAAAAACATGAGCATACTAAACTCGAGCCACGTACTCGATTATGTTACTTCTTAGGATATGGGATAGAACATAAAGGTTATAGGTGTTGGGATCCTATATCTAACCGTCTTCGTGTTTCTCGTCATGTAGTCTTTCTCGAGCATACAATGTTTTCCTCTGTATCTAACTTTAAATCTGTGTCTCCTCCTATGTCACAATTTTTTACAGATAATTCTGTTGATCTTTTTCCCGATACTTTACCTACAGATATTTCTTCTGAGTTTCATACAGGTGAATCTGCTGAAACGATGCCTGCTTCTGAGCCTCCTACCTCGTCTGAAGGATCTGCTCTCAACATCCCTGAGACCTCCTCTATACCCTTTCTTCGTCGTTCATCTCGGGTAAGAGAAATTTCTGTTAAACTTCGTGATTATCACTGTTTCTCTACTACCTTTTCTTTATATAAGCCTCAATCATATTCCAAGGCTAGTTCTAATCCTGTTTGCCAGCAAGCAATGACAGAAGAATTACAGGCCCTTGAGAAGTCGCATACTTGGGATTTTGTTCTTCTTCCTTCTAATAAAACTGCCATTGGATGCAAATAGGTGTACAAGATTAAGACTAAATCTGATGGATCTATTGAGCATTATAAAGGCTGCCTGGTTGCCAAGGCTTTACCCAAGAATATGGAATAGATTATGAAGAAACTTTTGCCCCAGTTACTAGACTTACTTCTGTTCGAAGTTTATTAGTTGTTGCTGCAGTTCGTGATTGGACATTATTTCAGATGGATGTCAAAAATGCTTTCCTCAATGGTGATCTCACTGAAGAAGTATATATGAAGCCTCCTCCCGGCTATCCACATCCTCCAGGCAAAGTCTGTAAACTTCGTCGTGCTTTGTATGGTCTTAAACAAGTTCCTCGTGCATGGTTTGCAAAGTTTAGTGGGACTATTCTTCAGCATGGTTTTTAGTCTAGTCCCTACGACTCAACTCTTTTTGTCCGCAAGACAGCACAAGGTTGTGTTCTCCTACTTATCTATGTTGATGATATGATTATCACGGGTAATGATCTTCTTGGTATTTCCACTCTCAAGAACTTTCTTCAGCAACACTTTGAGATGAAAGATCTTGGCAACCTTAGTTATTTCCTTGGCCTTGAAGTACTATCTGACTCTACAGGGTATTATCTTTCTCAAGCTAAATATGCATCTGATCTACTTACTAAAGCTGGGTTGACAGATAGTAAGACTGCCTCCACTCTTCTAGAGCCTAATGCCAAACTCCGATCCTCTGATGGTACTCTTCTAAGTGATGCTACCCTTTATCGTCAATTGGTTGGTAGTTTGGTCTACCTTACAGTTATTCGCCTAGACATTGCTCATGTTGTTCATATTGTGAGTCAGTTTATGGCCACTCCTTGTACCTCTCATTATGCAGCAGTTCTTCATATCTTACGTTATCTCAAAGGTACACTTTTTCACGGTCTTCATTTTTCGGCTCACTCTCCTCTTGTGTTACAAGCTTATGCTGATGCGGATTGGGCGGGTGATCTTACGGATCGTAGATCAACTACTGGCTTTTGTCTTTTCTTGGGTGATTCTCTTCTTTCACAAAAAAGTAAGAAACAGACTGTTGTTGCTTGCTCGAGTACTGAAGCTAAATACCGTGCTCTTGCAGATACTACTCAAGAAATTATCTGGCTCCGTTGGCTTCTTGAAGATATGAGTATTTCTTATACTGGAGCTACACCTCTTTACTGTAACAATCAAAGTGCTATCCAAATTGCCCACAATAATGTGTTTCATGAGCGGACTAAACATATTGAAACAGATTGTCACTTTGTTCGGTAACACGTTTCTCAAGGCACTATCATGCTCCACTCCATCTCATCTAAGGAGCAACCTACTGATATTTTTACCAAATCTCTTCTTCCGCACCGTTTTCATGCTTTAGTCTCTAAACTCAAACTTACTTCTATTGCGCCATCTTGAATTTGAGGGGGGGTATTAAAGAATAATTCTGAAATTATTCTGGAATAATTCTGAAATTATTCTGGAATAATTCTGAAATTATTCTGGAATAATTCTGAAATTATTCTGGAATAATTCATTTATACTCTCCTATCATATATACATGTTATTAATGTAAAATATTATTTTCATATGTATATTATTTTTCTATTATGTAATAAGATTACAGGCTATATAAAAGCTCTATTGTACAACTTTATTTTTCACAATGAAATATATTCTTTTTACATTTCTAACAAGCAAGTTGTCTTCTTGTAGAACTAGTGCTTGTATCCTTAGTTTTCTTTTAGTGTGACAGTAAAAATATGTTTGTTTCCTAAAAAGTTTCTCCAGAACAATTACTATCAATCGCTATGTATTATTGTGGCAGTTTTGGGGAGTGGTCTTCCTTTTAAATTTTCACATTGATTACTTGATGCCTTTTTGTTCTATTTTTGCGTAATTTAGCATGCAGTCCACCCGATGCTGAAGCATTTGAAATTGGAAAGTACTGAAGCCTGAATGTTCATGTGAAAGATATTCTTATATTCAGGTTGCATCATAAGATGTTTGTCAAATTCATTGATACATGAAGGTGAGTTAATTTGTAGTTGCTAGGCATGTTATATGTTTAAGTTGCAAAGTTTTGTTAGAGGTGTTTGTTAATATAACTGAAAATTTCATTTTTTAGGTATTTGACATCATTGATTCATGGAGGTTCTTTTTTTTTTGTTGGTCAGACAGTGGGGCTATCTCTCCTGCAGTTAAATTACATTTAATATTCCCTAGGCAATCTATTCTGGATGGTTACATTAGTAGATTATTAATTTAGTAGTTTATTACTTGCTAAATAAAGTGCATTCATGAGCCATCTAATACGATCGCCGTTATTACTAAAATATTAATATGAACAAATAAACCAAATCTATATTTAAAATTAAATGTGTAAACCATGAAATTATTTAGCTCATATATTGTAATTCACACTTTAATCCAAACAGAAACACAACTTATAACAGTTTACTTCAATATCAGTGAGTATCTCATTAGGCTTTCAAAAGAACACGATTTAATACCTGAGATAAAATATTTGCAATGGTCGTTGGATAGAGGTTGTGAAGATTTGATAATCTGATGCAAGTCTGTATCTATATACATGAGCTCGTAAACCAAATAAACATCCCTGAAACTCAACCTATGAGTAGGCATCATGACATCCTTCACAGTAATCACATTCTCATGCCTAACATATCTAAGCAGAATCAATTCCTCAAAGTCCTAAGCGTATCAATTCGATTCTTCAAACACATTATTAGATAATGTGTTTAAAGATATGCATAACCTATAAAATGTATAAATTCAATTTATTAAAAAAAGAAAGACTTTATTAAAATTAGTTAAATATGATATATATATATATATATACACACAATAAAGGAAAAAAAATATTAATACGAGAAAAAAAGGAATTGAATGAAATTGAAAAGTGGAATAAAAGAGAAGAGAGAAATAATATTATTATAATTATGGTGGAGTTCATTAATAGCTAAATAACTTTTAAAAAATATAACAATTATATTTCAATTTTTATTTTAATCATTGAATAAAAAATGATTTAATGACTAAAAATTTATGTAAAAAAATTGTATAAAAAAAGTGTCATAGATCTTGCCATACATAAGGGCAAGATTCATGACACCTATTTTTATTGTAAAACTTTAACATATTTTTTTAACTTTTATATCATTTTTCATTCAATGGTTAATATTAAAATTGACGTGTAATTATTGTATTTTTAAAAGTTAATTAATAACTAATAGACCCTACAATAATAGTAATATATTATTTTCTCTCTTTTATTTCTTTTTTTTTTTATCTCATTCAATTCAATTTTTTCGCTCATATTAATACTTTTCTCCTTTATTGTGTATAAATATTATATTTAACTAATTTTAAGAAAGACTTTATATTTTTTTAGTAAATTAAATTTATACATTTTATAGATTATCTATATCTATAGTATATAATATTTGAATTTATGCTTACATGTCATTCTATTATTGTATGAATATTTTATTTTATAATATTTATACTGTACTTTTTATTAAATCGCTAATTTCATTAATTAAATGGTACAATATTTGTTACACTACAAATATTGTATGATCTGAAAGAGTTCAGATCTGACCTAAAAGAGTTTAGGCTAGCGTTAAGAGTTAGCAGATAACAATTATAATTGCTAACAGTTAGCACTATTAATAATTAATAGGTTATAAAAGTTAGTAAAATCTAAGAGTTAAGACCTTGTCTGTAACATGACATAGACCCGAGAGTACATCAATAATAACATAGTTGCATGGAGTTGTAATAGGTGCTAAGAAATATTATTATGCATATAAATTCTCAAACATAATGTTTCTGATCTAATTAACTGATGCGAGTCTGTCGGTGGAACCCTTTCTAATAGATTAGTGTATACTATACTTAGATGGTTTAGATGGTTGTTCTTAACTGACCATGGGCTTACTGGAAGTTCGTATAGCTTACAAGTTCAGTAAGGACTGAATACTGAATAGGCTCAACGAGGACCCTAATAGACATCCCATAAAGCTGTCAATGGTAGGTCCTCTCGAGTTGAGTAGTGTACGTGGTCTTTTGACCTGAGTACCACGGTGAACTTGTGAGTGATCCACCATACTTTGGTTCCATATATGTCAGAGACCTTTTATGGTCTGACAACTATGTATCGCTAGGTATAGTCTGATGCTCATGGAGTTTGGTGTACGTAAATTTAGAAACCGTTAGCTCACATGGGTGAGTTGTATATCTGGATGCTCTAAGACTGTATCTCAGAAAAACTTATGGCTATAAGCAACAAACCCAAGAAAGGAGTTTCCAATAAGGTCAAACAATATCGCAAAGGTGTTTATGTATATTATTTATCGAGATACATGTTTGGATATAAGTTCACAGATGAGTGTGTGAGGATTTGACAATGATGATCTATATCCCTGCTCCTCCAAGATATAAATGGCGGAAAGATATAAGTTCACGGAACAGTTCTATTTGAAAAATCAGGCGTAGACTTAGAGAGTCCATAATATGAAGTGTACTCGTTGTGAACTAGGGCAGCGCACTAGAATAAATAGTTCAATTCAGTAAATTCCAGCAGACCGAACATTTGCTTCAGCTTCTCTCGGGCCGTGCACGTGTCAAGACTTAAGAGTTAAGTATATCAATTAGTTAACAATAGTTTTTGACCAATAGAATGTTGACACGTGGTGTAATGTAGGTCTATTATTGTTTGGCTTAGAAATTACCAAAATGACCTTACTTATTGGACAAGCAAGATTATTATTTTATTCATTAAATTATTTATTGAATAAAATAATAATAATAATAATAATAATAATAATAATAATAATATATGATATTATTGTTGAATGAAAGTAAAACATTTATTATTTATAATATTATGCCTGTGTTTCATTTGTTTTAATATGACTAAAGTAACAAATGAAAAACAATGAAGCATAGCTTGTAAGAAGTGGGCCTAAACATATTATACAAGAAAAGAACATTGTTTCCTCTTCTCTTTTTGCAATTAGGCTAACACTCGTCCTCTATTTTTAAGCTTTAATTTATGATGAGCACTTGAAATTACATATTTAATAAGGGTTTTACAATATTATTTTGTATTACTAGTGTCTTTAACCTCTCTAACTTAAGTATGTTTATAATATTGTACCTAATTAGCTTTTAACTGTTTTGCGGTAGGTTTGGTAAAATGAGCATAACTTTCTACCTAAAGATCCAATTGGAGTAATTCTTGATCCTATAAAGATTTGACTCAATCTAACCTATTGTATTTTACAAAGTATTTGAAATTTGAGTGTTTAGAGGGTGAAAATGGCCTAGATCAGAACTGATCTGCAGTAGAGGCCTAGTTTGAACAGTCATCTGTATTTGGCCCATAACTATATAAATATGTATCTAATACATATGAGACAACTCAATTCAGAAAGATAAGAGACTTATCTACAACTTTGATGTTTTGAGTGATAGCTAATTAGGACCCCATCAATTATAAATTGGATAATCAAGTCGGTGCATTAATGACAATCAATGTAAATTATTTGCAACCATTCTTGACTTTTATCATTCAAGTGGTTTCCTCTTTATTTATCTCGATTTATCCATATTTTTCTATAAATAGGTAGCATGTTTATGCCCAAAGAATGTAATTAGAGAGCTAAATTTTAGTTCAAACACTTGTCTTTTGTATTATCTCTTTGCAATATTATTTCTCTTGCTTACTATTCTAAAGTCATGTTATCTCTTCTTCCATTTCTTTTATTTTTTTTTAGTTTTATTATGTCCAAGTAATTTTTTTTATGCTAAGGTAAAATGGTGAAACTCTTGATAAGATAATAAGATATACTTAATTCTTATTCATGAATTTAATGTTTCATTATTAAGTTATGCAAATTTATCTATGATGTATTTATTTTGTTTGTAATATTAATACTATTTCTTCTAAAGTGGTGTATCTTGATTTATTATAGATAATTTGTATAGTTGACACAATGAATTCTTGAAATCATTTATAAGATTTGGCGTATATACCCTTTCTTGTAAAGTGAGAGTTTTGATTTATTGTAGACAAATATAAAGATTGGCATAATAAATACTTGAACCTATTTATAAGATTTGGTGTATAATAACTAAAAGAAATAAATATTAGTTAATATATAAATGGTGATGAATTTTAATTGCTATATCTTCTAGTTAGAACCTCTTTTGTGTGTGGATTCCAATTGAGTTATAAAAAGAGTTAAATATATTATTACTTCTTATGCCAAGAGTGGATCCCCCTAATCTTAACTTTTATTTGAATTGGTTAATTGAATTAATATTTACAAATATCTTATACTGCATTAATTGTCTTTAAAGTATTTATAGTTTGTAATTTTAATTCTATTTTCTTGGTGATCGACTCTGTTCTCACCGAGTTATTTATTACTTTGACAATCCTACACTTAGGCATAAACTCCTATATTATGGATGTATCAATTTGTTTAATGTAAATATATCAAAGACAAATGCAAATGATCAAGTGAATGGTGGGATCATAATGTGTAATACAAGAAAGGAAATTGCTTACATTTAGTTACATAATTTGTTCAAGTGCATCCCTTTTATTTTTGTTTTCATTTTGTTTATTGTAAACAAATGAAATAAAAACAATAGAAAATGGGTGTGGCGAATGCTGCTATACCATGTGGGGGCTAATGTTTGATAATTTAAGGGAAAGCAAATGAAGCAAATAAAAAGACCAAAGTGTTGCTTATTTTGGATGATGAAAATTCGGCCAAGTTTAGAAGTGAAGAGAGAGATAAGTGTTTTCCTTTTCTTTCTAGAGTTAAAGGAATTGTGTAAGTATTGAACATCTTCTCTTCATCTATAAAAATGGCAAGACAATACAAGTCTATAACTTAAGGAATTAAGCATTAGTTTAAGAGTTAAACATAGGATTTAAGAGTTAAATCCTAGCTAGAAAAGAGGCTGTCATTCTAGACTTTCCAAGCTCACTGTGTTGGGAAACTAGAATTATGAATGGGTTACTTCATCGTGGTTCTCCGGTTTGACAAAAAACCAAAGGCTTGTCAAGGTAATAAATTATCAATCCCTATATAATTTACATTTATGAGATATATGTAAAACTTATTTGTGTTTATCATTAGAAAATTAGTATTTTGCTTTTCCGATGTGCTTATATGTATGTGATATATATGCAAATTCGAATAATAGACATAACCCCTCATGCATGCACTCTAAGTTTAAAATCACTCACAAAATGGTATTATAGCAATTTTTGGGTAGATTTGGGTGTAATAGAGTGTTGAAATTGTTATTGGTGATGTTCTAGTGCTGAAATGGTGCATTTGAAGTTGTATGAAATGAGTATACCAAAGTGGGGAGCTTCGGAGTACTACGCCGCTAGGGGCTACACCCCCGGTCCTACTGTACAGTGAACCCAACACCATAGCGCCGATAATACTCAGTTTTATTAATTTTAAATTGTTTAAAATATTAATTGTAATCATGTGGGGGTTTATGAGATACAATGATAAGATTTATTAGTTTGTATATAAACCGGGATCTTTTTTTGTGTTAGTAACCACAACGGGAGCCCTACTGGTGGGGGCTAGTTGTACTTACACAAAAATTAATGTCTGATTGAGAATTACCTCCTCATGAGATGGAGATTAAGTATTTGAATTAAAAATCTCTCTTAATCAAATTGAATAGCATCACATTATGAGATAATGTTATATGATGATCTGTCTTGTTAATACGGTGTTAGTTAGGTCATATCGGTATTTCCCAAGATTGCTATAGTGTGAGGGATTTAATCGGTATGACTTGAACTATACCGGTTAAACATGAGACTAGGTAAATATATATAAAATTATTGTCTTAGATCACTACAATGTGCGGGTAGTACCGGTAGTATATATTTAATAATTTACAAGTTAATCTGGAATACACTTACACTAGATTGTTATAGTGTATGGATAAGGCGTATTTAGGATCATGAGTAAGAGTTGTATAAGATGCAATTGACAAGAGTTATCCACCCGTTGGATTTACAAAAGCCTAGATCACTATAATGTGTGGCCTGAGTAAAATGCCAATGGGGTCTACTTCCCACTGTATTGTTTAAATAAGTTTAAACTGTCGTTATCTCATTTAGAGAGATTAAAGGGACTATCTAAAGCAGTTGAAGGATGTTTTAAATAAATATATATATTTTACCCATAATTAAAATATTTTATTAGTGGTTTAATATTTTAAATATCGACTGATAACTTCTTATTTTTGTCTTGTGAAGCTATAATGGCCTCCAGTAATCCCTTAGCACGCATACTAGACACGCACTAGTTCAAAGGTACTGATAACTTTTCTTATTGGTACATGAATCTCAGAATATTTCTAGATTTAAAAAATTTAGGATATATTATTGGCCAGAAAATGCCCTTGGGTATTTCTGAGGATGCCACCAAGAGAAAAAGGTGACATATAAAAAATGAAAGGATAGTGATTTAAAAGTTAAATCCTACATCCTCACCTTTATAGCCATTGAGCTACAACGGGAGCATGTTCGTATAGATAATTCTAGTAGCATTATGCTCCATCTGAAGGAGCACTTTAGTGACCAGCCTCAGGTCGAGATTTACAGGGTAGCCAAAGGTATCTTTCAGGCCAGACTTTCTAAGGGGAGCCCAGTAAGCCCTTATGTCCTAAAGATGGTTGGATTAATTGAGAGGCTTAAGAACATGGATATTTCTTTGAACAATAAATTGGGGAACAACTTAATTCTTCTGTCACTGCCTAGGTCATTTGAACAGTTAATCATAAACTTCAATATGTAAGGTTTGACCCCTACATACACTGATCTGCATAATATGCTCAAGATAGCTTAGGAAGACATAAGTAAAGGAGGCACGACCCTGTATGTCTAGAGTTCTTTATCTTCCACCCCCAGGGCTTCTGTATAGTCCAAAGGGAAGAAGAAAAAGAAAGTAAAGCACACACCCAAGATGGGTCCTCAGCGGTGACAAATACCCCTGCTACAGTACCCCAGTGAACAGTAACCTACAGTACTCGGTGCCTAGGTGCCAAATTGAGCAGAATGCTTAGCACCCGGGTGCCATCACCTATTTTAAACCTATTTTTTTTTGCCTTAATTTAAAACTTATAAATACTACCATTTAGCCATTTTCTCATCCATTAAAAGGGAGGCATGAAAATTGCAAAGAAGAACAAGGCTTGAGCTCAAATTTGAAGAGAAGAAAGAATGTCTCAAAGGTTTCTTGAGCATCATTGAAGACATTTAAAGGATTAAAACCTTGGAGACACCCCCAAATTTGATTTGCTTTTTCTTTTCATATCTTTTCTCTTTTGCTTAAATTTCTAGTTTGAATATTATTTAAATAAGTTTGTATCTATAGATTTCTTGATAATTCTAGTTATAGTTGGATTTGTATGATTAAACTTGAATTCTAAGGCTTGATATAGTTTTATTTGTATTATGTTTGGATGATTTAGAATATTTTCGTTTAATTTATTTATGTTTCTCTATATTTAATGCTTCTAATTGATTGGAAAATGAATTGGTTGTTATGAATTCCTCCCTCCTCTTCCTGTAATGATTGATTCCTTTTAGCCCTTTATGAACTCCCTTTTTATGGATTGATGATTGGGAGAGTTTGACCCATTTATTGGATTTGAGAAACATAGCCTTAGGTTGTTATTGAGTTGAGAGGCTAATAACACTTAGGTAATCACTATGGTTTTCTCAATGATTGCATGTGATGCATACCAAGTGTTTGAGAAAATGTGTGATAACACATGGGGTTCGCCATTATGCCTAGGATTTCATTTGACGCTCGGGGAGAGGTAATGAAATTAATCCTTGGGTAATTAATTTAATGGTTGTGTAATGTATGTACAGGTGAACAAGTTAGATAGGGATATCAACTTGGAATATGTATACATAGTATCTCATTTGACACTCAGGAGAGGTAATGAGATTAGTCTTAATCCTTTGATTAATGAATTAAACAAAATTACTAAATAGAAAGAACATAGGAAGAATAGAATGAAATCAATACTCTAAGATCCCATTTTTATAGAATCCACCATATCGCAAGATTATCATTTTGTTGTTAGATTATATATTCTTGGTCTTGATGGAACTCTATTAAATAATATGTATTGATGTTGTTATGTGATTAATGGCTATCTTGTGTAATTCATTTATGCTTTTTATGCACTTAATGCTTTTAATTGCATTGGGAAATGGATTGGATGATCTAAATATTTGGGTTATGTGCTTAGAAAACTTTAATCCATATGTTGGTTGTAAAAAGTATAGCTTTGAGTTTGTTGAGTTTGAAGACTAAGGATCTTAGGGTAGTCACATAAGGGTTGCTTAATGTATGTATGTATAACGGATTAGATAGGGATATTAACTTAGTTATATAGGCATAGTATCTCATTTGGTACTTGAGAGAGGGAATGAGATTAGCTTTAAGCCCTTGATTAATAACTGTATTAGATTAGTTGTTAATCATAAATGATAAAGAGCATAGAAATAATGAAGGAAAATTAAGTCCCTAGAACCCTGTTACCATAGACCTATCTTTCCTTTAATTTACCTAGTTATTTAGTTTAAAACATTTTTTATTCCAAAACTCAACTTATCATTTAGATTAGCCTAAATAAAGTTAGGTTGCCAACATTATAGTACTTAGTAGCAATTTAGGACACAATCCTCGTGGGAACGATACTCACTCATCACTTTATAACTTACTTAAGACCCATACATTTGTGGTTATAATTCGCATGTGTATAATTTCGCGAATAAGTTTTTGGTGCCATTGCCAGGGATTGTAGATTTTAAATTTGTGCTAATATTATGGTAAAGTAACTTGATCTTAATTTAAGCATTTAGTTCCTGATCTAATTCACCGATGTGGGTTTATCGGTGAAATCCTTTCTAATAGACCAGTGTATACTATACCTAGATGGTCTAGATAGTTATTCTTAGCTGATATGGGCTTACTAAAAGTTTGTATAGCATACAGGTATTCAGTAAGGACTGAAACTAAATAGGCTCAACGAGGACCCTAATAGACATCCTATAAAGCCGTCAATGGTAGGTCCTCTCAAATTGAGTAGTGTACGTGGTTCTTTGACTTGAGCGCTATGGTGGACTCGTGAGTGATCCACCATGCTTTGGTTCCACATATGTCAGAGACCTTTTATGGTCTGACCGCTATATAACTTTGGGTATAGTTTGATGCTTATCGAGTCTGGTGTATGCAGATATGGTATCTGTCAGTTCACATGTTGAGATGTATATCCGAATACTCTGAGATTGTATCTAAAAAAGACTTATAGCCATAAGCAACAAACCTGAGAAAAGAGTTTCTAAGAGAGTCAAACAATATCACAAAAGTATTTAGGTATATTATTTATCGAGATATGTGTATGGAGATAAGTTCACAGATGAGCACGTGTAGATTTGACAGTGATAATCTATATCCCTGCTCCTCTAGGATATAAATAGAAGAAGGATTATACGTATGCGCAATGACCATAACTTGTATGGTCTATTGTGCTGATTTGTAACATCTGTGACGTATGCGTAGGGCATCAATCACGAACTCACGGAATAGCTTTGTTTAACAAATCGAGCGTGGACCTAGGGAGTCCTGTAATATAAAGTATACTTATTGTGCATTGCAGTAGTGTACTGGATTGAATAGTTCAATTCAATATATTCTAACAGTCTAGACATTTGCTTCAGTTTTTCTCGAGCTACGCACGTGTCAAGACTTAAGTGTTAACAATATCAATTAGTTAACAATAGTTTTTAACCAATGGGATGTTGTTTCGTGGCGCATTGTAGGCCTATAATATTTTGACTTAGAAATTACCAAATGACCTTGTTTGTTGGATAAGCAAGATCATTATTTTATTCATTAAATTATTTATTAAATAAAATAATAATAATAATTATTATATATGATATTTTTGTTTAACAGAAGTCAAACAATTATTATTTATAACATTATGCATGTGTTTCATTTGTTTAATATGATTAAAGTAATAAATGATAAACAATGAAGCATGGCTTGTAAAAAGTGGGGGCTAAGAGTATTATACAAGAAAAGAAAATTATTTCCTTTTCTCTTTGTGCAATTCGACCAACACTCATCCTTCATTGTTAGGCTTTGATTTGTTTAATGTAAATATATCAAAGACAAATACAAATAATCAAGTGAACGGTGGGACTATAATGTGTAATACAAGAAAGGAAATTGTTTCCCTTTGGTTGCACAATTCGTCCAAATGCATCTCTTTTATTTTTGTTTTCATTTTGTTTATTGTAAACAAATAAAACAAAAACAATGGAAAATGGGTGTGGCAAATGTTGTCATACCATGTGGGGGCCAATGCTTGACAATTGGAAGGAAAACAAATTAAGCAAATAAAAGGACCAAAGTGTTGCTCATTTTGGATAATGAAAATTCGGCCAAGTCATGAAGAGAAGAGAGAGAGAGAAGTGTTTTCCTTTTCTTTCAAGAGTTAAAGAAATTATGTAAGTGTTGAACCTCTTATCTTCATCCATACAAATGGCAAGACAATACAAGTCCATAGCTTAAGGACTTAAGCATTAGTTTAAGAGTTAAACATAGGATTTAAAAGTTAAATCTTAGCTGAAAAAGAGGCTGTCATTCTAGTCTTCCCAAGCCTATCGTGTTGGAAACTAGAATTATAAATAGGTTATTTTATTGCGATTCTCTAGTTCGACGAAAAATCAAAGGCTTATCGAGGTAATAATTTCTCAATCCCTATATAATTTACATTTATGAGATACATGTAAAACTTATTTGTGTTTATCATTTGAAAATTAGTATTCCGCTCTTCCGCTGCGCTTATATGTATGTGATATATATGCAAATTTGAATGATAGACACAAACACTCATGCATACACCCTAAGTTTAAAATCACTCACATATAATACTATTTTAAAGATATAGATAAAAGACATAATGTTAAAATTTAGTTGGTCTTGAAATATATATATATATATATATATATATATATATATAGGGTTATTATATCGTTATGGAATTAAAATTTCCAGTATTAATACCAAAAAACATTTGAGATCACTGGATAAAATGAATGGAGTATAATATTTATCAAAATAAATAAATAAATAATTTAATATTTTAAAATTAAAAGATATTTAGCCGGTGCAACCAGTAATTCTCAATTGTTTAAAAAAAGAATGAAAACCATCTCAGAATCATATTCGTAAAATGTTCTTTGACACGAACATCTATAGTAGTGGTAGCTCCCGTTCTAATGCCTTCATGCTCCTCTCGCTATGCTTGAGCTGCTTCACACCCCTCACTTTCTTTTGTTTAAGTTACTATTGCTTCTCTTTTATTCTATAGTGGGAATTCCTCTTTTATCGTAATTGGTTAGACCAGACTCTTCATTTCTTTTTCACTCCTTCATCCATCCTTAAGGTTGGGAATAAGATAGATATGCCTATAGCCTCTACTCTGACAGCTAGTTACTGAGATTATGAATCAGAGCTTGCTTTTTGAATACAATCAAAGTGAGACCTCCCTTGTTCTTGCATTCTTTGCCTTAGCTTGGCCTTCAAATGCTAGTCATCATTAGTTTATTGGCTTTCTTTGTCTACGAATAGGCTGCCCAAAAGAGAGTCTTTCGGTAGAGCCAACTTTTCTTTTCTAACCACCACCTTTTCTTTTCAAGAAAAAAGAGGAAATACACGAAAGAATAGAGAAGGAAATAGGATGGCAGTAGCTCTGGTGCTATCCCATTGGCAGCCGATAACCGAATTTGAGAGAGCTGACCCCGAATCTTGCTGTTCTTATAGGGAATCCATCTTTGATAGAGCACTTGCTCGAGAGATTTTTACTTTTCGTTGAGCTTTTTTCCTTTCCATTATGTTAAGCTAGGGTAGAATCCTAATAACCTATTTACTTTAATTCCTTCCTCTTCTCGAGCATATTCTTATTGGTCGACTCGGCTTGGTCATTCTCTTGTGGGTAACAATGAGTGAATTTCTCATGGTCTGAACTCTCAATTGAAACAACAGCAAATGCTAGTAAAATATGAATATGAGAAGACTTTCTAGTCTTTCTATTACATTACACAGGCGCACTTGCTTGTTTACCTAGCTCACTCGAACAATAACTTTAGCTTGGCTCACTTTGCCTACGCAATGAAGAGAAGTAGTTTACTTGCTTGCTTATCTCATTATCATTTATCTCCGCTATTAAAAAAATGAATGGATAAAAGACTCTTCTTCACCCATCACTACGGAGATTCATTCCTAGGTATCTTTGGCTTGAGGTAAAGTGAAAATCGATTCTCATTCTCAAGTGCTAGAAAAGTCCTTACTACAACCATGGGAAAAGAAAGCCCTAACCACATACTAGAAGATAGCCATAAAAGATTTGAATCCCTCAAAGCCCATGCTCTAAGAAAGGGACTGTAGAAAAAGCCATAGCACTTGGGAGAGGCTTACTAGTTGAAAATAACATATACTACCTAGAATGCGCATCTATTTGACTTTCTTGAAATAGTCAATTGCCCTTCATTAAATGTCTTGGATGGAGCTTTTACTCTCAAATGGCATGATTGAGATGTCTCGTAGGTAGGTACAGGTCAAGCATTTATCCTTATAATACGTTGTTTCATAAAATAGCATAAAAGAGAGTGACTATTGGAAGCAACACCAGGTCAACCTAAGAGAGGTCTGCATCAGGTATCTATTCAAAGAGCTTAAACTCCTAAGTAAAAGAAAACCAATTTTTAGAAAGATAGCCTATATTGAACCAAATGAGTGCTCGCTAGTCCCATCCATCTAGAAAAAAATTGTTCATTTTCTAAGCATACTAGTAAGAGAACTAACGCTAATAAATTTCTTTCATACCCTCGAGTTAGGGGTTTGAGTTATATGTCCAGTTGGAATCTTCGGGCCATCCAATTACAATGCTTAATCCGGTAAGCTAAGCCTTTGCATTTCAAGTGCTAAAGGCATCTATTTTCTTCCTTTTGCCTATTTAGTCTATTGTTTCTCTTATTGTTGGGAGTTTTGTTACATCTCATTCCACTCCCTTTCCTTGGGGCTTTCTAATATGTTAGCTCCCTAGCTAATGTCTTCTCAATTCTTTGCTTTTTTCTTGTTTGTGATTCTCCAGCAGAGAGTCGAAGGTTGAAAGCTCTTGGTTGTTAACTGGTTCGTCAAGCTTCCCTTCTGATAATGCATTATATATTGTCTTCCTTCCACATTTCTCTATTACCCTTTCTTTTTTTAGCAACTCATCTCAAATCTTGAATGTTTAGCAAATTGTAGTGATCAAGACTTATCTCTATTCCCCTTTGATGACAACACTATGCTCGGACCATCAAATTGACTAAAATTTCCCCATATTGTTTATTGTTTATAAAAGTGATGACCGCTTCTATTAGTATGCCAATCATACAATTCTGACCCAATATCAACCAATATGCTAAACCTTCCGACATTGAGTAGTGATCGCCTTATTGTATCTACTATCTTCGCTTCAGATCAGATATACCAACCATTTTGACCAAAAGCCCTAACTTCTCACTAAACTAAGTAGTAGTGCCAATTGGTCGGTCTAACCCTTAGTTTTAGCCCATATTTTGGACATGCCACAAAGATTCCACACAGCCATCTGGGTTTATAACTAACCTTATCATAATAGATAAAATGACACCTAGATTAACCCTATCAAGCAAACCAGAAGGTTTGCCTCCCCTTGAAGCGGCCCTTCTGAAACAGCATTTTAGCAACTTTGTTTTCATCCAGCATTTTCACTAACTAGTGAGTCATTACAAAGTCTCCCGCTAACTTATGCCAAACCCTTATGAAGGTAATCAAAATTTTCCAATTCTGCCTTTGTGACTTCATCATTCTACCAATAGTAGTATGCCAGTAATTTGCCCTAACTACGAAGCATGAGTCTTGTCTTCGCCTGTGAATGCAACAGGACGCAGTTGTCTAACTCGACTTTGGCAGCGAGTCTCATTGCAGCTCTCTTGTAGCAGTGATGACGATTTGCCACACCAGACATCACATCCCCTTGAAGTTCCACTTTAATTGTCACAATAAAGCATCATGGCATTTATTCCGTATGAGTGGTAACAACACTCTTGCCCGGTCTACCGCCCTAAGTTTTCCAATGACACATCGACCTCTATTGTTTCACATTCTTGCACATGCATAAGTGAGAGTGAGATCCTGGGCACCATCTTTTTCAACCCTTTCCTTTGTCTCATAATGCTCTCTTGGCAACGTAAGGCATTAGTCATCTGTACAATACACGATGGACTATAGCTAACTTCCCAATCTACGTCTTAAAAGTAGCATTGAAGCCCAAAGCCTATAGGTCATTCAAGTCCATGCTGACTTGTTTTCCGAATGATCGCTGCTCACTTTGCAAAGACACTGCAACTGTCAACTACACTTGGAGTAATCCTTTGCACATTGTAATGCCAAACACCTGATAGCCAAATATCAATTTACTTTGAACTCCTTAAAATTAGTTAAATGTAATATTTATACACAATAAAAGAGAAAAATATTAATATGAGAGAAAAAAAATGAATTGAATGAGATAAAAAATAAAAATAAAAGAGAGAGAGAAAATAATACATTATTATTATTATTGTGGGGTTCATTAGTTATTAATTAACTTTTAACAATACAACAATTATACTTCAATTTTAATCTTAACCATTGAATAAAAAGTGATATAATGATTAAAAATTATATTAAAAGTTATATAAAAAAAAGGTGTTATGAATCCTGCCCTATATATATATTTTAATAATTATATTTTTTAAAATTTATTTAATTACTAATGGATTTTTTCTAACTATAATAATAATATTTTTTTCTCCTCTTTTATTCCACTTTTCAATTTCATTCAATTTGTTTTTTCTCTGTCATATTAATATTTTAATCTTTGTTGTGTATAAATATCATATTTAACTAATTTTAGTAATTTTATTTTTTTTAAATTGTTGAAATAGATTGTGCTTTCATTTTTAAACTTTCAATATCACATTTGCATGCCAGACTCTGTATATATGTTAGACAATATTATGTCGGTGGAAAAGGTGTTCAAACAGAAATGCTAGAATTTCTCTATTCATCATGTACCATATCATCTAAGGCATAGACTATAGTAGCTTCACCAAGTGATATTGTTCAACTTGTTATTATTTTTTCTTTACCTTTATATGCCCGATTCATCGATGACCACGAGGACATATCTTGAATGTGCCTAAATTTGTAAATATGCTGCCCCTCATTTCATAGTGAAATAAAAGTTGGAAATGAACGTAAATAGCTCTTTTTTGGGTAGAAAACTCTTTTAACCCCTCATTTCACTTTTAATATTTTGTAACTAAATAAATGGTAATTGAACAACAATATGCTTTTACTATTTTTACAGTGCTCACTACAGTATACAATGCACAATGCATTGTGTAGTATTTATTATAATAAAACGTTATTGCTATAGTAAACAGCTTTGGTATTATTTTATTTAATTTATAAATTTATTATATTTATAATTAAATGAAATAAATTTAAATTTAAATATATATAAATTTAAATAAATAATATAAAATAATCATGCTATAGATAATAAAACTAAATTAAACTATTATGCATGATATCGTTAAATACTATCACACTAAGTTATTTGGTGTGATGACACTATTGCGCCCAAATTGGTAACGCAAAACAGAAAAAATATTGCAGTCACATTGGTGTGGCGCAAAAAAAATATCATACACATTACTGAGGTAATAAAAAATTACACGCCCAATTAGTGGCCAAAAACAATATCGCGCCAATGCGAAAAAAAATTACGTGCTTAAGTTGTTGGCACAACAAATATCATGGTGCGACTAAAAAATATCACTAATAAAAAGCATCGTATAAACAATATCGTCTTGGCATGATAAGTAACAAGAAATAAATATATCACGCCGGCATGATAAATAATAAAAAAAATATCGCGTTGTGCAATAAATAATACAAAAATAATGCACCCGCGCAATAATATTATAAACTTTATCACGCTTGCACGATAATAGTAAAATATTTATTGTGTTACGCGATAATAATTAAAAATTTATTGCATTGCATGATAAAATATATCGCTCCAGTAAAATAAATTTAATGGCCCCGGAGTGATAAAATTGATCGCCCAAGATAAATCGCCTTGGCGCGATAAATTTAATTGCATTAGGTGATTAGTTTTGTCACCATTAGGTGATTAGTTTTATCTCCCCCATTATGGGGGTGATAAGTTATGCCCCCAATAGGAGTGGAGTCACTTGCTCCCTTTTATATTTATTTTATGATTATTTATTATAAATATTTTTATATAAATTAAATAATTTATTTTTATTATTTATAATATTTATTTATTATGTATAGTATTAAGTTATATTATTATTAAAAATTATATTTATATTTACTTAAATTTTAGTTCATATTTATTTTTATTATATATATTATTTAAATTTAAATTTATTTTATTTAATTATAAATAAAAGAATACAAAAGTTTGGTTACTATAATAGTAACATTTCTTAATAATAGATATTGTACACTATAGCAAAAATTATAGAAATAGTGAAAGAAGTTTTTTGCCGGTTGTCCTTTTTTAGGCCACAAAAGATAAAATGAAAAATGACGAGCTAAATTTGTTTGAAAAATTCTTCGTTTTGACCACTATTGAAGGAGAGTAATGTTTTTTTACCTACGTAAAAATATTTAATTTTTTAACCAAATATAATATGCATTAACCATTTTACCCTTAATTGTAATTTTATTATTTAATTATTTCTTTTCTTTTTTTAATTTTTTCCCTTTTTATTCTCCATATTCTCAACTCTAACACCGCTCACAACTCTCTCTCTACCAATACAAAATTCTTTTTCCCAAAATTCTCTTATTGATCGGTTATGGTTACGAAGATTTTTTTATGAAAATAATAAATTATAGAGGAAAAAACCGATGAGAATTAGTAAGTTTTTGTCTTAGTTGTGTTTTGTATATAATTATTAGAAATATATAATTATAGTGTTAATGTATAAAAATGAGTGAGTGAAAACAAAATGATCGAAAATGATTGAAAATGTTAAATTCTGACCTTTTTGGCCCACGCGCAGCTCTTCGTACGACTTGTTCGAATTGATGTGCAACAAGTTGAACGACTTGTTGCACAACAAGTTGAGCGATGTAACAAGTTGTGCGACTTGTTGCTCGTTAAGGCAGTACTAAGGCTTTCTTGTTGCGCGCCTAGGTGCGCTTTGCGAGCAACGATGCCACGTGGCTCTCTAATTATTTTATTTATTTATGTAAATTTTATATTTTCAATATTTTGTATTATTTTTAATTTAATTATATATATAATTATACTAAAATAGCATTAATTCTTTTTTTCAAGTGCTGCTGATATCATTATATTCAAATTTCGACCATGATATATTTTGGGGTAGCTTGGAGAGCTCTAGTGATGATTTTGAAAGATACATTAGAAATCAAAATATGCACATAGTAGTTTCAAAAAATATTAAATATAAAACATTGTTGAGAAGAGATTGTCATCTTCTGGGAGTTGATCAGGTGTATTACAAAGTGACTCTGAAGTTTGACGTTCCTTCATGTACTATAAAATTGAGATATATTCCACTTGAAAATGACAACGATGCAATATTGTGGTTGAGTTTACAAAATAATATGGCTACACCGTTTTGTGTAACAGTAGATGCTCGAGCTCCCGAATATAAAAGTAATGCAGAAGTACTCATGGAGCAAAAACAAGGTTATGATAATCAATTCACATCGATAACCCTGTGTATATTTTAAATCCCTTGGAGGATTATCATTATTTTCCTCCGATGTTCAACGAACAACTAGACTATATATATTATAATAGTCAGATATATAGAGATGTTGGTGTTGATCTTGGCTATGATATTGGTTAAGATGTTGGATATAATGTGAGTAATGTGGAAACAAAATGAGAAACGTTATGAGAATGATAATCGTGGTTATGATATTGGTTATGAGATTGATGATGGAAGAAATAATGACGATGATGATAATGATGATGAGGATGATGACAATTATGAAGAGACTGGGATGAAAACGATGATGCTAGTGATGATGATGATGACAATAAAGGTGATGAAGATGATGATGATAATAATGGTTATGGCAGAGAAGAAAGGATTAAGATAGAAAATCTATTTCAGTTTCAGCCTGAAATAACACTATTTGACTTGAATATATCAGAAAAGATATCTTCTATTGAGATTGGTGATGTGTTTGTGGAAAAGTTATATGACAATAAAGATGAAATTCATGAAGTTATAAGCATGGTTGCACTAAAGGGTAAATGGAGCTTCAAAGTTTATAAGTCTACCAAAGATCGTTTCAAGTTAAAATGCGATGATGATAGATATAAGTGGAGATTACGGACTGTATCGACTGAAGGGTGACATGTTTTCATCGTAAAATGAGTAGATGTAGAGTATACTTGTGTTTTGAGTCAATTTTCGGATGGACACCGGCAACCCAAGAGCTGAATTATTGCTAAAGTAATAAAAAAATAAGTTTACATCAATCAATAGAAATTATAGGCCAAAAGACATTAAAGCAGACATATGTGAAGAATTTAGTGTTCAGATAACGTATACTACATCTTCGAGAGCTAGAGAGCGTGCATTAAGATTGATAAGAGGTGTTCCAGAGGATTCATTCAGATTACTTCCTGCATACAACTATGTGTTGCAACAAAATAACCCAGGTAAGGTTACTCATTTGGAAACAGAAGTGGATAATCACTTCAAGTATTTCATTTTGGCATTAGAATCATGCATCAGAGGTTTTAATTCATCAATCTGACTAGTGATTGTAGTGGACAGAATATTTTTGAAAGGTTTCTATCTTGGTACAATATTTATGGTTGTTTGTAAAGATGGAAACAATCAAAATTTTCCATTAGCCTAGGGAATTGCTGATTTAGAAAATAATACTTCTTGGGAGTGGTTTATGGTTAAACTGTAAGGAGTAATTGTGAGCCATCAGAATCTTTTCTTTATATCTGATCGACACGTGAGTATTGAGAGGGCTATACGAGGTGTGTATCCTCATGCATATCATGGGTTCTACATTTATCATTTGAAGGAAAATTTGATGACAAAATATTAGTTACCATCAAAAAAGTCTAAAAAAGGGTATACTTGTCTACCTACTTCACTCTTGCCAAAGCTTATCGTGTCCCTAATTTTTAATACCAATTAAACAAGATACGACAAATGAGACCCAACGTAATAAAGCATTTAGAGGATAATGTTGGTATGGTAAGATGGGCTCGATCAGCTGGTGCTTTCAGAAGGTACGACGTCATGACTACTAATATCGCTGAGAGCATTAATACAGTTGTAAATGAAGCAAGAAAGCTTTCGGTGACCAATATAGTGGAATAGATGCGGGACCTAACGCAATTATGATTTTACCATAGATGATTTGCAACATAAAATATGATGAATGTCCTGACAAACTGGGCACATCATAAAATCATGAAACATAATGATGATGTAAGTCGAATGAAAATTTCTCCCATTGATGATTTACCATTTATAGTTAAGGACAGTGGCGTGAACTGGATAGTGGACATTAATGAAAGAACATGTAGTTGTCAAAAGTTTAACTATCGACAACTGCCTTGTTCTCATGCACTAGTCGTATGCATATTTTATGCAGATTCATTCGACCTAACGCAATTATGGTTTTACCATAGATGATTTACAGCATAAAATATGATGTGTGTCCTGACGAACTGGGCACATCATAAAATCATGAAACATAATGATGACGTAAGTCGAATGAAAATTTCTCCCATTGATGATTTACGATTTGTAGTTAAGGACAAGGGCGTGAATTGGATAGTGGACATTAGTGAAAGAATATGTAGTTGTCAGAAGTTTGACTATCGACAACTGTCTTGTTCTTATACACTCGCATATGCAGATACATCAGATTATCGTACGAGTCTTTATTCAACTTATCACACATTTGAGACTTTATTCTGTGCTTATAGCGAGCTAGTATTTTCGGTTGGTTAAGTGTCAAATTAGATAGTCCCGGAGTATCTAAAAAATATGGACATTCAACCTTTGATAGCACATCGCAGTCAGGCAGACGTTAAATGAATCAGATTCTATCTCAAGGGGAGGAGCTATCGAAGAATATATCTAGTCGTTGTAGACAACATGGACATAATCGATAGACGTTTCAAAACCCTGTCCCTTTATAAAGCAGGTAATGTATGTTTGTTTATAAAACTACCTTGTTGATATTTAATTTCACTATAATATAAGACTAATATTTCTTTTTTATTTTAGATGGACCTAAAAAATATGGAAACGAGTTGGACCCCGAGGCTTAATTATG
Organism: Ailanthus altissimus; assembly: GCA_946807835.1. Taxonomy (NCBI): domain Eukaryota; kingdom Viridiplantae; phylum Streptophyta; class Magnoliopsida; order Sapindales; family Simaroubaceae; genus Ailanthus; species Ailanthus altissimus. Next base: position 16,443,399 of record OX327684.1, read on the forward strand.
TATGAGTGTCAAGTTTCGTAACTTCTGTGTACTTATTTTATAATGCACTTATACTTTGTATTACATACTTAATAATTTCATATGCACTTGTTATTACATACTTAATATTGATGTTGACAATTTTAATGAAATTTTGACAAAATCTTTCCTATTATATAGATATTCCCAAACCTGCCATATTGAAAAAACACACTTTTATCTAATTATATCTCATCTCCGCACCTATCCACCCAATATGCAAACATCAAAATAAATAAATGCATATATAAAACAATATAGTATTAAACATATATGAAGCAGATCTTGCAGCGATTCATAAATCAACGACCATCTTTTGTTTATAAAAGGAACCAATTTGAGGGAAGGAATCAAATAGCTGACTTAACATAAGATACTCAATATGCATATACATAAATGCGCCACAATCCCCGCTCCCGACCTCTTATTGCGGCACATTCTCCTGTAAACAAACCACCGGCCAAGGGAACAAATTTAGGCCTTGTATGCCCTTCAAACTATAAAATCTATATTTTTGAAGGTACAAAGGCATTGTAACACGTAGAGGCTCCAAAAATTTAATAATGGTCTGGTTGGAGTAGCTGTTCACACTGGAATCATAAAGAACAATTGCCATTCGAACAAGGTCGACCTCTGCTAAAAATTAATTTTCCTATTTGATATTCAAAGGGATATATACCTACAAAAATCATTTTTGTATTATTTTAAACTTAATGTTGTTATGTATTTAATAAAAATTTAATACTGTTCTTAAAAGTGCCTTATTAACCAATGCCCATAGTTTAGCACTAAGTAACTCGGTTTTTGTTCCGAGTGCATAAGCCAACAATGGTTCGAGCCATTGGTCATCATCTGGAGGATCGATGGTGAAGAACGTTTGCCACATTTTTCGAACATACTTCTAAAGACAAATATATACAACATTAACTCCTTAATAGTTAATATAAACAACAGTATGATAATGTTATATGCAAAATAGACGTAAAAAATAGCTCATGTAAAAATATGCATTTGCAGTTGTGTAATCCTGTGAATACATGTCAGAGAACATCCTTTGGCGTAAAAGAAAAATCTTTAAATACTCATTTATATGCTGCAAAACAAAGAATATGTATAAGTTTCAATACTCTTAAACAACTCATAAAAAAAAAATACAAGTCCTCACCGAATCTTCAAGCCAGTGTTGCAGTAAGTCATTAAACCATGTACAGTTAGAATTGAGTCCATTCAACCTAACCTACTTTGTTGGGTCATTTTTTTTTTCAAATTCAAAATCTCAGTAAATTTAGCCTGATTAATAGAAATCAGTTACCTATTTATGTCAATTGTAGGTGCTACTAGCAATTCTATAATTTCTTTTTTTATGTGCTTTTTCAACAGATTGATATATAGACTAACTTGGGCTGCTGCCTTCCTGCGAATGCACCTATACTTGCTCAACCTTTGACCCAACGGAGCAGGTATAATTTTTACACTGGCAGGGCTATCAGCTACATGCTGTATATTCATTGCCATAGGCTGATGCTGAGACTTGCTGGCAAGAGCATAGGTCTAAAAAGTCAATAACTATGAATTCAGTACTCCACAAAATCAAACAACACCAGTTAATATATTGACTTGTTAAACTTTGCACCCACTGAAATTTAAGTTCAAAACGTACCACATTCTGCCTTGTATCCTCAGAGATCTTGGCTAATTTAAACTGTTGTATCAAGAGAGATATCTGATGCAATATATCTTCTTTGGCCTTAGTCACCCTACTTATTACCTCTGAGCTAACACGATTAATCTTGGTGGAAAGCTCTGAGTTAACCTCATCAATCCTAGTAAATAGCCTTGTTTCAAGATCATTTATCATTTTCTCCAGGACATAATACTATGATGATGACGTACCAGACTCAAACTATACATAATTAATTATAATCAATTTTCACAATCTAATACTCATTAATAACATAAGTAATTATAATTAAAGAAACAAAATTAAATTATTATACCATTGATTCAGTTGTTGCCTGGGCTTGGAATTCGTAGTCAGGTTGAATATCATTGGTGAATTGGGTGTTTAGAATCTCAACTTTTTCTAACCTAAGACTCCCTCCCCATTTTCTCGATGGAATGTATATGTTTATCGCCATACGACAGTCCACACTCTTCTCATGTTTGTAAGGCACCAATTTTCTATGAACTTCCAAAGCTTTCATAATATTTTAGATTTATTAATTATTATTAGAAAAATAGTAAAAGTTATAAGAAAATTACATATATTTTTTGTTGAACGTAAAAGCATACCCCAACACCATCGAAGAGGACGCTTACAATGCTTTCGTATAATCGGTTGCCTGTACTAGACAAATTTAGAAGACACTAAAAATAGTCTCCATTCTTATGAGCAAACACATCCTTACATCTCGGGATCACCTTGTAGATCTACACCTGAGATGATAATAAATGAAAGAAATAACAATGTCAACAAAATATTTTTTTTGTATCCCAATATGATGATGAATCAAAAAATAAGAATTACTCACTAAGAATGCTTGACTAAATGAGCATAGGTTGTATGATTACCTATCCGAAGTGCCTGCTTTTCTGAGCTTCATTGACTTTTTAATTGGAGCCTTGCATAAGCTATTATAGAGTATAATCTATGCAATCATGCCCTAAGGATAGATATTAAGCTCATCAAGATTATCTATGAGGTGGAACACAAAATATTGTACTGCTCTATTCCGATCATGTAGCATTAACAATTTATGAAATACATAAAATAGACATATTTTTACTGTATCTATATTATCGTCAAATGTAATGCTCTTGAACCACAAATCTAAATTCTTGTAAGTCAACTCATTTCTACCCAAAAAGTATTTGTGTCATAGTCTATCACCTAATCCACTTTCTACGGGATAATCCTTCATCCTTAAACCAGTAATCAAATAAAATTATAGATGGGAGAATCTAATACGTCTTTTACCTATATAGAACCATAATTCTTTATATAAATATTTGGTATGTACGCGTCTTAATAAAATCTCATATGCTAAAATAACTGATAATGAAATATCAAATACATCCAAAAAATACTCAAAACATGTGGTTTTAAATATTTCGACCTGGCTCAAAGTCAATTTGTCTTTTATATTTTTCATAACCCATAACTTCGAGTAAGTATGTATGGTTGATTGGTAGAATTTATTTTCAGCAATCATGTAGTCTTTTGAAAAATTTTCCTTCCTACAAAAAATTAAGCTAAAAAAAATTATTAGCATATAGAATTAAAAAAATTATTATTAACATAAAAAAAACCTATTATTACAACTAAAAAACAACATAACAATGACAAAATAATTTCAAATTACACACATTAATTTAAATAATTATTAATAAATAAAATATATTTTTAAATTTATTAAAAATTAAAAACAATTGCCACGTGGCGCCACATGGCCGCAACAAGCTATGCGTTCACGGCAGTGTGCGATGCACGCACCATGCTATGGCCATGCGCCATTCGTATGGAGTATAGTTCTAGCATGTGAGACATGCGTTGGCGAGTGTCCGACGTGTGTCTCACAGAAAATGGTTGGAATCTGCATCTTCAACCTTTTTTTTAATTTATTTTTGGCATTTTACACACATTTTCAACATTCTTTTTACATTACTAATACTACATTTATATATTTCTAACAACTAAATAAAAAGTAACTAAAAAATACAACAAAACTAAATTTACAATAAAAACCTCATCAATTTTCACTTATTTTTAATTTTTTTTTAACTTCCCATGATTATTGTAGTTGAAATCTTCAAAATATATTAACTTTAGAGCCAATCTACACGAATTATGGGAATTTAGGAAGAAGTTGCCGAGAGAGTGAGGGGAAGTGTTTGATTTCGTTGGTTTTTTATTTTTGAGAATAAGGGTAAAATAGGAATTGAATTTAATATTTAGTTAATATATATTAACAAATTTGACTTTGGTCAAAATATTTTTTTATTTAAATTTTAGGTCAAAATAAAAAAATTTCACAAAAACAATTTCAACCCTAAAAAAAGGGCTATTTAGGATCATTTTCAAATAAAAATGTGGTCAGGACTTACTTTCAGAATTTCAATTTAATAGAGTTTCGTCTATTGCCAATCAGCTTGAATTTTTATGCACATAATTCATTTGATAGTGTGATATTATCACATCTAGGTGGCTAATCCGGTTAAAAACAAATTTACAGAATAAAGTAATAAGACAATGAATAATTTATAAATACAAAATTTGAGAATGTCGATGTATGAGTACAAACATACTTGTATAGTAATTTATAAATATAAACATATTTCACTTGGGTATGATTTTAATTTATAAATTTAAATATATTTTTAAAAAGTAAATAATTTTAAAAAATAAGTCCTATATAATGTATAAAAAAGGATGAAAGCATTAATATGATAAAGATAAATGAGTTGGATGAGATAAGAAAGAAAAAATAATACATTATTATTATTATGGAGTCTATTAGTTATTAATTAACTTAAAAAAATATAACAAGTACGCTTCAGTTTTAATCTTAACTATTAAATAAAAAGTGATCTAATAGTTAAAAAATTATGTCAAAACTTGTGTAAAATAAGAGGTGTCATAGATCTTGCCTTATATATATATATATATATATATATATATGAAAAAGGATATTTTGACCACCCTCCCTACCCGTTTTAGTGAAAGGAATAATTTACTTGTCCTATTTAGAAAAAATACCCTTTTATATCCCCTGTCATTAGTGACTGACGTTTGACTTCATGGACAGAAGGGTATTATTATCCATTTATCATGGTTCTAAGGAAAAACAATTGACATGTTAGATAGGTGGAACACATAAACATCTTGTTAAATGACATGTGTTAGCATCTAATTTGTGAAGGGTTTTGGCGCTCAGAAGATGAAGAGATTATCTTTTTCAAGGACTCTATCTTAAATTGTTCGACAAAAACATAAATTCATTATCTCCATTATACCATCAAAATTTGAAAATCAAATATTACTGTTACATTTATGATTCTGAAATAACAAAGGCAGCTCCAAATATACATAAGATCAAAAAGTGAGTGTGGAAGAATTGTATTAAGGTACACATTCATTAAAAAAAATCAACATATTAATTTTATTTTGAAATTTTTTTCATGTGAATGCATGATATTATATAGTTGTATGATGTCAATAGTAAATATATTTTGTATAGATTGACATCATCATCCATGTACATGCATAAAAATTTAAATGGGTTTTAGGGTTTTGAACTCGAATTGTGACTTAAAGTATTTTTTTTAGTTTCGATGTCATATGTGGCTTTGTTTATGTTTGATTTTGTCAATTTTTGAGCCATGTCCCATTTTTTTGTTTGATTTAGGGTTTTGTGTTTAAACTTATTTTCTAGTTAATGGGTCTCTAATGCATGTCATGTGACTTTGTATATATTTGTATTTGTCGAAAGTTAAGTGAGATAATAATTTCTACATGCCTTTATTTATGTACATTTGTCAAATTTATAGTGTGATATATATTTGTACATGGCACTATTTATGTTCTTGAAGTTTTGCATAATCTTAATTTGTGTTTGACTTTAATATAAACCATATAGCTCCCAAGAGAAAATGGAATATGATGGCAGAGACCATTAAGGTACTTGGTTTTAATGAGTATATCCATTATTTCACCCCTGATACCTATAGTTTAGCCCTAAAAAATGTTGTGTACCAAATGTCACTATTAGAAAAATGGGCTTCATTGATATTATGCTATTGACACTTTTTTAAATAGTGTCAGTAAAACAAAGTGTAAGTGAATTGTTGATACTATAGTATCAGTGAAACGAAGTGTCAATGAATTATTGATAGTATTAGCAAATAAAATGTAAGTGAATTAATGATACCGTAATATTAAAAAATTACTTTTAAACTTATTAAAAAAGAATAATAGCAAAACTACATCGTTTTAGGGATTAGAAAATGAAAAAAAAGACGCACTAAACGACGTCATTCGCGGCGTTGTATTTACTTGAATTTCCCCAAGTTTTATGTTTTCTATCAGTTTTCTTTGTAACTTTAGCAAAGAACACAACCAATTTGAGAAATTAATTGAACTCAGAAAGCTCATTTTGCTCATCGTCTTCAATCTTCTTCTTCTTTCCTTTCCCAATTCGAATAATCAATAGTTGTTTGAAACATCTCAAACCCACTTTTCTCTATTCGCGCCCTTTTCGCTCTCTCTCTCTCTCAAGTATAACACTGTTTCACCCAGAACCGATGACAAATTTGAAGAGTTTACGGTGAGTACAAAGAAGCTGATTACTAGCTATGAATCTCTCTTCTCTCCCTTCGTTCAACTCATCTTCACTTTCTTTTCGTAGTTTGTAATCATTTTCACTCTCTCTTTATAGTTTGTAATCGATCCCAATATAGGTAATCGACAAATTGCTATCAATGACGACAATGAAGTCTTAATAGGTGTCTTCTTTTTTCTTCTTTCTATTCTTATTTTTCATATTGATTTTCTTTTATTATTTATATCAATAATTTGTTTTCAACTTTCTTATTAAATAAAATTTGTGATTCGAATTAAATTTTAGTTTTCAAGTTGTTGACTTCGCTTCAATTTCAATGTAATTGAAGGTAAGCTTTTTGAAATTTTTTGTTAGGATTTCTTCAATTTCTATCAAATTATTGTCAATTTCTAGTTAAGACTTTATACTAGCTGTTTTGGAAGTGGTTCAATGGCTATTCTCAGTTTAAGACAGATTATTGGTACCGATATAATTAAATTGTAAGATAACAACGATAAGAATAGTGGCGTAACAATAGAGAGGATTGGTCTTCGAAATGATAGAGGGAGTGGTTTTAAAGACAGAAGAAGAATCGGAGTATTATTGGTACAGATACTGAAACAATCTGCAAGAATGTTGGACGAAGAAAACAGAGCTGAAAGAGCTATATTTCACACTCATTAATTGATCATTGCAATTTCAATGTCACTTTTATTTGATCTTGCATTGTTTATTAATCAGTTACTTGTGAATCCTCATATCCATATACTGAACACTTATTATTATGTTATTTTGTTGTTTCCCTAGGTTAATTTTGTTACTTTAATTGGTTTTTATATGGCCTTAGGTAAGGCACATTGATTGCCGAAAGAGACATGTTCTCAACTTAATAGACGAAGTATTTTGGGCATTCATAGACATTATTTATTGGACGAGACTTAGGTTTCCTACAAGGAATCAAACTAGATTACTATAATACTATAGGTAACTCTGCTTGCTTTGTAGTTTTATGTTATGTACTTCTTATGTAATTGTAAGATAGGGTTCCTTATATAAGGTTGAAACCTAGACTTGAATGGTATTTTTATTGTTGGATGTGAGCTCAGTTAGTTTGTTTCTCTTCTAGGGTGTTGCTATTCCTACCACGAATAATATATTGTCCAAATGGGTTCCTGTAGCTGAGAGAAGTAGATCATTAGCTTTACTGTACAGTGGGATGTACCTTAGATCAGTCACTGGCCTGACCTTTTCTCTATTTCTAATACATCAGTTTGGATGGTCATTAGTCTTCTAATCTTTTGGTTCTTTGGGAACAGTTAGGTTTGCTGTATGGCTAAACAAGGTAAGTTTTAGTGCCATTGTTAACTACAATGGCTTTTTAATCGACATTTCTTTAAAAGGTTTCTGGATTATTATGTTTTATCTATGAAACTCTAGCCATTAATGCATTTGTTTGATCTTTGGGTTGATTTTTTTATCTAGATTTAAATGCCTTTATTAGAGAGTATAATCTTCTAATATAAATGTTCACTCTAATCCAAGTACCGGTTTGCTATATGTCACCTTTTCTATTTTCTGTGCTGTAGGCTTATAGTGCACCACTTGAGGATCCTGAACTAAGACCTGAAGCTAATTATTACAAGCTGTGCCTTTAAAGAACCTGCTAAAAAGATACCTTAGTGATTAATCTTGTCAAAACTACTTGTATGGCCTGTTATAGTGTCTTACTTTTGTCACAGATGGAGAACTTTCATTCTACTGACATGGATGCCAATATACTATAACCAAGTAAGCTTTTTCTTTTGCCAGTAAAGCACATTTTGTGACCATGCATCATAGACAGTCCATGAGACTAAGTAATTGCTAACTTCATCTTTTCAAATTTCATTTAAATGTAATTAGTGGAAAAGAATTATTGAAAGCCAAATTGTCAATTTCAAAATTTTGATTTTACACTAGTCATGTGCTTATCCATCAGTAGCATTTGTCCAAATGATTTTCATGACATGGTACATGTGATGTAATAGATTAGATGTTCAATTTTTGTCATCATGTTTTTCATCTTTGGACATAATTACAATTGAACCTTCTGGTTTTCTGCTTACTACTTTTTGTTATAAGATGTTTTAAACCAAAAGTGCACATAACATTGAATTCTGTCTTATTGAGGTAAAACTAATATATAATCTAATTCTCTTGGTTTGTTTCAAAAAATTGTACTGCTTACCATTATAATATTCATAGAAGCAACTTCTATTTTGGTACCAACATAGGTCTTGCAATTCAATCTTACAGAATTTGGTTAGTTTTAGTTTTTGTAAGTTCATTAAATGTTGGGGGAATATCCTGAAATAGCTAAAATCTAGCCAAAATTTGTTGGTTGATAAATTTATTCGGTTAAAAGTTTAATGAATTTGATTTATAATGCATCTTACCTTATGCTCTGTTTGAACCACTTAATAGAGTAAGAGGATGAACTCCTCGTTATTTTGTTGCTAATATTGATGATAAAAAAAGGACGAATTGTGTGTTATGGTGGAAATTGGTGTAATTTAAATATAGTGACATTACCAATGGCCTCTCAATGATTATACTTGCAAACTTAGGTCAATAACTTTACTGGTGGTTGCTGTAACTATATTTACAGTTAAATTTACGATGCAGAAAAAGGAATAAAAACTTATCTAAACTACTTTTCTAATGGATCAAGAACGTAGTTTGACTAATTTTGGTGCAGTCATGTGAAGCTCCTAAATGAATCTTGACATTCTATGACTTTAATTGCATACATCATGGTTCTAATAATCTATACTTAAAGAGTCTCTTCTTCCTATATTTTTTATGTTTATTATTGTTTTTCTTTTTATTTACATTGACATTTTAACCGTGCCAAAGATAATAATACATTACAAGTTCATTTCCTTAAATGTCATGCACACTTGCATCATATAATAGCTTATTGAAGCTAAACTTGTAATTTTTTTTTATCTTTTAATGATTATATGTTTGCTTTTAATTTTGAAAATAGTATTTCTCAAAGTGATACATTGATCTTAACTTTGTAATAGTCATGGTGAGATGTTTATACTTAATAAGTTTCTAGCACAAATGTCATTGCAATTAATTTTCTAATTACTAAAGAGTTTTTTTTTTGTCACAGCCCTCAGTCATGAATGAACTTGTTCTTGCTTGATGAGTCAGATGCTATGACAAAAGATGCTCAGTTTTTCTTGCTTAAAAGGTACCAGCAATTTTTTTTTGGGTCTTATAGTTAAGTATCTCACATCTCTCTTTTCTAGTGTGTGTTCTCTTTAGTGATTGAGAAATACACAAAGAATACTAGGTTTGCCAAGTTGAATTGCAGTTGGCCATTGTCGATTGGAAATGTAGGACAATCTTTGGTTATTAATTTTATAGGGAGCAACTATGACCATTACCAACTAAGACCTTGGCAAAAAGTCATATTTCTTGTAGTGTTTGTTAATCTCACTATAAAATAGTGGCTGGATTTCTTACCTTAGTAAAACAGAAAGGCTTTTATTATTTATTCAATTTTTTATTTTGTGTATAAATTAAGTATTTCTGGGATTAGGTTAGAGAAATATCCTAGACAACACCTACATATGGGCTAGATTATAAAACCTTGAATGCTTGTAATACATAATATCAGTGTGGCCAAGGTTATATTTAGCAATTAAGATAGTTCAATATGGCAGGTTGATTCTTCTTCTATCAACAACAAGAAGATTGATAGCTCAAGCAAATAGGATTCAAAGCAGCCAAAATGTGTATACACTATCAGCAAAACAGAGGTATCCATCTCAAAGTTTGAATCTCTTTCATATATTTATAAGTTAATTTGATTGGTTTCACAATACACTCGAAGAATTTATGGTGCTCTTAGCAGATGCATAAGACAAAATTTATGGTTAATGCTCATAGAGAGAAGTTCTTAATATGGTGGATAGTATGTTTAGAATTTTGCTATGGCGATGGTCAGCTTCAAGGAGTTAAGTTTGCAAAATAAGTATATTTCAAAAGTTTTGGTCTCAGCTAGAGTCACTCACTCTCCCCAATAATTGCTACTTTGCATAGGAAAGGTTCTCATTTTGTAATTGTTGATTATTTTTAATTGTTTCAATAGTTTCTTTACAATAGCTTTTTGTTTTTTTTACCTAAATCAATGAATGTCATATGCAGAAGGTTACCTTTGGAGTCGATTATACTATACTAAGTATAAGTCGGGAATTTGGTTCGGCCATCCTTGGTGATAAAAATGTAACGATGCTAATTGTTTCTGAAGTATTGGGGATCAACTTACCTCGAGGTTACACTGAAGATGACATTACCTCGATATGTGACACTGGGGCAGCTATGTGTTTAACTAATTTTCAAACTTTGGGATGTTTTGAAATATTGTAGTTTTTAACAATTTAGTCTGAGATGTTTAGCAATATATATGAAACTAAGTTTGAATACTTTAACAATTGTAATTTTATATATTAAATAAATAAATTAAATTATATTTACTTAGATGTGGTATTTATATATGAAATTGCAATTTATAAATAAATTCAAAATTCTAGTCAAATAATTCAAATTTGAAATAATTAAAAAAATATTTTAAATTAAATACAAAATTTCTGATACCATGGTGTCAGCAATTTACTGATACTACGGTGTCAGTCATTTATTGATACCACGACGTCAGCGATTTATTGATACTACAGTGTTAAAAATTTACTAGTACCATGGTATCAGAGAATCATTGATACCACAACATTAGCGATTTACTGATACTATGGTACTAGAGATTTACTGACACCATAAATGGTGTCAGTAATTTTTTAGCTCGAGCAACACTGACACTATAAAGCAGTGTCAGTGAAACCTTTCACTGACACTAACTTAGCGTCAGTGAAGGCCATTTTTGTAGTAGTGTATTTTCATAGGACACTACTACTAAATGAGAAGTTAAAGGTTATAGTTGTAGTGCCTTTACACATGAAAAAACAGATCCTTTAAAACAGACTTAGATTTTGTGGCATTACTTGAAGAATGCTACCAAAGCCAATGGATGCTTTTGGTAGTTGATATTGAGATAATCCCATTGAGCATGTTTATGATGTACATTTTCTAGCTTAGTGTAAGTGCATGTTATTGTAAACAAATAATAAAAGATGAATAGAATATCGTTCCTACAAGGATTTATTGTTATTGTTTATGTTAACTACTAAAATTGTCTCTTTTTACATTTTTTAGACAAATGAAAATCAAGATATAATAATCTAAACTAAATAATAAAAAATTGACAAGATATATAAAACTAAAGATGAAAATATAGAAGCACCAATAATAGATAAAATTTAGGATTACAACTAATCCCTCGATATGTTACTTGAACCATTAATATTTTTTTAAGTTAATTATTGGCAAGACCCCTAATATCATCACAAGTCTCTGTCAATGGTCAAGTGACTATATCTTACCCTAACAATTATCTATATGTCTATGGTAATAAGATGAGAATAAGAGTCATTAAGAACTAATATATTAGAACCATATATGTTATGTAGGTATATATATATCCCATATGAAACTCATAGTTGTTATCCTATGATTATATAACAAATTAATCAAGGCCAACACAAAAAGTCTTTCGTCAAGTTTATTAATGTTCCTACAATAATCTAATTAATGATCAAGTAATTAGAAAGCATTAAGTATATAATAATTGAACAATTCTATTATTAAGTTTATAAAAATAAGAAAAAAAATTGAATTCGATCACATATCAAGTTCAAAATTGTAATCCTAAAATAAAAACCTAGATAATGGTGAGATAAAGAGTTCTAAAACATAGGTTGATAAACCTAACAAAGAAGAATAGAAGATATAAGTAAGAGAAGAAGAAAACACGGATCAATGTTTTGATTCAGCACTTTCTCTCTCTAACTTGCAGCTGAATCCCTTCTTCAATCTTGAAATCTTGATCTAAACTCTCTAAAACTTATTCTCTTTCTTGTTGTCTCTGTTTTTGACTTCAAAACTCTTTTATTTATATGTTTGGTAGCTTTAAATTAAGGCACAATTTATGTCCAATGCGAGTTAAGTGTTTCTTAAGTTGTATGAGTACTACGACACTAGTTTCTGAGCGCTGTAGCGCTCATTTTTTGGGCAGCGTTGAACTGTAGCAAGTTACTGTTCATAACTAACTATTCACATGTCATTGTAGCAATTTTGATATTTTTACCTTGTTTTCCTTGGATTTTCATCCTTATTTGCTCTATTGATTCCAAACCTGCAAAATAATAATAAAGCATATGAAAAGCTAAATAATCTTAATTGAAACAAACAAATTAAGTTTATAATATGAAAATATTAGACCTAATTAGCCCCTATTTGTTACACTACCTAGAATGGGCCCGATACTCCCAACTGTCCCTAGCACCAAAACTGTGATGGCAAAGTAAAAAAAAAGTTGTTCCAAAACTCATATTAAGGGGATGTACTACCTAAGTCCACGGCAAACCCATCTTAGCTCAATAATAAACCACATTACCCAGGCCTTACCTCTAAGCAAACTGGCAACTCTCAACCAAAATTCCCAAAGCAAGTACATAAACTTAAACTAACAGCTCGAAAGAAAATTGGCAATCCTAGACCAAAAGCCCTAAAGCAACCTCAACCTACTACCCCAAAGCAAGTATACCACCCCGTACCAACTAGGGGTGGCAAAATAGGGCACGACACCATTATTTGACACAAATTCGACACGTTTTAAGCAAATAAGAGTAGAGAAAATTGACACGATTAATAAATGGGTCGAATTCGTGTTACCTGTTTATTAATCATGTTGAATACATGTTTGAGTTCTATAATTTGCTAATTCGTTTAAGTCACGTTTAATAAACGAATTGTATCCGTGTCTATTCGTGTGTCTATTCATTTAAGTCATGTTTAATTAAGTTATAAAAAATTAAATAAAATTATAAAATTAAATAAAATTGTAAAATTAAAATAAATAAAATTATAAATCAAAACCCTAATATATCTAAACTCTAAAGACTCTTCTCCTTCAATTATGTTGGATGAATTAAATTTTTTTAATTGTGTTAGAATAATTTTATTATTAGATGCATTAAATATTTGATTTTTTTGTAATTTTAAAATTTATTAATCGTGACTTAAACATGTTTTAAATGAATTGAATATTTCATGTAACGAATCGAATTAGGTGTTATTATTAATTTAAATGAATATAATCGTAAACGAATCAAATCATGTATAAGCGTCTAAAAGAACTGAATTTGATCTATTTATTTTAACTAACTAAGTTAAAGAATGATAATAAAAGATTTAAAGCAAAATGTGAACCTATAGAATGTAGGGATGGCAGCGAATGAAGTTTAGGATGGGTACCTTTAAACTCGTATCCATATACGCTTAAAAAATAAAATATTAAATTCTTCTAAAACTTGTTAGAGGTTTAGAGTTTCATTACCAAATCTACTCTAATGGATTTGTACTCATTACTAAACTCGCAAAGGGTTATTCGCGAATTTTAAGTGGGTTTTAAATTTATATAATAAAAAATAAAATAATAACCTTAATTTAAATAAAAAATTTATAAAATATAGCAATTATAAATTTATAATCATATCATTAATTAAAAAATATCATCAATCAAAATATAGCAATTTTACTCGTATTATTTGTAATTTCTTGAATTATTATTGGTGTTTGGTTAGAATCCATCTCAACTTTTATTGTTGAAAATTCACTTGCATCACTAGCATAGAGCTTTCATCATTTGTTAAAAATAATAAATTGTTACCAACATCCATCTGTTCAATAAAAAAGCATTAAAAATTAATGATTACATTATAAAAACAATCAAATTATTTTACATAATAAATTATTAATAGCATCAGGTTCATTTCCTACTAATGAATGTTGGGGTTAGGTTGTTCTTTTTGTTAGGATGAGAAACTATAAGATGGTTGGATTGTGAGTCAGCAATTTTTTTATTTGTTGAAGAATATAAGTTGGTGTTTAATCTTTCAAAAATTTTGTTCTTCTAAAAAAATTGTCATGATTTGCTTTTAAAAAAAAGAATAAAAATTCACTAAATAAACAAAGAATGAACTCACCTTATTTAAACTGTAACTTTGAGAAAAAGACGACAGTACAGAAATCTAAAATGTACTATAATAAAGAAGACAATTGTATAGCAGAGGAAGTTTGAGTGTTTAACCTTAGAAAAGAAAATAAGTAATAAAATAGAACTATTAAAATTTATTTTTCTCTAAAAAAAATTAAAAATCGTAACATTCTCAGGTATGCAGATACTCGCGACGGGTATCCGCATATTTTATACCAAACCCATACCTGTACTAAATCCGTTGTAGATTTTTATTTTATATACTAAATTCACTTCAAGCCTTACCAAATCCTTCCCAATGTAAACGGATTTTAGTAGGTTTGTGGGTTTGCGGATATTTTTGTCATCCCTGATAGAGTGTAAATGGTTCATATATGCTTTAAGGGTACAATCTAGAACAATTTTAAAGTTCAACCATTACAAGAGGAGTACACATGTGACAGGGTGGCAACAAACAAAGATCTAAAAGTTAGGTGGAATGTGGCTAGGTATATGAAACAACTTAAGAATAATCCTACAATGCCACCAAAGGCAATTAATGAAGATCTGAGGAGAACTTATGGGTTTACTATATCAAAAAGATGATTTATAAGGCAAAAGCTAGGTGTCACGACCCGATTTCTCGAAACCGTGCGGCTTTAGACACTTGCTAGTGCTAAGCAGCCTACAAGACCCCAATTAACCAAAGAAAGAGATGAAGAAGAAGCACACCAAGTGTTTGAGAGAATGCTCTCGTATTTTATTACTAAAGAGAGATTACAAAGCTATACACTTACAAGCTAAGAGTATTTCTACAATTTGGAGGATGGTTTCTCAAATGAGAACACCACCTATTTATAGCTAAAGCTATATACAATGGACAGCTAAGATTAACTCTAATCCAATAGTCCACATCTAAAGAGGAGAATATGCTAAAAAATATTCCAAAGATGCCAACTACCAAAAGAATATCTCATGGAATATGCCTTTTCTAGAAAACTCCCCCACCTACCACACACATGTGGCATTAACCCAAATCCATTGGGCCTTCTAGAAGCTCTAACCCATTTAACCCAAAATGGACTAAGTCCTCCCTTGGTGGTCCTGTCGCGCGCCAAATACTCGAGTAATTGCTTGAGAATATTTGGGGTGTGACATAGGGCACTTGAGAATAGCAGTGAAGGAACATGCTGGTATTTGGTAGATTGAGAGATTATGCCCAAATTTTAATGGATAAAAACCGATGGGTCTTTGTTAAAATGAAATTCAATTTCCTTGGTAAGGATAGGGGTAATAGATTTGAGAGGTTTATGCTTAGTTTTTTTGCACTAAGAAATAGGTTTATGAAAGGATGTAGGTAGTTTATAGGGTTAGATGGATGCAATCTGAAGTGTGGTGAGATCTTATCAATGGTGTCTATAAATGCTAATAATGGGATTTCTCGATTAGGAATATGTATGTGTGAATTAGAGTATGCAAAGACTTGGTTTTGGTTCCTTGAAATTCTTAGGGATTATTTAGGGTTACAGAATTCAAATGATTTAATATCCATGTCAGATAGATAAAAAGGAATCTTAAAGGTCTTAGAAGAGCACTAGCTTGGTGCCCATGAAAGATATGAGCCATGCATATTTGTGCCAACTTAAGAAAGAAGCATCCTAATATGGTGTACAGGTCACTGTTCTAAGCTACTGCAAGTGCTACTAAGGAGAGAGAATGGAAGAATAATATAGATAAAATTATGACAGCCAAGAATGACAATAATAGTAATATTGTTTTTTGACAGAAACAATAATAGTAATCTTTGCACTGGTCCATTTGACTTTTTGTCCTTAATCAATAAAAAGGCATAGGCATGCAATACTTTCTAATTATATTCTGTTAAGTGTGATTATGTCACAAATAATATGTCAGAGTCTTGGAATAGCTGGTTGAATGGTTATAGATACAAGCCTATTTTGAGCTTATCGGAGTTCATAAGAAAAAAAATTATGATAAGATTACAGAAAAGGCTTAAAATAGCTAGAACTTGGACTACTAGGCTCCCTTCAAATATTATGAAAAAATTAGAAACTTTCAAAAAAATTAATAAGGTAAGTGAAGGTCTTAAAGGCCAGAGATAATGATTTTGAAGTTATTGATATGGACTGGACAAGATATATAGTGGACTTAGCCCAAAAAATATGTGATTGTGGTGAATTCTAGATCACTGGGAGTCCTTGCAAGCATGTAATGCCATGTATCGCAGTTAAAAATGATGACCCAAAACTAACAGTGATAACCTATATGGCAACTTACGCAGATTATATCCACCCTTTGCCTGATGAGTCAACATGGAACATAATTAATGGGTCTAAAATAGTTATACCTCATAAGAAGGCTCGAGTGGTCAGGCCTAAGGTTGTCAAGAAGAGAGAAATTTGTGAGAAATCTAAAAGCACTGTTAAGTGTGGACAATGCAAGGAATTTGTCCATAACAAGAGGGTATGCAATGTTGCACCAAGTACCGATCAAGTGTGTTTTTTCTTAACCATTAACTTCTCTATTTACATTTACACAATTAGGAGAGAATACTTATGCATTGTTATGATTCTGTACAAGGGGGATTAGCAACTGTTGAACAACCATAGTGATAAGTGGAAGCAAAAGTCATCCAAATGCCACTTTTTATTGAACTTCATTGGTAATATTAACTATAATTTGTGTTTGGATGTTAACTTTTTGGGTAATGTTTACTATTTATTTTGTTAGAATGTCTACAAATGATATGTGAATATTTTTTGCTAATACCAGTTCAGTACAGTTTCAATATTTATTCAAATAATATTTCACCATAACGCATACATTGGCCTCTTAAAGAGATCCTAATACAAATGCCTATGATGAAGCTTATGAGTATAACAGCATATGCCTTGCTAATCAATTTTTCTTTGCTTTATTTGAACTCTCTAAAAACCTATACCACTAGCTTGCATAACTTTATCTACACTTTTATATCCTATAGATTGTTCATTATATTGCTTAGTGTGGTTATTTGATAATTTAGTTGTATTGTACTTGTAATAAATAGGTTTCCAAAACCTATAATAGCCACACTTTTTTTCTCATGCATTTAAAGTACAACTTGCTATAATTAGTAACAGATTGAGATATACCAACAAATGCAATCATATTGCATTCACAATGCTTGTTCTTAAATTTCACTAGCCCCTACTAACTTCATTAAATGGCTATCTCCTTGCAATGCTTTCATGAAGTTTATCAAGTTGGGATAGCTAATATTTGTCGTAGTTACAAGCACTTATTGACTAGAAAAATATGAGCTTGTTGTGTGTCTCTGAAATTTTCAAATTTGCTCACACATTACAAAAGTAATTTTAGTTCTTGAATTGTATTAGCACCCCATTTACATTACTTGCATTCAAAAGTGAACTTATGCTTGAATTATCTCCATGCTTCCTTGCCATATGGTTAAAGCAAAATCAAAATCAATTTATATAGAGTGTATAGAGTAGAATGAACTTGTGCATGAATAAGTTTTTTCATACAAAAATAAAAAAAAAAATTAAGAAATTTTAATAAAGTAATTCAAAAGTAATAAGGGAAAATTGGACACTAAAATAGCCACAAAAAAATGTTAGTAAAAAAAATGTTAGTAAATTGGACTCTACATTTCAACTCTTAAAGCCACCCAGTAATGGTAAAAAAATAATGGTTATATTTTAAATTATAATCAAAGGCAAATTTGTAATTTCACATTTACTTTGGGGGCAAATTTTGCATGATAAGTTGCTTTTTCCTCCCAAAACCAAAGACATGATTACCATTTAATTTTTTTTTCTGACACGTCAGCGACCAAACAACACAAGATACATCATCCCTAACTTCTAGGGGTAAAGTGGTAAATGTGGACTTTAATTAGTATTTTCTGTGAAGTCAAACGAAATCAAATGTCAATCATTAACGGTGGGGGTGTAAATGGGGATTTTTAAAAACAGAGAGAGTAAATTGTCCCTTTCACCAAAATAGGGAGATCAAAATGTCTTTTTCCCTATATATATGTTGCAATATTAGGTTAGCCTCTCTAATATGAAACCTCTTAGGTATCAATTCAACATTGCTCTAATACTAGTTTGTTGCAGGAAATTATCCTTAACACTAATTCCACTTAGTATTTAGCATTATAACTTATCCATTCACGAGTGTATATGTGCCTTAATACATCTTAAGCTGGCATTTAACACCCTTAACACACTTTAAGCTTTGTGGAAGACTTCACCCATAAGTAACCAAAAATATAAAAGAACAACACAATAATAAAGATAAAGAAATAATCACCATAATACAAGATATACGTTGTTTGGAAATAAATGTTTATATCTACGATAAATTAAGGATCCAACTTTTTTTCATTAATAATTCACAAAGATATCTCCTATATCACTCAAATCTCTCAAATCACTCAGCATTTCCTCGATTACTTTGACCTTTATAATAAGAGATTAATTAAGGAATACAACAAATAGCCAGAGCTCTCTCTCAAATGATCTATTAGCTCTCTATTGTACACTTAGCACTCATGTGATCCCATGGCACCCTCTCTAGTACACTCAGTGCCCTAGGGCTACCTAAGCTCTCTAATCTCTCTTATATTTACATCTTTTATATTTTTTATGCTTAATGAATTCTAAGGGGTTACAATGGTTTATATAGTCTTTAGAAAGTCCTATAAAAGTTCTAAACCTAATTGGAATAAGATTCCATATGTGTAAGAGTCTAAATCCCATTTAAAAAAAGTTAGTTCGAGCTAAAAACAAAATTTCTTAATATTGGGAGATGTGGTGCTAGGGCGACCTTGTCGCAGGGCTAGAAATTTTTAGAATTTGCACTGTAGTGCTACAAAGCCATAGTCAAAGAAATACACCATAGAGGTAGTTCCTTTATATTCTTCATCCCCATTTACTTCTAACTCTCCATTTTGCTTCTTCATTGTATGTCTGTTGCGTACACAACTTTGTGTTGACTCCTCATCAATTTTTAACTCAAAATCATGCTCAAACATAATTTTGACTCACTAATTCTAATAAACCCCTTCTTGATTTAAAATATCTTCTTAAGAAGCTTTACCAAGATCTATCTACTACTCAACCAATGCTTTATTACCTTTACCGTTGATTCTAGTTAAGTCTTATGCCCAGACTTAATTATTCTAAGACTGTGTCTTTGATTTCTAAAGATATGAATGTATCTCTTATACGGTAATCTTCATATGATGATCTCTAAAGTCACTTAACACTATCATAATATCTTTGTTCTTTATTTTATCCTTATCATTACCACCCTTACCATACATTATTTTTTGACCCATGTCACACCGATGAGATAATCTCCAATATTGCCTTTGGTCTGCATTCTCTTAACAACCCATGTTGAGCCATACACAATATTCTTCATCAAGCACTTAGCCTCTACTGTGCTTCTCATTCATAGATCATTTTCAACACCTTTAGTATTCTTTCTTTCACCTCGAATGAATATTCTACTTGATCTAGCACTCCTAGGGATACTAAGTTTTCATAAGATCATGAACAAATCTCATACCTAGTAACTCCTTTACGTTTCCACCATGTAGTCTCAATTGTATTCTACCAATTCCCCGAGACTACATAAGTCATATCTCTATCCATTGGTACTTTTACAACCCTTAATGAAGCTATAGTTGGTATATAAAGGCATTTTAAGACTCATATGGAAACTACTCTCTAGAATCAAGTATTCACTTACTAGGCATACGTTCTTACAAAAGTTATCAAGGTCTTTATAATTTCAAGTCCTTCTTTTAGTCTTATTGTAGCTTCACATTCGTTTTTCTTTTATCTTGGTGTTTCTTTCTTGACAATGCATTACCAAGTGTCTTAGGCTCATTTTAAATCTTACTTCAATTTTGATTGCTCTTTTTCTTCCTTCTATTCTAAACCCTTCTTCTTGTAGTTAATACTGCTGCACTTCTAAACTTTGATCTTTTTACCAATTCTTTTTTGTTCAATCTGAATAATTCCTCGATCTATCTTGGATCTCGCTGATGTGGGCTTTCTTCATCCCTGGTTATGACTTGAGTCTCTTTAAGGGCTACCTCTAACCTTAAACTCACTAGTAAAGCCATCACTTTTTCTTTTTTCAGATAATTATCTTCTCAATTGAATTTCTTCATATGATTCACTATAGTTAAACAACATTTGCTCTACAATTTGGCTCTACTGTCTATGCTTTGCAATCGACTTGAACTATAGTTCTAATACCATTTTGTTGCCATATCAGACTAGGCTCTCAAATTTAACACCACTTAGGTATTAATTCAGCCTTACTCTGATACTAATTTGTTGTGAAAAATCATTCTTTAGCATTAAACCCATGAAAGAATTAGCATTAGAAGTGATCTCATTCGTTGGGGTAAATGTGCCTAAAACGAACAGCACTCTAACACCATTTGAACTTTGCAGAAGACTTTGCCTACAAGTAACCAAAAATATTAAACAATAACACAATAAATTAAATAAAGAAACAATTACCACAAAAGATAAAATATATATTATTCAACAACAAATGCCTACGTCTATGGTAGATCAATGATTCAACTTCTTTCTTTAATAGTTCACAAAGATATCTCTGAGATCACTCAGTATCTCTTAGATCACTTTGATATTTACAATAAAAGATTAATAAAAAATAATAATAATGAATAGTTAAAAGTTAACAACTAGAAACTTGAAGTCGATGTGTTTAGACTTTGAAAAGCTTCTGTTGTTATGAGAATACATCATTGCGGCTTTATTATCATAATAATTTTTTTTTTAATTTTTTTTATTTATACCATTGACAATACACAACCCTGTGATAAATTTTCACAACCATATCCATGATTTGATGCCTTAAAATAAGATATAAACTTGGCTAATATAATGGAAGAAGTTATGAGTGTCTGCTTAGCACTCTTCTAGAAATAGCTCCTTGGGCCAAAGTATATTTATGTAACTTGATGTGGATCTCTTATCATTCAGGCATCTAGCAAAATTGGAGTTAGAATACCTCATGATTTATAATCTTTTCGATCTCCTATATGTGAGTATGTAATCTTTTATTCTCTGTAAATGTCACATAACCCTTTTGGCTGCTTTCCAATGATCGACCCCAAGATTACTTAAATATCTGTCTAGTATTTCAATAATGTACGCAATATCTAGTCACGTATATTCTTGAACATATATGAGACTCTCTACTACAGATGCATAAGGGAATTTTCATATCTCTTTATATTAAATATCATTCTTAGGGCATTGACAGATATTGAACATATCACCCTTAGCAATAGGCGTATCTCCTGGAGCACAGTTTTTTACGCTATATCTGCTAAACATATTTTTGATATAGTTCTTTTGTGATAAACTTAGGATACCTCGAGTGTGATCCTGATGTATCTGAATTTCTAATACAAAAGATACATTCCCAAGATCTTTCATTTCAAAATTTCTTATAGAAATCTCTTTGTTTCGTGCAATAGGTCTATATCGCTACATGCTAGCAGTTTGTCATTGACATATAAAACTAGAAAGATAAACTTACTCTTACTGAACTTGTGATATATGTATTTATCAAATGCATTTTCCTCAAAACCAAATGAGGTAGTCATTTGATGAAACTTATGATACCATTAATGGGATGCTTGCTTGAAACCATATATGGACCTTTTTAATTTGTAGACCATATTCTTTTGGTACCCAGACACAAAATTTTCTAGCCACATCATATATATAATTTCCTCAATATCACTATTGAGAAATATGGTATTTACGTCCATTTGATGTAGCTCCAAATTAAAATGAGCTATAAGTGCTATGATGATTCTAAAAGAGTCTTTCGATGATGCTAGAAAGAAAGTCTCTTTATAATCAATGCCTTCCTTTTGAGTAAAACTCTTGGTAACGAAACACGCTTTATATCTTTTGATGTTGCCTTTTGAATCCCTTATGGTCTTAAATATCCATTTGCAATTAATGAGTTTCATAACTTTAGGCAACTCGACAAGATTTCAAACGTTGTTATCTCTTATAGATTTCATCTTATCCTTTATGGCCTTAATTTACTTATGAGAATTAGAACTTTGTTTGGTTTGACTAAAATAGATTGGATCATTTCTCAATCCTATATCAAACTCATGTTCTTAGAGATAGATGACAAAATTATCTAAAATTGCACTTCTCCTTTCTCTAGTAGATATTCTCAATGGCACTTGTTCTTAAAGTTGTTGAGGTTACTCATGATGAACAGGAGCTAATTCTTTATTTCAGATTGGGAGTTCTGTCTATTGTCTTGTATTTTTGAATCAGCTTCTTGAATAATATAAAAAAAATAAGGCTGATCATTTTCAATAGTAGTTATAGGAAGATAAATAAATTCATCTTCAAAGACAATATCCCTAATATACCTTATCTCCCCCCCAAACTCAACATCGTCAAGAAATTTAGCATTCCTGTCTCAAAAAAGGATTTACTTTGAGGGGTCATAAAACTTGAGACCCTTCAATCTTTCAAATATATAAAAAAAAAATAGCAGTTAACTGTTCTTAAGTCTAGTTTCTTTTTGTTAGGCCTATACGGCCTAACTTTAACTGGATAACCCCAGACATGCAAGTTTCTAATACTAGGCTTTTTACTAGTTAACAACTCGTACGAGGCTTTAGATACTACTTTACTTGGAACTCTATTAAGAATATAAACTGCATTCTTTAGTGCTTCTCCTTAAAGTGATTCAAGTGAAGAAGAATGATTAATTATGCTTCTCACCATTCTTTAAGTATTTGGTTTCGTCTTTTAGCAACACCATTCATGCCTAATTTTTAAAGCATTGTGTATTATCGGATGATGCCACACTTTTCTAGGAATTTAGTAAAAACACGTAATGGACAATGTTCACATGTTCTGTCATATCTTCTATAGTATTTACCACCACTATTATATTTGACAACTTTAATTTTCTTGCCAAGTTGATTTTCAACTTTAACTTTGAAAGCATTAAACACGTCTAGAGATTGAGACTTCTCATAAATTAAGTAAAAGTACCTACAAAGAGAATAGTCGTCAACGAACATAATAAAATACTATTGGCTATTTTAAAAAGCCATAGGGAATGGTCCATAAATATAAGTATTTATTAGTTTTAATATGTTATTGCTCATGTTGGCACCTAATTTTCTATTGTTTGTTTGTTTTTCTTTAATACATTCAATATAGACTTTTAAAATTGTTAAATTAAGAGAATCAAGAATTCTATCGAACACAAGTCTTTCTATTCTCTGTTTAGAGATATATCCTAAATGCTTGTGTCATAACATAATAGAATTCTCATCAGTTAATTTTCATTTTGTACTACGTTTATTAACATGCTAGGATTCATTAAAAGAAGCATGAGTATTTCATGTATAAAGATTATCAATAGAGAACTAGTACTAATAATATTTGAATTTTGAAAGAGACTAACTTATTATTTTTTAATGAACAAGAATATCTTGATTTATCCAAGTTAGAAACAAAAAATATGTTATGTCTTAATGATGATACATAATCAGTCTCATCTAAATTCAAATAATATGGTCTCTAATTGTAATCTAAACAATCCTATAGCCTCTAGAAGAGATGTATTATCATTTTTCACTTGGATGTATCTTTCAGCATCAATTAGAAATTGGCTCTTAAAACAACCTTGCATAGACACACATATGTAAGTAGTTGCACCTGTATCTACCTACCAAGTGTGTTTAGGTATAAAAGTTAAATTAACTTCAGAATAAACAAAGTTGAGAAGTGTACATTTCTTAACGTGCTATTTAGCGTACTTGAAACAATCCCTCTTCACATAACTAACCTTTTTAAATAAGAAACAAGTAATAACCGGATCTTGTTTCTTTTACACCTTATTATGTAAAGTTTCCATTGTAGTTTTCTTTCCTTTATTCCTTTTTCTTTACTAATTAGTAATCTTATTCTGATAAGTATTTGCTAAGTGAGTACTTTCAGTCTTTTCTCACTTCAATTTGTCTTCTTATTATACACAATGTGAAATGAGCTCATTAAGAGTCCATTTAATCTTTTGGGTGTTGTAACTTACTTTAAAATAATTAAAAAAATAAGAGGGGTCTAATAGATATTTACCAAATAAACCATTTTCTTTTTCTTCAGCCCATTACTTTTTTAAAAAAATAAATAAATAAAACATTTAAAAAATCTAAATAGTTAAAGAACTTGAAAAACATTAAATTGAAACCAAATTTTGATGTTTTTGATCCTTAATTTTTTAAATCAATTATCCTTAACTATACTTGAACCTCAAATCACAATGAAAAGTATAAATTTAAAGTTTTTCCTCAACAAAATCATGAAAAATTCATACTTATAATATCTTTACCCTAAATATTCATAAGGGAAAGATATTCAAAATATGAATATATGTATTAATAATTCTAATAATTTAACATGATTTCTGCTCTAATACCACTTGTTATACATAACTGTATATTGGATTCATATCCATATAAATATAATCCAATATCTATCATGTCAAATTATCAAATAAATGTTGAGAAAAATATACCTAGGGAATTCATGGTGATTAGAACTTGAAGATTAGCTGTTTTGAATAAGAATATAAGTATAATAACCTTCTACAATCAAATTTATGTAAGTTCAATGCGTTTCTCTCTCTGTGATGAAAAAAGAGAAGAAAAGCTCTACGTGAATTAATTTCACTTGGGGACCACAACCCTAAAAAAAATATTTATATACTAGGTTAAATTATAACCCCATCACTCATAATTTAACTAGTATTGAGTTTCTACACGTAATAAACCCATATCAAATTAAATGTCTCGGGAGCCCAACAAATTATAATCCAAATAGATCACTTAAATTACCTCTTATTTAAGATAGCTTATAATATATAATTATTATTAATATGTGAGCTCATATAAATGGAATAATAAAACCTAACACTTACAATGTATTTTATACTTTTTTAGAAAAAATTAACAAGAACAAGCTCTCTGTATACAAGTTAATTTTCATATTAATAAATTATCCAGAACTTTGAGTTTTTTTTTTTTTCTACAATTAACGAATGAAATTAATTTGAAGAGAATTTGATTATCTTACACTGTAAACAGCTGCCAACAATTTATAGTCCAAGTGTATGGACCAAACTGCAGCGTTGCCTCTTTCTAACACCAGGGCCACAATCGTGCCCATTAAGCAAATCAAAGCCGAAAGGGAGAGCTCAGTAGGATAAGCTTTCAGAGTAATTGCCTATAAAAAAGACAAACATTTGTGACAATTTTTTAGAAATTAACATAACCAAAATGCATATTGTCCTAGGAGGCTTGCCTGAAATTAATGATGATAATGGCTTTGATGATATTGATTAAAAATTTTACTTGGAGAATCATGAAAGTAGCCCAGCAGAAACAACTTATCGTGATCATAAGAGCGCCCTTAATTGGATTTTGCAAACTTTAACTGTCTGTAGATTGGTAACTGTGATTTGCTCTTGTCCATGGCAGATCAAGCATTGGTCCTTTAATTAAAGTCATAAGCGTTGCCCCTACAACTGTGACTAGGGTCCCCAAAACCTTTGCCAAGCAATGAAGTTTCCTAATGTTAACCTTCTCAAGCCTTCAGAAGATCATTCTCAAAGATATTAGATTAATTCCCTATTCATAGTTATAATAATGATCGTCATATATAAGTCATAACAATTACAATTCCAATTTACCTAAGGATCCAAGCCATTAAAAATGCAAAGGCAGGAAGCATGTTGCCCATGGCAGAAGAGAATGTTGCTGTGGTGTTTTTCATGCCTGTGTAGTACAAGTTTTGGTCGATTGCAGGCCTGCAAAAAAGATTAATTGCGTTTCTGAATTAATGCAGAAGATTGAAGAATAATAAGGGATGATTACGATGGTAATAGTTAAGATGGTTGCTTAATGATCAACACTCACTCTAAGAGGCCGAGCAGTAATATCTTGGCAAAAACCGAGAAGGTCATCTTTGGCCTCACTTCCTGTTATTTCATAATCATCATGTGTTGATTAGTTGAGAAGTTATTCTAGAAAAAAATATTATTTAGAAAGTGTAAAATTAGTTAAAATAAAAAAAATATTATTTAAGAAATGTAATACTACTTAAAATAAAATAAATCACAAAAAAGTTAAGATGTTATCTGAAAAAAGTTGAAAACTTAATTATAAAATGTAGAATTAGTCACAATAAAATAAAGTTGGATGAGTTGAGATATTATTTAAAAAGTATAGTTAAGTGCTATTTGTTTATTTGAAATATCTTTTTAAAAAAAAAAATAAAAAATAGGCATTCCACACAAAAATAAAAAAAATTTTGAACTCAACACCTCTCGCACATAAGCGAGAATCATATCACATCAAATGGCCTGTTGAGCAAAGTAAAGATTGTTGATGTTAGATATTTTATGTTATTTTATACTCTTAAAGCATGTGTAATAATATTTTATTAGATTAATAAAGTTTATTTATATACATAATTAAGCATACATTGATGATGTCATATTTATAAAGTATGTGATCTATGTATTAGGCATATAATGCTAATACAGAGGGTATACATCACAAGTTCTTTATAAATTAAATCTAGTTAATAGCCATTAATGAAAAATGGCATTTCATTATGTAAGGTTGTACTTTCTCTACATCTTATATTGAATGATTTGCCTTGATAATTTAAGTAGAGACTTCGAGTAGAAAACTAGTGTATATGTTATATTTAACGAGATTACTGTGAATTTCGATCTTGTTAACTAAATATCATAGATCTTAATTCACAAAAACTTTAATATGCTTGATTGATCTTAATCCTAAGCAGGTAATGAACTTCCATTCATGTATTGTATCTTTTGAGTTATCACGGAGTGAGATCTAAATAAACGGTCAAAACTTTGATAGCTTGGAGATATAATTTCATGGGTCGTAGGAACATATATTTGCAAGATAGAATCTAATAATTAATATTCACCTAAGCTGTTTGCAATACTTAATTATTAGAATATGTGACCACAGTTTATTTAATAAATTATTTATTGAATAATAATATTTATTTATAAATTTATTTACAAATATAGACATATTAAAAGTGATTATTAGAGCATTTAGTGACTTAGGAACAAATAAGTAATTAAAGAGGCAAGATATTTTTTTAAAGCCTAGCTTTAATTATGAACATCAATTAGAGGGTCAATTAAGTGATTATTATTAGTCTAAAGACCAAGCCCAATTTAATTAAAAGGAGTTTTAATTAAATGGGTTTTTACTTTATAACATCGGTTACTATAGTACAGCTTTTTCCTCTTAGTGGAATAGCCTGTGTTAACTTAGAAGAATTGGTGTATTATGAGATAATAAGGACTAGGCCTTTTAAGTTAGAGTTAGGAAGTCCATGGGTCTTACAGTCCCTCCATTAGCTTAAATCTTAATCAAACTCTAGTTTCCTAATTTTAGTTAAATTCTAAATACTCAAGGCAGATTTCTATATATATGAGAGGTATGAAGATAATAATGAGGTTAAACAATTACCACAACCATATAGAGAAAAAATTATTTTTACGTGGTAAAAGAATTTAATTAATACAATTCTCTCAGATTTGGGTATTAGTGTTTTCAGAGATTAAGAAAGATCCATGTCCCCACATGCATTGAGTTTGAAGATTGTAGCCAGTCAATTCAAGATTTGTCATAATCAGAAATTGAGGTAATCTTCTATCCCTATACATATAATTATGAACAAAATGATCTGGCTTTCGCTGCGTTTATTTTATTAAACAAAAAAAAAATTATTTTCAACCAACAATTAGTATAAGAGCCACCTTGTTTCATATTACATTTATAGTTTATTTTGTGTATGATAGTAATTGTTTATTGTGACACCAATTGCATACTAATCTATATTGTTATTTTTTATTAATTATGTAATAAATGGTTATGTCCAATAATTCATTGTTAGATATTTATTTATATTTTTCTTTGGAATTGTAACAAGAGAGGGTGATGAAATTATATTACAATTTTCTCTCTTGGTTAAGTTAATTCTTGATAATTCATTAGATTTCTTTATAAGCCAAATAAATAGCTTAGAGTTTTTATTTGTAATCTAAAGAATATGTATTTTATTATTTTTGTAATAAAAAAAAAGAAGAAGAAAAACGTAAAGGGGAAAGAATTTTTTAATTCGAAAAATATCATTTAATCCCCTTCAACTTTAATTAATTATCTGTTGGCCAAGATATTTTGGATATTTTACAGATTAATCCTAAATATTTGTAAAATTTTCAAATAAGGCCAACAGAATAACTTATTCTCACTCAGCACCCTCTAATTTTAGATAATTACAGTTTGATTAGAAACTTTAAAAAATTTATAAATAAGTCCCAAGTTTGATCCATATTTGTTTTGGACTAATTTTTAGATATTTATAAATTCACATTTGGCCCAAAATCCTTTTAATTTTAGTCCAAATTTTATAAAATTTTATTTTGGATATTTTATTAAAATTATTGGGTCTAAAAATAATTTTATTTAAATTTTTTTTGAAGGCTCAAAGAAATTTTAAGCCTAAAATATGCCCAATTTATTTTTAAAATAAGTGGACCAAAGAAAATTAAGAGGTCCAAAATTCAAGTCCATAAAAGAAGACAAGTAAAAAGAGGCAACATTATAGAAGAGCCCAATTTGACTTCAATGAAGACTTTGAAGAATTTAGGCTTAGTTTTAAATATTTTTCTTCCTAGGAAAAGTCATGAATTATGGGTTATTTATTTAGTTAGTTAATTGATTGGATGAAGAATATGTCATATAGATTAAGAGTGCCATATTCACATGTCCATACATAAAATATATCATATTGTATGACATTAATGTTCTAATGAGATTAGGATACGATTATTGTTATATTTTAATATTATATTAATTTATTATTTGACGTGGCCTTTTTAATTATTTTGTGAAAATAAAATTAGATATTAATGAGTAGAACATCAATTTATAAAATAAATAAAAATTCTAAGAATTAAAATATTGAGTGAGAGAGGACTTTAGGTATAAAGCTCATAGCCTCCATTATTGGTCATATAGTAAAGTAGATTAATGTCTTACCTCAAATCTTGTGAGCTCCATACGGAGGGTATTAATCAAAATTAGTTACTAGATAGGACTTCCCTAAAGGATAAGATCTAATATAGGTGTAGTAACTAGTATCTACAACTGGTAAGAATATGTATTTATATATATATATATATATAACTATACATATTTTATTTGTAGATGAGTGATACTTGATTTATGTACTGTTATTAGTAGTGTTTGTATAGGTTAAGGACATACTATTAGTATTGGGTTTATTTGCAAGACTTTAGATTTATTTTAGGGACCAAATTGTAATACTTTAAAAGTTTTATAGGCTAATTTGTAAATACTAGAAATTAGCCTCTTAGTATAAAAATACACATTTGAAATTCTAATTCACTCATTTTGGTTGAGCTACCTCTTTTAGAGTGAGAAAAGAGAGAAAGAAAGGGGAGAGAAAGAGAAAAGGAAGAAGAAAGTTGGAATTTAAGCTTTAAGAGGTATATTATAACCCTTTCTTAGTTTCTTGGTATTATATTAGTTAATTCCTTTAATTTTTGATTTATGAAAATATGTACAATTGAGGATTTGATGTGTATTTCATAAGATATTGTGAGAATTGATGATGATCTATGTAGATAGCTTGATAAATCATGATGAATTGCATAATTTCTACTTGATAGTCTCTTGATCTAGAAATTTTATAAATTGTTGTGATTCGATTCTAGTTTTAAATTTTGAGTATATTAAATTAAATATATTTAGAATCATTTGAGACTTTGAATCGATTGAAAATTCTATAAATTAAATTTGTAATAAATTTACCAAAATGACCTTGAAATTCTGGAAATTTCCTGTGTTAACAGTATGATACAGAGACAAACAATTTTTTATCTTCAAAAATTACAAATTTATGGAAAATGATAAGTTTATATGTCTAATATGATATACTAAGAATTGAGAATTTAGATAAATGTGGTTAAATTGTTATGATTTTCTAAAGAGTGTCAGCTCATTGCAGTATTTGATTAACATATTTTTAAAGCTATAGAATACAATAGTTTTAAAATACTTTTGTCAATGATTTTGACGTTAAATATTTATCATGGCTTAAAATATGTGTTAAGAGTAATTCTGTGGTATTTTTATAATTTTTAAGTTAGTATATTATTTTATAAAATTGGGAGATTGAATACTGTTCAGTAAATATCTTGATCCTATCAGGTTAGTAGTTTGGATTCGATAGTGTTTATGGAATGGATTATGTAGGAATTATGATATAATATTCATATATAATAAGGATATATGAGTCAGAATGATATATTCTGATTTTGGAGTAATTGGACATCATTTGATATATAAGAAAATTTAGTTAAGTGTAAGTGGTCAGAATGACAGGTTTTGAGAAACAAAGTAATTAGACCAATTCGATGTGATAAGTGAAATATGTGTAACTTTGTAAGCTATTTAAAGTGTTTTGTATGAATGTTGAGGCTCATGAAAGGATTAATCTACATGGATAGGTTAAGGAGAATTAAGCCTTGTAGCTGAAAGTGTTAAGAGGTAAGTATACTAGACTTTTACTGAAATCACAATAAGCATAGTAATTGTCTATGTATGATTTTATGAATGTGCTTAGAAATTTGTTTATGTAATGCCAAAGTATATTTGATATGAAATGTGAAAGACATATTTATGAATGTGAGCATTGACATTGAGCATGGACATACATATGTTTTTGAAAGTAAGCTTTCAAAGTGAAATGTGTTTAACAAAGAGAGCTTTTGAAGTGTAATATGTCAATGAGAAATATTTTGTGTTTTGAGGATGCTTGAACTCACTGTCAACTTAGTAGGCATTTTATGTAATTTGTGAAGCCTTTATGTGTGGCCTTTCCTTCGGGATTGGTATATGTTATGTGTTCCGTATGTAGGGAGGATCCTATTGGTACCTAAGGGAAAAGTGAGTCATCACATTCGTGTGGTGGCGTATTGGTGCATGTGAGAGGACTCACCGATGATCAGGGTGAGGGTTTGGCTTTTAACTTCGGGCATGAGCATTATATATGTGTAATTTAAAAACCTCACTTGTACTATTCTTCTCATACGGTATGTCACCTACGAGTGACATTTGGCTCATTATGTGATATGTGATATGTAAGTCCTACTAAGTAGTAGCTGAGTGATGGTATTCCTATTATATATTTTAAAAGAATATGTAAGCACTTACATGATATGTGATTTGATAAGATTATGATTTTAATTTATCACAGCATATCATACATATGCATTGTGTACATATATGTATTTGTATTTGATATATGAAAAAATAGTATGCTTACTAAGTTTTATACTCATTATAGTTTATGGTGATTTCAGATAAATAAGGTACATGTGTACTTAGCAAATTTGGCAAGGCTTCTACTATTTCTTGAGTTTCTTTAGTTGCTAGGTTGCTGAGTGTTTCATTTGGGGACACGTGGGATAAGATATTTGATTTGTCCCTATTGAATAAATACTTATGTATTATTTTATTGTGTGTGGTTTTATTTGGTTTAAGTTTCACCAAGTGTGGTTATTAGTTAATTTTAAGTAAGAATTTGTAATGAATATATTCTGAGCTTCTGGTAACAAAGTTGCTACTGGTGACATAGTAGAGTGTTAATCTTTGAGAAAACTTTGTATATCTCTGATTTACTAATTATCTCAGTCATAATTCAATTGTTATTATTCGAAAAGAAATTGAAATGAATGTTTAAATATTGTCAATAGAATTTTATGTTTATATGTTAGGTTATGGGTTAATTTTAGTATTGAATTTACTATCAATTTGCTAAGGATTTATATGTTGAATTAAAGTTTGAAATTTTATGTAATATTATTTATGAGTACACATTATTGAATAAATGTAAGTGATGTCGTGTGTTGGATCTTTTGGGTCTAGGGCGTGACAATAAGACTTCCCTAAAGGATAAGATCCAATACAGGACTCATGTGAAACTGACTACCCTACGATGGCTTTTTTAATTGGGAAATATAAAAAGATTGAAATAATGGTTATGCACTCAACTTAGGTTGGTTGATATCCTCCATACGGAGTTCTTCTAAATTAAATCTAAGGGCTAGAGAATCGATAGTTTATTATTATTTGATATGAGATATCGAGATAATAATAATAAATTAGTATGGTACTAGTCTGATTTATGACAGATACGACCACCCTATGAAGGTGTATTCTGAATGAAAATTAGATTACCGATGCATAATATAGTTAAAAAGTTCTACATAAATGCATTTCATGTATTCATGCAAAAGTTACACATGCTTTCATCAATGTATGCTCATGTATGAATTTATTTTTCAGAATCATGTCTTCATTCAACCCACTGGCATCCATCCTTAACCAAAATAAGTTAATCAAAAATAATTATGTAGATTAGGAAAGTAACTTAAATATTGAACTCACAGTTGAAAAGCCCAAATATGTCCTGACTGATAAATGCACCCCAAGATGAAATAGATGCTTACAATAGTCAATTGACTAAGGGCTCATATTTATCTTTTGGTCTCAATCCTAGAGAAAAGAGTAGTAAAAAGCACAAGAATAAGCCAAAGAAAGTATTTAATTCAAGATTTGTGCAAATTCATAAAAAGGTAGTAAGGCCCAAAGAAAAGTGTTTCCAATCTGGCATTAAAAGGCATTGGAAGAGAAACTATCCTTTAGTTAAGTTTCCAATAGCTAAAAGGACAGTTTCATCTTCTGGTAAAATTCTTTTCATTAAGACATGTTTAGTAGTTGATTCTACTGATTCTTGGATAATAGATTCTGGAGCCACTAATTATGTTTGCAATTCATTGTAGGGGTTCCAGACAACTCAGTGAATGAGAGATCAGTCTAAGGCTAGGAAATAGTGCAACTGTTACAGTCAAGGCAATGGGAGTTGTTGAATTTTATTTTGATGATTTTAGGACTTTAATATTAGATGATTGTTTGTTAGTACTGGAATTCAAACGCAATTTAATTTCAGTTAGTTATTTGAATAAATTTGGTTATTCTGTTATTTTTAACTCAACTGTGGTGATCAAAAGAAATAAGTCATTTATATGTTCTGGTACACTAGTTAACAATCTATACTGCATATATCCTAAAATCAACTCACTGCATGACATAGAATTGAATAATGAATCTAATCACCATAAGAGAATTAAAGTGACTCCCACTAATCAAACGTATCTATAGCATCTACGTCTTGGTTATATTAGTCTAGATTAGATCTAAAGACTGTTCAAACATAAACCTTTGAGTTCATTAAATATTGAACTATTACCAGTCTATGAATTCTGTATAGAAGGAAAAATGACCAGAAGACCCTTCAATACTAAAGGTAATAAATCCATTGAAATGTTAGAATTAGTGCACTCTCACGTGTGTGGCCCATGAGCACACAAGATAAGGGAGGTTATGAATATTTCATTACCTTCATTGATGATCATTCTAGATTCGGTTATGTGTACCTAATACGCCACAAGTCTGAGGCGTTTGATAAATTCAAAGAGTTTTAGACAGAAGTGGAAAGGCAATTAAAAAAACACATAAAGGCACTTCGATCTGATCGAGATAGCGAATACTTCTATAGTGAGCTCAGGACCTATTTTTTAGACAATGGGATATTATCCCAGTTGACTGCACTAGGGTCACCCTAGCAAAATGGTGTAGCAGAAAGGAGAAATAGAACTCTTTTTGAAATGGTGAGGTCAATGACTAGTTATTCAACTTTACCCATCTCGTTCCGAGGTTATGCCTTAGAAACAGCCATATATCTTCTTAACTTAAGTCTATCTAAGTTATTCCCTAAAACACCTTTGAAAATGTGGATAGGATGTAAACTAAGTTTACGTCACATACATATATGGGGTTATCCAGCTTATGTGCTAAAAAGGAAGACATACAAGTTGGAATTTAAGTCAGAAGTTTGTCTGTTTATTGGCTATCCTAAAGGAACAAGAGGAAGTCTGTTCTATAGTTCTCAAGATAAAAAAGTATTAGTTAGCACTAATGCAATCTTTCTTGAAGAGTCTATGTGAAAAACTTTAAGTTTATGAGTAAGATAATTCTTGATGAGTTATCTGAGAACTCTAATATTATGCTTGATAGATTCAATTA
The DNA here is from genome assembly GCA_946807835.1 of Ailanthus altissimus. Classification (NCBI taxonomy): domain Eukaryota; kingdom Viridiplantae; phylum Streptophyta; class Magnoliopsida; order Sapindales; family Simaroubaceae; genus Ailanthus; species Ailanthus altissimus. The sequence goes on from OX327684.1 coordinate 16,478,230, forward strand.
GTTAATTCTCAATCTAGATCATAATAAGCAACTAGAGCCACTTGTATAATAAAAACCACCGGTACTTTGTCATAGTGGGAGAAGTATTAGACGTTTAACTAGGTACATGTTAATTGGAGATTCATTTTAGGCAGTCTCTAATGAGCATAAAGTAGATTCCACTAATTATGATGAAACAATGGTTGATAAAGATGCAAACCATTGGTGTAAAGCTATAAAGTCAGAAATAGATTCCATGTATTCCAATAAAGTCTGGGAACTTATAAAGAAACATGAAGGAATAAAATCATAGGGTGTAAATAAGTCTACAAAGAAAGAGATGGGTAGATGGAAAGGTAGAATCCTTCAAAGCTAAGCTTGTTGCTAAAAGGTACACTTAAAAATAAGGTATTAATTATGAGGAGACCTTTTCGCCGGTAACCATGCTTAAGTCTATTAGAATTTTCTTATCCATTATAGCAAATCTTGATTATAAGATTTAAAAAATGGATGTTAAGACTGCCTTTCTTAATGGCAATCTTGAAGAAAGTATCTATATGATACAACCAGATGATTTTATAGCTATAGGTCAAGAGCATATGGTTTGTAAACTGTAAAAATTTATTTATGGGCTTAAACAAGCATCTAGATCATGGAACATCAGATTTGATCAGGCAATCAAATCATTTGGATTTGATCAAAATCTTAATGAACCTTGTGTTTATAAGAAGATAGATAGGCGGTTGGTGGTTTTTCTAGTTTTGTATGTAGATGATATATTACTCATTGAAAATGATATAGGAGCATTATCATCAGTTAAAATTTGGTTGTCTAACCAATTTGATATGAACGACTTAGGTAAAGCTAGTTATATCCTTGGAATTAAGTTAATGTGAGATTGTAAAAATAGGATGTTAGCTTTATCTCAAGCTGCATATATAGAAAAAATTTTGGTTAGGTTTATTATGCATAAATCCAAAAAGGGAACCCTTTCTTTTAGACATAGAATTGATCCATCCAAGAATCAGTGTCCTAAAACTCCTGAAGAGATAGATCACATGACAGAAATTCTTCATGCATCAGCAGTAGGAAGTCTTATGTATGCAATGCTATGTACTAGACTAGATATTTGTTAGGTAGTTGGCATGGTCAGCAGATATCAATCTAATCCATGATCAAAACACTAGACCGCAGTAAAGCATATATTTAAGTACCTTCAAAGAACGAAATATTATATGCTCGTGTATTTCCAGTAAGGATCTTATACCTATTGGGTATACATATTCAGATTTCCAATCAGATAAGGATGCTTGGAGATCTACCTCAGGATATGTGTTTACTTTAAGTGGTGAGGCTATAAGTTGGAGGAGTGTAAAGCAATCATGCATTGCAGACTCTTCCATGGAAGCTGAATTTGTAGCTGCGTCAGAAGTTGCAAAAGAGGTTGTATGGCTCTGCAAGTTCCTGGAACTTGAAATGGTGCCTAGTGCTAAGATGCCTATTGTTATTTATTGTGATAACAACGAAGTTATAGCATAATCCAAGGAACCAAGATGCCACAAGAAAGGAAAATACATTGAGAGAAAATACCATTTAGTAGGGAGCTAGTGCAAAAGTGTAAAGTTATGGTATTTAAGATTGCATCAGCAGATATTTTAGCGGATCCATTCACCAAATCATTGCCAGCAAAGTGCTTTGAAACTCATATATATGATATAGGAGTTCAATAGATGCCCGACATGCTTTAGGGCAAGTAGGAGATTGTTACACATTTTATGTTATTTTATGCCTTTAAAGCATATGTAATAACATTTTATTAGATTAATAAAGTTTATTCATATATATAATTAAACATATATCGATAAGCTCATATTTATAAAGTATGTAATCTATGTATTAGGTATATAATGCTAATACAGAGGGTATAGATCGCAAGTTCTTTATAAATTAAATCTAGTACACAGTTAATAATGAAAAATGGCATTTCATTATGTAAGGTTGTAGTTTTTCTACTTCTTATAGTGAATGATTTGCCTTGATCATTGAAGTAGAGACTTCGGGTAGAAAAACTAGTGTATATATTATATTTAATGGGACTACTATGAATTTTGATCATGTTAACTAAATGTCATAGATCTTAATTCACAAAAGCTTTAATAGGCTTGATTGATTTTAATCCTAAGCAGGTAATGAACTTCTATTCATGTATTGTATCTTTTGAGTTATCATAGAGTGAGATCTAAATAAACGGTCAAAACCTCGATAGCTTGGAGATATAATTTCATGGGTCGTAGAAACATATATTTGCAAGATGGAATCTAATAATTAATGTCTACCTAAACTGTTTGCAGTACTTGATCATTAGAATTTGTGGTCACAGTTTATTCAATAAATTATTTATTGAATAATAATATTTATTTATAAATTTACTTACAAATATAGACATATTAAAAGTGATTATTAGAGCATTCAGTGACTTAAGGACAAATACGTAATTAAAGAGGCAAGATACTTTTTCAAGGCCTAGCTTTAATTATGGACATCAATTAGAGGGTCAATTAAGTGATTATTATTGGTCTAAAGACCAAGCCCAATTTAATTAAATGGGGTTTTAATTAAATGGGCTTTTACTTTATAACATCGATTACTATAGTATAGCTTTTTCCTTTTAGTGGAATAGTTTGGGTTAACTTAGAAGAATTGGTGTATTATGAGATAAAAGGACTAGGCCTTTTAAGTTAGAGCTAGGAAGTCCATGGGTCTTGTAGTCCCTCTACTAGCTCAAATTCTAATCAAACTCTAATTTTCTAATCTTAGTCAAATTCTAAATACTCAAGGCAGATTCCTATATATATGAGAGGTATGAGGGTAATAATGAGGTAGAACAATTACCACAACCATATAGAGAAAAAATCTTTTTACGTATTCTTACGTGGAAAAATAATTTAATTAATACCATTATCTTAGATTTAGGTATTAGTGTTTTTAGAGATTAAGAAAGTTCCACGTGTCCACATGCGTTGAGTTTGAAAATTGAGGATAGTAAAGAAGATTGTAGCCAGTCAATTCAAAATTTGTCATAGTGAGGAATTGAGGTAATCTTCTATCCCTATACATATAATTATGAACAAGACGATCTGACTTCGTTGCGTTTATTTTATTAAATAGAAAAAAAATTTATTTTCAACCAACAATTGACACTTATAATTAATTTATATCATTTCATTACTCAAAAGTCATGGATCATGTGTTTTCAAGAAAATTTTATTACATTTGATTATCCAAAAGTCATGGATAATGGGTTTTCAAAATATTTATCCAACGTGTTAAACAAACTCTTCTTTATCCATGCAAAAATAATAGCATATAAAAATTAACATATACATAATATATATGAACTTCTTGTAGTAGTTTCTATTTTCTTGTACAACGAAAAAGGGTGATCAAAGAGAAAGAGAAAAAATAATGACTTCAAAGTCCTTTAGTTAGCTTTGAATCATGCAAAGCCCTCTCTGGCTCTAAATTTTATGCAATTTTCTTATTTGATTATGTCTATAATTACAAAATTTGCTCTCAATTAAGGGCTGAGCCAACATGTATTGGTAGCAAATCGCATGATTTTTGCTACGATTCTCATTGTTCTTTTTGCCATTGTTTTAGAAAGGTACCTCTCTTTCTATGTCTGGTTTAATTATTTGTAAGTGTAAAATCTTAAAGACATGAAGACATTAATCCATGAATTGTTATAAGAATACAAGGCCAAAGATGACTTTTCCCATCTTTGCTAAGAGTAAGAACTTTTTTTTGTGAACGAACTCATTTTTACACCTTAAATATCAAAGAAAACCTCAAAGTTTAAACAATATATATATGATCTCTAATGACTCAAATTTGATATTAGAACCTATAATGTAGTCCTGTATTTAACCAGAACTTGTTTTATATAGGAATGGAGTACACTACAATAACTTTCACAATCGTATTGTGCAATATTCATCCTGCCTTGACATTTTTAATGGCTTGCATCTTTAGGTATAACTCTGATAATTATATATATGTATGTTTAGTAACTAAAAATTCTCCGATGTATTAAAAATTTCTTCAGCAAGTTTAAACAGATCCCTTTATTAGGAATTCCTGTCATTATCAAGTGCTTTATAATGTGATTTGAGCTATTCAAATGTTGTTTGGCTAAAAACTAACTCCGTTTTTAAAACAATACAATAGCTAAACAAGGCTATATAGCTCAAACCTACATCGGAGAATTTTTAATTACTAAAGATATATATAAAATTGCTGAAGTTATACCTAAAAATGCAAGCCATTACAAATGTCAAGGCAGGAAGAATATTGCACAATGCAATTGTGAAAGTTGTTGTAGTATACTTCATTCCTGCATAGAATTAGTTTTGACTAATTACAGGCCTACATTACAGTTCTAATATCAAACTTGAGTCATTAGATATCATATATATATAGTGTTTAAATTTTGAATTTACATATTTGAGATGTAAAAATGAGTCATTTCTTAAGAAAAAGTTCTTAGTCAAACAAACTAAGCAATGGGATCTTAGCAAAGATGGAAAAGGTCATCTTTGACCTTGTATTCTTATGAAAATTCATGAGATTAATATCTTCATTTCTTTAGGATTTTACACTTACAAATAATTAAACCAGACATAGAAACAAAGATACCTTTCTAAAACAATGGCAAAAGGAGCAATGAGAATCCTAGCAAAATCATGCATTATGTTACTAATACATGTTGGCTCAGCCCTTGTTTAGAGTAAATTTTCAAATTATAGACGTAATCGAATAAGAAAATTGCATGAAAATTACCTCCAGATAGGGTTTTTCATGATTCAGAAGCTGAGTAAAGGACTTTAAAGACATTCTTTTCTTCGTTCTCTATTATCACTCTCTTTTTGTATATAAGAATTGAATAAAAAAAAGTGCTATAGGAAGTGTGTATATATATTATGTACATATTAATTTTATTTAAGTTTGTTGGTTAAATGGGTGAATGTATACAATTATTACGAATGTCAAAATGTGTTAAGTCACAGTTTTTTAAACTATTTTTACCTTCATAATGATGATAATTAAAGCGCAAATGGGTTTAAGTGGTAGTATAGTTTTTTGAATTTAATGAAAAATATAAATTGCAAAGGTGCACGTCAAAATGTAATTTTCTTAGACTACTAGTAAGGACTTTAATAGGAATTGATAAGTAGAGAATATTTTATTCAAGAAGGAGAAGAATTATTCATTCTATCAAATGGGATGTGCTTATAATATTTATAGAGATTAAATGTCTTTCTAGAGAGACACAACACATTTTCAAAAAATCACATCTATTGAAAGAGATTGATGATTTATCCAAAGGCCACATCCCCAACTCTTAGCATCGTAGCACTCAATAAATGAAGAATACCTAAACCTAACTGGGCATCACGGCACCCATCTCTAACACCGTAGCACTCTAAGTTCAGCTTAGGGCATCACGACACCCTAGGCATCGACTTGGGAGCTACTACTCCCAATGTCTGAGTGTTGCGGAGCTCATTCAAATTTTTGCATGAGTGCCCTTTTTACTTATTCTTTTTTTTTTTTTTTTCTTCTCAATTCTTTCTCTCTACTCTAAAACCTTAATATGCATTAGTTTACAAGTGTTTTTGATAGTGAGAGTATGGCAAATGAACATGAAACCCATTAATTGTTATTAGTAATCATCAAGAACAGACTCGTTATAATCACCACCATCAGCATCACCCTCCGTTGTCGTCTTTAAGTAACGGCAATTCGATGATGGTGGCCGAGAGATAAAGTGCGATTCTAGAGCATAACCCGAAGAATCTCCTCTAAGTGGACCGTTGAGGAGCAAGCAATTCTTGAAGATGGGCTATAAAAGTGAGTGTCTCCCACTCTTCCTCTCTCTCTTTTGGATTATTTGAGGATTTTTAAGAGTTTGGTCTTGATTTTTTACATATATTTTGATTTTTTAAATTTTGAATTTTTATCAACTTTTATATAATATTACATTGGAGTTCAAATGGACATATTTATGGATTTAAAATTACAAGACAGTCATTAAATTTGTCTTACAATTAAAGGTGAGCATCAATTCAGATGAATCGAAAATTGAACCGAATTGAATCAAAAAAAATTATTCAATTCTGTTTTTAGTTTGGTTCTTGATCTATCTATTTAGTTGGGACTAATCAATTCAGTTTTATTTCGATTTAAGTTTGGTTCAATTTAAACAAAAAAAATACACTTAAAATAGAGTAATAATTTGAAAAAAAAATTAAAAAATCAAACAAAACCAACTGAGTCAGATACAAAATAGAAATAGTAATATCACATCTACCAATTAATGATGCAATAATACAGTCAATAACCCGATGTTCCAAGTATTGATATATGGCACTCATTAATTCGTGAATCAGTTGGGATTAAAAACTGTATCCTAATTATGTAGGTCTAGTATTACTCAATAGAAAATAACAAATTTCCACGAGGCCTACCAAATGAAATCCCAATGTAACTCACTAAAAATTGTGAAGGAAGACAAAAAGCAGTACTGAGGAAAAAACAGACCTTCCCAGAGCAAAGAACCAGGCGTCTGATACCTTCCTCAAGGTCAGAGTGCTGATTCTGATCCTTTATAAGCCGCTTAAATCTGGTGTCTTGTTTGTCAAAACCTTGGTGGCCTTGAACGTCATCAAATTCGGAAAGAATTGATTTGCAATCCTTGTGACGAAGTAGGTTTTTGGGAGCCATCACAATCAAAGGCTTACGGAATTCCCTGTGTAGCTACAAGATAAAACAGAAAACAATATGAAAATGAACAGACATGACTAAAAGATGGAAAGAGATTCATGATTCAGTAAGCTGTACTCACCTGACGCCGCAAGACATGGAAGTAAAACATTCACAACCTGCCAGTTGCATTCTTGAATTTGTGTTCGAAGAGTAGGATCCATCTCAGGAATAACATATGGATTGTCATCACTCATCTACCCCAATAAACAAATACATTAGTTGGAAACATTAGCCAAATCATATCATCCACATTCCCCTTGACAAGAATAAAAAATCACAGCCGATTTAGTATTTAAAGGACAATATAAATCCTCTAGTCAATAGTTCCCGAAGGAAACGCTCCAATCGTGCACATGAATGTTCGGGGCCCTGACAATCATAACTATGTGGGAGCAGCACAACAAGCCCTGTCTAACGCAACCACTTGGACTCTCCACTGCTTAAAAACTGATCAAAAATCACTTGTGCTCCATTAGAAAAGTCACCAAATTGAGCCTCCCAAAGTACCAAAGAGTTTGGATTTTCCATTCAGTAACGCAATTCAAATCCAAGAACACCAAATTCGGACAGAGAGCTGAGTAGAAACAAAAGGTTCATATGTGAGTAACCAACACCAGAAACAAGAATTTTATTAACTACATTCAAATTAATTAGGAATCCGTTAAGCATGGTTTTATGGAAAAAAATGCAATATCGAAAATTCATAAGGTTGAGCAGATAGCAGTACAGCATATGCAAAAAGACAGAAGGGTTCCCAAACTTTGATTTGGAAAAGGTTATAATACAGAATTTATTAATGAAAATTTGAGAGCACAATAGACAAAATAAAGTAACATTTGAAAGTGGTCTACATTACCTATTGCTCACAGTGAACATTTCTTCGTCTTGATTCATCATGACGTGGTCCATTGGGCAATATTTCTCTCCTGTTTCTTGATCATGTAACACAGAATGCCGGTGACTGAATGTACCACTCTCAACATCCTGACCACTCAACCGTACATGGTTACCCTCTACCAGCAACGTAGCAAATGCAAGTGCTTCCCCAACGGCCCAGTCAATGCCTTCCCCTGTTTAAATCATTTGTGCACGTTGTTCATAAACCTTCTTTAAAGCTCTGTGAGGTTTAAAGTTTTCTGCAAGGGTTGCGATTGCTTTGCCAACATTCTTCAAGATCACTGGTTTCACCCTATACAACATCAAAAATTAATTAAAAAAGCCAGAGACAGCTAAGAAAAATATAACTAACAAAACCACCAACATACCCGGTGTTTCTAATACGTGAAAGCTGCTCAGGTGACTGGTGTTAAAGAAAATGAATTGAAACAGCATGATGCACCAAAGTTGGACCAGCATGTTTCATTAGCAAATGGAACACAATCTCCTAGCACAACAAACCATCTGGTGGAAGCAAGAAGACAAACTGCAGGGCAAAGTTACAGCTGTAACTTTGCCAACTGTATTGGTACAGCAAGCAGGGAATATGGAAACGGTATTGCACCTTCAAATGGTGGTACAGCAACACCATACCTGACCAAGAGAGGTACTACATCTAGGTGGCACAATCACAAGGAATGACAGTACAAACCAGCTCAATCAATGGCTTAGATTAACTTCAGTACAATAGGAATAATTTGTAATATGACAATAGTGTAAATTGCAGGAAAAAGAAAACAACTTGTATATATAAAACTGTCAAAGGACATTGTAATTAAGTGTGAAAAGATTTACACTCACAAGCAATACAACAGAGAAAATTCATTCTCTAAAAATCTATCCATTCCTCCATTCTTCTTTTTCAACTTGGTATCAGAGCCTTGTTAATGGCATCAAGCTCAACTTCTCAAAACACTTCACCAAATCCTACCAACCAAATGCAGCAAAACAGCATACCACCAAGCACTTTCACCTTTTCAGCACCCATCAAACTCACCAATACAAACTATTTGCTGTGGAAATCACAAGTTCTTCCCAGCATAAAAGGAAATGGATTGACAGGATTCATAGATGGGAGCAGACCTTGCCCCAAACAGCAAAATGTTGCAGTTGATAATGAAAACACTATCATTACAACTGAAAATCATGAGTATAACATTTGGTTGAGACAGGACCAGAATCTCATGAGCTGGTTGCTATCATCCCTCTCTGAAACAATGCTTGGTGCAGTCTTAGAATGCTCAAGCTCGTTTCAACTCTGGTCAACACTTGAAAGCCTCTTTGCCTCTCACTCAAAAGCTAGAGTTATCCATCTCAAAATCTTGATTCAAACCACTAAAAAGAGGTCAATGACCATGACACAATACTACATGAAAATGAAGGGTCTTGCAGAAGCCCTCAGGTGTGCTGGCTGCATAGTCACAGATGATGATCTGATTGACTATATTCTGGGTGGATTAAGGAATGAATATGATCCTGTTTATGTCAATGTCACTTCCAGAGTTGACAAACTCTCGCTTGCAAAAGTGTATGCACTCTTGCTCAACCAAGAATACAGGCTTGAGCAAAATGTAGCTGAGGACCTCTACGAGTCCCCAACCAACTTCAATGCCAACTTTGCTCAGTCAAGCTGGAACCAGAAGAAACCATGGCAAGGCAAAGGGAAAGGCAACAACTTTCGAGGTCAAGTGTCTTTAAACACTGCATACAGTGGGAACTACAACAACTATGAAAATGCACAAGCTAAAGCAAAAGCTCAAAAGACAGTGAGCTCAAACACAAATGAAGTCTATCAAATCTGCTTTAAGCAAAAGCACAAGGCTGCAGAATGCTAGCATAGGTTTAAAAAGGACTTTGTGCCAAAACTAAACAACAGAAATCAGTCAAAGAAGGCATATGTTGTAGCAGCTGGAAGTGAATAAGATGAAGGCTGGTACCTTGACAGTGGAGCCACAAACCATGTGACCAACAATCTGAACAATCTTGCCAGACACTTGCAGTAGATAATGGCCAAAACCTCACTATTTCTAAACGATATATTACTTGTTCCTAGAATAACAAAAAACCTTATCAGCATCTCCAAGTTGTCACATGATAATAATGTTATAATTGAATTTGACAAATCCAAGTACTTTGTGAAGGACCAAAAACAGGGGAATGTGGTGCTGTTGGGAGTGGCTAGAGATGGTCTTTACAAGCTGCAGTGTCTAAGAAAATCAGAGTCCAAGTCAATTTCAAGTCTAGAGTCATCTGAGAATTCTACAATTTCTTTTAGTCCTGAGTCAATGTTTTCTTTCTGTTCTAATACAGTTGGTAGGTGTCAGTCCCAGAAATCAAAGTCTGTGAAAGAGATGAAAAACAACTCCTTGAAACCAACTAGTGAAATAGAACTACTGCATAGGAGATTAGATCATCCTCATGCATTGGTCCTCAAGGAAGTGATATCTAAGTGTAAGAATCTCTTCAAAAATTTGAATAAAAACATTGCAGCTATTGAATTCCCTTTCTGTTCAGCATGCCAACTTGGCAAAATGCACAGACTGACCTTCAAAGAAACTGAAACTAAAACAAAGAAATCACTTGAATTACTACACATGGACTTGTTGGGGCCTACACTAGTTCTTTCCACCAAAGGATACAAATACTATTTGGCAATAGTAGATGACTACACAAGCTTCACTTGGATTTACCCACTTCAAACAAAATCTGAGACCTTAAACACATTCATCACCTTCAAAACTAAAATAGAGAAAATTACTGAACACAAAATCAAAACTGTACACACAGACATGGGAGGAGAGTTTAAGGCTCTTGAGCACTACCTCAGAACTGCAGGAATATCACAAAACTACTCCTTCCCTCATACACATCACCAGAGTGGGAAAGTGGAAAGAAAGCATAGGCATTTAACTGAAACAGCCCTTACAGTCCTAGCACAAGCCAATATGCCTCTCAAATATTGGTAGGAAGCAGCACATACTGTTGCATACCTCATAAACAGGCTGCCCTCTAAAAGATTACAAAACCAGTCACCCTATGAAAGACTTCTAGGTCACCTGCCAGATTACACCATGGTTAAAACTTTTGGATATGAGTGTTACCCCTTTCTTAGACCCTATAACAAAAATAAGTTTAATTTTCACAGTTCCAAGTGTGTTTTTCTAGGATATAGCCCTACACACAAAGGATATGTATGTTTGCACTCATCTGGAAAAACTTACATAGCAAGACATGTGTTGTTTAATGGATTTTCTTTTCCTTTCCAATCAAGTCCAAAATTTCATACAAAAGAAGGACACCCTCTATCTGAGCTACATACCATGAGTCACCAATTTATCTATCTTAAAGAGTCATCTGAGTTCTGTGACAGTCATTCAAATGCAGCTTGTCAAGACCAATCATCAAGTAACCCCACAGCAGACATCAATTCACCCGATTCCCATTACCAGGAACCAGAAAACACTTTTCACCAGGACATACAGCCAAACACAGAACATGAAACACACACAAGAACCATACAACACAACCAAAACACCCATTCCATGGTCACTAGATCCAAGGTAGGAATATACAAGCCCAAAGTTTACTTGAACAACACTGCAACTTTACACACCATACCAGAAAGTATAGCTGATGCATTAAATGACAAGAACTGAAAACATGCTATGGATGAGAAATATAATGCTCTTATGAAGAATCATACATGGATACTTATACCTTACACTCCAAAAGTAAGAGTTGTAGGGAACAAATAGGTGTATAAGATAAAACACAAGGCAGATGGAACAGTTGAGAGGTTCAAGGCCAGACTTGTGGCCAAAGGCTACCATCAAACCCTTGGACTAGACTTCAATGAGACCTTCAGCCCAGTGGTAAAACCCTGCACCATCAGAATAGTTCTGACTTTAGCCTTAATGTATAACTGGAAACTGAAGCAGGTAGACATAAATAATGCCTTCCTCAATGGAGAATTGATAGAAGAAGTTTACATGCACCAACCTGAGGGCTACATTGACAAAAACAGACCAGATTTCATCTGCAAGCTAAACAAGGCTTTATAAGGTCTCAAACAAGCTCCTAGAGCTTGGTTTGACAAACTAAAGGAATCTCTTTTGAAATGGGGATTCAATGGCACCAGGTCAGATTCATCCTTGTTCATAAAAAGGGAAAATAAAGCTATAACTATATTGTTAATCTATGTGGATGATATCATTGTCACTGGGAACAACAATGACCAAATTCAAGAATTGATTTGCAAGTTAAGTTCTACTTTTTCCTTGAAAGACTTAGGAGATCTGAATTTCTTCCTTGGGATTGAAGTGACAAGATCAAACAACTCAATCTTTTTATCTCAAGCTAAGTACATCAAAGATCTCCTCAACAAGACTACTATGTCTGAATGTAATGGCAGCAATACTCCTCTGAGCATAGGAAGCAAACTAACAAAGAGAGATAGTAAGAAATTTAGCAATCCAACACTTTACAGGAGTGTCATTAGAAGCCTACAATATGCTACCCTTACCAAGCCAGAACTGGCCTTTGCAGTAAATAAATTGAGTCAATTCATAAGTGATCCCTTAGACACTCACTGAACAGCTTACAAAAAGGTACTAAGATATCTCAAAAACGCAGCTGACTATGGATTGGAATTGAGGAAACCCAAGACTCTGTAACTAAACGCCTATACAGATGCAGATTGGGGAAGTGATAGTGATGATAGAAGATCAATTGGTGGGTATCTAGATGAGAGCTTGATCTCTTGGAGCTCCAAGAAATAGCAGGTAGTTGCAAGATCAAGTGCAGAATCAGAATACAGGTCATTGGCTAATGCAAGTGCAGAACTCAGCTAGATACTGTCTCTAATGCAAGAACTGGGATTCCAATTCAGCAGACCACCAACTATATGGACAGATAACACAAGTGCTGCATCCTTAGCCTCAAATCCAGTCTATCATGCCAGAACTAAACACATCGAGATTGACATTCACTTTATAAGGGATAAGGTATGCCAAGGAGAACTAATAATTGAATACATTCCAAGCCTACAACAGCCTGCTGACATTCTGACAAAAGCTCTAAACTTTGACAAGTTCAGCTACCTAAAAGACAAGCTAAATGTCTTCACCAAGACACTTAGCTTGAGGGGGGATGTTAAAGAAAATGAATTGAAACAACATGATGCACCAAAGTTGGACCAGCATGTTTCATTAGCAAATGGAACACAATCTCCCAGCACAACAAACCATCTGGTGAAAGTAAGAAGACAAACTGCAAGGCAAAGTTACAGCTGTAACTTTGCCAATTGTATTGGTACAACAAGCAGGGAATATGGAAACAGTATTGCACCTTCAAATTGTGGTACAGCAACACCATGCCTGACCAAGAGAGGAACCACAGCTAGGTGGCACAATCACAAGGAATAACAGTACAAACTAGCTCAATCAATGGCTTAGATTAACTTCAATACAATAGGAATAATTTGTAATATGACAATAGTGTAAATTGCAAGAAAAAGAAAACAACTTGTATATATATAACTGTCAAAGGACATTGTAATTAAGTGTGAAAAGATTTACACTCACAAGCAATACAACAAAGAAAATTCATTCTCTAAAAATCTGTCCATTCCTGTATTCTTCTTTTTCAATTACTGGAACCCAGACCAATAAGCTGAGAGCCAGTGTTTCTGAAATTTGCAATGCGGCGTTGCACCCTGGAGGTGGTTGCTCTATGTTGTTCATCCCTACCCCCTACTTCCAACTCTTTATTTGCTTATTCCTCGTACGTCTCTCACATACTTAACTTCGTATCGACTCTTAATTAGTTTCTAACTGAAAAGCATACTCAAATGAGACTTTGAATCATTAATTCCAACAAGATATATACACATACATACATGTCAATTTTCATTTGTTTACTCTCATTTTCCTTGCGTGAATTAAGACTTTCTTTGCATGAATTAACTAGACGGAGAAACTGCACTTGATTTTGTTAATCACGGAAAGAACGTTTCACACAATAATAATAATAATAAACTGAGCGCCACGTTTCCTTAAATAACAAAAGAACAATTCAAAAAGGATCAATGCCAGCAGCGATTTATTCCTCATTTAAATTATCAAATTAATCACAATTGTCGGTGGCCAAAAAAAAAATACATGGTCGTTGATCAATATACATGTAAAAGAATTAATTCTTTTTTTTTAATCATCAAATAGATGTTATATCATTGATTAAATTATACATATTACATTCTAGTATTGCTCATATAAATTCAAACAGATTATCAGGATGCTATATTATATAAATTTATTAAAATATGTCTGAAGCTAAATTGCTTTCTGATAGAGAATATAAGAAACTCCATTACGAAGGGCTCATCCTTACTCTAGAATTTATCTCTACTCTTTGAAGATGAGAGTCCTACCCTTTTGCAGAAAAAAGAAAACAATCTCAGATAGGAGGTATAAACAACCTCCGTAGTACAAAAATAACCCTCATGTAAGATTTACAAAAAAATTTGTAGAGATTTCGTACACAATTGGACCTACGTGAGCTTTAGAGTGCCCCTACTACTCAAACCCAGATAAAATTTTAAATAAATATTTATTTATAGTTTAATATTTAAAATATTTTTTATACTTTTACCTTTACATATTCTCTACTTTGATCATATGGTCCTCTATAATATAAACTTTTACTTTTTAAATTTTTAACTTTTGATATTGGTCTTTTATAATAGAAAAAATAATATTTTAGTTCCTTATTTTATAGATATATATCAACTTAATTTCTCATATTTTAATAATTATCACGTTAATTTTTGTCATTAGAAATTTACTGTTAAATTTTTTTTTAATTATTTTTACTATAATACCATGTGTTATCACTTAATCATTTAATTTTTATTAAATATTTTTAAAAATAAAACAAATTAAAATTAAAAAATAAAAATAGAACTGCCATCATTACCTTAAAGAGGTGATCAGCCAGCCGCTCTTTTTTTACGATATTTCGACGATAAAATTTATCCAATTTTACATTATTAGACTTCATTTTTTCTCGTCTACACAATGGTGATATCATTTTTTTAACACAAAAAAGTATAGAAAAAGGCCAAAAATGGTGGCAAACAGGCAGTGGTGGCCACCCACCCTCCTCCACCATTTTTGGCTTTTTTCTGCATTGTTTTGCACAAAAAAATGACTACACCAATGTGCAGATAAAAAAATAGAATCTAATAATATAAAATTGGATAAATTTTTTCGTCGGAATGTCACCAAAAAATGGCGGCCGGCCGATCGCCATTTTTGGCGATCGACCGGCCGCCATTTTTTGGTGACGATGGGCAGTAAATGTATTAAATAATAATTATTTATTTTACTTTTAAAAAATTTATTAAAAATATAAATCAATTACATGATGACACGTGTTATTTATTGATTAAATATATATTTATTAATTTACTTCAAAAATATATATTTATTAAATATATAAACTAATTATATAATGACACGTGTCATTTGTAACTAATCATATTATGACACGTGTCCTTTTAGTAAAAATATTTTTTTAATTTACTTTCAAAAATATTTAATCCTTAAAAAAATATATTATTAAAAATATTAACCAATTATATGATGGCACATGTCATTTGTAACTAATTATATTATGCACGTGTTCTTTTATTAAAATATATTTATTAATTTGCTTTTAAAAATATTTTTTTTTTCAAAAAAAATATATTTATTATAATATAAACCAATTACATGATGACATGTGTCATTTATAACTAATCATAGTATGACACGTGTTTTTTTATTTAAAATATTCATTTATTAATTTACTTTTAAAAATTTTTTTTTTTTTTTAAAATATATTTATTACAAATATTAGCTAATTACATAATGACACTTGTTATCATTAACTTATTATATTATTATATTATAACACGTGTCATTTTTAATTTTTTAAACTGACATTTAGCAGCTTTAGTTTAGAAATGACAAAAGTATTATTTTTCTCATAAAGAACAACAAACTTTTAATGGCAGGAATTAATGTGGTAATTATTGAAATATGAGGAACTAAGTTAATATATACTCATAAAATAAGGGACTAAAATATTATTTTTTTTCTTTATAATATTAACTCTGAATTCACTTAATACATAGGAATAGAAGGGGATGAATTTAATAGAGTGGAGATGGGGAATCTCAATGCGGAAATGGGTGCTCCATCCTCACTTAATTTGTTTATTTATTTATATTATAAATTTGACAATATAAAAATAAATCATTTTTACACATTATATTATTATTATTATTATAAATTAATATAATAGTTATATTTTTTTTTTCAAAAAGATTACTAATATATTAGATCAAACACTTAAATGTTTGTGATTTAAAATGATTAAAAATTAATTTTTAATTATTTATATTAATTATATATTTTTTCTTAACATATATTATAAAAGTAATAAATTAGATAATATTCTATAAATTAATTTTTTAATGGATAAATATATGATAGGGTGAGAACGGAATGGGAAGTTTGAAACTCATCCTTGCCCAATTAATTATTTAAGGAATAAGGTTTCTCTACTCCAACCTATTTTTACAAAAAAAATTAAGTCGTGTCCATCTCATTTTGAGCTAAGTTCTATGTCATTTTGATCAGGTTCTTACAAACGCCACGGAAATTGTGCCATCCCTAATCACAAGCAAACCTTTAAAGAGTAACATAGAAATTCTCTTTAGTTAAACCATGCTAATCCTTGGATATATCTTTTCTTATGTGCTTGCTATGGCTAATTTTGTACCTAGAAGTAACGAATCTTTTGGTTCTATTATATAAGGACATACTTTACCCATTTGTATCAATTACGTTTCTAAATTTTATTTGAATGACTAAAATATCCTTAGTTTTAAGTTGACACTATTAATTCTGATGGTCAATATTCGATTATATTTATACGAGGTACTTCGGTTATTTACAAAGAGGTCATAGACTTATTTGAAATAAATGGAAAAATTATGTGTTAATTTTAAACATCTAAAACCTTAGGGGCCTGGATGTTGTATCCCAATTTGTACTTAACATAATTTGCTTTTTTTTTTTCTTGGAAAATTAAGCACGATTGTTCCAGTTTTACAACATGAATCATTATTGACCAATATTAAACCATATAGTTATCTTAAAGCAAATCAAGAACGTAAGTTACACACTTGCAAAGGAATGTTGATGATTTTTTAACTTTGCAAGGAAAACATTTAAACAGAGAAATCAATTCTTCAAAAAAAAAATTCAGATTCCAGCAGGAATTTGGCCATGTTCTAATTGATTCCAAAAATATACTTCAAACATATTCATCTGCTAAATTGATGATCATTCGAAGCATCATTTTTGTTACCCATCATAGCCATTTGTTGATGATGATCTTGCTGACTTAATTAAGCTGATATTGCCTTGTTGCTGCTTGAACTTGATGGGTTTTCATCCTTGCTCTTGCCCCACACAAACAAGTACAAGCCAGTGACAATGACAATTGCTCCAATAACCCTAGAATTTTCCATGAAATTATTTATTCAGTAGCAAAACATAACAAATATTCCAATAATATTTTCTTAAAAGTGTTGCAAAATTAATGATTAGTTCTTTATATTAGTAATCAAAAGCTAGTAATAAATATGATATAATTTGAAATTAGTGTTTGGACAAAGTGAAAGAGAGAAAATGACAAGCACCTTCCTCAATACATAATCTCGGCTAATAAAAATTAACTCATAATGGCCACGATCATCATGCTCAATGACTGAAAGCAGATACAAAAACTGGTCCTCTATATTTCATTATCATGTATGTAATATGCAATTTCTGAACATATCACTCCCTGCATTGTATTTTAAACATGAATTGAATTTTATCAGATCACTCTTTTAGAAAATTATTTTTTCACAATAAAAATGAGTATTAAATTAAGTTTTTTCAGGTTCAGTTATGCACTTGGTAGTTTAAGATTTCAAAACATTTTTTAACAATAAAATATAGTACTAAAAGTACATTCCGATTGCTTTCCAAAAAAAAAAAATACATTCAATACTAAACTACTAATAAGCGAAGTAGAAGGTTTTAAGATAAGAAAGGGTTTTTATTTTTCATAAACAATATTAAGAGTATTCTTTTTAACTATATTTTAATTTGCAAGATAACAAAAAGGTTTTTAAAAATTTATGTAATGCTCTCAGTCTAAAATTGTATTATCTTACTATTATACATAATCATATATTGGATTCATATCTATATAAATATAATCCAAGATCTATCATGTCAAATAATCAGGATGAATGTTGAGAAAAACATACCTGAGGAATTCATGGTGATTAGAACTTAAAGATTAATAGTCTTGAATAAGAATAAAAGTATAATAGCCTTCCATAATCAAATTTATGTAGGTTCAATAGGTTTCTCTCTGTGTGATAGAAAAAGAGGAGAAGAGTTCTACGTGAATTAATTTGACTTGGAACCACAACCCTAAAAAAAAGTCTTTATATACTAGGTTAAATTATGATCCCATCACTCATAATCTAACTACTATTGGGTTTCAACACATAATAAGCCTATATCAAATTAGATGTCTCTGGAGTCCAATAAAATATAGTTCAAATAGATCATTTAAATTGGCCTTTATTTAAGATAGCCTATAATGTATAATTATTTTTAATATGTGAGCCCATATAAAAGAAATAATAAAACCTAATAATCTCCCACTTAGGCCACATATAATTATACATCATAAACCGTAGTGCGCACAATAAATGTTATCATATCTTGAAACATCTCCTTAGATACAATCTGGTCCATTAACTATATCAATATGAGATCAAAGCGACCTTCGTTACATATATTCGTAACTAAACCCATCAATGGTTACCATACTAACATAATTAATGACATAAATTAAATATGGATATGTAGCATGAAAATTACATAAAATGTGATCTCAAACATGTCTATTTCTAATCAGTCATACTTTATAACTCCAACGAGTTAAATACTTTCTACATTTTAAGCAAAGATGAGGAATGACATCACTTTATTCATTCAGATTGATGGGGAGTCGTTGTATGAGGCATGAAAGCGCTTCAAGGACATGTTAAGGAAGTATCCTCATCATAGAGTCCCTAAATGGTTTTTAGTCCAAACATTCTATAATGGATTAGTGGGCCATTTAAGGACCATTGTAGATGCTACTGCTGGAGGAACTTTAATGAATAAGTCTACAGATGAGGCTTATGATCTATTAGAAGACATGGCATCAAACAGTTACCAATGACCAACAGAGAGAGTTACACCCAAGAGAGTTATCAGTATATATGAAATTAACACATTCAATATATTGATAGCTCAAATGAATACTTTATATAAAAAGTTTGATGCATTGAATGACGTCAAAACCCGACAAGTGACATGCGACTTTTGTGGTGATAACTACGTGAAAGGTCAGTGCATGAAAATAAATTATGTGTGCAATTTTAATCGTCAATAACCTAACCCATAATCTAACTTCTATAATCCAGGGTAAAAAGATCATCCAAACTTCTCTTGGCATTACAACCAAGAGGAGTTATCTAGACCAATGAATCCCACAGGATTCCCGCCACTATAAGAGAAGAAACTGACACTGAAATACATATTTATGCAATATATGAAGTCCAATGATGCCATCCTACAGAATCATTTAGCATCTTTGAAGAATTTAGAGGTTCAAATGGGATAACTTGCTGTTGTAATTAAAAGGAGACTTCAAGGTACTTTACCAATCGATACTGAGATAAATCCAAAAGAGAATGTAGAGTAATGCCAAGCCATCAACTTGAGAAGTGGTGAGATCTTACTAAAAACACATCCACACCGTCACCATCAAGTATAAAGGAGAAGGAAGTGCAAAAAAATAAAGTGCAATAATATAGACCGCCTATTCCTTTTCTTCAAAAGCTACAGAGGTGTTAAACAAGTGTTGAAACAAAAAAATTAGCAGTGTACCAATCCAAAAAATAGTGTAAAATCTCAAGAAAGTGCAGAAATTGGCATTAAAGTGCAGAAAAGTGACAGCACAATAGAAAATACCAGTAACAAAGAGCAGAATTAGCCCACACTACGTTACTTGACTGTTGCAGTATTAATGTGGTGCCATCAAACACTAAAGAGCTCAAAGACATGGAGATGTTGAATTCTCACATAAAAAAAAGGCATTAAGGCATAAAAAAAGAAGAAAGAAGAAGAAGAAGCAGTATGATGACAGGATCGAAGAGAATGGCACAAAAGAGACATTTCACCGGTCTAATATTCAAATCTTTTCAGAGAAACATGAGGAGAACGAGGAACAAGTTGCTGCCTAAGATCTAATAAAGAAGATGTGGAAGCCGAAATAAAGGAAGCCTAACAAGCTCACATATAAAGATGCTTCCACTATTGACTTTGATCCTCCATAAGAGTAGAAAGAGCTATGTCAAGCCAACAACACTAAATCAAGCGCTTCTTGGGAGGCAACCCAAGTAAATTTTTATTTTTATTAGCTTATTTTTAGTTTTAGTTATGTTAGTTTCTTTGTTTCTTTTAGGAATAAAATCAACAAGTCAAGCATTCAAGAAAGTAGTACGAGCAATTTAAAGCATTATGAGCAAAAGGATACCACAGTCCAATCAATAGGCAACAACGCTACATTACTTCAACTTCAGTTACCAGGGGAGTTTTTATTACTTTTTAAATTTATTTTTAGACATTAAGGACAATATCTAATTTAAGTTTGGGGGTGGGAAACACACTTTTTCTTATTTTGTTGCTTATATTGGTTGGTTGTCTTGTAGGTTAATTTTTATTTTTTGTCTAGATTTAGTTGAGATGATGATCATTAGCCCATGATATGAAATAGAATATTGGCTGAATTTATTTTCACAAGTCTTTAAGAAATAATCAATGCTTAAGATAACTCTTATATCATAATTCTTGGATTGAATTCAAGCTTATTTTTTATCACTTACTTTTAAGCACATTAAAATAAGCATATGTTGGTTGATTTTTTTTTTTTTTTTTTGCTTAGAGATACTTTATGCTTAAGCAGTACACCACAGTCTCGAAGACCAACACTCTAGAACTTGCTTGATTATTACTTGAGGTGAAATCTTAGAATTCACATGCTTAGAAAAATGACATTAAGCCATCTTTGGACCGTTTGAGCCTTTTCGAGCCTACCTTATATAGATATTTATCCTTAGTCACCTCGTTTGAGCCTAATTATCCATTTTTTTTTATTAACCAGATTACAAGTCTAAAGACTTTGAGTTTACTTATCCTAAAATCTACCGGTAGCAGCATAAACCTTGAGTTTATTTAGAAATATTCTTAAAATGAAAAAGGTTGTGGATGTATGAAAGAGGGATAATGCAATGAAAAGTAATAAGTCTTGAAGGTACATATCAATCTAAGTTTGGGGGTGTATAAGAAAAAGAGCTTTAGATGCATAATACCCCTAGCTTAAGAAAAATAAGAAATTCTTCGTAAAAGTGTGATTAAAAGAAAAATGAGAATAACATAAGTTTAGGGGAAGAGATGAATAATTAAAGAGGATAATGAATCAAGAGGTTTCTAAGTAATGTCTAGGTGTTAACGGTATGATTTACGCTTTATATATATCTTTTATATCCCACTTTTATCTTAGTCTTACATTACAAAATTAAAGTCCTAAATAGATCCCTAGACATGTGTATTTCTACATTAGTGTAGAGTAGTATGAAAAGCAGGCTTATGGTAGTGTTATAATTAAAAATATGCCGAGATATCATATTTATATATTTCTTAAGTATTGAGTAAATCTGTGTTCTATTTAACTAATTACTTGCTTATTACACATACGCACAAGTGATCATTTATAAGGGAGAATAAAGTACTTGTTCAATGGTATAAGAATTGTTGAAAGTTGTTTATTGATTTTTGAAGAGCCTTGTGCTATTTTTAACAACCTTAGTTTGAGACTATAATGATAATTGTTTAATCAACCGAAACTTATTTTAGTTTTTACTTTCTATTTAAAGTCATGAATAAGTTGTGAATATTTCTCTTTGTTTTGCTCGAGGACGAGCAAAGTCTTAAGTTTGAGGGTATTTGATAAAGGTTCATTAAGTATAATATTTTCATCTCCCAAACATAATATTTATTCGTAAAAATTAAGATTATTTAGCTTTTGATGTATTTTATTATTATTTTTGTAGGTTTGGAGTCAATGGAGCAAATATGGTCGAAACTCTAATAAAAATAAGCCAAAAACATCAAATTGCTATAATACCTACTACAGTAGCGAGCTACAATGATTTGATACAGTAATATGCTACAGCGCCGTGGTGACAAAAATAGTGTCTCAACGCTGCAGCGACCAGGATCCAGCGTCGCGGCGCCCGTTGTGGTGAACAGTATTTTGCTACAGCAATTCATAAACAATAATTTGAAGACATAAACTTATAAATAGAATGTCAAAAACCCTAATTGAGGGAGGAGAGAAAAGAACAAAAGAGGCAAAAATTTAGAGAAAGAATTCACAATACAAAATTAAAGATTAAGGCCAAAGATTGAAGAACTAAGATCAAGATTCAAGCTTCAAGTTAAGATTGAGCGAGAAGCACATCAAGGAGTCACTTTGATTAGTTTTCTACTCTTTCTTTATCATTATATTCTTGTTCTTGTTGATCTTTATGAATTGGTTTGATACTTTTGGTTTTTTGATGGGCTAAATTGTTCATCTAGGGTTAGATTATGCGAACCTAGTATGAATTTAGATTGTGTTAATTTTTAGTTTATGAACTTGATACATTCAGTTGATTCATTCTATCTTGTGTTTTAATGCTTTCATTATACCTGATTAATATTTTGAATGATTGAGAACCATGATGAACTTGACAAAGGGATTCATGTGTTTAGTCTAGGGTAGTTTGATGCATGATCATAGGGTAACAACTATGAGTTCTATCTAGGATAGACATATACCTAGGTGGCATGTATGATATAATTTAGACTTGATCTTAATGAATTACATTTTGATTTGATTACCATAGACATATAGGTGATTGTTAGAATGTGTAAAATTATCACTTGACCATCAACAGAGGCTTGTGATGATATTAGTGTCTAAGCCAATCAATTGCTATTAAGGGATTAACTAAGTGGTTAATGAGTCTAATGAAATATTAGGGGATGAGTCAAAACCCTAAATTATCTTTATTTGTGAATTCTACCTTTTACATTTGTTTAGTTTAATTAATAGAATTAGATTAGTTAAACAAATTTCAGATTTTAGTTTTCTGAATAAAGTTAAGTAGGTACAATTTTAGTATTTGATTTATAGAATTAGATCGCATAGTCCCTATGGGATCGATACTTGGACTTAAAATCCTATATTACTTGATACGATAGCGTGCGTTTGCGCTTAACCACTATAGCATCAATCAGTACCCAGACACAAAGTTCTTTTGGAACACCATATATATAATTTCCTCAATATCACTATTGAAAAATATAGTATTTACGTCCATTTGATGTAACTCTAAATCAAAATGAGCTATAAGTGCTATGATGATTCTAAAAGAGTCTTTTGATGATGCTAGAAAGAAAGTCTTTTTATAATCAATGTCCTTTCTTTTGAGTAAAACTCTTGGTAACGCGACACATTTTATATCTTTTGATGTTGCCTTTTGAATCCCTTATGGTCTTAAATATCCATTTGCAACCAATAAGTTTCATATCTTTAGGCAACTCGACAAGATTTCAAATGTTGTTGTCTCTCATAGATTTCATCTCATCCTTTATGGCCTTAATTTACTTATGAGAATTAGAACTTTGTTTGGCTTCACTAAAATTGATTGGATCATTTTTCAGTCCTATATCAAACTCATATTCTTGGAGATAAATGATAAAATTATCTAAAATTGCACTTCTTTTTTCTCTAGTAGATATTCTCAATGGCACTTGTTCTTGAAGTTGTTGAGGTTACTCTTGATGAACAGGAACTAATTCTTTATTTCAAATTGGGAGCTCTACCTATTGTCTTGTATTTCTGAATCTGCTTCTTAAATAATGTTAGAAAAATAAGTCTGATCATTTTTAATAGTAGTTGTAGAAAGATAAATAAATTCATCTTCAAAGACAATATCCCTAATATACCTTATCTCCCCCCAAACTCAATATCCTCAAGAAATTTAGCATTCCTGTCTCGAAAAAGGATTTATTTTAAAGGGTCATAAAACTTGAAGCCCTTCAATCTTTCAAATATAAAAAAATAGCAGTTAACTGTTCTTAAGTCTAGTTTCTTTTTGGTAGGCCTATACGGCCTAACTTTAACTGAATAACCCCAGACATGCAAGTACCCAATACTAGGCTTTTTGCTAGTTCACAACTCGTACGGGGCTTTAGATATTACTTTACTTAGAACTCTATTAAGAATATAAACTGCATTCTTTAGTGCTTCTCCCTAAAGTGATTCAAGTGAAGAAGAATGATTAATTATGCTTCTCACTATTCTTTAAGTATTTAGTTTCGCCTCCTAGCAATACTATTCATGCCTAATTTCTCAAGCATTGTGTATTATCGGATGATGCCATACTCCTCTAGGAATTTAGTAAAAAAAGCTAATGGACAGTATTCACTTGATCTGCCATATCTTCCATAGCATTTACCACCACTATTAGATTTGACAACTTTAATTTTCTTGCCAAGTTGATTTTCAACTTTAACTTTAAAAGCATTAAACACGTCTGGAGATTGAGACTTCTTATAAATCAAGTAAAGGTACTTGCTGGCACCTAATTTTCTATTGTTTGTTTGTTTTCCTTTAATACATTCAATATAGACTTTTAAAATTGTTAAATTAAGAGAATCAAGAATTCTATCAAACACAAGTATTTCTATTCTCTATTTAGAGATATGTTCTAAATACTTGTGTCATAACATAACAGAATTCTCATCAGTTAATTTTTATTTTGTACCATATTTATTAACATGCAAGGATTCATTAAAAAAAAGTATGAGTATTTAATGTATAAAAATTATTAATAAGAGAACTAATACTAATAATATTTGAATTTTGAAAGAGACTAACTTATTATTGTTTAATGAACAAGAATATCCTGATTTATCCAAACTAGAAACAAAAAATATGTTATATCTTAATGATGATACATAATCAGTCTCATCTAAATTCAAATAATATATAGTCTCTAATTGTAATCTAAATAATTTTATAGCCTCTAGAAGAGCTGCATTATCATTTTTCACTTGGATGTATCTTTCATCATCAATTATAAACTGACTCTTAAAACAACTTTGCATAGACACACATATATAAGTAGTTGCACTTGTATCTACCCACAAAGTGTGTTTAGGTACAAAAGCTAAATTAGCTACAGAATAAACAAAGTTAAGAAGTGTACCTTTCTTAAAACGCTATTTAGCGTACTTAGAACATTCCTTCTTCACATAACTAGCCTTTTTACAGAAGAAACAAGTAATGACCGAATCTTGTTTCTTTTACACCTCATTATGTGAAGTTCCCATTGCAGTTTTCTTTCCTTTATTCCTTTTTCTTTTACTAATTAATAATCTTATTCTGATAGATATTTACTAAGTGAGTACTTTCAGTCTTTTCTCGCTTCAATTTGTCTTCTTATTATACACAATGTGAAATGAGCTCATTAAGAGTACATTTAATCTTTTGGGTGTTATAACTTACTTTAAAATAATTATAGTGTGCAGGAAGATATATCAAAACCAAATGCAAGAGCAAGTCATTAGACAGCTCTAACTTTAGTAACTTTAGTTGTAAAGCGAGATTAGACATTTTATGATGTACTCCTTATACTTCCTTTGCCATTATACCTTATTAAAACAAAGTTAGTTAGTAGCGTACTTGTTTCAGTCTTTTTTTTTTTTTTTGACAAAACATTGTTCAATTTCCTCAAAAACTTTCTTAGCATTTTATTTCTTAGAAATAGTGCCTTAAATATAAGAATGAAATTTATATTGGTAGATATAGTAAAAGCAGATAAAACTTACAGAGAATACATAATAAAACAATAAGCTCACAATCATGTCATTATTTTAAGCATATACATGCATGACATAAATAAACATATAAAGGTAGGCTCCATCACGAGATACCTAGCACAACATTGATAGTTAGTCTTTGGATAGAAATATTAACTGTAAGTGGTACTCTCAATGTAATAATCAAATGTTGATAATAAATCCTACCAATAATAGGCCTTTCTTTGGATCGACTTATTGCATACATAGAAAACTTGATAATTATCACATTTATTACCGCAAATATGCCTATTATTTGGCCAAAAAATAATCTTCCTTTGGGCCGATTATTTTTTGCATAAATAATAAACATATTCATCTTAATATTTCAAAATAAAGAAATTTACATAACAGAGGTTACTTTGGCAACATGTTATTTCAATCAATTTATTTTGAAACATAAGATAAGTAGTACAAAGAAAATAATCGAATGCCTATAAATAAAAAACTTAAGTTTTTTTTATGCACTAGGTTAAATTTTGGGTTGGATCTCATGAATTGAGTCGAGTAGACCAAATTCTCTCAAAAATAACTGAAAACCTCTAAATTGTGTCCCTAAATTTGCTAACTTTAGATTTACAAGTAGCCAAAAATAGACTACAAATAAATTTGGGTCAATATTAAGACCTATTTGTAAAATTCTCAAAGTTTTTAGGTTAAACCATAATTACTTAAAGTTAAAAGGGACTGAGTTAGAAAAGTCAATCTCATTAGGACCTATTTGAAAATATTGCGAATATTTGTGACCAAATTGTAATTATACAAAAATGTAAGGGATTGTATGAAGCTTGCCACCACTGTAAGGCCTATTTGACAATTTTCTAAACTTTTATTGTAAAAAAATAATTAAACAAATAGGAGGGCTCTATTAGATATTTACCAAATAAACCCTTTTCTTTTTCATCACCCATTCCTTTTTTTAAATAAATAAAATATTAAAAAAATCTAAATAGTTAAAGAACTTGAAAAACATTAAATTGAAACCAAATTTGATGTTTTTTATCCTTAATTTTTTAAATCAATGATCCTTAACTATACTTGAATCTCAAATCACAATGTAAAGTATAAACTTAAAGTTTTTCCTCAAAAAAATTATGAAAAATTTATACTTATAATATCTTTACCCTAAATAATCATATGGGAAAGATATTCAAAATATGAATATAAGTATTAATAATTCTAATAATTTAACATGATTCTGCTCTAATACCACTTGTTATACATAACTATATATTGGATTCATATCCATATAAATATAATTCAATATCTATTATGTCAAATTATCAAAATGAATGTTGAGAAAAACATACTTAAGGAATTCATGGTGATTAGAACTTGAAGATTAGCTGTTTTGAATAAGAATAAGAGTATAATAACCTTCTACAATCAAATTTATGTAGGTTCAATGCGTTTCTTTCTGTGTGATGAAAAAAGAGAAGAAGAGCTGTACCTGAATTAATTTCACTTGGGGACCACAATCTTAAAAAAAAAATATTTATATATTAGGTTAAATTATGACTCAATCACTCATAATCTAACTAGTATTGAGTTTCTACACATAATAAACCCATATCAAATTAAATGTCTTGGGAGCCCAACAAAATATAGTCCAAATCGATCACTTAAATTGCCTCTTATTTAAGATAGCTTATAACATATAATTATTATTAATATGTAAGTTCATATAAATGAAATAATAAAACCTAACACTTACAATGTATTTTATATCATTTTAGAAAAAATTTAACTAGAACAAGCTCTCTATATACAAGTTAATTTTCATATTAATAAGTTATCCAGAACTTTGAGTTTTTTTTTTCTTTCTACAATCAACGAATGAAATTTTGAAGAGAATTTGATAATCTTACACTGTAAACAGCTGCCAACAATTTATAGTCTATGTGCATGGACCAAACTGCAGCGTTGCCTCTTTCTAACACCAGGACCACAATTGTGCCCATTAAGCAAATCAAAGCCGAAAGGGAGAGCTCAGTAGGATAAGCTTTCAGAGTAATTGCCTATAAAAAAGACAAACATTTGTGACAATTTTTTAGAAATTAACATAACCAAAATGCATATTGTCCTAGGAGGCTTGCCTGAAAATAATGATGATAATGGCTTTGATGATATTGATTAAAAATTTTACTTGGAGAATCATGAAAGTAGCCCAGCAGAAACAACCTATCGTGATCATAAGAGCGCCCTTAATTGGATTTTGCAAACTTTAACTGTCTGTAGATTGGTAACTGTGATTTGCTCTTGTCCATGGCAGATCAAGCATTGGTCCTTTAATTAAAGTCATAAGCATTGCTCCTCCAACTGTGACTATGGTCCCCAAAACCTTTGCCAAGCAATGAAGTTCCCTAATGTTTGACTATGGTCCCCAAAACCTTCAGAAAATCATTCTCAAAGATATTTGATTAATTCCATATTCATAGTTATAATAATGATCGTCATATATAAGTCATAACAATTACAATTCCAATTTACCAAAGGATCCAAGCCATTAAAAATGCAAAGGCAGGAAGCATGTTGCCCATGGCAGAAGAGAATGTTCCTGTGGTGTTTTTCATGCCTGTGTAGTACAAGTTTTGGTTGATTGCGGGCCTGCGGAAAAGATTAATTGCGTTTCAGAATTAATATAGAAGATTGAAGAATAATATGCGATGATTACGATAGTAATAGTTAAGATGGTTGCTTAATGATCAGCACTCACCCTAAGAGGCCGAGCAGCAATATCTTGGCAAAAACCGAGAAGGTCATCTTTGGCCTCACTTCCTGTTATTTCATAATCATCATGTGTTGATTAGTTCAGAAGTTATTCTAGAAAAAAAATATTATTTAGAAAATGTAAAATTAGTTAAAATAAAATAAATATTATTTAAGAAATGTAATACTACTTAAAATAAAATAAATCACAAAAACAGTTAAGATGTTCTTTGAAAAAAGGTGAAAAATTAAATATAAAATGTAGAATTAGTCACAATAAAATAAAATAAAATAAAGTTGGATGAGTTGAGATATTATTTAAAAAGTATAGTTAAGTGTTATTTGTTTATTTGAAATATCTTTTTTTTTCTTTTAAAAAATAAAAAAGAGACATTCCACACAAAAATTAAAAAAAAAATTGAACTCAGCACCTCTCGCACATAAGCAAGAATCATACCACACCAATTGGCCTTTTGAGCAAAGTAAAGATTATTAATGTTAGATATTTTATGTTATTTTATATCCTTAAAATATGTGTAATAATATTTTATTAAATTAATAAAGTTTATTCATATATATAATTGAGCATACATTGATAAGCTCATATTTATAAAGTATGTGATCTATGTATTAGGCATATAATGCTAATACAGAGGGTATAGATTACAAGTTCTTTTTAAATTAAATCTAGTTTGCAGCCATTAATGAAAAATGGCATTTCATTATGTAAGGTTGTAGTTTTTCTACTTCTTATAGTGAATAATTTGCCTTGATCATTGAAGTAGAGACTTCGAGTAGAAAAACTAGTGTATATGTTATATTTAACGAGACTACTATGAATTTCGATCTGATTAACTAAATGTCATAGATTTTAATTCACAAAAGCTTTAATAGGCTTGATTGATCTTAATCCTGAGCAGGTAATGAACTTACATTCATGTATTGTATCTTTTGAGTTATCATGGGGTGAGATCTAAATAAACAGTCAAAACCTCAATAGCTTGGAGATATAATTTCATAGGTTGTAAGAACATATATTTGCAAGATGGAATCTAATAATTAATGTCCACCTAAACTGTTTGCAATACTTGATCATTAGAATCTGTGGCCATAGTTTATTCAATAAATTATTTATTGAATAATAATATTTATTTACAAATATAGACATCTAAAAGTGATTATTAAAGCATTCAGTGGCTTAGGAGCAAATAAGTAATTAAAGCGGAAGACATTTTTTGTAGGCTCAGCTTTTATTATGGACATCAATTAGATGGGTCAATTAAGTGCTTATTATTGGTATAAAAACCAAGCCCAATTTAATTGAAAGGAGTTTTAATTAAAAGAGCTTTTACTTTATAACATGGGTTACTAGAGTATAGCCTTTGACTTTTAGTGGAATAACCTGTGGTTAACTTAGAAAATTTAGTGTATTATGAGATAATAAGGACTAGGCCTTTTAAGTTTGATCTACGAAGCCCATGGGTCTTACAGTACCTCTACTAACTCAAATCTTAATCAAACTCTAATTTCCTAATCTTAATCAAATTCTAAATACTCAAGGGAGATTCTTATACATATGGGAGGTATGTGGGTAATAATGAGATAGAACAATTACCACAACCATATAGAGAAACAAATTATTTTTACGTATTCTTACGTGAAAAAAGAATTTAATTAATATCATTCTCTCATATTTAGGTATTAGTATTTTTAGAGATTAAGAAAGATCCATGTGCCCACACGCGTTGAGTTTGAAGATTGAATATAGTAGAGAAGATTGCAGCCAGTCAATTCAAGATTTGTCATAGCAAAGAATTGAGGTAATCTTTTATCCTTATACATGTAATTATGAACAAGACGATCTGACTTCCGTTGCGCGTTTATTTTATTAAACAAAAAAAAATTATTTTCAACCAACAACTAGTATCAAAGCCGCCTTGTTTTATATTACATTTATAATTTATTTTGTGTATGGTAGTAATTGTTTATTATGGCACCAATTGCATACTAATCTATATTGTTATTTTTTATTAATTATGTGATAAATGGTTATGCCCAATAATTCATTGTTGGATATTTGTTTGTATTTTTCTTTGGAATTGTAACAAGAGAGTATGATGAAATTATATCACAATTTTCTCTCTTGGTTAGGTTAATTCTTGATGATTCTTTAGATTTCTTTGTAAGCCAAATAAATAGCTTAGAGTTTTTATTTGTAATCTAAAGAATATGTATTTTATTATTTTTGTTATAAAAAAAGGAAGAAGAAAAACATAAAGGGGAAAGAATTTTTTAATTCAAAAAATATTATTTAGTCCCCTTCAACTTTAATTAGTTATTTCTTGGCCAAGATATTTTGGGTATTTTACAGATTAATCCTAAATATTTGTAAATTTTGCAAATAAGGGCAACAGAATAATTTATTCTCACTCAGCACACTTTAATTTTAGATAATTATAGTTTGATTAGAAACTTTAAAAAATTTGTAAATAGGTCCCAAGTTTGATCAAAATTTGTTTTAGACCAATTTTTGGATATTTACAAATTCAAAGTTGGCCCAAACTACTTTTTAATTTTGGTCCAAATTTTATAAAATTTTATTTTGGCTATTTTATTAAAATTATTGGGTCTAAAAATAATTTTATTTAAATTTTTTTTTAGGCCTAAAGAAATTTTGAGCCTAAAATATGCCCAATTTATTTTTAAAATAAGTGAACCAAAGAAAATTAAGAGGTCCAAAATCCAAGCCCATAAAAAAAGACAAGTAAAAGGAGGTAACGTTATAGAACAGCCCAAGTTGACTTTAATGAAGACTTTGAAGAATTTAAGCTTAGTTTTAAATGTTTTTCTTCCTAGGAAAAGTCATGAATTATGGGTTATTTATTTAGCTAATTAATTGATTGGATGAATAACATGTCATATAAATTAAGAGTGTCACATTCACATGTCCATGCATAAAATATATCATATTGTATGACATTAATGTTCTAATGAGATATGATAAGATTATTGTCATATTTTTAATATTATATTAATTTATTATTTGACATGGCCTTTTTAATTATTTTGTGAAAATAAAATTAGATATTAATGAGTAGAACTACAATTTATAAATTAATTAAAAATTCTAAGAATTAAAATATTGAGTGAGTGAGGGCTTTAGGCATAAAGCCCATGGCCTTCATTATTGGTCATATAGTAAAGTAGATTAATGCCTTACCTCAAATTTTGTGAGCTCCCCACTGAGGGTATTAATCAGAACTAGTTACTAGATAGGACTTCCCTAAAGGATAAGATCCAATATAGGACTCCCCTAAAGGATAAGATCCAATATAGGACTCATGCGAAACTGACTACCCTACAGTGGTTTTTTTAATTGAAAAATATAAAGGATTGAAATAACGGTTACGCACTTAACTTATGTTGGTTGATATCCTCCCTACGGAGTTCTTCTTAATTAAATCTAAGGGCTAAAGAACCGGTAGTTTATTATTATTTGATATAAGATATCGAGATAATAATAATAAATTAGTATGGCACTAGTTTGATTTATGACGGATACGACCACCCTACGGAGGCATATTCTGAATAAAAATTAGATTACCGATGCATAATGTAGTTAAAGAGTTCTACATAAATGCATTTTATGTATTCATGCAAAAGTTACACATGCTTTCATCAATGTATGCTCATGTGTGAATTTATTTTTCAGAATCATGTCTTCATTCAACCCACTGGCATCCATCCTTAACCAAAACAAGTTAACCGGAAATAATTATGTGGATTAGAAAAGTAACTTAAATATTGAACTCACAGTTGAATAGCCCAAATATGTCCTGACTGATAAATGCACCCCAAGATGAAATAGATGCTTATAATAGTCAATTGACTAAAGGCCCATCTTTATCTTTTGGTCTCAATCCTAGAGAAAATAGTAGTAAAAAGCACAAGAATAAGCCAAAGAAAGTATTTAATTCAAGATTTGTGCAAATTCATAAAAAGGTAGTAAGGCCCAAAGAAAAGTGTTTCCAATTTGGCATTAAAAGGCATTGGAAGAGAAACTATCATTTAGTTAAGTTTTCAACAGCTAAAAGTATAACTTTACCTTCTGGTAAAATTCTTTTTAATGAGACATGTTTAGTGGTTGATTCTACTGATTCCTGGGTAGTAAATTCTAGAGCCACTAATCATATTTGCAATTCATTGTAGGAGTTCCAGGAAACCAAACAACTCGGTGAATGGGAGATCAGTCTAAAGTTAAGAAATGGCGCAACTGTTACAGCCAAAGAAATGGGAGTTGTTGAACTTTATTTTGATGATTATTTGTTGGTGCTGGAACTCAAACGTAATTTAATTTCAGTTAGATATTTGAAGAAATTTTGTTATTATGTTATTTTTAACTCAACTATGGTGATCAAAAGAAATAAGTCGTTTATATCTTCTTGTACACTAGTTAACAATCTATACTGCATATATCTTAAAATTAACTAACTGCATGACACAAAATTGAATAATGAATTTAATCACTATATGGGAATTAAAGTGACTCCTACTAATCAAACGTATCTATAGCATCTATGTCTTAGATATATTAGTCTAGATTGGATCTGAAGACTGTTCAAACATAAACCTTTGAGTTCATTAAATATTGAACCATTACCAGTCTGTGAATTCTGTATAGAAGGAAAAATGACCAAAAGACCCTTCAATACTAAAGGTAATAAAGCCATTAAAACATTAGAATTAGTGCACTCTCACGTATGTGGCCCATGAGCACACAAGCTAAAGGAGGTTATGAATATTTCATCACTTTCATTGATGATTATTCTAGATTCGGTTATGTGTATCTAATACGCCACAAGTTTGAGGCGTTTGATAAATTCAAAGAGTCTTAGACAGAAGTGGAAAGGTAATTAGAAAAACATATAAAGGTACTTCGATCTGATCGAGGTAGCGAATACCTCTAAAGTGAGTTCAGGACCTATTTTTTAGACAATTGGATATTATCCTAGTTGACTGCACCAGGGTCGCCCTAGCAAAATAGTATGGCAGAAAGGAGAAATAGAACTCTTCTTGAAATGATGAGGTCCATAATGTGTTATTCAACTTTACCCATCTCGTTTTGGGGTTATGCTTTAGAAACAGCCATGTATCTTCTTAACTTAAGTCCATCTAAGTTATTCCCTAAACACCTCTGAAAATGTGGATAAAATGTAAACCAAGTTTACGTCACATACATATATAGGGTTATCCAGCTTATGTGCTAAAAGGGAAGACATACAAGTTAGAATCTAAGTCAGAAGTTTGTCTATTTGTTGGTTATCCTAAAGGAATAAGAGGAAGTCTTTTCTATAGTTCTCAAGATAAGAAAGTATTAGTTAGCACTAATGCAATCTTTTTTTAAGAATACTATATGAAAAATTTTAAGTTTATGAGTAAGATAATTCTTGATGAGTTATCTGAGAACTCTAATATTTTGCCTAATAGATTCAATGAGTAAATTCTCAATCCAGATCATAATAACTAACTAGAGCCAGTTGCAGAACAAAAACCACCGATACTTTGTCATAGTGGGAGAATTATTACACATTTAACTAGGTACATGTTAATTGGAGATTCATTTCAGGCAGTTTTTAATGAGCATAAAGTAGATCTCACTAATTATGATGAAGCAATGATTGATACAGATGCAAATCATTGGCATAAAGCTATAAAGTTAGAAATGAATTCCATGTATTCTAATATAGTCTGGGAACTTATAGAGAAACCTGAAGGAATAAAATCATAGGGTGTAAATGGGTCTACAAAAGAAATAGGGGGTAGATGGAAAGGTGAAAACCTTCAAAGCTAGGCTTGTTGCTAAAAGGTACACTCAGAAATAAGGTATTAATTATTATGAGGCCTTTTTGCCGGTAACCATGCTTAAGTCTATTAGAATTTTCTTATCCATTATAGTAAATCTTGAATATAAGATTTGGCAAATGGATGTTAAGACTGCCTTTCTTAATGGCGATCTTGAAAAAAGTATCTATATGATACAACCAGATAGTTTTATAGCTATAGGTCAAGAGCATATGGTTTGTAAATTGCAAAAATATATCTATAAGCTTAAACAAGCATCTAGACCATGGA
The DNA here is from genome assembly GCA_946807835.1 of Ailanthus altissimus. NCBI lineage: Eukaryota > Viridiplantae > Streptophyta > Magnoliopsida > Sapindales > Simaroubaceae > Ailanthus > Ailanthus altissimus. Next base: position 16,512,942 of record OX327684.1, read on the forward strand.
ATATCATATTTGGTCAGGCAATTAAATCATTTGGTTTTGATCAAAATCCTGATGAACCTTGTGTTTACAAGAAGATAGATAGGCGGTTGGTGGTTTTTTTAGTCCTGTATATAGATGATATATTACTCATTACAAATTATATAGGAGCATTATCATCAGTTAAAATTTAGTTATCTAACTAATTTGATATGAACGACTTAGGTAAAGCTAGTTACATCTTTGGATTTAAGCTAATGCGAGATTGTAAAAATAGGATGTTAGCTTTATCTCAAGCTGCATATATAGACAAAATTCTGGTTAGGTTTACTATGCATAAATCCAAAAAGGGAACACTTCTTTTTAGAAATAGAATTGATCTATCCAAGAATCATTGTCCCAAAACTCCTGAAGAGATAGATCACATGACACGAATTCTTCATGCATCAGCAGTAGGAAGTCTTATGTATGCAATACTATATATTAGACTAGATATTTGTTATGTAGTCAGCATGGTCAGTAGATATCAATCTAATCCATGACCAGAACACTGGACCGCAGTAAAGCATATATTTAAGTACCTTCGAAGAACGAAATATTATATGCTCGTGTATTCCAGTGAGGATCTTATACCTATTGGGTATACAAATTCAGATTTCCAATCAAATAAGGATGCCCAGAGATCTACCTCATGATATGTGTTTACTTTAGATGGTGGGGCTATAAGTTGGAGGAGTGTAAAGCAATCATGCATCGCAGACTCTACCATGGAAGCTGAATAAATAGTTGTGTCAGAAGCTGCAAAAGAGGTTGTATGGCTCCGCAAGTTCCTTATGAAATTTGAAATGGTGCCTAGTGCTAAGATGCATATTGTTATTTATTGTGATAACAGCAAAGTTGTAGCACAATCCAAGGAACTAAGATGCCACAAGAAAGGAAAATACATTGAGAGAAAATACCATTTGGTACGGCAGCTATAACAAAAGGCTGAAGGTATGGTATTTAAGATTGCATCAGCAACAAATCTAGCGAATCAATTCAACAAATCATTGCCAGCAAAGTGCTTTGAAACTCATATATATGATATAAGAGTTTGACAGATGCTCGACATGCTTTAGGGTAAGTGGGAGATTGTTAGACATTTTATATTACTTTATGTCCTTAAAGCATATGTAATAATATTTTATTAGATTAATAAAGTTTATTTATATATATAATTGAGCATATATTGATGTGCTCATATTTATAAAGTATGTGATCTATGTATTAGGTATATAATGCTAATACAGAGGGTATAGATCACAAGTTCTTCATAAATTAAATCTAGTTCGCAGTCATTAATGAAAAATGGCATTTCATTATGTAAAGTTATAGTTTTTTTGCTTCTTATAGTAAATGATTTACCTTAATCATTGAAGTAAAGACTTGGAGTAGAAAAAATAGTGTATATGTTATATTTAACGGGACTACTGTGAATTTCGATCTGGTTAACTAAATGTCATACATCTTAATTCACAAAAGCTTTAATAGGCTTGATTGATCTTAATCCTGAGCAGGTAATGAACTTACAATCATGTATTGTATCTTTTAAGTTATCACGGGGTGAGATCTAAATAAACAGTCAAAACCTCGATAGCTTGGAGATATAATTTCATGAGTTGTAGGAACATATATTTGCAAGATGGAATCTAATAATTAATGTCCACCTAAACTGTTTGTAGTACTTGATCATTAGAATCTGTGGCTACAGTTTATTCAATAAATTATTTATTAAATAATAATATTTATTTATAAATTTATTTACAAATATAGACTTTCTAAAAGTGATTATTAAAGCATTCAGTGACTTAGGAGCAAATAAGTAATTAAAGCGGCAAGACATTTTTTGAAGGCTTAACTTTAATTATGAACATCAATTAGAGGGTCAATTAAGTGTTTATTATTAGTATAAAGATTAAGGCCAATTTAATTAAATGGAGTTTTAATTAAATAGGCTTTTACTTTATAACATCGGTTACTAGAGTACAACTTTTGCCTCTTAGTAGAATAGCATGGGGTTAACTTAGAAGAATTGGTGTATTATGAGATAATAAAGACTATGCCTTTTAAGTTAGAGATAGGAAGCCCGCGGGTCTTGCAGTTCATCTACTAGCTCAAATTTTAATCAAACTCAAATTTCCTAATCCTAGTCAAATTCTAAATACTCAAGGCAGATTCCTATATATATGAGAGGTATGGGGTAATAATGAGGTAGAACAATTACCACAACCATATAGAGAAAAAAATTATTTTTACATATTCTTACGTGGAAAAAGAATTTAATTTATACCATTCTCTCAGATTTGGGTATTAGTATTTTTAGAGATTAAAAAAGATCCATGTACCTACATGTGTTAAGTTTGAAGATTGAGGATAGTAAAGAAGATTGCAGCCAATCAATTCAAGATTTGTCATAGTAAAAAATTGAGGTAATATTTTATCCCATTACATATAATTATGAACAAGATGATCTAACTTTGTTGCGTTTATTTTATTAAACAAAAAAAAAAATTATTTTCAACCAACAGTTGACACTTATAATTAATTTATATCATTTGATTACTCAAACGTCATGGATAATGTGTTTTCAAGAAAATTTTAATACATTTGATTATTCAAAAGTCATGGATAATGTGTTTTCAAAATATTTATCCGACGTGTTAAACAAAATCTTCTTTATCCCTGCAAAAATAATTGCATATAAAAATTAACATATACATAATATATATACACTTTTTTTAGCAGTTTCTATTTTCTTGTACACCGAAAAAGGGTGATCAAAGAGAAAGAGGAAAAATAATGACTTTAAAGTCCTTTAGTTAGCTTCGAATCATGCAAAGCCCTCCGTGGCTGTAAATTTTATGCAATTTTCTTATTTGATTATGTCTATAATTGTAAATTTTGCTCTCAATCAAGGGCTGAACCAACATGTATTGGTAGCATATCGATCGATTTTTGCTATAATTCTCATTGTTCTTTTTGCCATTGTTTTAGAAAGGTACCTCTCTTTCTATGTCTGGTTTAATTATTTGTAAGTGTAAAATCTTAAAGACATGAAGACATTAATCCATGAATTTTTACAGGAATACAAGGCCAAAGATGACCTTTTCCATCTTTGCTAAAAGTAAGAACCTTTTTCTATGAACGAACTCATTTTTACACCTCAAATATCAAAGAAAAACTCAAAGTTTAAACAATATATATATATGATCTCTAATGACTCAAATTTGATATTAGAACCTATAATGTAGTCCTGTAATTAGCCAGAACTTGTTTTATATAAGAATGAAGTATACTACAACAACTTTCACAATCGCATTGTGCAATATTCATCCTGCCTTGACATTTTTAATGGCTTGCATCTTTAGGTATAACTCCGATAATTATATATATGTATGTTTAGTAACTAAAAATTCTTCGATGTATTAAAAATTTCTTCAGCAAGTTTAAACAAATCCCTTTATTAGGAATTCCTGTCATTATCAAATGCTTTATAATGTGATTTGAGCTATTCGAATGTTGTTTGGCTAAAAAATAACTCCGTTTTTAAAATAATACAATAGCTAAACAAGGCTATATAGCTTAAACCCACATCGAAGAATTTTAAATTACTAAAGATATATATATAAAATTATTAAAGTTATACCTAAAAATGCAAGCCATTACAAATGTCAAGGCAGGAAGAATATTACACAATGCGATTGTGAAAGCTATTGTAGTATACTTCATTCTTGTATAAATTAAACTTGAGTCATTAGATATCATATATATATAGTGTTTAAACTCTGAATTTGCATATTTGCATATTTGAGATGTAAATATGAGTCCTTTCTTAAGAAAAAGTTCTTACTTAACCCAAACTAAGTAATGGGATCTTAGCAAAGATGCAAAAGGTCATCTTTGGCCTTGTATTCTTATGAAAATTCATGAGATTAATATCTTCATTTCTTTAGGATTTTACACTTACAAATAATTAAACCAAACATAGAAACAAAGATACCTTTCTAAAACAATGGCAAAAGGAGCAATGAGAATCCTAGCAAAAACCATGCGTTATGCTACTAATACATATTTGCTCAGCCCTTGTTTAGAGTAAATTTTCAGTTATAGACATAATCGAATAAGAAAATTGCATGAAAATTACCTCCAGATAGGGTTTTGCATGATTCAGATGCTGAGTAAAGGACTTTAAAGACATTCTTTTCTTCGTTCTATGTTATCACTCTCTTTTTGTATATAAGAATTGAATAAAAAAAAGTGCTATAGGAAGTGTGTATATATATTATGTACATATTAATTTTATTTAAGTTTGTTGGTTAAATGGGTGAATGTATACAACTATTACGAATGTCAAGGCATGCTAAGTCACAGTTTTTAAAACTATTTTTACTCCCACAATGATGATAATTAAATTGCAAATGGGTTTAAGTGATAGTATAGTTTTTTGAATTTAATGAGAAATATAAATTGCAAAGGTGCACACCAAATTGTAATTTTCTTAGACTACTAGTAAGGACTTTAATAGGAATTTTTTATTCAAGGAGGAGAAGAATTATTCATTCTATCAAATGGGATGTGCCTACAATATTTATAGAGATGAAATATCTTTCTAGAGAGACAAAACACCTTTTCAAAAAGCCACATCTATTGGAAGAGATTGAAGATTTATCCAAAGACCACATCCCCAACTCTTAGCATCACAACACTCAAGAGATGAAGAATACCTAAACCCAACTGGGTATCGCGGCACTCATCTCTAACACCACAGCGCTCTAAGTTCAACCTAGGGCATCACAGCACCCTAGGCACTGACTTGGGAGCTGCTATGCCCAATGTCTGAGCGTCGCAACGCTCATTCAAATTTTTGCATTAATGCCCTTTTTACTTATTCTTTCTTTTTTCTCTTCTTAATTCTTTCTCTCTACTCTATAACCTTAGTATACATTAGTTTACAAGTGTTTTCGATAGTAAGATTATGGCAAATGAACATGAAACACATTAATTATTTTTAGTAATCATCAAGAACAGGCTCGTTATAATCACCACCATCAGCATCACCCTCCGTTGTCGTCTTTAAGTAACAGCAATTCAATAATGGTGGCTGAGAGATAGAGTGCAATTCTAGAGCATAACCCCAAGAATCTCCTCTAAATGGACCGCTAAGGAGCAAGCAATTCTTGAGGATGGGCTATAAAAGTGAGTGTCTCCCACTCTTCCTCTCTCTTTTGGATTATTTGGGGATTTTTGGGAGTTTGGTCTTGAGTTTCTTATATATTTTTTATTTTTTAAATTTTGAATTTGTATCAACTTTTATATAATATTACATTAGAGTACAAATGGACATATTTATAGATTTGAAATTACAAGACAATCATTAAATTTGTCTTGCAATTAAGGGTGAGCATCAATTCAGATGAACCGAAAATTGAACTGAATTGAATCAAAAAAAATTTATTCAATTCTATTTTTAGTTTTATTCTTGATTTATCTATTTATTTGGGACCGATTAGTTTGGTTTTATTTTGATTTAAGTTTGGTTCAGTTTAAACAAAAAAAATACACTTAAAATAAATTAATAATTTTAAAAATAAAAAGAAATCGAACAAAACCAACTGAGTCGGGTACAAAATAGAAATAGTAATAGCACATCTTCCAATTAATGATGCAATAATAAAGTCAATAACCTGATATCCCATGTATTGATATATGGCACTCATTAATTTGGTGAATCAGTTGGGATTAAAAACTGTTTCCTAATTATGTAGGTCTAGTATTACTCAATAGAAAATAACAAATTTCCACTAGGCCTCCCAAATGAAATCCCAATGTAACTCACTAAAAATTGTAAAGGAAGATAGAAAGCAGTACTGAGGGAAAAACAGACCTTCCCAGAGCAAAGAACCAGGCGTCTGATACCCTCCTCAAGGTCAGAGTGCTCATTCTGATCCTTTATAAGTCGTTTAAATCTGGTGCCTTGTTTGTCAAAACCTGGGTGACCTTGAACGTCATCAAATTCGGAAAGATTTGATTTGCAATCCTTGTGACGAAGTAGGTTTTTGGGAGCCATCACAATCAAAGGCTTACGGAATTCCCTGTGTAGCTACAAGATAAAACAGAAAACAATATGAAAATGAACAGACATGACTAAGAGATGGAATGAGATTCCTGATTCAGTAAGCTGTACTCACCTGAAGCCGCAAGACATGGAAGTAATTAGCAGGAGTTGTAACATTCACAACCTGCCAGTTGCATTCTTGAATTTGTGTTCGAAGAGTTGGATCCATCTCAGGAATAACATATGGATTGTCATCACTCATCTACCCCAATAAACAAATACCTTAGTTAGAAACATTAGCCAGATCATATCATCCACATTCCCCTTGACAAGAATAAAAAATCACAGCTGATTTAGTATTTAAAGGACAATATAAATCCTCTAGTCAATAGTACCTGAAGGAAACGCTCCAATCGTGCACTTGAATGTTCAGGGCCCTGACCATCATAACTATGTGGGAGCAGCACAACGAGCCCTGTCTAACGCAACCATTTGGACTCTCCACTGCTTAAAAACTGATCAAAAATTACTTGTGCTCCATTAGAAAAGTCAGCAAATTGAGCCTCCCAAAGTACCAAATAGTTTGGATTTTGCACTGAGTAACCCAATTCAAATCCAAGAACACCAAATTCGGATAGAGAGCTGAGTAGAAACAAAAGGTTCATATGTGAGTAACCAACACCAGAAACAAGAATTTTATTAACTACATTCAAATTAATTAGGATTCCGTTAAGCATGGTTTTTTGGAAAAAAATGCAATATCGAAAATTCATAAGGTTGAGCAGATAGCAGTACAGCATATGCAAAAAACACAGAAGGGTTCCCGAACTTTGATTTGGAAAAGGTTATAATACAGAATTTATTAATGAAAATTTGAGAGCACAGTAGACAAAATAAAGAAACATATGAAAGTTGTCTGTATTACCTATTGCTCACAGTGAACATTTCTTCGTCTTGGTTCATCATGACGTGGTCCAGTGGGCAATATTTCTCCCCTGTTTCTTGATCATGTAACACAGAATGCCGGTGACTGAATGTACTTCTCTCAACATCCTGACCACTCAACCGTACATGGTTACCCTCTACCAGCAACGTAGCAAATGCAAGTGCTTCCTCAACGGCCCAGTCAATGCCTTCCCCTGTTTCAATCATTTGTGCACTTTGTTCATAAACCTTCTTTAAACTCTGTGAGGTTTAAAGTTTTCTGCAAGGATTGCGATTGCTTTGCCAACATTCTTCAAGATCTCTGGTTTCACCCTGTACAACATCAAAAATTAATTAAAAAAGCCAGAGACAGCTAAGAAAAATATAACTAACAAAACCACAGTTGAAAAATTGGTGATTCAGCAATCTTAATTAGACAAGAATTGAGATGAATATCAAAGTGAAGAGTCACAAAAAGTCTAAAACATGTGGGACATATATAGAGAAATCTAAGACGTGTGGGACACGAAGGGGGAAGTGAAACGGGACTCGAAGATGTGAAGAAAACGAAAAAATCGCGGGAGAGCTGCCAGTGCCGCGGCACTCAACACAGAAACCCAGCGCAGCAGCGCTGGGTCCCCAGCGCTGCAGCGATGGGCGCGAGAAAGGCCAGCGCCGTGGCGCCCAGATGCGTCTAATGTCCGTTTTGGTTCGGGTTTTCGAGTTTTGAGAAGTTTTGGATTTCCAAAATATGTGGACTCTTACTCCAATAAGGAATAAGGTTAGTAGGCACGAAATACACCTTATATAAACACTTGTAAACCCTTTGTTTAAGATTAAGCATCTAAGGTTTCAAGATGTAACCATAAGAGAGAATAGAGGAGTTAGGTAAGCATTAAGTGCGTGGTGCGCTAAGGTGTAACATTTGGGGAATATTTTTTCTTTAGGTTCTTTGAGTGAATAAAAGAGAAATATCATAGATCCTTTTGGCTTAGATGCTCGGGCTATTCTTGTGTTCCTTGTAAAAATCTCTTATAATGAGATATTAAGAGGTCTTAAGGAGTCATATTGATCAATGGTAGATACTTAAAGGTTTCTATGGGAGATACTAAGAGGTCTTGTGGGATCATTGATGATGTAAGAAGATATTTAGTGATCTATTTCAATAATAAGAAGCTGGATCATGGATCCTCCGGACGTAGGCAATTTTAGGCCGAACCACGTATATCTTATGTTTTGTTGATTGGTTTATTTTTTTTATCTTTATTGATGTGTTAATCTTATGTGTTCTTACTTATGGTGTGAGTTATAGTTTTCCGCTGCGTATAGAATAAAAGAGGTATCAAGATTGTGGCTTAATTGATGCTATAGGGGTGTCGAATTGAAGTGCATAGCTTGATATCCGTAACAAACTGGTATCAGAGCTTGAGTTGAAGTTCAAACCAGCATCAAAGCATGGGTTAAAATCTAGATTGCAGAGCATAGGCAGTAGTGTCAGATTATAGAGTAAAGATTGTCAGCCATGGGAACTCATAAATATAAGAGAAGAACAATAGGAAAGATGATTATCTGAAAGAGGAAAATATGATAGCTTTACTGGGGAGTTTTATTTTTTTGAGTAAGGCTTACTCTTAGAAAGAAGATTACTAAAAAGATGGTGTCATCTAGGTCCTAGTTAAAAGAATCATTCAGATCGGACACAAAATAAAGATGAAAAAAAAAAGAACAATCAAAATTGAAGGGCAGATCCAAAAGGTGTCTAGGGCACTCGAAAGGGATAGTATGACACGTGTCCTTTTATTTAAAATATTTAGTTATTAATTTACTTTTACAAATATTTTTTTTTTAAAAAAAAATATATTTATTACAAATATTAACTAATTACATAAAGACACTTGTTATCATTAACTTATCATATTATGACACGTGTTATTTTTAATTTTTTAAACTGATATTTGGCAGCTTTAGTTTAAAAATGACAAAACTATTATTTTTCCCATAAAGAGAACCTATGTAACAGCAAACTTCTAATAGCAGGAATTAACACAATAATTATTGAAATATGAGAGATTAAGTTAATATATACCCATAAAATAAAAAATTAAAATATTATTTTTTTTTATAATATTAACTCATAAATTCACTCAATACATAGGAATATAAGGGGATGAATTTAATCGAGTTGAGGTGGGGAATACTTTATAAATTTAATAGAGGGGATGAATTTAATCGAGTTGAGGTGGGGAATACTTTATAAATTTAATAGAGTGGAGACGGGGAATCTCAATGCAGAAATGGGTGCTCCATCCTCACTTAATTTGTTTATTTATTTATATTATAAATTTGACAATATAAAAAATAAATCATTTTGACACATTATATTAATATTATTATTATAAAGTAATAAAATAGTTATTTTTATTTTTATTTAAAAGATTACTAATATATTAGATCAAACACTTAAATGTTTGTGATTTTAAATGATTAAAAATTAAATTTTATTTTTTTAATTAAATTTTATTTTTATTTATATTGATTATATATTTTTTCTTAACATATATTATAAAAGTAATAAATTAGATAATATTCTATAAATTAATTTTTTAATCGATAAATATATGATAGGGTGAGAACGGAATGGGAAGTTTGAAACTCGTCCTGGCCCAATTATTTATTTAAGGAATAAGGTTTCTCTACCCCAACCTATTTTTACAAAAAAAAAAAAATTAACTCATTTCTATCTTATTTTGAGCTCAATTCTATGTCATTTTGATCAGGTTCTTACAAACCCCCCTGAAATTGTGCCATCCCTAATCACAAACAAACCTTTAAAGAGTAACATAAAAATTCTCTTTAGTTAAACCATGCTAATCCTTGGATATATCTTTTCTTATGTGCTTGCTATGGCTAATTTTGTACCTAGAAGTAACTCAGAATCTTTTGGTTCTATTATATAAGGACATACTTTACCCATTTGTATCAATTACGTCTCTAAATTTTATTTGAATGACTAAAATATCCTTAATTTTAAGTTGACACTATTAATTGTGGTGGTCATTATTCGATTATATTTATACGAGGTACTTCGGTTATTTACAAAGAGGTCATAGACTTATTTGAAATAAATGGAAAAATTATGTGTTAATTTTAAACATCTAAAACCTTAGGGGCCTGGATGTTGTATCCCAATTTGTACTTAAAATAATTTGCTTTTTTTTTTCTTGGAAAATAAAGCACGATTGTTCCAGTTTTACAACTTGAATCATTATTGACCAAAATTAAACCTTATAGCTATCTTAAAGCAAATCAAGAACGTAAGTTACACACTTGCAAAGGAATGTTGATGATTTTTTAACTTTGCCAGGAAAAAATTAAACAGAGAAATCAATTCTTCAAAAACAGATTCAGATTCCAGCAGGAATTTGGCCATGTTCTAATTGATTCCAAAAATATACTTCAAACATATTCATCTGCTAAATTGATGATCATTCGAAGCATCAATTTTGTTACCCATCATAGCCATTTGTTGATGATGATCTTGATGACTTAATTCAGCTGATATTGCCTTGTTGCTGCTTGAACTTGATGGGTTTTCATCCTTGCTCTTGCCCCACACAAACAAGTACAAGCAAGTGACAATGACAATTGCTCCAATAACCCTAGAATTTTCCATGAAATTATTTATTCAGTAGCAAAACATAACAAATATTCCTATAATAGTTTTTAAAAGTGTTGCAAAATTAATGATTAGTTCATTATATTAGTAATCAAAAGCTAGTAATAAATATGATATAATTTGAAATTAGTGTTTGGACAAAGTGAAAGAGAGAAAATGACAAGCACTTTTTTGAATACATAATCTCGGCTAATAAAAATGAACCCATAATGGCCACGATCACCATGCTCAATGGCTGAAAGCAGATACAAAAATTAGTTCCCTATATTTCATTATCTTGTATGTAATATGCAATTTCTTAACATATCACTCCCTGCATTGTATTTCAAACAATGAATGAATTTTATCAGATCACTCTTTTAGAAAATTATTATTTTCACAATAAAAATGAATATTAAATTAAGTGTTTTTAGGTTCAATTATGCACTTGATAGTTTAGGATTTTAAAACATTTTTTAATAATAAAATATAGTACTAAAAATACATTCCGATTGCTTTCCAAAAAAAAATACATTCGATACTAAACTACTAATAAGCGAAGTAGAAGGGTTTAAGATAAGAAAGGGTTTTTATATGGGTTTTCTGTGGGAAAGTTATTGTTATAATATTTATAATACAGCGGAATAGAAAAATAAAAATCTTTTAATCTTTATTTTCATCAGATAAAAACACTTTTTATCTTATGATCTATTGATTATATGAATTTGATGTTAAAATAAATAAAAATTAATATGAACATACCTTAAATTCAAGCTGAGTTTTCTTCAACGAAAGGATTTCAAACCAAACTTGTTGTTCTACAGTGAGAAGAAAAGTGGGCTTCCAATTTGTTTTTCCTCTCTTAAGAAAAAACATACGTATCCTGCATTTTTTTTTTTCACCTACGTGTATTGTGTTTTATTTAAACTAGTCTTCTCATTTTAAAATAATAATTTAATTAATAATATTTATTAATTAAATTATATCTCTTAAAATGAGACTTAATTCATGTAAATCACATAGAGTCTCACTTTTTATAGTTTACATATAATACCCAATATTTGAGCATTATTAATCTTTTAATAAAAGAAAAACACTAAAATTAAAAATAAAATCTTTTTTTATAATTTCAAAAATTATCCTTAAAATTTTATTTGTTTAATTTCTTAAATTAAATATTTAATTATATTTGGATAAGATATTATCTATATTAATTAATTAATTTTATCCAAATATAAAATATATGTATTTAAAAACAATTTTCTAGACAAATAATTTGTGTAATAATACAGTCCTTTTTAATTGCTTACTGTAATAACGAAAGAGGTGATATTTGGGATATATGAACCTACAATTTCAAGCTCCAATAAATTTTAAATAATTAATTAATTCAATTTATTAATTTCAATGTTATTCCACTAAAAACCTGAAATTGTAGATATAATTTACTCAAAAAATTTAGAGCAGTCCATTAATTTAATCACTATATGCAATTCAACCCTTTATAGATGGTTCATAATTAGAGCTAAGTTAATTACTGTTTTACCCCTTTAATTATTTCTTTATCCTTAAGTACCATTAATTCACTAGTGAACAGTTAATTTATAACATTATTACAATTGAGTGCTCTAACTGTTCAATTCTAGAATTAACCATTAAGAGAACCTTATTTCTAACTTCCGTTAAGAAATAATAGATTCCATATCTGTAAATCATATTCCCAACCACTTATCTCACTACGCCACCAAAATACAAGTTTTTAGCATGTTTTTTAGACAAACCGTAACGAGTATTTCAAATGACATAATGATACAAACAGGAGTTTATGATCACTCAGAATTAAGGTTAATCTGCATATAATCATCAGTTGACGTTATTTGAATTTTTAATTAATAACGATATTTTATATAAGAATTCAAACTACGTCTTGTCCAGTTTTATATAATCATATTATATATAGTACATCTACCATAATGTAACTACATTAGTGATCTGAATAAGATCACTACATTTTAAATGTTTGTAGACCACACTAGTAATATTTAATTAAAGACCCTAAACTTTAATTAATTTATTATGGACTTTTTTGTTTATTATCCATAACTTTAATCCTCTTATATATAACAATTATATACTAAAGTTATGGTTACATAAATAAACAAGGAATTTTCATATATTTATGCCATAAAATTACAAACACTTTTCAAATATAGAATTGCAACTTTATTAGTTTCATAAAAACAGTATAAGTACTTGCTTTTAGTATCTCCTACTTACCTTAAAGCAAGTGAGACATGTCTTTTAAACCCATGCCCTCTATATGACTCTCAAACGGCCTAGTTGGTAATGTCTTGGTGAACAAGTCTTCAAGATTATTTTCATATGCTATCTTCATAACTGTCACATCACCTATATGCATAATTTTCCTGATCAAGTGATACTTTCTCTTTATATACTTTGCTCTCTTATGGCTCATGGGTTCCTTTGAATTTTCCACTGCCCTACTATTGTCACAGTAAATGGTCAATGGTTTATCCATGTCCAGAACAACTTCCAGATCAGTGAAGAACTTCCTAAGCCATACTGCTTCTTTAGCTACTTTGCAAGCTGCTATGTATTCAGCCTCCATGGTTGAATTAGCAGTACTGGATTGTTTTATACTTCTTCATACTATAGCTCCCCCACCAAGAGTAAACACTGACCTAGACGTCGATTTTTGACTACTTTTATCTGATTAAAATCAGAATCAGTATAACCAGTAGGGTTCAGGTCCCCACCTGAATACACAAGCAGATAGTTTCTTGTTCTCTGAAGATACTTGAGAATGTTCTTTACCGCAATCTAGTAAGCTAATCTAGGGTTGGATTGATAACAACTGACTATTCCTACTATATAGCAAATATCAGGCCTTGTGCACAACATAGCGTACATGAGGCTGCCAACTACTGAGGCATAAGAAACCTGTCTCATATCTTCTTCCTTCTGAGGTGTCTTAAGATACTACTCTTTAGAAAGAACAATTTCATGTCGAGTTCGTAATTGACCCTTATTGAAATTTTACATCGAAAATTATATAAGCACTTTATCAATATATGAGGCTTGAGATAGTGCCAATAATTTATTCTGTTAGGGTTGTGCCTACGTGCCATCCCATTTTTGTATGAATATTTGATATTTATACAGAGTATATTTTGTTATATCGTTATTTATCTTTTAATTATATGGTTTAATGCTTGTTACGCTACAGACTTTATTTTATCTGAAGGAGTTCGAATACAGTCTAAATGAATTTGGACCGGTGCTGAGAGTTAACAAATATTCCAAGAGTTGGAGCATTGTCTGTAACGGGACAAAGACCTCAGAATATGCTAATAATGATATAGTTGCAAGAGTTGCAATAGGTTGCTAAGATGTGTGATTATGCAAGCATGTTCTCAAATAAATAGTTCCTAGTCTATTTATACTAACACAGGTCTATTAGTAGATCTTATTAATTTACATAGATCAGTGTATGTCTATATCAGTAGGGTACAATTGGTTGTTCCTAGCTGACCGAGATCTTAGAGATTGTATAAGTATACAGGTATTCAATTAGAACTGAGTACTCAATAGACTCATGAGGACCCCAATAGACATTCTATGTTGTCGTCAATGGAAGGTCATCTGGAGTTGAGTAGTATACATGGTCCTCTGACCTGAGCACCACGGGGGGCTTATGAGTGATCCATCATACTTTGGTTCCATGCATGTCAGTGACCTTTCATGGTCTGACCGCTGGGTGTCGTTGGGTATGGTCCAATGCTTATAGAGTCTGGTACGGGCAGATATGGGATCCATTAGCTCTCATAGGAAGTGATATATCTAGATGCTCCAAGACAATATCTCAGGAAAATCTTATTACCGTAAGTAGTTAACCCGAAAAGATGTTTCCATGGGTTAAATAATATGGCAAAGAGTTTTGTTCATATTGTTCAATTGAGATACCATTCTAGAGATAGGTTTATGGATGAGCATATAGGAATTTGACGGTGTGGATCTATGTCCCTGCACATCCAAGATATATTTGATGGAATGACTATACGTATGAGTTGTAACCTCAACTTGTATGGTTCAACGCGCTAATTTGAAATATTCGTGACGTGTGCGTAAGGCATAGCTCACGGACTTGTGGAATAGTTTCATTTGACGAATTGAGCATAGACCTAGGGAGTCCTGCAATATGGAGTATACTCATTGTGCACTAGGGCAGAGTATTGGATTAAATTGTTTAATCCAGTAATATCCAACGTAACCACGAAAATGCATGCATGCATGTGTGTATTTAAGTGTTAAATACAATAATTAGTCAATAATTGTTATTCACTAATTGTAAAGTGACACGTGACGCATTGTGGACTCTCGGTTGAGTTTACCCAAGTGTGAAATTTGGTAGGATCGCTAAACGGTATACTTGGTAACTATTTATGAGAAATAAAATGGTCATTTGACACTTTAATTATTTAAATGTTAAATAATTAAATATCTCTTATATTATATATTATTTTATAATATTTTATTTATAATAATATAATATATATATATAATGCATGATAGTTGTCATGCATTATATATATAATATTATTATTTTCTTTATTTATTATTTTTATTTGCCGACATTGCATGATTTATTTATATTATATTGTGATAATATTTTTTTAATT
This sequence comes from Ailanthus altissimus, assembly GCA_946807835.1. Classification (NCBI taxonomy): domain Eukaryota; kingdom Viridiplantae; phylum Streptophyta; class Magnoliopsida; order Sapindales; family Simaroubaceae; genus Ailanthus; species Ailanthus altissimus. The sequence goes on from OX327684.1 coordinate 16,528,291, forward strand.
ACTAAGAGATATATATGTGTGAATAATTGAAACGGAAATGAGAGGTGAAAATGAATTGAAACAAAAGGAAAATAAAAGAAAAGAAATAAAAGGTTATTTCTTCACCATTTTCGTTTCATGCTCTCGGGGAACAAGAAGCAATTGTTGCTTCTATTTCATTTTCTTTACCATGAGAGACAAGAGCAAACTTAAGAACCGGCCATAATTGAGATTAAGTGTTAATCCTACATTGGATTAAGGAGCTATTGTTCTAGATTATCAAGCCCACCAAAGTTGATAACTAGAATTGACAACGAGAACACCTTCAAGCGGACTCCTGGACAAAACGTGTAAAACATTACACGTACTGGTAATTTTTCAATTTTATCATTTATATATTAATTTGATTAATATATGATTAGTGTGTTAATTGTATGTTTTTAAATTCCGCTGCATTAAAATATATATTAGATGCGTATTTTTAATCAACACACTACCACATGCATACACTTGTACACAGTAGATCCCCTACATATTCTTGCGATCCCGAATAATTTAGATCCCAATAACATAACTTGCCTCTCCTAAATCCTTCATTTGGAAATGCTCGGCTAGCCACTTCTTTATGTTGGATAATGTTTCTACATCATTCCCAATGAGTAGAATGTCATCCACATAAAGTACCAAAAAAATCACTTTTTGTTCTTAATGTACTTGTATACACAAGGTTCATCACCATTTTGCTCGAAACCATAAGATTTAATTGTCTCATCAAATCTTAAGCTCTAAAACCTTGAAGCTTGCTTAAGTTCATAAATTGACTTGAGCAATTTACAGACTTTTTGCTCCTGACTTTCTACCACGAACCCTTCTAGTTACGCTATGTAAATGCTCTCTTTAAGATAGTCATTCAAAAAGGTTGTCTCGACGTCCATTTGTCATATCTCATAATTGAGACATGCAACAATGAACAAGAGAATGCGAATAAATTTGAGCATGGCTGGTGGCGAGAAAGTCTCCTCATAGTCGACTCCCTCTTTCTGGGTATAACCTTTTGCTCTAATCCATCTTTGAAAGTCTCTACTTTTCCATCCATGCTCTTTTCCTTTCGAAGATTCATTTGCACCCAATAGGCCTGACATCTTTAGATGGATCTACAAGTTCTTAGACTGAATTGGAGTACATAAACTTCATTTATTGGTTCATGGCTTTTTGCCATTTTTCATTATCAGAATCTTCCATTGCATGTCTATATGTTAATAGATTATCTTGGCTTGTGTCAAACACAACTACTTGTGCCTCTTCATCCTTTCTATAACGAGAAAGTAGTCTCATTACCCTTCTACTATGTCGAGGTTCCAAGGTATTCTGATTATAATTGATGGTTACCTGACTTTGTCGTTCACTAACTGGTAAAGGTCTAATTTGATCATAAAGCATTTCTTCCAATACAATCTTACTGCGAGGTTTGTAATTTAATATATAATCATTCTCAATAAAAGTGGTGTTTGTCAATACAAGCACTTTCTTTTCTTAAGGACTATAAAACAAACCTCCTCTTGTGCTTTCAGAGTAGCCTATAAACTAACAAACTTCTGTTTACGATTCTAACTTTCCAGTCTTTTCTTTCAACACATGTGCTGGACACCTCATATGCAAAAATAGCATAAACTATGTTTACTACCATTCTACATCTATAAGGGTGTACTTTGAATACATTTGGAATGTATTACATTCAAAATGTAGACCACGATTTATAGTGCATAATCCCAAAATAAGAGCGACAGTGAAGAGTAGCTCATCATAGACCTAACCATATTTAGCAAGGTTCTATTTCTTCTTTCTGCAACACCATTTTGCTATGGTCTTCCAAGTGCTATAAGTTGGGATAAAATTCTATGCTCCAATAAGTGATCCTTGAACTGTATCAAGGTATTCACTACCTCGATCGGATCGAATAGTTTTAAGTGTTTTACCTAATTGCTTTTTAGTTTCTGCTAAGAATTTTTTGAACTTTCTAAAGTCTTAGATTTTCTCTGCATTAGGTAAACATAGCTATATCTTGAATAGCCATTAATAAATTTAATGAAGTATTCATAACCGCCTCTTACTTGTGTATTTAATAGATTGCAAACGTCAGTATATACAAGCTGTAGTGGTTCTTTGGCTCTTTCACCCTTAGCTTAAAAGGGTCTTTTAATCATTTTACCCTCTAGACAAGACTCACATACATGAAAAGTGCCAATGTTTAGCTCTATTAAAGAACCATCCTTTACTAACCTGTTAATGCTATCCATATTAATATGACCTAACTTAAGATGCCAAATATATGTGTCATTATTAGGAAAAACCTTTTGCCTTTTAGTAGATTTAGGATATTCTACTCTAAATAGTTCAGAATTAAGCAGGTTTAGTAGATTTAAGATATTTTACTCTAAATAGTTCAGAATTAAGCAGAGAATGCTCATCGGGCCTTAAAATATAAAGTCTATTTTCTAATTTCGCATGACAAATATTTAAACCATTTCTACCAATAATAATGTCATTATTATAAAAAGAAATATTAAACAATTGTTCATGCAACTTAGAAACGGAAATTAAATTCCTTTTGAATCCAGTAATAAAATAAACATTATTTAAAATAAAAAAAAATTATTCCTAAAATTCAATCGAGTCACTCCCACTGCTAAAGCTGAAACAACTATGCCATTGCCAACCCACTTAGTAAAGTCCCCATCAGCGAGCTCCTTAGAATAGCTAAACATCTTCAAGGAAGAACAAACATGATGAGTGGCTTCTGAATTAATTATCCAAAGAGAAAGTTTATCCTCCACTAAACAAGCTTCTAAAACCAATAAATCATATATACCTTTGTTCTTTTCCTTCAGCTCGAAGAGATACTTTTTATAGTTCCTCTTCCAATGCCCCTTAACTCCGCAATGAAAACACTTTCCTTTCTTTGCTTTGGAGTCCTTATTCTTGCTCTTACTGCAGTTAAAGGCTTTCTTAGTTTTTCCTTCAGAACCTGAACTACCACTAATGTTCTTCCAATTTTTATTTTACTTAGAAGAAAACTGCTTAGCTTCAGCAACATTTGCCTCAGACTCTTTGGGCTTATCTAATATAGCCTCAAAAGTTTGCAGTTCATTAAGTAGTTGAGTCATACTATATGAGAGCTTGTTCATAACATAATTTTTTTGAACTACAAAAATGCGGGAGTAAGTGACTTCAGAATGATACTGACTTGGGTCTTATCATCTATGGTGGCTCCATAGATCTCTACCTGATGCATTAGATTGATCATGTTAAAGACATGTTCATGCACTGAAACTCCTTTCTTTATTTTAGGGTTCATGTAGCTATGAATAGCTTCATGGCTGTTTGTTCTGACTGTTGGCCAAACATCGCTTGAAGAGAATCTCATATCTCATATGCAGTCTCCAAGTGCTCGTGCTTCATTTTAAGCACATCACTCATACTGGCAAGCATATAGCAGCGAGCCTTATTATTGGCTTATATCCATTTCTCATACTGCTCCCGTACAGTACGGTGAGCATTGGATTCAGGTTCTGGAGGACACTCCTCCATAAGGACGAACTTTTGATCCTCACAAATTAGCACAATATTCATATTGTTTTTCTATTTTATAAAGCTATCACCGGTCAATTTTGCATTTGCTAAGAGGACTATGATAAGGTTTGTTCCAAACATGATGCTAAAATAAATAAAGCAATTTTAAGAATACCTGAATAAATATCATAGTGATTTTCAGAATAGTAAACATGATGCATGAGTGCATTTATTTAAACACATAAATTAATACTAATCTACAATAGTTCAATTTAACAATTAATATACCGTTGTAGGGTAGGTCACATTAAATTAAAATTAAAATTGAGACTATCTCAAATTAATAAGAAAATTTTAAAATATCTCATATTTTCATTTACCTATTATCTACCATTTATTTTGGTCAAGATATGATTAACTGCTTAATTATATCTTTGTGAGTGTAACACATTATTTCGAATCAAGATGACTTAACTGAAAAATTGTTGTCATAAAGTCGGTCAATTATAAAATACATCACTTAATCCTATCTCTAAGAAGTCAACTTTGTTATTGAAATAGGCAGACACCCTCCGTAGGGAGGACGAAATCAAAGCGCCGCGAGGCGCCACCTATATCTCACGATATTGTACTAATAATGAAGACCGGTGGGTTCATTGTCATGTACCCTCTCCCACTCACTACTTTTAACTATGTGTTTTTATAATTTATAAAACATCTTATGTTTTATAGCCTCGGCAAATTATTATATCTCATATAACAAATTACTATGTATAATTAATTAATCTTAATAAAGTCCAATCTTATTGGGCCTAGGTTCATTAGTTTAACTATTTCTTTTAAATAGGCCTAAAAATTTAGGTTAACCTAGTTTTTCAATTATTGGATTAATTATTTATTTTTATAAATAATAAAAATAATAATTTAATTAATAATTTTCTAAGTAATCCTAAATCAAACTATTTAATTTAGGTTACCTAGAATAATATGAAATTACCAATTTAACTATTAAATCTAATTTTACATTATTTGATTAATTATACAAGTTCTAAACATGCTAATCAATCCACTAATTTAATCTTATTTATTATAATATGCCATAATAAAAAATCATTTAAATTTTAATTATAGCATGTATGCATGCCATATTACATTAATATGAATAGGTACAAATGCATGGTATGTGATTATATATGATCATGTTATAATTCACATAATAAATAATATAAATTAACATTTTAATTTAACTTTGATCGGGTCCTCTAAGATTTTAAATTACAACTTATAAAATAAAAGTAAATAAATTACATAAAATGTATAGGCACGTAAGTTCAATTGTACATAGTCTTTTCAAGTTCATTACAAGCCCAATCTATTTTCTTTTTAATTTTATACATATAAACTTTAAAAAAAAATTTAAACCCATTATATATTTTGTAAGATAGTCCAACTCTTAAATATTTTTCTCAAAAAAATTTTATCTATTTAAAGTCTAAACATTAAATGAATCAAATTCAATTTTATTTAGACTTTTTAAGTCTAAAATTAAGAACATTTTGTTACCCTAATGCCCCTAAGATAGCAACCTGTAAAACTAGTGCCCCTAAGGCCACTTATCAACACATGGCCATAATTGGTAAGGCTGCCAACAATAGGTACATCGCCAAAAGCAATTGCTTTTGTGAAATAAAGCTTTTACTAAAATCAATTATTTTTATATTCATAAAAACAATTCAATGGATACAATTGCTTTAATTTGCTTTTTCGGTGCTGGTGGCAAATGCTTTAATTGCCTCTTCGTTTTTCTTTTTTTTTTTTTTTATTCCATCCTTTCCTTTTTGTGTCTTCCATATAAATACGTTTCAATTTCTTTTTATTCCAATGGCAATGAAAAAGCAATTTGGCAGTGTACTCTTTTTCATCCATATCTTATTTCAGTGGCCAGAAAAAATTAAATAAAGAAATAAAAATTAAGTATTACAAAAACTTATACCCCTTTACGGGTTTACACAATTTTAATCTAATTAAAATATTAAAAAAAATATACAATCAATCCTAAAAAATTATATAATTAACGACCAAAAGATTCATATATAAAACAATTATTCATCATATAAATATTATAAAATTTAAGTACCTACTTAAACACACATTCTAGTAAAATATTATTTAAATAAAATAAATTATAACGCTAAAAATTATATATTCAAGAAACTATCGCTCTGATACTAGTTGTGAAAAAGTTATTGTTATGACATTCATAATACAGCAGAATAAAAAAATAAAAATTCTTTAATCTTTGTTTTCATCAGATAAAAACACTTTTTATTTTAGGATCTTATAAATATATGAATTTGATGTTAAAATAAATAAAAATTAACATGAACATACCTTAAATTCACACCGAGTTTTCTTCTACAGAAGGATTCCAAACTAAACTTCTTATTCTATAGTGAGAAGAAGAGTGGGCTTCCAGTTTATTTTTCCTCTCTTAAGAAAAAATATACTATCCTGCGTTGTGTTTTATTTAAACTAGTCTTTTCATTTTGAAATAATAATTTAATTAATAATATTTATTAATTAAATTATTATCTCTTAAAATGAGACCTAATTCATGTAAATCACATAGACTCTCACTCTTTATGGTTAACGTATAATACCCAACATTTGAGTATTATTAGTCTTTTAATAAAAGGAAAACACTAAAATTATAAATAAAATCTTTTTTATAATTTTAAAAATTATCCTTAAAATTTTATTTATTTAATTTCTTAAATTAAATATTTAATTATATTTGGATAAGATATTATCTATATTAATTAATTCTTAATTAATTAATTTTATTCAAACATAAAATATATATATTTGAAAACTATTTTCTGGACACAAATAATTTGTGTAATAATACAATTCTTTTCAATTGTTCACTGTAATAACGAAAGAGGTGGTATTGGGAACCTATGAACCTACAATTTCAAGCTTCAATAAATTTTGAATAATAAATTAATTCAATTTATTAATTTCAGTGTTATTCTACTAAAAACCTAGAATTACACTCTTGAAATTGTAAATATAATTTACTTAGAAAATTTAGAGCAGTCCATTAATTTAATCACTACATGCAATTCAACCCTCCATAGATGGTTCATAATTAGAGTTAAATTAATTACTGTTTTACCCCTCTAATTATTTCTTTATCTTTAAGTACCATTAATTCACTAGCGAACAGATAATTCGTAATATTATTACAAATTGAGCGCTCTAATTGTTCAATTCTAGAATTAACCCTTAAGAGAACTTTCTTTCTAACTTTATTAAGAAATGAATAGATTTCATATCTGTCAATCATATTCTCAACCGCTTATCTCACTACGCCACCAAAATACAAGTTTTTAGCATGTTCTTTAGACAAACCGTAACAAGTATTTCAAATGACATAATGACACAAACAGGAGTTTATGATTACTCAAGATTAAAGTTAATCTGCATTTGATCATCAGTTGACATTATTTGAATTCTTAATTAACAACGATATTTTACATAACAATTCAAACTACGTCTAATCCAGTCCTATATAATCATATTATATATAGTGCCTCCACCATAATGTAACTACATTAGCGATCCAAAAAAGATCACTACATTTTAAATGTTTGTGGGCTGCACTAGTAACATTTAATTAAATATCTCAAACTTTAATTAATTTATTACGGACTTTTTTATTTATTATTCATAACTTTAATCCTCTAGTATATAATAATTATATACTAAAGTTATGGTTATATAAATAAACAAGAGATTTTCTGATATTTACGCCATAAAATTACAAACACTTTTTAAATATAAAATTATAACTTTATTAATTTCATAAAGACAGTATAAATACATGCTTTTAGGACACAATCCCTAACATTTTCATCCTTGCTCTTGTTCCACACAAACAAGTACAAGCCAGTGACAATGACAATTGCTCCAATAACCCTAGAATTTTCCATGAAATTATTTATTAAGTAGCAAAGCATAACAAATATTCCTATAATATTTTTTAGAAGTGTTGCAAAATTAATTATTAGTTCTTTATATTAGTAATCAAAAGCTAGTAATAAATATGATATAATTTGAAATTAGTGTTTGGACAAAGTGAAAGAGAGAAAATTACAAGCACCTTCTTGAATGCATAATCTCAACTAATAAAAATGAACCCATAATGGCCATGATCACCATGCTCAATGACTGAAAGCAAATACAAAAACTGGTTCTCTATATTTCATTATCTTGTATGTAATATGCAATTTCTGAACATATCACTCCCTACATTGTATTTCAAACACTCTTTTAGAAAATTATTTTTCACAATAAAAATGAATACTAAATTAAGTTTTTTTAGGTTCAATTATGCACTTGGCTGTTTAGGATTTTAAAACATTTTTTAACAATAAAATATAGTACTAAATATACATTCCAATTGCTTTCCCAAAAAAATACATTCGATACTAAACTACTATTAAGCAAAGTAGAAGGTTTTAAGATAAGAAAGGGTTTTTATTTTTCATAAACAATATTAAGAGTATTCTTTTTAACTATTTTTTAATTTGTAAGATAACAAAAAGGTTTTTGAAATTTTATGTAATGCTCTCAGTCTAAAATTGTATTATCTAACTGTTATACATAATCATATATTGGATTCATATCCATATAAATATAACCCAAGATTTATCATGTCAAATTATCAGGATGAATGTAGAGAAATATACTTGGAGAATTCATGGTGATTGAAACTTAAAAATTAGCAGCTTTGAATAAGAATAAAAATATAATGGCCTTTCACAGTCAAATTTATGTAGGCTCAATAGGTTTCTCTCTGTGTGATAGAAAAAGAGGAGAAGAACTTTACGTGAATTAATTTGACTTGGGGACCATAACCCTAAAAAAAGTCTTTATATGCTACGTTAAATTATGATCTCATCACTTATAATCTAACTAATATTGGGTTTCTATACATAATAAGCCCATATCAAATTAGATGTCTCTCGAGCCCAATAAAATATAGTCCAAATAGATCACTAAAATTGTCTCTTATTTAAGATAGTCAATAATGTATAATTATTGTTAATATATGAGCCCATATAAAGAAAATTATAAAACCTAACAATATCTCACTTGGGCCACATATGTCATATGAAAATAATTATACATTATAAACTTTAGTGTGCACAATAAATGCTATCTTATCTTGAAACATCTCCTTGGATACAATCTGACCCCTTAGCTATATCAATATGAGATCAAAGCTACCTTCATTGCATATATTCGCAACTAGACCCATCAATGGTCACTATACTAACCTAATTAATAACACATATCAAATATCGATGTGTAGCATAAAAATTACATGAAATGTGATCTCAAACATGTCTATTTCTAACTAGTCCTACTTTATAACTCTAACAAGTTAAATACTTTCTAAACTTTATGCAAAACTGTAGTAGAAAGTGCAACGTTATTTCAGAATTTCAACAAATCATCAAACTTTATTCTAGAAAATAAATGATAAGTATGTCTTTAACCAAATAAACATCAAAAGATAAACTCTCACTATTCTTGCACATCATCAAATAATATAACACTCATACGAGCAACATGCTTCTAAAACACATTGGGTAGTAACCTTCTAGTTAGCGGATCCGTAATCGTAGAATTTGTACCAATATATTCTATTGACACTTGACTCTGAACTCTTTCTCTAACAACTAAAAACTTGAAGTAGATGTGCTTAAACTTCGAAAAGCTTCTGCTGATATGGGAATATATCACTGCGGCTTTATTATCACAATAAGTTTTATTTTATTTATAACATTGAAAATACACAGCCCTGTGATAAAGTTCCACAATCATATCTATGATTTGATATCTTAAAATAAGATATAAACTTGGCTACTATAATGGAAGAATTTATGAGTATCTGCTAAGCACTCTTTTAAAAATAGCTCCTTGGGCCAAATTATATTTATATAACTTGATGTAGATCCCTTATCATCTAGGTATCTAGCAAAATCAAACTTAGAATACCTCATGATTTATAATCTTTTCGACTATATGTGAGTATATAACCTTTTATTCTCACTAAATGCCATTTAACCCTTTTGGCTGCTTTCCAATGATCCACCCCAAGGTTACTTAAATATCTACCTAGATTTCAATAACGTACGTAATATCTAGACATGTATGTTCTTGAACATACATGAGACACCCTACTACAGATGCATAAGAGAATTTTTATATCTCTTTATATTTAATATCATTCTTGGGGCACTGACCGATATTGAACATATCACCCTTAGCAGTAGGTGTATCTCTAGAGCATAGTCTTTTATGCTATACCTGCTAAATACATTTTTGATATAATTGTTTTGTGATAAACTCAGGATACCTCAAGTGTGATCCCGATGTATTTGAATTCCTAATACAAAAGATACATTCTCAAGATCTTTCATTTCAAAATTTCTTTATAGAAATCTCTTGGTTTCGTGCAATAAGTCTATATCGCTGCTTATTAGTAATATGTTATTGACATAGAAAACCAGAAAGATAAACTTACTCTCACTAAACTTGTGATATATATATATATTTATCAAATGCATTTTTCTCAAAACCAAATGAGGTAGTCACTTGATGAAACTTATGATACCATTGACGGGATGCTTACTTGAAACCGTATATGAACTTCTTTAATTTGTAGACTATATTCTTTTGGTACCCATACACAAAGTTTTTTGGGCGCACCATATATATAATTTCCTCAATATCACTATTGAGAAATACGATATTTACATCCATTTGATGTAGCTCCAAATCAAAATAAGCTATAAGTGCTATGATGATTCTAAAAGAGTCTTTCGATGATGCTAAAAATAAAGTCTCTTTATAATCAATTCCTTCCTTTTGAGTAAAACTCTTGGTAACGAGACACGTTTTATATATTTCGATGTTGCCTTTTGAATCCCTTATGGTCTTAAATATTCATTTGCAACCAATGAGTTTCGTATCTTTAGGCAATTTGACAAGATTTCAAATATTGTTGTCTCTCATGGATTTCATCTCATCCTTTATGGCCTTAATTTACTTATGAGAATTAGAACTTTGTTTAACTTGACTAAAATTGATTGGATCATTTCTCAGTCTTATATCAAACTCATGTTCTTAGAGATAGACAACAAAATTATCTAAAATTGCACTTCTCCATTCTCTAGTAAATATTCTCAACGACACTTATTCTTAAGGTTACTCTTGATGAACAGAAGCTAATTCTTTATTGTAGATTGAGAACTCTATCTATTGTCTTGTATTTTTTAATCTACTTGTTGAATAATGTTACAAAAATAAGTCTGATCATTTTTAATAGTAGTTGTAGGAAGATAAATAAAATCATCTTCAAAGACAATATCCCTAATATACCTTATCTCCCCCCGAACTTAACATCCTCAAGAAATTTAGCATTCCCGTCTCAAAAAATGATTTACTTTGAGTGGTCATAAAACTGAAACTCCTCAATCTTTCAAATATAAAAAAAAAATAGCAGTTAACTGTTCTTGAGTCCAGTTTCTTTTATTTAGGCCTCTATGGCCTAACTTTAACTAAATAACCCCAAACATGCAAGTGCCCAATACAAGGCCTTTTACTAATCCACAACTCGAATGAGACTTTAGATACTACTTTACTTGGAACTCTATTAAGAATATAAACTACATTCTTTAGTGATTCTCCGTAAAGTGATTCAAGTGAAGAAGAATGATTAATTATGCTTCTTACCGTTCTTTAAGTATTTGGTTTCGTCTCTTAGCAATACTATTCATGCCTAATTTCTCACGCATTGTGTATTATTGGATGATGCCACACTCCTCTAGGAATTTAATAAAAAAAAGGTAATGGATAATGTTCACCTAATCTGTCATATCTTCTATAGTATTTACCACCACTGTTAGATTTAACAACTTTAATTTTCTTGCCAGGTTAATTTTCAACTCTAGCTTTGAAAGCATTAAACACATCTAGATATTGAGACTTCTTGTAAATTAAGTAAAGGTACCCACATAGAGAATAATCGTCAACGAATTTAATGAAATATTATTGGCCATTCCAAGAAGCCGTAGGGAATGGTCTATAAATATAAGTATTTATTAGTTTTAAGACGTTATTGCTCTTATTGGCACATAACTTTCTATTGTTTGTTTGTTTTTCTTTAATACATTCAATATAGACTTAAAAATTGTTAAATTAAGAGAATCAAGAATTCTATCGAACACAAGTCTTTCTATTTTCTGTTTAGAAATATATCATAAATGCTTGTGTCATAACATAACAGAATTCTTATCAATTAATTTTCATTTCGTACCCTGTTTATTAACATGCAATGATTCATTTAAAGAAGCTGAGTATTTAATGTATAAAGATTATCAATAAGAGAACCAGTATTAATAATATTTGAATTTTGAAAGAGACTAATTTATTATTTTTGAATTAACAAGAATATCCTAATTTATCCAAACTAGAAACAAAAAATATGTTCTATCTAAATGACGGTACATAATTAGTTTCACCTAAATTAAAATAACATATGGTCTATAATTGTAATCTAAACAATCCTATAGCCTTTAGAAGACCTGTACCATCGTTTTTCACTTTGATATATCTTTCAGCATCAATTGAAAACTGGCTCTTAAGATAACCTTGCATAGACACACATATGTAAGTAGTTGCACCTGTATCTACCCACCAAGTGTATTTAGGTACAAAAGCTAAATTAACTTCAGAACAAATAAAGTTGAGATGTGTATCTTTCTTAACACGTCATTTAGTGTATTTGGGTCAATCCTTCTTTACATTACTAGCCTTTTTGCAGAACAAACAAGTAATGATCGGATCTTGTTTTTTTTACACCTTATTATGTGAAGTCCCCATTGTAGTTTTTTTTCCTTTATTCCTTTTTCTTTACTAATTAGTAATCTCATTCTAATAAGTATTTACTAAGTGAATACTTTTAGTCTTTTCTCACTTTTATTTGTCTTCTTATTACACATAATATAAAATGAGCTCATTAAGAGTCCATTTAACCTTTTGGATATTATAACTTACTTTAAAATAATTATAGTGTGCAGGAAGATATATCAAAACCAGATGCACGAGTAAGTCATTAGACAGCTTTAACTTTAGTGTCTTTAGTTGTAAAGCGAGATTAGACATTTTATGATGTACTCCTTATACTTCATTTGTCATTATACCTTATTGAAACAAGGTTAGCTAGTAGCATACTTGTTTCAGTCTTTTTTTTAATTTTTGACAAAATATTGTTCAATTTCCTCAAAAACTTTCTTAGCATTTTATTTCTTAGAAATAGTGCCTTAAATATAAGAATGAAATTTATATTGATAGATATAGTAAAAGCAGATAAAACTTACAAAGAATACATAATAAAATAATAAGCTCACAATCATGTCATTATTTTAAGCGTATACATGCATGACATAAATAAACATATAAAGGTAGGCTCTGTCATGAGATACCTAACGCAACATTGATAGTTAGTCTTTGGATAGAAATATCAACTGTAACTGGTACTCTCAATGCAGTAATCAAATATTGATAATAAATCCTGCCAACAATAGGCTTTCTTTGGATCAGCTTATTGCATGTATAAAAAACTTGATAATTATTACACATTTATTACCACAAATATACTTATTATTTGGCCAAAAAATAATCTTCCTTTAAGCCGATTATTTTTTGCATAAATAATAAACATATTCATCTTAATATTCTAAAATAAAGAAATTTACATAATAGATGTTACTTTGACAACATGTTATTTCAATCAATTTATTTTAAAACATAAGACAAGTAGTACAAAGAAAATAACCGAATGCCCCTAAATAAAAAAAATTAAGTTTTTGTTATGCACTGGAATGGTGCATAGTGCTAAGGCTGTTGTGGTTAACAACACTACTAATGGTTCAAAACAGGATTAATAATTGTCGAGTCAAATTCAAATGGGTTAAATTTTAGGTTAGATCTCCATGAATTGAGTCGAGTAAACCCAATTCTCCCAAAACTAATTTAAAACCCCTAAATTTTGACCATAAATTTACTAACTTTGGATTTACAAATAGCCTAAAATAGACCACGAATAAATTTGGGTCAATATTAAGACCTATTTGCAAAATTCTCAAAGTTTTTAGGTTAAACTATAATTACTTAAAGTTAAAGGGGGTTGAGTGAGAAAAATCAATCTCATTAGGACCTATTTGAAATATTATGAATATTTGTGACCAAATTATAATTATACAAAAATGTAAGGGATTGTATGAAGCTCACCACCACTATACCTCCTATTTGACAATATTTTAAACTTTTATGGTCAAAATATAATTAAAAAAATAGGAGAGGTCTATTAGATATTTACCAGATAAACCCTTTTTTTTTTCTTTATTGCCGCTGCCCATTCCTTTTTTTAAAAAATAAATAAATAAAACATTAAAAAAATCTAAATAGTTAAAGAACTTGAAAAACAACAAATTGAAACTAAATTTTGATGTTTTTGATCCTTAATTTTTTAAATTAATGTCCCTTAATTATATTTGAACCTCAAATCTCAAGAACCTCAAATCAAAATGAAAAGTATAAACTTAAATATTTTTCCTCAATAAAATCATGAAAAATTTATACTTACAATATCTTTACCCTAAGTAACCATATGAGAAAGATATTCAAAATATAAATATATGTATTAATAATCCTAATAATTTAACATGATTTTTGCTCTGATACTACTTATTTTACATAACCATATATTAGATTCATATCTATATAAATACAACTCAAGATCTATCATGTCAAATTATCAGAATGAATGTTGAGAAAAACATACTTAAGGAATTCATGGTGATTAGAACTTGAAGATTAATTGTCTTGAATAAGAATAAGAGTATAATAATCTTCCATAATCAAATTTATATATGCTCAATGGGTTTCTCTCTCTATGATGAAAAAAGAGGAAAAGAGCTCTACGTGAATTAATTTGACTTGTGAACTACAACCACAAAAAGAATCTTTATGTATCCGGTTAAATTATGATCTCATCACTCATAATCTAATTAGTATTTAATTTCTACATATAATAAGTCCATATCAAATTAAATGTCTTGGGAGACTAACAAAATATAGTCCAAATAGATTACTTAGATTGCATTTTTATTTAAAATAGCTCATAATGTATAATTATTATTAATATGTGAGCCCATATAAAAATAATAATAAAACTTAACACTTACAAAGTATTTTATACTTTTTTAGAAAAAATTAACAAGAACAAGCTCTCTATATACAAGTTAATTTTCATATTAATAAGCTATCCATGAACTTTGAGTTTTTTCTTTTTCTTTTTACAATCAACGAATGAAATTAATTTGAAGAGAATTTGATAATCTTACACTGTAAACAGCTACCAACAATTTATAGTCTAAGTGTATGGACCAAACTGCAGCGTTGCCTCTTTCTAACACCAGGGCCACAATCGTGCCCATTAAGCAAATCATAGCCGAAAGGGAGAGCTCAGTAGGATAAGCTTTCAGCGTAATTGCCTATATAAAAAAAAAACATTTATGAAAATTTTTTAGAAATTAACATAACCAAAATGCATAATGATGATAATGGCTTGGATGATATTGATCACAAATCTTGCTTGGAAAATCATGAAAGTAGCCCAGCAGAAACAACCTATCGTGATCATAAGAGCGCCCTTAATTGGATTTTTCGAACTTGAACTGTCTGTAGATTTGTGACTGTGATTTTCTCTTGTCCGTGGCAAATCAAGCATTGGTCCTTTAATTAAAGTCATAAGCATTGCTCCTCCAAATGTGACTATGGTCCCCAAAACCTTTGCCAAGCAATGAAGTTTCCTACTAATGTTAACCTTCTCAAGCCTTCAGAAAATCATTCTCAAAGATATTAGATTAATTCCCTTTTCATAGTTATAATAATGATCGTCACATAAGTCATAACAATTACAATTCCAATTTACCTAAGGATCCAAGCCATTGAAAATGCAAAGGCAGGAAGTTTTGGTCGATTGCGGGCCTGCGAAAAAGATTAATTGCGTTTCCGAATTAATGCAGAAGATCGAAGAATAATATGCGACGATTACGAAGGTAATAGTTAAGATGGTTGCTTAATAATCAGCACTCACTCTGGGAGGCCGAGCAGCAATATCTTGGCAAAAACCGAGAAGGTCATCTTTGGCCTCACTTCCTGTTATTTCATAATCATCATGTGATGATTAGTTGAGATGTTATTTTAGAAAAAAATATATATTATTTAGAAAGTGTAAAATTAGTTTAAATAAAATAAATGTTATTTAAGAAATGTAATACTAAGGGTGGGCAAAAAAAATTGGGAACCGAAAAACCGAACCGAACCGGCCGGTTCGGTCCGATTATTTTTTTTGAAAAAAATCAATTTGGTTTTTTTAGGAAAAAAATCGACCGGTCCGGTTCGATTTTTTCACCCAAAAAAACTGAAAAAATCGGACCGAAAATTAAAAAAAAATTATAATTTAAAATAAAAAAATAAAAAAACCGAAAAAACCGAACCGAAAAAAACCGGTTAGGATTTCCTCATTAAAAAAACCGATTTTGGTTTTTTTTCCTCAAAAAACCGAACCGGACCTAACCAGACCGTGCCCACCCCTATGTAATACTACTTAAAATAAAATAAATCACAAAAAAAGTTAAGATGTTATTTGAAAAAAGTTGAAAAATTAATTATAAAATGTAGAATTAATCACAAAAAAATAAAGTTGGATGAGTTGAGATATTATTTAAAAAGTATAGTTAAGTACTATTTGTCTATTTGAATTTTCTTTTTCTTTTTCATTTAAAAAATAAAAAAGGGGTATTCCACACCAAAAATTTTAAAAAAAAATTTGAACTCAGCACCTCTCGCACATGAGCGAGAATCATACCACACCAAATGGCCTGTTGAGCAAAGTAAAGATTGTTGACACTTATAATTAATTTATATCATTTGATTACTCAAAAGTCATGGATAATGTGTTTTTAAGAAAATTTTAATACGTTTGATTATTCAAAAGTCATGGATAATGTGTTTTCAAAATATTTATCCGGCGTGTTAAACAAAGTCTTCTTTATCCATGCAAAAATAATAGCATAAAAAATTAACATATACATAATATATATACACTTCTTGTAGCAGTTTCCATTTTCTTGTACACCGAAAGAGGGTGATCAAAGAGAAAGACAAAAAATAATGTCTTTAAAATCCTTTAGTTAGCTTCTTAATCATGCAAAGCCCTACCTGTAAATTTTATGCAATTTTCTTATTCGATTATATCTATAATTGTAAATTTTGCTCTCAATCAAGGGCTGAGCCAACATGTATTTGTAGCATATCACACGGTTTTTGCTACGATTCTCATTGTTCTTTTTGCCATTGTTTTAGAAGGTACCTCTCTTTTTATGTCTGGTTTAATTATTTGTAAGTGTAAAATCCTAAAGACATGAAGAAATTAATCTCATGAATTTTTATAGGAATACAAGGCCAAAGATGACCTTTCCCATCTTTGCTAAGAGTAATAACTTTTTCCTGAACTCATTTTTACACCTCAAATATTAAAGGAAAACTCAAAGTTTAAACAATATATATATATATATATATATATGATCTCTAATGACTCAAGTTTGATATTAAAACCTATAATGTAGTCTTGTAATTAACCAGAACTTATTTATATAGGAATTGTAAGGACCCAAATTTTACATCGGACAGACTTGTCTAAAGTGAAGACCTTATAAGGAGTGATCACGCGTATCTGTGTGAAGCGCCTTTTAAGGATGATGATTCGTTCCGTCCATAATTGGCGAGACGCATTTTGGATGAAGGACGCTTGCGTAAAGCCTAAGAATAAAATCGTGCGGGTTTAAGCCCAAAACAGATAATATCTTGTCAGGTTTGGATTGGATCCTGACAGGAATGAAGTACACTACAACAACTTTCACAATCGCATTGTGCAATATTCTTCCTATGTTGACATTTTTAATCGCTTGCATCTTTAGGTATAGCTCCAATAATTATATATATATATAGTAATTAAAAATTCTGCGATGTATTAAAACATTTTTAGCAAGTTTAAACAAATCCCCTTTATTAGGAATTTCTATCATTATCAAGCACTTTATAATGTGATTTGAACTATTCAAATGCAGTTTAGCTATAAAAAAACTCCGTTTTTAAAATAATACAATAGCTAAACAAAGCTATATAGCTCAAATCTACATTGGAGAATTTTTAATTAGTAAAGATATATATAATTATTGGAGTTATACCTAAAAATGCAAGCCATTACAAATGTCAAGGCTTGAAGAATATTGCACAATGCGATTATGAAAGTTGTTGTAGTGTACGTCCTTTTGTATAAACTAAGTTCTGATTAATTACAGGCCTGCATTATAGTTTTAATATCAAACTTGAGTCATTAGATATATATATATATACTGTTTAAACTTTGAATTTGTATGTTTAAGATTTAAAAATGAGTCGGTTCTTAAGAAAAGTTCTTACTCAAACAAACTAAGCAACGGGATCTTAACAAAGATAGAAAAGGTCATCTTTGGCCTTGTATTCTTATGAAAATTCATTAGATTAATATCTTCATTTCTTTAGGATTTTACACTTACAAATAATTAAACCAACATAAAAACAAAGATATCTTTCTAAAACAATGGCAAGAGGAGCAATGAGAATCCTAACAAAAACCATGCATTATGCTACTAATACATGTTGACTCAGCCTTTGCAATTATAGACGTAATCGAATAAGAAAATTGCATGAAAATTACCTCCAAATAGAGCTTTGCATGATTCAGTAGCTGAATAAAGGACTTAAAAAACATTCTTTTCTTCGTTCTCTTTGATCACTCTCTTTTTGTATACAAGAATTGAATAAAGAAAGTGCTACAGGAACTGTGTATATATATTATGTACATATTAATTTTATTTAGACTTGTTGGTTAAATGAGTGAATGGATACAACTATTATGAATGTCAAGGCGTACTAAGGCACAGTTCTTAAAACTATTTCTACCCCCCACAATGATTATAACTAAAGTGCAAATGGGTTTAAGTGATAGTTTAGTTTTCAAGATTTAATGATAAATAGAAATTGCAAAGGTGCACACAAAAATGTAATTTTCTTATACTACAAGTAAGGACTTTAATAGGAATTAATAAGTAGAGGGTCTTTGATTCAAAGAGAAGAAGAATTACCCTTTCAAAAGGTCACACTTATTGGAAGAGATTGATGATTCATCCAAGGGTCACATCTCTAACTCTCAGTATTGCGACGCTCAATAAAAGAAGAATACCTAAACCCAATTGGATGTCGCAGCGTTTATCTCTAGCACCGCAGTGCTCTAGGCTGAGCCTAGGGTGTTGCAGCGCCCTAGACACTGACTTGGGCACTGCTACGCCCAATGTCTAAGCGTTGCGGCGCTCAAGCAAATTTCTGCATGAGTGCCCTTTTTACTATTCTTTCTTTTTCCTCTTCTTGATTATATCTCTCTACTCTATAATATTGATATTTATTGGCTTACAAATTTTTTCGATAATCAGGAAAATGAACTTGAAACCCATTAATTGTTGCTGAGTTACAAAATCAAAACTACAAGAAATCAAGGCTTGCTATTAGAAAATAGGTTTCTTGTGACTTTTTTTTATAGAATTACCCATTTATCACAAGTTGGTGACAAATTTATGCAATTTTCAAATTTTGATATCTATCAAATAGTTGTGATGTTTTGTATAACAAAATAATTTAATGAAATACTATAAGTAATTTATAACAAAATGAACCACAGCTTAATGATAGAATTAGTATAAAAACTTTTGTGACCGAATAACTAATACGATATGTTTTATTAGTATTATAAATCAAGATG
Source organism: Ailanthus altissimus (assembly GCA_946807835.1). NCBI lineage: Eukaryota > Viridiplantae > Streptophyta > Magnoliopsida > Sapindales > Simaroubaceae > Ailanthus > Ailanthus altissimus. The sequence continues at coordinate 16,547,843 of OX327684.1, forward strand.
TTTGAATAAAAAAAGTATTAGGTGAAATTTTTATTTCCACTTTTGAATTACCTTTTTTTCTCAAATAAAAAAGCATCAATACTAAACCAAAATGCCCGTACACCTAATTACCTTCTTTCCTAGCGGTTAAACGACAAAATATAATTTGCATCTGCATATTGTCTTAGACAGGGAAAATGTAACCTAGCTAATTTGCAAATTCTAGAAGAGAAATAAATTATAAAGAAAAATTAAATACGGAGGAAGAATTTTGTCATGTTCTTGATTTTGATAGATGCTAGTCTTTGAAATCACTCGTACATGTATATACAATAGTTTTTTTTTTAAAGTTCATCAAATGTAATATTATAAATACATTTATAATATTACATTGTATTTTATAAGGATAAAATAAGTCTTCTTTAATTTATCTGAATTATTTACAAATCCCACAATAAAAATTATTCTAAATATGGATCACTGTCCTATTACAAATAAGAAAATCTAATCCTAATAAAAAAAATAATACAATCCTTGTATAAGAAAATTAAAATATCACGTAAAAAATATTACAAAAATACTTTTATAATTAACATAATCTTTCTACTCAATTCAACCTAATCTAAAGCCAAAATCACCGCAAATACAGACAAGAATATTGTCCAAACTTAGATTTGACAGCCGCCAGTAACGAGCTAGTGGCGGGAAAATATATAATTTACAGCATTTTATTAAAGTTAATAAAAACTGTACATATTAAGTACTCCTCGATTTGATTCATGGCCTGAAAGGTAAGTAGGCATGTTCGCGAACAAGCAAACTGTTTAAGTGTATCTGAATTTACTGTAGCTCTGCAAGTAAAGAAAATTTGTTTTGGATTTGACATTTTGTTTTGTCTAAGGCAATGTATTTTTAGTACTATATATTCTATTGTCAAAATATGTTTTCAAACCTAAACTACCAAATGCATAATTGATCCTGAAAAAAACTTAATTTAACATTCATTTTTATTGTGAAAAAAAATAATTTTTTAAAAAGTGATCTGATAAAATTAAATTCATATTTGAAATTCAATCCAGGAAGTGATATTATGCTCAGGAATTGCATATTACATACAAGGTGTGATAATAAAATATAGGCGACTAGTTTTTGTATTTGTTTTCAGTCCATTGAGCATGATGATCGTGGTCAATATGAGTTCATTTTATTAACTGAGATTATGTATGTAGAAAGGGGCTTGTCATTTTCTCTCTTTTACTTTCCCATACACTAATTTTGAATTATATCATATCAATTACTAGCTTTTAATTACAAATACAAAGAACTAATCATTAATTTTGTAACACTTTTCAAGAATATTATTAGAATATTTGTCATGTTTGGCTACTGAATAAATAATTTCATGGAAAACTCTAGGGTTATTGGAGCAATTGTCATTGTCGCCGGCTTGTACTTGGTTTTGTGGGGCAAGAGCAAGGATGAAAACCCATCAAGTTCAAGCAGCAACGAGGCAATATCAGCTGAATCAAGTTATCAAGATCATCATCAACAAATGGATATGATGGGTAACAAGATTGAGGCTTCGAATGATCATCATCAATTTATCGGCTGATGTGTTGATGATGATCTTGATGACTTGATTCAGCTGATATTGCCTTGTTGCTGCTTGAACTTGATGTGTTTTCATCCTTGTTCTTGCCCCACAAAACTAAGTACAAGCAGGTGACAATGACAATTGCTCCAATAACCCTAGAATTTCCCATTAAATTATTTATTCGGTAGCAAAACATGACAAATATTCCAATAATATTCTTGAAAAGTGTTGCCAGAATTAATAATTAGCTCTTTGTATTAGTAATTAAAAGCTAGTAATTGATTTGATATAATTAGAAATTAGTGTAGCGGCAAAGTGAAAGAGAGAAAATGAAAAGCACCTGCCTAAATACATAATCTCGGCTAATAAAATTGAACCCATATTGATCACGATCATCATGCTCAATGGACTGAAAGCAAATACAAAAACTGGTCTTATATCTTTCATTATCACACCTTGTATGTAATATGTAATTCCCGAATATATTACTCCTTGCATTGAATTCCAAACATGAATTTAATTCTATCAAATCACTCTTAAAAAAAAAATCATTTTTTCACAATAAAAAACAATGTTAAATTAAGTTTTTGCAGGTTCAATTATGCAAACTTGGTAGTTTAGGATTTGAAAACTTTTTTTGACAATAGAATATATAGTACTAAAAACACATTTCGATTGCTTTCCAAAAAACCAAAAAAATATAGATAAGTAAATTCGTTACTAAACTATAAAGCGAAGTAGAAGGTCTTAAGATAAGAGAGGGTTTTTATTTTTCAGAAACAATATCAAGAGTATTCTTTTTAACTATTTTTGTATTTGCAAGATAACAAAAAGATTTTGAAAACCTATGTAATGTTCTCAGTCTAAAATTGTATTATCTTACAACGTATTTTATACTTTTCAAGAAAAATTAACAAGAACAGGCTCTTTATACAAGTTAATTTTTATATTAATAAGTTATCAATGAACTAGTGTTTTTTTTTCTTTCAATTCGTGAGAAATATAAAACGTGTATAGTTCACTCTGAATGTAAAATTATATAATAGAGCCTTTATATAAATCGAACCTATTACAAAATAGAAAAATAGTACTATACATGAAAAAAAATAATTACATATTAAAAAAAGTAAGAATATTATATTATTAATATAATTGATTTATAAAATTAAATTAATAATATAATATTAATAATAATATTATATTAATAACCCCCCCCCCCCCCCCCCCCTTTTCAAACTCAAGATGGTAGAGTTGAAACAAGCTTTGAGTTTGGAAACGACCAGGAAGTGAAGATTTGATGAAAATATTAGCAGGTTGATCTTCAAAAGAAATAGAGTGGAGAGTAGTTGTTCCCTGAGAAACATGTTGTCGAACAAAGTAACAATCTGTTTCAATGTACTTAGTTCGTTCATAAAAAATATTATTGTGAGCAATTTAAATAGTACTCTGATTGTCATAATAAAGAGGTGTAGAGCCAGTGTGAGAAATACTCATATCTTCAAGAAGCCAGCGAAGCCAAACAATCTCTTGAGTAGTATCAGTAAGAGCACGATACTCAGCTTCAGTATACGAGCAAGCAGTAGCTCTCTATTTCTTACTTTTCCAGGAAAGAAGAGAATTACCTAAGAAAATACAAAATTCAGTAATTGATCATCGATCCGTAGGATCACCCGCCCAATCCGCATCAGTATAAGCTCGTAACATGAAAAGAGAATGAGTTAAAAAATAGAGACCGTGAAAAAGTGTACCTTTGAGATAATGTAGAATATGAAGAACTGCTACATAATGAGAGGTACGAAGAGCAACCATAAACTAACTAATAACATGAACAACATAAATAATGTCTAGACAAGTGACTGTAAGGTAGACCAAACTACTAACCAACTAACAATAGAGGGTAGCATCACTAAGAAGAGTACCATCAGAGGATCGGAGTTTAGCATTAGGCTCTAGAGTAGTGGAGTCAGTCTTACTGTTTGTCAACCCAACTTTTGCAAGAAGATCAGATGTGTATTCAGCCTGAGAGAGATAATACCCAGTAGAATCGAATAGTCTTCAAAACCAAGGAAATAACTAAGGTTGCCAAGATCTTTCATCTCGAAATGTTGTTGAAGAAAGTCCTTGAGATTAGAAATACCAAGAAAATTATCACCCGTGATAATCATATCATCAACATAAAAAAAAGTAGTAAAACATAAGCACGATCTGTTCTGTGAATGAAAAGGGCTGAGTCATAGCGGATGAACTGAAAATCATGTTGAGAAATGGTGCTACTGAATTTTGCAAACCAGGCACAAGGAGATTGTTTTAGGCTATACAAGGCTTGACGAAGCTTGCAGACTGTGCCAGGTAGACTTCTTCGACTTCTTCGAAAAGATTACCATTAAGAAAATCATGTTGAGAAATAGTGCTACTGAATTTTGCAAACCAGACACAAGGAGCTTATTTTAGGCTATACAAGGCTTGACGAAGCTTGTAGACTGAGCCAGGTAGATGTGGATAACTTGGAAGAGGGTTCATATAGACTTCTTCGAAAAGATCACCATTAAGAAAAGATTTTTTTTACATCCATCTAAAATAATGTCTAACCATGAGCTGCAGCAATAGCTAATAAACTTCGAACATAAGTAAGGCGAGCAACGGGGGCAAAAGCTTCTTCATAATCAATGCCATATTCCTAAGTGAATCTTTTTGCAACAAGATGAGCTTTATATCGCTCAATGGATCCATCAGACTTGGTCGTAATCTTGTATACCCATTTACAACCAATGACAGTTTTATTAAGTGGAATAGCCTGTAATTCTTCTGTCATTACTTGCTGCCAAACAGGGTTAGCACTAGTCTCGGAATAGGATTGGGGTTCATATAATGAAAGAATTGTGGAAAAACAGTGATAATCACAAAGTTTAACAGGAAGTTCTCTTACTTGAGAAAAATGATGAAAAGAGGGTATAAGATAGGCCTCAGAGATGTCGAGAGCAGATCCTTCAACAAGATGGGAGGCTCAGAAGCAGGCATTGTATCAGCATGATCACCTATATAAAACTCAGAGGAAGTATCAGTAAACAAGTCAATAGTATTGTCTTACGGCCCACTTTACGGCCTGTCCCAAGTGTCCGACCTATCTTCGGATCCTGCACATAACACCCAGAGGCAGTAAATAAAATGTTAAGACCAAGTTCACAAATTTGACCAACAGATAAAAGATTTAATGTGAGTTTAGGTATAAAGAAAGTATCAGATAAGGAAAGACTAGAGCAGGACACCTGACCAATGTAACTAACATTCATAAAAAAGCCATTAGCAGTTTGAATAGAAGGTAAATAGAAAATAGGAGATTTTGAAGAGAAAATAGTGGAATCAGAAGTCATATGATTGCAACATGCAGAATCAAAATACCAAGAATTACCTGAAAGGACAGAAAAAGCAGTAATGAAAGGGTTACCAGAGTTTGATAGAAGTTGATGAAGTAAAGATTAAACATCACTAGTTAGGTTGGAAGAAGAGTTGGCAGTATATTGGGCAACAGTAGCGGCAGAGAATGATCGAGGCCTTGTAGAAGTAGCACCCTCAGATTGTTTGCTTTTAGGACAATCTCTTTCAAAATGATAATTTTTTGACATTTTCTGCATTTACATGTCGGACAATTGAGAACTGAATGTCCAGATAAGTGGCAACAATTATACGTCTTATATTGAGTGGAGCTGTCAGATTTGTGTTGCGGGGTGGCAAGTACTGTATCTGTACAAACTTATTGAAGAGTAGAAAACCTTGTTTCTTCAGAGATGAAATCAGCAATGGCTTGATCCAAAGTGGGTAAGGGCGTCCGATGAAGTAAAGAAGCACTAGTGGATTCAAATTTATCTTGCAGAGCCATGAGAAATTGAACCAAACGTTAATGATCTCGGTAGACAATAAAAGCTTGAGCATCATCGTTATTCTTCCAAATTGGTTCTAAAAAAGTTAATTGATCCCAAATAAACTGCATCTGAGAATGAAAATCGGCAATGGATTGTTCTGGTTCTTGTCGAAGATGATGTAAATTTTGCAGAAGTTGATATTGATGAGAGAGATCTGTGGCGGTGTAGTGACATGCAAGAAAATCCCAAATCGGCCATAATGAAGACTGGTGGATGGGTTGGATGTATTACGAAACCATGTAATAATCTGATGCTTTTTATTATCCCAAACATCTAGTCTATCGATGAAAGCCTCCGGACTCTCATTATCCCGCTACTGGGGTAGAATAACATCACCAGTAATAGAGCGCCAAAGTCTCCTGTCTTTAAGAAAACTACATATAGCTTGTGCCCATAAAACATAATTGTATCCGTCAAGGATAATATGAATAGGCTGAGAAACATAAGATTTATCTATTGAAAAAAAAATATAAATTCCCCTCTTCAACTTTTAATAATTATAATTTTATCCTAATACTTTTGATAATTGCAAATCAAACTTTTTAAAAATTATAAATGACCCCTGAAGAATATAATAATTATAAAATAGCCCCTAAATTTTTCAAAAATTACAAAATAATCCCTAAAATTATGATGATTTTAAAATAACCCCAAAACTATTGAAAATTTCAAAAATCCCCCAAAATAATATAAAATTACGATCTGACCTTAAAATACTAAAAAGTTTACAAACAAGCCCTTAACAGAAAATAGTGAACTTCAAGTGACGCGTTCAGCCTACTCCGACCTCCGATTGACGTAAGCTTGGCAGCGTTTGAACGGTCGGTGACTGAGGATACTTTTGGTCAGGACAGCGTTAGTCACATCACCGTATAACGATTAGGATCTGAAGTGAAAGTAACCAGCGACAGTGGTGTTCCGGCCATGCGTGCAGCGGTTTCTAATCTTCGATTGGCGCGTCGTCGACAGCGTTAAAATGGTTAGAGTATTCTGAGTAGTCTGAGGTGGGCGGTGGCTATCACGACACACTTTTGGAGTTTTTTGATGACTTTCAAAAAAAAACTCTGGTAGATTCTGACGGGTTTTGAAAAAATTCCAGCAAGTCTCCGTCTAAATAGAGTGACAATAAAGAAACCAAAGCTCTGATACCATGTGAGAAATATAAAATGTGTATATTTTATTGTGAATGTAAAATTGTACAATAGAGCCTTTCTATAGGCTGTAACCTATTACAAAATAAGAAAATAATACTATACATGAAAGGAAATAATTACATATTATAAAATGTAAGAATATTATATTATTAATATAATTGATTTATCAAATCAAATTAACAATATAATATTTATGATAATATTACATTAATACAATTAATGAATGAAATTAATTTGAAGAGAATTTGATAATCTTACATTGTAAACAATGCCAGAAATTTACAGTTGTAAGTGTATGGACCTTGCCTCTTTCTATCACTAGGGCCGCAATCGCGCCTTCAGTTGTGCCCATTAAGCAAATCAAAGCCGCAAGGGAGAGATCAGTGGGATAAGCTTTCAGCGTAATAGCCTAAAAAAAACAAACATTAATGACAACTTTTTAGAAATTAACATAACCAAAAATCATGTTGTTCTAGGAGACTTGCAGGAAGATAATAATGATAATGGCTTTGATGATAATTGTTCACAAATCTTACTTGGAGAATCATGAAAGCAAACCAGCAGAAGCAACCTATTGTGATCATAAGAGAGCCCTTAATTGGATTTTGCGAACTTGAACTGCCTGTAGATTGATGACTGTAATTTTTTCTTGTCTATGGCAAATCAAGCATCTGTCATTTAATTAAAGTCATAAACATTGCTCTTCCAACTATGACTATGGTCCCCAAAACTAAGCAGTGAAGTTTCCAACTATGACTATCATTAGTGGAAGCTGTATATTCCATAGATGCTGCCACCAGGATTGGGAACCAACATTGCCAATACTGGAAAAAGCCAGGTTAGGAACATGAGATAGCCAATAACTACTATTTATCGTAAATTGCTCATGTTTTTCAAAATGCCAAATAACTGAGTCACACAATCATCTCCAAGACAGCAAACGAGGGATACTGAGGATCAAGTCACATTCTTCATCAGAGAAGAAGTCACGAACCAATTCAGAATTCCAGTAACCCGATAGGAGAAGGAGATCCTCCATCAATAAATGCTCAGACAGTTTATAAGGGAAGGAATGTTTAAAGGAAAGAAGTCTAGGGAGCCATTGATCATGGTATATTGATACAGCTGATCCATCTCCAATATGCCATTGAAGTCCCTTTGAAAGTAGGTTTCTTCCCTACAAAATGCTTTTTCAAACTAAAAAATCTAATTTTCTAGGGTGTGCCTATAAAAAGGATGAGTTAGAGAAGTAAATACTTTGTAGAGTTCGTGCCACTAAAGAGTCAGGACAAACGATCAGTCGCCACCCTTTCTTAGCGAGAATGGCTTGGTTAAAAGAGGATAATTCTCTAAAACCAAGACCACCGTCCTTCTTGTTTCAACATAACATATCCCAAGAACACCAATGAATTTTCTTGTTGTTCTCATCACCTCCCCAAAAGAATCTGGCACAGAGTCTTTGAATTTCCTTAATAAAACTTTTAAAGAGCCTAAACAAGTTATGGTATAAGTTGGATTAGCCTGAATTACCCTCAGCTAAAAATAAATGCCTCTTTCAACCTTTTAATTTATTCTAAACTTTATCTTTTATTTCAGCAAAAAGGTTTTGTTTGTTTTTACCAGTGACACAGGGAAGGCCCAAGTATTTGCTGTGGTGGGGAACTTAGACCACTCCAGCAACCTCCCTCGGTATAGATTTACCAAAGTAAATAGTCAATTTTTGGCTATTAATCAGTTGTCCAGATGCATGTTCATAGGACTGCAAGATCTTTTTGACCACGATGCAATCATTCAAGGAGGCCCTCGTGAGAATCAGGCTATCATCAACAAAGAATAAATGAAAATTTATTGGCCCATGATTTCCACATCCCAACCCATGTAGGTTGTCTCGTTGTACAGCAGACTTAAGAAGGGCAGAAAAGCCCTCACCACAAAAACGAAATAGGTACGAGGATAAGGGATCCCCCTGGCGAAGATCTCTCGAAGGAGAAATAAAACTATGTTGCACGCCATTAATAATAACTGAGTATGAAACTGAAGAGATACACCGATAGATCTTTTGGCACCAACTTCAAAATAAACCCAATCTCTCCATCATGGCCACGGCCATTTCACTCGGTCATAGGCCTTTGACATATCTAATTTCAAGGCCAAGTAGTTACTAGTAGAAAATTTATTTCATTTAAGAGCATGGAGGCATTCAAATCCGATTATAGCATTATTAGTGATTAGGCACCCTAAGATAAAAGTACTCTCTGACTCAGATATCACCTCATTCATAACACAACGAAGTCTGTTGGCTAGAGCCTTTGCAATGATTTTGTAAATTACATTACAAGACTCGGGGTCGTCAATTTTAGGGATCAGAGTAATAAGAGTTTCATTAACCTTCCCAAGTTCATCACCATTATTAAGAAACCTTAAGCACGTACCACAGATAATAGGGCCAACAACATCCCAGAATTTTTGAAAAAATAAAGCTGACATACCATCCTTGCCAGGAGCTTTGGTAGGGTACATTTGAAATACTACCTTATGGATTTCATCAGCTTGAAATGGGGAATTCAGCCACTGATAATTTTGCTCAGATAATCGCGGCTCCACACATGCAACCACATAATCAATATCCACCCTAGAAAGATTAGATAAGGTGAAATGTCAAAGAAGAACTCAAAAAATGTCTTCGTGGTCCGTTCCATATTTGAATGTCAAACTCTATCTTTGTCAAGAATCCCATGAATAAAGTTCTTCTTTCTTTGACCAGAAGCTTTAAAATGAAATAAGCACGAGTTTTTTCCCCAGCTTACAGCCACTGCACCCTTGATCATTGTCTCCAATAGATCTCCTCTTTATACATCAGTACATCCAGAGATTTTTGAACCTTTGATATTTCTTTCCAAGCCTGAGCATCCACCTGTTGATTTAAAGCCCCCAAGTATTGTCTTTTCCCCTTTATCTCTGATTTTAGTCTTCAAAAGTGTGCCAAGTTCCACTTCCTAAGTTGGGACCCAATACGCTGGAGATTTTCACACACTGAATCAAGAGAATTCATATTTTGGGACCACCCCGTCCAGGCTTCCTCAAAGTGAAATCTGCTGGGGGGGCAAAGGAGAACTTCGACCTTTTGAGATTCCAAGATCCCTAAAAACTAATAGGAGCGGCCTGTGATCAAAGCCCAAAAATTTCAAATGTCGTACAAAGGCATTAGGGAAGAGACAAGACCAAGAGAAGGAGCAGAACATACGGTCAAGTCTTTTTTGAATAAAAAGGCTAGGATCGTGCCCATTACACTGAGTAAAAGGAGGACCCTTGTACTAGATCCTTGTTAGACCACTATGATCAATAGCATTTCTAAAATTCTGCATGAGGTAGGGAGGTCGAGGTAGGCCTTCAGCGTTTTCTGAGTTTTTAAGGATCTCATTGAAGTCTCCCCCACATACCCACGAAAACGAGGATAAAGAACATAGGCATCTCAATAGTGTCCAAGAATGAACACGCTGAGATGATTCAGGGTGACCATAGAATCCTGTAAAGCGCTACTTTTTCCCATGTCCTAAAATAGTAACATCAATATGGAAGCAAGAGGAAGATAGAAGAGACATATCTACCTTATCAAACCATAATAGTGCCAAACCACCACTGCGTCCAACTCTTTTTATAAGAAGTTTACCGGCAAATTCAAGTTTCACTCGAAGATCCTCTAATCTTTGAAAGTTTTTCTAAAAAGATCATTTATAAAAATAGTAAAAGGGAGAGGTTGCCGCTCACAATTTTTTTCTCTCTTTCTGTGGACAACATTCATGTTATTTTAACATTTAGCATTTGATCCTTGAGTTCATATACATAGAAATAATGGGAGAGATACGCAAGTAATGTGCAGAGTTACAAGTACAAAATCTCAAGTCTTATCTAGTGTAAACCCTAACACAGTCTAGTATATAGTCAAAGCTATGCTTGCTTTGATAAGAAAGAAGAATTAGTACATAGATTAAAGTAGCAAATGGATATCTTGTTAATGAAAAAAAGAAATCGATCAAGGATATATATATATATATATATATATATATATACCAAGTATTACAGCAAGAACTAATAAGGAGATTAACTAACATTTATTAGGGTTTGAGATGGAAACCTACGTACCTCCAACCCTAGAATTGAGCACTTTTTGAAAAGATTTTCACATTCTTAGCTCTAACCGTTTTGAGTCCTTCGCGTGTTGATATTGTTGAACTTGTGGAAAGTTGATACATCAACCTTCGTCTTTATTGTACTTTGTAAGAAATTGACTATTATACATATCTTATAAATCTAGTTCAAATTTTGTGTCACACATTTTAATTTTTTATTTTTTTTTGTATTATATATTTTAAATTGAAATTTTGATTTTTTTTATTAGAATTTTTAATTTTCATATTAAATTTTATATTTATGTGGAATATTATAAGATTTATGTTAAATTTGTGTTTTTGCATATCTGTATATTAGACTATTAGTCATCGCTACGATGACAACTAGCTCAAATTTGGTGTCCTCCAAAATGTTTTAGTAAGCCATGATTTTATGTCTTTTATTTGTGTAATATCATGCAATGAAGTTGCAAACACAAATTCATTTTAATTGTTGAAAATTTTGGATGTTCAACCCAACTTAAAAGGTTTAGAGTATAAAACTTACCACCCAAAGGTAATGGATTAAGCTTGGACATAAACCGGAAGGAGCCAAAGCATGTTTTGGCCAGCTTCATCTCTTACTTACTATTATCAATGTTGCTTGATGATGACAGTTATGACAATATTTTACGGGGGAAAATATTATTTTTGTCATTTGTTTTACAATTTAGTATTTCTTTTTTTAATATATACCATGTTAATTTTTATTGTTAAAAAAATTTTATTAAATAATTATTATTCGAAAATAAAAAAGTATTTTTTAAAATATATTAAAACTACTAAAATGTCAGTTTGAGAGAACAAAACTGCAAGTAATTTCCGCCAAAACACTAAGAAAAACATTAGAAAAGAATAAAGTTCTAAAAATCCTAAAATAAAAAAAAATAATATCTTATAAAAGTTGAAAAACTAAAAGTAAATAAATAATATTTTTTTGAAAGGATAGTAAATAAATAAAATGAAAGCAAAAGAAAAAAAATAAAAACTCTTTTTTTTGTTTTAAAATAAAAAAAATATAAATGCTTTCATTTCATTACCTGAAAGCTTTAATTCTCCCCATTTTCAGTTCCGTACAAGTCTTCTCCTTCACTATTGACGATTCCATTTTCCTTGGCTCCCACTAAAGCCCCCATATTGAGCTCCATACAATTTATATTCACACACTATTTTTTAAGTTTATAAAAGAAGAAAAAAAAAAGAGAATCTTTCTCTTTTTTATTTTCATTCACTATATTAATATAATAAATAAATTTATCCATTTAATGAACTCAATTGATTCGTTAAGATCGGTTCATCAAAATTCTTCAAGCTCAGTTATCAAATCAATTCCCTTAAAATCTCTCTCTATTTGTCTCTCTGACGAAAAACTTCGATTTTGTTTATCTGTCGTGCTAGAATATTAATGAGAAAATTTTCAAAGATTTTAAATCTTTGAGTTCTTAGTAAATCATCAAGAATAGACCCGTCATAATCACCACCATCAGCATCACCCTCCGTTGTCGTCTTTAAGTAACGGCAATTTGATGATGGTGGCCGAGAGATAGAGTGCGATTCTGAATTATAACCTCGAGAATCTCCGCTAAGTAGACTGCTGAGGAGCAAGCAATTCTTGAAGATGGGCTATAGAAGTGAGTGTCTCCCACTCTTCCTCTCTCTCTCTTTTGGATTATTTGAGGATTTTTGGGAGTTTGGTCAATTGAGTTTCTTATATATATTTTGATTTTTTAAATTTTGAGTTTTTATCAACTTTTATATAATATTACATTAAAATTCAAATGGACATATTTATGGATTTGATATTACAAGACAGTCATTAAATTTGTCTTGTAATTAAGGGTGAGCATCAATTCAGATGAACTGAATTGAACTAAAAAAAAATTTATTCAATTTAATTCTTGGTTAATCTATTTATTTGGGACCAATTAATTCGGTTTCATTTCAATTTCAGTTTGGTTCAGTTTAAATATAAAATAATACACTTAAAATATATTAATAATTTTATAAAAAAAAACTAAAAATTGAACTGAACTAAACCTTGTCGATTCGATTACTTATGCTTAAACCAATCAATTTCATCTAAATAAAATCAATCGGTTCGGTTTCAATTCAGGTCAAAATCAAACTAAAACTGGATTTTGCCCACCCTTACTTGTAAAGTATACATTTCAAAAGGTAATTAAGCAATTTAATATCTATTTATTATTTACTTATTATATCAGAATATTTAACACTTCTCACTCCTCACTCAATTTGACTAAAATCATTTGTCACATTAAGGGTATTATAGTAAAAGTAAAAAATTAACCATTTAATAGAATCTTTCTAACGATAAGGATTAATATAATATATATTATAAAAAAATGACTAAATTAATATATGTCAATAAAATCAAATATGAAAATGATATTTTTTCTACACCGACAAATATTTGATTAAGAATATAGGGATTTGATTAGGTGGGTGACAAACACTCTCTAACATTGTGTAGCATTGTTAAAATAGTGTCGCACATGTCAAATAGTATAAAACAGTGACCTGTCCCCCGCCGAGTGATGAGCGACGTCACCAACTTGATCACCCTTTAAGAATATAATTGTATGTATGTAAGAATTGGTTGTCATTTTTTTTTTTATTATTATATATCTTCTGTGCTAGGTAAGCTTAATATTAGTAGTAATCAAAGACAAGACTAACATTAGTAGTAGTAGCTCAGTTTAAATTTTTCTTTTTTTAAGTAACTTATTCGTACACCGCCCAATTGAGTTGACTACGATTTGAACTATCGGAGAATGTCATGTTCACTTGTAGGAGAATCAACATATGAATTTTTATTCGATGGATCGATGCATATATATAAATAATATATGGGTGCTAGAAAGAGAATCAAATCTTGGTGCGTAATTGAAATCAGATTCCAAGCAGGAATTTGGCTATGTTCTAGTTCCAAAATATAGATCAAACATATTCATTTGCTCTTTCTGTGTTCTCATCCAAGCCGATAAATTGATTATCATTCGAAGCCTCGATCTTGTTACCCATCACAGCCATGTGCTCATGATGATCTTGATGACTTGATTCAGCTGATATTGCCTTGTTGCTGCTTGAACTTGATGGGTTTTCATCCTTGCTCTTGCCCCACAAAACCAAGTACAAGCCAGTGACAATGACAATTGCTCCAATAACCCTAGAATTTCCCATGAAATTATTTATTCAGTATCAAAACATGACAAAATATTCCAATAGTATTCTTCAAAAGTGTTGCAAAATTAATGATTAGTTCTTTGCACTAGTAATTAAAAGCTAGTAATTTATATGATACAATTTGAAATTAGTGTATGGGCAAAATGAACGAAAAAGTGACAAGCACCTTCCTAAATACATAATCTCGGCTAATAAAAATGAACCCATAATGGTCACAATCACCATGCTCAATGGACTGAAAGCTGATACAAAAACTGGTCCTCTATCTTTCATTATCACACCTTGTATGTAATATGCAATTCCTGAACATATCACTCCCTGCATTAAATTTCAAACATGGATTTAATTTTATTAGATCACTCTTCTAAAAAGTTATTAATTTCACAATAAAAATGAATATTAAATTAACTTTTTTCAGGTTCAATTTTGCACTTGGTAGTTTAGGATTTGAAAACATTTTTTTGACAATAGAATATATAGTACTGAAAATACATTTCGATTGCTTTCCAAAAAACTAAAAAAAAAAAAAAGTACATTCGATAGTAAACTACTAATAAGCGAAATAGAAGGTTTTAAGATAAGAGGGTTTTTATTTCTCAGAAACAATATCAAGAGTATTTCTTTTAACTATTTTTGGGTTTTCAAGATAACAAAAAGGTTTTTGAAAATCCTATGTAAGGTTCTCAATCTAAAATTGTATTATTTTACAACGTATTTTATACTTTTTTTCAAAGAAAAATTAACAAGATCAGGCTTTTTATACAAGTTAATTTTTATAATAATAAGTTATCAATGAACTTGATTTTTTTTATTTTTCAATCAATGAACGAAATTAATTTGAAGAGAGTTTGATAATCTTACACTGTAAACAGCGGCCAACAATTTATAGTCCAAGTGTATGGACCAAACTGCTGCGTTGCCTCTTTCTATCACCAGGGCCACAATCGTGCTTTCAATAGTGCCCATTAAGCAAATCAAAGCCGCAAGGGAGAGCTCAGTGGGATAAGCTTTCAGCGTAATAGCCTATAAAAAACAAACATTTATGACAATTTTTTTAGAAATTAACATAACCAAAATTCATATTGTTCTAGGAGACTTGCATGAAGATAATAATGATAATTGATCACAAATCTTACTTGGAGAATCATGAAAGTAGCCCAGCAGAAACAACCTATCGTGATCATAAGAGCGCCCTTAATTGGATTTTGCGAACTTGAACTGTCTGCAGATTGGTGACTGTGATTTGCTCTTGTCCATGGCAAATCAAGCATTGGTCCTTTAATTAAAGTCATAAGCATTGCTCCTCCAACTGTGACTATGGTCCCCAAAATCTTTGCCAAGCTATGAAGTTTCCTAATGTTAACCTTCTCAAGCCTTCACAAAATCATTCTCAAAGATATTTGATTAATTCCCTTTTCATAGTTATAATAATGATCGTCATATATAAGTCATAACAATTACAATTCCAATTTACCTAAGGATCCAAGCCATTAAAAATGCAAAGGCAGGAAGCATGTTGCCCATGGCAGAAGAGAATGTTGCTGTGGTGTATTTCAGGCCTGTGTAGTACAAGTTTTGGTCGATTGCGGGCCTGCGGAAAAGATTAATCGAGTTTCCGAATTAATGCAGAAGATTGAAGAATAATATCCGAAAATTACGACAGTAATAGTTAAGATGGTTGCTTAATGATCAGCACTCACTCTAAGAGGCCGAGCAGCAATATCTTGGCAAAAACCGAGAAGGTCATCTTTGGCCTCACTTTCCTGTTATTTCATAATCATCATGTGATGAGTAGTACTTAAATACTTACTATTTATATATAAGATAAATCTTTAATGCAACATTGGAAAGAAATGCATTTACTTGAAATGACAAAAAGATGAAAACTATAACTTACGAACTCTTCGATATGCATAATAAGAGAACTGATCCTAGATTAAACTCATTTACCTATCCAAAACAAGAGCAAAAGGAGCAATGGCAATAGTGGCAACCACATGTCGATAAACTACCAATACATGCGGACTCATCCCTCTATTTAGGGCAAACTTTGAAATTATTGACATGCCTGCAAATCCAAACTGCAGCAAAATCACAGCCAAAAATGGCTTAGCTCTATTAAAAAACATACCGAACGACTCCATGTAATGCAAAGTTCTTCCTCTCTCTAGTTAATTAAAAGCGGCTTATAATAATATGATGAGCACAATGAAATGGATAATGAAGTTGCATATATATATATATAGAATCTACAATACAAGAGCTAGTTTATTGAGGACATCTTTTTGATAGATATATACTACATCGTCACGTCTTCTTTAAAGTCTAGGGACTCCACTACGTGAAATCATGAAACTACTATCATCATTTCTTAAAGAAGAATAGAAACCCATTAAAATAACACATCAAAACAAGCAGTCTTTTCCACACATTAAATATCAACCACCATTTTCTGCTAACTGATGAGGAAAAGGAGGGCTATTGCTCTAAGCTAATTATAATTGTCTAGCTAATGGTGACTTGGTGGGGTTTGCTTGAACGTAAGAAATGGGAGCAAATGAGAAGTTTTGAAAAATATTTAGTAAATTATTCCAAAATGGGATATGATTCATAAGCATATAGTATATAGTTTATTTTTGTCGAAATTATTCATCTTTTGTGCCTGCATGCCTTGAATGAATATGAACGAACTGCACATCATCAACATTTTACTACATGTAAAGAAATAGTATGTTGCCAGTTTCAGCATGAAATAAAACTGTAAACAGTATTATTCCTCAAATTGCACTCATCATTGATCACAAATTTCGTTCCACTGTATAAAATTGATTTTAAAAAAAGAAAAGAAAAGAATGTTCATTAAGAGCAATACTTTTGCCAGATTATTATCAACTATTACTATTATTGTTCGTTGTCTTTTTATCTGGATATTTCAATAAACCAGTTACATAATATAGAGAGAGAGCACTTCACGCATCTATGCAGCTATAATCGTGCACAAATTTACAAGATTTTGTCATCAATTATTGATGTGTTTTTATCTTGCATTAAATACTATCTTGGGTAGGCCCCCAAGTCATCAGTTTTGTGCCACTCTAATAAAATCTTGTCACTTGCTGAAATTAATTAAATATGACAGTAATAATTAAAAGAGTAATATTATACTTTATATTCTAATTTTCTATTTCAATTATAACAAAATTAATTTGAGAAAAAATTTCGTTGTAAAGTACTGTGTCTCGGAAATCATGGACGAGAACTAAGTTCAAAAGAATTTTGGCAGCCTAATTTTCAAGTATGTTAAACTTTATACAAATAAGATTATTTAGGCAAAATCCATCAATAAAATTGTACCCCGACTGACTGGGATGATACGAGTCAGATAACTTGGTAACGCTATCTCCCTTTATCATGGCTTTAACAATGTTGTGATTGGTACAACTTTGGTAGTCAATTCTCTTCGTATACAATGTAAATTAATATCAATCAACTGACTTTATATTAATCCAGATTTTAATTACTTGTGCTTTTTTTTTTTTTTTTTTTTGCCTCATATATAAACATTGTGAAATGGGAATGGAAATCGAGATTTGGGCAAAAGAGGATTCATTTACAGCCTCCAATGAAGATTATGTAGCCACTAAGCACTCACCATATTCTCACATATTATTAATTTGATGGTAATAATTAATAAATATATAACTAAATATTCTCGTGCACTAACAAGTTAAATTGCCATCCATATCAATCTCATACTTCATAACTAGCTCATCTAGCGGCATGGTTTTTAATTTTTACTTATTACCTATAAGCATTATGAGGCATAAACTCAATTTTCAATTGGAAATTAAAACACCCACTTCCTTATAGTATAAGTACACTACTAGAATTAATCCATATGTCACGACGCCCATTGTTAAAGAACAAAAAGGAAATTCTTGGAGTCTTCGATCACTTTCAGCTCTTGTACAATTTCCTTTACTATCTTTCATTATCTATATTGTAAAGTCATTTTTAAGTGTAAACATTCCTACATTTTAAAATATAATTACAACTTAAATAATGTTATATATTTAAATTATAATAGTTATAATAAAGATATCATTTTTTAGCTATATAATATTATTTAGATGATATTCATATTTTAAAATGTACAACATTCGTTCTTGAGAATTTACACTACTACGTACACAATATATAATGTATGTTTTTTTAATAAAAATATCATTTTTGTCTACAATTTTATGAGTATATACAAATTTAATTTTCACTTTTTCAATATATACAATGTTAGTCATTGTATAGGTGAAAATAGTAATCGTTTAGAGACAAAAATAATAATAATAAATTATCAAAAACGTTTCTACAGAAATTAACATAATATATATTTAAAAAGTGATAACTAAATTAATATATATTCATAAAATCAGGGATCAAAATAATATTTCTTTTTATGTTTTAGTAGAGTGATACTACATATATATATATATATATATATATATATATATGAACTTGTAGGGAAAGAGTAGCAGGGTTTTTGCAAGTTAAAGAAGTTTCTTTTTATGATATTTTGGAGCCTATTGCAAGTTAAAGAAGTTTCTTTTTATGATGTTTTGGAGCCTATAATAACATCATCTCTAGCCAGAGAGATCAACAAAGAATGTATATATATATATATATATAAACGAAATTGAATGGCTGGATCATTAAATTCATTTCAGCTCTATATGTAGCATGGATGGACATCTATATATCTAACCAAATCAATCATGAATACAATCAACTATCACCATATATTATTTGAATATGAAACGAAAATATAGATCGATGTTTATCAAACAATGTTAATTTAATTTACACACAAACACAACTATAGTAGTCTTGTTCACTTTGTAAAATAAATTTTTGTGTACATAAAGCAATTATATAGCACCTTGTTGTTAGTAGTTGGCACACGGTGCCAACAATTACATAATGGTAGATAACCTTAAAAAAAAGTTGTCCACATGTTAAATTCTAAACTCTCCCTATAAAAGGGAGAGCTTAGCAATTTATTTTTTAATTTAAATTTGAGAGTTTGAAAGTTGTGTATTTTTTGAGTGATTTGAGAGAATTGAGTTTATTGGGGTTTTGAATTGTAAAGCAAAAACACTACAATATTTGTATTTTTTATTTTTAATAGTAAAAGTTTCTTCTGTCTTCGCCCGTAGACGTAAACTAAAAGTCGAACTACGTAAACTCTTGTGTTTGATCTAATTTTTATTTTTATTATTTTTCTAATTTCGTTTTACCTACGACCCTGCATCACTCTCAAATTCCTAACAAGTGGTATCAGAGCTTCTGGTTGAAAGAGGTTACTATTCACGTATATGGTTACTATTTACCTATACAGTTACTGTTTATGTATACGAGTACTGTTCATACGTACAATTACTATTTATGTGAAACGGTGGGAGTCAATCCTAGTAAAAAGTAGTCCGTGGTGAAAAGTAATAGCGACAAAATACGAAGTTGAGAAGTTCAATGGAGATAATTTTACATTGTGGAAAATAAAAATAAATGCGATTTTAAAGAAAAATAAGTGTTTAAAAGCAATTGATGAAAGGCCTGCTAGTATCACTAATGATATCAAGTGGAATGAGATTGACAGTAATGCAGTTGCTGATCTGCATCTAGCACTTGCTGATAATGTGCTATCCAGTGTGGCGGAAAAGAAGATAGCAAAAGAAATATGGGATACTCTCATTAAATTGTGTGAGGCCAAATCTTTGCACAACAAGATCTTTTTAAAAAGGAGATTGTATAGTCTTCGAATGGCAGAATCCGCTTCAGTGACAGAGCACATCAACACATTAAATACTTTATTTTCCCAACTCACTTCCTTGGGGCATAAAATAGAGGCAGGTGAACGTGCAGAGATTTTACTTCAAAGCCTACCTGATTCGTATGATCAACTCATCATCAACTTAACAAATAACATCCTAACAGAATTCTTAGTCTTTGATGATGTTACAGTTGTTGTATTGGGAGAAGAACGAAGATGGAAAAATAAAAAAGACAAACAAGAATGTTCGCAGCAAGCAGAAACTTTGACAATGATGAGAGGTAGATCAACAGAACGTGGCCCTAGTGGGAGTCAAAATCATGGTAAACCAAAATCCATAAGTAAGAAGAGTGTCAAGTGCTACCATTGTGGCAAGAAAGGCCATCTGAAGAATGATTGTTGGGGATTAAAGAAAAGTGCAGAGGACAAACCTCAAGGGAATATTGCAAGCACCTCAGATGATGGTGAAATTTTATACAGCGAGACAGTAATAGTTGTTAAAAGTAGAAAACAGTTCTCTGATATATGGCTCATGAATTCTGGAGCTACATGGCACATGACCTCTAAGAGAGAATGGTTCCATCAATATTAACCTGCCTCTGGAGGATATGTATATATGGGGAACAATCATGCTTTGGAAATCACTGGAATAGGATCCATCAAGATGAAGATGTACGATGGTACTATTCGTATTATCCAGGAGATGTGACATGTGAAAGGCCTCAAGAAGAATCTTTTGTCATTGGGACAATTAGATAACACTAGGTGTAAGACCCAAATTGAAAATGGGACCATGAAAATTCTCAAAGGCGCGCTTGTAGTAATGAAGGCAGAAAAGGTTGCTGTAAATTTGTACATGCTTAGTGGAGAAACACTGCAAGAAGGAGATACATCTATAGCATCAACTAGTTCAACAGAAGAGTCAACGATAATGTGGCATCGCAAACTGGGCCATATGTCGAAACGAGGTTTGAAGATTCTCTCTGATCAAAATTTACTTCCTAGACTCAAATCGATTCATTTACTTTTCTCTGAGCACTATGTCACAAGTAAGCAGCACAGATTAAAGTTCAGCACATCCAGTTCTAGAAGTAAAGAAATTTTAGAATTAATTCACTCTGATGTTTGGCAAACACCAATAATGTCCTTAGGGGGAGCAAGATATTTTGTATCATTCATAGATGATTACTCCAGGAGATGTTGGGTGTATCTAATTAAGAAAAAGTCATATGTGTTTGAAGCTTTCAGAATATTCAGAGCGCGTGTAGAACTTGAATCAAAAAAGAAGATCAAGTGTTTAAGGATAGATAATAGAGGAGAGTATACTGGTGAGGATTTTATTGCATTTTGTCAACAAGAAAGTATCAAGCGACAATTCAGTACAGCTTACACGCCTCAGCAGAATGGAGTAGTAGAGCGGATGAACAGACCCTTGTTGGAGAAAACAAGAGCTATGTTGAGAACTGCAGGTTTAGCCAATGCATTTTAGGCAGAAACAGTCAAAACCGCCTGTTATGTGATAAATCGGTCACCATCGATAGCAATCGAGTTGAAGACACCGATGGAGATGTGGACTGGGAAACTAGTTGATTATTCTCGCCTTCATACATTTGGAAGTCCTGTGTACATGATGTACAATCCTCAAGAAACAACAAAGCTGGATCCAAAATCCAGAAAATGTCTTTTCTTGGGATATGCTAATGGAGTCAAGAGGTATCGCCTGTGGGATCCCACTACCCACAAGGTCGTCATCAGCAGAGATGTGATATTTGTAGAAGATAAACTGTAAAGGAATGATGAAGATGATAGCATAGTGAAGGAAAATCCAGAGACTACAATAGTACAAATGGAAATTAATCAAGTACAAGAATATTCAGATTCTTTTGAAGCAGCATCAGAGCAGGAAGAACAAGAACCAGTAAAGTCTGAGGCTACAAATGATCATCGATCAACTCGTGAAAGACAACCACCAGCGTGGCACTCAGAGTATGTCATGGAGGCTCATGTTGCATACTGTCTTCTAACAGAAGATGGAGAGCCAACAACTTTCTAAGAGGCTTCTAAAAGTCGAGATGTTTCTCTATGAATGACAATAATGCAAGATAAATTTAAGCCTTGCATAAGAACAAAACATGGGAGCTGATTGCACTACCACATGAAAGAAAAGCCATTGGTAACAAATAGGTCTACAAGATCAAATGAGATGGTAATGACTAAGAGAAGTGGTATCATGCGAGATTAGTGGTGAAAGGTTATGCTCAGAAAGAAGGTATTGACTTTAATGAGATATTTTCCCCTGTTGTTCGACTCACGACAGTCAAAATAGTCCTGGCAATGTGTGCTACATTTGAATTACATCTAGAGCAGTTAGATGTGAAGATAGCTTTTCTTCATAGGGAACTTGAATAAGAAATTTATATACTCCAACCAGAAGGTTTTAAAGAAAAAGAAAAAGAGAACTTGGTTTGCAGGTTGAACAAATCTCTGTACGGTCTCAAACAAGCGTCGAGGTATTGGTACAAGAGATTTGATTCCTATATCATCAACCTTGGATACAACAGACTTAGTTCAAACCATTGTACATACTACAAAAGGTTTAAAGATGATAATAATTTCATTATTTTGCTGTTGTACGTAGATGACATATTGGTTGGCTAGGGAATTTGATATGAAGGACTTGGGACTAGCAAATAAGATTCTAGGGATGCAAATTCACCGAGATAGAAATAACAGGAAGATTTGGCTTTTTCAGAAGAACTACTTAAAGAAAATCTTGTGGCGCTTCAACATTCAAGATTGTAAGCCAATTAGTGGTTGTGATATGGTGTGTAATGTGTATAGATACATATAATTTCAAAAATTAAATATGTAGTGGAAGTATTCATAAATGTTATACACTATATAACAAACTCAAGCATATAATCTCATGTATGATCATTCAAGCACATATATATATCTCATATATATTATTCACATGCATAATTTAAAATGAATTATAATTAAATAACCTACCTGGTTTTGAAGGTAGCTTTATAATTCTTCAAGAACTCCAATCTTCAATTTGTTGAGCTCATCTTGAAGTGTTCCATTGCACAATTCTAGTTCATAACTAAAATCGGTGGGATTGTGACGCTAGAATAGCAGCTACGAATTTTTAGTAATAGGTTGTTTTAACACTTAAAATAATTTGTCCTTATGATTTATTACTAGCAAGAGATGAGAAAAATTAAATATTTTGTGTATTGTTTCTTACAACTCTTTGTTGTGAATAATTGTTAGTCTTAGCCAACTCTTTCAACCCTCTGAAAACACTTAGAAAAATGCTCTCAATTCTGTTTACACTCAATTACCGAAACTTGCATTCTTTCTTACAAAAATTGAACTCTTTTAATTTTGATTTAATGTAATAAATAATTACTTCTCTTAGTGCTCCACCACACTTAGTTATGTTTTCCATTATAAACAATAATCAAACATATAATTCACTCAACAAATTGATTCATCTGTATGAATCAATTGTTAGAGAGTTAATGGAAATTAATTAATGTTGAGTAGTTACACCACTTCACAAGTGCACCATTTAACAATTTCTAAGTGGCCAACAATGCTTATTATTAATAACAAGTGCTTACTCCATTACAAAATGGTGTTTGTCACTTATTCCAATTAATAATAATAATTTCATTAATATATAAAATATTAACAATTCAAAACTATTTTGAATATTTATATTTACCTTATATGTATTTACCAAGTAAGGTAAATAGGTAAATACATAATAAATCATTTATGGAGAAAAATTGTGTCACTTGTCAATTTCTTATTGGTTAACAACTCTTGTAAATCAATAATGTATTTTACATTCAATTATTGACAAGTGTATAATATAAGGAACCTTGAAACATATTTTCATTTTACTGGAATTTGTTGGATTAATTTTTCAATCTAATTCGCTGTCCCAATGCGCAACGAGTACACTTCATATTGTGAGACTCTCTAGGTCCATGCCCGATTTGTCATATGAAACTATTTCATACGTCCGTGAATAATATCCCACACATATGTTACGGATATTACAAAACAGCGTATTAGACCATACAAGTTGAAGTTATAACATATTCGTATAATCCTTCCATCATAGATATCCTAGAAGAGTGGAGATATAGATCAACATCGTCAATTCTCCACATGCTCAACTATAAACTTATCTCGAGAAATGTATCTCAATAAATAATATCCGTAAACACTTTTACGATATTATTTACCCCAAGGATAAAACTAATTCTCAGGTATGTCTGCTTATAGCCATAAGACTTTTTAAAATACAATCTTTGAGTTTTAGGATATTTTATTCACCTAATTGAGTTGATGGGTCCCATATATATACACACACCAGACTCCATGAGCATCGAATAATACCCTGCGACACCCAGCAGTTAGACCATGAAAGGTATCTGACATGTGTGGAACTAAAGTATGGTGGATCACTCACAAGTCCATTGTGGCACCCAGGTCTAAGGACCACGAATACTACTCAACTCGAAAAATTCTCTATTGACGGCTTTATGGGATGTTTATTGGAAATCTTTGTGAGTCTGTTCAATATTCAGTTCTTATTGAATACTTATATCTTTATATGAGTTTCTACTAAACTCATAGTTTGCTAAGACTAACCATCTAGACTATCCAGATATAGACATACATCGATCTATATATTATAAAGTCTTCATTAACAGACCCGCATCAGTGAAGATAGATTAGGAACATTAAGTTTAAGAACATATTTGCATAACAACATTTCTTAGCACTCATTGCAACTACGTCATTACTAATATATTCTTATGTCTTTGTCCCATTTCAGACAAGGCTCTAACTCTTTAAATTTCGCTAACTCTTATAACCTGATAACTCTTATCAGTGCTAACTTTTAACAATTATATCTTTTAGCATTACTAACTCTTAGTTCTGATCTAAATTTGTTTAGATCAGATCTGAACTCTTTCAAATTATACAATGTCTAAAACGTTACAAGCATCTTAACATATATGTATATATAATAATTAGTGATATATTGAAATCATAATTGTATAAACATAAAGCAAATATTTATACACAAAAGAGATAGCACGTAAGCACAAATCCCAACATTAGTACCCCACTCCCTGTTAATTTCAAGTTATCCTCTAAGATGTGTCATAGCAAAGAAGCAGAGAGGAATGAGATGTCTCGGGTACCATATGCATCAGTAGTGAGAAGTTTAATATTCGCTATAATTTGTACCAAACCATACATTGCACAAGCAGTGGGAGCAGTTAGTAGATACATGGCGAATCCTAGTAGAGAGCATTGAGGTTGTGTCATGAGGATCCTTAGATACATTAAGGGTACCTCTGATGTTGCTTTATGTTATGGAGGATCAGATTTTATTGTTAATGGCTCTGTGGATTCAGATTTTGTAGGAAACCTTGATAAAAGAAAATTCACTACTGACTATGTGTTTAAACTTGCAGAATGAGCTGTAAGCTGGGTTTCGAAACTACAAACTGTTGTGGCATTATCTACTACAGAAGCAGAATATATGGCAGCTACACAAGCTTGTAAGTAAGCAATTTGGATACAAAGATTACTGGAGGAGCTCAGGCACAAGTAAGAGAAAGTTGAATTGTTTTGTGACAGTCAAAGTGCCTTACACATTGCAAGGAATCCAGTTTTTCATTCAAGAACGAAGCACATAGGTGTTCAGTATCACTTTATTCGAAAAGTGGTAGAAGATTGAAGTGTGGATATGAAAAAAATTCATACAGATGATAACCTAACAGATGTGTTAATCAAGTCCATTAATACCAACAAGTTTGTATGGTGTATATCCTTACATGGTCTAATAGATACGTAGGCAACCTGACTTTGACGAAGAAGAAAGAATGGTGTGGAGACTTGATTAATTCTCAATCAAATCTCTAAGTATGCAAATTGTTACAGTGCCAACTACATAATTGCTGGCACACGATGCCAACAATTACACAATGGTGGACAGCCTTAAAAAATGTTGTTCACATGCTAAGCTCTTCCTATAAAAGGGAGAGCTTAATAATTTATTTTTTAATTTAATTTTGAGAGTTTGAAAGTTGTGTATTTTTTGAATAATTTGAGAGAATTTAATATATTAGAGTTTTAGATTATAAAGTTAAAACACTACAATACTTATATTTTTTATTTTTAATAATAAAAATTTCTTTTATTTTCATTTGTAGACATAAGTTAAAAGTCAAATCATATAAATTTTTATGTTTAATTTAATTTTTATTTTTATTATTTTTTTAATTTCACTTTAACTACGATATCATTCTCAATTTTCTAACACTTTGTGCGTGTATGGACATCATCCTACTGAAGTTAAACATAAATAGAAACCTCGAGCAGATGTTTAATGGTATTTGAAAATCCCAGGACTTGTTGACCATTGTTAAGGGAAAGCTGGGAATGTTTGGACTCTTTTTAATAAAGCGTTTCTATTTAATTAATCAAAACAAGTTAATGATTCCATTTCCACCTCAATTAGCTCGTAATTTTATTTTTCTCTGCTGTTGTGTCTCTCCAGCCCATGGAGTTTTTCATTTGTTCAACAGATCATCATGGGGATCAAAAAGTATGCATGCATGCATGCACCGTACATATACGCCACTCATCTATTTAATCATTTATTATATTATTATAACCTTCTCTCTCTCCAATGTCGCAACGCAAGTATTGTTATTGAATAAATGTTATTTTTATCACGTGAATTACGAGGATTTTTCATGTCGATCGACGAGAAGCAATTTCCTTTGGTTTGCATCGGGATACAATTTGCTTTTGCTGTCTAAAGCAACGGCGTTGGGCCCGAAATGAAATATTAGGAATCGTTGCCTTTTTCTATAGACTTGATGATGTTTAAATTCAATCGCCCAAAATATATTTTTTTAATAATGATATATTTTTAAATAATATTTAAAAATAATAATAAATAATTTTAAAAATTATATTATTTTATTATTTAATAATTAATTAATATATAAATTTAAAATAAAATTTTAAGATACTATTTAAAAAATGATGCATTATTATTTTTTTATTTGAGACTCTTTTAAGAATATGGAGAATGTTCTGATTTATTACTCCTTAATTAATAAACCTGAACCATTTTTGGAATATTATTTATTGTGTTGAATTTCATATTCTTTTCAATAATTGATCGGGACTAAATGAGTATGGTCTTGCATTTTAAATAAAACAAAACAGCCTCTGTTGTCGTTGGCACGTGTCGGTATCATATATCTCAAACATGCGATCTGTTCATATTATTAGAAATAGATTAACGACATGTCATCCCTTGCTTTCAATTTAAAACGACTAATCGTTCTTATGCATACAAGGCGTACGGCTTCTCATCCTTATGTGGAAAGGTGACAAAAACAACTACATCATTATGGCAGGCAAACTAGAAGTCTAGAACACGCATAGCCGTCAGGAGATTACATGCTACAGAAACGTGACTGTGAGGAACTCAAAATTTTGCTATTTCATGCAGAATTATAGGAGGGACATTTATTTGTTGTTGAAGAAATTTTCTCCATGAAATTAGGGCCTTGTTTTATTCATAACTTGCTTGATGAATCTATGACTCTACAGTCTACACCTCATTTCGTTGCGTAGCTTATACATCTTTCTTTGTCAAAAAATAAATGAAACACTATCAGCTGATGTGGCTACGACTCCACAATCCACTTTGTGATAAACTTTTTTGACCCTTCACTTTCCAAAATTTGTGAAAACCCTTTCCAAAAGCTTCATAAAAGTTGTCAAAAATATCAGAAGTGGACGAAATTAGTTGTGTTGCCTTGATTAGACGTAATCGACAATTGTTTGTGGTGAGAAGATGCATAACATTTTGATGACTTACTAATGTAGTAATAGCATCATTAGACACGCCAAGGCCAATAGGCCATAACATGTTCATACTCAAATGGACAGGCTTGCCCACCTCCAGCACGAAGGTCTAAGAATATGGAAGTGCAAACAAATAGTAAGAATCCATCAATTTTTTTTTTTTTTTTTTTTGAGTTTGAGGCATGATCTTTCTTTCCTTCCTCACGATTTAAAATTAATGCATGTTTTTCAGGTGCGGGAAAGAGTCAAAAGACCAGCATTATCTTACCAATAAATAACATGCCTCACGCCACATACACGAATACACATACAATCAAAGATCTTTCATAGGCGGCTAACGCGTCGTCTAACATGTCACTCATTGATTGCTGTTAAACAAAAGTCTAACTACTACTTAACACAGGACAGTGATTAGTCGCTTTCCTATCAATTTTAGCATTATTGCCTCCAGGCCAACCATTAGATATAAACATCTTACACATCTCAGATTTTGAACGAACATAGCAGATTAAAGATGAGGTGCATTTAGTACAACTTTGCATCATGATGAACAGGGAGAATGGAGAAATATTACTGTGAAAAATGATAGACAATGAAATAGAAAATGTGTTGCAAGTTTACCATCTTGCAGTAAAAAGATAACATTATTACAATCAAAATCACTACAAAAGTAGTGCATAAATACTATATTGATATGGAAATTCTGCTTGTCTAGGATCACCACAACCCCGAAGAAGGAAAAAGAATTATAGAAACATCAAAACAAACAAATAATTTAAAGGACTATAAGAATTCAGATAGCCCCAATTATTATTCTTAGATCAAGTACTAAGTTCCTTATACTGGTCTTTAAGCATTTAATAGACCTCAGAACAGGTTCTTGATTGGTTAGGGTTGCACAGCTTTTTGCACGAGCTCTGTCTGTTCTTTCACGTGAGCCTGATAGAAACCAGTGGCTGTTGCAGCAGATGGAGGACGGCCAACGTATTTGATGTCCTCTATGGTTCCTCTGCTTTGTGCTTCCATGGCAGTGCCAAGGCGTGGTGCAATGTAGGGGTATGCACCCATGTTCATTGGCTCTTCCTGGCACCAAACAATCTCGGCATCTAAAAGAATCAAACACAAAATAAGTCAGCCCCATAACGTCCATAGAAATTTGTTCAAGTAAAATGAGAGACTCCTATGCTAACCGGCAGAAAACATATGCCCTTTCACAAATGTTACCCTACTAAAATGGGCAGAAGTTTTTTTCAGTAATTTAATAAAATACAGTGAAGAATACAAGCAGAATCCTGAAAAGATTATCATGCTCCTAAGGAAATTCAACATGAGTATGGAACCATTAATAAAAAAGAACAAAAGGGAAAAGGGCTTCCTTATTCTAAATAATACACAACATTTCTTGTTGTGTTTAGAAGACATACTTGGATATCGTTTAAGCTCTCGCTGAACAAGGTCATATGGGAAAGGGCAAAGCTGTTCCACCCTACAAATGGCAATATCACTTGCATTGGTCTTCTTTCGCTCTTCATTAAGTTCATAATAAACCTGCAAGCAGAGAAGGCACAGAATTTTGCATTGATAGCAACCTCTAAAAATCAAAGGAAATCTTGAAAAACATTTTTCCTTGGTGGACTAAGATTATTAAAAATGATGCTTTGAAAGCAACACAAGAAATAACCAATGTCCCAACTGATACAAAATAGAAATAGTAATACCACATCTACCAATTAATGATGCAGTAATAAAGTCAATAACCTGATATCCCAAGTGTTGATATATGGCACTCATTAATTGGTGAATCAGTTGGGATTAAAAATTGTATCCTAACGATGTAGGTCTAGTATTACTCAATAGAAAATAACAAATTTCCACAAGGCCTACCAAATGAAATCCCAATGTAACTCACTAAAAATTGTAAAGGAAGATAAAAAGCAGTACTAAGGGAAAAACAGACCTTCCCAGAGCAAAGAACCAGGCGTCTGATACCCTCCTCAAGGTCAGAGTGCTCATTCTGATCCTTTATAAGCCGCTTAAATCTGGTGCCTTGTTTGTCAAAACCTGGGTGACCTTGAACGTCATCAAATTCGGAAAGATTTGATTTGCAATCCTTGTGACGAAGTAGGTTTTTGGGAGCCATCACAATCAAAGGCTTACGGAATTCCCTGTGTAGCTACAAGATAAAACAGAAAACAATATGAAAATGAACAGACATGACTAAAAGATGGAAAGAGATTCATGATTCAGTAAGCTGAACTCACCTGACGCCGCAAGACATGGAAGTAATTAGCAGGAGTTGTAACATTCACAACCTGCCAGTTGCATTCTTGAATTTGTGTTCGAAGAGTTGGATCCATCTCAGGAATAACATATGGATTGTCATCACTCATCTACCCCAATAAACAAATACATTAGTTGGAAACATTAGCCAAATCATATCATCCACATTCCCCTTGACAAGAATAAAAAATCACAGCCGATTTAGTATTTAAAGGACAATATAAATCCTCTAGTCGATAGTACCTGAAGGAAACGCTCCAACCGTGCACTTGAATGTTCAGGGCCCTGACCATCATAACCATGTGGGAGCAGCACAACAAGCCCTGTCTGACGCAACCACTTGGACTCTCCACTGCTTAAAAACTGATCAAAAATTACTTGTGCTCCATTAGAAAAGTCACCAAATTGAGCCTCCCAAAGTACCAATGAGTTTGGATTTTCCATTGAGTAACCCAATTCAAATCCAAGAACACCAAATTCGGATAGAGAGCTGAGTAGAAACAAAAGGTTCATATGTAAGTAACCAACACCAGAAACAAGAATTTTATTAACTACATTCAAATTAATTAGGAATCCGTTAAGCATGGATTTATGGAAAAAAAATGCAATATCGAAAATTCATAAGGTTGAGCAGATAGCAGTACAGCATATGCAAAAACACAGAAGGGTTCCCGAACTTTGATTTGGAAAAGGTTATAATACAGAATTTATTAATGAAAATTTGAGAGCACAGTAGACAAAATAAAGAAACATGTGAAAGTGGTCAGCATTACCTATTGCTCACAGTGAACATTTCTTCGTCTTGGTTCATCATGACGTGGTCCAGTGGGCAATATTTCTCCCCTGTTTCTTGATCATGTACCACAGAATGCCGGTGACTGAATGTACCTCTCTCAACATCCTGACCACTCAACCGTACATGGTTACCCTCTACCAGCAATGTAGCAAATGCAAGTGCTTCCCCAACAGCCCAGTCAATGCCTTCCCCTGTTTCAATCATTTGTGCACGTTGTTCATAAACCTTCTTTACAGCTCTGTGAGGTTTAAAGTTTTCTGGAAGGGTTGTGATTGCTTTGCCAACATTCTTCAAGATCTCAGGTTTCACCCTGTACAACATCAAAAATTAATTAAAAGAGCCAGAGACAGCTAAGAAAAATATAACTAACAAGACCACCAACATACCCAGTGTTTCTAATACGTGAAAGCTGCTCAGGTGACTTGAACCCAGACCAATAAGCTGAGAGCCAGTCCCTTCTCTTTGGGACATAATCTTTGCTGGACACAAACTCTTCATTGAGGATTGTATTGACCTTCTCCCGTATCTTACTAATGTCTTCATGAGTCACCTGCCCAGATTCTAAGAGTTTCTTTTGGTAGATCTCAAGAGCCGAATGATGATTCCTGATTACCTGATGGCATCAATTTAAACAGAAATATGAGATTTGCTAACTTGTAAGAATAGAACCTAGTAAGAAACTAAACTTACGTGCTACAAGAGCAATATAAAACAACACGGAAAAAATAAAATAAAGAAATCAATCAAGATTAAGCCTCAAATCTAACAAAAAGGGCCAACTAACTATACGAGGGCTAACCTTGTACATTTTGGGCTGGGTGAAAGATGGTTCATCAATCTCATTGTGCCCAAATCGACGATAACACACTAGATCAACCACAACATCTGAATGGAATGTCTGCCGCCATTCTGCTGCAAGCTCACACACATGAACAACTGCCTCCATATCATCAGCATTTACATGGAAAATGGGGGCATCCAAAGCCTTCGCAACATCAGTACAGTATTGAGAGGATCTGCCCGACATTGGATCAGTGGTGAAGGCCACTTGGTTGTTCACCACAATATGTATAGTACCACCAGTAGTGTAGTTTGGAAGCGCACTCAGATGTAGAGTTTCATAAACTACACCTTGACCGGCAAAGCTACCATCTCCATGAATCAAAACAGCCATATTCTTGGTCCTGTCCACATCATTGGAATAGTATTGCTTTGCTCTAGTTTTCCCAACGACAACCGGGTCTACAGCCTCCAAGTGACTTGGATTTGCAACCAAAGATAAATGAATTCTCTTACCACCTCTAGTTGGCCGATCATAAGAAGTTCCCAGGTGATACTTAACATCACCAGTTCCAGTATAGAGTCCAACTTCATCTACAGGCTTTGTACCACCACTAAATTCACTAAATATTTGACGAAGTGGTTTTCGAACAACATTACCCAGCACGTTTAGTCGTCCCCTGTGAGGCATTCCAATAACTATGCTCTCAACCCCAAGATCAGCGGCCCTATCAAACATCTCCTTCATGCCAGGAATCAAAGTCTCCCCACCTTCAAGGCCAAACCTCTTTGCTGTCGTCCACTTAGTGGCCAAGAAGTTCTCAAACTGAGTACTCCATATAAGCCTATCAAGAATAACCTCACGGCGTTGCCTGTTGTATTGCATTGGTGTTGGTGTTTCAATCTTGTCTCTCAACCAGTTACATTTATCGCGATCTGCAATGTGCATGTACTCATACCCAATACTCCCACAATAAGCCTGCTCCAGCCGGGTTAATATGGATCTAAGGGTCTGCACAGGACGATTCTCAGACAAAAACCCGGCCATCCTCCACACACCTAAAAAGAATTCCCTATCAAGATCAGCTTCCGTGAACCCATAGAGAGCCGGGTCCAAATCATCCGGGATTTCTCTTTCTTCCAACCCTAATGGGTCCAACTGTGCTTTCATGTGACCATTAACCTGATAAGCTCTCACAAGCAACAATAACCGCATACTCTCTTGAATTGTTTGGCCTGAAATTCCCGGAGAAGTAGCAGCCTGACCCACAAAATTTCTAAAGAAATTGTCCCATGACTCATCAACACTATTCGGGTCAGCTTCCCAAGCCCTCTGAAGCTCCTCCAAATACACACTACTAGTCCCATCTAAGAAGCTATCAGTCAACCTAGATAGAGGTACAGGGCGAGGCACAGGTGCAGATTGTGCCTTCGATTTGAACACAGTGGAATGAAAATACCGTGTTTGTGAAGGAACGGCACGTGTCCTTGTTGCATATGAACAACTTTGAGACAAACTCCTCCTAACGGCAAGCTTAGCCACATTCGAACCAGCTCTAAACCACCCCATAGCTGCCAATCCTCACTCTATAAAAACAAACCCATTCACTCAATACCCCATAATGAACAAGATCAAAAACTAACCTTTACAGTGAAAATCAAATAAACGGACACTAATAATTGACATCAAACACAATGAAAGTCAAATGTGTAATTATTCTCGTCAAATCACCAAAAAAAAACAATATAAACAAATAAGCAAATCGCAAGTGATTATAAGATCATCAAAATCAAAAGAACAAACTATTATTTCAATGTCACTTTTTGATCGACAATATTGAAACAGTTAGGTAGAGATTTTCAAAAAAGGTTCAAATACAGTTCAAAACGAAACTGTTTAAGGAAAATTAATAAAAAGCAATTACTCACCTAGAAAGTTGGAGATGAAGAAAGAGAGAAAGAGTTAAAAAGAAACCCTAATCGTTCTGTGAACGATGACGGTGAATCCGCCTGCGTTTAGACTTTAGACCAGAAGCTAGCTTTATCTTACGCTTTGCTTTTTCATTTTTCTTTTTCTCACGCCTTGAATTGTTTCTGTCTGCCTTTTCTATTTTCAGTCAATTCCATTTTTATTTTTATTTCACTGTAGGGTGGCGTTTGACTTTCTTGATTTTGACTTGGGCCCATAAAGAGCCCAATCCGAAGCTTCTTTTCTTTTTTCGGCTTTTTTAATTTTTGTTTTTACCCAATCGAGTGTTTTTTTTTTTTAAAAGACGGCTTTTTTAAATTTTTTAGGGGAGAGTATTTACAAATTGTAAATTTTTAAAATATCTTACAAAATCTATTTTATATATACTATATATATATATATATATATATATTGATGCCAATATATTGATTTTCATATTTGAAGGCAATAAAGAAAAAATTATGTTCATAGAAACCAAATTATCAATTGAGTGTTCAAAACATTTAATTTTAGCTTATGAGAATCCATGTTTTTAATTATTTCCAGTAATTTAGTTGTCATACTTAAAATATTTTTTTTTAAAATATAAGGTCAAATTTTTAACGTCATTTATCGCACATCATTAAGCAAACAAATAATTAAAGGTGGGCAAAAAAAATTAAAAATCAAAAAATTGAATCAAACCGATCAATTCAGTCTGATTTTTTTTTAAAAAAATTGATTTGATTTTTAAAAAAAAAATCAATCGATCCGATTTAATTCTAATTTAGTTTTTTTATTAAAAAAAATTAAAAAAATCAGATCAAAAATTAAAAAAAATTCATAATTTAAAAAAAAAATCGATTCGGTCCGATTTAATTTTTTTCATTAAAAAAATTAATTTCAATTTTATTTTTTAAAAAAATTAAACCAGACCAATTCGATTCAATTTCGCAAAAAACCAGACCATGCCCACCTACAAATAACCAACAAATTTATTTACAAAATATGCACTTACAGAAATTCTATTTTTTGCAAAGTTATTAATTTTTCTTTACATTTGAGGAGGTCAAAGACTGAAAAATAAATTCTAATTAAGTGTGCCATGGCGTTTCCCCACGATGGATGAAAGTTTGACTTTCCACGTGTTGAATTGGAAGAAATACAATCTTGAAATAAATACTTTAATTTTGTAATAAGAAAATACAAAACCGCACGGAACACTGAAAGTGGCAGGATACAAGGGGGGCAGATGAAGAGCTGCATGCCAATAATTTAGAACTGATTTGCTCATCTGTCCAAACCATTTTGAATGGTTCATACATTCGATACAATCAATCCCATCTAAAAAGAATTTTCTCCACATTAACAAAAGATATTAAAAAAATTTAAGCAATTATGAGAAAAAAAAAAAGTACTCATTTTCCATTATAGTCAAAGCAAGAAGATTTGTTCCATGAACAAATTGATAACCCTCCATTTTTTAATAAAGCTTCTCAATGACTTGAAAGATTAAACAAAGAACACTCGGTGCATTTTCTTGTGCAAAAAATTAATTAAGTTTCAATTATCTATCTATATCAAGACAAGTAATACATAAAACGAGTTGATTTGAGTTCAAGCAAGCATGGAAAATAAATGTGTCAGAAGTTCCAGAAATTGACAGAAAAGAAGTACTGCCTATAACTTGCTAATGCTTATAGCAGAAAAAAATAGAGGGATAAATACATGCACCCACCACAATGTCAACAAGACTAGTTCTATAACCAAACGGGTGCTGCTAGCAGAATCTTCTCCCTCGAGCCACATGCTTGGATCTCCTTTATGAACCCCCACAGCAAGCTGACTTCTGGGAAGCTTGGCTACCACTGGCTGCTGGATCTGCTTGGTTAATTTTAATTGTCTGAGGCTGCAACCATCAATATGCATTAGCATTTGTAAATGAAAGAGAAATAGGATTCGCGTGGATATGTTTGCCACAGAGAGAGCAGATGGAGGAAATTAGTTGTTCTTTGAGAAGTGAAAAATACCTCAGATTTGGAATCAGATTCTGCAAGTCTTTTCTTGATATCCTTTGCAATTGAAAAGAAAACCTCCTCCACGTTCAAATTAGTCTTTGCACTCTGCAGAACAAATTTTTTATTAGAAGATAAAGAAATAGAATTTCAAAAATCCTAGTAATCCAATAGCATATTGATGCTTACGGTTTCAAAGAACTTGATACCATACTCATCTGCGAGAGCTTGACCCTTAGAGGTAGGTACAGCCTAAAAGAAATACAAAGAGCATATTTAGTGGTTAAATGTCAGAAGTACAAACACATGTGAGAGCACGCCCGTACACATAATCAGAGTATGGTGCCCCAGTCAAGCATCCTAGTCTTTGAAGGAAGCTAGGTCTTAGATCCCCCACAACTCATCCTTTTCTCACACTTTTAGGACAATTAAAAATTAAAATTGGACAGTCAGAGTTAGTTAAGGAAGCAACAAAACTGAAATAGGGTTGCCTGTGCAATTAATGAACCACAACCAAACCTACCATTTCTGAAGAAAATATATTCACAATAGGAGAGAGGTAGCAAAGCCTTAAAAGAATAGGAAAGAAGAAAGAATAAGAATAAATGCACTCACACATGCACACAAATTTGAACATACATACATACTATGTAGTATGGAGGTCCATTGTAGAACTCTATCCTTCTAAAAGAAAATTGCATAGATCCCCCCTCAACTTGTCCTTTCATCACATTTCTAAAAAGACCACACATGAACTAGTACAGTGGTAAGTATGGAAACTGAAAATCATGCAAATGAAAAAGGGACTCCGTGACCATACAGCCAATGAGGCCCAACCCAACCCACCATGTTGAGATTATGCATTTCTCCCATGAGTGTGAATATAACAAAAAATGTACCCTTTTGCTCTCATCCATGTCAGCCTTGTTGCCAACCAGAATCTTGTTGACGTTGTCAGAAGCATGTTGTTCAATGTTGCGAATCCAGTTCCTAATATCTGAACATGATGAAAGTTGGCTCTATAAGAGTTCAAGAGATGGATGGTTAATTACAAAAACTCCAGCAAAATAGGAGAAGCTTCATCCTAACAAAGTCAGATCTTCTATCATCTACGTCAACTAAAGAAGATAAAACAATTGCATAGAAGCCCAATTTCACTAGTTGACCACACAAAGTGAAGGATGAAAGCCATCCATTAATGAAAGAGCATCCAGGATGGTGAATGAAAGATGCATCAGGAGTTCAAAATTTGAGGAAACAGACATTGTTTCGAAAAAATTCAAAAGCCAAGGATAAGGGAAGAAAACTTACTGTTGAAAGATGACTCATCAGTAACATCATACACCAGCAAAATCCCCATGGCTCCACGGTAATAAGCTGCAGAAGATTATAAAGTACATAATCAAACTCCTACAATGAAATAATTTGCAGGACATGGTCTAGAAACCAGCGCATGGAGCACATAGAAACTCCAATGACAAGTATCAACCTCATGGAATAATCAAAACCATCTAAGCTTCCACGAAATTTTATTCAGAGTATCTTTTGGGGGAAAAAAACAGCTCATAACCTCATTTACGAGATCACAATAGAATTAAACAGCTGGTTGAATTCGAAGTCCCAAGGCTTGAATATGGGTAAATACTGATATTCTTCCTCCCTCTGGGGGAATTTTCGAGTGGAAATAAGAGGGCAACATCTACAAAGCCAACTACCTATTTTCCATCGGAAAGATCTAACAGCTACAAGCCCAAACACAAACCTGTTGTGATGGTTCGAAACCGCTCCTGACCAGCAGTATCCCAGATTTGCAATTTAATCCGTTTGCCATCAAGCTCGATGGTTCTTATCTTAAAATCAATGCTGCCACAAAATGAATGAGAATAAGATTTGAAGAAATCTTTTATAAACATTTAAAGTGAGCTTTTAAGTCTTTCAACATAAGGAAAGTACAAGACTTCTGCCCAATACTCTCAAAATGTAAAGGAGGAAAAACTAGATAAATGATAAAATCCTTAATATTTAGATTTTCTTAAGCCATGACTGTAAGAAACAGCCATTTCTTGGCCCTCACCGAGAGGTCTGAAAAAGCTATAAGCAAGACCCAAAAAAACTGTGCAACAATTAGTTTCTTAACTACATTTCCATCAGTACAGTGTAAGTTTTTCACCAACACAATAAAAATAAATAAATGAATGGCAATAATCACAAAGTCATCCTTAACTCTGCCATGTAAATCATATTTGCATGTTCATGCAATTGTTACTCTTGATCCTCTTCTTGATTGCACAATACAAATAACACCCAAATAGTTTTGAAAAAAAAAATCAATGTCTGAGGAGATCCCAAGGATACAGACCCAATAGTAGTAATAAAACTGGTTGTGAAGGAACCATCTGAAAATCGCAAAAGCAAACAACTCTTCCCCACACCTGCAACAGTTTAATGAGATTTCAAACAATCAGAACAAAGAACTCGAATAAATAAAACCTAGCATATTACCTCCCCAATTATGCAAGATTACAAATGCAAGTTGCCCAATGCTTTGCCTAAGTTATGCTAAAATTTCCTAACTCTTAAATGAAAATGAAGAAAAGAAAAGGAGAATTGCTAGACAAGCTGGTTAACTAACCAAGTGAGCTTAAATGGCTCCGTGGCACACACGTAAGTTGAAAATAAAATCATAAGAGAACCTAGGGGGTTATTTTGTATTTTCATATATAAACTATT
Source organism: Ailanthus altissimus (assembly GCA_946807835.1). NCBI lineage: Eukaryota > Viridiplantae > Streptophyta > Magnoliopsida > Sapindales > Simaroubaceae > Ailanthus > Ailanthus altissimus. The sequence continues at coordinate 16,586,162 of OX327684.1, forward strand.
TGATAGTACAAAGTGCAAAAAGAAATCATTAAATAAGAGAGGAGGTCAGCAGAGACAAAAGAGAAACATTTAACATGGCTACTTATCTAATTAGGCATTCAACTTGCAGAATTGAGTTCATGATTTTAACAAGCTTACTGTGCATGTGAAAGTTTCTAAACCCTTTAAAACAGCATAAAGCTAGACACCCCAACTTTCAACCACCACTTATGTTTTCAGCTACATACTACAGAAGTACAAATGGACTTCCCCAAAGATTCTCATAAGATCAGCTAAATGTATTAACTTCCTAGACTTATGATGCACATAGAAAGCACACACTCATTCGCAACTTATCATATCTCACTTTTTAAGTTTGTAATTATAAAAATGTTGGATGTTTCCATAAACCCAGAAAATTGTGCCTTCTCTTCTTCAACAAACTCATCAAGGGTTAACCCACGAGCACATTAAGATTAATAAAATGTCCAATATTCCTCAAGTTCTAAGGGGCGTGCAGTATCTAAGAACCAAAAATATATATATACTATCAAAATCGTCTGCAACGCAAACGAAAAGAAAAAAAATTGCATCACATCTCAAACTGATAACCAACCTGGTTTCATGTTACAAATAAATCAAAACTAAAAGCAGACGCATTTAACAGCGCAAAAATATCAAAACCATCCAGAAGATCACACGCATTCATGTTCCCGTATATCTCAATTTTTCAGACCTCTAATTTGCCAAACAAAATACACATCAATCAAAACACAAACAAACAGAAATTAAAACAATAAATGAGTAAATAAATAAAGAAAATTTAAGTGAAACTAACCGCTGTCACCGATCAAAAGAAGCTTGATGAGGTAATCATAATCAGCACGTGCCCTCGCTGGTGGTGCAGCCATCGTTTCTCTCTTTCTGTCTCTCTCTGCAAACAACGTATATGAATGAATCAACAGACGATACAAAGAGATCACCCAAACCCAAAAATGGAAATGAAAATAGAAAGAGAGTGAGAGATTTTACCTGAAACTCAACTAAGGATATTAAGATTAACAAGTCGCCTGTAACATATAAAAGAGCGATTGCAAAACAGAGACTGTATCTTGCCCAATGTGTTTGGGACTTTGTCTCTCGCTCCCCGTATAATAGGTTGACACGTTTCTTAGTATTTTAGTCTTGTCTACACAGGATAATGTCTCTGTTATAGATTTTTTATCTTTTTACCTTGCGTTGGATATTTTTTTTGACAGGGATAATAACATAAGGATCCCTTGATTTGTATGTTATCTCAAATAATGACATTTTTAAAATAGGAAACGAAATAATGACATTGTAAATTGCAATTGTCTATGAGACTCGACCTTATTTATAGTGATCAAAGTTAGTGTTATTATTTTCATGCATTTAAGTTGGCGTTATCAATCTATTTGATAAAAATGTACAAACTATACTTTTATTTGATAAATTATAAAAACTCAAGAACCTAGAAGTTATTATTTCATCAGAGATTAATCATTTGAGGTAAACTCAATCTTAAAAACTTTTAATACTTTATTCTATAATTCATCTCTTAAATCTATACTCTACACGTATAAAGGATCCGAACAATATTTTTATAACATTAATAAATTTATCATAATATTGTAGATAATATAAAATAACATTTATAGATAGACATAATAAGTGAGTCATATATATTATTTTATAAATAAATATATCAAATATGACACAATCCACGAAATTTTTGTTTAAATGAGTTACATGCTGACTCAAGCATAATAATCTAAGGCTCGATCTAGTGTGACTTTTTTGTTGTTGTGCTAACACCCAAGTTCAATGGGTCGTATGCATAGATTGGACACGAATTTTTTTTTAAATAAATAATAATAATAATAACATTTTTTTATTATATGTGAATTGCATGTCAATTAAAATTCAAAATAATAATAATAATATAAAGTAAAAAAAATTAAGTTGTTGGTAGTATATATATTAATGCGATTGCATTGATTAATTTTTTCTTTAAATATTAAGTTTTAAAATTGATTTAAAATTTATAAAACATCAAATAGTCATCATCAAAAAGCTTTTTAAATTTTATATGTCAAGTTTCGAAAATCAAAAGCAATCAAGCTTTATGATTAAGAACAAATAGATTAAGAATCTAAAATTTTAAAATAATTCAAGAATATCTTAATATGAAAGAAATAATCTACTCTACTCCATTTATTGAAAATTTGCATATGCCTTTGTTTGCTTGAATTTGGTGAATTGCTAATGGAAACAACTTCGTATGTTGATCAATTAAAAGATTAATCTAAAATATATTATTACATTTTCTTACAAAAAGAATTTTAAAAAATGATAAATATCTATAAGTGAAAATCTTTTGTAATATGAAACAAAATACTTATAATTACTTTAATTAATATTGGACTTGATGATATTTTACATTATAATTTTTATTTTATAAGTTATAAAATTTTAATTTTCATACTATAAAAGTTATGAACTTGTAATTTTTAGTATCTCAATATCACATTCTATCATAAGATTTGACTAAAGTGGTTGGGATGATTTTGATGAGAATAAATCAATAGTAAATTAAAAAAAAAAGCACGAATCTCATGTGGATTATAAAGGTATTTGTATCCAATTTTTAGATTTAAAATAATATAAATAAATACAATGTCATTGACTCATTTGTTATTTTTTTTTAATTGAGCGAAATTTTGTTTACCTAATTAATTAAGTGAAATAAATTTTATTTTGATTTTATTTTTTTGCCCATAATAAAATTATATTTCAACAAATACTACCAAATTATTTAAAATTATAAATTATAATTACAATTTTAATTATATTTATATTAATGATAATTTCAATTATAATCATAATTATGATGCAATTTTAATTATGATAAAAATATAATTCCAATAATATTACAATTAATAATTTTAATTATTAAAATAATTTATTTATTGATTTAATTATATATTATAACACAAATATTATGAAAAAAATAAACAAAAATTTGTTTGGTCTAAAAGTTTATAGCTTTTACTTTGTTAAATTTGTGGCTACGAGGTCCTAAGACTTTATTTATGGCCACAAAAATTAATATTTTGATAATGAAGTCATTGATGGAGTTGTGCCAGGCACGAACTCGCAAGCCCGAATATATATCGAGCTCGTGATGGGTAATATCTAGCATGGGCCCATCACTAGCTCATGCGAGCACGAACCCATCACGAGCTTATACTGGTACAATCTATTAAGTTGAAAAAATACAATTTAACACAAAATTATGTCTACGATATGCTACATTATCATATTGGGTTGAACTATTTATGAGTGACTCGATCCATTTGCCATCTCTATTTATAAGATTTTATAATATAATCACGATTGATAAAGTTCAAGAAGAGATATAGTAAAATTTAACATTATTAGTAAAAGATAATCTCTTAATTACTTTTAATGTTATATGAGTTTTTTAAGTGTAATTGTGTGTTGAGTTACAAAATTTAAGAACAAACTGCAATAAATTATATTCTAAGTAAATAATATTTACATTATGCTAAAGTGTTGCAATAAATCCTACTTTTTTTAAATAAATAGAAAAAGTTTTATAAAGAGACTTAAATTCGAAAACTCAATTATAATAAAGATACAACGTACCGCCAATTCTTTTACCACTAAATTGTTAACACAATTATATATCTAAATTATTTCCTTATCGCGATACTTTAGTGGTATTTTATTTCTTTGAAATGAAACTATTACAACTCTATAAGCAGCATAGATAAAAGCCCATTAAATTGAACAATCCTTATGCCGTAGAAGGTAAGCATGTTTTATACTTTATGAGCCCAAAACTGAAATTGGGCCTCCTTTCAATCCATGAAGAAATTTGCGTTTGGGCCACTTTGAAGTTCGATTTCAATTTTTTTTTTTATGTGCTTTTTCTTTTTCTTAATAAAATTAGCTTTGATTTTTGAAAAGGCACTTGTTAAGTAATTTAAAATATGTATTTATTTATTTAGATGAGGGGATTGGAATTTAGAACTCGTGCGATTATCATAAGATTGCCTTCTACCACGATTCAATTTGTGAAAAAAGATCTGATTTAGAGAATTGTTTTGAAAAATTAGAAACAAGGAGTATAGATGAACAGTTTTATAAAAAATTAATGTCTTAAGAAATTAAAAAAAAAACACTTTCATGTATTGTTTTTTGCAAAATGTTTTTCTAAATTAAAATTTTCAACTTTGTACTGTTTTATGAATGGAGTCCTAAACGCAATGCATATGACACTTAGAAATTTGGTTGGTCACATGTCAGCAATTAATACATAAATTAGATGGTGACGAAAACAAAAGATGAGAAGTGAAAAAACACTAGAGCCAGAATATCTTAGGCAGATTCCACAAGTGCCAAATGTCTTTGTTGAATAATTGAAAAAGGGAAGCATAAAGTGAAAGCAAATGTAAGCAATATTATAAAGCTTGTTGCTTCCAAGCATATGCCAAGAAGATCCTTTCTCACATCATCCATTGCTAACACAAAAAGGGCTCCAACCAAACCAAACCACCTTCTCTCACTTTTGCTCATAACTATTTAAGAGCTTCTTTATCATTGTATTACATCTCTTTACTCTGACCTTTTAGCTGGGTTTCAGATGGGTTTTGAGCGAGGCAGCTGCAGCAATGGCGAAAGCAGGAGCACCGATGATGAGGAGAATAAAGAAGATTACGTGGAAGGTTAAGTCATTATGGTTATAACACCATTAGGGCAACTATGATCTTTGGCAAAATGTACTCTTATGATTATGGATTAAAACCTAAGTGATATCTTAAATGGTAAACATGCATAATTCCTTTTTTTTTTTTTCTCTCCGTGTTATGTTCTTCTTACTAGTAGCTTGTCGGTAGTCGACGCTGAACTTGAGAGGCCAGTTGTGTGAATCTCCTCTTGTTGTAAGATTTTAATGTTGTTCTCATAATCATATCTATAATTATTTTCTTTCATTATATTTTTTGGCACTCTATCGCACAATATTTGAAGATTTTGGTAATATATTAGCACACCAATCACTCCGCAGCGGACGGTAGATAGTCTAACCTTTAAAGTGGAGGTAGGAGTCGGAGATTTGAGAGATTTAAGTCTCCTTATTAACATGAGTAGAAATTTAAAAGAAAACAATAATAAAGGATAAAATTTGTCCAGAAAAATTAGATATAAAATATTAAATTAAATTGTGTATTTAATTTCAGATGTGCTATAACTTAAAAAGTTAGTCAGATTTTAGGTTGTGTTATAATAAATTAAATCTTGGTGGATTCTAATAATATTGGCTGTATTATAATAAATTCAATCTTGGTTGACTGTAAATGGGTATAATTCAATCTCTTATTGTAATCCTTAAACAAAATGGTATAATTCGACCGAAAAAAAAAAAAAATTGAGCGCAAACGTAGCATCTCGGGCTCGGCTGGTCCCAAATGTATTTTGACAGCATGAAGTAAACTCGTTAGAGAACAATCGAATCAAATTTGAGCAGGGAACCAAATCTCAAATTTGACCACTTTAGAACTTGTTCCGTCCCCGCCATCCACGGGTGGAAGTTGAACAAAACAAGAATTTCACCTTCAACTATGCTAGTTCAACCGCAACTGAGAAAAACAACTGCTAATAGATAAATGCGTGAACACATCACAGAATTTGTCTTTGTCTTCCAACTAACAAGCATTAAAATGCATAATTAAATCAAGCAAAACAAGAAACTAATCCAATTGTAAACAAGTTCTTCCAAAGTACATCAAAAACTCAAAAACAAAAATTCAGGTCCAATTTTCGATATAAGCTCCCGCCTAGTAAAAGAAACCAAGCACTTTACCCCCAACGTTCTTCCTTCTGGCCTCTTCATGGTCCATAATGCCAGCAGAAGTTGTCAGCACAATATATCCAAACTGCACAACAGAGAAGTTAACCCATATAAATAAAATAGGGAACTATTTATTTCTCCGACAGATAAACAAAATATCAAGCCTTATATTCTATTTGCACAAAATTTTCATAACCCACAGATTTCAGAAAAAGAGGTGATAATCCAGTGAAAAATAATAAAGATAGATAACTACTGCTCAAAGGCATATTATTGCCCGCTATTCATGATATTTAAAAGATAGTTCTGGAGCTAACCTGTCTTGAGGGAAGCAACCTTGCAGTCCAACCTTCAATCTCTTTGACACCAATATCAAAACGGGGACTGATAACACCACACTTGTTCAGCCTTCCATTCAATTCGACCACAATCTTGCCAGCTCTGTGATCATCAACATACTCAAACTCTCCAATGTAACCTACAAAGGATAACTAATTATGAAACCAAAAAAAACGTGTAACAAATTAAAATATAGAGAGAACATTTTGATGATAAACAATGGGTGCATACCATGCTTCTGCATCACCAGAAGAAACTTAATGATAACCTTGGAGGATGGTCTGATCATGACCTGACGCTTCCCCCGCTTCTCTGCATTATACATGCTCTTGAGAGCATCATTAAGAACACTAACTCTCACCATTGTTGCTGCTACACAATTCAAGAACAAGACATCAGACTACTACAAAGCTATAGCTTGCAAGTCAAGAAAACAGAGCTAATAAAAATTTGGATCCTAAATTCTTCCAATCAAGAGTGGCATAAAAAGATTTAGGAAAGCAGACATACAAATGTTATCATTAACAAACAACAATTACAGCCAATCCTCTGTTCGTATTGATTTGGAAATAAATGGAATTAACACACAAAAGAATCAGGACTCCTCATCTACACAATCAACGCACTAGTTTGTTCCAACCTATGCATTTCTTATACCAACTCAATAATTTAGGCCACTATGCTATATAAAAATAAAACCATCTAGATGAGGAATCCCTTTAACCCACAATAGCCACCTCTCCCTACACCAAACAACCACGCTATAACCATCACAAAATCAAATTAGATTGCAACATACAGACTTGAAAAGATATTTTATTTCAAATTCCAAAAGCAAAATACAACAAACAAAGAATATATAAACAAATATATTCTTCTTAGAAACTGGAACCCCCCCCAAAAAAAAAAAATCTCAACGTTTTTAAACCAACCCATCAACGAAACACATTAAATAACGCACTTAATTAACCAAATTAGCGACCGCACTTAATTAACCAAGTTAGCAACTGCTAACTTTCTCTCAAGCATATTACAAATCAACTACTCAATGCCCACATACTGGCAACAACGATGAATATTTGCTCGACTAGTTTAGCGTCCAGGGGAAAAGCTCTAATTATTTATAAGGTCAACTCTCAGATTACAACGTAAAGCTTTAATATTACGATCATTTAATGATTATTTGCGGATAAAATCATATTTAAACGAAATGAAATTGTTAAAAAAAACAGATCATGAGAGAAAGAGTGAAGATCAGATCAAATATATCACAATAACGAAGAGGAATAAGCGAAACCAGAATTCGAAAAGCGGGGTTTTAGGTTGAACCGTACGTACCGTGCGCAAAGCTAAGCAGACAGGTGCGCCTCTTAGAAAAGTCAGTGAGCAACAACGACAAGGGTTTTTGCGAGAGTGAAAGAAGAAAGAGTGAAACCCTAGTGTTTATACTGCATTTCGTTGACAGTTGGCCAACTCTTGAAAGGATTTTGCTCTATTTTTGGGCTCGAGGAATGAGTGACTCCCATTTGAGCCTGGTTCGAATCAAACCCAACCGATAAGAGTTTACGTTAGGCAGATCTTTTAAACCCAGATTCACCCATTTGGTGATATTCCACCCCCCACAAACCAGGCCCAACCACAATTTATATAATAACATTTCAATCTTTATTTTTAAAATTTTTTGAATTATAATTTTTAACATTCTATAAAATAATAAATTAAATAATTATTTATATTATTTTAGATAATCTTTTACCACACATATTTTAATTTTTTTTCTATATACCTTAAACTCTTTTTTTGAATTGATATGTATATTTTTAATTAATATAAAATATTTTTTAAAAGTAATGGAGGAATAAGATATATGTAAGAAATAACTTAAAAAGAAAAATGTATTAGGGTTCCTTTTGTAATATATTAATGCATGGAGAGTTTTTTTTTTTTTTAAGGAATTATTGCATTGTATTTGCAATATATTAAAATTCTAATGGAATGTATTAATAAGTGGGGTGTGCTATTACACAAAGTATGGAGTGAAAATATCTCAACCCTTTTATTTATAGTTGTAATCGAATGGAAAATTATATTGTAACCCCCGCTATTTTTTTATTACCCATTTATTTTCTATTATCTAAAAAACTTCTTTTTTTTATATGACATATTATAAATGTAATATTAAATACAACCATGGACAGAAAGTCAACGCCTAACTAAAATAACATTATCCAATTAAGGTATTTCATTTTTCTCGTAGTTTTCTTCTGCTTCTTTCTTTGTTTCTCTTCGAGAAAAAAAACCCGAATACACGCCCTCTGCATGTTAAATTATATAATTATAATTGATTCATTAATTTAATTTGTTGTTCAAATCGTTGCTTTGAAAATGGCATTCTTATAGTTATGTCATTGTATTCTACACCTATACTGTTGCAAATCTACATGTCACATAATCACAAACTTAGTCCTTAATATTTTATTAATTATATTTTTTTAAAGACGTTATTATTATTTTTTTAATCCATAAAAATATATTTTATATTATTATTTTCATCCATAAAAAATGACCATTTTTATTCTTAAATGACGTAATTAATAAATTTTAAAATATTAATAATTTAATAAATAATTCAACAAAAAATGTAAAGATTAAAGTAGTAATTTCCCTTTAAAATACACAAGTCTAATTATCTATATAAAAAATTTAACAATTTAAACAATAAGCTATCCAAATAGTAGAACGTTTGCATTTTAAAATAATATTTGTACATTTCGCAACATAAAAGGCTACTTATATATATGGAACATATTAAAAAAAAGTTATAACGATCTCTTAATGGCTTCATATTCTTGGTTTGCTTATTGATATATAGTTCATTATGCAGCTGTCCTGACCCTAATTGAAAATAGTTTATGCATGGTGCTGAAGAAACTTAACCTGTAAAACATAAATGCCAATGGAATTCGAATAATTTTGTCGATTAATCACTCTCTTGTAACTTGTTCTCATATTATAGAAAGAGAAGATATACTTTTATGTTGCCAAAAATTGATTGCCATGCAGATGTATTGGCCTGCAAACTTGTGATATTTTAGGCAAGACATTAGTATTAATGTATAAAGCCGCTCATGCCGATTCTTGAAGTGCTAATAATTTAATCATGCGCGAATAAGAGCCAATATAAAGTTATAAACAAGCTTAATACATACACTTTTTTTTTTTTTGGCATGAAAAGAGTAGTGCATTCATTTTTTCGATAGTATCAGAACACAGTGCTATTTATTAAAATATTGAGGGAGGAAACACTATTTTTTTTTTGAGGTTATATTGAAGTGAAGAATTCAAAATTCAGTCTACAACTTTAACCTTTTTGCGCAGTTGAATAACTTGTCAATCAAGTAAATACAACAAGAATCCAAAATAAAAAATAAAAGAGTATAACACAATCTTACGTGGTTCAGTCAATTGCTTACGTCCACGGTGGATTCAAGGATCCTAACCTCTCTTATTATAATTTTTTAGAGATTTTATAAGAAAAATCTAATGAAGAACTCTTAAAAAGACCTAAATGTTTAGTGAACCCTTACTCTATTACGAACAATGATCACTCAAATAACGGTTCTACCCTAACGCACACAAACACTTAGTGTCTATCTAATTCTTCCTCTCTCTTAAAGTCTCACTTAATGCTTAATTTAAAATCAAGGTTTACAAGTATTTATATAGGGTGTATTTCGTGCCTACTAACCCTATTTTTTATTAAAGTAAGAGTCCACTTATTTTGGAAGTAAAAAATTTTTAAAAACTAAAAATTCTGAAGAAAAATAAATTTTTTCAGGCATTCTGGTGCCGCGCCGCTCATTCTTGGGCCCTGGCCAAAATCGCGCTCAGTGCTGCGGCGCTGAATTGTTATCCTGGGCACTGCGGCGCTCAGCCCTGTACACCTATCTTACATTTTCTTACTTTCTTCACATCTTTGAGTCTCATTTTACTTCTCTATTTGTGTCTTATACATTCTAAACTTCTCCATATATATGTCCCATACATTTTAAACTTCTTGTAACTCTTCACTTTGATATTTATCTTAATTCTTATTCAACTAAAATTATGTTAAATCACTAATTTTTCTAACATAAAAAAAGAAAAATATTTTACTCCCCAATCCAACAAATTTTTGTGATATGTTTTATAATCACCGGCAGATATACAATATATTCTTAGTATTTATTGATTCATCGTTCTGATTAATGAACAGAGTTCATCAAACCTCAACCCAGTTCAATATTTGTAGGTTTATAATCAAATGCTTAATCTGATATGTAAATCGACCTTAACCCACTACCAATTGATCTTTAATCAATAATGAAACAAAGCCGTCGTAAAGGTTCCACATGCCATGACCTTGAACATTGATTAAGCTGGTAATTACATAAGAATTAAGATTTAATAGTGACATTAGGATATAACAACAGCTAGTTACTGCTTTCGGTTGGGTTAATTAGATAAATAATTACAAAATTATTGATATTATTACACGTGTTAGCCATCCGATAATTTCTGTATATTATAATAAGACGAAGCAGATAATTGGTGAATGCAGATAGAAGACTGAAGACAAATAGAAATAGTTTGAGGTGACATAATAAGTCATAACTCAGTCAACTCTTTTATATTTCACTGGATTAATCAATTATATTATAAAATTATATTTTAATAATTCAACTGAATTGATTTTGTAATTGTAAATTTGTAATTTATGCTTTGAGGTTTAGTTCAACGTATGGTCTAAGCAGTGGTCTCAAATAGGTGATTGAGACAATTAATACACTAAGACTGCGTTAGGTAGTGATTCTATAAAATATACTTTGGCTGGGTAATGTTTTTTCGTGATTATTTTTTTATAATGCTTTTTTTTTTCTCAAACTTCAAGTGTTTTTTTTTTCCATTTTTTAAAATTATTTGAATTTCAATCGTAAAATATTTCTGCATGGATAGGGACAAGCAACAACAACCATGCAGGAAAGACAAAGTGCAGGGGTATAAATATAATCATCAATCAGACTTCTTCTTTCATTTTTTTTTAATAAAAAAACGTATTCAATTAGTTAACAAATATGAATATTCCGAAGTCAAAACTGAGTGAACTGACCCTGTTGAATTTCAATTTTTTTAAGAAAAAAGAAAAGAAAAAAAAACCCAGTTGAATGCAACTCAGTTTCATACATCTAGCTTCAAGCCAGTACTTTCACAAAAGCGCTTTCGCTCATATCTGCTCATTGGCCACACAAAATTTCTGTTGCCTATCCTAATCTGATAATCAAGTATTATTAGGAAGCTACTTATTTTATACTTTCTTTTGTTTATAATTTACAACATCTCTGCCCCGAAAATTCTCTTGTATTATTAAGTTCTCAACAACTTTTTTTTTAATAAATATCACTACCCATGTACTCTTTTACCAATTTGATTAATCATCTGCTACATTTATACACAAGACTGCAAATATTAGGTATCATTTAAACCATTTTGTCTGTAGCAAATTATGGTATTTCGTTTTCATATATAGATGCAATTAATGGAATATATTATAAAAAATTAAATAGGATTAGTTGTCTTAATAACTTTCCTATAGTACTTAAATATTATTAGTAGCTAGTTTGGAAATTCACAGCAACTAAGCCAATTCTGGCATTATGGCTATGCATAGTTGAACAACCACATCTTAACAATTAAGAACCTCATTATTCTGGTAGATGAAGCAAACAAAAATTTTGTTTTGATTTCTAAATTGGGTTTTCTCTTGTTTACTTAGTTCCGAACTGACCAATCTAAACTGTTTTATGAAAAGTAGCATAACTTGTATAAAAGATAGACGTTAAGGTAAAATTTAAAATCAAGATCTTCTCTTAATGAGATCCTAAGTCAATACAAAAAATTGCAACATATCCATTAAGTTCCAAGTTTAAAAAAAAAAGCACATATATACCAAGTTCAAAGTCTTTTTTTTTTTTTACATAACAAAGTTATTTTTAGTATAAAAGTAATGGTATACTTTTTAAATATTATTTTAAAATTATTATTCAAATAATGTGTTAAATAACCACTAAGTAGTAAATGGTGTAAATTTTGATATCACCCGTTATACTATTTTACTATTTAAATAACTGTTTAAGATATTATTTGAGATAATAATTTTAAAAAATATTATTATTAGTATAAACATTCACATAAATTCAAATGAAAAATTATACAAAGTTGTATAATTTTAAGAGCAGTTTGTCAATCACAAATAATACAATCGTGATTTTTATATCAATGACGTAATTTTTTTTGTTCTTTTTATGATAAACATAAATATAATTGTAATAAATAGAAGAAAAAAAAAAGTCGGATACGTGTTAAATTTAAACCTACATTTTTTTAACACGGGCACATGAGAATTATATTACCAAATTGGCTGCCATATGAGTTTCCACTTTTCCACACGTTAATTAAGTTTTGACCAGCTGGATTATTTTAGTCCCTCATATAATTAATTACTCAACTAATCAAAACAAGTCAAACTCAAATGAAAGCGAAATCAAACAGATAATAGCTTAATAGCAAGAAAGCCGCCCGTCCTACTAATATATAAATAAAGAAAAGGTTTCTATGTTTTTATGAGTCACCTGGACGTTTCATCTTCTTTCCATGCAATATAAATAACCAGTTACCAGCCATAGACTCTACATTCGAAAGGAAATTGTGGGAAAAAAAGGAAAAAAAAATTTGCTACAAGAAACCCTTTTAAGTTCTCACTGAAGAGTCCTTTTTGTCTAAGTTATTGTTCTTGATCATTTGCTGCAACATAAAGGGTGTAGAGTGTAGTCTGAAGAAATATTGGATTGATCTTGGGGAATCTGATAAGAGGTGAGAAAGTTCCGTTTGGAGATTGTTATTTCGTTCTTTCGTTCTTTATTTATTTTCTTGTTATATAAAGACGAATATAAATGGCTCCAAATCTCATTCTGAAATTCATTCCTTTTATTACCTTTATATAATGTCATTGCAGGCTTCTGGGCTCAAAGCAACTGAACTTTTGAGCACAGGTTTCTCATCTGTGGGAGTGGACGTACTTATTACTGTTGTTAAAAATGAGGAACCCCCTTTTTCCTTCAGTGTCTCCGCCCCAGCTTTACAACTTCAGTAATGGTAGCTTCATTTTCTATGAAACTTGTAAAAATTGCAATGCCATATAAAATAGTTCATGAATAACTGGGTTTTGAAATTCATATGACAGACAAGCATTTTTTGATATTGATGACATGATGTTTTTTGATTTGGAATTATTGTTTCAGCTGGAAACAATATTGAAGTTCAGATGCCAAAATTGGAAATTTCCAAGATGCAGGTTGACAGCATAGTGTATGTTTTAATTTTCCTGCTCTCCTTCAAATAATCTATTTTAAATTACTAGAATAATATCTTCTTTTTCTGTTACATTAGACATGTATAAAAAGAAAAATGATGAAGTTATGAATTTAGTAGAAAGACTCATTCCTAATTAACAACCACTTGAATGTGCCTTTGACACTATGAATATGGAACAAGATAGTAATCCTTTCAAATGGCGAAAATGAAGCCACTTTTTTTTTTTTTTGGGTGTATTTAGTGTTTGTTAGAATAACCAAAAACACTATTTGAGTATTTAGTCTACTCAAACGAAGCAGCCTTGTACCAAATGACTCTCAAATTCACTAATTATTTCTCATATGTGTCGTTTTGGCGTTAGAATTTACAGCTGCCAGGCATATTCACCCAACAGAAGCAGACTTGGTTATATACCATTTGGCTCAAATTCAATTAACCATCCAGGGTGGAATCTTGAACTCGTACAAAGATTGTAGTCAAAATTACTCGAGCCTGACCCCTTCTTTTGTCTTGTCATTTTATCAACATCACATGCCCTGTTTGGAGGAATCTCTTATATGAACATTTTAGTCAAGATTATCAAATAATAGAATAGAATTAATGGATTAAAAATGCCAAAGTTGATCTACTTTCTGATAATGTTTCTTTTACTAAATAACCTTAGAATAAATTTTTTTTGTGTACTGTTTTTAGCACAAATGTCCATAGAAATGGCTTTTCAATGGAGTCCACAGTATTCAAAGAAGACAATAACCAGCTCAGAGGTGGAGGCTTTGCTGTTTCTCGTCAATCCCCCTTCAACTATCAACAAGGTTTGGTGATAATTTCCTTATCTTTACAAATTTTTGCTGCTGCTTTTTTGTCACTTTATGGCCCACTTTTGTCCATTTTTTGCTTCTTTATATGCCAATTGCACCTAGACTACTACATGTATTATATGCATGATTAATTATTGCTTCTATTTTGCATTTCCTCAATCAAAACGCTGAATTAGCTTGTTTGATGATAGATTTTCAATCTACAAACACCGTCTGCAACAATGTTTCTCAGCAGTCATTTTTGCTTAGTCGAAAGCGTTCACTTTCACAATTTGATGTGGTATGTTTATCCACTCTTCTGAAATTTCATTAACATTCAAGAGAAATCATCATGTAACCCAGCACCATATATATAGAGGCTTCAAATGTTGAAGTGATAATTAAGATCCTACAGCAAGCCAACAGATCTTTAGTAATTCGGCTAAAAGAATTTTGAAAGTAAAGGCTTCAATGTTCTAAGATGTAAATTTTCTCAGGATTTTGAGTCTCTACAGAATACAAAGATACATGCAATTGAGGTCAATGACCTCCTGCACCAAGAAGGCATTAGTGATGATCTTGCATGCAACAAGACAGCATTGAACTTGAGCAAGAAGATCAAAGTGAACCCATCCTGTGAAGAACAATTGCATCATCAAGTCATGGAAACATCAGTAGAAATCCAAAACCATAGAGTATGTTATTCACAACAATAACTCAAAATTGTTGGGTCTTTTCCAAAGTTTTAGAAGAATATAAAAGTTTCTTTATATAATTAATACAGCTTTAATGTCTCAAGGTTGGAAGCTTTTTCTTTTTCTCCTTGCAGGTGCCGATAAGGAGAAGCCAAAAGCTAAGTGATAAAATCACAGCTCTTCAAAAACTGGTGTCCCCATATGGGAAGGTCAGTATTGCCCTCAGAAGCTGGATAGCCTTGTTTTGCACCATTAGAAACAAATTTCTTTTTTATCACTAGTGATTTTTTTATCATCTTTTTAATTAATCAAAATACTATATCTTCTTGCAGACTGATACTGCTTCAGTTCTTCAAGAGGCTTCTGTTTACATCAAGGTCCTCCAAGGACAAATTCAGGTTTGTAACTCTGTTCACCAAATCAACCAGGCTCATATATACAATTACTTTGATACTCAATTGGTTGTTTTTTTTTAAAAATAATTTTTATAATTTTGTTTTCTATTTTTAAACATAACTTGTTTCAGATGCTTACTAGCTCATATAACAATGTTACAGTTCTCCACTCACAGGTAAATGTCCATCCTAAAAAGCTTTAAATTCATAAGTTAATTCTTAATGCCGTATATCTAAATTTTCTTTTGTTTATAATTTGGAATTGTAAACAGGAAATGGGAAAAGAGCATTTAGACCTGAAAGGCAGAGGGCTTTGCTTAGTTCCCATATCATTTACACATCAAGTAACAAAGGAAGGCCCAGTTGATCCTCATACAATATCAAGAAAAACCACGGTGAACCAAAAATTTTAATTAGATTTTAAATAAATTTACCCTCGATTCCAAAACCCAAATTATATAATCCATTTCTTTTTCTCTTCACTATTTATGTATTCTAAACAGTTGATATGATTATTCAATCTGTTAGAAGAAAATGAGAGAAGCCAATGAAGAGTATTAGCTGCCTTAGATATGATGACAGAGATCAATTTGACTTTGATGGTTATTTTGAGGTTTTTATTCTTTTCAATATGGTTACAATGATCTTTTTCATGGACCAATAAGAAAGTTTTTGGGTCATTTGTAATGAGTTAGAGATTTGGGAGGCCTGGAGCCGAACTTTTATTTTGGAAATATAAGAAATGGGCAGCTTTAGAAGCAAGCAATAGCTTATATTAGACTATAATCATCTGTCACTGGTAGATCAATGAACATATTGTGTTCAGAATTTATTTGGTTGGATTTTTTAAATAAATTTTTTTAAAATTTAATTATTTAATTGTTAATTAAACAAACTCTTTTGAAATAACATATTGTTTAATTAGATATTATTAAAAGTATTATCTGTTATTAAATTATAAAAAAAATACTTAATAAATTTTACATTAAAATTTTATATAATTTAATTTTTTTTATATAAAATAAAAATTTTAATTTAATTTTTTAAAATTTACTAACTTATTTTATAGAGTGGTATGTACCAACATAGCCGGACTAATATGGGCCCATTATGGGCTCAGCATGGATCGTAGATTGTATCTTTTTTTAAATATTTTTGAAGTTTTTTATTTTGTTATATTTTAAAATAAGTTTTTAATAATTGATAATTATTTTTTTTACAAAATGTGTTAAATTTTTTTAATTGTAATTATTTTAAATGTAATAACAAATTAAAATTAATAATTATAATAATAATTAATATTATAATTTATATTGGATTGAAAATTTGAAATAGTGTTATAATTATAATTCATAAATTTATTATTAAAATTTTAAAATTGCAAATCTATTAAAAATAAAAATTTATTGATATTATTCCAAATTTGAAATTATTAGATATAAATACAGAAATAAATAGTTAACTTTATATCATCATAGTTATAATACATTCCAACTAAGTTGACACATATTAAACTATTTATCATTTGTAAATTCAGTCGTTATTACCATAGTTATAATATGAATTTCTATTTCTATATTTTAATGATTAAATGTCAAAGTTGAAAGTTTTAAAAATCTTTGATCATCTCTTTTTGTCAATTTGACTTTCGGTCATCTGTATCTTCCCAATCTTTTACGCATATTAAAACTTTTAAAGTTTCTAATGTCAATTTTGATCATTTCTCATCAATATCCCGTCTCTTGTACTAAAAGCAGATTTTAATGCTACAGTGGACATTGGAGGTATTAGTTGATTTCAAGCCATGATAGATAATACAAAATAAACTCTTTCGTTTGATCTTCGCCATAAAAAAATATTAAATTCTTTCAACATAGAAAAGTAGTCAATGTCAATATATTTTTTAAGTTATAAGCAATATAAATACCAAAATTATACCTATATTTCTTTTACTTTTTAATAAAATAGTCCAAACAGCTTGATTATAACAGACTACTCATGTGTTTCTTCTGTAGTTATAATTATCTAAAATTATTCTCATAAAAAATAAATAATTGTATGATGAAATTATAAATTTTGTTAAAATCATAATAAAGTTCAAAGTTTAAATTTTCTGAGATCTCAAAAATTAAAACTTTTATACTAAACCAATTGATTCTAAAATTCATTATGACTGCACAAATAAATAACATAGGAATTTTTCTCTAATATTTTTAGAATTTAATCTTTATAACTGTACAAATATCAGAAAACATAAGATTATATCTATATTTAACAAAAACGTCACCAATAATATATATATATATATATGAGTTAAAGCAATAGAATATTAATATTGAAACATATATGAACATACTAATGTGACATTATTAAATATTTTCAAAAAATATATATAGTAAAATACAATTTCTCGATCATTATTATTTAGTATAATTTATCATTTTATCATTATATTAATATGTAATATAATTACTAAAATATATATAAGATTTCACCATTAAATATATGGCATTCCAACAAGTTTCCACGTCAAGTTAAAACCTTCTACTATCCAATCCAAACTTATTTAACACATTTTTAAATTCTTGTCGTATAGCAAATGGTGAAGTAATAAATTTTATTGCTTCTCTAATTTTTTTTAATTTAAAAATTAATTATATTCAAACCATCTTAAACAATTAAATTAAGAATATGACAAAAAAATCTCAAATAAAAAAAATTTGAACTACGCACATGTGTTAATTGAATTGAAAATAAATTTATAGTAGCAATATTCATTAAATAACTAAAAATAACATTAGTTGTGTGTGGATGTTCTAATTCACGAAAAATAATATTTTTTTTTTTTGCATAAACTATGCATTATTAATATAATATGGTGTAACACAAATATACCTAAAATCGTTGGTACCTGTCCAACAATTAAAAGTAATAACAAACACTCCTTGAAATTGTTAGATTTCATCTATTAATTTTTGTTCATTATTTACAAATACGATCAAAATATTATTTTTAACTATATTTATAGGAACAAGAGAGAAGTTGCATTGAACGTACTTATTATAAATTTCTCATAACTTTCATCTTTGGCGAATAGAGAAGTTGTTCACCTGTTGCAACGTATCTAGTCAAACCAGTCCATATGCGCTGTTGGTTATACTAGATCTAAAAAAAACTTCTTTTATGATCATTTTGGACAAGTTGAGTTTGAGTTGACTTGTCACACACGTATATGAATAAAAAAAAAGAAGAATAAAAATAAAAATATATTATATTAAGCGGTGGCCATTTTATATATAGAAAATTATTTTGCTTTGTTTCATTAAGGAGAAGCAATTGAAACAGAAGAAGAAACGAAGCAAAGGCGAACAGAAGAAAGAAAAGAAAGAAAGAAAAAGAAAAAAGAAAAAAAGAAGAAAAGAAAAGAAAGAAAAAAAGGAGAGAAAGGAAAACAAAGAAACCGAGAAGAGAAAGAGAAAGAGAAGGAGAAAGAAAAAAAAGAGCAACCGAGAAAAAAAATAAAAAGAAAAAAGAAAAAAGAAAAAAAAGAAAAAATTTCAAGAAATTAGTTTGGGTAGTTAGATTTATATTCAGTGATTTAGCGGGTAATAGTTTTACGATATTAGAATATTTATATTTTAATATTTATAATACATATCGATATTAATGATGTATTTTTACACCCTATGATATAGGAGGTGTGTCGATAGCGGGTAAATATCAAAATTCATATCTAGCTCAGGATTAACGCACTTTTGTGAGTGGATAGTTATTTATATTTTATATATTTTTAATACAACCGTTTATAATTAAATTATACGTTATCAGATTTAGTCATGATTTATTTTAGATAGATAAATATTTATGCTATTTAGTATATTTAGAAATATTTTAGAATTTATTATAGTATAGTTTATAATTATGTTCAGTACAGAAATATTTATTTTAGAATAATTATACTTTCATGATATTATATAGTAGTAGTTTTTGAACCACCATATGCATACCCTCCCATTTAGTGTAGTTGCTCTGCGTATGCGTTAGACTAGTTTAGTTTGCTCTGTCCGAGCGATGCAGCATTCTGCCGTATTAGACCAGTTCAGATCCCCCACTCTACCTGTGCGTGAGTTACTCCGCCAGGTTAAAATATATTTTTCCGGGTACAAGTTTGGTGTGGTTTTCAATATATATATATATATATATATATATATAGTACATATTTTTAAAGTTATGTTACATATATTCAACCCGATAATAGATTTTATGATAGTTTATACTTTCAGATTTTCAGATCCCCAGTATTATGTTATGATTTTAGTTTTAGCACAAATTTTTATGACAATTTATATTTCAGTACAAGTTTATTGACTACTCAGTATACAGCTTTATGATTATTCTATCTTACAGATTTATACGTGTACAATACATAAAAAGTATATAATATTTTCAGATTATGTCCACTCACTGAGCTACAAGCTCATCATTTTTCCTATTTTTTTCAGGTGGTCACAGGAATTCGTGCAGTGTGATACAATTATCATATTTTAAGGTTGGCCCACGATATGCATAGCTGTATAAGTGTCTCAGTCTGTGTATTTGTATATCTTTATGTATATTGGAGTACACGTGTACACCTTCTGTTGAGGCAGGTAGCCTCGTTGTACTATATATATAAGTAAATAGTATGTTAGTCCCATGTCATCGCAGTATCCGCCTCGATTCTCAAGGAGGGCTTGGGTCAGGTCCTGTCAGTTTGGTTTCAGAGCATGATTTTAGATTCTGTAGACTAGTACATGATACATACATGTTAGAGATGTCATTAACAATTTGTTGCATTTTATAGATTTTCATCATGCGTCCACGTGGCCGACCTCGCACAAAACTTGAGGCTGAACTAGGAGCTCCTTTAGTACTAGATAGAAGGGAGGAACCTATTAGAGAGGAAATAGCTGAGTCAGTTTCCCCTATATCCATACCTTAAACTTAGCCTGGTCCTATTATAAAGGAGATATACCCTTAGCTAGTGCCATAACCGTGATACAGCCTACACAGGGGCAGCATGATAGACCTACACAGAGACCCACTATATCCTTACCTCAAACTCAGTCTAGTCCTATTGTAGAGAAGATACACCATCAGCTAGTGCCACAATCTGTAATACAGCCTGCACAGAGACAACCTAATAGACCTGCCTTAGAACAGTCTATAGATAGGCTGACTCAATTAGTTACAGTTACAGTGGAGAGACAAACACATGGACAACCTAAGAGAGGGAACACAATAGAGCTTGTTCGTAGTTTAGGGGCATAGAATTTTTCAGCCACTACAAAGTCAGCTGATGCAGAGTCATGGCTGACCAGAGTAGAATGGATATTTGATATTATGAGATGTACTGATGATGAGAAGATTTCATTTGCTACATTTTTACTTGAAGGTAGGGCATACTATTGATGGAGATCAGTATTGTGTAGATATAGAGGGGTGATTAGTTGGGCTAATTTTTGTAAAGAATTTAATGTTAAATTATTTCCTATGGTTTACCAAAACATCTAGGCTAGTAAGTTCTTTGAGTTAGAAGAGAGATTGATGATTGGAAGAGTACGAGAACCGTTTTATAGAGTTATCGAGATTTGCTTCATATGCAATACAGAATGAGAGGGATAAATGTAAGAGATTTGAATAGGGTCTTAGAGACAATATCAGGACAATAATTATAGCCATGGGGCACAGTGATTTTAGTGAGTTAGTAGGGTCTGTAATGAGACTTGAGAGAAGCCTAGTAGAGGCACGTAGAGCCCAGTCATTCAGGCAGAAATCAGGCCATAGTTGGTTAGTTGGTGGATCAAGTAGTAGTATAGCACCTGAAGGAGAGTCATCCCATACAGAGTATTCGGGTAGACAACGGTATGGTCAGAGCCCTATGCTATCAGGAGAATAGAGATAGAGTTATAGTCAAAGTTTTGTGTCTCCATCTATTGAAAGCAACATAGAGAGTCAGAGGCCCTGAGGTGGTAGCCAGATAAGTAGTAGTGCTAGCATGAGAAAGTTGTTGGAGGTGTTGGGTTGGGCGAATCAACTAGGGTGCTTGCATGTGGGTTTGTTCATCATACAAACAATATACATATCTCATACATACATGTGCACAGCGGAAGATTAAATATAATGAACACAGAAATTAACATTTGATTAAATTGAAATTCGAGATTGAGAAATATCACCAATGAAGCCTTTGGATTAATTTGCTTGAAGTCCACCATGAATGAATCTTTGATCAATTCTAGCAATCAACAAGGGTGGGTTTGATTGTCTAGAATGACAGTATGTTAATCCAGCATTTTGTTTAACACTTAAACATTTTTCAAAGTTAAACAATTTAACTTAATCAATTTTGTTTTTCCTTTTATTCAACTCTTGAATAAATAAAACAAATATCATTTTTAGTTATTACATTTAGTAACCATTAATTCAATTTGTTTTGTTGTTCTAACACTTAAAACACAAAACAAAGAATTCCAATTTCTCAAATTGAAATGGCTCCCAAAAATGCAAAACCTATAAACTAAAAACTTATGAATTTTGAATTTCATTTCACTTTATATACTAATGCATAAATTCCAAACTAATTTGAATTTCATTTGCATTTCATTTGGTTTAACCTAACCTTAGTTAATATTTAACCTTAGTTAGATTATTTTAACTTAACCTTTAAGTTAATAAATATTTAATTATTCTAACCATAATTAACTAACTTAACCTTGGTTAGGTTAACCTTTACTTAATCATTAAGTAAAGTTAACTAAATTAACTATATGATTAACCTTTAATCATAGTTAAATTAAATCATTTATTTAACAATTAAATAAATAAATATTTATTCTTATTATTTAACAATTAAATAATCATAAAGTGAAATTACTATTATAACCTTACTCGGTTACCAAGTTAACCTAAAGTGGGTCCCATCAATTAACCATATACTTTAGTTAATGTAACCTTAGTAATTGCTGAATTATACTGTATTGAACAATTCAATATGGTACACTGCCCAAGTGCTCAAAGAGTACATTTCATATTGGGACTTTCTAGGTCCACACCCGATTTGTCAAATGGAACTATTCCATTAATCCGTAATCGATGCCCCACGCACATGTTACGAATATTACAAATCAGCGTGTCAGACCATACAAGTTGATGTCATAACGTATACGTATAATTCTTCCATCATTTATACCCTGGATGTGCGGGGATATAGATCAGCACCGTCAAATCCCCATTTGCTCATCCATAATCTTATCTCCAGATTCGTATCTCGATAAACAATATACGCAAACACTTTTGCTATATTGTTTAACCCTGTGGGAAACTCTTTTTCCGGGTTTATGCTTGTGGCCACAAGACTTTATGAAATACAATCTCGGAGCATCGGATATACAACTTACCTACGTTAGCTGATGGATCTCTTATCTACGCACACCGGACTCCATGAGCATCGGACCATACCCAGCGACACATAGTGGTTAGACCATGAAAGGTCTCTGACATATGTGGAACCAAAGCATGATGGATCACTCACAAGACCACCGTGGCGCTCAGGTCAAAGGACCACGATTACTACTCAACTCGAGAGGACCTTCCTTTGACGGTGTAATAGGATATCTATTGGGGTCCTCATAAGTCTGTTCAGTATCCAGTCCTGACTGGATACCCGCATGCCAATACAAGCTCTAAGCTCATGGTCAGCTAAGAACAACTATCTGAACCAGTCAGATATAGACATACACTAATCTATATAAAGTGAATCACCGATAGACCCGCATTGGTGATTATAGATCAGGAACATTATCTTTGAGACATACTTACATAATGATATTTCTTAACACCTATTGCAACTCTTTGCAACTATATCATTACAAGTATACTCTCAGGTCTTTGTCCCATTATAAACAAGGTTCTAACTCTTTAGACCTCGCTGACTCTTATAACCTGCTAACTCTTAATAGTGCTAACTCGTAGCATTTATAACTCTCAGCTTTGATAACTATTAGTTCTGATCTAAACTCATTTAGATCAGATCTGAACTCTTTCAGATCAAACAATGTCTCTAATGTTACAAGCATTATACCATATTATATGATATTAACAATCTTTATTCGAAATGTTTATTGTATAAATATTAATAATTAATATTCATACAATATTAGAATGGCACATGAGCACCAGCTCCAACAACAGTACCCTCAATGTTTCATTTGTGGCAGGAGTCATAAAGAACTGTTTGAGAGATTTTAGAGGTTACTACCATTGTGGACAAGCTGGACATTTGAGGAGAGATTGCCCTCATCTTTTTCAAAGTAGCAGTTTAGTATAGAGTACAGCTTCTCAAGATTTTTAAGGTGGCAGTGGCAATATTCAAAGATATGAAAGATCTCAGATAGGAGAGCCTATCTCTAATACTAGTGTACAGCCTAGAGCTTTAGGAGCTAGTAGAGATCCACAGAGGGGTTAGCCAGGTCGACCTCATAGCCAGGTATGTGTATTTACTTTGACTCAGTAAGAGACAAGCTACCTCAGATGTTGTTATAGGTATACTGATTATTTTTGACCGAGAGACCTATATTTTAATTATTCCGGGCTCTACGTATTTTTTTATTTTCTGTATCTTTATTGTGCATGCAAATAGAGTATTAAAACCTCTAGATTATAGCTTGATGGTAGCCAGACTGGTTGGAGAATTATTATTAGCTGAGAATGTATTTCAGGGTTGTGTTATCAAAGTGGGTAGTAGTGAAATGGTAGCAGATTTAATTCCTCTTGATATATATGATTTTGATGCAATACTTGGGATGGACTGGTTAGCTAATTACTATGCTACTATAGACTATTTTCCGAAAAGATGTTATATTCAAAAGACATGGAGGGCCTGATATTATTTTTTGTGGAGAGCGATGAGTTTTTCTATCTTGTGTTATATCTACTATGATAGCTAAACGGTTGCTCAGAAAATGATGTCCAACCTATTTGACATATGTTATTGATACCAGAGTCAATGAGGCTAAATTAGAAGATATTCCGGTGGTCAGAGATTTTTTAGATGTATTTCTTAAAGATCTTCCAGGCTTACCACCAGATAGAGAGATTGATTTGGTTCAAGGCATAACTCATATCTCTAAAGCACCATACAGAATGGCCCCCTCAGAGTTAAAAGCATTGAGGACTCATTTACAAGAATTGGTTGATAAGGGTTTCATCAGACCTAGTGTATCACCATGGGAGCACCGGTATTGTTTGTTAAAAAGAAAGATGGAACTTTGAGGCTATGCATTGATTATCGAGAGCTAAATAAAGTCAGTATACGCAACAAGTATCCACCCCCCTCACATTGATGATTTATTTAATCAGTTATAGGGTGCAAATTTTTTCTCAAAGATCGATCTACGATTAAGGTATCATCAGTTAAAGATTAGAAATATTGATGTGTCTAAGACTGCCTTCAGAACTCGATATGGGCAGTATGAGTTTTTAGTAATGTCATTTGGGTTGACTAATACTCTAGTTGCATTCATAGACCTTATGAATAGGGTATTTCGTCCATATCTTGATTGATTTGTTATAATTTTTATCGACGATATTTTTGTATATTCATGGAGTACAGAGAAGCATACAAAGCATTTGAGGATAGTGTTACAGATTTTGAGGAATAAATAATTATATGCTAAGTTTATCAAATGTCAATTTTGGCTAGATAAATTTACATTTCTAGGTCATGTGATCTTAGCTGATGAAATTTATGTGTATCCTCAGGAAATTAAAGCTGTGGTAAATTAGGAGCGACCAGCTAGTGTGACAGAAATTAAAAATTTTCTCAGTCTAGCAGGTTATTATCAGAGATTTGTTAAAGACTTCTCTAAGATTACTGCATCACTTACAAAATTGACTAGAAAAAATGTAAAGTTTGTGTGGACTGATGAATGTAAACATAGTTTTTAAGAACTTAAAAGAGATTGACTTCAACTCCTGTTCTTACTCTTCCATCTGGCACCGAAGGATTTATAATTTACAGTGATGCTTCTAGACAGGGATTAGGTTGTGTATTAATGCAGCATGGTAAGGTGATAGCTTATGCTTCTAGGCAGCTTAAAAAGCATGAGTTGAATTATCCAACCCATGATTTAGAATTGACAGTAATAGTATTCGCTTTGAAGATTTGAAGACATTATTTATATAGTGTTACATGTCAAATCTTTACTGATCACAAAAGTTTGAAGTATTTATTTACACAGAAAGATCTGAATCTGAGACAACGGAGATAGTTAAAGCTAATAAAAGATTATGACTGTACTATTGATTATCATCCAGGTAAGGTGAATGTGGTAGCCGATGCACTAAGTAGGACGTCTTTTAGCTCTATAGCTTATTTAAAGGTGACTCGTCTTCCATTGTTAGTTGAATTAAGATCTATGGGGGTTGAATTGTCTGTAAATGAGTGTTGAGTCCGTCTAGCACATTTTTCAGTTAGGCCTATATTGATTGATCAGATTTGAGAGATGCAAGATTAAGATCCTAATTTAGTTAAACTTAAGCAAGAAGTAAGGAATGGAATACAGACTGATTTAATGTTGAAAGCTGATAGGACATTAGTTATAGGTAACAGACTTTGTATTCTGAATAACTTAGAGTTAAAGAAGCAGATTTTAGAAGAAGCTCATAGCTTAGCTTATGCTATGCATCCTGGCAGCACTAAAATGTATGATACTCTGAGAGAACATTACTGGTGGCAAAGTATGAAAAAAGAGATTGCAGAGTTTGTATCTCACTGCCCGATTTGTCAGCAGGTTAAGGCAGAACATCAGAGGACAGCAGGATTATCTCAACCACTTCCAGTTTTGGAATGAAAGTGGGAACATATCACCATGGACTTTGTTGCTGGGCTTCCTCATACTCAGAGGGGTCATGATAGTATTTGGGTAATTGTTGATCGACTCAAAAAGTCTGCTCATTTTCTGTCTTATAAGATTTCATACTCATTAGATAGGCTGGCTTATTTGTATGTAAGTGAGATTGTATGGTTACATGGGACTCCAGTGTCCATCGTATCAGATATAGACCCTCGATTCACTTTTAGATTCTGGCATAACTTATAGAAGGCCTTAGGCACTAAGCTAAACTTTAGTACAACTTTTCATCCTCAAACAGATGGGCAGTCAGAGAAAACTATACAGATATTAGAAGATATGCTCAGAGCTTGTATGTTGCAGCTTAAGGGTAATTGGAATGATTATTTACCATTGTTGGAGTTTACATATAATAATAGTTATCAGTCTAGCATTCAGATTACGCCGTATGAGATTTTATATAGAAGAAAATGCAGAACTCCGATTTGCTGGGATAAGGTTGGAGAAAGAAAATTGTTGGGTTCATAGATTATCTAGGGCACTAGTGAGAAAATCAGTATTATCAGAGACAGACTCAAGGTAGCTCAAGACAGACAGAAGAGTGATGCAGATAAACATCATAGACAATTTGAGTTTGCAGTAGGAGACAATTTTCTTACGGATCTCACCATGGAATGGTGTACTTCGTTTTGGAAAACAGGAAAAATTAAGTCCTAAATATATCGGGCCATATGAGATTCTAGAAATGGTTGGTGTGGTTGCGTACTGCTTAGCATTACCACCTAAGTTGTCACGCATTTATAATGTGTTCAATGTTTCTATGTTGCGGAAGTATATACCTGACCCTTCTCACATTCTAGATACTCTAGTCAGTTCAGTTGAGGACAAACTTGACTTATAATAAGGAACCTGTTCAGATAGTAGACTATCCAGTAAATACTATGTAATAAGACTATTTCGCTAGTTAAGTCCTATGGAGGAATCATGCAGTGGAAGAGGCTACATGGGAAACAAGTGGATCAGATGAGAGTTCAGCTTAGATCCTCCACTCTGCTTGTGCGTGAGTTACTCCGCCAGGTTAAACTAGATTTTCCTGGGTACAAGTTTGGTGTGATTTTTAATATATATATATATATATATATGTAGTACATGGTTTTAGAGCTATGTTACATATATTCAGCCCGGTAATAGATTTTATGATAGTTTATACTTTCAGATTTTCAGATCCCCAGTATTATGTTATATTTTAGTTTTAGCACAGATTTTTATGACAATTTATATTTCAGTACAAGTTTATTGACTACTCAGTATACAGCTTTATGATTATTCTATCTTACAGATTTATACGTGTACAATACATATAAAGTATATAATATTTTCAGATTATGTCCACTCACCATTTTCCCTATTTTTTTCAAGTGGTCACAGGAATTCGTGCAATGTGATACAATTATCACATTTTGAGGTTGGCCTACGATATGCATAGCTGCATAAGTGTCTCAGTTTGTGTATTTGTATATCTTTATATATATTGAAGTACACGTGTACACCTTTTGTTGAGGCAGGTAACCTCGTTGTACTATATGTATGAGTAAATAGTATGTTAGTCCCATGTTATTGCAGGATTCGCCTCAATTTTTGAGTAGGGCTCGGGTCGGGTCCTGTCATGACTCATTTGGATCATGTTTCTAAAAACATGTATTAACATATCGATTCAAATGCTTTGTGCCGTGAGCCGCTTTGGCATTGAAAGCTTTACCACAAAATTTATAGATAGTTTTTTCTTCAATTCTTTAAGAAGTTAAATCTATTCGATTCTATAATCTAAATTTTTTTTAAACATCTAATGTTCGCCTTCTTTTTAATTTTCTAATACTTTTAATATTTTTAGTTGTGGAAACAAATTGACTACTAGAAATTTCTTATTCACACTACTTTACACTCTTTCCTTTTTACACACTTCACTCTATCAATCTTCTCTCAACTAAACTCAAATTTTTCTCAAATCTCTCATAAATTATTTCAACTTTCTTTAAAAATTATATTATCTTAATTTATTTATAAATTTTTATATCCAATTATATTTTTATTTTTCATACAATGACAAGTTTCAATCTCAATGCTCTAAATGATCAACTGTTAAGTAAAAAAAATTTGATAAATTTTTTAAAAAAAGGCTGCTATGTGCAACAACCATTTTCATTTTTTTATTTTTTAAAAACTGATAGTGGCCCATAATTTTGTGTTTGGGCCCATTTTTTCCGGGCATAAAAGTGATTAGTGTTATAATTTAGTTTGTTATCATTGTAAAATAATGAAAAACAAAAGAATTCTAAACATAAATAAATATAAATTTATAAGAATTCAAGTAAAATTGATACATAGTAATTAACGAATTAAATAAATTATTGTGTTTAGTATAAAAGTTAAAAATAAAATAAAATACGACGTACCTATGACAAAAAAAAAATTTAATAAAGCTTTATAGAGATATGATGGTTACAAAAATATTGGGATATGATACTTTCAACAAAATGTTTAAAATATATATTAATTGAATAAAGTTTATTTTTATTAAGGGTATACTATGAGATTAAGAAAATGTTAGTAGGATATATGTGTCAATGTACAAATTTAAAAAATTTAAAAACTAAAAAGACTTTACTCTTAAAAACTCAAATTTTAAGTTTTCGTAAGTAGAAGGAATATAACTTTTTTAATCTTCCATGTTCTTCTTCACAACTAAACATCATCAAAAAATTTTAAAAATAACTTCTGTCATTAAAAAAACTCTTTTGACTAATATAAAAACCTAATCAAACATGCACTTAAATGGATACATCTATATTTAGCAAATCGGTAATTTCTAAATTTAATTAGATTGGTAGCATAAAGAAAACTAACAATTCAATCAAATGAGAATTTGTTGATTGTATTGTATATAATCATTGTATTTATAACTTTTTTTATATATAAAAAATTATAAATATAAAATAAATAAATCAAATCTCTTTCTAACTTGGTATAAACAAAATTTAATCACATACTTCTTATACCACTCTACATTTTATTAGTCGAATCACTTAATATCTCTTTTCTACATTTTATTAGTCAAATCAATTAATATCTCTATCGCATATATATATATAATTGATTTGATCTAGTGGGTTACATAACTCACCATATGGTGAGCAGCATTACCACATGTCATTGTCTAGTAAATCCTTAAAATTTTTTTTTTACCTTTTGCATAGTTTATAACGTTCTACAAAATATTGTCACGTGTCCAAGAGCTCATCGTATGGTGAGGTATGTAGCCTACTAAATCAATTCTCTCTCTCTCTCTCTCATACACACACACACACTCTCTCTATATATGTATATTTTAAATACTGCATGAAACAAGTACCAACAAAATATATAGTCACTTTTTGACGTGATATTTATATGTTTTTGTTCCCCTTAGAAAATCACATCTGAGCCCAATCCCTTCAAGCCCAAGAAGAAGCCAGACCCGAAGGCCTAGTCAGATGTTTTCCTATGGGTTAACCCTCCTCATAACCCCCCGTTCCTTGCAAGATAGCCTACTCTAAAGACAAGCCCATGGCAATAGTCATTGGCTAGGCCTTGGCAGGACCAGACAACAAAGAGCTTGCCTGGATTTAAAGGACTTGATCGGCAACCTGAAGCATCTGTTTGCTAGTACAAGCCAAGATATAGCCAAAACCGCCTTTCACACATTAATTAAATCTGCTCATCTCAGTGCCTGCTTGATCAATGAAGAAACTGGATTAGAATAGACATCAGGTTGGCTGTCTACCAAATAGGTCTACCAGGTACAGCTAGTGAAGTCATTAAAAGACCAGATCTTTAAGGAGACCTCGGATCATAGCTGACCCGAATTAGAAGAGGCTACTAGAAAATTGACCTGAGCAGATCAAACTTAGCCTCACACTTAATCAAAACTATTGATAAAGATGGGCATACGAAATATGTCGAGAATATTCGTAATATATGTCGAAAAGATACCTAGCGTGTGACAGAAGCATAGTAGAAACATGGTCAGAAGTATGTTAGAAGAACATCTGTAGAAGAATATTTAGTGTGTGACAAAAGTACAGCAGAAGCAGAGTGAGAAGTATGTCAGAAAAATATCTGTAGAAGAATATTTGGCATGTGACAGAAGCACAGTAGAAGGAGAATACTTAGAAAGCCCTCTAAAGATCAGTACAATAAAAAGGAGGGAATGACACAGAAGTAAAAGATGATGAAAAATGCCCAGTTGATACCTTAGATAATGCTTAAGCCACAGAAGAGCTAGAGACAGAGAAAGAAAAAAAAAGGTCTTTTTTTTTTCTTTATTTTTTAGCAATTTCTATTTAACCCTTTTACCAGCCTCCCACCACAAAAACCCTTTCTGACTTAAGCATCAGAGAGTCTTCGTCGGAACCCACCCCGACGAGACCATCACGATAGTTGCACTTGTATTTTGTAAGTTATGTAGTACCCGACGAGGAAAAGAAGACCCAAGCTTCTGCAAGCAAGCCCAATTAGGACGAGACCCAAGTACTGATTCTTGCTAACAAATAAATCTAAAGCTTGTTGGCCCGAGAACCATTTTTTTTAGTTAACAAATTTTGGCGCTGTTTGTGGAAAGTCAAAACAAAAAGTTTTGTCTAAGAAAATGACAAGTGGCTATGGCTGAACAATTATCTACTAGCAAAAACCCCATTACCAGAGAGCGAGGCTTGAACCTAAACAAAAATAGAGGCCACTAAATTAGGCCTCTTCATCAGTTAGAGAGCTAGCTGCCACCTGAGATCTGGGTAGAGCTGAGGACCTTGAGAGAAGAAAAAGAAGAATTGAGATAGCTCATGACTGAGTTGATCATAAGTAAAAGGAATGAGCTGGAAAATAGTGGCAAGAGAGAATCTTAGGTAGAGATTCGGGAGCAAATAATTGAGGGAATAGATCGAGGACCTTGCACAACTTAGTCGGAGCAACCAGGCTAAGTTAGGCACCCCTTCAAGAGAGAGGTGACTCAGATTGGAGATTTCGAGCAGGCAATAAGAAAAAAGTCTTCTACTAAACAACAAAAACACCAATAGAGCGAGCCAGGCCTAGAAGATAAGGTCCACGATTTAAAGGAAAAGCTAGAGAGTCTTTTGGCAGAGAAAGGAAAAAAAAATCAACTTTTTATGAAGAAGACAGAAAGGGAGAGAAGATTACTACTGATAAATGACCTGAGAGACGTAAAGCACCCGAGTGGGTTTTGACTTTCAAACCTGCCCACTTATAAAAGAGTCACCGACCTCAACCACTATGTCGATTAGATTACTGACCTGCTATCAATTGCGGGTTTGAGGCAGGACTAAATGTACAAGAGCTTCCACATAAACTTGAAGGGACTCGCTCTACTTTAGTATAGAGGCTTGAAGCAGCACAGTATCACCTTATACTATAAGCTGATTGAGAAGTTTGCACAACACTTTTGAGGTTTGTGCGAGGCAGTTAAAAACCCAGAGCAACTAAAGCGAGTTAGGTAGGGTAAAGGTGAAAGCCTCAGAAATTTCATCCAGAGATTTCACAAAGAGGTAATAGCCTTAGGAGGTTTTAACCAGCCCGTCACCTTGGATGCTCTCAAGTCAGGTCTAAGGTTGAATAGGTTTTGGTATTACCTGGTGGAAAGCAGTATTGCAAATTATGAAACAACGTATAACAAGGTGTCGAAGTATATATTGACAGAAGAAAGGGAAAGGGCAAAGAGAACCTTTACCGAACTGCCCCGAAGGCATGTCAGGCCCAGAGAAGATATCAAATGCGGGGGAAGGGAAGGAACCTCACCCCTTCTTAAAAATATCAGAGGTTGAACGATGAATACCGGCCTTCACAGAGGAAAAATTTCACAAATTGGCACAATGCACCGAATGACACGTCCAGAATATAGGAGTTATTCCCAAGTGCAGGATTGTCTAAGTAATAAATAACCCGATGAGAACGGGGTCGATCCACAGGGAAGTAGAATTAAACTTATAAATTATAAACACTTTAAAGATAATTAATGCAGTATAAGATGTTTGCAAATGTTATTTCAATTAACCAATTCAAATAAAAAGCTAAGGTTACGGGGATTCACTCTTGGCATAAGAAGTAAGAATATATTTAACATTTTTTTTATAACTCAATTGGAATCTTCACACAAAGGAGGTTCCAGAATATATTTAACTTTTTTTTTATATCTCAATTGGAATCCTTACACAAAGGAGGTTCCAACCAGAAAATATAGCAATTAAAGTTCATCATCATTTATATATTGATTAGTATTTATTTCTTTCAATTATTATACACCAAATCTTATAAATGGGTTCAAGTATTTATTATGCCAATATTTATATTTGTCTACAATAAATCAAGACTCCCACTTTATAAGAAAGGTTATATACACCAAATCTTGTAAATGGTTTCAAGAATTTATTGTGCCAAGTATTAAGTTTGTCAATAATAAATCAAGAATCACCACTTTAGAAGAAAAGGTATTAATTCTATAAACAAAATAAATACATCATATATAAGTTTGCATAACTTAAAAATGAAGCATTAAATTCATGAATAAATATTAAACATATCTTATTACCTTACCAAGAGTTCACCCTTTCACCTTAGCTTAAAGAAAATTATTTGGACATAATAAAACTAAAGAAAAAGAAAAGAAATGGAAGAAGAAATAACATGATTTAATAGTAAACAAGAGAAATAAATTTACAAAGAAATGGATACAAAGGACAAGTATTTTGAACTAAATTCTAACTTTCTAATTACATTCTTTAGGCATAAACAAGCCACCTATTTATAGAAAAACATGGATAAATCGAGACAAATTTGGAGGGAACCACTTGGTTGATGAAAGTTAAGAATGGTGGCAAAATAATTTGCATTCATTATCACTTGGGCACCCACTTGATTATCTAATTTGGAATTGATGTGATCCGAATTAGCTGTCACTCAAAATATTAAAGTTGTAGATAAGTCTCTTATCTTTCCAAATTAAGTGATATCATACGTATTAGATACGTATTTCTATAGTTATGGGTCAAATACTGATGACTGTTCAAACTGGGCCTGTACTGCAGATCAGTTCTGTTCTAGGCCATTTTTCACCCTCTAAACACTCGAATTTCTAATGCTTTTTGAAATACAATATGTTATCACATTGAGTCAGCTCTCCTCAGTATCAGGAATCACCTTAATTGGATCTTTAGGTAGAAAGTTATGCCCATTTTACCGAATCTACCATAAAACAGTTAAAAGATAATTAAGTACAATATTGTAAACATACTTAAGTTAAGAAAATTAAATACACTAGTAATACAAAACAATCATGTAAAAATCTTATTAAATGTGTAATTTCAAGTGTTCATCACCGAACAATTGGAGGAATAATGAGCCCAAAAATTAAAGGGATTATGGGTCGAACAAGTTTCATTCGAACAACCCTCTTGGGAAACCTGTTTACGCTCAAAATATAATGCGACTATCACATTATAGATTAAGGTGTCGATCCCACAAGGAAGCTCTTGGCAAAATAGGTTGGTGAAGTAAAATATTAAAGAGGTAGCAAAGGATAAAATTAATTGATGAGATAGAATTATCTATGAATTGAGAAAAATATCTTATGATGATTTAAGCAAGATTTTGAGAATCACAATTATGCTTTATAAATCTACTTTACACTTTGATTCAATATTTATAACTCAATTAAAAGTTTCACATCCCAAACAATCAATCGAAAGATATGTAAAATATAGTACATTTGATAACACATGTATTTGGTGTGACTAAACTCTTTTGCAAATATTAACACAATCATGTTTATTTATACAAGTTATCTAAGATCGACAATATATCATTTTGACAATATTGCAATAAAAGATCAACTTGAATATCAAACATTTATTGCCTTTACATGTTATCCAAGATCGACAATATATCGATTTGACAATATTGCAGTAAAAGATTAACATATAAAACAATATAACCAATAACAATTATAATTCAACAAGAATCACATAAGAAAAGCATGACTGAACATATATGAGACATGAGAATTATAACCTCTAGATTATAGAAAATAAAATAGATAAGAGTTTAATCAAAACCAAACTTACAAACATTTGTAGCTCTTGACAACGAATCAAAGCATATAAGTAGATTTATTACACATAAAAGTTCATCTCTTAGCCTTGCCAAGAACTCTAGCCTAAATTACAATATATATTAATGGGAATAAAAGAAGAGAGAATTATCTACTGTTGAAAACGTCCTAAGAGTCTCCTTATATAGGCAATGAATGGAAATATATCATGGGTGACATCAATCTTTAATAATTATAGGCCAATAACTTGGTTATCCACTTGTAATACATTTTTGATAGTGTAAATAACTGATGTAGTCTCTGTAGCCGACATGAAAGTTGTAGTATTTTGTCTCTTCTTTTCATAGACACCGAGTTCATGCAAATTGGATGCTTATCCA
Organism: Ailanthus altissimus; assembly: GCA_946807835.1. Taxonomy (NCBI): domain Eukaryota; kingdom Viridiplantae; phylum Streptophyta; class Magnoliopsida; order Sapindales; family Simaroubaceae; genus Ailanthus; species Ailanthus altissimus. Next base: position 16,621,097 of record OX327684.1, read on the forward strand.
ATAAGATATGAGCAAAATTTCAAAGATACATTAGATTTCGGCCAACAACTATTTTACCCACTTGCAATGCCATTTGGTCCATGATAACGGCTGATTTGGACTTTACCATCAACATAAGAGTTGTTGATAATTAAGTTATTATTTCATATATTTAAGAATTATATCAATTGAGTACGTATTTTGTGAGATATGGTCCAAATACGTGAGTTGTGTCAAGCTGGGTAGAAGTTGTAGCTATTGTATCTCAATTTTTGGCCCATAACATGTTGGATTTGGCTTTTCCACTATTCTTCAAGTTTGTGTAAGATTGAGTCATGTTACATTAGATTCAAGAATTTCTTCATTTTTATTTCTACATTGAGAGTTATGTCCATTTTACTTAAACCTGTGCAAATAACATTCATTAACCATAATTTAGGGAGAACACTTTATTTCAAGCTAAAATACAAGAAAATGCTAAAATTAGTGACATTAAATGATGAGTGAATATCTTAATAAATATGCATTTTTGTGTGCTCATCAAAACTTTAAAGCCTGAGGGGCTATGATGAAAGCCTGATCAGAGAGAGAAGTGTAGCTCGTGTTGAAAATTTTCTTCCCCTGGTGATAGGGGTGTAAAAGCACTAGTATGATTTGTACTTAATTTTTGTATTTTGCTCCAAATTATAAATATTTGGGTATTTAATTATATTTCTTCATCATAAATAGATGCACGATAAAAAATGTAACGTATGGGAACAAACGGGAGGCAAATCGAATGTCAAACAAAGAAGTTATGCTCAAAATACGAAAGGGGTAACAGGGATGGGCGCCGCAGCGCCAGGGTCAGTAGTTGAGCGCTGCAGCACCTGTGGAGGTGAACAGTGCCTGGTGAACAATATTTTTGCTACAATAACTCATAAAGAGTATTTTGAAGACAAAAATCTATAAATAGAATGCCAAAAACCCTAAGAGGGAAGAGAAAAAAGAAGAGAGAAAAATTGGCAAAAATTTAGAGAAAGAATTCACAACACAAGATCAAAGATCAAAGTCAAAGATTGAAGAACCAAGATCAAGATTTAAGCTTCAAATCAAGATTGAGCGAGCAGCATATCAAAGAGTCACTTTGATTAGTTTTTCTTATCTTTCTTTATCATTATATTCTTGTTCTTGTTTATCTTTATGAATTGGTTTGATACTTTTGATTTTGTGATGGGCTAAATTGTTCATTTAGGGTTAGACTATGTAAATCTAGTATGGATTTGGATTGTGTTAATTTTTAATTTATGAACTTGATACATTCAATTGATTCATTCTATCTTGTGTTTAATGCTTTCATTATACCTGATCCATATTTTGAATGATTGAGAAATTATGATGAACTCGACAGAGGGATTCATGTGTTTAGCCTAGGATAGTTTGATGCATGATCATAGGGTAACAACTATGAGTTTCATCTAGGATAGACATATACCTAAGTGGCATGTATGGTCTAATTTAGACTTGATCTTAATGAATTACATTCTGATTTGATTACCATAAACATATAGGTGATTGATAGAATGTGTAATATAATCACTTGACCATCGACAGAGGCTTGTGATGAGATTATGGTCTAAGCTAACAATTAGTATCAAGAGATTAATTAAGAGCTTAATGAGTCCAATGAAATATTAGGGATTAGTCAAAACCCTAGATTAGCTTTATTTGTGAATTCTACTCTTCACTTTTGTTTATTTAATTGATAGAATTAGATTAGTTAAATAAATTCTAAATTTTAGTTTTTTGAATAAAAGTAGTAGGTATAATTTTAGTACTTGATTTATAGAATTAGATCGCATAGTTCCTGTGGGATCGATATCTGGACTTAAAATCCTATATTACTTGATACGATAGCGTGCACTTGTGCTAGGTTATTTAATCACACAAATCACCTGGCCGTACTACTTGAAGATATTTATGAAGCAATTCAGAATATGGGTCTGATCAACAAAATTTTTAAAGGGAATGGAGTATAGCAATGAGCAGATCCGAAAAAGTGGTGCGACAAGTATAACGGACCGGAACATACCACAAGGGAATGCTTAGAATTGAGGAAATAGATAGACACGCTGATGAGAAATGGGTACTTAGGAGAATTTTGATCTAATAAATAGATCTTTGTATCTACTGATCGGCCCAGTTGGTCGAATTTTAACCTCGTTGCAATTATTTCTGATCGACCCATATTGGTATGAGATTCAAATAAGCAGTGTAAGAATTACTCCAAGTACTCAATGATGGCGCACCAAGTCATGTGCAATACTCATCTGGCCAAGAAACCCAGGTTACCACAGGAGGTGTCGATCATGTTCATAGAGGAGGACGCGTAGGGAATCAGCTACGCCATGAAGACATATTTGTAATAAATGTACTCGTGACAGGTGAGAACATAAATAGGGTATTTATTAATCCGGGCAGATCGGTCGACGTAATCTTTAAAGAAACCCTGGACGAGCTGAAAATTAAGAACCTATACAAAGAAGGAACCTAGACACCGCTGCAGGGGTTCAGCGATAGTTGCATGGTACCAGTTAGAGTAGTGGCTCTGCCCCTCACCATCGAATAGAGGCCATACAGAAAAACCATAATGACTAAGTTCGTGGTGGTTTATCAGCCCTTTCTACACAAGATCCTCATCAGGTGGTAAGTACGAATGCTGCTCTGTCCATTCATTCTTTGAAGTTAAAATTCCCACCAGGGGAGGAATTAGAATAATGTCAGGAGATCAGAAGGCCGCTAGATGTTGTTATGCGGTGACAGTAAGAAGGGTATTTTATATTTCTACTATCGGCCCAAAGAAGGGAGTTAATAGATCACCAGAGCCAGGAGAGAAATTGCAGGACGTGCAGGTCAGAACCAGGGAACCAGAGAAAGCGGTTAGAATTAGGTCCTAATTAAATTAAGGGTTAAGAGAGGGTTAACTCAGTTGGTTAGTGAATTCTCAGACATCTTTGCTTAGACCCTCAAATACATGCTAGAAATCGATCCCAAACTGGCTTCCCACAAGTTGGTTATCAACCCCAAGTTCTGACTAGTTGAGTAGAAGAGAAAAATCTTTAACCAGGAGTAAAATGAAGCTGTGGCAGCAGAGATAGAGAAATTATCGACAGCGGGAAAATCCATTACCTTGAATGGTTGGCTATTGTAGTAATGGTGAAAAATGTCAATGGGAAATGGAGGATGCGCGTGGACTTCATAGATTCGAATAGGGTGTGCCCAAAGAATAGTTTTTCACTTTCAAAGATTGACCAGCTTGTGGATTCCACAGCTGAGCATGAGTTGTTGAGCTTCATGGATGCCTTTTTTAGCTATAATCAGATTTTAATGTTTCTCTCTGACCAGAAGAAAATGTCATTTATCACCCACCAGGGGACATACTACTATCAAGTAATACCGTTTAGAATAAAGAACGCTGGAGCTACATACCAGAGATTAGTGAATAAACTCTTCAAGAACCTAATCGGCAGAATTATGGAAGCCTACGTGGATGGTATGATAGTCAAGCCCAAGAAGGAGGGAGACCATGTGGCTGATCTGAAAGAAGTTATTGTGATATTAAGGGAGAACGAAATGAATGTGAAACTGTAAAAGTGTGCTTTCGGGGAGAAGTCTGGGAAATGTTTGGGCTTCATAGTGAGTCAGAGGGGGATAAAAGCCAACCTAGATAAAGTTTGAGCTATTCTAGAAATGAGGTCTCCAAGCACGATGAAGGAGTTCCAGCGACTCACAGAAAAGATTGTAGCCTGAACAAGTTCATCTTCAAGGCCACAGATAAGTGCTTCACTTTTTTCTAAGAAATAAAGAAGAAGAAAAATAATAAATGGATAGAGATATGTGAACAAGCCTTCCAGTAATTGAAAGCTTACCTTTCTGAGCCAGTACACTTAGCCGTCATTGTGCAAAGAGAGGTATTAGTACTGTACCTGAGCGTCTTGGAATGGGCTATGAGCTTAATGCTACCCAAGAAAAAGAAGGGGTACAACGACCAGTATATTATGTAAGTAAAGCCTTTACCAGCTCGGAGACTCGGTATCATCCCTTTAAAAAGTTATCTCTAGCCCTGATCGTGTTAGGAAGGAAATTATAACCCTTCTTTCAAGTACACACTATTATTATACAGACTAACCTGCCATTAAGGCAGATCCTACACAAGCTGAACCTATCTGATTGGTTGGTTAAATGGGATATGAAGCTGAGCAAGTTTGACATTCATTATAAGCCTTGAACAGTTATCAAAGGGCAGACTTAGGCTAATTTTGTAACCGAATGCACTCGTGAGTTAATGGAGATCGAGGAGCTAGGAGCCCAAACCCCTGATCAAGTTTTAAAAAAGTGACTACTCAACATTGACGGGGCATTTAACTTGTAAAGAAATAGAGCAGGAATTATTCTCGTAAGCCCTGAGGGAGACGAAGTTAGTTACACGGTCTGTTTTGGGTTCAAGGCCTCAAATAATGAGACATAATGCAAAGCTCTCTTAGTTGGATTAAAAGTAGCTCGGGCACTGGCTGCAAAGGAGGTATTGATAAAAAGCGACTCCTTGTTAGTGGTGAATCAAGTCAATGGCAGCTTGGAGACTAGGGAAGAAAGAATGGTTGTATATCTGGTAAAAGTAAGGTATCTGACCAGCTAGCTCAGAGAAGTACAAGTATAATTGATCTCGAAGAATGAGAATCATCGGGCATATATTATTGCCTGAATGACATTAGCAAAAACTGCTCGGTTACCTCGGACGGTCCCTGTGGAACTCATATTGGAACCCAACATCCAAGAGGAAGAGCTGATCATACAGATTGAGCCGGGCCTATCTAGATGGACCTCATCAAGGACTACATTTTTAACGAGGCAATTTCAGCAGATAAAAAAAAAGCCCAAAAATTAAATACCGAGACATCAGATACTCGGTAATAGGCGGGGTGTTATATTGGAGAGGATTCTCACACCCCCACATGAGGTACCTATGCCTTTTGGAGGCGAAGTGAGTATTGAGGAAAATTTATAAAGGAGTCTGAGGTAATCACTTAGCAATGAAATTGCTGGCTTACAAAGTATTCAGAACCGAGTATTATTGGTCAACCACTCTTCTAGATGCTAAAAGCTTGGTTCAACACTGCGATTCATGTTAAAGATTTGCTGACAAGATCCAAGCACATACGAAAGAGCTAACTATAATGAATGGGCCCTGGCTGTTTTTCCAGTGGGTGCTCAACTTGATTGGACCATTGCCTCGAGGTAAGAGATCTTGTAAATATATAGTCGTGGCAGTTGACTACTTCACTAAATGGATCGAGCCGAGCCACTATAAAAACTAACGAAGAAAAGTGTTCAGGATTTCACAAAGAGGAACATGATATGCTGATACGGAATCCCTCACACTATCACCACTATCTATGGGAATCAGTTCTACAACAACAACTTCAAGAACTTCTATAACTAGCTCAAAGTATGGTTATCATTTGCCTCCCCTACATATCCCAAGACCAATGGACAGGTTGAATCTTCTAACAAATTGGTCAAGGAGCTAATCAAGAAGAAGTTTACAGAGAGAAATGGAGCATAGGTAGAAGAACTACTAAAAGTACTGTGGGCGCTTTGAACAATCAATAAGACAGTCATAAGTGAGACGCCGTTCTCATTGGCTTTCGAGAGTAAAGCAATAATTCTCGTGGAGATGGGAACCCTAACACACCGGGTGCTGAACTTCTCTGAAGCTGTTAACAACAAGCTGATGTAGAGGTGATTGGATTCAGTCAAGCAACTCAGAGACCAGGCCCATATCCAAGTAGCGGCCTATGAGTAGAGAATCGCCAGATATTATAATAAGAGGGTCAAGGAAAGAAAACTCAGAAAGGGAGACCTGGTGCTAAGAAGAGTAGTGCTTAACATAAGGAATCCAATAGATGCAGTCCTCAGCTTAACTTGGGAAGGACCCTACAAAGTCCTTAGATACATCAGATGAGCCTATGAGCTTGAATGGGCTGATCTGGTTATAAGGAAACCATGAAATGTCGAACTACTGAAGAAATACTACTCTTAATTCCCTATTTCCCTCTTTATGTAACAATTATTCTCCATGTACGAACATCATTTTTAATAAAGTCGTTTATGTTCTTGCATATATCTCTGCAGAAAATGACTGTTCAGAATATAGGATGGAGTACTCACGAACGTTGTCCTCGGACCATCTAACAAAGAACCTACGATGATTCTCGAAAGAATCACCCAGGTCAGCCTAAGCGGATCGACATCCTCTAAAGGTACGCCCTTATAAACTACAGGTTGGACAAAGTTCCCCAGACTATTCATCATCATATCACGTCACCTCATCACATCTTCATCAAGAAAGCATCATTACATCATGTTGTCACCTTTGTCACTACATAATCATAGAAATCACCATCATTGGTTTGATGCCCACGAGACATTTTATCCTGAGTGGTTCGACGCCTATGAACCATTTTACCATCACCGATTCGATGCCCACGGGGTATTTCACCGTGATCAGTTCGACACCCATTAAGCATTTTACTATTACCGATTTGACGCCTATAGGATATTTCACCGTGATTGATTCAACGCCCATGAGGAATTTCACCATCACCAGTTCGACGCCCGTGGGGCATTTTACCATGATAGTGGTATTTCACCTTGACTGGCTCGACGCTTGCATGGATAATCAAGATAGCTCGGTGGGGGGAGGACTGTGGCATTTCACAACATCACCGTGGCCTTTTCTATGATACCCATTGAAGAAAGTTTGACCATGGCTTTTCTACGGTATCACTGTAGCATTTTCACAGCACCCATGGCACGCTGTTCAGCGGTATTACACAAAGTTGGTCTCTCAAAATAGCTGCAAGCCGCTCGGTCAGCATTATTACTCCAAGTTGGGTTATCATTTTTCAAAGATTTTTACAACTGTTGTAAGCTGCTTGGTCAGCATTATCACCCCGCGTTGGCCTTTATTTTTCAACAATTTCTAAGATGACCACGCCTTTATCAAGCGGGGTATTATTTTTTTATATATAACTCCCAAGTCTTTGGGAAGATGATTTTCATCACAACAACGGGCCAATTATTACTTGATTTCCACTGACTAGTCATCCTTCCACGTCGAGCCGATTGATATCTGACAAACTCCTAAACTTAGATGTATGTCTTTATCCTTGTGTTGATCTAGTTATTATACGATACTTTGTTATTAACGATCGTGTTAGTCTCTGTTCACCGAACCTGTTATTATCATAAGGCATGCCCAACAAGTCTCTATTTCAATTTATTATGGAGGAATCAAGCTCACATACTTATCATTGGCACTCGAACTATCGAGCCTGATGCCTTATGGTTATGGAGGAACTGCTCATTTACAACAAAACTATTTGACAATCTAGTTAGTTTTTCTCATTACAAATTTTGTTATCGTGAACAACTCAACTATGCTAAAATGCTTTGATTACAAGTTTTTATGAGCAGTTCTGTTATAATAACATATTGCAAATTTGATATTATAAGTTATTCGATTATGTTATGTTACTTTTACCTATATAAGAAAATAGATTCACTTTAAATAGTTATGAGAAGAACAGCTTTGCACAAGAATAGGAAGAATAAAATGTACTTGCATTTATTGACAAAAAGTATTACAAGATGTTTCAAATATTGCAAAAAATTCTAAACGTTACAAAAAAGAGAAAGAGGAGAAGGTGGAAAAAAAGAAGAGAAAGTGGAGGCGAAAGAGAAGGCGACAGCTCATGTTACTAGAGCTGCGTCAAAAATATCCAGATCCACAACAAGTACGGCTTTAGGATTGGCATTGACCAGAGGATTGGTTTGAGCAGGAGGATCAGCTGAGCAGTAACAACAACAATAGTTTGACCATGGACGGTAGGAGGAGTGGCCCTACTAATGCCTGTAACTGAAACACCACCAGCTGCAGTAGTTGCATTGGTGGGAGTAGCATCATCAACACTAGCATCAACACCCGAAGGCATCAATGCCCATTCGGTGTCCCGAGCTCCAGAAGTCTTCCCTTTGTGGTGTGAGCCTTAAGTATCTAGGCTTTACAACAATTGGAGGTCAATTTCCAGGTAGTGCTCTTTGAAAAGGTTGATCGACTTCAAGAACCCATCTATTGCTCCTCAGTGGAAGTCTTCATCATGACAAGCAGACCAATGATTCTTCTATTGCTTAAGTTGAGCTGCCAAGAAATTTCTATTCTACTCGATCAACTCTCTCTCTCACAGAGTCACAACGAGCTGTGCTTCAAGTTCTTCATTATGACGTGTCAGCTCGGTGATACGGCTTCCTACCACGGCTAGAGAATTAGTCATCTTCTGCTTGACAATCTTTTCTAGTGCTCAAGCTCTGACAGTTTGCTCTTCGCCTCAGTACAGGCGGTCACCATCTTCTCCAACTTGTCCTCCGCCTCATCCGTCATTCTCCTCTTCTGCACGATAATTCTCTTTGGGCTTCTATAATCTCAACCCAAAACTGAGAGAAAAAAAGACGGACTGTATAAAATATAGAAAAAGTCTAAACTAATGAATGTATAAACAGATAAACAGAACAAGAAAGGACAGGAATAAGGCGATTTACATCCAGGGTGGACCCTATTACAACATTAAACCTCGTGACAAGGTCCAAGAAAGATACCTGACCTACCCAGGTTGGGGTCTAGTACCTCTCCATATCCCGTATCACAGGGAGTAGGAGGCCTAAGTCTTCATTTGCTTCTAGGACCAGTATGTAAGGGGATACATAAAGGGGAGGATCTTCATTGGATGATAGCACATCATATTTTTTGGAGCTAGGCGCCCCAACGACCTAACCAATTGAGGTTGTTTGTGTTGAGGACCGAGCTGGTAAGCCCTACCCCCTGCCTTGAGTTTAGAGAGCATGGGGAGATTGGGGGGTCCTGTGCTTAAAGAAAAGTTTGGGTGAAAGCTCACCCTCTCACTGGAGAGCCACTCTAAACCTGTCCCCATTTCAAACAGGGTGGATCATTGTTGTTCTTTCTTCAAGTACCCGTCTACCAGTAGCATGGCTGGATGAATCCCCTTTCGAGGAATGGCACCCTCACTTGGCTTCCTCCTGAGCCACGGCCGAATAGAATTCCCATTACATTGTCAGGGTCCAAAAAACTCTGCCTTCCTTAAGAAGAGGAGCCTTCAGTCTGGTTCCATTTTCTCCTCTCACTGCCACTTTGTTCAGACATCCTTACAAAGTGCATACAGTGTAAGCTTCAGAAGAAATAAAAGAAGACTGGTCCAAGGTGAAAGAAAATAAGAAAATTTACTTCAAACACGTGGCTGGAGTAGTACGAAAGAATTAAGACCTAATTCGGCAAAGCTGGTCGGCGACAACAGCTCCTGCACAAGTCAAATATACTAGAGTGCAGTGGTGATCCAATTAAGAGTTTGCTTGGATACCTCGACGTCAGTAGCCCAGGTCATTGCAAGAATATCAGAAATGTCAGCCGAAAAGCACAGGGCAATAAAAAAAGCATAGTGCAAAAAAGATAAAGACAAACGTCCAAAGAAAAGTTAGTAGGGATGACTCACTCTCTCCCATCTCTTTTAGGAACTCTATAATCCCACTCTTCCTCAGTAAAGAACCACTCCCATTTCCATTCTTTCACATAGATAAGACGACTAGGGATTGAGTTTCAAAAGCCATGAAATGAGAGATAATAGAAGCCTTTTTAGCTCTTGAAGTGGTACAAATAGTATAATTCTTGAAAATGAGAGGGAGTGGGGAAAGACTGCCCTTACCCACAAAATATATAGACTAACTAAGACTCTACAAGAGTTAGCACTTAGTTGGGAAGGGGTTACTCCTAGGCGGGCCAGCATCTTGCGAAGTAGCATTGTATGAGAAGCCTGAGGCCTAGCCTTAAAAACTCCACATGGATGGCCATCTTGCCATTAATAAGGCCATAGGGGTAATCCTCCTCGATGGGCAGCCTAAGGGTGATTAACTTAGGGTATCATAAGAACGTCTAATGTAATCCTGGTCGGCCTCATTCAAATAAGACATATGGTATTTGTTGTCCAGTTCAAACTCTACTACTTCTACACCACTAGCCTCCTCAAGGTCTTTTGGGTCATTACCCTCTCCCTCCTTAGTACTAGAGATTGGCTCAGCCGCAGTGATGATTATTCTTGAAGAAGAGGGCACGTCACATGCTAAGGTGGACCCTCCTCTATGATTTCTAGCCCCACTACTCCTCTTTACCAGTAAAACCTTTAGGGTCACCTACTTCTCCTTCTCAGCCATGTTTATGGTTGGAAAACCTAAATTTTCTTTAAACGCCATTAAAATGCAAATAAATGTTTCTTAAAAGCTATGGACACTATATGGCAATGATAGAAAAAATCAACCACACCTAGAAAGATAGTAAACAAGGAAAAGCAAAAAATAAACGTCGAAGCAAGAAAACGATAATAGAAATCTAGAAAATGGCATGAGAAACTACGGAGCTACCAAAAGAAATAGAATTAAGAACAAGCAACAAAAGGCACGCTACGGATGTAAAAATACTAAAGAAAAGGAAACTATAGAAAAAAGAGACAAAAGGGGAAAAGAACTTACTAGAAAGAGGTGCAGAAATCAAAAGAATCCACAAGCAGTGGCCATAAACCACTAAACAAAGAAGAAGACTTCACACCAGAGGGACTGTTTAGTAGTAATAGAGAAAAATGTAGAATAAAGAGGTAAATGAAAAAGAAGGTAAACTATTTATAGACAACAGTAGAGCACTCATGACCGTACAGATTAAATGGACGGATAGGATTAACAAAAGATCAAAGAGACACCTATTGGGATAATGAGTGATGCCTCGGGTTTTCAGGCACATTAAATAAGTGTCTCTTTGAAGAATAGTTACCTAAGCCATCAGATCTAGCAAATCAACGACCTATATCATTTTGATCAACTAAACGACAATAAAAAAGCAGAAAAGATGAGACTCTTGGGTCTCAACTATACGATCAAAAGCATATTAGTGGCTGGCAACAAGTTCTTTGTTCGAGAAACTTTTCACATAGATCAAAGATAACGTTTGAGAAGATTTATCATTTAATACTTAAAGAAAGCTTGGAAGAAGCCATCATTACGTGACAGTAACCGTTTAAGCAGTCATGACATCATCACACTAAGCTGACCAGCTCTGACATCCTCAAACTCAAAAGACAACCAAATCACTTATAACAACATAACACCACCCAGAAACTAATTTAAACCAGCTCGGACAGAGGAGAAACCGATAGAAAAAGAAAGTGAAGAAAGTAAATAGACATTAAAAACTAGAAACTAACAGACCCTTGTTCCCTCTAAAAAATTACCTCTGGGCTTAAAGCCTCCAGGCCCAAGAAGAAGCCATTCCCCAAGAGGCCAACCAAATATTTTTTTGTGGGTCAGCCCTCTTCAGAACCCCCTCACTCCTTGCAGGACAACCTACTCCGAAGATAAGCCCATGGCAATAGTTATCGAGCAAGGCCAAACAACGAAGAGCCTACCCAGATTCAAAGGACTTGACGGCAACTTGAAGCACCTACTCAACAGAACAGGCTAGGATATGGTCAAAATTGCCTTTCACACACTAACCAGATTGGCTCATCTCAACCCCTACATGATCAACAAAGAAATTGGATCAGAACAGACATCAAATTTGCAGTCTGCCAAACAGGCCAATCAAGTACAACCAGTGAAGTCATTAAAAGACTAGCTCTTTAAGAAGACCTCGGATCATGATCGAGCCAAATGGGAAGAGGCTACCAGAAAACCATCCCGAGCAGATCAAACTTAGCCTATCACTTAACCAAATCCACCAGCGAAGACAAATATAAGGAATATGCTTAACATATATCAGAAAGATACCTAGTGTATGACCGAGCATAGTAGAAGCAAGGTCAGAATAAGATCTACAGACGAATATTTGGCGTGTAACAAGTACAACAGAAGCAAAAGCAGAAACAGAGTCGGAAGCATATTAGAAGAAGATTTGCAGAATAATATTTAGTGTGTGACAAAAGCACAGTAGAAGGAGGATGCCTAAAAAACCCCTTAAAGATCAGTACTATAAAAAAGAAGGAACGACACAGAAGCAAAGGATAATGAAAAATGCCTGGTTTATACCCTAGATAATGCTCAAGAAATAGAAGAGCTAGAGACAGAGAAAGAAAAAGGGTTTTTTTCTTTATTCTTGAGTAATTTATTTTTAACATTTTTACCAGCCTCCCACTATAAAAGTCATTTTTGACTTAAGTATCAAAGAGTTTTCGTTGGAACCCACCTCAACGAAACCATCACAATAGTTGTGCTTGTGTTTTGCAAGTTCTATCATAGCCGACGAGGAAGAGAAAAACTTTCTCAAGCAAGCCTAACTAGAATAAGGCCAAAGTATTAATTCTCGCTAACAAACAAATTCAAAACTTGTTGGCCCGAAGAATTATTTTTTCCGGTCAACAATTTTAAAATATCAATTTATTTTATACAATATTATCTAATTTTTAAAAAAAATTATTTTGGGGTTATAAGATAATTAAATAATACACTTTAAATAATTTTATATAAATTTAAAGTTTTTGAGATTGCTTCTTTTAATAATAAAAGTACTTTTTAAGATTAAAAGTACTTAAGATTATGTTTAGCAAAATTTGAAAAAGTACTTTTAAAATTGTAATAGAGCTATAGGTGCTTTTTAAACAAAGCAACTAAGTTGGTGCTCTCTTCAATTAACACTTTATGTACTTTTATGGGTAGCACTTGAAACTTTATTGATTTTTTATAATTTCCAAAATACCCCTATGAAATTTAAAAGTTCTAAATTAAATCCTATTTGATTCAAAATTAAAATCTGTCTTTCTCTTTTCTCTGCTCTTTTGTCCATTGCCAAAATCAATTACCATTAGGTTGCCATTCAATAGTCGCCCCATTGTTGTTCAATCACCACTTAGTCGCCATTCAATTGTCGCCCACCGCTGTTCAATCATTAGGCATCATGGGATTCTTGTTGTTTAGGTAATTTTGCTTGCTTTTTCTTTCATTCCCACTTTCATTATTCTTTTATTCTTATTGTTCTATTTGTTTCATATGAAAATTAATCTGTCCATGCCTCGACGAAAGCATGTCACTAAGTTCTAATCTTTTAAGAGTTTTGAATTACTTGTTCTAAGGTAAATGTGATTAGTTTGCATATCTGCTTTACGTTCCAAGGTAAATATTGGCCTAGATAACTTTGAAGATTTTGATGATTCCAAACAACAGAGAAAATAATATTTATGGACTAAAGATCAAACTTTTAAAAGTTTCAAAAAATGGATCAAAATGCAAAAGTTCAAAATATTGCTCACTGTAGTGATGGTACTGTAGCAACGGCACTGTTCCATAACGGTTAAATCACTATGTAATGGCTAGTTACTATTTTAACGGTTGTAACGGTCAAATTTCTGTAGTTAAATTGTAGCAACGACAAAAAAAGGTTAGTTTCTCAATCTCTATAAATATAAACCTCATTCAAACTCAACAACAATACGAAAGCACTCAATAATATTCATATCATTTGAAAAGAAAAATAATATTCATATTTGTATTAAACTTCTTGTATCTACTCTTTAAAAGAGTTTAAATTGTAAGAGTTCAATTAAACCAAAACTTAATTTTTGTAAGGATTTAGTTGGTACTCGGTAAAGCCAACACACCATGCTCAGGGTGTGATTGGTACTTGAGAAAGCCAAATTGTAAAGGTTGATTAACACCTAGAAAATTAATCAAAGGGTTTTGGAAGATAGATCGAACTAGTAAAATTTTTAAGTACGGTTAGCTTCGAGGCGTAGATGTAAGCTAGGATAAGGGTCGAACTACATAAATATCTGGTGTTAGCTTTCTCCTTTTCTACTCTTTTATTTACATATGCTTTAATTTATTTATATTATTAGCAAGTGTATTATTTTTTAAATACCCAATTCATCCTCACATGAATTGCCTATTTAAAATTTTCACTTATTGTTGTGTTTGTTTCATATGAAAATCAATATGCCCATGCCTAGGTGAAAGCATGTCACTAAGTTCTAATCTTTTAAGAGTTTTCGATTACTTGTTCCAAGGTAAATGTGATTAGTTTGCATATCTGCTCCAGTATATTAAAACAAGCCAATTTGAGCATTTAGTTTATCATTGTTTTTTTTTTAAAACATGGTTTATTATTGTTTTATTCCTAAAATTTGAGGTAATTGAATGAGATGATCAAAGTAGTGATTTTAAGTGGATGAGATTTAAAAGGGTGATTCTATTGAGTGAATTAAAGATTATATGGTAGCATTCTATAATCTAGCCTGATTTGTCATGATTTATGGTGATCAGCAGAGAAAAATATAAGTCTCCTCGTTATAAATAGAAATTGATGTAAAATATCAACAAAATTTTGTTGATGTTATTGCCAGTTGTTAATGTGCATACAAGGTGTTTGTCATAACCTAAATAAAAATTTGCACCTAGGAAAGATAATTTCATAAAAAAAAAAAGATAGCTCTGTCATATTTTGAGAAAGTCTTTAAATAGAGCTATTTTTATGAGACCGATTTATAGAATTATTATGTTATTAGTCTTAGATTTTACACTTATGAACGGGAAGTTTAAAAATAAAAATATTCTTAAAATAATATTTTTAACTAGAAGTTTAACATGTTAATTCAATTCAGCATTTTCATATCTCGTGCCAATTTGACATTCAGTTATGAAATTAGGCTATCTTATGAAATTTTAGTTTTATATTTCAATTGTAATGTGATCATAGATGTAATATATGTACTCATCATTCATATTTAATGAGCTTTAAGATAAGCATATCATAGATGTAAGATATGAAAAGGTGGAAATATTATTGGACTGAAATCCATAGTCTCTATTTTGATTGCAAAACTTTCAATGGGAGGCTTGATTTTGAAATGTTTGTTCTTCATGTATTGCGTGATTTTTGCGATTTGCTTTGTTAAAGGTTTATGTCGTGTGATTGAAAATACCTGTAATGGCAATTTTAAACACTAAGTAGGCATATAGGATTCTTGGGTTTTGATGTGTTCTTGTCTTAGCTAAGCCGAAGGATAAGTTTCACATTGTTTTTGGTGCGTTAAAACAAAATTTGATAATTCTATTTGGTGTCTTCAACCTGCAATTTTTCTTGTATGAATGTTTATCTAATAATAGGTTCCACATTTATATCTCATTTAGTCATTAGGAGAGCTAACTTTAGTTAACTTCTTGCCACAAAATTGTTCTGTGGAATTTTTCGGGAATTCTTTTTCTTTCTTTCTTTAATTAAAGTAGTCATGAAGTGCAGTTGTATGCTTATGGAGAAAGCATTGCCAGATGGTTGACAAGTTGCTTATAACATGGAAACAATTCTTCGTCATTTTCCATGATTGAAGAAAAAATATAATACTTAACATTCAACTAAGAAATCGACCAGATAATCTACATGCATGGTAATAGTACTGTCCACCCTGGTCCTGCCTTGCATCACCATGTTTGGTTTTTTATTTATATATCTTATAACTTCGTTATTTATAATCTTACAATTGAGAATGTAAAAAAAAAATTATCGTTAACTTATCGCATAATATTTAATAAGAATATTACCTTTTTAGATTTCATTTTTACTGTATTAAATATATAATTCAAAATAAGTACTGATATTGCATATTAATGTTATTATTTTTATTACAAATATGAGTTTTAGTGATAAAAGTGATAATGAATTCTATCAATCAGTGGCTATAGGATGTGTAGCAATTGTCTTTCAATGGCTTAAGTATATGGATAAAGAACTTTGTAAGACTTTTATTTATACAGGGTATAAATGGATAAAGGATATTTTAAAGGGTTATGATGAAAGGTGTATAGGACAATTTAAAATGAAAAAATACGTATTTAAAGAATTGTTAACAACACTTATCAACTATTGTGATTTAAAAAAGGCACTAGCAATATTTCTTATCACTTTGTGTTATGGGTTATGTAATAGGATGATGCAAGAAAGATTTCAAAGCTCGGGTGAAACAATGTCTAGATTGTTTAGGATAATTTTAGATGTTGTATCTAACATAACGGTAGATATTATAAAACCAAGTAATTCAGAATTTAGGAGTACACCTAACAAGATTAAAGATGATAATCAATATTGGCTTTATTTTAAAGATTGCATTGGAGTAATTGATAGAACTCATATACCAGTTGTTGTCTCTGAAAATAAACAAGTACCATATATTGTTAGGAAATGCATTATTACTCAAAATGGTATGGGACTCATATACTAGTCCTCATCTACCTAGAGGTGAGATAAATCTATGTTAATATTTTATCTTAGTTTTTTTTTTAATAAAAAGAATGATGTATATTATATGATGAGTATATAGAAAAAATTTGATTCTTATTTAATTTATTATTTTTTTATAGATAAATATTATTTGGTTGATACTGGTTATCCACAAGAAAAGAGAGTATTTAAGCCTTTATAGAGGTGAGAGGTATCATCTTCCTGATTTTCGACATAATAATCAATCAACGGAAAAAAAAGAAATTTTTAACCATAAACATTCATCGTTAAGATGCACAATTGAGAGAACATTTAGAGTTTAGAAGAATGGATAAAGAATATTGTATTAAATGCATAGTTTTTCTTTTAAAAAATAAGTACAAATTGTCATTACTTCAATGGCTTTTCATAATTTTATAAAGATTCATTTAATAGAAGATTTAGAATTCAAACTTTATGATAATAATGATGAGCTTCTTTTTACATTTGATGAGAGAACGAGTACACAATAAAAGATTGTTCAAATAGAGAACACATTTCGTGCTAAGGAGATGGAGGAGAAATGCGAAAGAATAGCAAATCTTCTTGTATCTAGTTGATTGATACATTGTTGATTAGCTAATAGAAATATATTTTTGTTGTTATGCCAATTTTTTTAATTATTTTAGAATAATATATTATAATTGACATTGGACTGAGACATGTATTTTTATTTTTTTATTTGTTCTCTTATTTTTAGTTAACAACAACAACAACAACAACACTAATAATAATAATAATAATAATAAGTATTATTATGATTATTATTATTAAATCTATTAAATCTATCAATAATAATAGTAACTATTATTGATAGATTTAATAATAATAATAATTATTGATAGATTTAATAGAATTAAATAATAATTTATATAGATATTTTTAATTATAATATTTATATTATGATTTTTGTAATTATAATAATACCTATTTTGGTAATTTATTAATATTAAAATATTTTTTTAATTACATATTCAAACACTCAATAAAATACCCCAAGCACTTTAAAAGGAATTTATATAATTGAAAGTCAAACGTTAAATATTTATTCATAAAAACGCTATCAAAAAAGTGTTATGAAAAAAATGCGCTATAAAAAGCCTTTTTTTTCTAACACTTAGAAATGAGTTCTTAATCTGTATGTAAAATGTGTGAACGTTGGTATTTAGTATAATAAATAATAATAACATTAATATATTACACAAAATATCTTGAGCTATTTGTTATATTAATATGATAGGTAATACTACATATTTTAAATTATATCATAAGTAATAATGTATCAAGTAACTATTAAGTAGTAAAATAGTGTAAAATTTAAAATTATTCATTACATCTAATAATTACTTGACACGTCATCATATGAGATACAATTTAAAATATATAATATTATTCTAATATGATATGAGATATAACTTAAAATATAAAATTAAAAAATATAACATTATTATAATATAATTTACTTATCTTCCTAACAACTTCCTATCATAAACAATACCCTCCATTTTTTTAATTTTAATTCTCTAAAATTCGAAATCTCATATTTTTACTATAATTAAAATTAATGAGGATTTCGTTACTAAAGTTTAGATAAAACTTCAAATATACATCAGCTGAACTACGACCGAGGCAAGTTGAGATTTAAAAAATTACTCAAAACCCCACAACAAAATTATGTCATGCCATACTTCAAAATAAAAGGGATATTATCATCACTACATTTAAAGTAATGTCTAATTATACCAATACTTATAAATTTAAAAAATTAATGATAATATCTAATTTTTTACAAAATATACACAAATATTTAATCGTAAGTAATATGTTGTTAAATTAACAAATTTAAAGATAATTAAGTATTTTTATACTTTAAAAATTCATATTCTTTCAAAAAAACTTATAAAAATAATAATAAAATTATAAAAAAATAAAAAATATAAATATAAATATAAATATAAATAGTTGGCCAAAATCACTAGTAGAATCGGCGATACAATGACCAGTGGATTAGCAATTACAAAGGCCGCTGAATCAACAGGTATTTTGGCCACTAATAGAGCGGCTAACCACAACCATTTTGGCCGTTAGCAGTGGTTAATTTGACCGCCTTTTTTTAAGTTTCATTTATTATTAATATAATTTTTTAAAGTATTTAAAATTTTTTATTTTATTACTTTTAAAAGTCAAAATTTTAAAATTCGTGCATATCATTGTTATGCCAATTTTGTCTAACGTGTAAAGAGTTATTTGGTTATTTGACATAAAATTTATTTAATTAAATAAAATATTCTTAAATATTCGTATATAATTTAGGTATTAACGTTAAAATTATAAATTTATGAGTATTAATGTAATTAGATTATATTTTAAGGAAATTGATGTAATATCTTCAAAAAAAAAAAGTCATGCCAGCGCACCTTACCTCCATTGAAACGGCATCGTACCAATCCCAATACATGCAATATACAGCTCCCATTACGTGACTCACATTCTTTCCTCACCGCCCATGACGTGGCGGTACTTTCCACAGTACTAAATTACGTGGCAAAATATTATTGGATTTCCTCTCCTCTCACAGAGATCCCCTGCGACCGTCACCGTGACATTAACGCGAGCGCAGCAAAATCAAACGCGAACGAGAAAAATAGAAATAACAAAAAAAATAAAAAAGCTCTATCTTTATCAACCACATCTCCCCTTCTCTCTCTCTAGTCTCAATACAAGCTTCAGATTTTGTCTCGCTTTTCCCTCAATTCTCTCTTCCGTTATTTTCTCGCGAAAATGGTAAGCGCCTCCACTAATTTCGCCCACTTTAGTCCACTTTAATTTTTTTTTTGTATTTTTTTCATTTCTTATTAAAAAATATTTTGCTGCTTTTCAGTGTTCGATCTGTGGAACATGTTTGTGATTTGTTATATATTTGCGATATTTTTCTGGTCAAAGAAGGGTTTGACTGTCAATTAGGTTTTGTCTGATACGTCGCTTCGCTGATCTGGGTTTTTGTTTTTATATTATTAGATCACGTGATGTTTGTGTTTGCTTTGCTGTGTGCACGTGTTCGTTTGATTTCTGTTTATGTGTGTGATTTGATTTAAAATAGGATTTCGATTTTGTGTTGGTGATGACAAACTGGACTTCTGAAATTTGTGTGTTCTTTTTTTTTTTTTTAAGTTCTTTGTAAGTTTGTAATATATTTGTGTGTGTATATAAGTGTATTGTTGGTATTAGAGTTATATATTTTTATTATGTTACATGGAGTTGTTCAGTTTTCCTTAATTATGTGAACTTGATATATTAAAGCCATGGCTAAATTTAGGGTTTCTTGTGGGTGTGTGTTGGCGTTTTATTATTATTATTATTATTATTATTATTATTATTATTATTATTATTTTGACATGGGGGAGGGGGAGATTGAACTTGGGACCTCTACTCAGCCCTTTACCACTGGGCTGTTAACACAAGTACGAATTGGCGTTTATATTTTTTGGTCTATTTTATGTTTTTTTTTGGGAGTGATAGTGGGAATTTGTTGTGATTTTGAGAGATTGGGTATTCTTGATTATGTTTCTTCTCAACATTTTGGCCATCACAAAATTGGAGAATGAATTTGGGAGTGGGAAATAAAGGAGTGATGAAATTGAGAATGGATGATCTGGAAACTTGGATTTTGGCCTAAATGACCTGGAACAATTGTGGTGTGTGAATTGTTTAATGATTTTTGGTAAATATGGGTACTCTCAGTGTGTGCCAGAGATAATCAATGTAATATAGGTGGAATTTTTTCACTTCTTTGTTTAATGTGGAAGAATAATTAATTTGTGGAGCTATAATATAAATCACTCTTTACCAGTATGACAGACACTTGTGAAAGTTCATTAGGTGGTGGTACCACTGTTTGATCTATAAAGTATGGTGATTTTTTTTGCTATAAAGATTTGCTACCTGTATATCCTTTTGTACTGAATGTGGACAAAGGAGAATGTGATAATGTTTGTTGTTGTTGTTGTAATTTCTTAGTCCTGTGATTAATCAAGGAGCTGTAATTGGATTTGAGAATCTGGACTTCTCTACTAGTTCACTGTATCTATGTTTTAGTTCCTATCTGTTGGTGCTTGATACTTGTCAACAATTTGTTCAATTGGCAGGCAAACGCAACATCTGGGATGGCAGTGCATGATGACTGCAAGCTGAAATTTTTAGAACTGAAGGCAAAAAGGACTTATCGCTTCATAGTTTTCAAGATTGAAGAGAAGCAGAAGCAGGTTGTTGTGGAGAAGCTTGGTGAACCAACTGATAGTTATGAGAATTTTACTGCTAGCCTCCCTGATAATGAGTGTCGATATGCTGTCTATGATTTTGATTTCGTGACAGAAGAGAACTGCCAGAAGAGTAAGATTATTTTCATTGCATGGTAATCAAGGATTTCTTTCTCTTTTCTTATTTGTTTTCATCACAAATTTGCACTTTGATTGTTGTACTCATTTACTATTGATATGTATCAAGGTCCCCTGATACCTCGAAGGTGAGAAGCAAGATGATTTATGCAAGCTCCAAGGACAGGTTTAAGAGAGAATTGGATGGTATCCAAGTAGAGTTACAGGCTACGGACCCTACTGAGATTGGTCTTGATGTCATGAGAAGCCGTTCTAATTAAAATGTAGATTTGCCTACTGTGCAGCAAGAAAGTCCATACTATATGGTTCGCTTAAATGTAATATCTATATCTTTTCTGACTTAAAACTTTCTTTGATATTGGCTTGTTGTTGGAGTTATAATTTTTAAGTGGGTCTCATCATTTGTTATATCTGTGGATTAATGGGGTGGCTATCCCCATCTTGGTGTGATATTTACAGACTGATATACAGTGGCTTATGGAATGGGGGTACAGATCTTGTTTTAGCTTTGATTGCTTTGCCGTGCCCTTGAATCTGTGACATTGGCAAGTCCATGCCATCATTGAAAACTAACTTAAAAGTCCAGGTCCACATCTGGCCAAGAGGACAAGTTGAATTTGGATTATTTATGGAATGTCTAACTGGATGCTAATAACTAATAAAACGATTGAATCTTTTATATTTATATCATGGGTCGGACGCAAGGAAAATCGATATATAGTAAAATTATTTAACTTGCTTCTCAAACCAAAAAGGGTCCATAGCTCAGTGGTAGAGCATTTGACTGCAGATCAAGAGGTCACCGGTTCGAACCCGGTTGGGCCCTATTTGGGTACAGAAATTTATTTAAAAAAAATATTCTCATTAATTACAAACCCGCAGTCATATTCATTTTATTTTAGCCTCATTTCATTATGAAATGACTAATGTTGATTCCATCATCATTTGTGTAATGATTCACGATTCCATCAACTTCGCATATGTTTCATCCACATTCAACTATTAACAATCTAAAAGAAAACCATTTAGTCCCATTGGAGTAGTTTCATACTTATTCTACTATGAATCTATCATTAGCGACAATAACTTATAAAATTTCTACTAGAAATCCATTAAAATTGCTCTATTTTAAGCAAAAGTGACTGAAAACTATATACAACAAAGCATGAAAAATGATAGCCATGTATTTCAATCTTGACATTTTTTCTGACAGATGTAAAACATTTTAGTATATGCCTCTAGAAAAAGCAGTCTACACTTGCCGCAAATGCCAATGCATGGGGGATTGCCGCAACAATGAACAATGTAACAAAACCTTAATTAGCAAACATGTTAATCTAGATCAGCTACACATAAATCAAACCGCAGATACAACATCAAAGATATGATTTTTTTTTTAAAAAGAAAAAAGATTAGATCATCAATCGCTACTCTAAATAGAATCACTCTTCTCATCTCTCTGCTCAAACAAAATCTTTGTTCTCATCAAGAGTAATCAATTCTTCCACGTCCAGAATAGAGATAACAGTAACTCAACTGCAATTAAAGCCAAAAACCACAATCTACAAATAAGTTATCAATGTATAAGGATTATGAATGGGACAGAAAATTGAGCATGAAACACAGTCAAATCACATGCGTCTTCGTACAGTTGAGCACAGATGAATGCATGGCTTGATATTCTCATTCAACTGTTAAGTTTAAATCCCAAGCAAAAAGTTTACACTGGAATCAGAAGAAAGAAGGTTTATTTCAAAACTAACCATGATTACTTTCAAATGATATATATACGGATACAAAAATATTCAGTCACGACTCACGTGCTTGGTGAAGTAATTGTAAATACTATTGAAAAGTCTTCTCAAACATTTTGCACCATGCAACACTTAAAACTCACCTCTCAGGGAGAAAGGAATACTTTAGAACACCAAGCAAAGGCCTCTGAAGATTGCAGTTCCCTTCTTACTATTTGAATGTACCTCTCCAAATTATGTGAATCCTCATTTATGATATTGGTGGACATTGTATCTTCAGCTAGTTTGACTGCTGCCATTTGAGACAGCTGAAAGTTCTCTGCTGCAGATTGCATCTTCCGTGCAATTTCTTCCTCGCCAAGCATCACAAGGGAAACCAACAACGATTTAAGCTCATGCTTTGCCCCAGCTGTTAGAGACATGGTCTTCAAATGATCTACCAAAGCCATCTCCTCTCCCGGGCTACGGCATCAGTCAACAATTTCAACCATAAGATTGTGACTGAAACAATAAATAACAAGGAAAACTGGATATCAGAAGCCTGAATTACCAAAATACCCGCCAGGACGGATTTTCCCTCTGTTTCGCTGACGCCTTGCGTCTCTTGCCCTGCTAGCTGCAGTTGAGACAGTGGAAGCAGCAGAACCCTTCCTAGAACTGCTCATGGAACAACAACCACCTTGAATCAACTCAGACTGACATAAGAAATAAAAGAAACTCAAAGGGGATATTTTTATTTTGGCAACTCTATGGAAGGGAGGTGGAAGACAAACAATCTATGTGGAAGAAGCCCACATGGCATAGTTATAACAGTCAATGGTATTGCCGCTATAGAAGAAGCACGATAATAGTTTATGAGGAAAGGAGTTGGCACTTGGCGGTGTCTCTGAGAGTAGTATCTAAGTGAATTAGGAAGTGACAAACATGAGACAAGAAGCTTCTTTGACCTATGGAGATGCTCAAGCAATGTGTACTAACATACACACAATTTAGAAGAACAATGTGGTTTACGAAGCTTAAAATGTTCATGGAACAAATGACTGGGACTAGACTAAATAACCAGCCACAAGCACACAGAACATTTGGAATGTTCTTTAATAATCTTCAAGTCATCATTCACCTAGGTATTACTTGATTAAAAATGATAAGTCAGATGCTAGGGAGTTGCAGGTATTCAGTTGAGTCGCACAGCAATGACATGGAAATGACAAAATGATAACAGGATAGTAACACTATATCCTTGCTTGTATAATTCATAATTTGTTAGAGAAAGCACTACTCATTTGATAATAAATTTTATGATATTTATTTTCATAAAGATGCAGCAAGCTTCTTACTATGAAACCCTCACATGACAGAAAATAGGGATTTGCATAATCTTGTGCCAATAACAAAATGCAATTGTGCAAATGAGGGAAAATCAAGAGATCTAGTGAAGCAACACTAAGAAGGCTGATCATAAGACAAAGTGTAATAGAAATACCATGTGGTGTACACACTCATTCCACTGAAAGCACTGCTTGCTTCTGAAAAAGTATCATCATCAAGGTCATTCATTGATCGATCCTCTGACTGGAGCTTTGCTGCAAGTAGCAATCTTCTTTGTCGAACAGCTAAGTAACGAGTCAGGTACTTTCCTACTTTCTCAATACCTTCCTTGTATTCACCAATTAGACTGCTTGCACATTCCAAAGATGCATTTTTCACTTCTGTGATTAAATCCTCTCTCCTGTGCATGAAAGCAACCCTCAATGCCTCCTCCCAGTCCCTTGCACTAATTAACAAACTTATCCCACTGTTAACATCCCCACAATACTCCAGGGCAATGTTGGCAGCTTCCCCTGGTTTACCAAGGGCTTGGAGTTCTTCACAGAGCTCACGAGACAGTTTCATTACTTCATCTTTCCCCAATTTAAGAAGTCCAGCAACTGTCAGCAACCCGCTCCAATTACCACAAGCACGGTAAGCCTTCATAGCATTTTCCAGACTGGAACAACACAAATAAGTTGTGGCAGCATCTTCAAAACATTTTTCATCACTTAGATGATCAGCCCAAGCCTCAAGGACCTGCTGCCTCTTACTAGGATCGGTAATTAGTTGAAGTCCCAGTGGAAAAAGTTGAGGATATTTCTTCATGAGGTTTATAGAGTCTGTGTAACAGGCATCACCCATGGAAACAATGTGTTTGAGAGCATTCTCAAACCTGCGCAGCCTAAGGTCTATGGTATACCGCATGAATGGAGTGGGCATACATTCCAATTCTTGAAGAAAAGGAAGAAATTCCTTCGGATCCTGCTCGGAATTTAATGCCACAATAGCAGCAAGGTTCAAATCATAATGCCCCAAAGCAGCTTCATAAACAGCCTCAGCATCTGAGAGCCACAAGAGATGCTTCATAGCTTCTTCAGCAGAAGGGTAAGACATTCTCCTGGGATCACCAGAACTTAATAATTCAGTTTCACGGATAGCTTTTATCCTCTCCAAAGCTTCTTCAAGAGCCGGGGGATCACTACGAGCAAGAGTAGTCAAGATGCAAAGTTCCCTGGCAGGACTTTCTGGTACCTGCTCCTCAAGAGCCTTTCTGATGGCCAGTAGAACTGAGGATACCTTGTTAGCATCGGAACCCTTGAATTCTTTGCCTTGCAAATCTTTAACCTCCTTATGGCAGGGTATGGAGAGAAATTCAAATTTTTTATATAGAGTTTCAGTTATATTTTCATTCTTTATTGCACAAACAAACTCAGTTATGTAGCCCAAATTGTTAACCTGCCTAACAAACTCCGGAGCTGATTGGAGGAATGCTTGCCAACCACAATAATCAACAATAACATTAAAGTCAATCCTATGCCGCCTCACCATTAAGAGCGCATCTTTGAAACGCCCTTGGATCAAAGCATTGGCAATTGATGCCAAGACCAATTTTCTTGGGTAAATACATTCTAGGTTTCCCCTATTTGTTTGTAATATGACCGTAGCTTCATCCCCATGGAGAACACCAATAACTTTCGCACCTCTTTCCCAAATATTTATAAAGCTTATGTTTTCTTCTTCTTTTCTTCTATTACTGATGTGGATGAAGTTCTCGTACTTCGACTCTAATTCTCCATGCAATATATCACTAATGTCAACAATATAGAGCAAATCTTGTTTAGTTGCAAGAATCAAATGCGACATCACTTGGTCAGCTGACTTTGAGTAAAATGAGAAACTGCTGCAGTTGTTGCATAATATTTTTCCACTGACATGCAGCCTACCAACATCATCAAGTCCAAAAAGCAAAGGCTTTGATTGCCCAATGCTATCAACTGAAACAATACTCATCCAAGGGCAAGATGATGGAAAACTTACATCATCATGTGCCAAAGAACCTCTGGTCATGCCCACCTTTGACACGTACTCACTGTTTTTTCCAGAATCAAACTGAAGAAAGGCAGAAGATTTTTTAGCACAATTAGGAGCAATGTCGATTACCAGCCCTTCCAGAGAAATCCGATTGGAAATATTTGCATGCCAGCCTGAACAAGTTAATAAACCTGGGGCATGATCCTCAGAACATACAAGCTCAACCTCCTGAGCATAAAAACCAAGAAGCCCACCCTCATTTGATGAGGATGGCGGAAAGTAATTGCTATGACTGTACCCATGATGAGAAACAGAAAGAAGTATATGCGAGTCCAACCATGTTAGATGTACAAATGATCCAAATGCTGTTTCAGCAATACAAGCATCGACACAAGATTCTGTGCCTTCCAATTCCTCCCACATATCAGGTGCAGGAAGGTCCACGACACACAAACGACCATCTGATAAAGATGCAGCCAAACAATTCTTAGCACTTTTGGTATAGAAAGCCATCTCGCGGACAGCAGTTGGAAATTTCAGGCTAAATAAGTACATAGGAGACGGCATTAATGATAAAGAAAGGGGGGTAACAAGAATCCTGGAGCCATCAATTACTAAGGCAGTTGAGTTCTCCATAACAGCTGTAGTCCAGATGAAGTTGTAAATTGTAATTTGCCCATCAAGTGTCCAACATATCAACTGCTGTGACTTTGTTGGATGCCACATGAACCTCACACCATCCTGCCTCATGTATCTAATTTCATATTTCAAGTACCAATGGTTGTTGCTGAAAAACCAGATCTTAATAGAGTCATAATTTTCACATTTGACAACAGCCACAAGAAGATCTGAACTACAATTCCACTTCAAGAGTTCTACTGTTGTATCTTTCTGTTCATTTATATCAAAGGAGCTCCTTCCTAACCCATTCCTCTCATAAAAGACTATTGAGGGACACTTGTTATCCAGTTTTCTGTCATAAATAGCAGCAATTTTTGCTCCACTAGGCATCCATTCCAAAACTGTCCCCATAAATACCTTTGATTCTGAAGAAACTTGCAACATTCCAGAGTCTCGTTCCCAAACCTTAATCTGCTTATGCGAAGAAGTAGAATTGCTGAACTCACTTAGAGTGGCAAAGTATTTGCCATCACCACACCAAGAAATGGGATTCTCAAATGAATATGAGGAAGAAAAATCTGGTTCACCTGAAAGAAAACCAAAGTTCAATAAAGTTTAAAATAAATAAAAAATAAAATAAAAATCCAAATGCTGTCAAGAAAAGATGCTAAACCGTCATATCCAATACATGATAAGGAGACATTAGAGGCAGATGTGAGCTAGGTAGACATACAAACAAACTTATTATGATCTTTCCTTAAATGGCAACCCTGGAAAGAAATTTACCGAAACAAATTTCCTTGTTAGGACCCAATTGGGCCCCAAATTCTTACATTCATCAGCCAGATGGTATATTTGAGAAAAACAATAACGTCAACATGTGCCAAAAGTTATATGCAAAAGAATCGGAGAATAATGGAAATAGGTCCTTACGTACGTCAGAACCTTCAGGAAGATCCCCCAGTGGATTTTCATACAATACATCCCAATCATGAGTCATCACTAATATCTGCCCAAAACCAGTTGTTACAGCAAGCAAATCTCCATCTGGACTAGGTGAGATGCAACTGACGCCACCCTCAACTTTACCAACAATTTCTGTTGCATTATCATCCACACTATGCAGCAGTAGAAGCCCACTAGAAGTTCCAACTATCAATGCTTCTTTCTCCATGAGGTAATCAAAAGCGGTAATGAAGTCCCTAGGCTCCAAATCAATATGATCAACTTTTGCAGATATCAAGGTCTTGGTTGATGCTCTCTCATTCTGGTACAAGCAGTCTCATTATCAATAGGTAGAAAAAATTTGCATATGGTAGACAATGCCTGGCATGTAAAATAGTCCTAGTTTTTTAAGCATATCTAAAAATTCAACAGATATTGTTTATCCCATGTTCAACCACATTCTTTCATTTTATTTTTCTCCTCTTTTTCATTTATCACAATTGTTCCTGGTTTCATTAACCAACTCACATTAATTGGTAGAATGAAAGTGGTGGGAGAGAAGGTAAAACAAAAGGGGTAATCAGGAGACAATTTCCCCCCATTTGATAGGAAAGGAAAAACAATTTTGAGGTGAAAGAATTATCTACATTTTACCATTATTGAACAAAAAATAAATAACAGATACAGGGAAAAAAAATACAAAACATCAAAAGATAAAGTTATAATGCTCAAATTAACATAAAGACAAATGGTTTGTCTTGCTAACATTACAAAGTGAAAGCCTTTGCTTTTCTCTCCACTCTCCATTCTATTCTACTAAATAAGTTAAAAATTCTATCCATGCAACCTCCATAAACTGATTCTTCAAAAAGCACTCAAGTGATTAATTTTTCCATCTTGTAAAAATACACCTGCCTTTTCGATAAACACTATAAAGCACATCCACAAGTGTTTCGAGCTCTTTTAAGATAAGTTGCAAATTGTTACTTAATAATAATAATAATAGTAGTAGTAGTAGTAGTAAACTAATGTTCCTAAATTCGCGCTTCGAATTTTTAATCAATTTCTTTCCAGCAGTAAGCTCGATATCAAAACACACAAAGACATAAAATGCATTTTATAAACGAGGAGAGAGCTTACTCGAAAAGAAGAAAGGTGAGTGGTGTAAATACTATTGGCAGAAGAAGCGAAGAACAAGCGGTTTCGCTCGATATCGAAAGCTGAGAACAGCAGAGTTTCTTCCTTTGATTGTAGCTCCAGATTCACAGTAACTTCTGAAGACAGTTTAAGATTATTCATCTTCAATTTATTAATAATAACAAATCAGGAACAGTCAGGGTTTTGAGTGTTTAGGCCTTTCAAGGTGGCTTCGACGTTTGAAAGTAGAAGGAAGAGTTCGAATAACTAACCTAGCTTGTATTTTTTTTTTAAAAAGAACCTAGCTTGTATTTTAAAACGACAGTAAACGGGGACGGTGAATTTTGCTAGTGGCTTATTATTATTTTGCCCCGTATATTTTCTCTAAATCCCTTTTGTCCCTGCGGTTTGGCTGTGATGCTACTTACTCCAATCTCGTGTTCATCGAGATATCGCCTTAATAACTATTGGGTGCCGCCTTTAAAATTCCAATTGTGCTGCGACCAATTATTCGTTTTTGTTTGGAGTATTATTTACTTTTTCTTTTTTTAATATTTTATATTATTTAAATTTTTTTTATTGTTGTATTATTTATTAATTTTTATTATCTTTTTATTAATCTGTCTTCACACTATTATTTTTTTAATAAATTATTAATATAATTTTTTCTAAAAATAATATTAAAATAATAAAAATCATAACATATTTATGTTGATGAATATTTTAATTATTTTATTTTTATTTTTATTTTTTGTTTTATATTTTATATTTTCATTATT
This sequence comes from Ailanthus altissimus, assembly GCA_946807835.1. NCBI lineage: Eukaryota > Viridiplantae > Streptophyta > Magnoliopsida > Sapindales > Simaroubaceae > Ailanthus > Ailanthus altissimus. Next base: position 16,650,441 of record OX327684.1, read on the forward strand.
ATTTAATATTTTTTCATGCATTAATATTTATTCATGCATTAATATTTAATGCTCATTAGAAAGAATAAATACATTATAGGTTTTTTTTAAAAAAAATTACTAAAAAATAATAAAACTATAATAAATTTATTCTTTCTCAAAAATATTAAAAAGTAATGCATTTTAAAAAATTAATTAATAAATAAAATTTAAAATATAAGACAAAAAAATAAAAAAAAAACTAAAATATTCATCGTTCCATCGTAATATAAATATATTATAGTTTTTATTAATTTTATTATTTTAATATTACTTTTTTAAAAAATTACATTAATAATTTATAAAAAAATAGTAGTGTAAAGGTAGATTAGTAAAAAAATAATAAGAATTAGTGAAAAAATAGTAGTGTAAGGGTAGATTAGTAAGAAAATAATAAGAATTAGTGAGTAATATAATAATAAATTTTTAAATAATATAAAACATAAAAAAAAAAACTAATTGATAATGCTCAAAATAAAAGAAGGATCATATATAATTTCTCAATAAATAATATAAAACATCAAAAAATAAATAAGTAATGCTCTAATATATAATTTCCCATTTGAATTCAAACAGTGAGCAAAGCAGTTTATATTAGTGGCGAATTCCCAAGGCATGGTTGCTTGAATCAAACAAGTTTTAATATTATATTATTTTATTTATTTATTTTTTAGAAAAAGACTAATAGTTTGTTAATTCACATAAATTTTGTGGTGACCGATGGGATCACGTACAACTAGCCTGATAGCGTTATTGTTACGAGGTCAAATAATCGAGTGAGAGTGGCAAGTTTATGGAATCACACACACTGTTACCGAGATGGCAGACGCTTTATAACGATACTAAGTTATCAGTCTATTCAGGGCTCTCTTCCCTTTTTTTTCTCTGTGCTTGTAACAGAAAGAAGAAGTGAGAGAAGTTCGTAGTCTTAATGGCTTATGTGTAATCAATAACTAGTAAAGTACAAAGAATAAGTTAATGTGGTTTGGGCCGGTAGGTGGTGGAATAAATGGATACTGAGAAGCTTATCAAGTTGTGTGGTGCTTTGAAAATATCTGAGGAAGAAAAAGAAATTGTAGAGGTAACAGATGAGGACAAAGCAAGAGGGGAAGAAATGAATGCAGGGAGTTTGCTGTGTAAAGTGATGTCAAATAGAGCGACAAATAGAGAAGCTTTCAAATCTACTACGTCTCAGATTTGGAAACCGGTGGAACAAATGTGTATTGAGAGTCTTGGAAACAATAAGTTTCTATGTCTTTTTCAATCGATAGAAGATAAAAGGAATGTTGTGGCAGGTGAGCCATGGCATTTTGATGGGGCGCTAATAATTCTATCGGAAGTGGAAGGAATGAGGGAAATTCGGAAAATTCCGTTTCAATTTGCATCCTTCTAAGTACAACTATATAATGTGCCTGTGATTTGTATGAATTAAGAAATGATACGCAGAATAGGCTATAAAATAGGCGTGGTTGAAGAAGTAGAAATGGATGCAAATGAGAACTGTATAGGAAAATTTGCAAGAATAAGATGATGAAGATTTGACATCTCCAAGCCGCTGAGAAGATGCGTAAAAGCAGGATTAAGGGGAATAGAGGAAGAGGTCACAATGCCGATTATGCATGAAAGACTCTCGGATTTTTGTTATTTCTGTAGAAGACTAGGACATGCCTTTAGAGAATGTGTTGACTTTATAGTAAAAAGAAAGAAAGTTAAGGGAATTTGGAGGGAGACAGGATAAGAGGAATAAGAGAGGAAGATATGGCTTATGGACCATGGTTGAGAACTGGCAATATGGGGGAAAATATGAGGCTTTTAATAGGGGGAAGGAGAAAATATTATTAGAGAAAGAAAAGCCAAACATCAGCAGTTTATAGCTTAAACAGGGATATTCATATGGTTCCCCATTCTCAAAAGTTGCAGAGAGAGAACAACAAGAAGTTAAGGAAGCTGCTGACGAGCTAAAACAAGTGGGTGGGAGGTGTGTGGATCCAACCCGAGATAAAATCCCAAACCCAGATGGTGGAAAATGGAAAGGGCCAAATCAAAATCCATTGTGTTTTACGGGAAACCCAGAAGGCATTAATGTAGATAATGATAGCTCACTGATGGATTTAGACTTTTGGAGGGAAGGTCGGTCAAACAAAGGGAAGTTGCAGAAAGCAATTAAAGAGCTAAAAAGGATAGCTATGATTGTAGGTCTAGAGGTAAGGAATTGGGTGGGGACAATGGAAAATTGGAGGTAAATATTGAATTTAGGCGGGAAGGAGGGGAAATAGAAGAAGCATTGTTGGATACAGACAATTAATGCAAGTAAAAGCCCAAATTGTGAATGAAAGGAAAATAAAAGAAGCGAAGTGTTGTAATGAAAGGAAGAGATGGAAACAGAAGGCTCGAAGACAAAATTTAGAAGGAAAGGAAAGGCCTATTATGAATTTGGAAAAAAGAAAGGAAAGAATTTGACGTAGAGGAAAGCCCGGAAGTTAAAAAGGGATGATGTATGAACTCTCAACGGCTAGGTGAGATACCAGTAGGGGAAGGTAGCAATGGGACAGTACTCCAAAATAATGCAGTGTTATCGGTGGTGGCTAAGTTTCAGCCCCGTCGACAACAATAAAGCTGTTAAGCTAGAATGTTCGAAGTTTGGAAAATCCTCAAACATTTCGAACCTTTAGTAAAATCATCTAAGAATATAAACCTGAAATTATATTCTTGTGTGAAACAAAAATAAAGGAGAGGCAGATGAGGGAGTTGAGTTATAAACTTAATTTTGAGAATTGTTTAGCTATCAATAGAATTGATTTATTAGGAATGATTGCACTGATGTGAAGAAACAGAATTGATCTGCAGATAAAGTCTTATAATAGAAGCTATGTTGGTTCAATTATTTCGAAAATGGGTTCAATTTGGAGATTCACTGATGTATATAGTATGCTCAAAGTCAATCAAAAACACCATACTTGGGAGCTTTTTAGAAGGCTAGCAAATCTAAGCAATGCACCATGGATTTTGGAGTGGATTTCAATGAAGTCCTCACTCAGAAGAGAAAGTGAGAGGAAATCCGAAAGAACTTAGGGCTATGGAAGATTTTAGAGATTCAATAGAATGGTGTAAATTAAAAGATATGTGGTGGAAATGATTCCCTTATACATGGTCGAATAAGAGGTATGAGCCTTATTTGATTGAAGAGAGATTAGACAAATTTTTATGTGATGAGAAGTGGAGTAATTTGTTCCCTCGATATTAGGTTGAGCACATTGTAGCAACAGGCTCAAACCATAAGCCTATAATGGTCGAGGCTTGGAGGAATTCTATAGGAGGGGTTAGAAAAAGAGCACAAAGGTCCAGATTTCACTTTGAGGAATTTTAGAATGGCTATGAAAGATGTAAGGATATAGTTAAGGAGAATTGGCAAAACTTGGAGGGTGAAGTAAGTGACCCAATTCACTGTTTGACAATTGTGTTAGACAGACAAGGCTTGCTCTAAAGGATTGGAGTAGCAGGGAGTTATGAGGCAGATAAAGGAAATTTAAGTGGTTATCACAGGAGTTGGAATAATGCCTAATCTCAAACCAAAAGAATGATGACCAGAATAGGGTTAGAGAGTTGGAGAATCAGATGGACGAAATCTTGCAAGAGGAGGAAATCTATTGGAAACAAAGGTTTCGGGTATCATAGCTCAAAGAGGGAGACAGAAATACAAAGTTTTTTCATGCTAAGGCTAGTAATAGAAGAAGACAAAATGAGCTAAAAGGCTTGCTAGAAAACGATGGCAATTGGAGAGAATCAGCAGAATAAATGGAGCAAACTTTATGCAAATATTTTAGAACCCTATTTATCACCACAAATCTATCAAGAAATCAGGAAGAGGATGCTGTCACAGGTATTGAATCTAGAATTTCTAAAGCAACTAATGATCTGTTATGCAGCTTTTCACAAAAGAGAAAGTTGTTACTACTGTATGGCAAACAAATCTATCAAAAGCCCCTGGTCCTGATGGAATGCCTGCTAACTTTTACCATAAACACTGGGATAATGTGGGAGAAATCACAACCCAAACATGTCTTCAAGTGCTTAATAACAAAGGTTATATCACCCCTTTAAACCAGACACTAATTATGCTAATTCCTAAGATAAAAAAAATCCCTCAAACACCATGTGAGTTTAGACCAATTAGCCTCTGCAATGTTATCTATCGATTCATTGCTAAGGCTATTACAAATAGACTAAAAAAAATGCTTGTGTGAGGTTATTTCCCCAAATCAGAGTGCATTCATCCCTGAGAGGTTAATTAGTGATAATATAGTTGTGGGTTATAAATGTCTTCATAAGATTAGGAATAATAGAAGAGGAAAATGTGGCTATGCAGCTCTTAAATTAGATATAAGTAAGCTTATGATAGAATGGAATGACATTTTTTAGAAAATGTATGGAATAAATGGGATTTGCACAATCTTGGATTGAGCTCATAACCAGATGTATTACTATTGCATCTTTCTTTGTGAAAATAAATGGCGAGTTCATAGGGTATTTTGGGGCAGAGAGAGGATTAAGACAAGGGTATCCCTTGTCCCCTATCTATTCATTATTGGGGCTAAAGCACTGTCAGGGCTATTAAGAAAGCATGAACTAGGGAACCAACTTACGGGGGTTAAATTCAATGCTTTTTTTTAATCTATAACTCGTATATTATTTGTTGACGATAGCTTAGTGTTTATGAAAGCAACTGAAAAGGATTGCAGATCTTTGAAAGAAGTTTTTGATTGCTATAATGGTGCCGTAAGTCAAGTGTTTAATCTGGACAAATCATCAATTCTGTTTAGCCCAAATGTTAACAGGAACCAAGCTGCATCCATCTTTAACATTCTGAATTTCCAAGAAGTCTTCATCAATGAAAGGTATCTAGGGTTTCCTTCAATGATAGGTAGGAATAAGAATGGGGCTTTAAGTGATATAAAGCTCAAAATCTGTAATAAAGTATGTAGTTGGAATGAGAAGCTTTTTTCAAATGGTGAAAAATAGATTTTGATCAAGGTAATAGGGCAAGCAGTGCTTACATATGCTATGTCTGTGTTTAAATTTCCTGAAGGATTATGCAGTGAGATCTAGTAGGTCTTGGGTAGATTTTGGTGGGGTTCTTTAGCTGAGGAACAGAGAAAAATACACTGGCAGTGTAGAATAAGCTTAGTCAGAGTAAGGGGATGGGTGGTTTGGGTTTTAGGAATTTTAGATGCTTTAACTAGGCACTCTTAGCGAAACAGGGGTGGAGAATTTTGCAGGATGCTGATTCTTTAGTGGAAAATATTTTGAAGGCCATGTACTATTTAAAAAGAAATTTCATGGAGGCTAAAATTGGCTATAACCCATCCTATGTGTGGAGAAGTATTTTATGGGGTAGGGAGTTGCTAAATAAAGGAATGAGATGGTTAATTGGTAGTGGCAGCAGGGTAGAGATCTATAACAACAATTAGTTGCCAAGGGAATCTACAATGAAATAAATTTCTCCACAGATGCTGTCCAACACCTCTAAGGTTAAGTGCTTGATCAATGAGGAGAATAAGTGGGATAAAAACCTGCTTGAGCAAGTATTCAAAAATTAGGATGTGTAAACTATTCTTAAAATCCTTCTGCCATTAGTTAAAACCGAGGTACCCTTTATTGGAACTATGACAAAAGAGGTATATATACTGTGAGGAGTGGATACTTTGTGGCTCTTAGGGCTAGCAACTACTTAAATCTAGGACCATCACAAAGCAATGAAAAGCAACGGAAACAAATTTGTGCAATGGATATCCCTCAAAAAGTTAAGAGTATTCCTTTAGAGAGATATGTATGATCTGCTTTCAACTGCTGTTGGTCTAACTACTAGGAAGATAATTGATAGCCCTTTATGCAAAAGATGTTTCAAGGCCTCTGAATCTTGCTTTTATGCTTTAGTTTAGGGTAAAGACAATAAATCAATATGGGAAAACACTCAATTTGCCAAAATGATTAGGGCATGCTGTTATATGGATCTATGGTGTTTTCTTCAATATGTTAAAGCTATTTCTACTGTGTAGGAATTGAATAGTATTGCTATGATTCTATGGTCTAATTGGCATGCAAGAAATAGCTTTTTACTGAAAGGAGCTAGAGTAAACCTGCAAATCTCTATAGCTAATGCCGAGGCTTATCTGAGTTCTTATTATAATGTGACCAAGGCTCCTCCATTTCTAGGGGGCAACCAAAATATCAGATTTGATGAACTCTGTGATGGTTGCTTCAGTATCAATATTGATGCTGCCATTGACAGATTGACTAAAAAGGCTAGAATGGGAGTTGTAAAGCAAGTAATGGTGCTACAATGGTAATGGCTACGAATGTAAATAGATTTTGGGAGGATGTCAAATTTTTCAAAGCTAAAGCTATTCTATTTGGTCTCTAAGTTGCTGCATAGCTAAGTATGACCCCACTTTGAATAGCTTCGGATGCAAAAAAAAACGTGGTTAATCTTATAAAGGGTTCTCAAAAGTCCTTAAAAGAGAATCGTTGGATAATTGAAGAGATTGCAAGACTTTTGCAATCAAATGTCAATAATTGTATCTATTATGTGTCTAGATCTTGTAATGTGTATGCTCACAGGCTTGTAAAGCTAGCTCTCTAGAATTCTTGTAAAATGATTTGGCTAGACCATTTGGTGCAGTAATTTAAACAATACTTTAGAAAAAAGGTTATAGGTTATTAGTCTATTTTAAAAAAAAGTTATTGATCTAATGACTATAAAACCTATGTCAGACACAAGCTATGGTGCATCGTGGGACGCGCATTGTGGCATGTGCCTTGTGGCACGCACCCCACATGACAATTTTAAAATTTTTTATTTTTTAATTACATTTTATAATTTAAAAATATATTAAAATTGTGAGTAAATTTATTTATTTATTAATAATTATTTAATTTAATGTGTTTAATTTTATAATTTTATAATTTTAAATTATTTTATCATTATTATATTTTTTAGTTGTAATTATTTTTAAATATTTGTAATTATTTGAATTATGTAATAGTTGGTTATATGTTAATAATATTTTTTTTCTAATACTATATGGTAATAATTTTTTAATTTAATTTTTTTTTTCAGAAATGAGAATGTCTCAAATAACTGCATAATTATCGAAAATAAATTTTACTGATCGATGCGTATATGCTTATTCGAAGTTATGGGTTTTGTAAAATATAAAAGATAAATTAATTTCAAGCCAAGTCGAAATATTTAGAACCACGTGTTTTGATTATTTTTTAGATGTATTGGATATTCAATTCTCACGTATTTTAATACATGAGATTTTATTAAGACGCGTACATATCAAAAATTTATTTGAAGAATTATGATTCTATATAGGCAAAAGATGTATTAGATTCAACCATTTAAAATTTTATTTGATTACTGGTTTAAGGATGAGAGATTATCCGTAGTAAGTGGGTTAGGTGATAGACTATGTCACAAATACTTTTCGGGTAGAAGTGAGTTAACCTACAAGAATTTGAATTTGTGGTTCCAGAGCGTTACATTTGACGATGATATAGATGCAGTAAAAATGTATCTATTTTATGTATTTCATAAATTATTAATGTCACTTGATCGAAATAGAACCGTATAATATTTTGTGCTTCGCCTCATAAATAATATTGATGAGTTTAATGCCTATATTTGGGGCAAGATTGCATAGACTGTACTCTACAATAACTTATGCACAGCTCCAATTAAAAAGTTAGTGAATGTTAAAAAAACGTGGCGACAAACTTGTGCATTCTATTGAAAAAATAGGGAGGGAGTTTTAAGTTGGATAAAGTTGAGATTTTGGACACCCAATTCACCGATAATGTTTAGCCTAACTATAAATTCCAACCCCCACCAACGATTGAATCAATGGTATAATAATTTAATTTTTTTTCCTTGAATTTTAATTACTTACGTTATTTATAAGTATTAGATTGTAAAAATTGATTATAATTGCTTATGTATAGTTTGAGCCTGACGCGTCATCATCGCAGTATCATGTCCTGAAAAATAGGATAGATGATCTCTAAATAAGGCTATTTACTAAGATTGATATTGTAAACTCAGAGCTTTCTGCCAAGATTGATCGTGTTGGCTCAGAGGTAACAAGTTGGGTGGCTAAAGTCGAAAAAGATATCTTGCATCAAATATTTCTCTTGATGCAATAGTTTAAGCCAGCTAATATCTCTGACGATGCAGGGTAGAGTATGGTACGCTTTGAACTTAAATTTTATTGGGTACAAAGTTTAACAAGTCAATACGTTAACTAGTGTTGTTTGATTTTGTAGGATACTGAATTCATGGTTATTGACTTTTAGGCCTACGCTCCTACTAACGAGTCTCAGCATCAACCCATGGTAATGAATATACAGCATGTAGTTGATAGCCTTGCCATTGTAAAAATTATACCCGCTCTATTGGGTCAAAACATGAGCAAGTATGGGCGCCTTCGCAGAAAGGCAGCAATCCAAGTTAGTTCATATACCAATCCGTTGAAAAAGCATGTGAAAAAGAAACTTATGAAATTGCAAGTAGCACCTACAATTGATGTAAACGAGCAATTGATTCCTATTGATTATGCTAAATTTACTAAGATTCTAGATTGGATAAAAAAAATGACCCAACGCAACGGGTTCGTTTGGACGAACTTGATCCTAACTGTACATGGTTTAATGACCTATTGCAACACTGGCTTGACGATTCGATGATGACTTTTATTTGTATATTTTTTTGTGAGTTGTCTAACAGTATCAAAACTTATACATATTCTTTGTTTTGCAGCATTAGTACTTAAAGGTTTTGCGCTTTCACCAAAGGAGTTTTCTGACACGTACTCATAGGATTGCACAACTACAAATGCATATTTTTATGTGAGCTATTTTTTACCCGCCTGATGAGCACATAAAAATGTATATTTGTTAAGAGATTCAATCACCATTTAATGTCACTAATTTTAGTATTTTCTGTATTTTTAGCTTGAAATAAAGTGTTCTTTTTAAATTGTGATTAATGAATGTTATTTGGACAGGTTTAAGTAAAATGGACATAACTCTCAATGTAGAAATCAAAATAAAGAAATTCTTGAACCTGGTGTAACATGACTCAATTTTACACAAATTTGAAGAATAGCAGAAAAGTCAAATATAACATGTTATTGGTCAAAAAGTGAGATACAACAGAATCGGGCTACAACTCCTGTCCAGCTTGACCCAACTCACGTATTTGGACCGTATCTCACAAAATACGTACTCAATTGATATAATTCTTAAAGATGTGAAATGATGACTTAACTATCAACAACTCGTATGTTGATGGTAAAGTCCTAATCAACCGTTATCATGGACCAAATCGCATTGCAAGTGGGTAAAATGGTTGTTGGCTAAATTCTAATATATCTTTGAAATTTTGCTCATATCTCATTGGATACTCATCCAATTTGCATGAAATTAGCGCCTATGGAAAGAAGAGACAAAATTATACAACTTTCATGTCGGCTATAGAAGCTAAATCGATCAATTACATTATCAAAAATATGCTGCAAATAGATAAATGAGTTATTGGCTTAAAATTATTGAAGATTGATGTCATCCATGACATATGTCCATTCATTGCCTATATAAGGGGACTCTTAGGATGTTTTTAAAATTAGATAATTCTCTCTTCTTTTTTTCTCATTAACATGTATTGTAATTTAGGCTAGAGTTCTTGACAAGATTAAGAGATGAACTTTTATGTGTAATAAATCTACTTCTATGCTTTGATTCGTTGCAAAGAGCTACAAATGTTTATAAGTTTGGTTTTGATTAAACTCTTATCTATTCTATTTTCTATAATCCAGAGATTATAATTCTTATGTCTCATATAAGTTCAGTTATGCTTTTCTTATGTGATTCTTGGTGAACTATAATTGTTACTGGTTACATTGTTTTATATGTTAATCTTTTACTGCAGTATTGTCAAATTGATATATTGTCGATCTTGGATAACATATAAGGGCAATAAATGTTTGATATTCAAGTTGATCTTTTACTGCAATATTGTCAAAGTGATATATTGTCGATCTTAGATAACTTGTATAAATAAACATGATGTGTATTAATGCTTGCAAAGAGTTTAATTACATCAAATACATGTGTTATCAAATGTGCTATATTTTACCTATCTTCCGATTGATTGTTTGAATGTGAAACTTTCAATTGAGTTATAAGCATTGAATCAAAGTGTAGAGTAGATTTATAAAGCATAATTGTGATTCTCAAAGTCTTGCTTAAATCATCATAAGATATTTTCTTCAATTCATAGACAATTTCATCTCATCAATTAATTTTATCATTTGCTACCTCTTTAATATTTTACTTCACTAACCTATTTTGCCAAGAGCTTTCTCGTGGGATCGACACCTCAATCTATACTGCAATAGCCACGTTATATTTTGAGCGTAAACACCGTCTATTGTGCATATAACATTATTATACCATTGTATATATTAACTATTAAAGAGTTTAACGTCATACATATTTATCTTTAAGAGTACATTCGATAAATATGGCGAACGTCCTTCACCGTCAATCTTCTAAATAACGACCAATGGCTCGAACTGTTGTTGGCTTATGCATTCAGAACAAAATCGAGTTACTTAGTGCTAAACCATGGGCATTGGTCAATATAGTACTTTAAGAACAGTTAACTTTTTATTGTGTATATAACAACATTAAGATCAAAATAATATAACAATAGTTTTTGTAGGTATATATCCATTTGAATATCAATCAAGAACATTAGTTTGTAGCAGAACTTGACCTTATTCGGATGACAATTGTTCTTTATGATTCCAACATGAATGGCCACTCCGACGAGACCATCATGAATATTTTGGAGCTTTTGCATGTTGCAATGCTTTTATACTTTCAAAAATATAGATTTTATAGTTTGAAAGGCATATAAGGCCCAAATTTATTCCCTTGGCCAGTGATTTATTTGTGGGAGAATATGCTGCAATAAGAGGTTGGGAGCGGAGACTGTGACACCTTCGTTTATATGTATATTGAGTATTTTATGTTAGGTCAGCCATTTGATTTCTTCCCTCAAATTGGTACTTTTATAAATAAAAGATGGTCGTTGATTTGTGGACCGCTACAGGATTTACTTCATAGATGTTTAATACTATATATTTTATATGTGCATTTATGTCATATTATTTGTTTTAAGCTTAGTGTGTTGGGTGGATGTGTGAGAAGATGATATATAATTGGATAGAAATGTATTTTTTTTAATATGGCAGGTTTGGGAACGACCCTATAATAAGAGAGATTCTGCCGAAATTTCGTTAAAATATCAAACATCTCACACCTATAACTTTTAATTTTGTCACCTATACAGATATTTTTATATCTTACCCACAACTAAAAATTGTCAACATCAATACTAAGGATAAGTGTATCATCTTATTGAATAATTAAGTATGTAATAAAAAGTATAAGTGCATTACGAAATAAGTGCACAGAAGTTACGAAACTTGACACTCATACATAATTAAATCTCAGGATCCAGCTTGTTTCTATATTTTTTAGATTCGTTTGAAATATAAAAAAAATAAATATTAGCCTTATATTATGGTGAAATTAAATATCAACAATGTAGTTTTATAAGCAAACATACATCATAACCAAGATTAACGCCAACATCTCCATATATTTAACTATTATAATATGTGTAGCCTAGTTGTTCGTTGAATATCGAAAGAGAATAATGATAATCCTTCAGGGGAGTTGGAACATACACAAGGGTTGTCAATGCAAATTGATTAACATAACCTTGTCTTTGTTGTGTGATATGGTGTGTGATGTGTATAATTTCAAAAATTAAATACGCAACGGAAGTATTCATACATATTAAACAATATGTAACATATTCAAGCATGTTTGATCATTCAAGTATATATATATATATATCTCATATATATATTTCATGCATGATATAAAATGAATAACAAATAAATAACCTACTCGGATATGAAGGTAGCTTTACAAATCTTCAAGAACTCCAAGCTTCAATTTGTTGAGCTCACCTTGAAGTGTTCCCTTGCACAATTCTAGTTCACAACTAAATCCGGTGGGATTGTGAAGCTAGAATGGCAGCCTTGAATTTCCAGCAAATGATTGTTTTAACACTTAAAACAATTTGTTTTATGATTACTACCAAGAGATGAGAAGAATTTGGTGTTTTCTATAGTTCTTTACAACTCTATATGTTGTAGCTTGGTAAGCCTTTGCATTTTCTCTCAACACTTTGAGAAAAACACTTAGGAAAAGCTCTCAATTCTCTCTCTTTTCTCCTAGAACGAATTTCACTCTATCTTGCACACATTGAACTCTTTCAATTCTTTCTTAAGTGCAAAGAATGATTTCTCTTAGTGCTCCACCACCACTTAACCATGTTTGCCATTACAAACATTAATCTATCATATTTTTCACTCACCAATTTGATTCAACCAATTGAATCAATTTCTAGAGAGTAAATGACATTTAATCAATGTTAAGTGGTTTTACCACTTCCTTAGTGCATCATTTAAGAATTACAAAGTGGTAAACTTTCCTTATTATTAATAACAAGTGCATTCTCCATTAGTAAATGGTGTTTGCCACTTATTCCAATTAATAATAATAATTTGATTAATATATAAAATATTAATAATTCAAAACTATTTTGATTATTTACATTTACCATATATGTATTTACCAAGTAAGGTAAATAGGTAAATACTGTTGGGAGTTGTTCATTCATGGGTGTTTGCATGTGGGTTTTGTGTTTAATCACAATTTATACATATCTCATACATATAATGAAGTAGCGGAAGCTTAAAACATTGCAGTAAACACAATCATAATATATTAATCAGAAACGAAATTGAGAAATAACCCTTGAAGCCTTTGGTTGGAGATTTTTGAAGTCCACCAAAATGTAGTCTTTGATCAATTCTAGTAATCAACAATGGTGGGTTTGATTATCTAGAATGACAGCTTTTGATCCAGCACTTGTTTAACTACTTAAACTTGTGTTCTTGATTTTTTCTTTTGATTAACACTTAATCAATTAATCAAAAACCTATTTTGCTAAATTAGTTTTAAGCCTTAAAAGAAAATCATGAATTCAACTCTTGAATCCATTAATTAGAAGACAATTTCTCTTTTCTCTCTTTGTAAAATGGCTTATCTAATTTTGCAAAATCAAATTAACAAAAACCTTATGAATTTAATTTACATTTGTTTTATTTATACAAATGAATTTAATTTCATTTCATAACACTTAATTTCACTTAATTTCAATTTGAATTTAATCTAACCTAATCATAGTTAACTCTTAACTTTAGTTAGGTTAAATTAACATTTAAATATTCTAACTATAGTTAACATTTAACTCTAGTTCATTAAAAGAATATTTAAATATTTTAACCATAGTTAACTAACTTAACCATGGTTAGGTTAACTTTTACTTAACCATTAAGTATAGTTAATCTAACTTAACTAAATGGTTAACTCTTAACCTTAGTTAAACTTTAATTATTTATTCAACAATTAAATAAATAAATATTTATTTGAATTATTTAACAATTAAATAATTATCAAGTGAAATTACAATTATGTCCTTACTCGGTTACCAAGTTAACCTAAAGTGGGTCCCACCATCTGACCATATACTTTAGTTAACGTAACCTTAGTAAATTGCTCGATTTTACTGTATTGAACTATTCAATACGGTACGCTGCCCAAGTGCTCAAAGAGTACATTTCATATTGGGACTCCCTAGGTTCACGCCCGATTCGTCAAATGAAACTATTTCATAAGTCCGTGAACTATGCCCCACGCACACGTTACGGATATTACAAATTAGCGCGTCAGATCATACATGTTGAGGTTACTCCATATTCGTATAATCCTTCCGTCATTATATCCAGGATGAACGGGATATAGATCATTACCGTCAAATCCCGATAATTTCATCCATTACTTTATTATCTTCAGATTCGTATCTTTATGAACAATTTACGCAAACATTTTTGCTATAATGTTCGAACCTGTAGGAAACTCCTTTCCCAGGTGGATTGCTTACGGCCATAAGACTTTACAAGATACAATCTCGAAGTTCGGATATACTACCCATCTATGTGAGCTGACGGATCCCATATCTACGCACACCGAACTCCATGAGCATCGGACCATACCCAGCGACACGTAGCGGTCAGACCATGAAAGGTCTCTGACATACGTGGAACCAAAGTATGATGGATCCCCCACAAGTTCACCGTGGCGCTCAGGTCGAAGGACCACGAATACTACTCAACTCGAGAGGAACTTCCTTTGACGGTTTCATAGGATGTCTATTGGGGTCCTCCGGAGTCTGTTCAGTATCCAGTCCTAACTGAATACCTGTATGTCTATATGAACTTCAACCAAGCTCATGGTTAACTAAGAATAACCATCTGTACAATACAGATATAGACATACACTAATCTATGTGTATCACCAATAGACCCTCATTGGTGAACGTAGATCAGGAACTCTTTATTTTAGAAGATACTTTCATAATGACATTTCTTAGTCTCTATTGCAACTCTTTGCAATTATGTCATTACTAGTAGATTCTTAGGTCTTTGTGACATTATTGATTAAGTTCTAATTAATTAGAACTCGCTGGCTATTATAACCTGCTAACTCTTAGCACTGGTCTAAACTTCTTCAAACCAAATATGAACTTACTCAGATCATATCATGTCTATAATGTTACAAGCTTAATTACCATTCATTAAAAGATATTAGCGATTTAATAAAATATGCATTGTATAAATATTACAAACTAAATATTCATACAAACTGGGATGGCACGTAAGCACATACCCTAACAAATACATGGTAAATAATTTATGGAGCAAGATTATGTCACTTGTCAATTTCTTATTAGTTAACAACTCTTGTAAACCAATAATGTGTTTTATCTTCAATTATTGACAAGTGAATAATAAAAGGAACTTAGAAACATTTTTCATTTTACTGAAAATTGTTGGATTAATTATTCAATCCAATTCGCCGCCCCAGTGCACAACGAGTACACTTCATATTGTGAGACTCTCTAGGTCCATGCCCGATTTGTCATATGAAACTATTTCACACGTCCGTGAACAATGTCCCACACACATGTTACAGATATTACAAAACGGCGCATTAGACCATACAAGTTGAGGTTATAACATATTCGTATAATCCTTCCATCATAAATATCCTAGAAGAGCGGAGATATAGATCAACACCGTCAAGTCTCCATGTGCTCAACCATAAACTTATCTCTAGATTTGTATTTCAATAAATAATATCCATAAACACTTTCACAATATTATTTTCCCAAGAAATTCTTGGATATCTGCTTATGGCCATAAGACTTTCTGAAATACAATCTTTGAGTTGCAGGATATTTTACTCATCCAATTGAGTTGATGGATCCCATATCTGTACACACCAGACTCCATGAGCATCGGACCATACCCAGCGACACCCAGCGGTCAGACCATGAAAGGTATCTGATATGTGTGGAACCAAAGTATGATGGATCACTCACAAGTCCACCGTGCCACTCAGGTCTAAGGACCACGAATACTACTCAACTCGAAAAATCCTCCATTGACGGCTTTATGGGATGTCTATTGAAGATCTTTGTGAGTCTGTTCAATATTCAGTCCTTACTGAATACTTGTATCTCTATACGAGTTTCCACTAAACTCATGGTCTGCTAAGATTAACCATCTGGACTATCTAGATATAGACATACACTGATCTATATATATATTAAGATCTTCACTAGCAGACCCGCATTAGTGAAGGTAGATCAGGAACATGAAATTTAAGAACATATTTGCATAACAACATTTCTTAGCACTATTTGCAACCCATTGCAACTATGTCATTATTAATATATTCTTAGGTCTTTGTCCCATTTCAGACAAGGCTCTAACTCTTTAGATTTTACTAACTCTTAATTCTGATCTAAACTCCTTTAGATCAGATCTGAACTCGTTCAGATCATACAATGTCTAAAACGTTACAAGCATCTTACCATATTTATAAATAAAATAATTAGTGATTTATTGAAATCATAAATGTATAAACATAAAGCAAATATTTATACATAAAAGGGATGGCACGTAAGCACAAATCCCAACAGTCTTTACTTCATGGGTGCTTCTGCATTATATTTATATTTAAGAGCTCAAGCATCCACATTTACACAAAGAGGTGTAGTTATATCAATTTCCCTAAAAACATGCACATATTATGCATCACCCATATTCTGATTACTAATACCAGAAGTTAAGAAGTTGAAAATATTGACAAGTATTGTGCTACTCCAAACTGAATCATGAGTATATATTTAAAATAATAATAATCATCATCATCATGAGTAAACGGCTTTTTTATCCGGCCATTGATTTTCCAAAAATTGTGTAAATTTATTACATCGTACAATAATTCTTTCATCAAATCAAATACTACCTCATGTTGAAGAGTAAATAGTAGATTCTGAAACAAAATGTTAGTAGATTTTGAGCTTGCACAGTCTCTTTTATTTTAATTTTTGATATATTTTTGATAAATTTTAAAATCTAACAAGTGTTAAGATTCACCCACTTTTCTTTCAAACTTATACGAAACTGGACATGAAAAAACGTAGAAAGAAGTAATTTGATTGGTATGATCCAGGGTTTCATTATATATGCATTAAAAATGAGCACAAATTCTGGGAAGAACAAAAACTCCAGGTTTGATATAAGACAACTTAGTATTTCTTCATTTATTCTCATCCAATCAAAAAAGACCAGATGCTTCTACCTAATCGGACTAATGAATGCCAATTGGAAGAACTCACTTTTCTAAGGTTCAATAGGAGATCCCTTTTTGTGGCTTAAAAATGATTACCTGTTTATTGCTAATAGGGAGCGATCTTTCATTAGGGTTTTGAATAATTATTGGAGACTCAAATGGTGGATATGCAAGCATGATAACTTATATGTTGTTCTATATCTCCATGAATCTAGGAACTTTTTTTTTCATTGTATTATTTGGTCTACATACCGGAACTGATAACATTCAAGATTATGTAGGATTATTATATACAAAAGATCCTTTTTTGGCTCTCTCTTTAGCTTAACTAACTAGAAGCTAAAAAAAGGGTATCTTGAGCAATTGCAATAATCGGGTTCATTGATATTTCTGGTATAGTAGATGTTATCACACATACAATCATACTCAATTCAATGGAATTGTTTGATCTTAAAAGGGATCTTCTATAATTTCGCACGTGAGGGGTTATTTCTTATTTTCGTCCAATCATTAATAACTTGATCATTTTTAGATAATAGTAGATAGAAATAACGCTCGTAAAGAGTCTTATTAAAACCAAGAAATATAGGCATGTCTGCCATCCACACCAGAATAAATGGAGTTTTTCGAAAAAACCTGCTAGTAGAGGAAGACCTCCTAGGGATAAGAGACATAGAGCTAAAGAGAGAGCAAAAAACATTCCTCCTAGAGTAGTAGTTAATACGAATAACAAAAACTCTGTTATAGCCATTTTTGTACATTCAATGTACTCCACGGATAAAGGAATACATAGAGTTGAACATAGTAAAATAAGAAATTGAAAGATTTCATTGAAATTGTTTGTTTGGAAATTTTCCAGAAAGCTAATCATAGGTTCTTCTCTCCATCGGAACAATTGGGCTGTTATGCTCATTACTAAACTTGTTGAAGAGATGAAATAAAATCAAGGTATATCTTTTTTATCAGAGGTTGAATCGATCATCAAAAGAAAAATTAGGCCAAAAATTAGGATACATTCTGAGAAAATCAAACTTCCATTGAAGAGAAGCAAATGAAAGGCTTTCATAAAAATTATCGTAGAATCGATTTTTAATCTACTATAACTATATCGAATTGAATGAGATTTCTAGATCTAGCCTTATCCTTTTGCGTGGGTCAACCAAAAGAGGTTAATTCCATGAGCATGAGCTTAAAATTTGACTTTTGATTAAATTAAAAATTAATAAAACAATCAATTTTTATTTTATTTTTTCTCCCACCGTCACAAGAATAACATATAAGCATTTTCACTATGGTTAGAATTTTCTGAAAGGAAACTATCTCGGTTTCATATAAAAATTTATATAGAATCTTACAAAATATGTACGGATGTCCAATTATTAACCATCTGTCGTGAACGTTAATAGATCTAAAGGCAATCGTGTCATTTCATACTTTAAATACTTAATTTTTTTTAATAAATAATAAAATAAACATAAAATAGTATCGGCGGCCATTTTGGCCACAAATTCTTTATGTAAATGATTATTATTATTTTAATTTTAGTTTTATTTATTATTATTATTAATTTATTTTTAAAAAATTAGTTTATTTTTATTATTTTATAAATTATTTTTTTATTATTTAATTTAATTATTATTATTTTTTATTTTTTAAAGTCAAAACTTTGGAACTCGTGCAATTATCATGTTATGTCAGCCTCTTTTAATATGTAAAGGAAAAAAATAGTCATTTAATATTAATTGACAAGAAATCTATTAACTTTGACAGAATATTCCTAATAATTGAGTTTTTATACATATTGTACAAAACAATTATTAATATTAATTTTTAAATCTGTGAATGTTGGTAAAATTAGACTATATCTCAGTGGTAATAAAAAAAATCCCAAAATTTAAAAATGTGTTGCTTTGTAAACATACTCCTCTTAATACCAAACTTACCCCTATATAAAGTTTGTCATTTTCTAATTTTTATTTTATTTTTCAAAAGTATTTTTCATAATAAATTAATATTCCCTTTAAAAAAATTGAAGAAAAATAATCTCCACATTTCTCTAGAGCATGAAAAAAAAGGTGATTATCTAAACTAAATTAGAACTAAAAATTTGTTAAAGGCATTATGCAAGAAGTTCTTTTAAGACTAGTATTTTTCATAGTTCATTTGATATAGAGGTATTATCACTTTGAAGTTAGCCTTTGTTAGGTCTATTTGATATAGAGGTACTGTAGCTTTAAAGTCACAACTACTATAAAGTAGAAGCATTAACTATAAAATGAAAAAAAATGTACGATAAACAACAATCTATGAGGTAGAAGTAGTATTTTACCAAACATTTAAAACATAACCCCCCTCTAAAAAAAATCTCTATATCATGTAAACTCCTTTTTATCCGATTTAACTAATTGAGTTACATGACACTCACAAATTATTCTTTTAAATATGAATTATAAAAAAAAGTAAAACAAAAAGAATGAGAAAGAGTTGTTATTTATTTTAAGGATGGATAGAAAAAGGAAGATTATTTAAGTAGACTTATTACTTGCAAATTTTAATGATACAAGTAAAAAATTACATTGACCAAATATTATTATTATTATTATTGATGCAAATGAAAATTTAAGAATCCTCTTCAAAAGGGGAAGAATGATGTAAACAAAATTGCATAGCCTATACGTATATAAGAGGAAGAACTTACACATGCGCTTGGAGGGACTCATGAGACATATGGACTTGGAGGGGCTCAAGGCTAGAAATTACATGATCCATTAAGCTTACCAAGTGGGCTAATCACAAGAATTGCCAAGCGTTTTAAAGAAGCATTAAATGGACTAGTTCAAGAAGTTGGTGAAATGACAAACACGTGGAAGCTTGGCATAAGCCTAATTCCATTTCAAACTAAGTTCAAATCAGATTTAAGGGAACCCAATCACTTTGATTAAGGTTCTAAGAGAGCCAGATTGAAGATCTACACAACTTTTAGAATGTCTAAAATATTAATTTTGAATTTAAATTTAATATAGGCAATTTTTTTAAAGGTTTAATTGCTTTTCAAATTTTGGAGATTTGTTATAGATTTAAATTAAAATTTGATATAGGCAGATTTTCTGAAGGTTTAATTGCTTTCCAAATTCTGGAGATTTGTTATGGATTTAATTATAGAAGTTTTGATGTATTAGAACTCTTTCTCTGTTAGAATTAGGTTTGTAGTAAGATTTTACAGTCTATATAAAGGCTTATTGTTCTTATTGTAAAGATTTAACTATTCATTCCAAAAGAATATTAGAGAGTTTTTTTGTTCTTCTTTCATTTTTGAAAGGACTTTAAACTTATCAAGATTATTCTTATAGCGTTCAAACAATTAAACTTATCACCTTAATTCTTGAGTGTCCTTGGATTTCTTAGTGTAGCATCCCCTACCCAGCCATAGTCTTGGTTCTTGTCTTGTTAGGTTACGGGTCAAAACTCATCAAATTTGTATCTTGAAGATCTTGGGGGTTCAATTCCATGTTTTGGTGTTGAGTTTCGTCACATCGTTGACGAGGTTTATATCAGTTGGTATCAAAGCTTTAGCTTCAAGGCAAGTTTGAATTATCTCTTTGATTTCTTTATTGTTCCATTGAATCTTGCGTGAATTGTTTTGGTTAACAAAAAACCTAATTTGTTATAAATTCATATTTTTTATTTCTGGTTTCTGACATAAAAAAAAGTGAAAAGAAAAGTAAAAAGGAAAAAAAAAAGGAAAGGAAAAGAAACCAGAAAATTGTTGCAAATTCATCTTTATCTAAATTTTGAATTTTTATCCGTCTTTCAACAATTTTGCACCGTCTTTGCCACAT
The DNA here is from genome assembly GCA_946807835.1 of Ailanthus altissimus. Taxonomy (NCBI): domain Eukaryota; kingdom Viridiplantae; phylum Streptophyta; class Magnoliopsida; order Sapindales; family Simaroubaceae; genus Ailanthus; species Ailanthus altissimus. The sequence continues at coordinate 16,671,203 of OX327684.1, forward strand.
TGATTGCTTACATCATTTTTTTAAGGATTGCTTCTTGAATCTTGTGACTTCTCTCGATTGCTTCTCATATTGAATTGCCACTTAAATCTTGATTAATCTTGAGTCTGATTAGGGTGAAAAGAAGACACATGAGTGAAAAAAGCCAAGAGTGGTGTAAACATAAGAGGGTAAAATATGTTTAAGTGCCAAACGTAAGAGTAAATGAATTTCTTGAGTGAAACACATGAGGAAGTGCTTGTGAGGTCCTTAACAATATTTTTGCAGATTCTAAACATGTCACACAATCAAGAAGAAAACTCAACCGAAAAGTTATAATAACTAACAAACCCAAACCCAAACCTACAGCAATATGTGTTATTGAGCGAGATGAGGTAGATGATGAGGATTGAATTAGAGCAAATTCATAAAAGGATGGATAGGTTGGAAAATAGGGGGCAACATCAAAATGCTCCCATTAGGTAACCACCTAGGCGGGTGCAACCAGAGGTATAATAAGGAGATGTTGAAGATGAAGGAGTTGGATGAGTTGGATGAACCACCAACAAACCAAGGAAGATTTGGGTATGGTTATGGAGATAGAGACACTAGGAGGGGAAGAGTTAGGTGAGGTGACAACTTGGGAAGCATTAAGGTAAAGATTCCACCATTCTAAGGTAAAAATGACCTCGAGGCTTATTTGAAATGGAAGATGAAGATAGAGATGATCTTTGATTGCCACAACTACTTCGAGACCAAAAAGGTAAAACTGACTGTAATTGAATTCATTAACTATGCTATTATTTGGTAGGATCAATTGTTGAAGGAAAAGATGAGAAATCACGAATGGCCTGTTGAGAAAATGCTTCATTCCTAGCTAATACCATCAAGAGTTGTACAACAAGTTGCAGTATCTAACTCAAAGATCCAAGAGTGTTGATGAATACTACAAATAGATTGAGACGGATAGAAAAGCCACCATAGCTAGGTTCTTGTATGGTTAAACCAAGAGATAGCAGACGTGGTAGAGATACAACAATATGTAGAGTGGACGGATATGATGCACCAAGCCAACAAAGTTGAGCAGCAATTAAAGTGAATAAACATGGTTAGAAAGGGATTAAGCACGATTGTCACAAACTCATAGAGATCAGTCCCAAAACGAGACGAAGTTCTATCAACTAAGCATAAGTCCGACGGTCTAAGGATGCCAAACAAGCTGCGACATTGAAACAAGGTAAAATCGAATCCACCACTTTTAGGAATTGTGACATTAAATGCTTCAAATGCCAAGGAATGAGACATATATCTAGCCAATGTCTGAATAAAAGGGTGATGGTGATCAACATTTAAGGAAAGATTGAGTTGGAAGATAAGCAAAAAGATGAAAAAGATTATAGCCACCTTTGAAGATGACTATAAAGGGCAATATGCAATGGATGTAGAATCATTAGTCGCAAAATGAGCTCTTAGCGTATAGGTCAAGGAAAAAGAAAATAATCAGCGGGAGAACTTGTTCTATACTCTTTGTTTCATGAACAACAAAGTTTACAGCGTTATAATTAATTATGGGAGTTTTACCAATGTTGCTAGCACTGAATTAGTAGAGAAATTGACGCTACTTATCTTGAAATATCTAAGATCGTACTGAATTTAATGGCTAAATAATTGCAAAGAAGTTAAGATGACAAAATAGGTGTTAGTGGCATTTTCCATTGGCAAGTATGAGGATGAGGTGCTTTACGATATGGTATCTATGCAAGCATATCACATTCTATTAAGACGATCATGACAGTTTAATTGGTGAGTCACGCATGATAATTACACCAACATGTACTCTTTTATCATCAAAAAGTAACCTATAACACTTATACCATTGACTTTAAAACAAGTTCTTTAAGACCAACTCAAGATGCAAAAAGCGAGTGAAAAGAGAAAAGAAAAAGAGAGAGAGGTCGAAGCTGAGAGAAAAGAAAAAGAGAGAAAAAGAGAAAAGTAAAAGTATAAAAGTGGGTAAGAAGTAAAATGAGAGAGTTGTGGCCTTAGTGAGTTAAGAGAAGAAAAATACAACTACATTGCAAGCAAAAAAAATGAGATCAAGAGAGCTTTATTTTCACAACAGCCCTTTATATTACTTATGTACAAGGATGCTCTTTTTTGTACTAAAGATCTTGCTGAATCTTTGCCGAGCAACATTATTTCTCTTTTATAAGAATTCGAGGATGTCTATCTCAATGAGGTGCCTCCAGGTTTACCTTAAATTTGAGGAATTGAATATCAAATCGATTTCATACTCGATGCAACACTTCCAAACCGACCAGCCTATAGAAGTAATCTCAATTAGACGAAGGAACTTCAACAGCAGGTTAACGAGCTGATGAAAAAGGGGTATATTAGAGAGAGCACGAGTCCTTGTACAGTTCCAGTGATACTAATGCCTAAGAAGGACGAGACATGGAGAATGTGTGTTGATTGTCGAACCATCAACATTATAGTAAAGTATCGCCATCATATTTCTCAATTAGATGATATGTTAGATGAACTGCATAAGTCTTGTACGTTTTCTATAATTGATCTCAAGAGTAGATACTATCAAATTAGGATGAAAGAAGGTGATAAGTGAAAAACTGCATTTAAAACAAAATATGGTTTGTATGAATGGTTAGTTATACCTTTTGGATTAACTAATGCACCTAGTACTTTCATGAGACTTATGAAGCATGTTTTGTGTGCTTTCATTGAAAATTTTGTAGTTGTCTACTTTGATGATATCCTGATCTAAGCAAAAACCTAGACGATCACATTGAACACTTAAAACTTATTTTAGAGGTTTTAAAGAAAGGTTATTTGTTAACATTAAAAAATGTACCTTTTTGCATGGATAAGCTTGTGTTTCTTAGTTTTGTTGTAAGTGCTAAAGAGATTGAGGTCGACGAGCAAAAGGTGAAAGCAATTTAAGATTGGCTAATGTCACTTTGGTGAACCAACGTAAGGAACTTACATGGCTTGGTTAGTTTTTACCGACACTTTGTTCAGGATTTTAGTAGCATAGTTGTGCCCCCTAAACAAAGTCATCAAGAATAATGTTCTGTTTAAGTAGAGAGAGAAGCAATATACCAAGCAAGCTAATAAGGGATGCAAGAAGGCCATCTTTTTACCGGGAGATTGGGTTTGCTGCATATGAGGAATGACCACTTTCCCGAGCAAAAATGTTCTAAACTTATTTCTAGGGGTGATGGGCCATTTCGAGTGTTGGAACACATCAATCACAATGCCTACAAACATGAATTACCTAATGAGTATAGTGTTCGTTCTACCTTTAATGTTTCTAACTGATCTCCTTTCAATGTTGGTGAAGATATGAACCCTGCCAACGATGTGACGAAAAGTAACACCAAAACATAGAATTGAACCCTAAGATCTTCAAGACCCAAGGTTGATGTGTCTTGACCCGTGACCTAGCAAGGCAAATGTTGGGTGTCGATTAATTCATGGGTGCATGCATATAGTGTGTGTTCATCATCAAATATACGTATCTCATACATATATATACACACACATAGCGGAAGTCTAAAAATTAATAAGGAACACAAATTTATACATATTAATCAAATTAATATAAATTAAGAATATAACCCTTAAAGCATTTGGATTAAATTTGTTTGGAGTCCACTAGAAATGAACTTGTTAACAATTCTAACAATCAACTACGGTAAGTTTGATTTAGTAGAATAACAGCCTATAATTCAGCATTGATTTGACATTTAAACCATTTATATTACCTATTAATCTAATGCTTAACACTTAAGCAATTTATTAAGCAATGAATTTGATTTTGTTTTCAAACTCTTGAATAACAAATTGTTCAAATTCAAAACTTGTGGCTTAATTTTAGAGAAGATAATGAATAATCATTAAGCTTATGCTTTATAGTTTTAACACTTAAAACAAAACTTCTAATCTTCTCTCTTGAATTGGCTGGCCATTCTAAATGTGTAAAATAATGAATTTTGTTTCATTTTACTTATATAAACCAAATGCATTTAATTAACTTTTAATTTAACATGCATTTGATTTTAATTTAGTTATTTAATTTAACTAAAGTTAACTTTTAACCTTAGTTGAGTTAGAATTAAATTAACCCTTAAGTTAATACATATCTAACTAACTTAACCCTAGTTAACTATTAATCATAATTAAATTAATCTTAACTTAACCCTTAAGTAGGTTAAAATATCTTTTAACCTAACTATTTGGTTAACTTTTAACCATAGTTAAGTTAGATATTTATTTAACTATTAAATAAATAAATAAATATTTTGATTATTCAACAACTAAATAATCAAATATCTTAACTTTAACCTAACAATAGTTAACTAACTTAACCTAGGTTAGGTTAATTATTACTTAACCATTAAGTAAAGTTAATATCTAATTAGCTTAACTATATGGTTAACTTTTAACCCTAGTTAAGTTTAATTATTTATTTAACTTAAATAAATAAATATCTTAATTATTTAACAATTAAATAATTAATTAAGTGAGATTATTATTAAGTCCTTTATTAACTTAAAGTAAGTCCCACATAACCCTATATTTTAGTTAATATAACCAAAGGCTCACTATGTGTCATATGTCAATATTTAATTGATCAACAACAATTGTCAATTAATCAATGTACTCAACTCTAGTCTTAACACATGAATATCCTAAGGGATCTTGAAACAAATATTCGATTTTGTTGAATTTTATTAGATTAAACTATTCAATCTGGTACGCTACCTTAGTGCACAATGAGTACACTTCATATTGTGGGACTCCTTAGGTCCACGCCCGATTTATCAAAGGAACTATTTCATGAGTCTGTGATCGATGCTTCACGCACACGTCACAGATATTACAAATCAGCGCATTAGACCATACAAGTTGAGGTCACAACGTATAAGTATAATCCTTCCGTAATTTATACCCTAGATGTGCAGGGATATAGATCAGCACCGTTAAAATTCCCATAAGCCTATCCATGAACTTATCTCCAGATTTGTATCTCAATAAACAATATACGCAAGCACTTTGCGATATTGTTTAACCCTGTAGGAAAATTCTTTTTCGGGTTTATACTTGTGATCATAAGACTTTATGAAATACAATTTTGGAGCAGCAGATATAGAACTTACCTATGTAAGTTGATGAATCCCCTAGTTGCGTATACCGAACTCTATGAGCATCGGACTATACCCAGCGAAACGTAGTGGTCAGACCATAAAAGGTCTTTGACATACGTGGAATCAAAGTATAGTGGATCACTCACAAGCCCATCATTGCGCTCAAGTCAAAGAACCACGAATAAGTTAGATATTTATTTAACTATTAAATAAATAAATATTTTGATTATTCAATAATTAAATAATCAAATATCTTAACTTTAATCTAACCATAGTTAGTTAACTTAACTTAGGTTAGGTTAGCCATTTCTTAACCATTAAGTAAAGTTAATATCTAATTAACTTAACTATATGGTTAACTTTTAACCATAGTTAAGTTAAATTATTTATTTAACTTAAAAAAATAAATATCTTAATTATTTAACAATTAAATAATCAATTAAGTGAAATTATCATTAAGCTATTTATTAACTCAAAGTGGGTCCTACTTAACCCTACACTTTAGTTAACATAACAAAAGGCTCACTATGTAACATATGTCAATATTTAATTGGTCAACAATAATTGTTAACTAATCAATGTACTTAATTCTTAAGTCTTGACATGTGTATATCCTGAGAGATCCTGAAACAAATATTCGATTTTGCTAGATTTTACTAGATTGAACTATTCAATCCGGTACGCTGCCTTAGTGCACAATGAATACACTTCATATTGCAAGATTGTTGGGATTTGTGCTCATGTGCCATCTCAATTTTGTATGAATATTGTAATTTTATTTTTATTCAACAAATAAATATTTTATTAAATCGCTAATTATTTCTTAAAAAGTAAGATGCTTGTTACATTTTGGACATTATATTAATTTGAAGAAGTTCAGATCAGGTCTAAAGAGTTAAAACCTTATTTGAAATAAGACACAGACCTGGGAATATACTAACAATGACATAGTTGCAAAGAGTTGCAAGCATTGCTAGAAAATGTCATTGTGTAAGTATGTTCTTGATCTATTTCCACCGATGCATAGTCCGTCGAGTGGAACTGATTAATATAGATAAGTGTATATCTATATCTGGATCGTCCAGTTGGTTAATCTTAACAGACCACTAGCTTAGTGGAATCTCGTATAGATATACAGGTATTCAGTGAGGACTAGATACTGAACAAGACTCAATAAAGACCTCCAATAGATATTCCATAGAATCGTCAATGAAGGGTTTTCTCAAATTTAGTAGTATTCGTGGTCCTTTGACCTAAGCACTATGGTGGGCTTGTTTACGCTCAAAATCTAATACAGCTATCGTAGTATAGATTGAGGTGTTAATCCCACGAGGAAGCTTTTGGCAAAATAGGTTAGTGAAATAAAAATATTAAAATAGTAACAAATGAGAAAATTAACTAATTAGTTTATGTGGATGAGATAGAATTATATATGAATTAAGGGAGAAGTCTTATGATGATTTAAGCAAGGCTTCGAGAATCACAATTATGCTTCATAATTCTATTTTATACTTTGATTCAATGTTTATAACTCAATTAAAAGTTTCACATCCCAAATAATTAATCGAAAAATATGGCACATTTGATAATATATGTATTTGATATGACTAAACTTTTTGCAAACATTATTACAAACTATGTTCATCTATACAAGTTATCTAAGATCGACAATATATCATTTTGACAATATTATAGTAAAAAATCAACTTGTAAAATAATATAATCAGTAACAATTATAATTCAACAAAAATCACATAAAGAAAGCATGACTAAAAATATATTAAACATGAGAATTATAACCTCTGGATTATAAAAAAAAATAGATAAGAGTTTAAACACAAGAAAACTTATAAACATTTGTAACTCTTGACAAAAAAGCAAAGTCTAGAAGTAAATTTATTACATATAAAAGTTCATCTTTAGCCTTGCAAAGAACTCTAACCTAGCTTACAATACATAGTAAAGAGAAATTATATAAGAGAATTGTAAAACATTGAAAAACAAACGTCCATTAGCCTCCTAAAGGTGTTTTTATATAGGCAATGAATGAAAAAATATTTAGTGAGACTTCAATCTTTAATAATTTAAGCTACCCACATATTCACCTAATTGTTGTACCTTTTTGACAATGGAAAAGATCGATGTAGCCTTTTGATTGACATAAAAGTTGTAGTATTTTGTCTTTTCTTTCCATATCCACAAGGTTCATGCAATTTAGATGAGTATCCAATGAGATGTGGACAAAATACCAAAGATACATCAAATTTCGGCGAACAATTCTTTTATCAATTTGTAATACAATTTAGTCTATGATAACGACTATTTTGAACTTTACTATCAACATAAAAGTTGTTGATAATTGAGTCAGCATTTCTCAGCTTCAAGAATAATATTGATTTGGTATGTGTTTTGTGAAATACGGTCCAAAAATGAGAGGTGAGTCAAGTTGAGCAGAAGTTGTAATCCAGTTATGTTGTATCCCAATTTTGGCCCATAAAATGTTGGATTTGATTTTTTAACTGTTCTTCAAGTTTGTGTAAAATTAAGTCATATTACTCTAGGTTCAATAATTTCTTTATTTCAATCTCTATATTGAGAGTTACATCCATTTTACTAAACCTGTACAAATAACATTTATTAATCATAATTTAAGAACAACACTTTATTTCAAACTTAAAAATACAAAAATGCTAACATTAATAACATTAAATGGTGGCTAAATCTTTTAAAAACTATGCATTTTATTGTGCTCATCGGAGCTTGTAAGTGATCCACCATACTTAGGTTCTACACATGTCAAAGACCTTTTATGGTCTGACCACTGGATGTCGCTAGGTATGGTCCGATGCTTATAGAGTCTAGTGTGTATAGATATAGGATCCATCAGCTCATATGAGTGAGTCAAATATCCAGATGTTTTAAGGTTGTATTCCAGGAAGTCTTATGGTCATAAGCATTAAACCTGAGAAAGAGTTTCCCATGGTATAAATAATATCACAAAAGAGTTTACGAATATTGTTTATCGAAATACGAATTGAGGAGATAAGTTTATGATTGAGCTAGAGGGGACTTGATGGTGTTGATCTATTTCTCTACTTTTTCAGGATACTAATGACGGAAGGATTGTACAAATATGGATTAACCTCAACTTGTATAGTTTAACTCGCTATTTTTGTATTATCCATAACATGTGTGTGTGTGTGTGGAAGGGGGATCAGTTATAGACTTACAAAAATGTTTCGTAAGATAAAATAAGTGTGATTCTAAGGAGTCTTACTATATGAAGTGTACTTGTTGAGCACGTGGGTAGCACACTGGATCGAATTATTTGATTAGGGAAGTTTTTAAAAAATATTTATTTATTTTAAGATCTCTTAGGGAGTAGCTAAGGTTTAAGTGTTAAACTAAGATTATGCCAAGTGAGATTTGACACTTTGATCTACATAGTTTATGCCTCGAATTATACCAATAATTTATATGGGTACTAAATTTGACATTGGTAGATATAGTTACCATTTAAATAAAATAATTATTATTTTATTTAAATTAAATTATTCTATCATATTTATTTTAGGGTCTCTTGAAAAGTAGCTAAGATTTAAGTATTAAATCTAAAATTGTGCTAAGTGAGATTTGACACTTTAATCTACCAACTGCATGTCTTAAATTACGTCAATTATATGTTAGGTATTAAATTAGGCATCAATAGACATAACAATGAAACAATTATTATTTTATTGCATACATCAATTTAGCCATTTATTAAATGAATAAGATTCATTAAGCTTTGCCACGTGTTTTCCATTGATTTGTTGAATTAAAAAAGCAAATGTTATATGTTGTATCTTCATTTTATGGTCTAAAGGTAATGTAAAGTTGTTGTATTCCTATTGGTTAAAGAAATTAGAGATGAATTAAATTAAATTTAATTCAATTTGCTAGAAGCAAGAGGTGGCAAGATTTATATTGCGAGGCCACTAATTGCTTATTCAAAAAGCCACTAAAACATGTTTAATGACTAAGTTTTTATATTGCCTAGTCATATTTGTACACTTGGCAAGCTAATCTCATTCCATTGGATGGTTGATAGGCAAAAGTTGCCTATAAATTTGAATTAATGGCCAAGACAATTGATAGACGAATTTGAGAATTCATTTTACTGCTTTTGCTTTCCAAAGGTTAAATGTTAACTTTATATAGCAATTAAACAGTCTGAGAGAATTATAAGAAGCAAGAGTTACTTCGAGCCTCTGAAAGGGAAATGTGCCAATCTAACTTGAGGAAGTCTACCATGTCTTCAATTAGATTTTTTCAAAAGCACGCTTAAAGGGTAGGTTTCCGATCTCATTAGTGTAATGAGATAATATAATATGTGCTTTAATTCCGCTGCATTACATGTATAACATATTAATTATTAAATTATTTAATAATGCATACAATCACCTATAGAATGGCATACACGCACACAACACCTACAAGGACTCCCTAGGTTTAAGCTTAATTCATCAAATGAAACTATTCCGTGAGTCCGTGATCGATGCCTCATGTACATGTTATGGATATCATAAAAGATTTGCGATATTATTTAACCTTGTGGGAAAATACTTTCTTAGGTTTATGCTTATGGCTACAAAAATTTATGAAATACAACATCAGAGCATCGAATATAGAACTTACCTATGTAAGCTAACGGATCCCTTATCTGCGCACACCAAACTCCATAAGCATCAGACCATACCCAGCGACACGTATCGGTTAGACTATGAAAGGTCTCTGACATACATAGAACCAAAGTATAATGGATCACTCACAAGCTCACTATGCCACTCAGGTTAAAGGACCACAAATACTACTCAACTCGAGAGGATTTACTTTTGACAGCTTTATAAGATATCTATTGGGGGTCCTCGTGAGTCTGTTCAGTATCCAGTCCTGACTAAATACCTGCATGTCTATACGAGCTCTAAGTTCGTGATCAGCTAAGAACAATCATTTGTACCATGCAGATATAGACATACGCTGATCTATATAAAAAGGAATTCACAGATAGACCTGCATTCGTGAACATAGTGTTTGAGAACATACTTTTATAATAACATTTCCTAACACTTATTGTAACACTTTGCAACTATGTCATTACTAGTATTCTCTCAGGTTTTTGTCCTATTTTAGACAAGACTTTTAACTCTTAGAATTTTGCTAACTCTTATAACTCGCTAACTCTTAACAATGCTAATGATAAGGGTAAATTAAGTCTAATATTTTCATCTTCCAAACTTAATATTTGTTCATAAAAATTAAGATTATTTGGCTTTTGATGTATTTTATTATTATTTTTATAGGTTGAAACTCTAATGAAAATAAGCCAAAAATATTAAATTGCTACAGTGATATGCTACAGTACCCAAAGCCCAGAAATAAGCACCACGACGCCCAAAATAGTATCTCAACACCGCAGCAGGCACTGAGATAAAAAAAAGTTAAGTAGGTACTAAAATTGTACCTACTTAACATTTATTCAGAAAATCAAAATTTGTAACTTAATTAATTAATCTAATTCTATCATTTAAACTAAACAAAAGTAAATGGTGAAATTCACAAACAAAGATAATCTAGGGTTTCGACTTTTCCCCTAATATTTCATTGGATTTATTAACCTCTTAGTTAATCTCTTAATATAAATTCTTAGTTTAGACAGTAATCTCATCACAAGCTTTTGTCGATGGTCGGGTGACTATATTACGCATTTTAAAAATTACTTATATGCCTATGGTAATCAAATCAGAATATAATTCATTAAGATCAAGTCTAAATTATCTCATACATGCCACCTAGTTATATGTCTATCTTAGATGGAACTTATAGTTGTTACCCTATGATCATGCATCAAACTATCCTAAGCTAAACACATGAATCCCTTTATCAAGTTCATCACGATTCCTCAATCATTAAAAATATTGATTAGGTATAATGAAAATATTAAACACAAGATAGAATGAATCAATTGAATGTATCAAGTTTATAAACTAAAAATTAACAAAATTTAAATCCATACTAGGTTCACATAGTCTAATCCTAGATGAACAATTTAGTCTATCATAAAACAAAAAGTATCTAACCAATTCATAAATACCAACAAAAACATAAACAAGAACAAGAACATAATGATAAAGAAAGAGTAGAAAAACTAATCAAAGTGATTCCTTAATGTGTTTTTCACTCAATCTTGATTTGAAGCTTGAATCTTGATCTTGGTTCTTCAATCTTTGGTTTTGATATTTAATTTTGTATTGTAAATTCTTTCTCTAAGTTTTTGTCTCTTTTTTTTTTCCTCTCCTCTCCTTTTAATTAGAGTTAAAGCCTTCTATTTATAAGTTTTTATCTTTAAACTATGGTTAAATATCAAATTCAAGTCAGGTTAGAATTATTATTCATGAATTATTATAGCAAATATTGTTCACTGCCACTATTTTTGCACCGCAACATTGAATCCTGGGCGCTGCGGTGCTGAGATACTATTTTGAGCACCGCCGTTATAGATACTGTAGCATATCACTTTAGTAGGCACTGTAGCAATTTAATTTTTTGGCTTATTTTTATTAGAGTTTCAACCCTATTTACTTCATTGACTCCCAACCTATAAAATAATAATAAAATACATCAAAATCTAAATAATTTTAATTTTTACGAACAAATATTAAGTTTGAAAGATGAAAATATTAGACTTAGTTAACCCATATTAGCTAACTCTTAGCACTTATAACTTTTAGTATTGCTAACTCTTAGCGGTGGTCTAAACTTTGTTTACTAAATTTGAACTCTTTCAGATCATAAAATGGCTAGTGTTACAAATATTATACCATATATATTTAATATTAACTATTTTATTTAAAATGTGCACCATATAAATATTAAAAATTAAAATTCATACAATATTATAACGACACGTAAGCACCAGCTCCAACAGTAAGAACCAAAAAACCCAAGGACACTCAATAATTTAGATAATAAGATCGGTTGTTTGAACGCCATAAGAATAAGATAAATTTAAAGTCATTTCAAGAATAAAAGAAGAACAAAAAAACTCTCTAATATTATTCTAGAATGAATTGTTGAATCTCTACATTAAGAAAAATAAGCCTTTATATAGGCCGTAAAATCCTACTACAAACCTAATTCTAAAAGAAAAATAATCCTAATACATCAAAACTTTTATAATTAAATCTGTAACAAATCTCCGAAATTTGAAAAATAATTAAACCTTCAAAAAATTTGCCTATATCAAAATTTAAATTTAAATTTGAAATAAATCTCTAGAATTCGGATAGCAATTAAACCTCTAAAAAATCTGCCTATATCAAATTTAAATTCGAAATTAAATCTGATGCTTTCTAAAAGTTGTGTAGATCTTCAATTTGACTCTTCTAGAACTTTAATAAAAACGATTAAGTTCTCTTAAATTTGATTTGAACTTTTTTGAAGCAGTTTTAGGCTTATGCCAAGCCTACAAGTGTTTGCATTTCACCGACTCGTTAAATCAGTCTATTTAATATTTTTTTTAAATTCTTGACTCTAAATCTTATGATTAGTCCACTTAACAAGCTTAATAGATCATTTGATTTGTGACCTTAAACCTCTCCAAGCTCAAATGTCTCATAAGTCCCTCTAAGTCCACGTGTAAATTCTTCATTTGTATCAATTATTATTTCCCTGTACTAGTTATCAAAGGTTATAGGGGCGTTGCCTGTACCTGTTCTGCTCCTCTTCATCCGGTGAGGTGCAAGTAAATGAAGGTGTTAGTTGTGTTGTCGCCTCTTCTAATAAATCTTCGATTCCCTTTTTCTTTCCGAGGCTGTGTAAAAAGTAGATTCTCAAAACTACGACATCTAAACTCAAAAGACATAGAGATCAGGCATATTCCTTTCACACCCGATGTACTAGATCACATGTGATATTGCAAAAGCAATAATATAGCAGTGGTTTTATTAAATATTATGAGCCACGATTTTAAATTTTAAAATCAGATATTAAGGTTTATATATTTGTGTATTTTTAATCATTTTTCTGGGGATAAAATCATAACTACAAAAGAACTAGTAAATGGAGGTGCATTCCACAAAAATTGGGAGGAAATATCACCAGCAGTATTAAAATTATGATGCAAGTCCATTATTAAATTATTCATATTAAAATTCCACATCTAGGAGAAAGAAACATCGCTCATTACACGTTGGGAAGTGAAGCTCAAATGACGAGTGCCTTCAATCACAAATTTCTCCATGCTTTAGCTTCCTTCCCTGTTTGTTCAGCTATAAAAGTTTCCAATGCAATACACAAAAGAAAAAAGAAAAGTAAAACCTGCACCATTGCTGGCACTCTGCCAATAAATTTCAACTTCTCATGCAGTACTTCAAGCAAGTCCACCTTTAACAGTGACATTGCATCTGGAATTCTGGATGGCGGACTAACAGAAAAAAAAAAAAAGGCAGTAGCTTTCTTTATTCCTTGAGGGAAAGAAAAATATTAACACCAATCCAAAATAACGTCTAAAGAAGAGATGAGATAAATTGTAACTCTATTCATTTCAACTATATTCTACCTGTACAAAGATTCTGTCATTACAATTACTTGAAATATTTGTGTAAATGAGCTATCATCTAGTATTACTGGAACTGGGACAAACTAGAAACAACTGAAGAAAAGGAAACAAAAGACCTAAAAAAGGAAAAGAGAGAAAAAAAAAGGGAGCAAGAAATCTCAACTCTCAAGAGATCATCACCTATAAAAGGTCACCTAGTTGATGGAAGCTAAAACTTATGAGACTAATATTCCTATTCTTTTGTGTATCTTCCTAGTTTCACAACTAATACCAAAATTGGCAACCACAGTTTAGCTGCCCAAAATTTTCCAATTTGGTGTCATCTACAAGCCGAGGCCCCCAGAATATTTATCAACAAATCTAGTCTAAATTTCCTTCATCAAATGCTGTTTCTACCATGGACTAACACTTAAGGAAAACACTCAATTGAGTTCTATGCCCTTTTGTCTAGCTGCTTTGACAATACTGGTTGAGTCTCCTTTAGTCTTAAACAGATCACAATAGCATTTCCACAACTTGATGGAGAATGGATATAAAGATAAGGCTCTCTTGTAAAACTTCTCAGAGATTGCCTCAGTACCTGTTACATTGCCTAAAACAGTTGCAGCTTCTACCCATGTGTATTCTGGAGGTATTGGGACAGCATGAAGAATTGCAGTCACCAAGGTCAAGCTTGCCCAGAACAGAAAGCTTGCTGGAATAACGTCAGTATCATTAGGGTCGTACTCTCTGTTTAGTAGCTTAAAGACAGAAAGTGCCAACTGGTAGTTGGATGGTACAATCTCCATGATGGCTTCAACGAAATCAGCTAGATCCTTCAACTTACTAAACTTTGGCAAGAGTGATGGGCCATAGCATAATTCAAGAACCAAATTCACCAGAGAAAAATCAGATGAAATTGGACTCAGCAAGTTAGTAATTAGTTGCTGCACTCTGGACCTTTTAATGTTGTTAATGAATCGTCTAGACAATGGTTCACAGTAAGGGAAAGACTGGGCTCTATCCAAGTAACCATTCAAAAGCTTCATCAGCCAATTATGTAGTGTATCTACCTTTGGTCCCGACTCATCAATAAGCAAAAGCATGGCATGCTCTCTCACACAATGCTTGAAATGCTCAGGAGCTGCAGCCTTCAAAGCCCCGTCAATGGCAAAGCGAGCTTCATTGCAATCATTCTGCAATAGCTTGTGAAGAGAGAGATTAAGATATCCAAACATCACATCCATCTGATTCTTATTAGATACTAAAAAGTCTGGATTTGATGTTGAAGATGATTCTGGTGAGCAATGTGACATATCAGCAACTGTGGGGTCCCAAAATTCTTGAGAATACTTAACTTTCCAAACAGAATGAAACCAACGATCCATGAGTCCTGCTGCAAAATTGATTTTTCCCTTCTGAAGGGCATACTCTGCATATTGATTCCAGATACATTGAATTCCAGGTACTCCTTTTGGCCACTTAATAAGAGCTTCCTCAAAACCGGCAAAACTCAAATTACCAAAATCATGTTTCTGCAGGCGTGCTGATATCAAAACAAGTTCTAAGCATGATGGGTATAACTTTATGTATTTTTCCAACAAGTTCCTACAGCATTCCAAGCCTTCAAGTACTGCCATACACCTGATATGGCTGACTGCAAAATATTGTATTGATCTGAGATCAATCTCTCTCTTAACTAATTCACTGCTAATGTATGTTTCAACAGAATCTACAGCCCTTTCTACCAGCTTTATTGCTTTCTGCTTCTCATCATCTTCCAAGGGAACAGCAGGCCATTCAATTGCAAGGAGTTCTTTCTCACATTCAAACCACTGTAAAACAGCATCAGGCAGCTTCCTGTAAATAACTAAATACAAACAACAAACCCAGAAAATAAGTTTGTCACAAACTGTCAAGCATTTGAGGATATCAGAGAGAAACGAGGAATGAGGAGCATTATAATCTGTTGCAGGAAGGAAGAGTCCAGAGATTCTGTAGATAGCCTTCTCAATATTCCCAGACATGCAATAACACTCAATCATCTGCAAAAAAAGGTCTAAAATGCATGCACTAGCATGTGTTTCATCTTCATCACAGGCAGATGCACAGCAGCAAAGTGCAGAAAGGGCAGCGTCGTATGCAGCCAATCGATCGTTGAGATGAATCCTACTGTTGATGTACATTAGCCAAAGTCCATAAGATCCTTCATTGTGTTTCACCTGGAGACCAAGAGGAGAAGTGTTTCCATACAAAAATTTGCATGACTCCTAATTTAAAATGGAAATAACTGCTTAAGGGCTATGAAAAAGCTCCTTTAGACTAGGATAATTGATGCACATTGGAAAACCACATGTTAAGTATAGTCTCAGCGATTCAAACCACCTAAATGATTCAGAAGCTATCTAATATCTGTTTAAAAAAGAGGGAGCTACTGATTCTAACCCACACAAGACACATAAATGTAGCTATTAAACACTATTGCAAAATTTCCCCTTCCAATTTCAGGAAGATGAAAATCTTTCTCTTGGAACCTCTCTGAATATACATATGGCAAAAATTGCATTCATTACCACAGGTACTGGCCATCCGGCTCATCAGTATTAAGAGTGCCACATTCAAAGAAGTGTCTGCATTGCTACCATTTAAAAAAGCTCGTACTCTTTGAACAAAACCAAGAAAAAAGAAAACCAAAAAGAAGAAGAGAGAGAGAGAAAAATTTGCAACTTGAAATTCCAAGTAACCTTAATATCACCAGACATGCAGAAAGTGACTCACTCTTTCATAGCATCAGTCGTCATAAAAATAGAAATTCATAGAATAACATACCGCATGGGTGAACATGTCATCCTTCCCAACTGATTTTGTATTGCTATAGAAAATAAGCACATAAATGATCCAAAGAATTTCGGATGTTGGATCAACTTCAAGAGCACGGGAAAGCAGAGAGAGAGAGAGCCTGCAAAACTAGACAATTTGAGCAAAGACAAATGAAAGAACTATGACTGTGATAAAAATATTGCAGGTTGATAATGTAAGCAGTCAAAATTACCTTTTTCACACCCTCTAGTTTGTTAGCATCTTGATTTAGTACAAGAAGAGCCATTTCCACGGATTGTTCATTACCAAGCACAGCTTGTTTTAGTTGGTTCTAGGTAAATGCCATGAAAGAAGAAAACAGGGCTAATGAGAGTGTGGACCAAAGAACTGAAGAAAACAGCTTTTCTTCCACATGTAAGAGAACAAGTTTCAAAGAATAAAATAATACAAGCATAATCATAAAGGATTAAGATAAATATTTTGCAAAAACCAATAGCAACAAAAGAGTTGGCAAACATCAATTACTTCTTTGAGGATACACATTTGACTGTAAGTGTGAACATATTGGGGGTGGGAAAGATGAGAGAAATCATGCCATATAAAACATTAAGTGAAAAACCGTAATAAGAAAATAAATAATTGATAATTAGGCTGAATGAATTCTTTCATATATCTCAAGGGAATTTATACAAGATACAAGTCTATTGAAAAGGAAAGTCAACTATACAATTAATCTGACAACGAATATCCTAATTATAATGCACTAATTCCTAGTTAAATAAAGAAATAAAGTTGTACATACTAATTATATGCCAATTTAAACAAATAAACATGAAAGGAGATCAAAATTTTGAAAGCTCTGAATTTTAATAAAATTAATACAACCATAATTGTTTGCATCATTTTCTTACTATTAACGAAACTAGAATATGTATGGTAAACTTGATAGTCACAGGCACAGCACAAACCACTTGAACTCAAAACTAAGGGAAATGCAATGCACCAACAGTTGCAATAAAGAAAATAGATGAGTTATTATAAACAAACCATTACACCATTTCTACTCTGGAAATATGACGATTGTCTGTTCCAAATCCCATGCCACTCGATACGACCATCACTGGCATGCAAGAAATCTGCAGGTACATCCTTCTGGAACATACTTGATAAAGCTAAGGAAACGCTGAAACACTTTTGCCAGCATTGACCATGTCTCTTAGCTACAACAGATTCATATGAATGTGGATCAGCTTTCAGAATATCTAAGCCAACTACATATGTTGGGGGAGTCAAAATATCATGACCCTTGGAAAGTTTTGTTGCATCGTTACAATTTGCTTGATGAATAGTTGATCTAATATGACAATCTGCACAAAAATTGGTTAAAAAATGTAAGCAAAATAAATACATAAATAAAAGATAACTATATCTGATCAGAAATACCATACCAGAACTCTCAGAATTGTCATGCTGATATGTATTTCTATCACTTAAGTCCTTAAGATGTTGCCAAGGACATTCATCATTGTTGCACTTTCCTCGGAGCTCATACATACAGAGCGGCCAAAATGGGTCAACTGCAAGATTGCAGGTATATTGATCAATTTCTCTTTCAAAGTAACCCTTAAAAGTCTCCAGCCTCAAGTTTGCCAAGTTGGGATCCTGGGTTCCATTACAGTTAACACAAGCACCCTCTTCGATGTCAAAATTATATTTGTGATTCTGTTGATTTCCTTTCTGATTTAACAAAGCAATCTTCATTCCACTTTTCAGATGGACAAATGCACTCAGGACGGAAGGAGGTGAAAATAATGCACATACTGTGGAATGGTCTGCTCTGGAGGAAAGCTTGTCCTTAGGATCAGAGATAGAATGAAATTTTACATTACTATCTTCAACATGGCACTCATCCTGGATCAGGACAGGAGCCTTGTGGATGCTTCTTTCAGTCTTATCAGTACCTAAATTACGGGGGGGAATAATATACATACACATACACACATATATTAAATATATTCAATTGAATGTAATAGACAATAAATATAGTAATAAGTGGCTGGCACATTAAAGAAGCACAAAAAGCATTCCTCAATGAATCTGAGTAGACAATATGAAGTGGATCCTTGAAGTTCAGGACAATGATACAAGTAACTGAATTATGTTCAGAAGCTTGAAAAATAATTTCTGTAATTTTATATATTTTGTGTTGATTCAATTGGAGATCTAGTAGTAAGTACATTAAATTCAGAAGAACAAAGATAAGCACACACCAGCTAGCCTGACTCAGATTATCAACTGTTGATGCAGTAGCAATAATGCATGACTCGGTTAAGTTTGATGCAACCGGATCCAATGCAGACAATGAGCATGCATGTAATGAAGGACAAGACACAAATGTGAATTTACAAGCACAAACTAATCAAACTGAAGCACCTACAATAACACAAGACCGACTAGCAAAATTAATATATACCAGATGACAACAGCAGCAGTTTGACACAATAAATAAACTAAATATTGAAGACCAAATGAAAAATGTCAAACTAGCTAAAAAGCAACAGCAGAAGCATGCCAAGCTAAAGATCAATAATAGCAGCAGCAAAGGCTCACTAGTTAAAATATATTCTAGAGACCAAATAACTACCTCAAACAATGCCCATTCAAACAAAATACCTCCAATATCATGTTGGTGGTTCTGTCCCCCTGAAGATGGAACACTGTCATTACTCATCTGCATTCTGTCACTTCCAATGTCATTGTCACCCCCTTGTTCAACTGAAGGCTCAACATTGAAACAAGGACCACTATTCTTTGACAAAGTTCTCATTCCCAGCCGTGCAAACAGTTCAGACCTTAATGTTGCTTCCAGAAGCAAAGGGTCCTGAGAGCTATCAGCAGATAATTTTTTGTTGGGCTTGTTATTTGTGCTCATCTGCCTCCCATCAGAAATTTGATCCTTATACTGATATTCATAGTTCGGTTGAACAGCTTCATTGTGCAACTGGAATATCTCTTCGCCTTCATCTGCTGAAGCATTTATCTCATTAGAATGTGGGCTTAATCCATTCAGAGGATTCTTGCTTTTATCAGGCAATGGCTCCGATGTGCTAGCATCTGGTTCACTGCAAGGTTCGGACCCCATAGTTTGTCCATTTGCATGGTTATGAGACGAATCCAAGGGAGCACCATTGACACATTGGATAGTTGAATCATACTGTCTTTGATTAGGACCAACGTAACTAGACTGCATGTAATGGCTTGAGGTGGGTAGTAATTGCATATTTTCAGACAAGTGTTTTGATAAATCCAATTCCTTCCTAATAGGTTCGTGCTGCCTGGGGGACCATAGTAAGTTGGGATCATCCATTATAAAAGAACAAAACTGGGCTGAACACAGTTCTCTTTGATGATAGAGTTTACTACATTTAGCATTAGCCTCAATCAAAGCTCTCTGGGCTTTACGATAAGCTTTAAGAGCATTTCTCTCTTCAACTTCACACATCCGCCTGTGCTCTTGTGCTTCCTCCAGCTCCTTGTCTAGCAATTCCTCCATGTCATGTAATGATTGCATATCCATATTGCTGTTTCCTGCAACATTTACATTTCCTAAATAATTCCACAACCTGGAATTGTTCACCTGCAACAGATTTTTGGCATGCTTAGAATAAAACAAAAAAAAAAGGAAATCGGCAAAACTGATATACAAACAGCAGGCATTGTAGACTCTAATCTGCAATTCAAATCCTGCGAAAACGCCTGATGTATGTTGCCAAACGATGGCTCAATCGTCTTATCTGCAGATATTGCTTTAGAATAGTCACTGCTTTCCTTCACATTCTGTTCTCCTGTAGCTTTATTTAGGAAAGAACTTGGATAATGTTCACCAATTTTACTTGCATGATTTGACTCTATTTGGTCCTGTTAAGTAAGAAATATTAATATTCTTTTCTTTTTATTAATATAATTTTCTTGTTAAGTGGATGGCTTATCCACTTTCCTTGTACTTGTCTTTTTTATTTCTCTTCATTTCCTATCAACATAGGTAAAAAATATTGATAATTAAACATTATGGTCAAACAAGTCTGATACATGCAATTCCTTGGACAATGGCACTTGTAAGATTATTTGAACTTAGTCAAAATTTCAGAAAAAAGAGCTAAATTTGTTTATTTTCAGCACTGAAACAAGAGACGACCAGCTCTACCAATTTCTACTACAACTATGCCAGAAAATGCCAAGCATAAATGTAAAATCCTAAAATACAACGCAAGTCTATCAATGGCAGCAGAAAATAAACATATAGGACATGCAGTGAAAAAAAGAAAACGTATATGATATCTAGTTGACATCCTAATGCATTGACTTACAAAATTCTTTGGCAAATTACTGTCCTTTCTGTTTGCTAGTTGTGCAGTTTCCTTCAACAGAAGACGAGGATCCACTTGCCTACTATCCTTGTTAGATTGATTACGATTAGTGTTGATATTGGCAGCTGCAGTAAAAGCCACAGCATTTTTAGTGAATCTTAAATGCATAATGGTATAAATTGGGATTATATAAAACTAAATATATTATTTACCATCTTTCACCACATTAGGTACATTTTCTGGTAGAACATCAACCCGGTCACCTTCTTTCTGCTTGTCCCTCATAACAATGTCGCACTCTATTCTGCTTATGGGAATGCCTTTCTGGCGATCAATCTCATTTCTGTCATGCAGATTACTTTTGTCCAGTATTAGCTCTTTCACTGGCACAATAGATTTTGTAACAGGTACAGCTTTTCGGCCATCTGCAGTTAGTTGGTGGGAATAAGATCCAGCAACTTTTAAGCGCTTCTTGTCCGGTCCTTTTTGTTCCAATTGTCCAACATCCATAGAAGTTGATTGGAATTTCTTGGCTGCATCTCTGCTTATATTCATAGCATGATAATTCTCACATGATCCTAGAACCAAATCTTTATTCTGCTGAGCAGCTTTAAGCTTAAGTTCACTTTCGCGCAGCGCTATCCGCTGCCTTAAGTCCTGAAGTTTACTGTTTCTCAAATCCACTTCTTGGTCACAACCACGCTCTTGGCTTCCTAAATTCTTGTTAGCACTAAAATTTCTAACTCGAGATCGTTGTTCAACCAATGAGGGCCTAGAAAACCCCCAGGAATTGGCTCCTCCATGTATTCTAGTTGTCGATGAGATAAACGTCTGACTTGGAGATAAACTATTTGGCATTACTTTGGTTACATTTCTGACAGTTTGCTGTAAATTCTTTGATTTTACTGCCGATGAAGTAGGTGGTCTTCCATTCTCATCCGCCCCAGTTGTGCTGGATTTAATTTCAAATGCCTTTTTATGCCTGTGATCTTCAATGTCACTACCACTATCATCATCTGAGAAGCTTATTACAAGGTTATCATTTGTCCCTGATGACGGAAACCATCCAGGATTATTAGATTTAAGTGTCACTTGATTCTGCTCAAAAGTCTTCAGACTGTTTAGTTGAATGGATGTTCGAGGCTGACTATCAACAGAGCTAGAAAGATTATTGCCTGAACCAGTCTTTACTGTAAAATAGATACAAATCCGTCATGTTGTACTTTTTGGAAGAAAAATTATACTATCTCAACCAACATAAAGATCAAAAAGCAAAGCTACAAGAAAGAACCATGAACCTAACAAACAGAAATACATGAAAAAAAATTCAGACTATGATGCAGTCAACTCCAACCTCATCATTACAAGAAAAATAAAAAATGACTACCTGTCTAGGTTTTGATGTCAGAACAAGAGGAAGGAATGTAAGGACCAGAAGGAGGACAGCATGCAGAGAGCATGTCAATGTACAGTTCCATGTATGGATACACATAAATATAAAACCAATACTTATTTCAATTAAGGTAACTACACCCTTATTACTTCAGGACACGATTATGTAATTTTAAAATTGTCAGGATAAAATAGTGAGGGAACAAATGCAACTGACATGTTGGCTAGCAGATTGAAATGGAAATAGCGGCCAGAGTAGCACTGTATATGAGAGATAGGCACTAATTGTAAAAAGAGCACAAAAAGATAAAATTCCCAAGTCTTGTGAGATAGCTTGTGAGGCTTACCCATTTGAGTGCCTTGGGTATATTTATTTGCTGTAGTTGCAAAAAGAGTTGCTGCAGAATGGGCACCACTGGTATGTGCAAAAGCACTACCAAGATTTTCCTATGGATAGAAATTACTCATTTAGAAACTAAAATACATGTTTCTGTTAAGAAAAATACAGTAACAAAAAATTCTAAAAGAGTTCCATGATGGTAAGAAAATCAATTTTACTGCAAGAGAACTAATCACTATTAAAATCCAACTAAAACATTAAATCTGGTTATAACTAGCAATAAGAGAAAACATGCTATAGACACTTTGAAAATTATAGTACAAAAACTCCAAACTTCTTCATAAAAAATATAAGCAACTTGAAGCAACTAGGACAACTAATCAAGTACAATAGCTAACTTCCACTTTTGATAAATAAAAGCAAAATGAAAGAGATTTAGAAAATTTCTGATTTTGGGTCAGAGATTTAAAACAATATCTTATAAAGCAGATGTTTAGCTAACCACAGTAACTTCCATGTCCAATAAAGCAATACTACAAGAAACATTAAATTGAATCCAGCTAGTTCCTTTTCATTTCCTCTGTTTTCCCAGCAACGAAACAGCTGCCAAGTTATTAAAAATAAACTAACAAACTAACAGAAAGTACATATATCACAAAATTGCATTATCGAAGGTTAAAGTTCAAGACAAAAAAAGAAAAGAAAATGATTAGGGTTTTGTGGAAGAACATAATACGTCGTCGTCGTCGTCTGATGAAGAGAGCTCGCCTTCTTCTCTGGTCTTTGTTGTTGTGAGCTCTTTGTTATTGTTAGGTTTCTGATTCGCTGACCCGGCCTCATTCATCATCTCCATTTTCTTGCTTTTGTTTATTGATTTTTTTAATGTTTTCTCTCTCTAGAGATTTTCTTTTTAAAAAAACAAAAAGTTCTTTTTCTCTCTCAAGAAAAACGAAGCGTTGGGTCACTCTGGAGAAGTTTCAACGAAAGAGAGAGAAGATCAAGAAAACGAACTTCAGAGGCACTACTCGTTGCTCTGTGAAAGTACAATTTTACCCTCTGGTTAGCTCGTGAATTTTAGGACTGTGTCCGGACGCCAGCGTTTTTTCTTTTCTCACGCTGCTGCTGTTGCTGCTGCCTCTTATCAGATGTACCCTTCACGCGCTACGCTAAACGCGTAATACATGAAATTTTGCTCCCCTTTTTTTTCTTAATTCAAAATAATCTTTTCCCGGTTATATGAAAATTTTGCAAGCAAATCAATGGACGCAACACGACAAAACTTAAATGCTCTCCTATGTTAATTGATTTTTATGTCACGTGCATTTGCACCTTTTTTTTTTTTAAGTTGTGGTGCAGATCTGATTTAGAATGTGCAATTGTTTTGTTAATAATGTTTTGCTTTTAAATTGGACTGCTTTTCACTTTTTACATAAAGCGCTTTTTGAAATAAAAGTATTTAATATTTATCAAGTGTTTTTGCCATAAGCAAATTCTGGTTGCAGAAGTTGTTTCACTCGCACATCCAACGTTTAAAAGTACAAAGATATTCTGTTTGGTTTGTGAGAAAATTAAAAGGAAAAAATTTCAAATGAAAGAATTGCAAGAATGTGAATAATACTTCTGTTTTATTATTGCAATTTTTTTTTTTTTTTTGTAACCACTTAGATCACATGAATACAAGAATGAGCTACATTTATACTCAATGGGATCATGGTAGAAAATGATAAAAAGGCAGGAAATTCTGTTACAAGTGACATGAATTACCAGTGTGGCTTTATTGACTACTAGCGTGTCATCTTCAATCTTTTATACCAAAATCAGCATGAAGCAGCACATGGAACAGTTCCTAAGACAACTGAACCATCAAGGCACAAAACCATCTCCACAGATTAACTCATAACTTGATCATAAACTCCAATACCTTCAATATTCCCCCTCAGGCTGATGGTCGTGGAAAGATCAAAAGCTTGGACCTTAGATACTCAAAACGCTCATAGCTGAGAGGTTAGTGAAGACATCTGCTGTTTGATTTGCAGTTGGAACAAAACGAATCTCAACTTCATTAGCTGCAACTTGGTCTCTAATAAAATGGATATCAAGCTCTATATGTTTAGTTTTGGAATGAAAAATAGGATTGATTGCCAAGGCCTGTGTACTTTGATTGTCACACCAGATTATAGGTGTAGACAAAATTGAAAAAAATTCAGCAGAGATTTAAGCCAAACCAATCTGAACATGCTGATGCAAGTGCTCTGCATTTAACCTCTACACTTGATCTGGCCACAACAGTTTCTTCTTTGAAGACCATGAGATCAAATTATTGCCAAGAAAGACACAATAGTCTCCAACAGACCTTCGATCATTAGGATCACTGCCCTAGTTTGCATTTGAATATGCTGTGAGCTGAAGAATACCAGAAGAAACCATTTCCAATCCAAAATCAGATGTGGCTTGCAAATATCTTAGTACCGTTTTGCAAGCTTGCCAATGTTTGACAAAGAGAACACTTAGAAATTGACTAAGCTTGTTAACAACATAAGACGATTCTGGTTTTGTTAAAGTCAAATACTGCAGACCACCAATAAAACTTTTGTAAAGTGTAGGATTAATGAAAAGTTCACCTCATTCTTTAAATAATTTCTATCCCACATTCATTGAAGTATCACATCCTTTACAACTGATCATATTTGCCTTCTGAAAAAGATCATTAATGTACTTTGTTTAAGCAAGATGAATACTAGATTTTGTGGGAGTAACCTCAAACCTAAGAAGTAATGAAAGTCACAGAGATCCTTTAAACCAAATGCAGAATCAAGATTAGCTATACATTTCCTGTAATTATTATATCATTAACATAGATGAGTGTAAGAATTAGGTTTCCTTTTGAATGCTTGATAAACAATGAAGTATGAGATTTTGAGTTTTTGGAACCCCGCTGCAGTAAAGCTTATCTAAGCTTTTAATGGGTACTGGTCCTCAAATATCAGTATAGATAAATTGCAAAGGCTGTTTTAACTTAATTGATGTAGAGGGAAAATGAATCCTATGCATTTTACCCATCTGACATGCATTACAAAAGGTAGTTCAAGAATTTTATTACAAGTACATTCTTTGATTACATTTCTGAGTATCAAAGCATTGGGATGTCCAAGTTTTCTATGCCAAAGGCTATAACTGGCTTTACTCAGATTCTGACGCTTTCTAAGAGCAACATAAGACTCAATACAAGAATTTGAGTTTTGTGATACAAAATACTTAGAATATGAGTCAATGGCACCAAGTTGACTCTTATTTATAGTACAAAAAGTGGCATTCTCTAGAAACAAAAAAAAAAAAAAAAAGGAGGACTCAGGTTTATGAACAAGATAGTTTGTTAGATTTACAAAGACATTATTGAGTGTTTTTGGCAACAACTTGTATAGACCCTTCAGTTGCCCAATCTCAATATCAGCCTAGATCAGCAGGTCCTTCTTGAACTGATTGAGTTGCCATATAAGCAGCTCTATTCATTTAACCTCCAGCCTCTCCTGGCCCTTGTCCACTAGAACTATGGCTTGAATTACCTCCACCATAGTTTATTTGTTACTTAGGGACATAGTTATTGTAGTATCTATAATAGCATTTAAAGGTTGAGTGTCCTTGCCTTTCACAAATTTGGCAAATTAGCTTGACATTACCTCCTCTGCCATAAAAGCCTCTTCCACCTTGTTCATTTTGATTTCTTCTTCTACATCTACCAAAACCAGCAAAATTATCTCTATTGTTTGTTTTTCCAGAATTCTTAGCATCATTTCCAAAATTAACTTTTCCTCTGCCTCCAGTGTAGTTATTATTAATCCTCTTTGGCCCTTTTTTAGCAAAATTTGCAGAGAATACACTCTGACTACTACTTTTAGAGGATGAGCTTAATAACAACCTATTTTCTTAAGTCAAAAGCATTGAATAAGCTTCACTCACAGTAATTGAACCAATTCGACTATCAATTAGAACAATGATTGAATTAAATTCTGAGCCAACTACTATGCCAGTTATAAGATGAGTTATAAAGCTATCTTCTTAAATCATGCAACCAGCTACAAGAAGTTCATCTATAATGCTTTTGAGCTTTGAAAAAAATCAATAACTGATCTTTTCTTAATATAGCTAGCTGCATTTTCAACTGTACAATCTTTGCTTTAAAAAAAAAAAACCAAAGTATTTATCAAAAATATTCCATAAGAAGACTTACAATCGATGACTAAGCCAAGAATGCTTTCATGAATGGTTGAGAATAACCAACTCAAAAGCATCTGATCTATCTTGATCCAACTTTCATATTCTAGATTAACAACCTCTTCAGAGATCTGATTTGAATTTACACTTGATTCTTCAGCTTTTATAAACTGATTTTGACATTTACTCGTGCCTTTGATAAGATCTTCAAGTCGATTTGCTCTTAAGACCGCTAGAGCTTGTGCTTTCCACACCACAAAATTCGATCTATCTAGCTTATAATTCCAAAGAAGGTATAAGAAGAGATTTGATTAGCAGAAAGATTTATTGAAGCATCAGATATTTGTATGACGAGGTATTAGCCGTAGGCTCTGATATCATATAAAAGTACAAAGATATTATGTTTAGTTTGTGAGAAAATTAAAAGGAAAAAATTTCAGAGAAAAGAATTGCAAGAATGTGAATAATACTTATGTTTTATTATTGCTTTTTTTTAACCACTTAGATCACACGAATACAAGAATGAGCTACATTTATACTCGATGAGATCATTGTAGAAAATGATAAAAAGGCGTGAAATTCTATTATAAGTGACATGAATTGCCAGCGTGTCATCTTCAATCCTCTATTCTAGAATCAGCATGAAGCAGCTCATGGAGCAGTTCCTAAAACAACTGAACCATGGAGGCACAACACCATCTAACACCATCATCGAGCACAACACCATCTCCACAGATTAACTCATAACCTGATCATAACTGAACCATTGAGTCACAACACCATCTAACAAATGAACCATAACTATCGAGCACAACATCATCTCCACATATTATTAACTCATAACCTGATCATAAATTCCAATACCTTCAATACAACGAAGTGATTCTCGAGCCGCATCGCATTTTTATTTTGGTTACAGTTTTCAAGGCAATATCTTTCTCACATTCACAATACTTGCAAGAGTAAGCTAATATAAGCGTTATTTAATGTAAGTTGCTTTTTATATGCAGTTGCTGTTCTCTTCTATGGGTGAGTTAAAAAGGTACTCGATCCACTATGACAAAAGTGGAAGATCAAGGGTAGCATCTTCTAATTTTAGGTTCAAGTGATATGGGATAATGCTTTTGTGTTATATGTACGAGAACAATCAGTTCTTTTAGGGAACCGCGGAAGTTGTATTTTGTCGCCAGATTGATGCTCTAGCAGCTATAAAAAGATTCAACAACATGCATGTTGATGGAAAGCCGTTGAAAATAGCTTGTGGGAGTTCAATTTAGTGCTCCTAAACCTGTGCCTCCAACTAAAAATTGCATTCTGGAAAATCTGAACTGTGGCTTTCTAAGGTTTGAAACTTAATTGTGCCAACTTTATTTATCGGTTGTTTTTAGAATGATTGTTTTGAGTGTGTTGATTTGTTTTTGTTGTTTCATTTCAGAGTTAAATAGCTGTTTTCATTGTGTTTTAGAATTTTGCTTTCTAAAACCTTGTGGAGAGTCAATATAAAAAACGTTAATCATGATCATTTAGTGTTAAAAAAAATTGGAGGCCCCATGGCTTTTACAGTGTTGCGATTTTGCCTATGTGATTTACCTATGTTACATGAATTCATGTGTGTGCAAACAGTGGGACAGCGATGCAATTTTGACTTATAAGGTGTTTAGGATTCATCATGCGGTGTTTCTATTTACTAATATAAGGAAGTGAAACGATTGTTTGAAATAGCTCTACAGAGTTACTGGCCCCTATTGATACTCAGCTTTTGTTCTCTGTCCCTGTTTTTAACAAAAGGCAGGGCTTGCATTGTATTGGATTTAGGCTGCTTGATGAGAAAAAATATATTTGTCATGTTGTTATACCCATTGCATGAAAAGAGTCACATTGCCTATTCTAAGCTTAATTCTGACATCTTGCATTTATTATCATTGAGTTAAATTATGCTTACAGCTGCCACCAACATGTCTTTTGATTATGTCATTGGCAGTGGTCATGACAGAGTTGGTGCTACGGGATGGATTCATGGTGTTGCTCGTGGTAGTGGTATTGGTATTGGTGGTGGCCGTGGATCAGCTAGGGGACGTGGGCAAGGGAATCCTCATAGTACTAAGCTAGCTGCGGAAGAACTTGATGCTGACCTGGACAAATACCATGCAGAAGCTACGCGTATAAAATGATCTCACTGGTTCTTGCTAACTGTAGAATTAGCACTATACTAAGCTAAGCATACTGGCTTACGGTGTTATTTACTGTTTATTGGCGGGATATTACATATTTAGACAGAAAAGGTCAACGAATATGATAATTTTAGAAGGCAGCTTGGGTACATGCTTCGACAAGGGAAGGCGCCACAATGATGATATCGGCCTTTTGGAATTTATGATTAGCATCTTTTCTTATGCCTCAAACCCTATATTTCTAAGCTTGCTGATTTTCCTGTCGATTTCTGGCCGTACTTTCCATGAATTTGAATCGCCGCTTTATAAATTCCCATAGTTGTAATCCAAAGCAGGAAAATTAAAAGAGAAAAGAAAGATAAACATATGATAAATTACAAACTAGGAGAATTCTTCCAATTTCTTTTTATTTTCTGTTTATAGAAAAATCATAGTTTAATTCACTTTTTCATACAAAATATAATGAAACCATATGATTACCGTTGATGACAACTACTAAAAGGGGGATTTCACAATTCAAAGTGTTACAAATTTCAAACGCTTACAAATTTCAAAATACGCTACAATTTTACATGACTGTTCAAATTCTACATTCATAATTTAAGGTAAAAAAACATTTTGTCATAAATTAATACATCAACAATCTTTGTCCATAAATTAATACATCAACAATCTTAAATGGGCATCAGAAACTGAAATTACCATTACGTTGTGGGGAAATAAATTTCTTGGAATATTCTTCCAAAAGTGATTTCACCATAATCACTATGACGCGGTTAGTTCTTGCAATGGCGCCCACTTTGTAATCAATGAAACTGAAATCAGGAACATCCAGTAATGATGATGATTGGAAATTAAAAATAGTAAAATAATATTAAATATTTTAAATTATTTCTCAAATTATATTTTAAAAAATAATATGTTGAACAACT
This sequence comes from Ailanthus altissimus, assembly GCA_946807835.1. Lineage (NCBI taxonomy): Eukaryota > Viridiplantae > Streptophyta > Magnoliopsida > Sapindales > Simaroubaceae > Ailanthus > Ailanthus altissimus. Next base: position 16,701,156 of record OX327684.1, read on the forward strand.
ATTGAACTGTAAAATAATAAAAATTTCAAATACACCTATTAAACCATTTTATTATTTAATAATTACTTAATATATTATTTTTTAAATATAATTTAAAATTTTTAACATTACTCAATATGGTAATATATCCAAACAAGTTAAAAATGGTCATAAAGTAGATGGAAATAAAGTAACCGTAAAGATCCCCTCAATTTTTCCAATGCAAGTAAAGTTGAGAACTCGCGGGGACCCGTCAGTATTAGCAAGGGAGTCAATACCGATCAGTTCAACACCAATGCCACGTGAATTTTCTGTCATCCCCAGTAACACAAATAAACAGGTAATTTCTAATAGTAAGAAGAAAAAAATGACTCCATCGGTCATCACACTCTACAAAGACAAAATGATTTCTTAACAGTATCTCTACAAAATCAAAGTTAGCTTATGGAAGAGTTGACAAAATTACATACGCATTTACAAAGTTAAAAGACAAAAAATGAGCATACACAAGACAAAAAGGAACATACCAGGCAAACTTCAAAGATGTCATTAAAAACAGACACCTTGACCGAGCCGCCTGAGTAAATTGGAAGTCCTGTAACTAATCCATCTTCTATTCCTATAAACCAAACATACATAATACTGAGTCTTTGCTCATCACAAACAAGAAACTAAACTTCCTCCGATTGCAAAAAAAAAAAAAGCTAGAGGTTTTTTTGTCAAGGATGGCCATCAAAAAGAAAAAGAGCCAAGAATGATTTCACCCTCATGAGTTAGAAAAATAATGAAAGGCTGAGAACAAATCTGATTCTGTACAAGGGCTTCAGTAGTTGCTCAGAAATTCCTCCATCAATGTAATGCACACCCAAGTCACTGCTTCCGCATGAAGGGAAAAAAACGAAGTTACAATGAAATGAAGCCATGATAACTGTGAATATATATATTTACAGCCTTCTTCATATACATGATGAAACATTGTCCTAGTTCAGATAAGATTATTAAAGTCAACTTATCTTCATTAGATCTTTAAGAAGGATATTAAATCCAAGTAAGAACTCTGCGGGCAGAAAATATTGAATCGTGTTGTGGAGAGAAAAAAATGTCATGAATTTTAAACTTTGAATATTTACCAATAATCTAAGAAGGGTAGGGCACTGTAGTTGAACGAGAAAAAGGAATAAATGGAAATATAAGAGGGCCCTACTTTTTCAGAATAGAAGATAAAATGGTGGTCAGTCAGCAAGAAGAAAAAAGAAGCCAGTACCTTTGATATTTAACTGCCTTGATCTGCAACCTCTAGTTGCATGAAGATAAAGGAACAAAACAATGAATCCACTAACTCCCAAAATTCTGAGCAATCTTCTACCCTGGATAACCTTTTTATGACAACCCTTCTATCAAAAATTCAGATGAAACACCAAACCTCATAGCTGTTAACAAATGGAAGAATCCCCCTATAATCTACTTTGTGTGTAGTGAGATGATGGAAGCATGTCATCTAGCCTACCACTTCCATTATGTTGGTGTAACTACGGCAGGAAATGACAACTGATTTGGAGCATCTATCGTGCATAGAACTTGCTAGCATCGCCAAATCCTGAGCTGACCCCATAACCTTATCTTCTTCAGGTGGGGGTGGGGGATTGGCACCTCATACTTTTGGCTTAATTTCAACATTTTTGCCCCTTCACAATCAGATTCTGCAAATTTTCATGCAGGCTTACAAAAATTAAGCATATTTCACCTCAGGTTTTCAAAATTTTGCCAAATGTTGCGAGGCAATTATAGCTCATGCAATAAAACCCCAAATGACCAAGGCAGCATCTCCAAAAGATGAGCAAAATATTTCTACAGAATTGTCATCAGATCAAAACCCAGGTCAAATATCATTTGAAAGCTGAAGCAGGCCACGGATCTGAAGATATGGATTCTCCAACAATTTTTCATTATTGCTCTGCAGAAAAACACAAAGCAGTGATTTAGATACATATAACTTTGTGAGTCAATGAAAATAGATTTCACACAAAAACTTGAAAAAAAAAAAAGAAAAAAATAATCACATAAAACTAAATAGAGTATGTAGGAAATATTTCACTCTGATCTTTGTGTATTTACACGGGTAGGCCTCCTCTTAGAAAACTTACCAATATAATACTTGCGAACCATAATACCAAACAAAGATGTTCAATAATAGACAAAACCAGAATACCAAACAAAGAACCTGACCAAGTTTGTGATGGTTTCCAATCACAAATGATCTCAGTTTTAATAATGTGAGATCAAATAAAGCAACGACTATAATCTCTAGCCAGAACAGTACATTTCTTTTGTGGAAATGCTGATAGACACCAAATTCAATTGTCCAAAGACATGCAAAAATGTTATAAGTAGGAAACATGCATTTATACTCGTATGATGTTAGAATCTGCTCTTCAATGTTCTATAATTGCAATTTGTGTAACATCACCCTATATGTTAGATAAGATCGCACCTGCTGAGCCTTAAAAACAAGATTCTGAAGCATGTGTTGGTACTTCTCTGGTTTCTCAGTCATCATTCTCTGCAGCATCCCATTGTAAAATAAGTTAGCAACATGGAAATGGAACTACACAACCAACAGATAATCACTGGTGGAGGAAAAAGTGGAAAGCATTCTTGCCTTTAGAAGAAAAGCTGAAGAATAATAAGCCACCCTTGAATCGGTATCATCTAAAAGTTCCCTGCCAAAGTCAAAAGAATATAGATGTCTAACATGTCCCCATGCAGAGATAAGGCAAATTCATTTAAAGGAACCAAAAAACCATGAACTCACCTGAAAAATTCTTCGCCACCAACTTCTTGGAAAGCAGCAGGATCTGCAGTACATTTACCTATTAGAAGCAATAGCAGCGTAGCCCGAATGTCTGATGTAGCACCAGGAAGGTTTCCTCTTCCTTTGCTTCCAACAGCAACACCCAATGAGATATTATCTGTTGCTGCACCAGCAAGTTGAATTAATGGCCAATAGAACAAAGCAGCTGGAACACGTGCAACTAATTGCATAGGAACAACAGCCTGTCCTCGGAGAAGCTGTGCTGCCATTGATGCTGTTTCATATTTTGGAGGACAATTCATATTATTACCCGATCTACTACCAGTCTCCTCAAAAAATTGATCCCAGCGACGGCTCTCCTGTTGAGAGCCAAGCACAGCAGCATCAACTTTCTTGTTTTCATCTGCAGAACCAAGAACTTTACTCTGATGCATTCCATCTCCAAACGGCATTGCAGTTGCTGGGTAAACTTTGAGGCATAATTGGGAAAACAGAATTTCACACATCTGTTTGGAATCAGTAAAATGATACAAGTTAGCGAGGTTGGGCATATCCTTTATGTCATAATATGCAAAAGATAGTGTTAAATAAATCATGGCAATACCACCAAAACAATGTTACTTGAAAATACTTCACCAAAAGTTAGATAACTTCATACTGGTTCTAGAAATAAGAGCAGGAAAAGATATTGATATTATAGCCATCTGATCAAGAAAATTTGAGATAAGATATCTATGGGGTACTGATTCATATTCTGAGATATATCATAGGTCACTTATGATTTAGAGGATATTATTGACATTTAATGGTTCATTAGTTCCACAAACATATACCTTCAAGATGTTGATGCGGTCTGTTTCATTTATTTGAGCAACCAATGACAAAGCACTACTCATGATACCTATTACAGCATTTGCTTTCTCAAGTCGGCTATTTCCTAGTTCACAACCAACATCATTGCCATTTAAGTGTTGCATTTCATTCTCATCCAGTAGAAATTTGCACCGCATAAGAAGCCTCTCTAGAATAAACAGAAATCCCCATCTATTAAGGTAGTTTTTTGATTTCAAAAGCCCACACATAAGCCAAATGGACAAAGGAACATCTGAAGCAACTGAAGAATCGTGAACACCAGCATGGGCAATTTTACGTTGCAAGTTTTTGATATTTGACCATACACTTGCTTCCCTTTCCTCACTAATTTCTGCAATAAGCAAATCACCTAACCATATGTACCCATTCTGGCGATAAGCAATTCTTTCTGAATGAAGAAGAGAATGTAAAGTAGCCCATGCAAGCTTTGCTTGCATGCTGACACTAGTTTTTTGAGCTGGACCCTCGATGCTTTCAAGAAACTTGTAAGTTTTTGTTATCTGTTTCGGATGAGAAAATTCTTTGTCTAAATGAGTGAATGAACTTATTATTGTATCTAATTTCTCCATCATAGTCTCCAGGAGCTGCGAAAGAAAAACAAAAGCAATTAGAAAGCAGCAGTACTGATAAGAATAAATTTAATCAAGCTTCCACAAAAAAGTACAATTGTATAGTCATGAAATTGAGAAGAGATATATTATTTAACATGACAAAGCTAGATAAAAATAACAATTATTGCCAGAGCTTTTTCTTATTTTCTAGATCCCTAGAGTTTTAGCACCATATAAAAGAAGCAACGCCAATATATCTAGAACCTGAGAAGGTAAACCAACAGTGAAATAGCACAGTAGGATAACTTTAAACCTAGAATCTCATCAAGTCAAGTCTTGATAACATTAATTAGTTAGTTATAAAAGACAAGTGAGATCAAGCTTTAACAAGTTCTGCTTTAACAAGTTCAAATCAATTATACGCATATCCAGTCATTTTTCCAAAGGCAACCTACAACAATTTATAATGAAAGTAGTGAAGTACAAAGGTCCTTGTAGCTTGGTATTGGAATTTGGCCTCATCAGTTTTACAAACTATAAATAATCACATACAAGTAATAAAAATGATTGACCCACTATGTTGGTTCAAAAGAGGATCTTGGCAAGCCAAGCAGAGGGGCAGAAAAGAAGCAACAATTTATGAATGCATGTTAGAAAGGAAAAAAATTCAAACAAATCAGGTGAAAATCAGAAATTATCACATACTAGTGTGCAAAAACCGCTGTGCCTGCACAAGTTAAAGCACCAATGAACAAACATAGAACACATGTTTGTCTATTAAATTCTTGGAATTCTACATTGAGTAATTCTCGATAAATCCCTTTCCTCATAAACATTAAAAAAACAACGTAGATAACCAAGTCAGCACTCACACAGAGATCTCAGAGGCATTACCATATTCAGCCGTTCCCTATTAGCATATTTAGACAATGCAACAGAAATAGATCTTCTCAAGAGCTCCCCAATGCCTTCCACCCCCAGCTTAACAGAGATATAAAAAGCTTCAGGTGCATCTGCAAGAGCAAGTAAGGCAGCAATAGGCTGAACCTCATCATCACTGTATTCAGAAACTCCAGTAGCTATGCATATTTCATTTATTTGATACAACACATAGTCGAAAAGCACCAAATACAGATTTCGCCCTTCTTCCCTTGATCGAGCCAGTGCATACTGCATTAAGGTGAACAAGAAAGAGAAATACTGTTAATACAGCTAGGATTTCAAACTGATTTGGATCTATTTGTAATTAAATATATAACATTACAGCTTTTGAAAAGGAGAGTCATGATAATATTTGGTAAGAGTAACATGCTAGTGAATATGTTTTAATGTATTTAAAAAAGATATACAAATTTTAAAAAATGGTTGAATAAGTTTATGACACATTCAAACTCCACCAAACACTCTAAACAATTTTCCATGGTAACCCTTATTCACAACATGGAGAAGCACTTTAGCAGTTTACCATGTTAGCCCTTATGTTCATATTAAGCCCCCCTTCTGAAATATCTATTTGTTAGGGGTAGCTGCTTGCCCTTGGTGGGCAATCTTCCCTCTTATATAAAACTAATGATTATCAGTTCAGGGATTTTTGCCTTGTCAACAGTAAAAATGGTCCATTGGATGAGCCCGGGGATCACACAAGTATCCAGATAGCTAGTGTTCAAGTTTAGTGGACTCCAATCATTCAACAGAATTAGCTTTTTATGAAGTGTTTGCAGATTACTTAGCCTCTATAATGTATAGGACCAAAGCAGAGAAGGAGGTGAATGTAGAAGGGCAAGAGACGAGGGCAGTCTTGCTTGATACAATAACTGCTGGTTCAGGGATATGATACAGTACTAGATGTCTTCGAGTAATTCATGAGTTTTTTCTTGGGGCAGCTGTTCACAAATAGCATTATGTACTCTGATTATTGTACCCTTATTTCTTTATCTGCCTTTATTTAAGCTACAATTCAGTCTCCATTCCATGCCAAATTGTATACCTCAAGGAATATGAATTCAATTCCTCCAATCAGGTCAAGCTGGTCTACAAGAAAACTTGGAGTACTTGAAGCAGCCTTGGTAGGTTCATCAGGAACTTCATAAAGCATGTTTGTTAAAATGCAGATAAGCTTGGAATGAACTACTTCTGCCCAAGAATTGTTTCTGCTAGTCTCTAGAAGCGCCTTAATAACCTAGGATGCACACAAAAAATAGATTAAATCTCAAACTAGTAAATATTTTCTATACAGTAAAAAATAAATCAAAACAAACAGAAAACTTAGTTGGCTATGTAGAGAAACTATAGCATGCACATACAAAATAAAATATGCCAATTCATGCTCCAACAAGAATCACGTGATACTAATCCACAAAATTCTGCTTCTCCTGTAGAAGTATGAGAAAACTGTTTCAAGCCGACATTCTGGTTCACCCTTTTGGTCCTTGTTTCAGTTCCCAACAATGTGATACTAGGGCATTCTCGGATTAAAGTTGCATTTAAAATCTCTTAAAGAAGCAAAACTTCACATTAATGTAGATCCTAAAGAGCAGTTTCTCAGCAAAACTCTTAGATAAATGCACGTTTTCAGAAGTCTACGCTTGAACATTTTTTAGTCAAATGGCAGAAACAGGATACTTGTGATTAAAATTATTATTAGGTAGACACCAACATGTTAAATGAAATAATATATATCTTAGAAATTAGCAGAACATAGATTATGATTATCTAGAATACCCAGTGAGATTCCTTCATTATAGCTTGAATTTCTCTCATATTAGTTGCAGGATATACGATGACAGAACTGTCAATTTATCACTAAAGAAGTACGCGTCTCACAAGTAGATGAGCACAGTTCCTAAGCGGAAGAATCAAGAATTCATTTCATTAATCTGAGGTTGCTTTCATCTTGCAGCCTTTTCACAAAACCTCCATGCCATTGCTGTCATGCTATCCTCTTTTTATGACACCCTGACTAAATTTTTATTTTTCTTTTCTCTATACAAGATGTCTTTTCCTAATCATGCTCAAATTAAGCGTGTCAAAGAGAAAAGAAGAAACTAAACAAGAAGCATACAGAACTTTAGCAAATATCATCACCTAAAACTTCTAGTAATCAAATCTACAAGATGTTGCATTTCCATGCCAAGACAAGAAAGCAGTAACTTTGAGATGGGAAGCAACTCACCCTTATGTCAAGACCATTCAATCGGCTCTTTCGAATTTTGCCCCTGTCACAGACAAAATAAAGTAAGCAGCTAAGTGCAGATGCCCAGACAGACTCCTCATTCTCTTCATTCTGCAAAAAAGATTAAAAGGCATGAGATTATAAAGCCAAGAGAACAACATTTTTACAAGAAGATTGATAGAAGGTAAATAGGATGTCCACAAGTTACAAAAGAAACATATATATTATAACACCAGTAACAGAAGTAAAATAAAGGGGAGTTGTAGATTAACAGTCTTATAATGTAAATTAGCATATTAAATGTCATTGTGTTCCTAATTCCTTTCCAAATCTTAATACAAGTCACCAAATCATCTTTTTTTCTCTTGTAAGCTGCTCGTCACTGGTTGTAAAACAGAATCCTTAATTCAGTTTCTCCATGATGGAATCGTGAGCCAAACTATAAGCTAGTGTGAAGTCCCAAATTATATTTCCATAAGAAAAATATAAATTTCCAAAGTGTCAATATCAAAAAATTATCTTTGAAAATTATTATTTCTAATCAAGATTATTTGATTTTATTAAAAAAGGAAAAGAAAGTGAGCTTAATAATTTCCTGAGGACTGTTAGTACAAATACACATTGTGGAAAACGACTTCTCAGAAACCAGAAGAATGGAATAAATGTGTGAACAGCATTGTCTTCAGTAGAATATAACTGAAAACACCACCCCTTTCCTTGGAAATCATCCGAAAGGCATTGGCAGATTGCTTCTCCTTTAAAACCTCCCAAGCTTCATACTACCTGCTTATACAGCTCATAACTGAAGCAGCAATTGCCAAAATGTTTACATGTAGATGTAGTTTCCATATCTAATTCATGCTTTAATCATGTTGACTAACCAGATAGAAAATAATATGAACATATGGTAATTTAATGCTATTATTTCTTAAAATCCACACAAAATTTCCTTGGGTTAAAGAAAAGTGATTGGGGGGAAAAAGAAGATCACCACAAGATGGAATTGCTTGAAATGCTAACTGAAAAGGGAAGAGCTTATAGCATGGAATAAAGGTTAGGTCAATAAAGAAAGTATAGATCAGTTATACCTGAACAAGAAGAAGGAGTATCTCATATAGAATGTTTATGAGCCATGACTCAAGATTATCAATAGCTGAGGAAGTGCCCAACTTCTTAAGAGAATCCATTTTTCTCTTCCCTAGTGTCGTAAGTTGATCTTCAGTTTCAAAAAATGATTCTTGAGGATAATCTTCTTCAATTGCAGAAGTATCGTCGGTCATCATAGGCTCCAACAAATGAGCATGGACCCCAAGGTTCAGAATTAAATCAAAAGCACGTACTCTACAAGCTGTTTTTGGAGAACTGAGCATTTCCTGAAACATAATCCAGAAAAGGAATAAGCTATCAACAAATTCTCACCATAAAGAAACCAATACCCAACTGATGTAGTACCTCAAGCATTGACAGAGTGAGAGGAGCAGCAGTCCCAGAATCCAATACATACCTATAAAACAATATTTTCACTAACCTTATACTCAAATGGACAATATCAAACAAATAAAAATATATGAAATAAATTATCTGATGGACAAATAGAAGAGGCAGATGGTTTAAGATCCATGTTCACTGATCATGTCTGATCTTTTTTCTTCCTTGCCAAGAAGAAGCAATAACAGCTATCAAGGAAGAACCTTTTGTAAAATCAATATCTTTATGCACAATAAACATGAATTTACTGTCTGGATCATACAAGTTACAGACTATCCCCAAGCACAATTAGGTTCCAACTCCTTGCAAGACTACAACCCCCAGCAAATCAAAATATTCAAAGGTTCAAGGTCATTGAAATTTACTTGAAATATTTAAAAAAAACGATTTCATTCTGTTCGGAACAACTGACTATCCTAATCTCTGAAATATTAACTCTCAGTAAGGTGAAAAGTAACAGACGTCTATTGTAGAAAAAACGGGTATTATTTAGAACACACAGATATAATATCGAATTTGGACACACTTTGTAATAAAAGAGGATTTTCTAAACATGGAAGCACCCAATGTGAATCAATATATCACGCTCCAATAGAGCATCATAGAGAACCATCTTCAATAAGCAATAAAAGGTGTAAGGAATTGGAAATATTATAACATGAAACCAGTTTTACTGAGTTGAAAAGATATCCAGCTGCAAATGAGAATGATATTTAACAATACTGTTATACATATATAACTGGGAATATAAGAAATCAGTGCATCAATCAACCAGATACATCATGTCTGACTCTATGCATTTGTTTCAGTATTTCTTAAAGGAGAGAGAGGTAAATTAAACGTATACTACAAAAAGAATGGATCAAAATAATTCCAGCAATTAAACAAATAGAAACATACATGTCAATAACAAGTTTGATAAGGACGCTAACGGCCATATCCATTGTTGGCTTTCCATTATTATTGCTTAATCTAGATGTTGTCATGACATTAGTATTTGGTGCAGATGTCTCGGAGCAAACTGCAGCAATAACCTCGCATACCTCGGCAGGATTCAACCGCAACGGTTGTTGTTCACTGATTGACATAAAACCATTTTGATGAAATAAGAAATTATCCAAATGAATAAATTTCTTTATTGACAAGATAAGGTAAAATGAAAGAATTAAACTAGGAAGTTTATTAAAACATAAGCAACTGTTCCAAACACATCACTTGCCTCAGCCACTACATTAATACTCTTAACATATTACTCTACCAACTTTAATACTCTAAACAAAATAGCAGGTCAACATTAATACTCTACCAACCACATAGAAGTGAAACTTAACTGTTTTAGATTTAAGAACCATAACCAAAATTAGACTTAATTTTATCAGAGATAAAAAAGAAATGACCCTTGAAACAGTATAAGATATAATATCAGCCATTGTTTGTCAACCTTTCACATTCGATAACAAAAATAAAAATGACATTGTTTCATTAATAAGATCACCATTCAGTCCCAGTTCAAAAGACTGTCCCATGTATGACAATACAGGAAACATAATGTATGGAGAAAGTAAGAGATCCTCCAAGATATCAGCACAAGAATGAAAACTATTGTCTCTAACCTCAATCAGTGATTATGTCAATGACATATGAAGCAAAACTGGTTCAGGTGACTATTAAGTCATTTTATAAGACTAACATATAAATAACTGATAGACCATGTATAACAGATATGAAGAGAATTTGAGAGAAGAATTGGATCTCTTGTTTTCTACCTGTAGTGACGATATTGGAAAAGCGGTCGAGCACGTGGACGGAATGTGTTCACAGGAGAATCCTCCCTGAAAAACAAGAAGCACAATGGTCAAACAGTGATCTGTTAAGCTTGTTGACAAAAAACTTGGTTTCCAAATATTCATCATCGAGCTATTTGTATATTCGCAATTTCAGCCATAATTTTAAAGAAAACTTCATAAAACAGCTTCTCATCCAAAATAAGCTAAAATTAACTTAAAGAAGTTCAAAGCCTTAATATTAAGAAAAGATTGTAAAAAGACAATACAAAAATATTGGTTCTTCCATTTGTGGAAACTTTATCAGCAATATATGCAACACAATAGGAGGACCCTGATTGCCATATCACATAAAATTTACAATTTTAGAAAATATTAAAACTATAATGAACAATCATTGAAATTCTCTATATGGTTGTGATGAGCTAGGGTCAAAGAAAATCAACCTCTTGGGGTCCACAATAGAAAGTGCTTGAAGTTCTGTAAAAGAAGGTTTGCAGGCTAAAGACTTCAAGCTAAAACGATTTTGCTTTGAAAAGAATTGCTGGAATATACAGACAATTAGAAAGCTATAGTTTTAAGGGGTTATTATTTATAATAAAAATGATTAGAGAAACAAATTGGAATGCAGAAAATGTCAGGTAGGTACATAACCTTTTGTGCTACAATAAAGAAAGAAACCCTGAATGTTGTACATAAATGAAGAGAATAAATCACACACTAGATAGCTGACAAAACTCTCTCTCTCCCCCCTCCCTCCCTCCAGGGTCAATAATGCAAATTAATGGTACAAATTTCAAACCATTAGATTAATGACTTTCAGTGGCTTTTTCCTCCAAAAAAATACTGTCCATGGCTAAGATGACATCTCACAGGATGAATGCCCATTTCGAATAGCAGATGTCAAATATATCAGAACCAATTATTTGAACAAATGGAAGGAAAATAATGATAACTGGACAAAATATGCTAAGCATATCAAACCAATAATTTGAGATAATTCGAGAGAGAAGAACATGCCAAATTTGATGAGCTCCAGCTTTAGAGCGCTTAGATGCTGTTACTGCTCTCAAGTGGGAATGAGCAGAGGCTGAATTAGTTATCGTTGTCACTGAAGAAGGCTGCAGCAATTGATCAAGGTAAGGCATATCATCAGTTCCAACATATTTCCACGGCTGGCCCTTCATTTTAGCTTCCATGTCTCCCACAAGGAGAGCAGCAGCGCCAACTTCTAAGAAATTATGTGAACTCATTTCTGGAAGAGTTGCAACACGATCACTGTATTAAAACACCAGTGTAAGTAATAACGTTAAAATTTGAAGGAAAACATTTTAGTAAATAATACTGTAAATAGTGCCAAAGAAATTTCCAAACTGAGAAATAACCACCCAAACTCAAAACATCCTTGCAAAATCAATTACCTATCGGTGGACATGGATGATAACTGGTGTTCATCTAGCCACCGCCATTTTAGAACATCGGTTGCAATGTAATCAAGATCTTCCATCCCATCGGCTTCTTCAATATTGGATAAATTTGAAACAGATAAAGTTGTAGAATCTTTATTCTCCACAGAGTCTACCACATTTGCTGGGATTATTTGGGAATTAAAGGACCTACTCAACAAAGATGATAATGTAGGTAGTGATTGCCTTGATGTAGGGGGAGCTCCAGCGAAAGATGCTGGTTGGAACGATCGCTTTGGAATATGTTGAACCACAAGGGAACGGACATAAATTAATGACTTTACCAGCGCTCCAGATGCAAAACTAGATACAGGCAAAGAAGGAGAAGCATTTGCAGCTGCTGTTGATGTCCCAGATTGTGAATTTAGAGATCGTGACCATGGTGACACTTTTCGGTTTAAGCTAATATCACACTCAGAAATTGTGTTCAAGCAAAATCGATCTATCTGCAACAAGGTCTCCTCGCTAGGCTTATATCTGCAACAAGAGAAAGAATGATAAACTCCAAAAAACAAAAGAAATAAATCTTAAAAAAGTGGAAACTTTATTCACAGGAATTCTATTTCTAATAAGAAACCAATAACTGTATTAGAAAATGCCACCCGGGCATTCCATGCATGCAAGGAATGTAACAGCCATTGAGAATGCACAAACCTATAATTTCTGGATGCCCACGACAAGATCATCTTCTAAAATCAAGTTCAACGGCCAAAATAAGTAATCTATTAATGGGATAATTCATAATTTAAATCAGTATTTTTTTCCCTGAATGCCAAAATAACAAAAGTCAGGGTTCAGCAAGCAGCCATTATACTGCAATGTTGATGAAGGGATCTTCTCTTCTATTTTTAGAGATCATTAATCAGAAACTCAAATCTCTACACAGAAGAAGCATCATACCCATCTATACTTTAACAGTCTTTGTTTTCCATGTTTATATGGAAACCTACACATGAGACGTTCCAAAGTGTTGGAGCTGTATTGCATTTGGATCTATGTACTGTATTATAGTCTGAAATCACCATTCCAGAAATGACTAAACTAATATGTAAAATCCAACATGCAAAAAAACCGTGGGTGATGGAATTCAGGATAATTACTTCAAAGCATACAGAGAGTTTAGGATGCCCTTGGTAGTGCAACCAAAACCACATTCGGATGGGGTCACAAGCACTTTTTCCTCCATTCAATAGTGTCTAGCTTAAATGGACAAAAGTCACATTTTGGGATAAAAAAGAACAGTTGGAAGTACATTAGGAGAGCAATTGACAGAGAGTAGTTGGAAGTATTTTCAGGAAAACCACTTGACAGGTGCATTTGCAGAAAGCACTTTCTACAAATTCACTCCAAGATTCACCAAGTTCTGATGATATAAACATCAGAGATCAGCAATGCATTGAAATTGCATACTAACTGTTGAAATGTATATAGTATTTTGTATATATTTATAGTCAATATCATAGAATAGGAAATAGATTGATAACTTTCCAAATAGGACTAATTGACCTTCCAAATAGAACACATAGCTTCATATATAATGATGTATTTTTCTCATTATCAATATACAAGAATTCTTCTACTCTCTATTTCTTCACATAGTATCAGAGCCAACACTTGGCTTCTAAATTGTTTTCTTCTGGCAACACTGCTTGTCCATTTTCCAACCACCGTGCTCTCTTTTTTTGGTGGTCGTGCCCTCAGAAGGATCTCGCTGGCAAGACCTAAGAAATCATCGTCGAAGCATCACCGAACGCGCCTTCACATCCCGGTAACAATAGCACTTCCCGACGACTGTACCATTCCCCAGCCACCTCCACTGACCTCAGAAGGTACCGACGACCAAGTCTGAAGCAATCCAATCCTCACTGACCGTCGGACACGCCTCCACACGCCAGTAACAGCTTTGTTCTCAGGTGAACTTCAACCACCGATCTACTTCTTTCCAGTGCACGTGCAGTCTTGCCGCTAGTGTCTCGGTTTTCATACATTGACGACGAGCAAAACCATCACCTGACTGCTATCACTGTCGCCGAAAAACTACTCCTGGTTGTCATTTGTTTTCTCCTTCCTCCTTCTTTCCGATTTGTGAGCCAATATGACTACTGAGAGATCTAAAACAGACAAGCAACCTTCATTCATGACTCTCTCACCGGTGTCGACTATGAGGAATACCATAAATACCAAGCAGCTAAGCAGTCTACCTCTTCTATTGCCTATATTGCACATACTGGTATTTTTGTCACTTATTTTACTCATTCCTCTTCTTTAGGACCTTGGGTCCTTGATTCTGTTGCCTCTAATCACATTTCTGGTAACCTTCAATTACTTTCTCATACTTCTACATCTAGGTTATTGCCATCTGTCAACTTAGCTAATGGGTCCACAACTACTACTCAAGCAGTTGGTCGAGCACATCCTCTTCCTTCCTTACCTTTTAAATTTGTTCTTTATATACCGCATTGTCCTTTTAATCTTATCTCTGTCAGTAAACTTATTCTCTCTTTAAACTGTGCAATCACCTTTGTTAATGGCTCTGTTCTTATACAGGATCGCAATACGAAAAAGATGATTGGCGTAGGTCGTGAGTCACAGGGGCTCTATCATCCGAGTATTCCTCAACCATCTATTGCATGCACTGTCACTGAATCACCAGCACTTCTTCATAATCGTCTAGGACATCCAAATCTGTTAAAGCTTCGAAAAATGGTTCCAGGTCTCTATAGTCTATCGTCTTTCAATTGTGAGTCTTGTCAGTTAGGAAAACACTCATTTGGATCGTTTTCAAAGCGTGTCAATAATTAGGCTACATCCCCTTTTGAATTAGTTCATTTAAATGTCTAGGGTCCGAGTCAAGTCTCTTCTGTTTTAGGTTTTAAATACTTTGTTACGTTTATTAATGATTATTCACATTGCACTTGGTTATTTTTAATGAAAGATCACTCTGAATTATTTTCCATCTTTGAATCTTTTTGTGCTGGAATTAAGACACAATTCTCCACTACTATTCTTATATTGCATAGTGATAATGTACGTGAATATTTTTCTGCTCCTTTTACTAAATTTATATCTTCCCAGGGCATCTTACATCAATCTTTCCTTGTCTATACTCCATAACAAAATGGAGTTGTCAAGCGTGAGAATAGACATCTCATTGAAACTGCCCGCACTTTACTTATACATAATAATGTTCCTCTCCGTTTTGGGGCGGATGTTGTTATTACTGTTTGTTTTTTGATAAATCGAATGCCCTCCTCTGTGTTACAACATCAAGTCCCTCATTCTGTTCTATATCCTGATCAACCATTGTTTCTTCTTCCGCCACGTGTCTTTGACTGCACTTGTTTTGTACATGTCTTCTCTCTTAGTCAAGACAAATTATCCGCTCGGTCCATCAAATGTATTTTTCTTGGCTACTCACGTCTTCAGAAAGGATATAGGTATTCTCGACACCCGACATCATTTCCTTTCTGTTGATGTCACCTTTTTTGAGTCTTCCCCTTTCTTTTCTTCCTCTGCTTCAGAAAATATGTCAATCACAGAGGCTCTTACAGTTCCTTATATTATTCCTTTTCCTGAGTTAAACACTGAACCTATTCCTATCCCATAGCATGATCCTTCCACCGAAGATTCTCCCTCTTCGGCTCATGATAGTCTTGTTCCTTTTGATTCTGCAAGTGCTGATAATGATACCGCTCCTAAAGCTTTTGAGGTTCCTGTTTACTCACTTCCTACTTCAGATTCGTCTCCTACTGAGGTTCTACCACCTACTGACCAATTTCCAATTGTTGTTTATAAAGGTATACGTTCCACTCGCAACTCTCATCCTACATACAACTTTCTTAGTTATCATTGATTATCTTCCCCATATTATACATTTGTGTCTACTTTATCTTATCATTCTGTTCCTAAAACATTTTGTGAGGCTCTTTCACACCCTGGCTGGCGTCAAGCAATGGTTGAGGAAATGACTGCTTTGCATACTAATGGTACATGGGAATTGGTTTGGTTACCGCCAGAATACTCCGTGTTTGGTTGTCAATGGGTGTACACTGTCAAGGTTGGACCTGATGGTCAAGTGGATAGATTGAAAGCTCGGCTGGTTGCAAAAGGGTGCACTTAGACTTATGGGTAGGATTATTATAAGACTTTCTCTCATGTGGCTAAAATGTCATCTGTTCGGTTATTCTTGTCTATGACTGCTATCGTCAATGGCCTTTGCACCAACTCGATATCAAAAATGCGTTTCTTCATGGTAAACTTCAGGAAGAAATATATATATAAAGCAACCACCTGGATTTGTTGCTCAAGGGGAGTCTGGTTTAATGTGTAAACTTCGTCGCTCCTTATATAGTTTGAAACAATCTCCTCGTGCATGGTTTGGCCATTTAAGTACTGTTATCCAGGTGTTTGGCATGATTCGAAGTAAGTCAGATTATTCTATTTTCTATCGACATACACTACAAGGCCAATGTATATATCTGGTAGTCTACGTTGATGATATAGTCATTATAGGAGATGATCTGGACGGTATTAAGCAATTAAAGAATCACTTGTTCCGACATTTTCTGACTAAAGATTTGGAATTGCTTAGATATTTTCTTAGTATAGAGGTTGCTCAATCTACGTCTGGAATTGTTATCTCTAAAAAAAAATATGCGCTGAATATTCTAGAGGAAAAAGGGATGTCAAACTGCAAACCTATAGATTCTCCTATGGATCTTAATATTAAACTCCTACCTGGACAGGGGGAGTCTCTTGCAAATCCTGAGAGATATCGAAGACTAGTTGGTAAGCTTAATTATCTCACCATCACACAGCCTGATATTTTCTTTTCGATCAGTGTTGTCAGTCAGTTTCTACAGTCTCCATGTAATGGTCATTAGGATGCAGTTATCCGAATCTTACGGTATATCAAAGGTGCACCAAGAAAAAGTTTGCTATATGAGAATAAGGGTCATACACAGGTAGTCAGATATTCAGATGCTGATTGGTAGGTTCTCCATCAAATAGACGTTCTACTACTAAGTATTGTGCTCTTGTTAGAGGAAACCTTATATCATGGAAAAGTAAAAAGCAAGAAGTTGTTGCCAGGTCAATCGCAGAAGCAAAATATAGTGCCATGGCCTTAGCAATATGTAAGCTTATATGGTTGAAACAATTGATCCAAGAATTGAAATTTGCAGACATATCACAAATGAAGTTACTTTGTGATAATCAAGATGCACTTCACATTCATCCAACCCGGTATTTCATGAAAGGACTAAGTATATAGAAATTGATTGTCACTTTATTCGAGAGAATATTTTATCTGACTGTATTTTTACAAGTCATGTTTGCTCAAACGCCAGCTATCAGACATTCTTACTAAATCTCTCAGGGGTCCTCGAATTGTTTTTATTTGTAACAAGTTTAGCGCATATAATTTATATGCTCCAGCTTGTAGGGGAGTGTTGAAATGTATATAGTATTTTGTATATATTTATGGTCAATATTATAGAATAGGAAATAGATTGATAACCTTTCAAATAAGACATATAGTTTCACCTCTATAAAGATGTATTTTTCTCATTATCAATATACAAGAATTCTATTACTCTTTATTTCTTCACACTAACAATCTTAAGTAACTAAAATTATAATTTATTTATAATACTTACTCTTTATTTGAATTGAGGAGGACAATAATTTTTGCATCCAGTGAAATGAAAAATAAGTATTAGGCTTCAGAACAATGTGTTACCAATGAACATTAACAATTTACACCACAAAAATACGTAGATTCTACAGCTGAGTCAATTAGCATGAGTAACAATCCCAATAGAACAAAATTGATTCTGAAAGTGACTATTTACATAGACTTAACAACTTTGACCAAAGAGATTGTGGGAGGGCCACAGCAGGTTCAACTTTATGCCAAAAAATAATGGTTGAAAGGCAACTGTATGAAATGTTAAATACTAGATGTCAATTATGGCTTACAAATCTAATGAAGTTATCAGTTGGTATTCAGTCAATTCACAATATCACAATCAACAAAAGCTAATAAAGAATACAAGTTCAAAGTAAGAACAACTTACTTCAGAAGGTATCGTTTCAAAAGAGTCACACATCTTGCAACTACAGCCGGGCTGTTGCAGATTAAAGCAATATTATCAGGAAAGAGTTAGCATATTATCAAAAATAAGAACACAAACAAGCATAAGAGTCAAACTGATGACTAATGGACACAATTCATTGCTGTTTTGTACCATAAACTCGAACATAGTTACAAGACCTTTTCTCCTTGCTTTCCTCTAGCACAAGCTTTGTTAGCCATAACACAAAGACAAAACTATACTGATAGCAGTGGCAAAGATCATCACCCACTCATATGGAATTTCTAGACTCTTACCATATAGCAAAACCAGCAAGTTCAAGAATACCACTCAAAAAGGATAATCTCCCATGTATGTCCATTATAAGAATACAATAAATTTCTCACTTCTCTTCCCCAACTCTTCCATTTGTAACAGAGCTCCAACATGTTGTACTTGATCATGCCATAGACATCATGAAGACAATGTATGCATATATAGCAACACAAAGGTAAGCACATGCGTCCTATCTAAGACTCATTTTTATTCCAACAAGATGGATAATCATTCATGATCTCTAATGCAGTTTCGAAGATAATAATTCGTCTAATGTGTTCTAAAAGCCTAAAACCCACTACTTCATAAATATGGTCAGGCATTGTGAAACATATAACTCATGTCCATTACCCAAACTTATGGTTAACACAATAATCACAACAACAATAACCACGAAATAGCTACCTGCGCTCCCTTTCTGCAATTGTATGTTCTATAATCACACTGTATGCCATGTCAATTGTTGCAGGACTTGCCAGATAATCCTGTCATTAATATATACAAGTTGTAAGGTTCTATTTGGGATTATTATTTGGCTTTGCAATAATAATAGCAAGTGAGTAACTGTATTCATCAAATTCAAAACTAGCAAGTGAGTAACTTAAAAAGTCATGCTCATTATTTCACTAAAAACATAGCACACTTTCACAATAATACTCCCTGTATCATTTCCGAGCAAATGCTGTAAAAAAATTAAAAATATATACGTATCAATTAATTAAAGTAATCAAATTAAGCCAAACGCGTCATCAGTAAGCCAAATTTTCCAGAATTTCGATGAAAATGCAAGTATATATCTCGTCCAATTCAAATCTGTGAATCACAAGATCCATACAAAATCAACCTAAAAATGACGCAACAAAGACTCACCCGGAGAGTCCTCGAAGCCTCAAAAACGACGCCGGACGGACTGCCAGGGTGGAGCAAGCTAGGAGCCGAGGCCGCAGCCGAAGAGGACAGACAATCGGCGACGGCTCGGCGCAGCGGCTCGGGCGGCTTCTTCATCGACGAAGATCTCAATCTGGAGACGCCGCCACCGCCGCCTAACAGCTGCAACCTGGAGCTCCCCGGGCTGCGGCTGGGGCTGTAAGTAGACGACATCAGTAAGCGAAAGATGAAGTGAGTGCGCGGAAGTTAGTGCAACTGCAGGTCAGATTTTTAAATATATGGATTTTGTTATTATTATTATTAGGTTGTAGTGAGTGAGTTTGTGTGTTTTGTGTTTGTTACCGTGGATTTAATTCAACATTTAGAGAACGAGAATTTGAGAACTGAAATGGAGACGTGAAATTGGGGAAATTGTTTTTTTTTTTTTTTGTTCTTAAATTTCGGTATATGTGTTATGGGGTATCATTATTAGCTGGCAAGCGCTAAATCTTGTCATTTTGAGTGGGGGAAATTAAGTAGTCTGTCTGTCTAAATTGAATGGAATTTTTTTTTTTAAATTACATATTCACATTTGATGCGATTATTAAGGGAAACTTTGGAACTGTCATTGCAATGACGAAAATGCCCCTTCGGTAAGGGTAAATTTGGAATTTAATACAATAACGAAAATGCCTATTTGGAAGCACTTCTAAACCATCTGTCAAGTAATTTTACCAATGAGAATAAAAATAATTTTGTGATTCCAAAAATGTGTATGATTATTAAAAGGTTAAAAGCCTAATGATAATTAATTAAGAAAATATTATATATACAAACTCTTTATATAAATTATTTCATATAAATTGATATGATATATAAATATTATTTTATATGATTCATTTTAATTTATTTTATTAAATTTCTTGTTTCATTTAATCAATATTTGTATATCACATAAATTTATATATTTAATATTACTCATTAATTAAATATTTGAATTTGTTACATATTTATGTCTAATGTACTACGAATTTACATAATAAAATTTCAAAATTCCTGTAAAACATGCTACTTGAAATTACTTGAGTAGTTTTTCAAAAACAAAATGACTTAAGTAGTGATATATATATTGACTGAAAAAAATAATTTTTTGCGCCAATAAATTTTAAATTTATTTGGATACGAGAATCAACATGTTATGTTTCGTCTTATTAGGCCTGGAAGTTGAAGCCTGAATCTTTCTCTTTATATTTGTGACGATTAACCATTTGCAAAGTACTTAAAACTATCGTTAAGACCTCACCGGAGTGGGTTTCGGCAAAGATTCTCTAATACTAAAGTCAAAAAAAAAAAATCAATGAGGTTTGAGAGCGCAATCATAAAAAGGTCCAAAACAATATGTTGAATGGATGAAAAAGTTGAAGCTGAAATGTAGAATTCAGTACCCAAAAAGAAGTCCATCTCCTCCATTGTGATTTTCTCACCTATTCATAGCATTGATCTTTAGGAAAAATTTATTGTGCTTATCTTTGTCGGTATTGTGGTTAAGTTGGATAAGTCTTAGTAATTTTTGGGTTATCTTAATCTCTTGGCGTAATTTAAGAGATGCTTTCCTAAATGCATCATAATTCTTCTCCCTCTATAATTCTATTTCCTTGTAATGTTGGCTTTTCTCTTTAAACTCGTTTCCATAACAAGCCTGATTGCTTTCTACTTAGCTTGGTGGCAATCTGGTGTTGCTTCTGCTGTGACAGTAGTTCAGCATCTCTTATCGAGCTGGTCTTTTTTATAATATGTTTGGTCCCTACTGGTCTAAGTCTTGTTTTCGTCTCGTGGCAGTACTTGGTCAGAATGTATAAGCTATTCGGCTCTAGGTTGACCAGGTATTTTTACCGAGCCAGTTTTCTTGTTCATCTTGGTTGTATGTAAGTTTTTGATCCTGGTTGGCTTGGTCGAAGTATGTAGGGCTAGTGTTCAAGTGGTCCAGATGAAACTCAGCCCAAGCGATAGAGCAGGTTTTGTGTTCGAAGTTCATCCTTAGCCTGGTTTTGATATCTCCTGGTGATCCCTATTATTTTAGGCTTAGGCTTTGGTGATCCTTGATGTCTTAGGCTTGGGCTTTTGAGGCTGGTTCATAAAGGATTGCTTTAAAGGGTTAGTCCTTTTGGGCCTGTAAGGGTTGGTCATTATGGTATTTTCAGGAGGGAACAAGAATCCACCAGTTTCTAGTTTTGATTTATTCAAAACTAAAAACTCTATTTTTGTTATGTTTGCTTAGAACCTTCACTTCACATACCTGCTTAGAATCTTTGCCCCGCCTTTTTTTATACCTGCTCAAATTTATGTATCTAAAAGTACTCTTAGTTCGTCCCAGGATGCTAATGAGTAGAACCAAACAGGTCTTCTTCTTATAGGTGCTCCAGTTTTAAAAAAGATGATATGTTGAGCTGTTTGGGCTGTTCTATTATTGTAGTCACTTGGATTGTAATTCTAAGTCGATGGCTATGTCTAAGGTTTGTACTGTTTGAGCTATTTCCTTGTTTTTCGATTTTGTCAGGTAATAATGATAAGAATTTCAAAATGTCATCCTTGATCTGTGTGGAAAGACATCCTAGGCGCGAAAACTGATCATAGTCGTTGATCTCACCTTCAATCATATGATTGAGGGTAATTGAACCTAAATATCACGTCTCTTTCACTTTTGAGTGATGTTTGGGCAACTGAGATGATCTAGTTTGTATAAATTTTGAATTTAAATGATCTAGATGAAAAATTCTGAAGAGACGTATATTAAATGCTCTAGGAACCCAAGGCGTTGCGCCATTCTTTTTTAAGAGAATATCCTTTAGTCCTCTAGTGATCTTGCTTATTCATTTAATCTGAACGGTTATGATTGTTCAACCCTGATGGCTATAAAAAGTCACATTCTATACTTATTTTCTTCTTTACTTAGTATTTTTTTTCTTCATTTCTTCGGTTTTCCAGTTTTATGGCATATGCGTTCTTCAGTAATCTTTGGTGACCATTTGCTTTAGGTTTTTAATTTCTGCGTTTTCATCTAGTAAGTTTTACTCTCTTTTTGATCTCATTTTCTTCGTTAGCTTTCTCTATACTTGTATTTTAGTGTTATCTTTATTGTATATATATGACATTTTTCTTATTTCTGTTTCTTAGGTTTTCTTTGCTATTTTTGGGTTTTTGTTGCTATTTCTTGCTTTTTTGGTGCTCATACTACTTTCTAGGTGCTTACTATTACCTTCTTTTTTATTGTTTTTGGGTATGATCGCCTTGCCTTTGCTCTTATGTGTCATATTTAGTTTTTAAAAACTTTTCTTTATAATGGCGTCTGGTAAAAGAAACCTAGACTTTCCTGCCATTAACATGGCTAAGGAAAAAGGAGAAACAGTCTAGAGATCCCACTTATTAGAAGGACTGAAGGGCTAGAGCTAGATGGATAGGCGTCCACTTCAGTAGGTGACGTGTCCTCCTTCTCTCTGGCCATAATTAATGCGGTCGAATAGGTTTCAATCAATAGGAAAGACCCAGAGGACAATCTTGAGGATCCTGGTCAGGACGTAGAGACCGTTGAATTTAAGCTGTATATTAAGTACCGTATGTCCAGCTTAAACGAGGCAAACATGAAGTCCATTAAGTCGACTTATAATATCCCTGAGTCAGTTACACTTTCACTGCCCTCCTTCGATAATTTTTCTAGCAACCGTATAAAAGAGGCGAAGTTGCTATTCATGTAGAGTTCTTGGGGTTAAGTCTAAGAATTTTTATCAATAGTATTTTGCTAGAATGTTGGCTCATCTAAGAGTAGCTCCCTCTCAACTAGGCCCTCAATTCTTAGATACTTTTAGCGGGTCTATATGTCATTTGGGTAAGGACAGGGTTGTCTTCCTGATAGAGGTGTAAAAGTACTAGTATAATTTATACTCAACTTTTATATTTTGTTCCAAATTATAAATATTTGGCTATTTAATTGTGGTTTTTGATCATAAATAGATTCATGACGAAAAATTTGACGTATAGGAATAAACGGGAGGCGAATCGGACGTCAAACGAAGAAGTTACGCTCAAGATACGAAAGGGGCACCAGGACTGAGTGCCGCAGGCTGAGCACCGCAGCGCCCACATCCCAACGCTGCGGCGCTCGAGGCAGTGAACAGTGTCTAAAAATAGTATTTTGCTACTGTAACTCGTAAACAGTATTTAGAAGACAAAAATCTATAAATAGAAAGCAAAAAAACCCTAAGAGGAGAGAAGAGAAAAAGAAAGAAAAGAAGTAAAAACTTAGAGAGAGAATTCACAACACAAAATCAAAGATCAAAGCCAAAAATTGAAGAACCAAGATCAAGATTCAAGCTTCAAGTCAAGATTGAGGGAGAAGCACATTAAGGAGTCACTTTGATTAATTTTTCTTCTCTTTCTTTATCATTATGCTCTTGTTCTTCTTGATCTTTATGAATTGGTTTGATACTTTTGGTTTTGTGATGGGTTACTTGTTCATCTAAGGTTAGACTATATAAACCTAGTATGAATATGGATTGTGTTAAATTTTAGTTTATGAACTTGATAAATTCAATTGATTCATTCTATCTTGTGTTTAATGCTTTCATTATACCTGATCAATATTTTAGATAATTAAGGAACTATGATGAACTCGACGGAGGGATTCATGTGTTTAGCCTAGGGTAGTTTGATGCATGATCATAGGGTAATAACTATGAGTTTCATCTATGATAGACATATACCTAGGTGGCATGTATGGTATAATTTAGACTTGATCTTAATGAATTACATTCTGATTTGATTACCATAGATATATAGGTGATTGTTAGAATGCGTAATATAGTCACTTGACCATCAACAGAGGCTTGTGATGAGATTAGTGTCTAAGCCAATCAATTAGTATTAAAGGATTAACTAAATGGTTAATGAGTCCAATAAAATATTAGGGGACAAGTCAAAATCCTAAATTATCTTTATTTGTGAATTCTACTCTTTGCTTTTGTTTAGTTAATTGAGAGAACTAGATTAGTTACATAAATTCCAGATTTTGGTTTTCTGAATAATAGTTAAGTAGGTATAATTTTAGTACTTGATTTATAGAATTAGATTGCATAGTCCCTGTGGGATCGATATCTGGAATTAAAATCCTATATTACTTGATACGATAGCGTGCACTTACGCTTAACTACTATAGCATCACAATCACTTCCCTTCATTTTCAGGAGCTGTGTCACTTATACCATTTTATGAGTAATGCTAGGAGTCAGAGGGGCTTATACTATCTCTCATTCTATGGCCTCTAAAACCCCATCTCTGGTCATCCCTCTTCTATCAAAGAATGAAAGGGAAAGCGGTTCTTTGCTGGGGGAGAGTGAGGTTCGATAGTCCCCAAAAAGAGATGGGAAAACTGGGTCGTTCCTACAAACTTCTCTTTGAGTGCAAGTTTTCTTTGCGTTCTCTTTATACTCTATTCTTCCTCTTCTTATCTCGTTCTTTTAATTACTTGGTATATTATAGTGACTTGGGCTACTGATTTCGATGTCTCCGAGAGTACACTTGCTCAAATCACAATTGCCCTTGCACATATTGTCCTATTCATGACCTTTTCCTCTGACCAGCCTTATCCAATCCGGCTTGATAACTTTTTTTCTTCGTGAGCCTCAAGTTCACAATAAGCATGGTCTTTCTTTTCAAAGTTATCTTTAATTTTTTATTCTTTACTCATGTCTTTTTTGTGTTCCATGCAGGAATGTCTAAACAAGTATGTAGTGAGAGGAGAAAGATGAGCTGCACAAATAGCTCCAGCTTATCTTGTAAGGATCAGGGCACCATTAACCCTGACAATATTATGGGGATGTTGTTCGGTTCTAATGGGAGAAGCTGTGACAGAGATTTCTCTTGTAGATGATGGCTGACCAGCTAAACTGATAGTCGGTAAAGCCCCTAAGGAGGAAGAATGTTTACTCCATCTACCCAGGGTAGAGGGTAGGTTTAGACTGGTTCTTAAAGGAAGGGCCTAAGACTATTCTCCTCAAGCGTAAGGCAAAGGGCGGGGTTCACCGGTTCAATCTTTAATGCAGACACCACCTTTCTGGCTAGACTGTGGGGGCGTCAGGTTCAAAGAGCCAAGAAGGTCTCTTAATAAGGGAAGAGTCTCTTCTATGCATGTCTATCTTCGTTATTATCCTAGAGAGGTAGGAGGATTTGGCTTATGCGATAGTTCTACATCTTATAATTAAGCGCAAGTATTCGCTATCATAACAAGTAATAAAGCGACTTATAAAGTCGGATGTCGAACCCACAGGGATAATTTTTATTTTCTACCAAGTACTAAAATTATATATTTCTTATAATTATTCAGAAAAATCAAATCTTAATTTTGCAATAAATTTGAATAAAATAAAAATGCAGAAAATAAATAATACAACTTAAATAAAATAAGAAAATAGCAATATAGAGAAAGCCTCGAGTTAATTACTATCATTCAATATGATTTTTAAAGATTAATCCTTTTAATATTTATATCCCTCAATTCTTATTATTGGTCAAGACACTAATATATTCACAAGCCTCTTCCAAGGTCATGCAAGTATATCCCAATTTACCAAATACTTATATTCTTATGGTACTTGTAATAAATAAAGATTCATTAAGAATAAGTCTTATTGACCATACATGCCAATTAGGTATATTCATATCCTAATTCGAAACTTGCATATGCAACATTGAATGTTACTCTACAATCATGCATCAAATTATCTAGGTCTAAATACAATGATGCCTCTTCCGAGTTTATCAAAGTATAACTAAAGCAATCACAATATTGATTAGATATAATGAAGCATTAAGAACAAATAATTTGAATAATGAAGAATTGAGTTCAAATAAATATTAAAAAGATCCAACAATTAAGCTCATATATTGAGTTCAAGTAATAACCCTAGAAAATAAATTTAGCTCATGATAACAAGAGAATTATGGCTGAAAAATAAAATAAATATAATACAACCAAAAGCAAACCAATATAGGCGTCAATTCGCAGTTGGTTGATACGCTAAAGATTCGCCAATAATCTCTTACTTCCTTAAATTGCCCTTGCTTCTCTCTCTAAAAATTGCTCTTCTTCAATGTGTTGTGGCTTTAAGAGCCCTAAGTTGTGTGTCCTTTAGGTCTAAAACGAGTGGCCTTTATATAGGGATTGATTGGAGTCTTGGAGTTGTATTTTTTTTAGGATTAGGAAAAATTACACTGTTCACCGTTGCCGCGATTACTGTTCATCGCTTAGGCAACAGCACTGTAGCACACGGGGAAACTGTTTCGCGGAACACTGTTCACGCGTTACTGTTCCAAGGGCATTGTAGCAAAATATTGTAGCATTTATGTTTTGTCTTGTTTTTTTTTAGATTTTCACCCATAATTGCTCAATTGACTCCAAACCTACAAAATAATAATTAAACATATAAAAAGCCTAATATTCTTATTAAAATAAATAATTAATTAAGTTAAGGGAGTAAAAATAATAGATATAATTTACACTTATCATTGGCCTTTCTGTTGCCCATGATGCGAGAAATAGAGAGGTACCTAACTCCAGCTTAGGTAGGTCAGGTCTTATCTTTGGACCCCATTCGGGGGTTCATGCTACTATGGGATCCACACTGGATGTAAGTACTTTTCTCTTAGGTTAAATTATTTATTTGTTTCTCTCTTCTAACTATCTTCTTTTATTGTGTAGCTCATATATCTTCTATCTTAATTCAGGACTGAGATACTAGGCATGGTGTCCCGGGGCCACTAAGTAGAAGAGAACCTAATGCGGTCGAGGGTTGAGGTTTTGAAGGCAAAGAGGGTGGTTGATCAGGAAAAGGAGAAGGAGCAGGAACTATGCACTCGTGTTGAGGAGCTGGAGATTAGTTAGGTTAAGGTAGAGAGCTAAGTCTCCAAGTTGAAACGTTAAAAAAGATTAGCTGAGCAGAAGATGGCCAACTCTTTAGCTATGGCATGATGATTCATAAGTTATAAGATGATAACAATATGAATTAAGATGCTTTAATAGGCATTGCCATAAAGCTGTACTGATGAGATTATTATCGAGTCTATCAGTAGATACCTTTTTCAACGCTTAGTTGTTTTTTGAATTCTGTTGTAAGTACCTGGTTATTTTATAGTGCTTCTAGTCAGCCCTTTTTTGGGTGCCGCTTGCCCATAAGGTTCACCTCATAGAGTGTTACTCAATCCGATGGTCTGTGGGTAACCTCATGAGTATTGACCCCCTATGGCATGTAAATCTTCGATGTCTTTAAAGCTATATATTTGTAGGGTACAGCTCATATAGCATTACCATGTCCAGTGATCTATAGGTAACCTCATGAGTACTGCCCCACTACGAAATATACACATCATGTCCATAGGATACACATCATAGAGCGTTACCCTATCCGATAATCTGTTGATAACCTCATGAGTGCCCCTCTATGGAGTGTAAATCTTTAATATCTTCAAAGTTATATATTTGGATGGTACATCTCATAGAGGGTTACCCTATTTGGTGGTCTGTGGGTAACCTTATGAGTGTCATCCCCTATGAAATATACGTTGCGCATCTTTAGGGTACATCTCATAAAGAGTTATGCGGTCTGATGGTCTGTAGGTAACCTTATGAGTGTCGCCCCCTATGGCTTGTAAATCTTTAATGTCTTTAAAGTTGTATATTTGTAGGGTACATCTTATAGAGCATTAATCTGTTTGGTGGTCTATGGTTTGTGGGTAACCTTAGGAGTGCCGCCCCCTACGAAGTAGTTACATGTCTATAGGGGACACCTCATAGAACGTTACCTCGTTCGATGGTCTGTGAGTAACCTCATAAATGTCGCCCCTCTATGGCATGTAAATCTTCAATGTATTCAGCTGCATATTTATAGAGGTAGACCTTATAGAGCGTTATCTTGTATGGTGGTCTATAGGTAACCTCCTAAGTGCCGTCTCTCTACGAAGTATATGCTGCATGTCCATAAGGTACACCTCATAAAACGTTAGCTGGTCTGGTGGTTTGCATGTAACCTCATAAGTGTCGTCCCCCTATGGCATATAAATCTTCAATGTCTTCAAAGTTGTATATTCGTAGGGTACACCTCATAAACTGTCACTCGGTCTAATGGTTTGTGGGTAACTTTATGAGTGCCGCCCCTCATTTGGTATGTAAATCTTTAAAGTCTTCAAAGTTGTATATTCATAAGGTACATCTAATAAACCGTCACTCGGTCTGATGGTCTGTAGGTAACTTTATGAGTGCCACCCCTCATTTGGTGTGTAAATCTTTAATGTTTTCAAAGTTATATATTCGTAGGTGATGTCTAATTTAATGACCTAGCACAAGTGCATGCTTTTTGTATCAAGTAATATAGGACTAAGTCCAGATTATCGATCCCACAGAGACTATTGTTTCTATTTTCTTCAATTGAATACTAAAATTACTCTATTTTACCTTCATCCAGACTAGCTTCAAGGATGAAGTTTAACTAACTAAATTATTGCTATCAAATTGAACCTAGTTAAAATATTGCAAGTACTTAGAGATAGGATTCACTAAATTGATAGGTAATCTAGGGTATCGATGTATCCCCTAGTAGTTCACTGAACCCTTTAGCCCCTTAGTTATTCCTTTTTTATCAATTGATTGGCTAGACACTGATTTCATCATAAGCTTCTGTCGACAGTCGAATGATAATATCATGACTCAAAAAATAAAAATTAAAAACTAAAAACAAGCTCAGGTTGATTAGATGATCAATATCGTTGTCTCAAAAGCTGCAAAAAATAGCACAAGGCTCTTTAGAAATCAATAAACAACTTTCAACAATCCTCATACCATTAATCAAGTACTTCATTTTCCCTTGTCAATGATCACTTGTGTGTGTGTGTGTAATAAGCAAGTAAATAGCTAAATAGAACATAGATTTACTCAATACTTAAAAAAGTACATGAAGATGATATCTCAGCATAGTTTCAATTATAACACTACCATAAGCTTGCTTTTCATACTACTCTCTACTAATGTAGAAATACACATGTCTAGGGATCTATTTAGAAGTTTATTAGCTTGTAATGTAAGGCTAAGGTAAAGGTGAGTTATAAAAATATATATAAAGTGCAAATCACACCATTAACACTTAAACTTTACTCAGAAACCTCTTGATTCCTTCTCCTCCTTGATTCTTCATCTCCTCCCCCAAACTTATGTTATTTATATCTTTCTTTTAATCACATTTTTGCAAGGAATTTCTTATTTTTCTTAAGCTGGGGACATTATGCATTTAAACATTTTTCTTTCTTTTTTTTCTCTTTTTTTTTGTACCTCTAAACTTACATTGATATGTACCTTCAAGACTTATTGCTTTTCATTGCAATACCCTTCTTTCATACATCCATAACTTTTTTTTATTTTAAGAATATTTCTAAGTAAACTCAAGGTTTATGGTGCTACTAGTAGATTTTAGAATAAGTAAACTCAAAGTCTTTAGGCTTATAATATGGTTAAATAGAAAAAAAAAGGACAATTAGGCTCAAACGGGGTGACTAGGGATAAATGTACATATAAAGTAGGCTCAAAAAAGCTCAAACGGTCCAAAGATGGCCTAATGTCATTTTTCTAAGCGTGTGAATTCTAGGATTTCGCCTCAAGTAGTAATTAAGCAAGTTCTAGAGTGTTGATCCTCGAGACTGTGGTGTACTACTTAAGCAAAAAGTATCTCTAAGCAAACAATTCAACTAATACATGCTTATTTTAATGTGCTCAAGAATAAGTGATCAAAAAATAAGCTTGAATTCAGTCCAACAATTATGATATAAGAGTTATCTCAACCATTTATTATTTTCTAAAGACTTGTGAAAATACATTCAGCCAATATTTTATTTCATATCATGGATTAATGATCACCATCTCAACCAAAACTTAACAACCTAAAAAAAAATATTACCCCACAAGACAATCAATCAAAGCATGCAGCAATATAAACACAAGTAAGGTGTTTTCCACTCCCAAATTTAAATTAGATATTGTCCTCAATGTTTAAAAAAAAACTTAAAAGTAAGAAAAACTCCCCTGGTAACTAAAATTGAAGTAGTGCAACGTTGTGTTCTAATGAATGTGACTGCGATATGTTTTTACTCCAACGCTTGAAATTACTTGTGCTGCTTCATTGAATGCTTGAATTGCTGATTTATTCATACAAAAGAAAACTAACATAATTAAAACTGAAAATATGCTAATAAAAATAAAAATTACTTGGGTTTCCTCTCAAGAAGCGCTTGATTTAGCGTCGTTGGCTTGACGAGGCTCTTTCTACTCTTATGGAGGATTAAAGTCAATGGTGGAAGCATCTTTATATGTGAGCTTGTTAGGCTTTCTTTCTTTTAGCTTTCACATCTTCTTTATTTGATCTTGGGCAACAACTTGTTCCTCTTTCTCCTCGTGTTTTTTTGGAAATACTTGAATCTTAGACCAGTGAAGTGTCTCTTTTGTGCCTTTCTCTTCGATCCTATTATTGTACTGCTTCTTTTTCTTCTCTTTCTATGCCTTAACACTTTTTTTTATGTGAGGATTCAACATCTCCATGTCTTTGAGCTCTTTGGTGTATGATGGCATCACATTAATGCTGCAACAATCAAGTAATGTAGTGTGCATGGGCTAATTCTGATCTTTGTTACCAGTATTTTCTACTATGTTGTCACTTTTCTGCACCTTAGAATGTTGTTGCACTTTAATATCAAATTTTGCACATTTTATTGTTGAGAATTCTGCACTTTTATGAGATTTTACACTATTTTCTAGACTGGTATTCTGCTGATTTTTTGTTTCAACACTTGTTGGACACCTCTGCAGCCTTTGAAGAAAAGGAATAGGCAATCTATATGGTTGCACTTTATTTTTTTGCACTTCCTTCTCCTTTATACTTAATGGTAGTGGTGTGGATGTGTTTTCTTGTAAGATCTTACCACTCTTTAAGTCGATGGCTTGGCATTGCTCTACAACCCCTTTTGGATTTATATCAGTATCACTTGGTAGAGTGCCTTAAGGGCTCCTATTAATTGCAGCAGTAAGTTGTCCCATTTGAACCTCTAAATTCTTCAAAGATGCTGAATGATTCTGTAGGATGGCATCATTAGACTTCATATATTGTATAAACATATCTTCCAATGTCAGCCTCTTTTCTTATGGTGGTGGGAATCCTGGGGGATTCATTGGTCTAGATGGCTCCTCTTTGTTGTAACGCCAAAAGAAGTTTGGATGATCTCTCTACCCTGGATTAAGGAAGTTAGATTGTGGGTTATGTAGTTTTCGGTTAAAATTGCCCACATAATTCACTGCTGTTATGCATCGCCTATTCATGTGGTTATCACCACAAAAGTCGCATATTACTTGTCGAGTTTTGACGGCATTTAATACATCAAACCTCTTGGATAATGAATTAATTTGTGCTGCTAATGCATTGAATGCGTCAATCTCATATATACCGCAACTCTCTTGGGTGTAACTCTCTCTGGTGGGCATTGGTAACTGTTTGACGCCATCTCTTCTAATAGATCATAAGACTCATCTGTAAACTTATTCATTAAAGCTCCTCCAGCAACAACATCTGCAATGGTCTTCAAATGGCCTACTAATCCATTATAGAACGTTTGGACTAATAGCCATTTAGGGACTTCATGATGAGGACACTTCCTCAACATGTCTTTGAAGCACTCTCATGCCTCATACAATGA
This sequence comes from Ailanthus altissimus, assembly GCA_946807835.1. Classification (NCBI taxonomy): domain Eukaryota; kingdom Viridiplantae; phylum Streptophyta; class Magnoliopsida; order Sapindales; family Simaroubaceae; genus Ailanthus; species Ailanthus altissimus. The sequence continues at coordinate 16,733,335 of OX327684.1, forward strand.
CTCTCCATCAATCTGATTGAATGAGATAATGTCATTCCTCATCTTTGCTGGTGGAAAGAACTTGGCTAAGAACTTATGTGCTAAATCTTCTCACATTGATATGGATCCTGAAAGCAATGACATCAATCAATTCTTAGCTCTATCTCTTAAGGAGAAAGGGAATAGTCTCAACCTAATGGCATCGTCGTAGACTTCGTTGTATTTGAAGGTATCACAAATTTTCAAGAAATTTATGATATACATGTTATGATCGTCATTGGGAGCTCCGCTAAACTGTACAGTCTCTTTCAGGATTTGAATAATATTTGGCTTGATCTCAAAGTTGTTGGCATTAACGGTTGGTTGCCGAATACTAGACTGAACGCCATTTGTAGTTAGGATAGCATACTTTTTTAAAGCTTTCTGTGGTATCATGGGCTCAAACACTGGATTATTGATGTGATCGTTGTTTCCCTCCATGGTATGAACTGTCAAAGAAAAATAAAAACAAAATCAAAGTAAAAAGAAGAAGATAAAATAAAAATAAAAATGAGAAAACAAAAATCTGAATTAAAAGTAAGTAGCTTGGTATTAGTATTAATCTAAAGAATAGATAAAATTAGTCTTCGGCAATGGCACCAAAAATTTGATGTCTAATTTAATGACCTAGTGCAAGTGCATGCTTTTTGATATAAGACTAAGTCCAAATTATCGATCCCACAGAGACTATTGTTTCTATTTTCTTCAATTGAATACTAAAATTACTCTATTTTACCTTTATCCAGACTAGCTTCAAGGATGGAGTTTAACTAACTAAATTATTGCTATCGAATTAAACCTAATTAAAATATTGCAAGTACTTAGAGATAGGATTCATTAAATTGATAGGTAATCTAGGGCATCAACGTATCCCCTAGTAGTTCACTGAACCCTTTAGCCCCTTAGTTATTCCCTTTTTATCAATTGATTGGCTAGACACTAATTTCATCATAAGCTTCTGTCGACAGTCGAATGATAATATCATACCCTAACAATTACCTATATATCTATGGTAATCCGAATAAGATGCAACTCATTAAGATTAAGTCTAATCAAACCATACATGCCACTTAGGTATATGTCTATTCTAGATTGAACTTATAGATATTACCATATGATCATGTATCAATCTACCCTAGGCTAAACACATGATTCATTTTATCAAAGTTATCATGGTTTCTAAACAATCAAAATAATGATCAAGTATAATGAAAGTATTACGCATAGATAAATCGAATCAATTAAGGGATAAAAGTTCATAACTAAGAGTTTAAAAGAATCAATTACATACTAGGTTCAATAACGTCAAACCCTAGATCAAAAGTATTTAACTCATATTCAAAACAAGATTATCAAAGCAAGAGTATAAAAATATCATGATCAAAATTATCTCTTAAAACTAAGGAAGAAAATAACACAAGAGATGCCTTGAGTTGTTCTTCTTCCTCTTGTCTTGATTGCCTAAGAGTTGATTCTTCAATCTTCAATGAACTTCACCTTAATCTCTTAGTTTGAATGTGTATTCATTGCTTGCGTTTTTCTCCTTGCTAAATCTTTCTATTTTTGCCTCAAAATAGTATTTTTGTTGCTAAGAGAAACCCTAGGCGAGAGGAACTTCGAATCTACCCTGAATAGGGGAGTTGAGAAGGGTATTTAAACATCTGCACGGGTGTCGCGGCATTAGGCATGAGCACCAGGTCTATCAAGGCATCGACAAGCGCTGTAATACTGGGTGCTGAGCACCGCGGCGCTCACTTGCTGATCTGGGGGCTGCGGCGCCCAGCCACCTGCTGCTGCGCTACTTTCGTATTTTAAGCATAACTTCTTCGTTTGACGTCCGATATGTCTCCCATTTGTTCCTATGCGTCACATTTTCCATCGTGTATCTGTTTATGATCAAAAAACACAATTAAATAGTCAAATACTTATAATTTGGAGTAAAATAAAAAAGTTAGGTACAAATCCTACTAATGCTTTTATGCCCCTATCAGTAGGGTACACCTCATAGAGCGTTACTCTGACAGATGGTCTGTGGGTAATCTCTATTAGGGTCGGTGCTTACGTGTCATCCCTAAATGTACATGTACTTCTGTATTTATATAAGTGTACATTCCTATTAAATCGTTAATAGCCATTCATATGGTATTATGCAATGTTACGTTACAGACATTGTAGATTTGAAGGAGTTCGGATCAGATCTAAGTGTTAATTGATTATAACACTCAACAGATCTAAAAGGTGGAGCCTTGTCTGTAATGGAACATAGACCTGAGAGTATACTAGTAGCTGCAATCTGGTGCCAGAAAATGCCAGTTGCGTAAGTATGTTCTCAAATAATTGTCCTTGATCTATTTCTGTCGATACGGGTCTGTCGGTGGATACCTTTTTATATAGATCAGCATATATCGTGCCTATAGGGTATAGATGGTCGTTCCTAGCCGACTGTAAGTGTGGAGCTCGTATTGACATAAGGGTATCCAGTTAGGATTGGATATGAGACAGAATCACGAAGGCCTCCGATAGACATCTGACACGTCTAGAATATAGGAGTTTATTCCCAAGTGCAGGATTGTCGAAGTAATAAATAACCCGATGAGAACGGGGTCGATCCACAAGGAAGTAGAATTAAAATTATAAATTATAAACACTTTTAAGATAATTAATGCAGTATAAGATATATGCAAATATTAATTCAATTAACCAATTCAGATAAAACGCTAAGGTTCGAGGGATCTACTCTTGGCATAAGAAGTAAGAATATATTTAACTATTTTTTATAACTCAATTAGAATCCTCACACAAATGAGGTTTCAACCGGAAAATATAACAATTAAAGTTCATCATCATTTATATATTGATTAGTATTTATTTCTATCAATTATTATATACCAAATCTTATAAATGGGTTCAAGTATTTATTATATCAATCTTTATATTTGTCTACAATAAATCAGGACTCCCACTTTACAAGAAAAGTTATATATACAAAATCTTGTAAATGATTTCAAGAATTTATTGTGCTAAGTATAAGGTTTGTCAATAATAAATCAAGAATCACCACTTTTAGAAGAAAAAGGCATTAATTCTACAAATAAAATAAATACATTATATATAAACTTGCATAACTTAAAAATGAAGCATTAAATTCATGAATAAATATTAAACATATCTTATTATCTTACCAAGAGCTTTACCCTTTCACCTTAACTTAAAGAAAATTATTTGGACATAATAAAACTAAAGAAAAATAAAAGAAATGGAAGAAGAAATAACATAATTTAATAGTAAACAAGAGAAATAAATTTACAAAGAAATGGATACAAAAGACAAGTATTTTGAACTAAATTCTAACTTTTTAATTACATCCTTTAGGCATAAACAAGCCACCTATTTATAAAAAAATATGGATAAATCGAGACAAATTTGGAGGGAACCACTTGGTTGATGAAAGTCAAGAATGGTGGTAAAATAATTTGCATTGATTATCACTAGGGCACCCACTTGATTATCCAATTTGGAATTGATGTTATCCAAATTAGTAGTCACTCAAAACATCAAAGTTGTAGATAAGTCTCTTATCTTTCCAAATTAAGTAATCTCATACGTATTAGATACTTATTTCTATAGTTATGAGCCAAATACTGATGACTGTTCAAACTGGGCCTGTACTACAGATCAGTTCTGTTTTAGGCCATTTTCACCCTCTAAAAACTCAAATTTCAAATGCTTTGTGAAATATAATATATTAGCCCATTGAGTCAGCTCTTCACAAGATCAAGAATCACCTCAATTGGATCTTTAGGTAGAAAGTTATGCCCATTTTACCGAACCTACTACAAAATAGTTAAAAGATAATTAGGTACAATATTGTAAACATACTTAAGTTAAAAAACTTAAATACACTAGTAATACAAAACAATCATGTAAAAATCTTATTAAATGTGTAATTTCAAGTGTTCATCAACATCTTATATAAGCCGTCAACGAAGGGTCCTCTCGAGTTGAGTAGTATATGTGATCATTTAACCTGAGTGCCACGGTGGGCTTGTAAGTGATCCACCATACTTTTGTTCCACGCATGTCACAGACCTTTCATGGTGTGACCGCTGGATGTCGCTGGGTATGTTTTGATGCTTATGGAGTCCGATGTGTACAGATATGGGATTTGTCAGCTAGTATAGGGAGTTTAATATCCAGATACTTTGAGATTATATCTCAGAAAATCTCGTGGCCACAAGTATCAATCTCAAAAAAAAGTTCCGTCAGGGTAGAACAATATGGCAAAGGAGTTTACACATATTGTTCAATGAGATACAAGTCTGGAGATAAAACATGGATGAGCACTGGGGATTTAACGGTGATAATCTATATCCCCGCACATTCAGGATATCATGACGGAAGAACTATACGTATGCGTTGTAACCTCAACTTGTATGGTTCAACGCGCTGATTTGTATATTCGTGACGTATGTGTGGGGCATTGCTCACGAACTCATGGAATAGTTCTATTTGACGAATCGGGCGTAGGACCTAAGGAGTCCCGCGATATGGAGTGTACTCGTTGTGTACTAGGGCAGCGTGCTGGATTAAATTGTTTAATCTAGCAATATTCAGCAATACCACGGGAATGTGTGCGTGTTTGTATTTAAGTGTTAAATACAAAAATTAGTTAATAATTGTTATTTACTAATTGTATTATGACACGTATCGTATTGTGGACCCTCAGTTGAGTTTACCAAAGTGCGGGATTTAGTGAGACCCACTAGAGGGTGAACTTGGTAATTATTTATGAGGAGCAAAATAGTCATTTCTTACTTTGATTATTTAATTGTTAAATAATTAAATATCTCTCTTTTTATATTATATATATTTATATTATTCATTATAATATATTATATAATATTATTTATATATATAAAGAAAGAAAGAAAGAAAGAGGGAGAGAAACAATTTTTTGGCCAATTTGGTCGAGAGAGGAAGAGAAGGGAAGAAAGAAGAAGAAGAAAAAGAGACAACTAAAAGGAAAAATGAAATTATTTCATTTTTCTTTATCGATCCAATTGAAGTAATGATTGATTACTTCAAACTCTTTATTTTTTATCTTTTTGGAGAAAATGATATAAACATACTCTCGGCTATTTTGGGGATTAAGAGTTAATCTCGGGCTAAATATCAAGCTGTTGTTCTAGCTCACCAAGCCCACCGTGTTGGTGACTAGAACTGCACACAAGTTGGTCTCCATGCAGACTCTAGAAAAAACACGTGTATAACGTTACACATTTTGGTAAGTTCTCTAACAGATTAATATATTAATACGATTAATATATTTGTTTATTGTGTTTATTGCAAAATTTACACGTTTCCGCTGTGCTAGGCAATAAGCACAATTGCACATGCATACACCCATACGTGCCTTAGATCTGTCGACAATCTCATGAGTGCTGCCCTCTACGAAGTATAGGCTGAACGTTCATAGGGTACACCTCATAGAGCGTTACCTGATTCGGTGGTTTGTGGGTAACCTTATGAGTTCAACCCCCTATGGCGTGTTATTTTTGTTGGCGGATCTAAGGCACGTAGGTGTATGCATGTGCAATTGTGTCTATTGTCTAACGCAGTGGAAATGTATAAATTTTGTAATAAACATAATAAATATAATATATTAATCACATTAATATATTTATAGGACTAGAGAACTCACTATAACTTGTAATGTTATATATGTATTACCCTGGAGTTCGTATAGAGACCAACTCGCGTCCAGTTCTAGTCACCAATTCGGTGGGCTTGGTGAGCTAGAATAATAGCTCTATATTCAGCTTGGGATTAACTCTTAATTTCCAAAATGAGCAGAAGTGAATTTACATCATTTTCTTCAAAAGAATAAGAAATGGAGAGTTTGAAGCAATTTATAATTGCTCCAATTGGAAGCATAGAGGAAAATGAAACAATTTCATTTTTCCTCCTTTTTTTTTCTTTTCTCATTCTTTCTTTCTTCCTTCTCTTCTCCCTCCATTTCTTCTCTTTCCTCCCTCGGCCGAATGGGCCAAATTCAAATTCAAATTCTTTTCTTTATATATATATAATATAATATAATAAATAATAATATATATTATATAATTTAAAAATAAAGATATTTTGATTATTTAACTATTAAATAATCACATTGAGAAATAACTATTTTATCCTTCATAAATAGTTACCAAGTTTACCCCCTAGTGGGTTCCACCAAATCCCACACTCAGGTAAACTCAACCGATGGTCCACAATACGCTACGTGTCATTATACAATTAGTAAATAACAATTATTGACTAATTGTTATATTTAACACTTAAATATAAACACGCATGCATTCTTGTGGAATTATTGAATATTGCTGGATTAAATAATTTAATCTGACACGCTGCCCTAGTGTACAACGAGTACACTCCATATCGTGGGACTCGTTAGGTCCTACGCCCGATTCGTCAAATGAAATTATTCCATGAGTCCGTAAGCAATGACCCACGCATACGTCATAGATATACAAATCAGCGTGTTGAACCATACAAGCTGAGGTTATAACGTATACGTATAGTTATTCCGTCATGATATCCTGGATGTGCGGGGATATAGATTATCATCGTCAAATCCTCATGTGCTCATCCATGTCCTATCTCTAGACTTGTATATCACTGAATAATATGCGCAAACTTCTTTGCCATATTGTTCCACCTTGGCAGAACTCTTTCCCGGGATGGTTGCTTGTGGCTATAAGACTTTCTGAGATACAGTCTCGAAGCATCTGGATATCAAACTCCATATAGAAGCTGACGGATCCCATATCTGTACACACCGAACTCCATAAGCATCAGACCATACCCAGCGACACCCAGCGGTCACACCATGAAAGGTCTGTGACATGCGTAGAACCAAAGTATGGTGAATCACTTATAAGCCCACCGTGGCACTCTGGTCAAAGGACCACATATACTACTCAACTCGAGAGGACCCTCCGTTGATGGCTTACATTAAGTGTCTATCAGACGCCCTCATAAGTCTGTCCCATATCCAGTCCTAACTAGATACCCATATGTCAATACAAGTTCCAAGCTCATAATCGGTCAGGAATGACCATCTATACCCGATAAGTACGGCATATGCTGATCTATATATAAAGGTATCCACCGATAGACCCGTATCGGTAGAAATAGATCAGGGACTATTATTCGAGAACATATTTGTGTAACTTGTAGTTCCTGGCACCCGATTACAACTCTTGCAACTATACAGTTACTAGTATATTCTCAGGTCTATGTCTCTTTACAGATAAGGCTCCAACTCTTGGATCTACTGAGTGTTATAACCAGGTAACACTTAGTTATGTTAACATTTAGCAATTATATCTTTCAACGTAGCTAACTATGAGCCCTTATCTAAACTCCTTTAGATCTGATTTGAACTCCTTCAGACTTACAATGTCTGCAACGTTACATGCATAATACCATATAAATTGATATTAGCGATTTAATGGGAATGTATACTTGTATAAATATACAAGTATATATATATATATTCAGGGATGGCACGTAAGCACCGACCCTAACAAATTTAGAGGCGTTGTTTTCTATTTTTAATTTGCGGATGTCAGCAATTACTTACTCGCAGATTCTGAACAGCCATTTATGTAAAGATACATGCTAGAAAATAATAATTTTATTAAAAATGATGTCATTATATAACAAGTAAGCATTGCATAAAAGATAGAAAATTAAATGTAATATTTCTTCAACAACTTGGCGTTCTATAGTTTTCTTACAACCACTTTTGTCTGCTTTTTCAAGATTGTAAGCTCTTCTGATGCATTTGACAACCTTGTATGGGCCTTCCTAGGTTGGCCTGAGGATTTTATGTTCTTGATTCTTTGTATTCAGCATGACTCTTTTTAGCACTAAATCACCTTCCATGAACTTCCTTACTTTAACTTTCTTGTTGTCATATCTGGCGACCTTTTACTGGTAAGCAGCTACTCAAATCTGGGCTTTCTCTCTTAGCTATTTTATCAAGTCCAATTATCCCTTAATCATCTTGTTATTAGTCGTCTCAAATAAGTCCAGTACTCTATGCGTTAGAGCTCTGATTTCAGTGGGAATTACCGCTTCATAGTCGAAAGCTAGTAAGAATGGCATTTTGCCGATTGCCGTCTTGCTAGTCGTCCATAATACCTAGAATACCTCTGGAAGCTCTTCTACCCATCCTCTCTTTCTATCAATCAACTTCTTCTTATGCAGCTTCTTGACTACTTTGTTGAAAGATTTTACCTGACCATTTATTTTGGGATAAACTGGTAATGTAAATAACAGTTGCAATCCTAATTGTTTGTAGAAGTTCTTGAAGCTATTATTATTGAATTACTTCCCACGATCAATAATGATGGTGTGAGGGATTCTATACTAGTACATCACATTTCTCCAAATAAAATCTCATATGCTCTTCTTGGTTATCTTTGATAGCGATTCAGTCTCGATCCACTTAGTAAAATAGTCCACCATTACGACTACATACTTACAAGATTCTTTTCCTCGAGGTAAGGGCTCTATTAAGTCAAGACCTCATTGAGCGAATGGCCAGGGTCTGCTCATCATCGTTACTTCTTCGGCAGGTGCTTGAATCTTATTAGCAAATCTTTGGCAGGCATTACAGTGTCTGACTAGGTTTCTGGCATCTTGAAGAGTAGTTAGCCAATAGTATCTGATTTTGAATATTTTGTGAACCAATGCTTCTGTTCTTAAGTAATTGCCACAAATTCCTTTATGGATTTTTTTAAGAACTTGTTCAGCTTCTTGTAGTCCCAAACACCTCATGTATGGGTAAGATAAGCCTTGTCTGTATAATACCCATTTTACCATCAAGTACCTTGTTGTTCGATATTTAATCCCATGAGCTTCTTTTTTATTAGTTGAGAGGACGCTGTTCTAAATGTAATCTCTGATCAAATCCATCCAGCTAAGACTTGATTTAATTTACATAACCTGCTCTTCTTCTTATATGGTGGGCACGGAAATAAATTCAATAGAGACTGTCCAGGGCAACCGAGCTTTTTCACTCAAAGCCATCTGTGCTATGACATCTACTCGATAGTTCTCACTTCTCGGGATTAGCTATACCTTCACCTTATTAAATCAGCCAATCTAATTTCTTATTTTTGCTAAGTAAGCTATCATTTTTTTCTTCTTGGGCTTCGAACTGCCATTCACATAATTTACTATCAGTTGAGAGTTGCTTCTTACAAGTACTTTATTCACTGCCAGTGTCCGGGCCACTCTTAATCCAACTATCAGAGCTTCATATTCTGCTTCATTGTTAGAAGCTTTAAACCTGAAGCAAATAGCATAACTGATTTCATCCCTTTCCGGGCTAATGAGAATAATACCGACTCCACTTCCTTATAGGTTGCATACCTCTTCTATATAAAGCAACCATAACGCTAATTTATCTAGAGTTTGTGGATCTAAATCTTCAGCTTCTACACAACCATGTGTATATTATTCTATAAAATCGATTAAGGCTTGCCTTTTGATGGCTATCAGGGCTTGTACTGTATATCAAACTTGCTTAGCTCTATGGCCCACTTGACCAACCTACCAAATAAAATTAGCTTGTGCAATATTTGCCTTAATGGCTAATTGGTAAGAACAATGATTGTGTAGCTTGGAAGTAAGATCTTAACTTTCTTCCTAATATTATCAAAGCCAGAGCCAATTTCTCTGATGGGGGATATCGGCTTTTCGGGTTAGTGAAAACTTTACTATTAACATAATATACTGGTCGTTGAATCCCTTCTTCTTCTTTGACTAATACTAAACTTACTGGCTGATCTAAAACTTCCAAATAAAGCATTAGGTTATCACCCTAGACTGAAATAGTGAGATGAACCAGTTCGGAGAGATAAGCCTTTAACTACTGGAAGGCCTGCTCGCATCCTACAGTCTACCAGTCTTTATCCATTATTTTTATTACTTGGAAAAACACAAAGCATTTGTTTCTGGCTCGAGAGATGAATCTATTTAGAGATGCAACTCTTCTTGTAAGTTACTGAATTTCTTTAACCATGCTTGAGGACTTCATCTCCAGAATGGCTCAAACTTTGTCTGAATTGACCTTTATCCCTTTTTTATTAACCATGAAACCCAAACATTTTTATGATTTTACCTCAAAAGTACACTTTTCTGGGTTCAACTTCATTCTGTTCTTCCTCAGTATTCCAAAACTTCTCTCAAGTCTTGCCCATATTTTTCAACTCTTATAGATTTAGGTATCATGTCATCAATGTGCACCTCTAAATTTATGCCAATTAAATTCTTGAAAAGTTTGTTCACCAACCTTTGATAAGTATCCCTCAAAGTTTTTAATCCGAACGGCATTATTTTGTAGTAGTATATTCCTTGATGGGATATAAAAGATTTTTTCTCCTGGTCTAGAGGAAACATCAAGATCTGGTTGTAACTGGATAAAGCGTCAGGAAAAAATTTCAATCGAGAGTTATATAATAACACTCGTTGGCCTGGTTTAAATTATCGGTGTGCAATATTTTAATCATGTCATTTCTTTGTCTTCTCTTTATAAAGTTTAGCATTTTCATATGCTTGAAGTTGAAGCTCATCCAACTCATTGAGTTGAAGCATTCGCCTATCACCAGCAGATTGCATATCGAAATTAAAGGCTTTGATGGCCCAATAAGCTTTATGATCTAATTCCACTAGTAAATGACATACTTTCCTAAAAACAAGACGGTATAGAGACATTCCAATTGGAGTTTTAAAGGCCGTGCGGTAGGCCCAAAACGCTTCATCCAGTCGCATAGCCCAATCTTTCCTACTAGGCTTCACTGTCTTCTCAAGAATTCGCTTGACTTCTCTATTTGATACTTCTGCCTGCCCACTAGTTTGAGGATGATATGTAGTTGCAACTTTGTGTCTTACTCCATACTTTTGTAGAAGACCTAAAAAGTACTTGTTACAAAAGTGTGACCCTTAATCACTTATTATTGCTCTTGGAGTGCCATATCTAGTGAAGATGTTCTTTTTCAAGAACCTCAGCACTACCTTAACATCATTGGTTGGAAGTGCGATAGCTTCCACCTATTTTAACATGTAGTCAACAGCCACAAGTATGTATTTATGACCGTCTGAAGAAATAAACGGTCCCATAAAGTCAATTCTCTAAACATAAAAAGTTTTCACTTCCAAAATGTTTTGCAGAGGTATCTCTTGCCTTTTTTTTTATATTCCCAGTCTTTTGGCAATAATCACACTGTAAAATAAATAGATGGGCATCTTTAAACATTGTTGGCCAATAGAAACCACATTGCAGCACCTTTGCAGTGGTTTTAATACTCTCAAAATGTCCTCCATAATCTGAAGAGTGACAATGTTGCAGGATGGTTTTCATCTCTTTTTTTGGAACACATCTTCTCAGCAATTAATCTGCACATTGTCTAAACAAGTAAGGTTCATCCCAATGATAAAACTTGACATCGTGCAAGAATGTTTTTTCTTTGCTGAGGGGTTAGGTCAGGAGGTAAAATACCACTAACAAGGTAGTTAACAAAGTCAGCATACCATGGTATTTTATAATGCTGAGCTACAAGAAGTTGCTCATCTGGAAAGGATTCATTGATCAAGGTATTGCTCTTGTCTCCTCCTTCCAATCTGGACAAATGGTCAGTAACTTGGTTCTTAAATCCCTTCTTATCTCTAATCTCCAAATCAAACTCTAGAAGTAGTAACACCCATCTGATTAATCTGGGTTTAGCATCTTTCTTGGCAATCAAATATTTAATGGCAGAATAATCTGTGAACACAATTACTTTGATTCCAATCAAGTAGGATATGAACTTGTCGAAAGCAAATACTATAGCTAATAGCTCATTCTATCATCAATGTTTTTTCATATAGTTTATGTCATATGGTCAAAGTAAAGGCTACTGCCCTCGTTGGTACTACACAGCTTTTCCCGAACCCTTGTAATGGTGTTTGGGTCTTCTTTATGTACAGATTCTTAATTTTCAACCCATCTAGGGTTTTTTAAAAATAATGTTAACTGAACTACCCAGATCGACGAACACTCAATTTATTTTCTCGCCAGCTACTTGCACTTCTATCATTAGTATGTCATCATGGGGATAACTGACTCCTTGAGCATCCTCCTCGGTAAACATGATCGACACTTCTTGCTTCAATCTCAGTTTCTTAGCCAAAGGTATATTGCACATAACTTGATATGCTATCATTAAGTACTTTGAATAGTTCTTTCTCTGTCTGTTGGAATCTTTTGCTAGTGTAGGCCCATCAGATATAATCATAGTGGGATTATAGTTTGACCTGTCGGGCTGATCAGTGGCCTAAGTAGCCATTCCTCATTAAAGTATCCATTTGTTTCTTTAGCTCTAAACATTCTCATGTGGCATGTATTGTATTTTTGTGTATATCACACCAGCTTTTTAAATTTATCCGCTGCTCTACTTCTTTACCCTTAAAGTTTCTATTGAGCAAACCCTTATTTTTAATTGCTTCATAAACATCCTCTAGCGGTACGGCTAAAGGAAGAAAATTTTCTACTCGAGCTACTATTCTTTCTTCCGCAAGGTGTTTTCTAGGATTTTTGGGACTCCTAGGCCGCTCAGAGTAAGAATAGGGGCGAGATATATTCTGCCTATTATTTCTTCAAGTGTAGGCACATTACGCCAATTTGTGAAGTTTCTCATTTGCTGGGGTCGGTAATCATTATTTGCCATTTGGTATTTTTGATAAAATGGTAAAGGTCTCTCTTTTTTTCTGTATATTTTATTTTCCCTCGATTTGATCTGTCTTGTAGAGGGATTGACGAGGGATTTCTTTGCTTCTTTCTCTTCTTTTATGGCAATATACTTTGATGCCCTGTTGTATGCTGCTGCATAGTTTGGAATGTTGCTCTCAGACAGGTAATACTAGAACCTGTTCAGCTTTAGTCCTGACTTGAGAGCTTCTAAGGCAATGGGTTACTCAAAAGCTTCTAATGATATCACCTCCTTATGAAACATTTGAACAAAATCTTTTAGGCTCTCCTATTTAACCTACTTCAATTATTTCGAGTTCATAGCTACCTCGCAAGATCCTCAAAAGTGTTGGAAAACTTTTTGGTCGACTCGTGGTATGATGAAATACTCTGCTTCTTCAATCTTCTATACCACAAAAGGGTTGGTCACTCCAAATTCAGATGAAAAAGCCTACACATTTGATCATATCTCAACCTTACAATTAAGAGCAGGTCAATAACCTGGTCCACATAATAGTTTAGGTCGGTAACTCCCTAGTAGGTTGGGAGGCTCGAAAGTCTAAATCTATTTGGAAGCTCTATGTCCCTCAACTAGTCTATAAATGAAGATCTCTTTTCCCTCTTAGTCTTCTTTAAAGTATGCTGCTCTTTCTTTTTTTCTCTTCTATAAAAAGTTTTAGCATCTCTTCTAGATTACGAACCTTATTCTTTAGTAGTGGTTCAATATTGTTGTGTTGTTTGGTTTATGGCTCTTTTCTCATTACTCGATCAGAATCTCTAACCTATGATACTTCTCTCTCAAGAGGCGCTTGGTTCTATCTGGCTTCCCCAACTGGGTCGTGCAAAGTTTCTGACCCGTCCTTTTGTTCTAGCCGTTCTTAGATTTGAACCTCCACAGCTTGAGATTCTCTTTTGCCATCGTCTTTCACTTCTCCTCCTCCTATTCCTCTATTTCTGATCAACTTAACTATGAACTGTCTTAATTCTTCCCTCTCTTCTCTGAGTGTCCTAATTCTTCTTGAATTTCTACAGGTAACAGGCTTTCCAGTTAATGTGTAGGTTGATTTTCACGGCCTCAATTCTTGTCTAAGTTTAAATGTTCTCCTGCAATTATTCCTATTAGTAGATGATTGTTCTGCCATCTGATTATGATTGGATGATGAAACTCCTTTGGACAAAGTTTTTTGTCATGATTCCTACAGACGGTGCCAAAAACTATTGATCGAAAAAAGAATTTTTTAGGCCAATGAGTTTTAAATTTGTTTAGATGTAAGAATTAGCACGTTGGGCTTCATCTTACTGGGCCTGAAACTTGAAGCTTGAATATTTCTTTCTCTACTGGTGACAGTTAAACACCTGTAAAGCACTTGAAACTGTCATTAAAACCTCGTCAAGGTAGGTTCTGGGGAAAACTCTCTGATGCTTAAGTAAAAAAAAAAAGATTTTTTTGTGAGGTTTGATAGAGCATCAGAAAAAGATTGAAAAAATATATTGAATGTAGAAAACAATTGAAGCCGAAATGTAGAATTCACTACCCTAAAAAGAAGTTCCTCTCCTCCCGTGTGATTTTCTCACCTATTTATAGCATCAGTCTTGAGGGAATATTGATTCTAATTATCTTCATCATTGTTATGGTTAAGCTGGGTAAGTCTTAGTAATTTGTAGGTTATCCTAATCTATTTGCTTTATTTGAGGGATTCTTTCCTAAAGGCATCATAATTCTTCTCCCCCTATAGTTCTATTACCTTTATAAACCTGGGTTTTTTTTCTTTGAACTCATTTCCATAACAAGCTTGATTGCTTTCTACTTAGCTTGGCGGTAATTAAGTTTTGCTTTGCTGTGACAGCAGTTCGGCATCTCTTACCGAACTAGTTTTTCTTATAATGTGCTTGATTCTCACTGGTCTAAATCTTGTTTCCTCTCTCGTGGTAACACTTAGTCAAAATGTATAAACTATTCGGCTCCAAGTTGACCTAGTACTTTTACTAAGCCAATTTCCTTACTCATCTTTGTTGTGTGAAAGTATTTTTATATTGGTCGGCTCAGTTGGAGTATGCAGGAGTGAAGTTTAAATGGTCTAGACAAAACTCGGCCTAAGCGACCAAACAGATTTCATGTTCGAAATTCGTTCTTAATGATCCATATGTTGGCGGCAGATCTAAGGTATGTAGGTGTATGCATGTGTTATTGTGTCTATTGCCTAAATACATATCAAATACATATTTAAGTCTGACGGAAGCGTAAAACTTGTAATAAATACAATAAATAAAATATATTAATCGCATTAATATATTTATAGGATAAAGAACTCATTTCAACGTGTAATGTTATACACGTATTTCCTCGGAGTCTGCATGGAGACCAACTCACGAGCAGTTCTAGTTATCAACGCGGTGGGCTTGATGAGCTATAATAGCAGCCCTCTACGCAGCACTGGGTTTAACTCTTAAACCCCAAAATAGTTAATGTGTGTTTTCATCATTTTCTCCAAAAGGATAAGAAATGGAGAATTTGAAGCAATCCTCTATTGTTTCAATTTAAAGCATAAAAAAAAATGAAACAATTTCATTTTTCTCATCTTTTTTTTTCCTTTTCTTTCTTTCTTCTTCTTTCTCTATTTTCTCTTCTCTTCTTTCTCGGCCAAATGGCCAAGAAACACACTTTTTCAATCTTTTTCTTTCTCTCTTTCTACCTTTATATATATATAATAATATAATATATTATATAATATTAATAATAATAAAATAATACTAATAAGTGCCAACTATTTGTCACCCAAAATATAATATTATTATATATATAATATCTTATAATATAATATAATATAATAATATATAATATAATAAAATAAGAGAGATATTTTGATTATTTAATCATTAAATAATTAAAGTATGAAATGACCATTTTGTCCTTCATAAATAGTTATTAAGTTTACCCTTTAGTGGGTTCCACCAAACTTGCACTTGGGTAAACTCAACCGAGGGTCCACAATGTGCCACGTGTTATTATACAATTGGTAAATAATAATTATTGACTAATTGTTATATTTAACACTTAAATACAAACACGCACATATTCCCTTGGTAGTATTGAATATTGTTGGATTAAACACTTTAATCCGACACGCTGCCTTAGTGTACAACGAGTACACTGCATATCGCAAAACTCTTTAGGTCCTAAGCTCGATTTGTCAAATGGAACTATTCTATGAGTTTGTGAGCAATGTCTCACGCATACATCACGGATATGCAAATTAGCACGTTGAACCATACAAGCTGAGGTTATAAGGCATACATATAGTCCTTCCATCATAATATCCTAGATATGCGGGGATATAGATTATTATCGTTAAATCTCCTAGTGCTCATCCATGTCTTATCTTCAGACTCGTATCTCACTGAACAATATGTGCAAACTCTTTTGTCATATTATTCCACCTTGGCGAAACTTTTTCCCAGGATGATTGCTTGTGGCCATAAGACTTTCTGAGATACAGTCTCGAAGCATCTGGATATCTAACTCCTTATGTAAGCTGACGGATCCCATATCTATACACATCGGACTCCATAAGCATCGGACCATACCTAGCGACACCCAGCGGTCACACCATAAAAGGTCTGTGACATACGTGGAACCAAAGTATGATGGATCACTTACAAACCCATAGTGGTACTCAGGTCAAAGAACCATGTATACTACTCAACTCGAGAGGACCCTCCTTTAACGGCTTACATAAGGTGTCTATCGAAGGTCCTCGTGAGTCTGTCCCATATCCAGTCCTAACTGGATACCCATATGTCAATATGAACTCCAAGCTCACGGTCGGCTAGGAACAACCATTTATACCTTATAGGTACGACATATGCTGATCTATATATAAAAGTATTTACCGAAAGACACGTATCGGCAGAAATAGATTAGAGACAATTATTCAAGACACATATTTATAAAACTAGCATTTTTTAGCACCCGATTTCAACTTTTGCAACTATGTAGTTACTAGTATATTCCTGGGTTTATGTCCCATTACAAACAAGGCTCCAACTCTTAAATCTGCTGAATATTATAACCAGCTAACACTTAACTGTATTAACATTTAACATTTATATCTCTCAGCGTAGCTGATTATGAGTTTTTATCTGAATTCTTTTAGATCTGATCTGAATTCTTTCAAATCGTACATTGTCTGTAATGTTACATTGTATAGTACCATATTAATAAGTATTAACGATTTAATAAGAATGTATACTTATATAAATATACAAATATATATATATATTCAAAGATAATAAGTAAGTACCAATCTTAATACTACAATATCTTAAATTTAGGTCTTTAAAATTGGCCCATAAAAAAATATTTTAGAAAGATTAACCTTTTTAGACTTATAAGGATTAGACCTTGTGACGATATTTAAAAGGAACAATATATATAGACTCGCATTCAATTTTGACAAAAACAAGCTTATAGCCAGCTACTGTGTAAAGCTCTAAATCTTTAGCCAAAATTAATCATCCACGATTATTTTGATCAGAGAAATTGGTATCTACATTTTTCGTGGATCAAACTTTAAACACCCAGAAAGTCCATGTTATGAGTAATGATATATTTATATATTTTATATTTTTATTATGACATAATATTTACTAATAAATCAAAATAAAAATATAATAATAAAATTAATAAATATGATATTTTTTAATTAGAATCATTTTAATAAAAATATAAAAGTGTGTAAATATAATATTATTTTTATTAAATATATTGTTACCTCCTCAGTCCTCAATGAAAAAATCTTATAAAAATTTGAAGGAAATCTAGTAAATCTTTTTTCATTAGCCATTGGATTCCTTATAAATTTTCAGTTTCGGCAATATACAAAAATTATTTAATGTTTAAATCTTAAATCATGCCAAAAAAAAAAATCTCTCCGAAAGGTTTATTTAAGGTCAGCTTGAAATACATTCAACAAAGCACTTCAATTATTAGTATTTTCTTCTAAAACACTTCTTAAGAACAAAGTAATATTTAGTGAAATATAAATAAACTGCTTTTTATATTTAGAAAGTATTCAACCGTGTGACTAAAAGTATTTTGTATATTATTAAATAGATTAATAAAAAAACACAATAATATTTTAAAACAATATAAATAAATTTTAGAAAAATTTCAAAAATAACCCATATTTTTAGACAATATGTTTTTTAGCTACAAATGTATAAGTTAATTTTCTATAGTTAAAAAATTAATAATTGAACAATTATATCCATAACTTATATTTTCTCTCTCTGCGAAAAAGTTCGAACTCTCTCTCTCTCTAAAAAATACCATAAAATTATATTATAAAAATGATTAGATTGTGAGTAAAATAAGTAAAAATTTGTAAATTGTATTGCAGTAAAATTGTGGAGAGAAATAAAGTGAACAAGAGTGAAAATCTAAAAATTTAGAAACTTTTAGATCGATGAACAATTTAATGGGACAATTTCTCGTGTTAGAGAAATGATTCATGAAATGGCTTTTTTAATTTATTTATCTTATTTATATATTACTATTTTTATTTTTTTAATACTTTTTTTAATAAATAATAAAAATAAATAAAATTTATAAATTGCAATGGATATTTAAAAAATAATTCTAAATCACTTAAAAAATTATTTATTTAGTTGTGTATATATTTTAATAATAAAAATTGTATTAAAAAAATCAGCAAAAAAATTAAAAAAAGAGCCTCGCGTTGTGCCCACACTTTAACTCCAATGTTTTTCAATTTTATTTTTTAATAGTAAACAAATATTTTGATTATTTACTTCAATTATTTTATTATATTTATTTATAATTTAATAAAAATATTTTTTATCACTATTAAATAAATAATTAATTAAATTATAAATTATTTATAATGAAATATTATAAAATTATACAAAAATTATTTTTAATTAATCATTACATAAAGAAAAAACATATTATTTATGTAATTTAAATAACTTATTTAATTTATTAATATTTGTTAAATAATTATTATTGAATAAATTATTTATTATTAATTATTAATATGTTTATTTAATACATAATTAAATAGTAATTTATTAAATAAATAATAAATTTAAAAATGTAAAATTTTATAGATTTGTGAATTTTTTTCTCCAATTCACCATATTTCTTCTACACTTAATTACATTACACTTCGATGTTAATTCATTTGTAAAATAAATATAAAAAACTTTAAAACTCTGAATTTTTTTAAAAAGAGCTGGTTCATAATTTAATGCAAAGAATAAATATAATTCAAGAGCATAATTATTTTAACTATCAATGTTTTATCTATAAAAAATTAAAAATAGAAGTCATTTATAAAAAAAAAAATCCTATATTTTTTATTGGTAATTAATTAATTTATTATATTTGATTCAATATTAAAGTCATATTTTTTATCTAAAGATCTTAGATCTAAAATGTTAGATCCAAAGTTCATGGTCAACTTTAGTGTCAAACCCTAAAGTCTAAGAGATCAAAATAAGTCCTATAGGTCAAGTTAGCGCCTCCTTTCTCAAATCTTAGTGTTTAAAGGGTTGAATCTTGTGCCTACCAAGTCCCAAGCCCCGTAAAACTTGATCCTTAAACTTAGGACCTAGTGCCAATACTAATCTTTTAACAATGGAACTCGAAAGGTTAGGTCCTTGAGATCACATTGAAGTTCAAAAGGTTAATATTCCTTGGATCAAAAAATTCAAAGCATATTTTAAAAAATAATTTTCTTATGTTTATAAAAAAAAAAATTAATATTTATCTTAGTAAAATGATTTTAAGTTTTTTTTTTTAATTCTCATATGCTATTTTAGAAAGTATTGTATATACATTTTAAGGTAAAATTACGTGATTATGCGCTAAAAAGTAATTATAATATTTTTATTATAAAATATTTTTATCTTTTTACAAAATATCCTTATAACCTTTTATTAAAATTAAAAAAAAACACTTTCAAATGAGCCCTTAATCACATACTATTGTAATGTACATAAAGCTCTTGTTTAGTCATTTGGGTATAGGCAATCCTATAAAATATTATTTTTATTGAACTTCCTTTTATAAGTTAATTTTATATTTAAAAATTAAAATTAGTGATGCAATTAAATCAATTAAACTAAAAAAATTTAATTTGATTAATTTATTCTCTATTTTACATTATATATGCGTGTATAAAGAGGAAGAGTTATTATAGAGCGTGGGGCATTGCTATATATATATATTAAGCTTTTATAAAATTTTCTTTTAAAAAATAAGTATTGTTATGTTTAACCCTATAAAATTTTGACCCTAATCTTTATTCTTCCATAATTTTTAAAGACTGATGAATTAGTAAATTGAGTAAAAAATACAAAATGTTTCATATAATTTTTTTTGGGAATATTTGTTTTTTTTTTTTGTGGCTAGAAAATTTTTTCAATTAAAATATTTTATAGTTAATTGATTTTGTTGATATTTGATGGAAGGAAATCAATTTCATTGAAGAAATTCAGTTTGTTTAAAGATAGAAATTTTCTTTATAACTAATTGATTTTGTTAACATTTGATTTCTAACCCTTTTTTTTTTTCCTTTTTAGATTAAAGGAATGTACTTGTTCTCAAGGGAATATTGCCTATATATAGATCTTCCTTTTCTTTGTTCATTGTATTTCAGAAAGAGAAAAAATTCGCTTGTAATTTTTTTTAAAGTCTTTATTCTCCTTTTTAAGATATAGATGTCATTTATGTCTTGTTGTTAGTCTTAGGAATTTTTTAAGTATTTCTAACTATTATTTGTTTACTAAAAGTTTTTCAGGAGAAAGAACTTTTTTATCTTCAGGAGAAGATCAATCTCACACCTTAGAAAGAGTCCAAGTAAAGGAGATTAATGAAGTCAAAGGGATCTCATTGAACTGGATTGTGAAGTGATTACAATAATATTACGACAAATATTAAAAGAGAGTCTTATTTTGTTTAAGTTAATTCTTTGTAATCTTTTTATACTTAACTAATCAGTTCAATCTCTTAGCGTGGCTCTATGGAGTGGGAATAACTAAACCAAGTTAAAAATGTGTTGTCTTATTCTTCTCATTATTTTATATTTTGAAATAATTATTAAAATAATCTTATTTAAATAATTATTCATTAATATTCTTAAAAATAGATATTTCATTTGGTATCAAAGCAAGTCCTTAAATTCTTAATGAATATCTTGGTTTTATATGATATGTTTGATTTGCAGATATGTCTATACTTGCAGAAGGAAGTTCTATCACAAGACCACATTTGTTCGATGGTTCTAACTATCCTTATTAGAAAGTTAGAATGAGAACATTTATCAAAGCTCTTGATGAAAAAGCATTGAGCTTTGTTCCGTCAAGCTGGAAACCTCCAACTACCACCGATGAATCCAAAAATGTCATTGAAAAATCAAAATTGGAATGGACTATAGAACAAGACAAGTTTGCAAACTATAATAATAAGGTTCTTCATTCTATTCTTTAATGGAGTGGAACATATTTAGATTAAGTTAATCTCCACTTATGTTTCAACCAAGAAAATATGGGATCTTCTTCAATCCACACTTAAAGGAACTTGAGAAAATAAACGTAGTAAGCTTGTTATACTTACTACCAGGTTTATAAATTTGTGTATGTTAGAAGATGAATCTCTTTTAGAATTCTTTACTAGATTGGTTGATATTTCTAATGAGTCTTTTGTTCTAGAAGAAAAAATGTTTGATGCAAAAACTATCAAAAAAATTATCAAATCTTATCATGACAGATTCCAGCTAAAGATCACTGCTATTGAAGAAAGCAAAGATTTTGAGAAGCTAAAGGTAGAAGATATAATGGGATCTCTGAGAACTTTTGAACTAAACATAAAGTAAGAAAGAAATAAAAGACTATTGCACTAAAAGCTCTCCAAGAAGAAATAGAGAGTCACGTCTCAACAAATAACATTGAAGAATCAGATGAACTAGCTTTATTGACTAAAAACTTTAATAAAATTTTGAAGAAAATGGGAAAGAAATCAAGGCCAGTTTCAAAAGGTAACACCTTTTCAAAATCATTTGATTCTAATAATAATAAGAATAGAAGGATTCAGTGTATAAAATGTAAAGAGTAAGGTCATATTAAATCAGAATATACCAATACTCTGAAGAAAAAGTCAAAAGCAATGACCATCACTTGGAGAGATGATTATGATGACATTGAAGAAGAAAATCAAGTGAGTAATATAGCTTTTGAAAGTGTGCTTATTACCAGAGTACATACATGTGCTATGTGTTCGTTACATTTCAATCTATGCATCATATACCTAAATATAACGCATTGGAATTGGAAATTTATTTTTCTAGTATAATAAATACATTTAAAATTTAAGTTTCATTACTATAATAACTGTCAAGCCTTTGAAAATTTTTGAACCGGAGTCTACCATGAAGTGCACTCATCAGCAATTCTTGGATCCAGCTAGGGTGGGCTTGGATCGCTAGCATAACAGCTCCAAATTTCTAGTAATGATGTTTAACTCTTAAACACCATATTTTGATTAAATACTTTTAATCAAGTTTAAACTCTTTAAATAAAATTGTAGCTAAACACTTTAACTACCTTTATTTGTTTCAAAGTAAATAAATTATTTTTGTTTATTCAACACATGAAATAAAATAAACAAAACAAATTTTCCATTGTTCCATTTAATGGCCGACCAATTTGATGATGAAGAAGATGAATAGTTTCTATTTCAACTATTAAAACAAAAACAAAAAAACAAACAACTTTGCTCTCACTTCTTTCACTCGTCATATGGCCGACTTGTTCACCATCATTTGCATAAATGAAATACTTTTTTTTTATAGGCAAACTTACTTTATTTACTAAGTGAAAAATGCCCCCCCCCCCCCAAAAAAAAATAAGCATCCCATGCCTTTATGTTTTCCAATTATTTCCTTTTTAACATATTAAAATAAGATAAAACAAATTTGTCTCCATGTTGAAGTGTAGTGGCCGAATTCACTTATTGACAAAAAGGAACATTTTCATTTTTTTATGCAATTTTTTCTCATTCAAAAGACATCCCATGGCCCCACCAAGCCATGAACCATACCATTTTAATATATTGAAACAAAACAACTTTTTTTTTAATTGCAATGGCTAACCATGTCTCTAATGTTTGTCAATTAAAAAATTATAAATAATTTGTAAGCCATTCATTTTCATTCACATATGCTTTATTATTTATTTAATCAAATTAACAAATTAGAAACATGTGATATTTGATTAAAAGTTATTGTTTGACTTCTAAAATAATAATATCAATTATATCATTAGTTTATTCAAACAAAACAATTTTATGAATAAACAAATGACTTTGCTTGTTTAACACGTAAGATCATTTTGATAACTTCAAAGTCAAACAATAAATGGCTTATAATGTGTCATGTGTCATCATCTCATTGATCAACAATTATTGTTAACCAATTAATGTACTTCACTCTTAAGTCTTGACACGTGTACATCCTGAAGAAACTTGAAACAAATATCCCGTTTGTTGGAATTTATTAATTGAAATATTCAATCCAATACACTATCACAGTGCACAATGAGTATAGTTTATAATATAGGGCTCCCTAAATCCATGCTTGGTTTGTCAAAAAGAACTATTCCGTGAGTCCGTAAACGATGCCTTATACACACATCACAAATATTACAAATCAACGCGTTAAATCATACAAGCTGAAGTCATAATAATTTATATAATCCTTTCATCACCAATATCTTGAATGAGCTGAGACATAGATCACCACCGTCAAACCTTTATGTGCTCATCTGTGAACTTTTCAGATTTTTATTTTGATAAACAATAGTTGCAGATACTTTTGCGATATTGTTTAACTCTATAAAAAACTCTTTTTCGGAGTTAAATACTTGTGGCCATAAGACTTCCTAAAATATGATTATTGGAGCATCATGATATATAACTTACGCATGTGATCTGACAGACCCCATATCTATGCACACCGAACTCTATGAAAGGTCTCTAATATGCGTGAAACCAAAGTATGGTGGATCACTCACAAGCCTACCATGGTGCTTAGGTCAAAGAACTATGAATACTACTTAATTCGAGAAGACCCTCAATTGACGGCTTCATGATATGTCTATTAGATGTTCTCATGAGTCTGTTCAGTATCTAGTCCTAACTGAATACTCGCATGCCTATACGAGTTCTAAGCTCATGATCAGTTAAGAATAACCATTTGTAACCTACATATATAGACATATACTAATCTATAGAAAATGATTTACCGATAAACCTGAATCGATAAAAATAGATCAGGAACATAGTGTTTAAGAATATACTTGTATAATGACATTTTCTAGCATCTATTGCAACTATTTGTAACTATGTCATTGTTAGTATACACTCAGATCTTTGTCCTAATACAAACAAGGTTCTAACTCTTTAGATTTTGCTGATCATTATAACCTGCTAACTCCTTAGTATTTATAATTGTCAGCGATACTAACTCTTAGCACTGATCTAAACTCTTTGAGATCAGAGCTAAACTTCTTCATATTATATCATATCTGTAGCAATATAAGTATGATACCATATATTATAGTATTAATGATTTAATATGAATTATTTATTGTATAAATATTAAATAATTAATATTTATACAATATTGGAATGGCACATAGCACCAGTTCCAATTGATAACTTTTATACCTTTTGGCTAATATTTATTTCAGGAAATTGATGATGAAATTGTCAACAAAATTTCTGAACCTACTGAAAATGATCAATCTAAAACATTGTTAGTAAGTAGTGACAAATCAGATTTTGATCAAGAGTCATTTCAAGAGTATATTATACGATGGACTCTTTATGAGTAAAAGTATATGATAAAAATTATTTTTTGTTAAGCAAAAACAATGATTTAGAAATATAAGTGCAAGTTCTAAAATCTCAAATCTTTACTATAGATGAAACAATCAAAAAAATCTCGAGTGAACTTGAGAGAACTCATAAAAGTTTAAAGATGATGAATGCAAGTTTACAAAACTGGATCAGATTCTCAATACTGCAAAAACCTATGGAGATCACCAAGGATTAGGTTTTACATGTATAAAATCTGACTTAAAAATATTTTTTATCAAACTTGCAATGTTTGCTATTATTAACACTTATGTAAAAACGACCTTACAGTCTATTTCTACAGCAAAGGATAAAACAGTCACAAAATCAAATTTTCAATCAAAAACTCAAAGGTTTATCTCAATTTGTCATTTTTTGGTATTAAAGGTCATATCAGACCAAAGTATTTTACAATGTTAAATATTTTGAAAAATTATTATTTTAATTCTTTTTCAAATCATGTCCAAAGAAAAACATTAAAACCTAAGGTTAACTTGAATAATAATTCAAAGAAAGTTTGGGTCAAAAAGGATGGTATAAAATGTTTTGTTGCTTTTACTTATTTGAGAACATGTGTTATTAATTTATGGTATTTTGATAGTGAATGTTGTAGACACATGATAGGCAACCAAAACATTTTGACCATTACAAGCAAATGAGAAATGAAGATGTTATGTTTTGAGATAGAGTCACGGATAAGGTCTTTAGTAAAGGGACTCTTAATATACAAAGATTTCTAAGATTAAAAAATATTCTTCATGTTGATAAGTTGAAAGCTAATCTAATTAGCATAAGCCAAATCTGTGGTTAAAATCTTCATGTCAATTTACTCATAAAGAGTGTGTTGTTTTTTTTTATCAAAGTGAGAATTATATGTTGAAAGTGTTGCGATCTATTGATAATTGTTATACCTTGAATTTGCCTCACACCTGTCTTAATGCTAATATTGATGATACTGATTTATGGTATGAAAAACTAAGGCACTTGAATTTCAAAACTCTTAAAAGAATCTCAAGTGCAGGTATCATTCGTGGTTTGCCAAAGTATAGTGAATAATCCCAATGAGTATATAGACTATGTTAACATGGTAAACAGGTAAAACAACATATAAAGCTATTCAGTCATTTTCTACCTCAAAAGTTTTGGAGTTATTGCATATGGATCTTATAGATCCCATTCAAGTTGAAAGCCTTGCAAGTAAAAGGTATATTTTTGTTTGAATAGATGATTTCTCACATTTCACAAGGGTTGATTTCTAAATAAATAAATACAAACTGACACTTTCAAAAAATTGTGTGAGAAAATTAAATTAGAGAAAAAATGCAACATTGAAAAAATAATAAGAATTTGAAGCAATCATGGCAAGAAATTTGAAAATAATGTTTATGCTAATTTTTGTTATAAAAATGACATATCTCACAAATTTTCTGTAACTAAAACACTTGAGCAAAATGGTGTTGTGGAAAGAAAAAAAATCATACTTAGTAGAAAATGGCCATAATTATGTTAAACAACAAAAGGTTGACCAAGAAACTACAAGCCAAAGTAATAAACACAACATGCTACACCATAAAGCATGTTTACTTATGTCTAGGTACAAATAAAACACCATATAAGATCTAAAGAGGTAGGAAACCAAATCTGAGTCATTTTCATATATTTAGATGTATTTGCTACATCTTAAATGATAGAGAACAACTTGGTAAGTTTGTTGCTAAAAGTGATACTAGTGTTTTTCTTGGTTATTCTAGTAATAGTAGAGCTCATCGTGTGTATAACATGAGAACTCAAAAAGTGATGGAATCTACTAATGTTGTTTGCATGACTACAAAGATTTTATAGATTACTTACAGAAAAGTAAAATTGACAGTTTCAATGATGAAGTTTAACAGGAATATGATGATGTTGAACCTATCTTGGAGGTAATAGGTTATGCAAAAAAAGGGACAAACATTTAATCACTTTAAAAATAGATTGATTCTAGTCCAACTAATGACATTTTTAGAGAATTAATCAGACGAGAACCATAAATAAGAGTGAAGAAAAACTATCCAACTGATTTTATCATTGGTAATTTGAATGATGGAATGGTTACAAGAAAGAGGTTGGTTAAACTTCATTGATGAAGTTTAACAGGAATATGATGATGTTGAACCTATCTTGGAGGTAATAGGTTATGCAGAAAAAGGGACAAACATTTAATCACTTTAAAAATAGATTGATTCTAGTCCAACTAATGACATTTTTAGAGAATTAATCAGACGAGAACCATAAATAAGAGTGAAGAAAAACTATCCAACTGATTTTATCATTGGTAATTTGAATGATGGAATGGTTACAAGAAAGAGGTTGGTTAATTTTATTAATTATGTTTCTTTTAGCTTAACTACTAAACCAAAAAAAAGTCTAAAAGCTTTAACTGATAAGTTTTAGGTTAAGACAATATAAGAAGAGCTCGAACATTTCATAAAAAATAATGTTTAGACTTTTGTTCCTAGACTTGAACACACAAATGTTATAGGCACTAAAAGGATCTTTAAAAATAAATCAGATGTGTTTAGTACTATCATGAGGAATAAAGCTACGCTATTTGTACAAAGGGTATACATAATTTGAGGGAATTAACTTTGACAAAATCTTTGCTCTTGTTGCAAGACTAGAGTCAATTCGTTTATTACTTGTCATATCATGTGTCATAGATTTTAAGCTTTTTCAAAAGGATGTGAAAAGTGCCTTTTAAATGACATTTTAAATGAGGAAGCCTATGTCGAGCAATCTAGAAGATTTGAAGCTCCACATAAGCCTAATCATGTTTTCAATCTTAAAAAAGTTTTATATGGATTAAAACAAGCCTCAAGGGCTTGGCCTGAACTATTGAAAAATTTTCTTATTGGAAAAGGTTATAAGAGAGATGAAGTTTATAAAACTCTGTTCATCAAACATTTTGATTATGATTTAATCATTACTCAAATATATGTTAATGATATTGTGTTTAGTTCAACTTCTTAGCATAAGATGCAGGAATTTATCAATCAAATGCAAAAAGAGTTTAAGATAAGTATGGTAGAGGAATTAAATTTATTCTAGGTTTGCAGGTAAAGTAACTTTACGATGGGATTTCCATATCTCAAGGTAACTATGCCATAAATCTTGTTGAAAAATTTGGATTGGAATCTACCAAACATATGAAAGCTTTAATGACCACAACTTTGAAGTTGATAAAAGATGATGAAGGTAAGATTGTAGATCCAACACTGTACATAAGTATAATTGGAAGTTTTCTATATATCACATCTAGTAGACTATATATTAGCTACAGTGTTCGTGTATGTGCTAGGTATGAAGCAAACCTTAAAGAATCTCATATTGTTGCAGTAAAGAGAATCATTAGATATGTTAGTAGAACTCTTGATTATGGCATTTGATATTCCAAAGACTTTAATGTTAATCTTGTAGGATATAGTGATGTAAACTAGGTAGGAAATGTTGATGACAGGAAAAGTACAAGTGGTGATTTTTTCTATCTTGGGAATAATTTAGTTTCTTGGCACTGTAAAAAATAAAATTCCATTTCATTGTCCACGGGAAAGGTTGAGTATATAGCTGCTGAAAGCTGTTATACCTAACTATTATAGATAAAGCAAATGTTGACAAATTATGGTATCAAGATAGATATGTTAACTGTATATTGTGATAATATAAGTGCAATAAAAATATCTAAAGTCCTGTGCAACATTCAAGGATAAAGTATATTGAGATCCGTCATTATTTTATAAGGGAATTGGTTGACAATAAAATAATTTCTGTTGAATACATTAACAATATCAAAGCTCTATATTTTGTTCATTTTGATTCTTTGAGAAAAAGCTTTAGGAATTTGTTCAATATAAAAAAAATTAGTTTATTTCTTCATATAAATTTGATTGTTATTGTTATTATTTTACTTTTTGAATCTTTAAAAATAAATTTTGCTGGAATGAATCTTTTGGATTAAATCAACTAACAAATACTATGTTTGACAAATTATCTTTTTTTAAAAATAAAAAAATTTACAAAGGGATGTTGATGTTTGCATATACCAAGCTTTATGGTAAAAATGATTAAACAATGCTTGTTTTTTGGGATAGTTGTTCATGAAATTGAGATTGTTTTCTTTTATTCACACTTTTTTTTTTTTTTTGTGAAAGTAGAGAGGTGAGAAAACAACTAATAAATTTTTTATTGATTATTTAACTTTGTTGAGTCATTATTTGAAATCTTTTACTAGTGTCTATTTTGTGGAGAAACAATTTCTTATTACTCAGTTAAAAAAAATTAGGGTTCATCTGTTTTTTTTTTTTTAAGTATTAACAAACTTATCAAATTTGTTGAGAATTTTTATACTCTTTCTTGTTTTATCTTCACTAAGTTTCCAATCTTATTTGGCATTCAATTTGCTATTGAATTTTTCCTTTCTAATGACTTTCCCTTTTCCTTTAGATTGTCTTTTCTTTTATTCTTGATTTCTTTGCATTCTTTTTTCTAACATGTATTTTTTTCCCCAAAATTATTATTTTTTCTCTTAATTGCCTTTATTTTATTTTATTTTTCATGTTTCTCTATCACTCTATAAATATCTATGTCTCATCTTCATCCAAAGCATCACACGATTTTTTTTATACTCACCAAAGAATTTTCTTTGTTTTTATTAAAATATTTCTCTCATATTTCTCTCATTTTTCTTCAAGCTTTGCAATCTTCCTTGAGTTTTAGTTCAATCACAGTGGCTACTTGAATAACTCGTGCTTTTAGGAAGAACACTACTCCCCTGGCTCCTTTTCCAACTCTTACTTATCTTTTTTATTCTCTCCATCATATTCCTCAATTGCAACTAGGTCTCATAAACGACGTCCTCCTACTCTTTCAAAATTGGCAAGACAAGAAAAAAAGCTTATCT
The DNA here is from genome assembly GCA_946807835.1 of Ailanthus altissimus. Classification (NCBI taxonomy): domain Eukaryota; kingdom Viridiplantae; phylum Streptophyta; class Magnoliopsida; order Sapindales; family Simaroubaceae; genus Ailanthus; species Ailanthus altissimus. The sequence goes on from OX327684.1 coordinate 16,763,020, forward strand.
TCACTACACACATCACATAATTCATGCACGTAAAACTATAATGTTACCCTATCTTGATCCTCATGTTCTCATATCATATGACTCTTTGTCTTTTAGTAAAGACGAACCCACAGAAGATGATATTATTGAAGAGGAACATCATTCTACTATACTGATGAAAACATACCAGTGTTGGTTCTTCCCTGTGCTTCATTATCTGCAAAGCCAATACACTCTAATTCTCAATCACAGTCCAAGTTAGAGAGGCGATTTGTCAACACTTAAAGGTTAAAGCTTTAGGGAAAGTCTTCCACTCTTGGTTCAAATTCCACTACTGTAGACTTGAAGCTATTGAGAACTGAACAAGCTTGTTATTTTGCCAAAGTTGATGAGACATTAAAGATTTCTCATGCTGTCCAACAAGCTCACTTGGAATCTTTAATCAAGTCTATGAATGAATCTACTCAACAACATTTACAAAAAAATTGAAGATCATCAAAAGCAGCTTTTGGAACTCACTTCAAATACAACTTTTTCACTTTTTTCGACTTCTCTTATCACTACCGATGTTGAAAAGTTTTTTAGAGTTCTCGTTCTGTTAGTTAAATCTTTAGTTAGTTGAATTTGTTTCTTGTTTCCTAGAGTTGGTTTAATATTTGTTATCATGTCATCTTTCACAGGTTTTTTATTCTATTTAATTTTGGTGCTGAACTATTGGTTTTTGTTTTGATTTTATTTTGGTTGGATTGGTTTATTTTTAAGAACTTTATTAAGTATGTTTTTTTTAATGTTTTTTTTAGCTCTTTTGTCAAAAAAAGGGTATTGATTTCAGGGGGAGATATTTATTTTGGATTAATCAATTTATTTTGCAGATCCAGTTTATTATTTACTATTTTTTATCTTTTATATTTTTACTACAAAGATGCCAAAATGAGAGATAGTAAAGATTGATGAATTGGCAAATTGGGCAAAAAATACAAAAGGTTTCATATGAAATTTTTTTGCTTCCTTTTGGCTAGAAAATATCTCCAATAAAACTTTCTTATAGCTAATTGATTTTATTAACATTTGATTGAAGGAAATCAGTTTGTTTAAAGACAAAAATTTTCTTTGTAGCTATTTGATTTTGTTAACATTTGATTTCTAACATTTTTTTTTCTTTATAGATTGAAGAAAAGTATTTGTTCTCAAGTGAATATTGCCTATATATAAATCTTACTTTTCCTTGTTCATTATGCTTCATAGAAGAAAAAAGAATTCCTTGTAATTGTTTTCGGAGTCTTTATTCTTCTTTATAAACATAGATGTCGTTTATATCTTGTTGTTAACCTTAAAAATTCTTTTAAGTATTTCGAAGTATTGTATTTTTACTAAAAGTTCTTCAGAAGAAAGAACTCATTTGTCTTTGGAAGAAGATCGATCTCACACTTTAAAGGGAGGCCAAGCAAAAGAGATCAACGAAGCCGAGAGGATCTCGCTGAACTAGTTTGTGAAGTGATTGCAACAGCATTGCAGTAAAAATTAAGAGAGAGTCTTATTTTTTTTAAATCAATTTTTTGTAATCTTCTAATAGTTAACTAATTAGTTCAATATATGCACATGGCCTCATGGAGTAAAAACTTTTTTTCCACATTAAAAATGTATTGCTTTCTTCTTTTTTATTTTATATTTTAAAATAATCTTATTTAAATAATTATTCGATAATATTTTTAAAAATAGATCTTTCGTAATTAAACTTTAATTTTATATAATTTTTACTTTAATATTTTAATATTAATCTTTTTAATTGATGCTTTACCCTTACATATATATGTCCATGTGCACAGTAATATGTTTAATTTAGTTATGATGTAAAATGTCATAATTTCAGTTATAATATGTGACCCCTGTAACTTTTCTTAAGTAATGAGTACAATATTTTATGGAATGATTGGAGCATAAGTATAACAATGAGAGTATAAAAAATAAGTCAAGAGGCTATTTCGATAGTGGTATAAACTATAATGTGTCAGATTCTTATTTTAGAAAAGGTATAAAAACAATACACATTTTTAGTTAGAAGTCTGTCAAAGCCACTAAGGAGGATGAATTGACATATAATTTTAGTAATGCTGCTAAAAGGCTTTGATCCAAAATAGGTCTCATATACCTTCCTATAAATGAGAGAAAATTTTTTTAGAAAAAAAAAGTAAAAATTAGAAAATCTATTCTATAACTAGAAGAGAGTCATCAATAGGATTCAAACTGAGACCTCAAAATCAAAACAAAAAATCATGGATTTAACCATTCGTACAACCCCTCTTCGCTTTCTATTAAATTATATTAAGTTATAATTGTAACCTTCATATTGTATATCCGCGTTACGAGCTGCTTCAGGTGCTTGAAATTCCATTTTTAATTCAGATAAGGCTCGTGGTAGGGTTTGTAGTGTGGAACTAGGTATTTTGAAATCCTAAGCTTCGTCAGATTCTGAGCCAATCATAGCGTTGTAGGAGAGTTGGGCTGACTTCGGGCCTTTGGGCTCTCCTTTCTGGGTAAAGCCGAGCCTTAGGCCTCCTTGTTAGGCCTATAAGATTTCTAGGGGGAACATGGGTCCATAAGTTTCTAGTTTTGATTAATCAAAGCTGAAAACTTTATACTTATTTCTTTTTCCTACTTTTGTAGCTCAGTATTTGCTATATGCTTGGAGGAATATTTGAGTAGGTCAATTGTTTTTTAGTAGGTAATGTTATCACTGCTCGGTGTTGTCATTTTTTTGAGTAGGTTAGCTATTCCGAGCAGATCACATTCTGATGTTCCCAAGTTTCCTTGTGTTTGCAATGAATCCTTGATATTTATGAACCGTCATGATGTATATCCTGAAACGTTACACCTGTTTCCTCTGAAGAGGTGTTTAGACGTGTGGCATCAATTGTAGTAATTAATTAATTTATATTGTATGGTTGAGGATTAATGAAATAGATCGTCGCGTCTATTTAATCTGTAATGACGTTATGGTGGCTCGAAAGATTTGGTTTATTGATTTTTGGATCGAACGATCCAAATTAAAGGCAATGATGGGATGTGTTTTAATTACGCCCGTAGATGTGAACCGAAGAGTCAGTCTTCTGAAGAGACATCTATTAAGTTGTGCAAGGATCGTAATTTTTCAATCTAAATGGACGGTCATGATCCTTATTAGCTCAGAGGCTACAAAAAGCCCTTGTTGGTGAAAAACGTTCCTTTGCTTATTGTCATCATCTTTCTTAAGTTGCTAGTCAGAATAATGCTTTTTAGTGCTCTTTGGTGTAATCTACAGAGGGTCATATTTGATTTTAGTACTTCAATAGGTTAGTGATATCTTTTCTTGTCGTTTCTTTTTGAATTCCTTACCATGCTTATTTTGTACTTGTTTGTTTGTTGCGTATTTTTGCCATTTTTAGTATTTGCCATGATTTCACTTGTAGCTCATTTCCTATTATTTTCTTTGTTTTGCTATTCATATTAGTGTAGTTGCCCTTCCATTTTTCCTTTTGTGTTGATTTAGTCTTTAGAAGACTTATTTTCACAGCATCATAAAATAGAGATAGTTTAGATCCTTTCACCTCCATTAACATACTTCCTAAAGAAGAAATAGAGATTACAGAGGTCTCACTTGTCATAGGGATATATGGGGCCAGAGGGGGAGGTAATGTGGCTTTCACCTTGACGGTTAACGTTGCCACCCCCGAGCAGGTGTTAAGTGTAGGTAAGGGCGAGTTAGGGGCTACTCTTTAGGAGGATCCTGTTCATGAGCTATAGGGTGAGGGTTTAGATGTTGAGGCCCTAGAATATGAGTTAGATAGGAGATACTAGAGGTCTTAGATGACCCATGAGGATCTTGATTCTTTAAGGACCACAAATAATATCCTGATACTATCACCTTTAGGCCTCCATCTCCTGATGACTATCCGAGCAGCCCTTTAGATGGAGAAATGGCAATCCATACTGAATTTCTCAAACTAGGACTTCGGCTACCTATACAACCGCATTATGCTCGGATGCTGGCCCACTTATGTGTAGCTTCCTTCTAATTAGGTTTGAACTCATAGAGGGTTCTAATTGGTTTATACGCCTTATGGCCAAGGGCATAGTTGTCATTACCCCATTATCAGGAGCTATGCCACTTGTACCACTTTAGCAACAGCGCGAGGAAACAGATGGGCTTTTATTATCTCTCTTTCCATGGCTTCCAGAACCTCATCCTTATTCGCTTTTCCTTTAATAAGAGCTAGAAAGGGAAATGGTTCTTCATTAGGGATGAGTAGGGTCAAGAGGTCCCTAGGCACAGAGGAGGGCAGAACTGGGTTGTCCTTACAAGTTTTTTTTTTAAATGCAGGTCTTCATTTTATCCTTTACTTCTTTAGTTGTTCTTCCTATTTGTCTTCTTTTTTCTTTACTCTCTAACATTTTATGAAAACTTCAGAAACATGGGTGATTAATTTTGAAGTATCCGAAAATCATCGTGCTTAGATACAAACTGTTTTTGCACATATCTCTTTTGTGCAAAATTTTATTTTTGGTCCGAGCCTCTTGCAATCAGGCTTAATATTTGAGCCCCCCCCATAATTAGGGGTGGACAATTTTGGGTTTGGGTCGGGATGCCAAAATGTGTCCCTATTGGGGACACATTTCAGGTCGGGACGGATCAGGTCAAAAAAATTATTTTGAAATGACGTAGTTTTGATTTAGGTTTGGGATCGATCGGGATAATTTGGAATGGTATAGAATGGTTCGGGGCAATTCGAGATGGGTTCAAGATAATTTGGAACAATTCGGGATAGCTTGGGATGGTTCGGGTTGGGTTCGGGACAGTTCAAATTGAGTTTGAGATTTCCTGAACCTATTCCCGTTCCCATCCAGACCCAAAATTTTGGGACGAGTTAGGTCGGGATGGGTAAAATTTAGGAATAATGCCTACCTTTACCCATAACATATCCTGTAGACGTAATAAGTCTTTATAGTTCGTCATTTTCTTTCATTCCCTTTTATCTTTGCCATTGATCATTTTTTTTGTACAGGAATACCTGAACAAGGGGAGAGGATAGAAGGAAGAGGGAGCGAGTCGAAGGTTTTGGCTCATCATCCGAAGGTTAAGGTGATCTAAACCTTGACAATGTAATGAGGCTCCTCTTCTTTCTTGAGGGGCAAGGTTGGACTATGGCCCATGTTGATAGAGGTCACAGACAGATGGCTCTTGCTATTAGAGATCGAGGAAGCACCTGAAGAGGCAGGGAGTCTGAAGCCTCAAAATATGGGAAAAGTGCAAGCCCCTGCCCACTATGTGAGCCAGAGCGAGTGTCTAGCACCTAAGGTAGGGTGCAGACAACACCAACCAGGGTATCAACCCAGACTCCCCTTTATATTCCTCGATTGACAGGATAGTTCAACTCAATGGTGCCTTTACTGCAATAGGGTTTGCGTTTAACAGTGACTCCTTAGGTCTTAATTTCTAAGAGGCAGAGAGATCTGGCCTACATGATCCCTGTGATACAAGAGATAGAAAGATACATCGATCCTGCTTGGCCATCTCGGGTGTTGAAGATGGACTCTAACATAGGGTTTATATTGTTATGGGTATTGCTATGGATGTAAGACTCATATCCCTTCTCTTCTTTTTATTTTTTTGTACCTCATAACACTAGTCATTTTTATTTATAGTCTGCCTTTGCTTTCTCTTAGTTCGGTACCGATATCGTAAATATAATGGCAGGTCTCCGCAAAGTAAGGCAGAAGGTGCAGTAAGCCAGGTAAGAGGTCGAGCAAGAGCACCAAAAGGCACGCAATCTGGCAGGTCAGATTAAAGATCTTGAGATTAATTAGACCTAGGCCAATAGTAAAGTGTTCAAGCTTGAATGCCAGAAGTACTTACTGGAGCAGGAAATGGCAAACTCAATGGCTTTAGCTAAAAACTGCACCACCGAGTTAGTAGAGCTCGAAAGACAACTTACTGTAGCGTACAGAGAGAGGTAACTAATCGTGCAGATTATAGCTAACTTGGCTAGCCAAATTGAGGAACTTCAGGGATCCTGGTCAGCTGGTCACACTGAGGGGTTTCGTCAAGTGGTGAAATAGGGTATTCATAAGTTGGTCGACCTTTTTTATGAGAGCTACCCCAAGATCGACCTCCAGTAGATGTGGGATATGGTCTCCGGTGGGTAAGGACCTAAGAGGGAGACCTTACAGGCTCAAGATGCTGATAACTCAAGTCTTGAGGCATAATCTGCTGAACTGTTGACATTGTTCCTCGTTTCAACTTCATTAGCTGCCTGAGATTTAGCGGTTCAGCAATCAAGCCCTACTCTCGCCCCTCCAGAAGTTTTTACTCAGATGACTTAAAGCGAGGCTCCTCAGACCACTACCCTCATCCCCGCTTCCAGGAGATAGGGCTTGTCTTCAGCTACTACTCAGGAGGGTGATCCTATTGCTGACCTGCGGTCTTATGATGCAGCCTCTGCTGCTTAAGAATGATTTTTTCATTTTCTTGTTAATGTAATTTTTTCTTCTTTTTTTTGTACTCTGAACTACAATATTACTTTATTTTGAATGAAAAAAGCTTGTTTTCCTAATTTTCTCAAGTATTTTTGTTGAAGTTTTTTTCTGCCCTCTCATTCTTGTTGCATGTTATTTTTTTTGAAGATGTCTTGACTCACTTGTATTGATGAATTTTATCTATGAATTTCTTTTGCATGGAAGTAAAATCTGATAGGTAGATAGTGACAGAATAATGTTGATTCGGTTAAGGGAATCCTATTCAGACCCTAAAGCATGTTGAATATACTTGTGCAAACAATAGAGCAACTTATTTGAATGTCGCACCCCTTAAAGGATAACCTCGAAGAGTGTTGAACCTTATTGCATTGATTTAGGTAATTCCTTTGAGTGTCGTACCCTATACGGGATAACCTTAAAGAGTGTTGAACCCTCTTGAGCTGATCCGAGTAACCTATTTGAGTACCACACCTCCTAAATGGTAACCTCAAAAGCGTTAAACTCTTTAATATTAGTCTGGATAACTCCTTTGAATGTCGTACCTCTTAAGGGATAACCTCAAAGAGCGTTGAACCTTGATGTGCTAATTTGGGTAACCCCTTTGAGTATCGCACCCTTAAAGGGATAACCTCAAAGAGCATTGACTTTTTTTTGCTGATATGGGTAACCCCTTTGAATGTCGCACCCTCTAAGGGATAACCTCATAGAGTGTTGACAATTTTCTTGCTGATCTGGGTAACCTATTTAAGTGCTGCACCTCGTAAGGAATAACCTTAAAGAGCGTCAACTTCTACTAAACTGAACTAGGTAACCTCTTGGAGTGCCACATCCCCTAAGAGATAACCTTAAAGAGCATTGAACTTTACCAAGCTGATCCAGGTAACCCTTTTGAGTGTTGCACCCGTTATGGGATAACCTCAAAGAGTATTAAACCCTGCCAAGCTAATCCAGGTAACCTCTTTGAGTGCCACACCTTGTAAGGGATAACTTAAAGAGCATTGACCTTTTTCTTGCAGATTTGGGTAACTTGTTTTAGTGTTATACCTCCTAAGGGATAACTGATAAGGGCATACCTATACTAGTATATTTAGTCTTTAACTTTCGTATTTTACTCCAAATCATGAAAAATTAGCTATTTAATTATGTTTTTTTTTATTATACATAGGTGTGCGACAAAAAATATGATGTATAAGAATAAATGAGAGGCAAAACAGACGCAAAATAAAGCAGATATGATAATTTTACGAGACTAGGCCGAAACAGGGATGGGCATTGTGGCGCCTAAGGCTAGGAACTGTAGTGTCCAATTCTAGAACCTAGAGCACCGCGGCGCCTAGTGCGATAATGAAGACATCCACTTTTTTTAGTTCTATTTTGACTTGGATTTGAATCCCCTCGTTTCTAAGGTTTCTCATTCCTATAAAAACATTCCTTTGAGGGAAAAACAAAAACTTTAGATAGGTAAAAACTTAGAGAAATAATTCACACATAAAATCAAAGATCAAAGCCAAAAAATTAATATTCAAGTTCAAGATTGAAGATTCAAGCCAAAGAAGAGAGAGAAGCAAACCAAGATGTCTTCTTGATTAGTTTTTCTTTTATTTTCTTATTATTATATTTTTGTTCCTTCTGTTCTTCATGGATTGGTTTGATACTCTTAGTTTTATGATAAACTAAATTTGTTTATCCAGGGTTAGACTTTTGAACCTAGTATGTAGTTCAATTTTGTTAATTCTTAGTTTATGAACTTAATACATACAAATGATTTATTTTATCTTGTGTTTAATCCTTTCATTATATCTGGCTAATATTTTGAATGATTGAGGAACCATGATGAACTTGACAAAGGGATTCATGTGTTTTACGTAGGATAGTTTAATGCATGATCATAGAGTAATAACTATAAGTTCTATCTAAAATACTTAAATACCTAGATGGCATTTATTACATAATTTAGACTTGATCTTAATGAATTACATTCTAATTTGATTACCATAGACATATAGGTGATTGTTAGAATGCGTAATAGAGTCATTTGACCATCGATAGAGGTTTATGATGAGATTAGTGTCTAAGCCAATCAATTCATATTAAGTGATTAACTAAGATATTAATTAGTCCATTGAAATATTAGGGGATGAGTCTATACCCTAGATTATTATCTTTTGGTGAATTTATCTCTTGTTTGTTGTTGTTTAGGTTGATTTAATTAATAGAATTAAGTTAGTTGAATAAATTTCAAATTTTAGTTTTTCTAAATAAAGTTAAGTAGTTATAATTTTAGTACTTAATTGAAAGAATTAGATCACATGCCATAATAGAGTCATTTATAATAGAGTCAATCACCTATATGTCTATGGTAATTAAATTAGAATGTAATTCATTAAGATCAATTCTAAATTATAGAGTCATTCGACCATCGATAGAGGCTTGTGATGAGATTAGTGTCTAATCTAATCAATTCATATTAAGTGAGTAACTAAGATATTAATTAGTCCAATAAAATATTAGGGGATGAGTCTATACCCTAGATTATTATCTTTTGGTGAATTTATCTCTTGTTTGTTGTTGTTTAGGTTGATTTAATTGATATAATTAAGTTAGTTAAATAAATTTCAGATTTTAGTTTTTTTTAAATAAAAGTTAAGTAATTATAATTTTAGTACTTAATTGAAAGAATTAGATCACATAGTCCTTGTAGGAATGATATCTACACTTAACTCCTATATTAATTGATATGATAGTGTGCGTTTACGCTTAACTACTATAGCATCAGTCAATAACTTCAAAGAGCATTGAACCTTGTTTGTGCAGTTAGCATTGCAAATGAGGGTATGAACAGCCATTTAGTCTCGTAGTCATGCAAGAAAATGATCACATTAGTATGATTTCATTCAATTTTGAGAAGTATATAGCATAAAACACTTATTCTTCGAAAGGTCAAGCAATATCAAAAGTATTAAGGATAATACTTTTTCAATAGCTCGACATTCCATGGTTTCTTTCCTACCTTCTCATCAATTCCTTCAAGCTCATAGGCTCTTTTTATTCTCTTAATCATATTGTAAGGCTTTTTTTTCAAGTTGGATTGAGGACTCCATCTACCGGATTCTTGTTATTGAGGACAACCATGTTAGGGTCGATGCTTACGTGTTATCCCTGAATGTACATATACTTGTGTATTTATACAAGTGTGCATTCCCATTAAATTGCTAATACCTATTTATATGGTATTATGTATGAACGTTACAGATATTGTAGATCTGAAAGAGTTCGGATCAGATCTAAAGGTGTTTAGATAAAGGCTCATAGTTAGCCACGCTGAGAGATATAATTGCTAAATGTTAGCACAATTAAGTGTAGCTGGTTATAATACTCAACAGATCCAAGAATTAGAGCCTTGTCTGTAATGAGACATAGACCTGGGAGTATACTAGTAACTGTATAGTTACAAGAGTTACAATCGGGTGCCAAAAAATGCAAGTTGCGTAAGTATGTTCTCGAATAATTGTCCTTGATCTATTTTTGTCGATGCGGGTCTATTGGTGGATATTTTTAATATAGATCAGCATATGTTATACCTATAGGGTATAGATGGTCGTTCCTAGCCAACTATGCTTGGAGCTCGTATTGACATATGGATATCCAGTTAGGACTGGATATAGGACAGACTCACGAGGGCCTCCAATAGACATCCTATATAAGCCGTCAACAGAGGGTCCTCTCAAGTTGAGTAGTATACGTGGTCCTTTGACCTGAGTGCTATGATGGGCTTGTAAGTTATCCATCATACTTTGGTTTCATGCATGTCACAGACCTTTTATGGTGTGACCGTTGGGTGTCGCTGGGTATGGTCCGATGCTTATGGAGTTTGGTGTGTACAGATACGGGATCCGTCAGCTCGTATAGGGAGTTTGATATCTAGATGCTTCAAAATTGTATCTCAAAAATTCTTATGGCCACAAGTATCAATCCCGAGAAATAGTTCTGTCAGGGTAGAACAATATGGCAAAGGAGTTTTCGCATATTGTTCAGTGAGATACAGGTCTAGAGATAAGATATAGATGAACACTAGGGCATTTGACGGTGATAATCTATATCCCCGCACATCCAGGATATCTCAATGGAGGGACTATACATATGCGTTGTAACCGCAGCTTGTATGGTTCAATGCGCGGATTTGTATATCCATGACTTGTGCGTGGGGCATTATTCACGGACTCATAGAATAGTTCTATTTGACGAATCGGGTGTAGGACCTAGGGAGTCCTGCGATATGGAGTGTACTCGTTGTGCATTAGGACAGCGTGTCGGATTAAATTGTTTAATCCAGCAATATTCAGCATTACTACTGGAATACATAGCGTATTGTGAACCATCGGTTGAGTTTACCCAAGTGTGGGATTTGGTGGAACCCACTAGGGGGTAAACTTAGTAACTATTTATGAGGGGCAAAATGGTCATTTCTCAGTTTGATTATTTAATAGTTAAATAATCAAAATTTCTTTCTTTTTATATTATATAGTATTATATATTATATTATTATATTTATATTATATAATATATATATATATAAAGAAAGAAAGAAAGAGAAGTAAGAGAATTAAGGCCAAAACGGCTGAGAGGAAGAAAGAAATGAAGGAGAGGAAGAAAAGAGAAAGAAGAGAAGAAAAGGAAAAAGAAAGGGAGGAAAAAAAATGAAATTGTTTCATTTTTTTCCTATGCTTCCAATTGAAGTAATTATGAATTGCTTCAATTCTCCATTTCTTATCTTTTTGGAGAAACAGATGTAAATTTACTCCCGGCCATTTTGAGGATTAAGAGTTAATCTCAGGTTGAATATAGAGCTGTTGTTCAAGCTTACCAAGGCCACCGAGTTGGTGATTAGAACTGCACGCGATTTGGTCTCCATGCAGACTCTAGGAAAAACACGTGTATAATGTTACTCGTTTGGTGAGTTCTCTAGCTCCCATTAATATATTAATGAGATTAATATATTTATTTATTATGTTTATTGCAAAATTTACACATTTTCGCTGCGTTAGGCAATAGACATAATTGCACATGCATACACCCACGTGTCTTAGATCCTCCGCCAACAAACCCTTCTCAACACTAGATTACCTTCCATAAATTCAACTTTCTTGTTGTAATGCCTTGCTACCTTATATTGATAAGCAGCTACTCAGATTTGGGCCTTCTCTCTCATTTGTTCGACCAAATCTAAATGCCGTATGAGTAATTTATTGTTGGTAGCTTTTGAAAAGTGCAGCACCTAGTGTGTTGGTATCCTGACTTTAGCAGGAATTACAGCTTCACAACCAAAGGCTAATGAAAATGAAGTCTTCCTTATAATTGTTTTGCTTATAGTTCTTAGAGCTGAGAGCACCTCAGGTAGTTCCTCCACCCAACCTTATTTTTTATCTATGAGCTTTTTTTTTCCAGTAACTTTTTAATGCTCTTATTAGATGATTCTACCTGGCAATTGGTTTTGAGGTGCGCTGGTGATGCGAACAAGAGTTGAACTCCTAACTGCTTACAAAAATCTTTGAAGTTATTGTTGTCAAACTATTTCTCATTGTTAGTGATCACTGTGTAGGGGATCCCAAATCAACATACCGCGTTCCTCCAAACGAAATCCTGCACACTTTTTTTGGTGATCTTCGATAGTAGCTCGTCTTTGATCTACTTAGTAAAATAATATATTGCTACCACTGCATATTTACAAGATCCCTTTCCTCAAGGTAATGATCCTATCAGATCTAACCCCTATTGAGCAAAATGCCATGATCTTGCCATCGTGGTTAGTTCTTTAGCTAATGCTCAGATCTTGTCTGTGAACCTCTATCATGCATTACACCATTTGACTAGATCCTTTGCGTCTTAGATGACGATTGGCTAATAGTAACCAGTCTTGAAGACTTTCTAGGCTTCCACCTCAAAATGGTTGCCATAAATCACTTCATAAATTTCTCTGAATACCCTATTAACTTCTTATAGTTCCAAGCACCTCATATAAGGGTAAGAAAAATCCTACTTATACAGCACTTCTTCAATATTCGAGTATCAAGCTGCTTGGTATTTGAGCTTGCGGGCCTCTCGTTTATCATCTGGGGTGGTTCTATTTTAGATGTAGTCTCAAATCGAATTAATCGGTAGGGTTGGGGGTTGATTTGCATTATATGTTCTTCCTCCTGTATGCTAAGTGCGGGTATAAACTCTATAAGAACTATCCTGGGTTGCCAAGCTTCTTCGTTGGAAGCCAATCTTGCTATCACATTAGCTTAATGGTTTTTACTCCTCAAGATTAATTCTACTTTGGCTTCACTAAACTAAACTATCAAGCTTTTGACCTTCTTTAGGTATGCTAGCATGTTTTCTTCTCGGGCTTCAAAGTTGTCATTCACCTAATTGACCATTAGTTGGGAATCACTCTTCAATAGTATTAGTGTGACCGCTATAGCACGGGCCACTTTTAATCCAACTAGGAGAGCTTCATACTCAGCTTCTTTGTTAGAGGCTTTTAACTCAAATTTGACAGCATAACATATTTTGTCTCCTTCTGGGATAGTAAAAACTCTCCCTGCTCTGCACCTTCAAAAATTAAATGCTTCATCAATGTAAAGCATCCAAGTTGTACTATTTCACTATGTCCCCTCCTCAATCTCTAGCCTTCCTTGCGCACACTCTACCATAAAATCAGTTAGGGCTTGTCCCTCGATAGTTGCTTGGGATTTATACTGTATGTCAAACTAGCTCAGCTCTATCGACCATCTAACTAGATGTCCTAACAAGTCTGGTTTATGTAAAATTTATCTAAGGGGTAGGTTTGTTATGATCACAATTGTATGGGCCTGGAAGTAGGGTCGTAGCTTTCTTCTTGATATAGTAAGGGCAAAGTCTAGCTTCTTTGTGGGAGGGTATCTACTCTCTAGATTGGTAAAGGATTTGGTAGCAAAGTAAACAGGTCGCTAAACCTCCATATTTTCTTTGACTAATACTGAGCTTATTGCTTTACTTGAGATACCAAGATACAATATTAGCTCATCCTCTTGAACTGAGATAGTAAGGTGCATAGGTTATGAGAGATAAGCCATGAGCTGCTAAAAAACTTCTTCACAATCTAAGGTCCATTGATTTCTCTCTTTTCTCTTTATAGAGTGAAAGAACTCGAAGCACTTATCTATGGCTCAAGATATGTATATGAAAGTGTGCTAATTTTCTATGGTTCATACATGTGATGTGTGTTTATTACAATAAAAGTTTACACATCTTATACACAAATTAAGCGCAATGGAACTACAAATCTAATTTTCTAGTGCAACAAACACATTTAAAATTTAAGTTTCATTACTATAATAAAAATAAAGTATTGAGAATCATCTATCAAGCCTTTAGAAATTACAAACTAAAGTCCACCATAAAGCGCACTCACTGGCAATTCTCAACTGGGTTGAGCTTGGATCGTTAGAATAACAACCTTAATTTTAGCAATAATATTTATCTTTTAAACACTAAATAGTTAACTCTTTAACCATTACTTAAACTCTTTAAGCTTAGAATAATTAGTTAAGCACTATAACTAATTTTATTTGTTTCATAGCAATACAATTATTTTTGCACTTGTTCAACTCTTAAACAATGAAAACAAGTTTTCTATTACTTTAATGGTGGCTAGCCCAATGGAGAAGATGATAAATAGTACTTCAACTTTTGAAGTTTAAGAACAAAATAAATCTTGCTCTCATTTCTTTTCTCCATTTCATCCACCACTTTTACAAGAATGAAACAATTTCATTTTTGTTTTGTTCAAAATAAAGTGGTCGGCCTTTAAAGAAGATGATGAATAAGAGACCATTTTCCAACACTTGAAAAGATACTCATTTTTCCTTTCTCATTTCCAAACCATTCATTACCCAAAAGCCAATTTATTTACTACAATTTTCCTCTATTTAATATTGCCAACATATGCCCCCACCATGCATGACTAACATTTTTCAATCATTCATATGTTTTCAATTTCTTTAATCAATTAAAAGACATGCGCTTAAATTTATTATTATAGCATTTGTTGACCTTTTTTATATAAAATAATTTTATATTGTTAGCAAATAGGAATGGCCAAATGATACAAGGCGAATGATGAAACATTTTCATCCATTTTGAAGTTAAAACTGGCTCCTACCAAGCATTAAGCCATGCCTTTTTATTTGCCAATTTGTTTTTATTACTTTAACAACAAACAACATGTGCCATTGACTAACACTAATAACATAAAAATAATTTTTTACTTATTTATAAAACCTTTGTTTAACAAGTTTGGCTGCTCATGTTTGTTCAAAATGAAAAATGATTTTTCATTTTGTAACACAAAATCAACACTTGATTTGTCAGAGCAATTGGCCCATTAAGCATGGCTTATAGTTTTAAGCTATTACTACATGTTTATTTTATAATAATCACATCAATAAAAATAAAACATGTGATTTGTAATTTTATTACAACAATTGTTTGACTTAAAAAAATTATATATTATAACAATTAGTAATACATTTATTTATTTAAAACATTTTTAAATAAAAAAATGACTTTGCTTGTCTCATAAGTAAAGATACTTTGGTCATTTCTAAGTCAAACAATGAATGGCCTACAATGTGCCATATGTCATCATCCCATTGATCAACAATTTGCTGAAATTTATTAGATTGAACTACTCAATCCAATACGTTGTCTTAGTGCACAACGAGTACACTTCATATTGTGGGACTCTCTAAGTCCACGCTCGATTTGTCAAATGAAATTATTCCATGAGTCCGTAATCAATGTCCCACGCATATGTCAGGGATATTACAAATCAGCGTGTTAAACCATACAAGCTGAGGTCATAATATATTCGTATAATCCTTCTGTTACCTATATCTTGGATGAACGGAGACATAGATCACCACCTCAAATCTCCATATGTTCATCCGTGAACTTATCTTCAGATTTGTATTTTGATAAATAATATATGCAAACGCTTTTGCGATATTATTTAATTTGCCTATATTGTTTAACCCTATGAAAAAACTCTTTTTTTAGCTTTATGCTTGTGGCCACAAGACTTTAGAAAATACAATCTTCGAGCATCGGGATATACAACTCACCCATGTGAGCTAACGGATCCCATATTTACGCACACTGGACTCTATGAGCATCGGACCATACCTAGCGACACGTAGCGGTCAAATCATGAAAAGTCTCTGACATACATCGAACCAAAGTATGGTGGATCACTCATAAGCCCACCATAGCACTCAGGTCAAAGGACCACAAATATTACTCAACTCCAGAAAATCTACTATTGACGACTTCATGGGATGTCTATTGGAGGTCCTCGTGAGTTTGTTCAGTCCTCAGTCCTCACTGAATACTTGTATGGATATATGAGCTTCCAGTAAGCTCATGGTAAGCTAAAAACAATCATTTGTACCATACAGATATAACATACACTAATCTATATATTAAAAGGATTCACCAATAGACCCGCATCGGCAAAAATAGATCAAAAATATAGTATTTGAGAACATACTTTCATAATGATATTTGTTAACACCTATTGTAACTTTTGCAATTACTAGTATACTCTTAGGTCTTTGTCCTACGGCAGATAAGACTCTAACTTCTTAGATATGGCTGACTTTTATGACCTATTAACTCCTACAAGTGCTAACTCTTATCATTTATAACTCTCAGCTCTGTTAACTCTTAGTACTGGTCTAAACTTTTTTAGACCAGATCTGAACTTCTTCAGATCATACAATATATATAGTGTTACAATCATAGTACTATATATTATAGAATTAATGATTTAATATGAAATATTTATTGTATAAATATTAAACAATTAGTATTCATACAATATTAGAATAACATGTAAGCATCAGTTCCAACAGTATCGGCTCAAGGCTGCTACTCTTTTTGTGAATCATTGGATCTTTTTGACCATGCTTGGTGATTTCATTTCTAGGATAGCTCTGATTTTATCTGGGTTAGCTTCTATCCTCTTCTTGCTAACCATAAATCCCAAGCACTTACTAGACTTCACCCTAAAAGCGTATTTCTCAAGATTCGGATTCATGTTGTCCCTCCTCAGGGTCTCAAAGATTTATCTCAAATCCCTCACATCATCCCCTGATTTAGTGGACTTAGCTATCATATCATCCACATACACCTCCATATTTTTTCCTATCAAGGGTTTGAACAATTTGTTCACTAACCTTTAATAAGTGGCCTCTGCATTTTTTAGGCTAGAAGGCATTACCTTGTAATAGTAAATCCCTGATGTGTGAACAAAAGAAGTCTTCTCCTAATCCAGGGGAAATATTGAAATCTAGTTGTACCCCAAAAAAGCATCCTGAAGTTGAACAGTGTTAAAGTTAGTGCTTACGTATCATTCCAATATTGTATGAATATTAATTATTTAATATTTATACAATAAATATTTCAAATAAATTCGTTAATTCTATAATAAATTGTACAATACTTGTAACGCTATAAATATTGTATGATCTAAAGGAGTTCAGATCTAATCTAAAGAAGTTTAGATTAGTGCTAAGAATTAGCATCGCTGAGAATTATAAATGTTAAAGAGTTAGCACGTTATAATAATTAGCGAAATTTAAAGAGTTAGAATATTATTTGTAATGGGACAAATACTTAAGAATATACCAATAATGACATAGTTGCAAACAGTTGTAATAGGTGTTAGAAAATATCATTGTACAAGTATATTTTAAAATACTATGTTCTTGATCTATTTTCATCGATGCAGGTCTATCGGTGAATCTATTTTATATAGATTAGTGTATGTCTATATCTGTATGGTACAGATGGTTATTCTCAACTGATCATGAGTTTAGTGGAAGCTTGTATAAGCATGCAGGTATTTAATTAAGACTGGATAACTGAATAGACTTACGAGGACCCCAATAGACATCCTATAAAGCTGTCAATAACATGCCTTCTCGAGTTGAGTAGTATACATAGTCCTTTGACATGAGCGCTATGGTAGGCTTGTGAGTGATCCACTATACTTTGGTTCCATGAATGTCAATAATCTTTCATGGTCTAACCGCTACTTGTCGCTAAGTATAGTCCAATGCTCATGGAGTCCGATGTGCGTAGATATAGAATCTGTCAGCTTACATAGGTAAGTTGTATATATGATGTTCCGAGATTGTATCTAAAAAAATCTTATGGTCATAAGTAATAAACTTAAGAAATGAGTCTCCCACATGGTTAAACAATATCGCAAAAGTGTTTGCATCTATTATTTATCGAGATATAAATTTGAAGATAAGTTCATGGATGAGCTTATGGAGATTTGACGGTGTTGATCTATATCCTCACACATCCAGGATATAATTGATGAATATATTATATGTATGCATTCTGACCTCAGCTTGTATAGTCTAATCACTGATTTGTAATATTCATGACGTATGCGTGGGGGCATCGATCACGGACTTATAGAATAGTTTTATTTAATGAATCGGGCATGGACATAGGAAGTCCCATAATATGAAATGTACTCGTTGTGCTCGTTGTACACTAGAGCAGTGTACTAACTTGAATAATTCAATCTAGTAAATTTTAGCTTAGCTAAATATTTGTTTTAAGATCTTTCAAGATGCGCACTTATCAATACTTAAGAATTAAGTATATTAAATAGTTAACAAAAATTGTTGACAATTAAGTGTTGACACGTGGTGCATTATGAGTCATTAATTATTAAACTATAAATAATTACCAAAATACTCTTGGTTTGTTTGACAAATTATTTGCATTAAGGTCAAATAATAACTCAATTTTGGTTAAGTTAACTTAAGGATTAGGTTAAGTGGGACCTACTTTTAATTAATTTAGTGGCTAAGTAAAATGAGTGGCTTATAAGAGAAGTTTCATTTGATTGCTTCATTATTAAGTAAATAAAAGTCAAATGAAATGTAAATAAAAGTCAAATGAAATGTAAATTTATTTGAAACTAAAGTAAATTCAAATTATTACTTAAGACTTAAGTTAATTTGAATTAAAGTTGAATCAATTGTAAATGAAATGCAAATTAAAGTTAAATGAAATTTAAATTAAAGCAAATGAGATTTGTTAAATGAAACAAAAACAAAAGATAAGTGTTGTTGAAACAAAAGTGGCTGACCATAATTTAGAGAGAAAAAAAATTGTTTCTTGTTTTTTAGATTCAAGAGTAGCTCTCAAATACTCATCTTTCACTTTTATTTAGGTAGGTCATTTATAAAATAAATTATTTGTTTAATTGTTCAAGTGTTGAATAAAAGAGAAACAAATATTTGGGTTATAAAGTTTAACCTAAGTCGAAGTATTTAAAAGTTAAATACTTTGCTAAAAAATTATGACTGTCATTCTAGACACTTAAACTCACCTTAGTAAAGTGTTAGAATTGTTATCGGATTCATTTCAAGTGGAACTCCAGCTTAATTTATTCTAAAGACTTCCGAGGTGAATTCTCAATCTTTTATTATTCATTATTGTAATAAGACTTAAGTTCTAAATGTGTTCATTATTTTAAAAAATTAGATTTTCTACTTCCGCTATGTATTATTGTGTATGAGATGCATATATATGAAATAATGGACACACACCATATGCATGCATCCTAGCGATTAATCGACACTTTCAAACAGCTCGTGCTTTGTTATAGAGTCAACCAACTAGTCTATCTTGGGAATAAGGAAGCTATCATTGAGGCATGCTTTGTTTAGTTATGAAGTTAACACACATCCTCAACTTTTCATTTGTCTTTTTTACCATGGCAATATTAGCTAGCCACTCAGGGTAGTGTACTTCCCTGATGAATCCTGCGACCAACAGTTTCTCTACTTCTACTACCACTGCTTCATTCATTTCTTGATTAAATATTCTCCTCTTCTGTTTGATTAACCTAAACGTTGGATTAACTACTAGTGTATAGGAAGTCAGTGCAGGATCAATTCCTAAAATATCTTCATGTGACCATGTAAAGACGTTTGAGAATTCCCATACCAATGCTATTAATCCCCCTTTAGCTTCAAGTTTAAGATAGGACTCGATTTTAACCACCTTTTTAGGCATATCAAATTTAACTTAAAATGGGCTTAGCTCCTCTGCTAACTCAGGTGATTCATTGTCATTATCTCATGGATTAACAGCAAAGATGTAGTAAGTCCTTTTAACTGACACCACATAATAACTTCTGGCTATCTTCTGGTCTTCAGACACGACACATATCTCTTCTCCAACAGGGAACTTGAGTTTCAAATAATGTATGGATAGGGGTGCATTGGTATTCCTTATAAACAACCGTCCGAACAGGATCTTATATGGGAATAGCTAATCAACTACAACATAGTTGGTCATCACAGTCTTTTCATATATTTTTTAGCCCAAGGTCATGAGAAGGGCCACAATGCCAATCGACATTACACAACTCTCTCCGAATTCTTGTAGCTGTGTCTAGATCTTCTTCATTTGTAGGTTTTTAATCTTTAATTCCTCTAGTTTTTTTAAATATTATGTCAGCTAAACTCCCAAGGTTAACGAATACCCTGTTAACTTCTATACTTGCCATCTGCACAGTTATAACAAGTGCATCGTTGTGTGGGTAACTTACTCATTGGGCGTCTTCCATAGTAAACATGATGGGGACTCCTTGCTGCAGTTGCAATGTTTTGGCCAATGGAACATTGCACATAACCTGATGCCCTACCATTAAACTGCAAGTAGTTCTTTCTTTGTCTGTTCAAGTCATTCGCCAGCGTTGGTCCTCGAAAAATGATCATAGTAGCATTCTGGGCAGATCCACTACGGCAATCAGCAGGCTGGTTTCCATGCTACCGATTCGCTCAGAACTCTTCCAAATAACCATTCCTCTTCAAAGCGTCAACTTATTTTTTTCAAATCAACACATTCACTAGTGGCATGTCCCGAACTCTAGTAAAATTTTTACCAGCTTTTCAGATTTATTCGTTGCTCTACTGCTTTGCTTTTATGAGAGGCTTTAGAAAGCAAGCCTTTATTCTTGATAGCTTCGTAAATATCCTTCAGTGAGGTAACCCAAGGAAGAAAGTTGCCGATATGAGCAACCTTACGTACCTCGGCTAGGTGCTCTCTCGGATGTCTCCGACTTCTAGGTCGCTTAGGGTAGTTGACTATATGGTAAAGTTTGTTCTACTTGTTCTTTGTCTAGGAGGGAGGCTTATTGCACTTGTTTAGGTAGATCACCCTCTGTCGTGGCTTGTTTGCTCTATCGACCCTTGGGTATTTGAAGTTTTGGGAGAATGAATCTGTCTCTTCTCTCTTGGCACTTCTTGTTTTCCCTCGGGCAAATTTGACCTTGAGCTGTGTCTCTAAGTGATCTTTTTGCCTCTTCTTCTTCCTCTATGGTGATATATATGGATGACTTATTATATGCAGCAGCGTAGTTTAGAATAGTGCTCTCAGATAAATAATACCAAAATTGTTTTAACTTCAGCCCTGTCTTGAGAGCTTCTAGGGCAATTGGTTAGTCAAACACACCTAACAAGATTACCTCTTTGTGGAATCTCTTCATGTAATTTTTAAGGCTTTCATTGCTCCCTTGCCTAATCTCCTTTAATTGTCTGGGGTTTTTTTATATTTCACAATAACTCCAAAAATGCTATGTGAACTTTTTTGTGAGGTCATGGTAGGATGAGATATTTTGCTGTTTCAAACTACGATACCAGATGAGGGCAGGACCCTTGAGACTCATGTAGAAGAGTTTGCACATCTGTTTTTGCCTTAGTCCTACAATGGAGAGCATGTCAGTTACCTAGTCGATGTAATGGTTGGGGTATGTCACTCATCCGTAGATTAGAAGGCTCGACAATCTGAATTCGCTCAGAAGCTTCATGTCTCTTAGCTCATTGATCAGCGGAGATCTTTTCTCTCTTTGTCTTCTTCTGGGAAGGCTAATATTTCTTCTTATTCTCCTCTATGAGGCTCTTCAGTAGTTCTTCCAACCCTTGAACCTTATCTTCAAAAGGCATTTTGACACATAGCAACTCTTGATTGTTATTCTCATGCCTTCTCACCTGCTCGGAGTCTCTGACGCGAGACATATCTTGTTCGTCCGGCATATGGCTTCGTCTTTCTCCCTCAATAATATCATAGGGGACCTTCAACCTTTCCTCCCTCACCTGCCGACTCAGGTTCTTCTAAGCATTTAAACCCCGAGGGTTGGGATTCTCCATTCGTTCATCCTTTATCTTTCCTCCTCAGTTCTCTCCCTGTTTTCTCAACATCTCAACCATAAATTGCTTTAATTCCTCCCTTTCTTCCCTTAGCATCTGTAACTCTTCTTGAACTTCTCTTGGCAAAGAGGTTCCAAGCAAACTAGTTAGGTTTTGGTGGGTGGCCTCTTTGGATTCCATCTTTACTTAAATTCCCAACTTGTTGCTGTCCAACAAGTTAGTTCTTGTTGTTGATGATTGTTCCTCCTTTTTTGGTGTTTTAGTAGATACTTGACAAAGTTTTTTTGTTTTGTTCCCATAGAGGATGCAAAAAACTATTAACCGTAAAAAAATGACTTTCTAGGGCCAATGAGCTTTAAATATGTTTTCTTATTAAAATAGAACTCTGAGCCTTGTCTAATTTAGGCAATAATCTAAAGCCTTCTAAATTTCTTGCCAAATGGTCCCTGCGAAAATCAAGAAAAACACTCATTATGATCTCGTTAGTGATGGTTCCGATAAAGACCCTTCGATGCTTAAATTAGCCTTTTAAAATGTAGTGAGAGGAAGTAAAGGAGAATAAGAGAGTTAATATGCTATAAAATCAGAAAATCTAAACATGTTCCTTGTTTTTCTTCCCTTTTGTATAACATCAGGCGTTGAAGATTTTCTGAGCAATTGTTCAAGTCATCACTGGATTACTGAGAGTGATTGAAAGCGAACGTTCAAGTTATCACCTGATTGTTTGGCTTAACTTTAGGGATATTGCCTCTCAAATTTTAGGGATTCTTTTTAATGGCAGTGCAAGTTGTTACTCTTAATAATTAGTTTTATCTGGGCTGTTGACTCAATAAAGACGTTTTCATATGGCTAACGACTGGTCAAGCTGCTCAATATTTTCTAAAATCTCGAACAATTTTATGAACCAGTGCTTACTGCCATTGTCCATAGAAGAGTGGCTCAGCATATCCGTATTACGAGTTGCTTAGGGTGTTTGAAATTCCATTCCTAATCCAGACAAGGCTCATGATGGGGTTTGTAGTGTGGAACCAGGTATTTTGGGGTCCTAAGCTTCGTTAGATTCCGAGTTGATCAGAACGTTGTAAAAGAATCGAACTAGCTTTAGGCCTTCAGGTCCGCTTTTCTGGGTGAAATCGATCTTGAGCCTATAAGATTTTTAGAGAAATAATATTGAATTATTTTAAATTTAAATATATTTTTTATTAAGTGTCTTATTTAATAATTTAATATCAAATATGTAATTTAATAATTTAATACATTTTTTAATTTATAATAAAAAAATTAATATTTTTTCTTTTTTAAAAATTCTACCTTTAAAAAACTATTTTAAAAAATTCAATGAGTCCTTAATATTTCCGTCTCGTCTATAAATCGAGCTTTCTCGCACAACATTCCGGAAGAGAGAGAAAAATGCACAAATTAGAGAAGCGAGGCAACCTCTATGGTCTATATTCTAACAATAGCCAGTCCAGGCGAGCACCTGTTGAACCCCACTTTGATCGACGCAATCCGATCGGCTTTGAACCGGATCAAATCCGAGCCGACCTCTTCGTCATTAGTTCTAATCACCACCGCCGAAGGCAAGTTCTTCTCCAACGGCTACGATCTCGCTTGGGCCAACCCATGCAATCAAATAACCAGCTCATGTCACGAAAACTCCGATCTCTCATCTCCGAGTTGATTTCACTTCCCATACCGACAATAGCCGTCGTAACGGGCCGCGCGTCAGCCGCGGGATTAATTTTGGCTTTAAGCCATAACTACGTTTTGATCAGGAAGGAATGAGGATCTTTGTACATAAGCGAGCTGGATATCGGGCTCACAATTTAAACTTGGTTTATGGCTTTGATTGAAGTAAGGTTTGTAAGCCAACGGCTCGGCACAAGATGGTGTTGAGAGCGACTAAGCTGACGGCTAAGGAGGGGCTGGAGAGGGGTATTACCAACGTGGCGTATGATAGCGCAGAGGAGACGGTTAAGGCAGCGGTTGAATTGAGGGAGGAATTGAAGAAAAAGTGGGACGTGTACGTTCAGAATCGTAAGGTGGTTTTAAGAAGGATGGATGAATTAGAGTTTAATGAGACCGTAGGAGATCATAGAGTCACGAGGACTGGACCAAATTTGTTGTGGAAAGAAAAGGTAATGAACATGTTTACTTTTGAAGGGCAGTTTGGCTGTTATCCGGTTTCTAATTGATCATTCCAACAGATTAATAAGTTGTTATATAAATCAATTCAGCATTTAATCAACTGTAGTTTCAAAAATATTTTTCTTTTTCGTTAATAATCATGAAATTTTTAGTGTTGAGGAGCCAACATAGTCACAAGTTCTCCAGGCGAATCTCACATAATTATTACAGGCCATCCAAAGTATTTTAAAATTTCTATTACAAAAGTATTTTTACAAACCGTAAAATTATCAAATTATAAATTAACGAAAATATAAACTCTTTAGCACTCTTTTTAGAATTTAAACCCTAACCAGTACAAATTAAACCTCTAACTTAGGTCAAAGAATGCACATGCACTAGGCAATACATGCTATTTTCTTTTTAACACTTGAAAATCTTAAATGATTAAAATTACAAATATTTTTATAATAAATGCCATTATACGAAATTTAGTAGAGAAGGAATCTAAATCATTCAAATTTCAGATAAACATGATAGATTGCCCCAATTAAGAATTAATGAAAGCATAATGAAAAGGTATAATGACTCAGTTCATGATTCCATCAGATAAATCCTTATTACCAGAGGCTTAATATCTATGTAGGCCATGGTCGCCCATCTGAGCAGATGAGCACTCATAAGCTTGGTATCCCCTTCCGCCACAATTGTTGCAGATGGTAGTAGATACATAGTCTCGGCTAAAATGGCCTGGCTAGTCACAATTTTGGAAGTAATGTCACGGTAAGGGCCTCTAGTATCAAGTGCCATGCTTGATTTTGGACATTGATTGACCAAATGATAAGATATATCGGTGATAATATTGATTGAAAATTATTAGGATATGATTTAGAGAACAAATCAAGTGCGTAAGGTGTGCAAGGATCGAAGACGGACGCGAAAGGAGGAGAAACACGAAGGGGGCGGTGCTCAGACATGGGTGTCGCGGCGCCCAGAACAGCACCTGAGGGCCGCGGTGCCCAGGCGAGCGCACCAATGCCACTGCGGTGAGCACCGCGACACTGGGCGTGGGAAGTGTTTCCCGAATTGAAGACTTTCTTATTTGTCTCCCACTTGCTTTACCATTCCCTAATACGACTCCTACACATTTAGGGTAAACTTGGGATGTCCCAAAACCTATATAAAGGCTGTCAATTAGCTTGTAAACATATTTTTATGATAATCCAAGAGATCTAAGTGATCAAGTAAGAAATTTTTGTGGTTCTTTGCGAGAGAAAATTCCTAAAGTGTAAGAGAGAGTTTTTCTCTGTGATCTTTCTTGTAAAGGACGTGCTTTGTGAGTGCCTTGTGATTCAATAAGAAAAGAGTGTGATTTTGATTTGTCATGGACGTAGGCAAGTTGTCGAACCAAGTAAATTTTGTATGTTCTTCTTCTACTATTTTTCTCTTTATTTTCTTAATAACTTATTCTACATATATTGCTTGGGTGATTTTACTTGTTTGTGTGCTTCCGCGTCAACAAATCGGTATCAGAGCTTGGTTTTCTAAGCAGACATGGCCACACTCAAGTATGAGATAGAGAAATTCAACGGTACGAATGACTTCAATCTGTGAAAGATAAAGGTTAAGGCGTTGTTGGTGAGCCAAAGGCTAGGCTCGGCATTAAAGGAGACTGCAGCTCCAACTAGTGATGAAGAGAAGACACCAGAGTCATCTAAAGCTAAAGCAGAAAGAAGGAACATTCAAAAAAGAGCTTATAACACAATCATTCTGTCATTGAGTGATAAAGTACTAAGGGAAGTAGGAGGTAAGACGACGGCAATAGGTCTTTGGAAGAAGCTTGATTCACTTTATATACAAAAACTGTTGGCTAACAGATTGCATATAAAGATGAAACTGTATCAGTTGTCCATGTCAGAGGGGACGCCAATGGAAGATCATATAGATGCCTTCAATAAGATCATCCTTGATCTTGAGTCTATCAACATCAAGATAGAAGATAAAGATAGAGCAATTATCCTGCTGAGTTTACTCCCCAAGAATTATGAGAACTTTGTTGATACACTACTTTACAGCAGAGAGAGTTTAACGATGAGTGATGTGAAATCATCATTAAACTCAAAGTTACTAGGGAAGCAGATCGAGGGTAATGTAGAAAGTTTATCTATAAGAGGAAGGCTCTCATATAAAGATGAAAGGAAAAATGGCTCAAGATCAAAGTCTATGACTCTTAGGAAGTGCTATTGTTGCAAGAAAGAATGACACTTCATAAAGGACTGTCATGAGAAGAGAGCACAAGATAAGAAGAAAGCAGATGTTGCGCTTGCCTAATAACTATGATAACATAGAAACACTTATCGCTACTGATGGTAAGAACACTGAACAATGAATTCTTGATTCTGGTTGTACTTTTCACATGTGCTTACACAAGTCTTGGTTTGTAAAGTTTCAGCCCATTAGTGGTGGTAAAGTCTTAATGGGTAATGACATTGCATGTCAGATGATGAAAATTGGTAGTATTAAGCTTAGGCTGCATAATGGGCGAGTGAGAGAGTTGACAGATGTTAGGTATGTTCCTGACTTAAAAAAAAAATTGATCTCACTGGGGAGTTTAGACAAGAATGGGTATTCCATCAGGATCGACAGGGGAATTTTGAGAGTATTAAAAGGTTCTATGGTGGTAATAAGAGGAGAAAAGTGCAAAGGTGTTTATATGCTTAAAGGTGAAGTCGTGAGTGGTTCTACATTATTCTCTGTAGATTATGAGAGTATGCAAACTAAGTTATGGCATCTTAGACTGACACACCTAGGCGAAAAAAACCTAAAGGAGTTATTTATTCAAAGGGCGTTTAGTGAGGATAAGTTCCAGCCCTTAGAGTTTTGTGAGCATTGTGTGCTTGGGAAAGCACATAGAGTAAGATTTAATACCGGCGAGCACAAAACTAAGGGGACTCTTGACTACATACACTCGAATCTTTGGGGACCAACTTAGACAGCTACTCGTGGTGGTGCTATTTTCTTAATTTAATTGATGATTATTCAAGGAATCTGTAGATCTATATATTGAAGAGCAAGGATCAAGCATTTGATGTATTCAAGACTTGGAAGGCTCTTGTTGAGAATCAGACTGACAAAATGATAAAGAGGTTGAGAACTGACAACGATCTCGAATTTTGCAATAGAGAGTTTAATATGTTTTGTTCCAAGCATAGGATTGTGAGGCATAAAACGGTAAGATCAACACCATAGCAGAATGACGTAACTGAGAGGATGAATAGAACTCTACTTGAAAGGGTTAGATGCATGCTTACTAATGTGAAGATGTCCAAAACATTTTAGGGAGAAGCTGTTGTGACTGCAACTTACTTGATTAATAGAAATTCCTCCTCAGCAATCGACTTTAAGACGCCAAAAGAGAAATGGTCTGGCAATCCTTCTAAGTATGACCATTTCAAAATATTTAGCTGTCCTGCCTTTTGTCACGGACTATTTTCGAACCGTGCGGCCTTAGACACGTTGCATGGTAAGCAGCTTAGAAAACCACACAAAGAGAAGAAAAATAAGCACACCAAGTGTTTGCACGAATGCTCTCTATATTGTTGAAGAGAAAACAAAGCTATGAGATGAATTATACAAGTGAGGGTCTCCCCTTTATATAGTAGCAGCCCTATACAATTGATAGCTTAGATCTAAATGATCTAACGGTGTATATACAAGATGGAATAATATTCCCTAGAATATTCCTAGATGCCATCACATATTCCTTGGAATATTCCTTTCCTAATTAAGGTTAACAACTTTAATAAGTCGTGGGCTTTGCCCGGTTCTTCACCCATGTCAGCGGGTCTTCTAGAAGCTCCGGCTTGCGATCCATTCCAGCAGCCCTTAAGGCCTCTAGGAGGCTTTGTCACACACCAAGTGTTCGAAGAAATGCTTGAGAACACTTGGGGCGTGACATTCTCCCCCACCAAATTCACGTGATGCCCTCGTCGCGTCTTCACTAGAAATTGCACACCTCGCTCATTAATCTGCCGCTGTATGCTCTCATATTTCCAGTGTGCCTCAATATCGGGTACCGCTCTCCATTTGATAACGTCTTCACGCCTTGGAGGTGGATTCTTCTTCTGCACCGTCTGTCCATTGCAGATGAGTTTCGCCCCATTGTTGACCCATGTGGAAATCCCTAAAGGTTTCCTGTTGTGTGGCTCAAATGCTGCACCTCCTGTACCTCCACAGCCTGCTTCCAATAGCTTACGGAATGCACTTGATGTAGCCACTGCCGCTATCTCGAAGGTAACTCCACCTTGTACGAGACATTGCCATCTCTCTTGGTAATAACCCTTGGCCCCTCGTCCCTGCGATCAAGGCCCTTGTGAAGTGGGCGCGCTGACTTGCGTTGTAGTGGAAGTATCGTCTCCATCACCAAGTCCCTCGCACTAGGCTTGACAGGCCGCTGCTTGTCTTTGACCCACTCCTTGTGCTGCACATCATGTGACGCCTTGGACTTTTGGATGACACCCGCATCCAACAACTCCTCGAGCTACCTCTGCAACTCTCTCATCTCCAATAGAGGCGTCTGCACCATAGTTAGAAGCGTAATGTCCAGCTCTAACTTTCTTCCATGCTCGGTATCACCTTGATGTGGCTGCACCTGTGGTATGTCAGTTGGCACGACCCCCTTGTGCTCCTCGAGCACTTTCGCAACCCCCGTTAGTAGCTTGGTTTCATCCCTTGTCGCCTTATCATCCACCTTCCTCACTGTGGCTGGATGTGATTCTCCTTTACGCTCAGCAACTCCCATAAGTTGAATGGCGGAAAGGATTTTAGTGTTGGCTTTCGACTAAAATTGCCCACCCTTGGGCCTGTCTACCGTCGGTATCATGTAAGGCCCTCCTTGCATGATGCACACGTAGTCGTGTCGAGGAAGCGGCACCACGTCATATTGCCTCAAGAACTCCATACCTAACACCACATCAAAATCATCAAGAGGTGCTACAGAGAAATTTACCTCGCCGCGCCATTTGCCCAAGTGAATATCGATCCTTTGAACCACCCCATCCAGTGGCTTAGCCGCAGCGTTCACTGATTTGAGGAACCCCTCCTCTTTCTCTACATAAAGTCCCAAGCGCCTCGCCTCCGCACGCTTGATGAAATTATGCGTCGCGCCCGTATCTATCAGTACTTGAGTCTTTATGCAGTTGATGTAGGATTCAACATACATGAGCGCCTTTTCTGTTGGCGCGCTGGTACGACGTTTGGCTTTAATTGTATTGAGTAGCTGCAAACACCCCATTTAACCCTGCTCGCAGGCCTCGTGTGCTGTAACCATAGCGTTGATAGCCTTCTTCTTCGGGCAGTCCTTGACCCAGTGATCCCCATCGCAAAGGAAGCAGCTTGTCTTCGGTCCATTCCCTCTATGGCCGTTGCGTTTCTGCTTTTCTCATTTGGGCAGCTTACTTTTCTCCTCCTCATCCTCCGGAGGTTGAAATTCCTTGGCGCCCCCACCTTTGCTGTGATTGGGTCTCAAATGTTTGAACTTTCCCGAGTCACCCTTGCAGTAATCCATGAGCGTTTCTGCCAGTGTTAGAGCGTCATATATTCTGGTCACCCTGCGCCGCTTTAACTCATTGGATGCCCATGTCTGCAACCCGTCCAGGAAATTGAACAACAAATCCTCCTCGCTCATGTTGGGAATCTGGAGCATTAGTAGGGAGTACTCCTCGACGTACTCGCTGATGGACTTGGTCTGTTTCAATTTCTTCAACCGCTTTCGAGCGTCATGAGCCACATTCTCCGAATAGAACTAGCGCTTCAGCTCCCGTTGCAATTCTGCACATGTGTTGATTGTGTAGGTACCCTTGCGTATCTCCTCGCTTTCCTGCGCCACCATAGAATTGTATGGTCAAAAAGATATAAGGTTGCGGTATTTACCTTGTCTTCATCCCACACGCCCATGGCATCGAAGTATCTTTTCATCTGCCAAAAGTAGTTATCCAACTCCTTGGTGTTCCGCTTGCCGCTGAACTCCTTTGGTTTAGGAGCCTCAACTCTTGGCGCCCCTTGAGCAACAGACCCATTCGCCACTGCTCGCTTGCACAGCACTACGTCCTCTTTGACAGCGTCAAACCCTCTGCAACTCCTCTACTTGGGCTTGAACTTTGCCAAAGGTGGCGTATACCTTCTCCTGGAAAGCCTTGATCCAATCACGCTGCCGATCAGCGTAACTCTCAATGGATGTGTCGATGAGGGAGCGTAGCTTATCCTTTTGTGTGTTGAGTCCCACCTCGATCTTCTCTACTTGTTGCTTCAACTCCCCAAGATGATTCGTCGCCTTTCCAATAGCGCCACCGAGCGTTTTCACCATGGTCCCGAACTCATGGCCTGGATCGACAGACTTGTCGTGAGGTACACTGCTGTGCCTCTTAGCTTTGGGATTCCGACCCCTCTCTTCAGTCAACTCTGATGGTATGCCGTCTTTCTCCATCTTTGAACCTGCTCTGATACCAACTGTCACGGATTATTTTCGAACCGTGCGGCCTTAGACGCGTTGCGTGCTAAGCAGCCTAGAAAACCACATAAAGAGAAGAAAAACAAGCACACCAAGTGTTTATACGAATGCTCTCTATATTGCTGAAGAGAAAACAAAGCTATGAGATGAATTATACAAGTGAGGGTCTCCCCTTTATATAGTAGCAGCCCTATACAATTGACGGCTTAGATCTAAATGATCTAACGGTGTATATGCAAGATGGAATAATATTCCCTAGAATATTCTTAGATGCCATCACATATTCCTTGAAATATTCCTTTCCTAATTAAGATTAACAACCTTGATAAGTCGCGGGCTTGGCCTAGTTCTTCACCCATATCAGCGGGTCTTCTAGAAGCTCTGACTCGTGATCCATTCCAGCAGCCCTTAAGGCCTCTAGGAAGCTTTGTCGCGCACTAAGTGTTCGAGAAAATACTTGAGAACACTTGGGGCGTGACACTTTGTACATGTTAAGGAATGGAATTTGAAACCTAGAGCTATCAAAAAGGTATTCATATGATATTCTGAAAGAGTGAAAGGATACAAGGTGTGGTGTAAAGACTTGACACCACTAAGGAGTATCATAAGCCTTGACGTAATGTTCAATGAGACGACGATGCTAAAAACCTCCCAAGAAGACAAGAAAGAAACACCTATGCCCAAGGAAGACTCAGCACCCGAGTCAATAGAAGTTGAAGTGGAACCTGAGAATATATCTGATATGCCCCCAGATCAGCACTTCAACAAAGAAATCCTTGAAGAAGAACCAAGAACACCGGCGAATTCCTCTAAGTCCACCCAAGGAAAGACTATGACTCCTGAGATGGAACTTGAAAAGTATCTGCTAACCAGAGACAGGATCAGGAGAATGATGAACCCACCAGTCAAGTATGCACAAGCAGATTTAGTTGATCATACTTTTAATTCTGCTTACATTCTTAAGTATGATGAGCCTAGAACATATGGTGAGGCTATAAAGAGTGAAAATAAGAAAGAATGGTAGCAGGCCATGGAAGAAGAGATTGGTTCTCTTAGAAAGAACAATACTTGAAAGTTGGTGGAGAGACCTCAAAAGAAACTAGTTAGGTGCAAGTTGGTGTATAAGGTGAAGGAGGGGATACCAGGGATAAAGTCTATGATATTCAAGGCTACGTTAGTTACATAAGGTTTTACTCAAAGAGAGAGAGTTAATTTTCATGAGATATTCTCCCCAGTCGTCAAGCACACATCTATTAAGATTTTGTTAGTCATGTGTGCAAACCTTGATTTATATCTAGAGGAGATAGATATAAAGACAGTTTTTCTGCATTGAGAGCTTGAGGAAACGATATACATGGCACAACCGTAAGAGTTCAAGGAGCTTGGTAAAAAAGATCATGCTTGTTTCCTAAGGAAGTCATTATACGGGTTAAAGCAATTACCTAGACAGTGGTATAGGAGATTTGATGAGTTTATGATGACTTGTGGTTTTAGTAGGAGCAAGTATGATGGATGCGTGTACTTCAAGAACATAAGTTGTGGGATTATGTATTTGCTTCTATACGTCGATGATATGTTGATCGCATGTAAGAACATGAAAGAAATACAGAAGCTCAAGAAGTAGATGAGTGGCGAGTTTGAAATGAAGAATTTGGGAGCAGTGAAGAGAATTTCAGGTATAGATATTATAAGGGAAAGAAGAGATGTTATCTTCTTATCCCAACAGCGATATATACTCAAAATTCTAAAGAAGTTTGGTATGTCCAACGCAATGCTGTCTTTACTACTTTAGTCATGCATTTCAGACTTTCAGCAACACAGTCGCCGACATTCGAAGAGGAGAAACTGCAGATGAGTCAAGTACCATATGCAAGCATTGTGGGGAGCATCATGTATGCAATGATTTGCACAAGACCAGACATAGCACAGGCTGTAAGTATGGTGAGTAGATACATGGCAAATTCGGGTAAGGATCACTGGCTTGTAGTGACGTGAATTCTGAGATATCTCAAGGGGACGTCAAATCACGGGTTAATGTATAAAAGGGATGAAGACAATAGTGAAATGGTAAGAAGATACGTAGACTCAGATTATGCAAGTGATCTAGACAAAAGAAGATCGTTGACGAGCTACATATTCACAATATTTGGGTGTAGTGTATGTTGGAGATTAGTTCTACAACATGTGGTTGCACTATCTACCACAAAGGCGGAGTACATAGCTATTGGTGAAGCTATTAAGGAGGCTGTGTGGTTGAAAGGCATATACGCAGAAGTATTGGCTAATGAAGATGTGAACATCGGTGTATATTATGACAGCCAGAGTGTCATACACCTAAGCAAGCATCAAGAGCTCCACGAGATATCGAAACACATTGATGTAAGGCTCCATTACATTCAAAAGATTGTCCAAAGTGGTAAAGTTAGTCTAAAAAAGATAGCGTCATCTCAAAACCTTGCTGATGTGTTGACTAAGCCACTACCCTCGGTTAAGTTCATCTTATGCAAGGACTTAACCAAAGTCACTACTTTGTGAGAGTGACCGAAGATGTGAAAATGAGAGATCGAGTTGGTTTGTAGACGATTTTGAATCAATGAGGGGATTTGTGAGAATATTGATTGAAAATTATCGAGATATGATTTGGAGAGTAAGCCAAATGTATAGGGTACGCAAGGATTGAAGACAGACGCGAAGAGAGACGAAAGTGTTTTCTGAATTGAAGATTTCTTTATTTGCCTCCCACTTGCTTCAGGACTCTCTAATACGACTCCCACACATTTAGGGTAAATCTAGAACGTCCTAAAACCTATATAAAGGCTGTCAATTGGCTTGTAACCATATCTTTTTGATAACCCAAGAGATCTAAGTGATCAAGTAAGAAATCTTTATAGTTTTTTGTGAGAGAAAATTCCTAGAGTGCAAGAGAGAGTTTTTCTTTGTGATCTTTCTTGTAAAATGCGTGCTTTATGAGTACCTTATTATTCAATAAGAAAAGAGTGTGATCTTGATCCGCCGTAGACGTAGGTAAGTTACTGAACCACGTAAATTTTGTGTGTTCTTCTTCTACCCTTTCTCTTTTTATTTTCTTAATAACTTATTATACATATATTATTTGGGTGATTTTGTTTGTTTCTGTGCTTCCGCTTCAACACATATATTGCAGACAAGCTCCTTTAGGCAGTCACGAGCAAAGTGACCTGGCTTACGATAGTTGTTGCAAGCCTTCTCATTGGTGCAGTCAGCAGCGATGTAACGTCGCTTATAGCAATTGTTGCAATGCCTCACATCATGAGCTTGTAATCCGAAGTTCATGCAATCACAAGCTAAGTGACCCATTTTACCACACATATGACAGACTGAATCATTGTAGTTGGCTGGCAAGGTGACTAGGCTCCTTACAGTTCTAACACATAATGGTTGAGCTGCATTCAGCAGCGATATGGCTAAAACAAAATCACCAATACATGGTAGTAAAGAGATCACATTATCACTGCACAAAAGCATATTGATGGGTATATCTATTTTCATAATCCCTCGAGGACGTGTTATAATCTTTTTCACTTTCTTGATCATACATCAAAGCATTCTGTTGAAAGTTGAAACTAACAAAGAAAATAAATCATCTTGCATCAAAAAAAGCAACAAAGAAACTAATCATCTCAACCAGGAAGTCCACAATTGTTGCAAATAGTTACATTCATACAATCCCTCGCAAAATGCCCAAGTCGCTTACATTTGTTGCACAAATAATCTTGCCTGGAAAATTGCAGCACAAGTAATTACAGTCAAACTCAAAGTTAAAAATTGAGATTAAAGATCTTATTTCTTCTAAAGAGGAGTGGTCAGGCACTTGTAAAAGTTATAAATTACAAAACCAAAATAATCAATATTAGATAGCAAATGAAATTTCATCAAAAAGCATTGCACTTGTGACCATGTTTAACAAAATCAATTTCAACTTGTGCAAGATAACCTTAAGATTCAGAAGCAGTTTTGTCTATAAACAAGCCAATTATAATAATGCTTTGATTTCTATTCTAACTTCATACTACCAAATATTTATCTTGAAATTGTGCCTTCTGTAGTTGAACTTATTAAGTTCATTTTAATACTGAATCCGATCAGCCCCCAAGTGCTAAAACTCACCCTTTAATACAGAATCCGATCAACCTCCAAGTGCTAAAACTCACCCCTAACCGGCTTATAAGAGAAGGATATTCAAGAGTTAATAAATCACTAGTTAATTTCACACTTAACCAATGTGGGATCCAAGAATTAATAAACCACTAGTTAATTCCATACTTCGACAGTTAATCCCATACTTAACTGATGTAGAATCCAAGGGTTAATAAATCACTAGTTAATCACATACTTAACCGATGTGGAATCTTAACATACCACCATAGTTCCAACACCAATATCCACAACGGCCCACTCTGGGTGCCCACTCTGGCTTTTGCAGGTCACCTCTTCCGCAACGTGGGCGCCACCGATGTGGGATTTTAATATACCATCACGCTTCTGACACCAACCATACTTTTGACACCAACATCCACGGCGGTTTACTCTGGTGCCCACTCTGCCTCTGATACTAAATATTACGAACTCTTGAATAGAATTCACCCTTAAGAATTGACTTATAAGAGAAAGATGTCCAAGGATTAATAAATTACTAGTTAATCTTATACTTAACTAACGTGGGATCCTAACAAATGTTGTCTTAATCTCTCCCTCAAATTATCAAGAAATATAGGGGTTTTATTATTGTTTACTGTTAGAAGATTAACAAAGCAAATTTTCCAAAGGGAACCAAGCTGTAAATAGACAATTAGCACGTCAACTTAACCATTGGCATAGCATACCGATAACTACGACGATCTCTTGAGTAAGGTGCATTACGAAAATAGGACCGCTCATTGCCACGAAATGTTTTAGCTCGTTGTGGACTATGGCTTAAATCCAGACTCATGCTGGTAGCCTCCTATAGATTCTAAGAAATACAGGAAAACCCAATATCCAAAACAACCAGCAGGTATATTTATCAACCTGAATCCTGATATGCCATGACAAAAACAAATCACTCAGATTAGAATTTAAAGAAACCCCTAATGCAATCTCAGATCAGCCTTATCAACACAAGCACCAATAAACAATTTAATAGAAAAAAGACTTTAATTTCTTTTCGATACTCGACCAAAACACTTGTGTTTACCAGTCAAAAACTTAACAACTTTGTCCTCTAAAACGACCTCTCTTTTCATACCTCTTCATAATTAAGCACGTTAACAACGCAAATTTTCTTATTCAACAAATATTCTGAATTAAAGAACTTATTCGAACCAAAAAACCTACAAGAAATTCATAAGATTAGTAATCAACATTCTTATGTACCGTAACCTCATAAATTCCGACTACGAAAAAAGAATTAACCACTAACATCAGCAATGAAACGGAATATAAAATCTATAATTCCGTAAAACAAGCTACAATTCAAAAATGAGTACTACAAAACCAAGCGCGTACGCATAAAATGTAAACAAATTCAGTCGAGGAAAAGAATGTTTTTACCCTAAATCATGGATTGGGAATTTGTGAAGCTAGAGAGTCTGTGTAAATCAATTAAGTTCTCAAATTTGGCATAAATAATACGAGTGCTTAAAGAAAAACGACACCGTGTATAGCGTGTTTGTTTCCGTTGTCCGTTAGACAGTGGGAAGTGTTTGGCTGTTTGCCACGCCTCCTCACCCGGACAAAAATATGTGCTAGACGTGCTACAATTGTTCGCTCTTTTCAAACGACGCGAAACTTTATTGAATTTCATATAGCAATTACCAGTTTATAACATTATTCTCAATCTTTTGGTCATATATTGAAATTTATCGAAAACGTTCACCAAAGTCTCTTGAAAATTTGTTAATTCGATGGAAGGTTACTTTCTCGCTCTCTTTTTTAATTTAAGAGATGAGAATATTCCAACTCGGCATCTCAATATACTCTAAACCACGCCTTAAAGTATAACCACTCACAAATACCTTTTTAAATCGCTTTGTAAGAGGTTGGAAACTTTATTGTTTACCCAAAAAAACCAAGAATTTTCTCACAAATGTACCATAGACAATAGTACGAAAGGCTTTTCTTACATGCATGTTATAAAATGATGAAGATTTCAAGGACCAAGGAACGACTAGTCGAGCATGGTCCAAAGTTATGGACGTCAAGTCGTTTTGATTATATGAGTACTGACAACTTTGTAAAATCATTTTCTGTCATGAGAATCAAAGAATTGGATGGAGTTGTAAAGGTGGATTTATTTTTGAGAAACTACTAATCCATTCCAAAATTGCTCACGAACTAAACCATTTATATATTAAAAAGATGAAAATGCAGCATAAATATTTGGAACTCAGTTACAATCTTCAGAGCCTCTGAAAGCCGAAGCTGCCATATAGTTTACAAATGCCAAGTCTCAGAGACTCAACAGAGTGTCAGTGTGCATGACCAGAGACTTGATCAAGCCACACCACCAAACTGAAATGTTGCTCCAACACAAAAAGGTGCAATTCGGCCGGCCAGCAAGAGTTGATCGATAAACAGCAAGTCAGCCGGAGAGTTGAGTGGCATGTGAGTAAATTTTTTATTAGAGATAAGTTTACATAAGGATCAGCTCACCAGCCCATCAATGTTTTTCTCACTCTTTCCACAATCTGATTTCTGGCTTGACTGCTTGCCAATGGGAACTCCGGACTTTCATCCAAAAGAAATCTGTAAACTTCCCATTGCCGATCTGAAGTCGAATGCCTTCCAATTTCAGCCTACAAAACCAAGAATAAAACATAAACAAGGCGGCTGAAAGTGTAGCATAAGCCAAAACATAAATGAGAAGATAAATTCTTACCGAGAAAATACAAATTCCTAACATCTTTAGGGCCATTGTGACATCATAGAATACACGGGGTCTTCCCTTTCCAGATAATTCAACAGGATTAGCAACCAAGAGTTCAGTATCTGGGCCTCGGTTGGTAACAGTAACTCTCAAAGGGTGAAGCATCTGCTCTTTTAGATGAGAACACAAAGCAGCCTGCTGCTTAGGATCAACAATCTTCTTCCCATCTGTTTGCTGAATAAACAGATCCATATTCCGATACCCTTTCACACTTGAAGAGATTCTACCATAAGCGATCTAAATGAGGAACAAAAACAGCCATATATTGGTAAAACTACCAAATGCAAACACAAGTTAGTACTGTACCCATAAGTCAATGAAGTACAGATTGAAGGGGAAAAAAAAGAACACAAAAATATATGTGAAATAATTATCAGAGGAAAAATAGCAATCCGTTTACATTTTTCCCCCGGACCAAAAAACCATTGGCAAACAATTCAGCTGAAGGCTGACATAAGGGACGGTTAATTTTGATTTCCTATACATAACAATAAGAGTGGAACCATGTACAATTGGTTCCAATTTATGACAGCTAGACTTGAGTTAAGCCTTTGATTATCTTGGCGAGAATAAAAACAAGAGTTGTATGTAACTGAAGCTCATAACCAAATACCTGAATGTTTAAATCCTTTGAAGTCCTCAGAATGTCATAAAAGATGCCTTTTTGATCAGCACACTTTATTTGAAGCAAGGTATGAGCTGGGCTTAGAAGATTATCCACTGTAATACTGGCCTTGTTCAGCATCATAACCTGTGTGGTAAGTGCTTCAGAGCAATCCTCTTTATCTGGCTGCTCAAAGCCAAAAAGTTCTTCTGCAACAGTTGGTGGGAGGGAAGAGAACCCCTGCGAACTTTCATATTCAGGCCCAGCCAACTGAATATCACAGCTGATAGAATACTCTCCTAGCACAGTAATCAGATGTTCACATGTTTTGTCACGTCTCTTTTTTGTGTGCAAAAGCTCCCTGAAAGTGATGGTACAAGATTTTAGATAAGTTACTGCTTACTGGCATTCAACATGAAGCATATATTTTGAATCTACTATCTACTGTGTCAATTAAAAGGATGTCGTATTCCTGGGCCTCAGCTCATTTCTTAATATAATATAGAGAGGAAACTGGAAAAGCAAACTCCTTCAGAATCAAGCTTGACAGAGTGCAATCATCTTCAAGGAGATGAATTTTATCAGGCAAATCAAATGAACCTAAAATTTCCCCTGCTGTATATGTAATTAATGAAAATAGACCATCTCTAAACTAGCCTCTATCATTTCTTGCATACAAATTACTGCCTAACTACCTTAAGACACCTTATTGAGGAGATGGCGTTGAAGCCAAGTAGCCAACTTTATGGATGTCATGCAGATAAAATTCAGATAAAAGTGAAGGAGCAAAATGAAAATCACAGTATTTGATCCCTAGGTGGCCACTAAAGATGAAGTTAAGCAACATGAAGTAAAACCACGGACAAAATAGCATTAATCTATACAGCTAGACATCAGCCGTTCTCTCAACTCAAACTAGTATTTCAGACATCAATTTCAACTTGTTTTCTAAGAATGAGCTAAAAATGCAAACCGTCACCTACTAAATTATTAAATAAAACAACTTACAGTCCGTCTGTTATGAAGAACAAGTCCACCACTCTACCGTCTGGGGTTGTCATCACTTTAACTCTTTGAATCGAGAATTCAAGCTCAGTGAGGACTTTAGTAACATCTACACAATAATTTTAAAATATTTATAATATGTCAGTCCAATTTAATACAGAATGCAAGTAGGTATCTTAAAGTCATACACAATGATAATGATAATATCAAGTTACCATGAAGTAACCCTTTTCGGTCAACGCAACAATACTTCAACAAATACAGTGAAGGCTGTGAAGCGTTACTCGATGGTTGGTTGAAGCAATACGAGAATAAACATGACGGGCACACAGGTAAAAGCCGACTCTTCAAGCTTTCCCAATCAACCTCATATGAACTTGTATGTGGCACTACCCACAACACTATGTAACACCATCTTCCGTCCGTAGAGAAGTCTACGTTAAAAAATAAATAAATCAATTTATTTCATTCATAAATATTAATTGGAAGTAACATTCCATAAAAAAATAGATTTCTAAATCTTTCACCCCTAAAAGCAAAAATTTAGGATGAGTGTTTTGTGCGAAGTGTTTGTACTAGAAACCACTTTATGCAAAAGCGCTTACAGACGCTTATGTATCAAGTATCATCTCATATCCAAATTCAGAGCAAGTATATTTCTGGCCCAAAAATGGAATTTTTTCATTAACAGAAAAAAAAAATACTTTTTTCTATTTCAGCTAATCACTATAATATTAAAAAAGAAAAAATCAACTTTGTGAAAGGAGTAACTAGTAAACACATCCTAAATAATTTTTTGAAAATATAAAATCAAAACGTTATCGAACAAGTGTTTTTGTACATTCGTATGTTTGTCGTACCTCCTCGCACAATGCAGAGACCAAACTCGAGAATTATGCGGCAGAGATCGCAACCGAGGCCGGGCTTGTCGGGGCAATTGACCGTGACCATGCTGGGCTCGCGCGGGCTCTTGCCTAGCTGGATCAACACGACATCGTCCCAGGGGATGCCCATATCTTTGTCAATGAAACTGCGACCGCAAAGTATCGGCTTCTAAGTCGTAGAAATTAGTTTTACATGATTCCACCGACTGGAGATAGCCTGTTCATTGCGGATTGGCGGTTGTTGAAGTATCTTACGGCGGCAGAGAGATGAGACAATGTTTTTGCTTCGTTTGTAAGAGAAATATATGGAGATAGAGGGGGAGCTGGAAGTGTTTCTGAGCTTGTCGGTTAAGATGGGCCCACTGGCTAGTCAAGTCCACGTCAGAATGTGATGTGGGGATACTGTCACGCTGAATGAAGGTTACTATCGTAATATAAGTCTTTTGGGTAGGGATCTGCGACAATAAGGTTTCATTCTGTCATCGTAAGCCTCGATTTTGCCCTATTGATTTACAATTTTTTTTGGTGTGTTTTAATAATTAAATATTAGACAATTATAATTTTTTTTAAAATTATTGTTACAACTCGATTTAAATTACATGTTACAAACTCACGAAACTAGTTAAAATTTAAATATATAAATACAATACTCATGTTTATATGATATGTTCATTTTCTATATGCAATAAGTTAGTTTAAATAATTTTTTACTTTAAATAATTTTTTTGACGAAAAAAATGTAAACTTATTGTGTATGAATATATCTAGTAGAGTAAAAATGTGAAATTGATATATTTTTTTTGTTACATTGGTTATGTCATAACTTTTAAGCTATTGAAATGATATATTTTTAATCATTGATATTGTATTTGATAAATCATAATTAATTGAATTCTATTAAATATATACATATAGAATTTAATCCTAACCACTTAATAAATTTATCATATTTTTGTAGATAAAATATAAAAATATATTTTCTGATTAAAGTTAATAAATAATCTTTCAACTTTGCATGATTTTTGTTATATAAATAGGTTACAAATATAAATGAACTGTTTAAAATTTAATCTAAAACTTGTTGCATGGCACCAAACCAGAACCGCATATCACAAAATGACGCAAATATCCCAGGCGTCAAAATATATTAAGCGTCGGCTAACTAGAGGAGAATTTTATAAACAAAGCGAAAATCGAAATGGTGACAAAAACAATGAAATATCAACTCACGCTCCGGCGGCAAAGCTACAAACATTTAGCTGAAGTGACTGATGCGGCTAGAAACAATTGTTGAACCTGATATAGGGTAAGGCCCGACTGCCACTCAATTTGACATTACATTAAAACCATGAAACACTTTACCTATGGTGATGAGCGGAAACAAAATGACCCGTCAATTTCATGTTTAATTTTTTCTTTTGAGTAATGAGAAGAATTGGTTACGCAGGTTGTGCGGGATGGATGTGCAGGATGTTGATCATATACTGGTGCTGCATTAAGGAAGCTATTGGGTATTGATTAGCTGATATTAGTTTATTTTGTAATGTTGTTCTTTAGAATTAGTTTGTATCTCAAAGTATAAATTATTTTGTGTAAGGTTATTAGAGCAAAACGTGTATTGTAAGTAGTTATGCCAAATTGGCAGTTGGTTATGCTAGCTTGGCAATTCAAGTCTTTTTTGCCTTTTTATTGATTGTTTTTGTTACTTAGTTTAGCTGCTATAAAAGGAAAAAAAGATGACTAAACGCGGATTGTATTCAAACTTCTTTTAATTAATAATAATTAATTTATAGAGATTATTCATAAATTTTTCTCTTTAAACTTTCTTGCACTTTCTTTGATTTTCTCATTAACCAAACAGAACATATACACTTCTTTATATGGTATCAGAGCTTGATATGGCCAATGTCTCATCTACAAATACTTCAATCGACTTTCTTTCTAATCAAAACACATCTTTCACTTTTTCTTCA
The DNA here is from genome assembly GCA_946807835.1 of Ailanthus altissimus. Classification (NCBI taxonomy): domain Eukaryota; kingdom Viridiplantae; phylum Streptophyta; class Magnoliopsida; order Sapindales; family Simaroubaceae; genus Ailanthus; species Ailanthus altissimus. The sequence continues at coordinate 16,804,819 of OX327684.1, forward strand.
ATCAAAAGACTCGATAGAACTAACTATGTAATTTAGAAGGCACAAGCTCATAAAAGGATTTAGCAAATGTCCAAATCAGGTTATCAAATCACACATTATTGATACATGTTGATAATGAAGAAGTGATTAATCCAAAATTTGAGATCTGGATTTGGAAAGATCAAATCTTGCTCAGTTGGATGTTTTCAACTATTTATAAGAGTATACTTGTTTTAGTAATTGACTGTAAGTTATCTCATGACGTGTGGTTCAATTTAAAAAAGTTATTTGATTCATTTTATAAGTAAAAAATTATGCAATTGAAAAAGCAATTGGCACTACTAAAGAAAGATCAATTGTCGATACTGACTATTTCCTAAAACTCTAAAGTATTTAGATGAACTAGCTGTTGCTAGTTATATTATTGATGAAGATGATTTTGTTACATATATAGTGATTGGAATAAAAGCTAGTTTAGTATTTGATTATGTTCTAGTATTGATAAGTAGTAGGATTGGCTCGATCTTTATGAATGAAGCATATTTTATGCTTTTGAATCAAGAGAGTAGACTATCACTTAAGCCAATCTATAAAGGAAACAACCAGAATATGTTTGCTGCAAATATAGCACAAAAAAGTTTTAAGAAAAACAATAATTTTGTTGCAAATAGAAATAACTTTGGGTCAATTGATGGAAACTTTAAAAATTCTGGTAATACAAGCATTGGAGCAATGACTGGTGGTTTTGGTAGAGGTCGAGGCAGAAATCCTAGTCAACAAGTAGAAAGAGGATTCTTTGACAAAAATGATGATATCAAACTGATATGTCAGATTTATGAGAAATCTGGACACTCTGCCTCTAAATGTTACTATATGTATTATAATAATTACATTCCAAGGCAACAAACAAACTATGGTGGTAACAACTCAAAGAGCAATAATAATTTTGGTGGACAAGGATCCAGTGCGTCTGTAAGTCAAGGCAATAGAGCTGCTTATGTAGCTACTTAATCCACTTAGAAGGGAGCAACTAATCATCTTACTCATGATTAGTACAATCTCTACAACAAATCTCCATATACAAGTATGAAAAAACTTATAATTGGCAATAGTCAGTGAATCAATGTAACATACTTTGGTAATGCTAGGTTTAAATACAATTCTAATAATAATTTGATGCTTAACAATTTAATATGTGTGCCTGCAATCACTAAGAATTTAATCAGTGTTTCAAGACTGACACATGATAATAACATTTTTTTTTTAATTTCATCATTCTATATGTTATATTAAGGACAAGAAAAAAGGCTAATTGCTGCTGCATGGTGTTGTTGTGAAGGGTCTATATAAGCCATTATCTCAACACAAAATGTCAACATTTTAAATCCAGCCAACTTTCTTATATATAAACTTGAATCCTTATTGTTATCTTTTTAAAGTTTTGCACCTTATTATAATATAAATAAGAGTCAATCTGGTGCCATTTACTTATGTATTTAAACCTCTACATCATCAAATAAAAATTATTATTTTGAGTCTTTTGTTGCATTCAATAATGGCCATATTGATAGCCAAACAAATTACTGCTTATGGCATCAAAGACTTGATCATCCAAGTCCATTGATATTGAAAAATGTACTCACGAATTATAAAGAACTCAATATAAAAAATAAAAATGTTAAAACTATCTTTTGTGATGAGTGCCAGATGGGCAAGATGTATAAGCTAAATTTCTCTTCTAGATTTATCAAATTCAAAAAGCTTCTACAGTTGATCTATATTGATGTCTGGGGACTAGCCCCATTAGAAACTAAATATGGTTTCAAATATTTCCTCCATCCGATTGATGACTTTTCAAGGTATAGCTAGATATTTCTTCTGAAATTCAAATCTAAAACTTTAAATGTTTTTATCAACTTTAAAAAACAAGTTGAAAAACGTTTTGATACTGCCATTAAAGTTGTTCAAACTGATTGGGAGAGAGAGTTTTAAACATTTTCTGAACATCTAAAACAAAATGGGATTCAGTTTAAAATAACTTGCTCACACACTCATCATCAAAATGGGGTTGTTAAAAGAAAGTATAGACATCTTATTGAAACATGTCTCACTTTGCTAGCTCAAGCCAAAATGCCATTATTTTTTGGGTGGAAAGCTTGTCATACAGCTTCTTATCTTATAAATAGACTTCTCACTTTAGTTTTGAACTACAAAACTCTTTATACTCAGTTTCACAAAACTTTACTTGATTACAAAGTTTTGAAATCCTTTGGATATACTTGTTTCTCTCTTTTCAAACTATATCAGAGAAACAAATTTAGTTTTCATTCTAAGAAATGTGTATTCCTGGGCTATAGTCCAATTCATAAAGGCTACAAATGTCTTCATTCATTTAGTAAAATTTACATAACAAGATATGTTTCTTTTGATGAGTTCAATTTTTCTTAATGAATTGTTTAATTCTATTAGCTATACACCCATAACTCAGTCTCATATACCTCAAGTGTTACCAAATGAGTCAATACTAGTAAACTTTCCTTATTACAACAACAATATAGATTCCATTTCCAAGTCATATACTGACACAATAAAAGGTTCACCTATTCTGCACACAAATCAATCATTTGACTCTCAAAATAATCAAACCTTTTTACACTAGAATATAGACCATCCTACAGACACTTATCAACAAAATGAAGTAAATCTGTAACTAAGTAACACTCATCCTGAAACCATTACGCAACAACACAATACCATACATATTCAAAGTTCTTTACCTACCTCGAATCATCTAGTAATTACTAAACCAAAACTTGGCATACATAAACCAAAAGTTTATGTTAGTTATACAAGCCTTGAATCAATGTGAGTTAAAGAAGCCTTGTCAAATACTCACTAAAAGGCTGCTTGTGAATGAAGAATATAAAGTTCTTCTAAGAAATCAGACTTAGACTTTGGTTCGAGTTGAAGAGGTTATTAAAATTGTTGGAAACAAATGAATTTTCAAAATTAAGTATAAACCAGATGGATCTGTCTCAAATTATAAAACTAGATTGGTGGCAAAAAGGTTTTCTCAAACCTTTGGCATAGATTATTTTGAGACTTTCAGTCCAGTAGTTAAATCATCTACCATTAAAGTGGTTCTCGGCTTAGCAATGATGAATCAATGGTCTAGAAGACAAATAGATATAAATAATATATTTCTTAATGGAGATTTGATAAAGATAGTATATATAGCACAACTAGAAGGATTTGTTGATCTTAAGCATCCCACTTATGTATGTAAATTAAAGAAAGCCTTGTATGGTTTTAAACAAGCTCTCAGGGTATAATATGACAAGCTTTATTACAATGGAGGCTTAAAAACTCTAAGTCAGATTCATCTTTGTTCATCAAACACTACAGAAGCAGTATAATACTTGTTCTTGTGTATGTTGATGATATCATCATTACTAGCAATGTTATTGTTGATTTAGAAAACTTTATTGCTAATCTTGGTGCTGCGATTGCCTTAAAAATCCTTGGATAGTTTGGTTATGTTTTAGGCATTGAAGTTACTTCTACAGCTTTATGAATTCATCTTTCTCAGACAAAATACATTTGTGATTTGCTAAAAAAAGAACAAATATAATGAATTGCAAAAGGTGTGATACTTCAATGAGGGTAGGATAGAAATTACTTAAATAAGGAGATCAGGTTTTCAAAAATCCTACACTCTATAGGAATATTATGGGTGGTTTGCAGTATATTACTCTCATTAAACCTAAACTCTCTTATACTGTAAACAAGTTAAGTCAGTTTATAAGCAATCCATCCATTAAACATTGGCAGGCCTGTAAAAGAGTCATAAGATATCTCAGTTTAACCCCTAATTATAGCTTAGAAATTATAGCTTCTTGTGGAATGAAATTGATAGCTTATTCAAATGTTGATTGAGGGAGTGATCTAAATGACAGAAGATCTGTTAGGGGTTATTATATGTTTTAAATGATAATTTGATATCATGGTCATCAAAGAAGTAACATGTTATAGCTCGTTCAAGTGTAGAGGTAGAGTACAGGTCACTTGCTTCGGTCTGTGCAAAAGTTGTTTGGCTCAAAGCCTTGTTACAGGAATTACATTTTCCAATAACTGTTACACCAATAATTTGGTGTGGCAACCAAAGTGCCCAAGCTTTAATTCAGAATCTTATTTTTCATGCTCGAACAAAGTATATCGAGCTCGAGATTCATTTTATTAGGGAGAAAGTAGCTGTTGGTGACATTAAAGTAAGATTTGTTCTCATTGAATATCAAACTGTAGACATACTTACAAAGCCTTTAAGTTCTTCTCGATTTATATTTTTGAGATCCAAGCTTTTGGTATGTCCTAGACCATTAGCTTGAAAGGGGATATTGAGAAGAATTAGTTATGCAAGTTGTGTAGGATGTTGTTATGCAGGATGTGCAGGTTGAGAAGGATGTTGATTCTATACTGGTGCTGCATTAAGGAAGCTTTTGTGTATTGATTAGCTAATATTAGTTTCATTTTGTATTGTTATTTTTTAGAATTAGTTATTAGGGCTGGTGCTTACGTATCATCCCTGAATGTACATATACTTATTATTTATACATGTGTACATTTTTATTAAATCACTAATACCTATTTAAATGGTATTATGTAATGTAAAATTATAGATATTGTATGATTTGAATGAGTTCAGATCTGATCTAAAGGAGTTTAAATAAAGGCCCACAATTGGTCACGTTAAGAATATAAATGTTAAATGTTAGCACAGCTAATTGTTAGGTGGTTATAATACTCAGCGAATATTCAAGAGTTGGAGTCTTATTTGTAATGGGACATAGACCTGAGAATATACTAGTAACTGTATAGTTGTAAAAGTTGCAATCAGGTGCTAAAAAATATTAGTTGCGCAAGTATGTTCTCGAATATTGTCCCTGATCTATTTCTGCCGATGCGGGTCTGTTGGTGGATACCTTTATATAGATCAGCATATGTCGTACCTATAGGGTATAGATGGTTGTTCCTAACTGACTGTGAGTTTAGAGCTTGTATTGACATATGGGTATCTAGTTATGACTGAATATAGGACAGATGCGACTTAAACAGATCTTTTTTCTTATTTCGATCACTATTCTAAAGCTGGGGCGATAATCCTCATGGCGCTAGGGCGATAGACTCATACTTTGAAAACTTTGTATTTTAGTCCCCATTTTCGCACCTTTTGCATTTTTTATTTAAATTTCATTCAAGTCCCTATAAATAACTATAAAGCACATAAATAGCCATCTATTATCATAAAAAAATAAAATATCAAAATAAAAACATGAGAAAATATATGATAATTTTACCCTTATCAGTAACTTTGTACATCTTTGTAAAATTTTAGTTTTTAAATTTATTTCTTTTATTGTAATTTATTTTATTGTTCATGATTGGTTCTACCACCTAATTCAGTTTATTTTCTTTTATTTATTCTACTTTGCACTTTATTTTGTTTTATTTATTTGTTGTACTTTGCACTTTATTTTCTTTTATGTATTATTGCACTTTATATTTTTTTTAGTTAATTTATCGTATTTTATTTTATTTTAATGGCTGATTCTACCGTCTAACTTAGTTAATTTTCTTTTATTTATTTGTTGTACTTTGTACTTTATTTTATTTTATTTATTATTGCACTTTATTTTATTTATTTATTGCACTTTATTTTAAAATTTTTATTTATTGCACTTTATTTTCTTTTATTTATTGCACTTTTTATTTATTTATTGCACTTTATTTTCTTTTATTTATTGCACTTTTTATTTATTTATTGCACTTTTTTAAATTTATTTATTGTACTTTTTTTTCTTTAGTTAATATATTATATTTTTATTTTATTTTAATAGCTGGTTGTACCGCCTAACTTTTTATTTATTTATTGTACTTTACAGTTTATTATCTTTTGTTCATTTATTGTATTTTGTATTTATATTTCATGGTTGGTCTTATCACCTAACTCATTTTTATTTCTTGTTGTGTTTTATTTCACTTATTAATTTTTTCTTGAGAATTTCCTTAAAAATAAAAGAGTAAAAAAAAAATATTTGTTAGGATGTATGCATCGACTTAGAGAACAAACGAGGAAGATTTGTAAGAGAAGTAGAATTAGAACCACCACCATAATTTGTAAAGGAAGAGAGTTCACCATCTAATTCATCTTGTAATTCCAACACAATGAGCTAACACGAGGATAACCCCGTTAAAACTCTAAAAGATTATTTGCATCATATTTGCACAGCCACACCATTATGCATTATATTTTCACCTAACACACCACATTCGAATTTTAAACCTGGAATGATATAACTTTTGCCCGCTTTTCATGGTCTAGATAATGAAAATTCTTATGTACATGTTTGGAAATTTGAAAAGGTAATTGCCACCTTTCATAGCCAACCTAAAGCCATAGACACTGTTAGGCTTAAAGTTTTTTCTTTTTCTTTGAAAGACAAAGTAAAGAGTTGGCTATACTATTTGAGGCTAAGGTTTATAAGAACTTGGGCAAAAATGACCTAAGCATTTTTCAATAAAAACTTCCCACAACACAAAACTAATGGCCTAAAAAGACAAATTTCTTTCTTCTCCCAAAAAGACAATGAAACCTTATATCAAGCTTGGAAAAGGTTTAAAGAGTTGCTAAATCTGTGCCCTCACCATGGGTATAAAAATTGAAGCTTGGTTAGCTATTTTTATGAGAGACTCACAATTAAAAAAATGTCAATTTGTTAAGATGATATGTAATGGGGAGTTTCTTCACAAAGATCTTGAGGAAGCGATAGAATTCCTTAATGACTTAGCTGAAAAAGCTTATATAAGGACTGGGCCTAGTGCTATTGAAAGCACAAATAGGTCACGACCTAGTGGCATTTTTCATCTTAGGGAAGAGGATAACCTTAAAGCCCAGTTAGAGGTCTTAACTAAGAAATTAGAGGCATTGAAAACCAAAGATAGAAAGGTCACCCATACGGTTGCTAGGATTGAGTCACATGCTGTCTGTTTTATCTGTAGAAGAGTGAACACTTAGCTCAACTTTTCCTTACTTATAGTGAGATGAGAGGGATATATGAGGAACAATGTAATGCCTTAGGTATGTACAAGAAGTTGTATTCACCCTACTCTGAAACCTATAATTCTAGCTAGAGAAATTACCCAAACTTTAGTTGGAAATATGACCAATGACCAACAACCATTGGAAGCAAGAATAAAAAGCACCTAAGTCTTATGGTACACCTCAATATAATGCACGATCAGCTAGGAGTCCTTTAAAGGATACATTACAAGCATTTATGGAGGCACAAAGTAAGACTAATAAAAAATTTGAAACAATACTTGTATAGGTGGTAAACAAAAACAAAGAAATCAAGAGTCAAATCACTAAGCTGACTAGTGCCTTAACTGTACAAGAGTGAGGTAATTTTCCATTCCAACCTCAATCCAATCCAAAAGGACAATTCATGGTACAAGCTTCTACTTTTGATGCACAAAATCTCAAAGAAGTCAATGCCATTACTACTCGAAGTGGTAAGATTGTGAGTAAGCCTACTTTTGCAACTAACACATCTACGAGTAGTAAAGACACCCCCTTTGAAAAAGAGGCCACAATGGAAAAAAAGTCCAAAAATAAGTTTTCAATCCCAATACCTTTTCCTCAAGCTCTTCGACCTGTTGGGAAAAATTCAAAAATCCAATATGAGATTTTAGAATATTTGAAACAAGTTAAGATTAATCTTCTCTTGATACATTTGATTAAACATGTTCCAATTTATGTTAAAGTTATCAAGGATCTATGCACTATTAAAAGAAAACACCATGTAAAAAAAATTGTATTTTTGGCAGAACAGGTAAGTACAGTAATTGAACAAAAGACACCACCCAAGTATAAAGACTCAGGATGTCCAACAATCTTCTGCCAAATTGGGACACATGAGTTTGGTCAAGCTTTGTTGGACTTAGGAGCAAGTGTAAATTTAATACCTTATTCTATTTACTTGCAATTGGGACTTGGTGAGATTAAACTTACATCTGTAGTCTTATAATTAGCTTACCGATCAATCAAGAAACCACGAAGAATAGTAGAAGATGTTTTGTTGCAAATTGATAAATTTTACTACCTTGTTGATTTTCTTGTTTTAGATACCTATTCTGTGGTTAACGTGGAGTCTAAAATCCTTCTTATTTTGGGGAGACCGTTTCTTGCCACTGCTAATACTCTTATTAATTACAAAAATGGTCTAATAAAATGATCTTTTGGGAATATGACTCTTGAGGTGAACATTTTCCATATTGGCAAGCAACCACGAAAAGAAGACGAATGCTATCATTCATAAATGATAGACACACTTGTAACAGAGGAAGCTTATAAAAATCATGACTCTGATTCTTTAAAAAACCTTTTTGATTTTGATTTTAAAGAATTGTATTATCCTGATGAAACAATTAATGTGTTTAGTATTTTTGACTCATAGGATAAAGGAATTCGATTTTAGCAGCCACGATTTGAAGAGTTGCCACGAGAAAAAGAGAAACCAAAACCATCAAACCTTAAGACACCACAAGTTAAGCTTTCTTCACTGCCCAAAGGTTTGAAACACGTATTCTTAGGACTAGATGATACCCTGCATATCATCATTTCTTTTGAACTTAGTGCTGAATAAGAGAAAAAATTGATAAAATCGTTAAAAGAACATAAGTTTGCACTAGGTTGGATCATAACTGATATTAAAGGTATTTCTCAAATGATATACTCCCATAGAATTCATTTAGAGGAAGGTACCCAACCTCGTAGGGACTCATAAAGAAGACTTAACCCAACAATGAAAGAAGTAGTGAAAAAAGAAGTCTTGAAACTATTAGATATGGGTATAATCAATCCAATTTCTGATAGTCAATGGGTAAGTCCAACTCAAGTAGTGCACTGTTGTGAAAAATGAGAATGAGATACCTGTTCCAACTAAGGTAGTAAGTGGTTGGCGGATGTGCATTAATTATAAAAAATTAAACACAACCACTAGGAAAGACTATTTTTCATTGCTTTTTATCAACCAAATTTTAGAACGTGTAGCTGTACATCCATTTTATTGCTTTCTTAATGGGTATTCAAGATATTATCAGATTATGATAGCTATAGCAGATCAAGAAAAAATCACTTTTACATGCTCTTTTGGTATTTATGCTTTTTGTAGAATGCCATTTGGATTATGTAATGCACTAGCTACTTTTTAACGTTGTATGCTGAGTATTTTCTCTGATATTGTTAAAAAATACATGAAAGTTTTTATGGATGATTTGACTGTTTTTGGTAATTCTTTTAATTTATGTTTACTTAACTTGAAAGTTGTTTTGAGTAGGTGTAAAGAAAAATGACTTGTGCTAAATTGAGAGAAATGTCATTTCATGGTATCTTCAGGAATTGTTTTGAGGCACATTGTATCTGAAAGAGGGATAGAGGTTGATAAGACCAAAATTGAATTAATCCTTAAATTACCTATACCCAAAACGGTAAAAGATGTCTGATCTTTTCTTGGACACGCTGGCTTTTACAGGAGGTTTATACTAAATTTTTCTGCCATATCTAGACCATTGTGTAACCTTTTGCTAAAAGATGCTGAATTTACATGGACACAAGAGTGTGAGGAGGTGTTCCGAACACTCATTGTCAAACTCACCACCACTTCTATCATACAATCACCGGACTAGAACCTCCAATTTGAAATTATATGTGATGCAAGTAATTATGCTGTAGAAGTAGTTCTTGGGCAACGAAGGGAGGAAAAACCTTTTGTTGATTATTATGCTAGTAGAGCTTTGAATGATGCTCAAATGAATTACACTACTACTGAAAAAGAACTACTAGTTGTTATTTTTGCCTTAGAAAAATTTCGTTCTTATTTGATTGGTTCACCTATTATTGTTTTTACTGACCACGTGGCCCTTAAGTACCTTCTTTCTAAGAAGGATGCTAAAGCCCGTTTAATTAGGCGGATTCTTATTTTACAGGAATTTGATCTAGCCATCAAAGATAAGAAGGGCGTTGAAAATGTTGTTGTTGATCATTTATCTCGCCTTGAGTTCACTGACTCCATTGATTTGCCACCCATTTGAGATGATTTCCCTGATAAACATCTTTTTACTATAAGCCAAATACCTTGGTACGCACATATCGTAAATTATTTGGTTTATGGTGAACTTCCATCTAACTGAAGTGCATAATATAAGCGTAAGTTTTTGGTTGAGGTACGTAATTTTTATTGGGATGATCCATATCTTTTCAAATATTGTCCTAACCAAATTATGTGACGTTGCATTCCTGAAAGTGAAGATTCTAGTGTCTTAAAGTTTTGCTATAGTGCTAGTTGTGGTGGTCATTTTTCTAGGAAGAAGATAGCTGTGAAAATTTTACAGTGTAGTCTTTACTGGTCCACTTTGTTTAAAGACACTAATAATTTTTTTTGTTCCTGTGAAAGATGTCAAAAGTTAGGTACTTTATCTCGAAGACATATGATACCTCTTAACCTTATTCTTGTTATTGAGATATTTGATTGTTGGGGTATCGATTTTAGGGGTCTTTTTCCCTCATCTTTTGGCTACCCTTACATCTTTATAACTGTTGACTATGTATCAAAATGGTTGGAGGCTGTAGCTTGTCGTACTAATGATAATACAACTATGATAAAATACTTTTAAAAAAATGTGTTATCTAGGTACGGTATGCTGATAAGGGCAAAATTGTCATATATTTTCTCATATTTTTATTATTGACATTTTATTATTTTACGAGAATAGATGGCTATTTATGTACTTTATTGTTAATTGTAGGGACTTGAATGAAATTTAAAGAAGAACGATCTGCTTAAGTCGCGTCTAGCGACTAAAATGCAAAGTTTTCAAAGTATGTGTCCATCGCCCCAGCGTCAAAAGGAGTATCGCCCCAGCTCTGGAATAGTGATCGAAATAAGAAGAATGATCTGCTTAAGTCGCGTCTAGCGCCCTAGCGCCAAAGAGTCACCGCGCCAGCGATATGTCAGCGCCCCAGCGCTACTATTCCACCGCTCCAGCGGTGAAGGCTTTTTCACGCATCGCGCCAGCGACAACCTCATAGCACGCCAGCGACAACTTCATAGCGCGCCAGCGACAACTTCATAGGCCAGCGGTAGTGCGAGTCCTAGTCCGACAAGAATTGAGATTTTCAAGCTCATATCAATCCCTATAAAAAGCCACTCGTTCCCAGCCTTCAAGGAGGAATCCAAGACGACCCAAGAGCACCAAGAATACAAAGCACGAGTCTTGGAGAGCAATAGGAGCTTAATTGAAGCAATTTTAGAGAGAGATACAAGACGTTCTTCAGCATCAAGAGTTCTTAGGCAGCGCAATTAAGAGCAATTCGACGTCTACATCTGTTTCCTAATAATCGTATAATGATTTATAATTATTTTTACTGCTGTTCTCTTGTAGCCATGAGCTAAACTTGTTTTCTAGAGTTAATACTTGAACTCAATATGTGTGCTTAATTGCCATATCTTTAGAATATTTAATAAACTTAGTTCTTTGATATTTAAATTACTTGATTTTAATGCTTCAATATATCTAGCCAATATATGGTGAATGAGTTGGTAATATTATTGATAAACTCGGAAGAGGAATCATTATATTTAGACCTAGGTAATTTGATGCATGATTGTAGAATAACATTCAATGTTGCATATGCAAGTTTCAATTTAGGATAGAAATATACCTAATTGGCATGTATGATCAATAAAACCTAATCTTAATGAATCTTAATTTATTACAAGTACCATAGGAATATAAGTATTTGGTAAACTAAGATATACTTGCATGACCTTGGAAGAGGCTTGTGAATACATTAGTGTCTTCATCAATAATAAAGACTAAAGGAGTTAAATATTAGAAGGATAATCATTAGAAAGCATATTGAGGGATAGTATTAATCCTAGGTTTTCTCTACGTTGCTATCATTTAAATCTCATTGCATTGTGTTTTTATTTTTATATTTTCTACATTCATTCTTAGATTTTTATTTTTCTGAATAATTATTAGAAAGACATAATTTTAGTAATTGGTTAAAAAAAAATATTATCTTTGTGGGTTCGACATCCGACTTATTTAGTCTCTTTATTACTTGCATACGATAGTGTATACTTGCACTTAATTTTATGATATAGAAATATCGCATCATATGCCACGTGTCATTATTAGTGACTAAGGAACATATTTCTGTAACCGTTCTTTTGAAGCTTTGATACGTAGGTATGATGTTCTTTACAAAGTTTTCATTGCATACTATTCACAAACAAATAGACAAGCCGAGCTAGCAAATAGAGAGGTTAAACAGATTTTGGAAAAGATAATACATAATACATCTTTATGATTCGCGATTGTATTTATACCCTGAAAAGTTGAGATCTCGATGGACTGGTCCATTTATGGTAAGGCATATTTTTTTTAATAGTGCTGTCGAAATAAAGGACCCCATTAATGGGCGAACTTTTAAAGTGAATGGACAGCGGCTAAAAAATTATGTGAAAAAAGTAGACCACTCTATGTACCTAGACGAGATCCTTCTTATGGATCCTGTCTATCATACTTGATCAAGTTCAATCTATTTGTACCATATTTTATATTTTGTCTATATTTTATCTTTTGACTTTTTATTCTTGCTTTTTATTTTCGTTCATATTTTATTTTATTTTTTTTTTCTTTAGTGTGATTTTATTTTCTGGTCAAGTGATAGATATGGTACTCCGTGACTATTAAAGTTGATTTCTCAGTTTCTTAAAAATTGTCCCTCAAACTGTGCATTCATCTATTTTCTTTCTTTCAAAATGGATCGCATTTTTGCCAACCTTAAAAAACGCTTTCCTTCATTGCCTCAAAATGCTCTACTTAAGATTTACAAAGCACGGTGTGAAAGATTAAGGTTATTGATGTTGAGTAATATCTATGTGGATATTCCTTGGTTAATCGAAGCCAAGGTTCGATTATCTGGTAAGTCTGTAAATAATTTTGTTTCTTTTATACCTGGTCTTGAAAGAAGCTCTTATGCCAAAAGGTGACGAGCAAAGAGGTTATAAGTCTGTCATAAATGTGCTCGATGGAATTGTAACCGGAGTTGTCGTTCTTTAGGATTTGCATTTAGAAATCGAGAAGATAAAATTCAGTTCATTAAGGATGGACTGAGTAAGGAGTCTCTAGATGATATCCTATTGACTCTTGAGACACATCCCTATGGGCTCGTGCAATATGAACCTCTCGATTTATGGAATAAATTCAAAAATGAACATCAACAATAGTCTTGAGAATCTGACTCTAAAATGCCCTGTTTGTCAATTTATAAGAAATTGGATAGGAAGCCTATCCCCGACCTATAGAGGGCATTTAAGCCGTTACTGGACGTAAAATCAGAGAAAGATGTGAGCCATAATCACAACTACTTATAAATAAATGTGTTTTAAATTCAATTTTTTTTAATTTTATTTTAAGAATAGTAGGGCTACTTATGTAGATATCTTAAATTCAAAAATCTTTTTGTTAAATAATGCATATGGGTCATTATGTTTAAATTTTTATGCTTTATTTTTAACTCTCTTCTGACAAACTATCGGGTTATCAAAATCATTGTTATCACTTGGTACTCTATAAATACAACACCTCATTTTTTTATATATTGAGATAAATGTGAATGTAGATATGGAGAAAACCTCAATTCAACAATTTTGAAATATATATGTATTTTATGGATCTAGTCCCAGGGGAAATAAAGTGTTTGTAGAGGTAGCAAACAATCTAGGAAAAGTATTAGCTGCAAGAAAAATCCATTTGATTTATGGATGAGGTAGCTTGGGTTAATGGAGTGTGTGTCAACAGCTGTACATTTAGGAGGAAATCAAGTTTTATGTATTATTCCTACAGCTTTAGCCGTGAGAAACTTGACTGGGAAAACAATAGGAGAAGAATTACGAGTCTCATTCATGCATGAACGTATAGCTAGAATGCTTTACAATGCAGACGTTTTTATTGCTTTACCAGGTGGTTTTAGTACCTTAGAAGAAAATTTTCAAATTGCCTCTTGGACCTAGCTGAATATCCACTGAAAACTCATAGGTTTGTTAAATATTAATAATTATTTTGATTGCTTACTCTATTTTCTTGATCAAGCTGTGGAACAGAATTTTATTTCACATTCGGCGCAACAGATCTTCGTTTCTGCTACCAATACGGATGAATTAATTGAAAAATTACAGGCAGTTATCTACGAACCTGACCCAGTAATAACTCGGATCGATTGGTCAGTGGGCCTTAATAAGAGAAAATTGGATTTGACACTTCGTTTGTAAATTTTTCTTTGTTTTATTTATTTATCAGCATCATCATTTTAGTTTATATTTACTTAAGTGTCTCTCAGATTTGTTTCTTTCAAATAAATGGCATTTTATGTAATGTCTTCTATACTTTATCTCTTTCTATTTAAACATTGAGGACAATGTTTCATTTGGTTTGGGGCAAGGATAGTGGATATAAGTTGTATTTTGCATTCCCAAAAAAGAAAAAAAAAGTAAGGAGTAAACTAAAATGATGATGCTAATATATACTCTCGATTAAAATGACAGAGTAAAGAGTTCAATTTTGAACTCTTAAGACGCATTCTAGGTCAAATTAGAATGGCAGAGTAAAGAGTTTTATTTCTAACTTTTGAAATGCATTTTAACTAACTTGTTATTATTTTATTTTATATTTCATGCATTATTATTTATTGCTTGTAGTCTTGGTAATTCTTGTATAAAGGAATTTACTTTTCTGCTTAGGTATAATTTCAAAATTGTTTAGGTTGAGTCAGTGTTTCTATTTAGGTTACTAAAGAATGACTTCCAAAATATTTTTTGAGTAGAATGCTAAGCCTTGTGGTAAGATAGATGATTCAATTTATATAGCCAAGAGAATTCTCATATTTAAGTATATAGTTTTTTAATTTCACATATCTTTTATGAGTAAGTGGAAAGGTTGAGAAAATAACTTACGAACCTTCATTGATCCTTTGAATTGGTTAATTTTTGTTTACATTGATATTATTTGAATTAAGGAATAAGTTGGTTGCATTTGTGTATAATATATTTTGGTGAGAAATTTTTTTTTATTTTGTAATGCTTCCTTGTATTCTTAAGAAAAAAAGAGTAAAATACCAAAAAAAGAAAAAAGAAAAAGAAAAAATAATAATAATAAAAAGAATCAATTTAGTTTAATAAAATCTTCATTCAATTTTAGAAGACAAATATTTTGTAAGACAGTTTTTTCACCGAGCTATATTTGTATTATTCTCACAAGACAATTGAAATCCTAAAGCTGGTGCATGTCAAGAATGATTGATTTTTAAAATGATTAATTTTTCTATCTTTGGATCAATATTAGTTTGTATGTCTGTCTTTAAAATTGACTTTTTTCTTGAGTGTTTAACTGTTTTTCAACTCCATGAGAGAAATCATAACCTTTTAAACAGTCATACACTTGTGAGGATATGGAGTTAAGGCTTTTACTTGGAGAAATTCTCAAGGCTATATCTGTTAGGGTCGGTGCTTATGTGCCATCCCTAAATGTACATATACTTGTGTATTTATACAAGTGTACATTCCTATTAAATCGCTAATACCCATATATATGATATTATGCATGTAACATTACAGACATTATAGATCTGAAGGAGTTCGGATCAGATCTAAAAGAGTTTAGACAAGGGTTCATAATTAGCCACGCTGAGACATATAATTGCTAAATGTTAGCACAGTTAAGTGTTAGCTGGTTATAATACTTAGCAGATCCGAGAGTTAGAGCCTTGTCTGTAATGGGACATAGACCTGAGAATATACCAGTAACTACATAGTTGTAAGAGTTGCAATCGGGTGCCAGGAAATGCAAGTTACGCAAGTATGTTCTCGAATAATTATTCCTGATCTATTTCTGTCGATGCGGGTCTGTCGGTAGATACTTTTATATATAGATCAGCATATGTCGTACCTAAATGGTATAGATGGTCGTTCCTAACCGACTATGAACTTGGAGCTCGTATTGACATATGCGTATCCAGTTAGGACTGGATATTGGACAAACTCACAAGGGCCTCCGATAGACACCTTATGTAAGCCGTTAACGGAGGGTCCTCTTGAGTTGAGTAGTATACGTGGTCCTTTGACCTGAGTGCCACGCTGGGCTTGTAAGTGATCCACCATACTTTGGTTCCACGCATTAATAGGGGCGTAAAAGCACTAGTAATATTTGTACCCAACTTTCATTTTCTACTTCAAATCATACATATTTGGTTATTTAATTGTGTTTAATGATCATAAATAGATGTACAACAGAAAATGTGATGCATAGGAATAAACGGGAGGCGAATCGGACGTCAAACGAAGAAGTTACGCTCAAAATACGAAAGTAGCACATCAGATGGCTGGGCACCGCAGCGCCCAGATCAGCGAGTGAGCGTCGCGACGCTCATCAACTTTAGGAATACTTGATGCTCGTGCCCAGCGTCATAGTGCACGTTCAGATGTTTAAATACTCCTTTCAACTTGCCTATTTGAAGGATTGGAAGCCCTTCACGCTTAGGGTTTCTGATAGCAACAAAAACACTATTTTGGGCAGTAGAAAGCACAAAAATTAACACTTCATTTAGGTATTGGATGAAAGAATCAACAACAAGAGCTAAGAATCAAGAGGAAGAAGAAGAATTTCTACATTTTAGAGGAAGAACATCACCATTTCATCAAGGAAAATTTCTTCTTCTCTTCAATTTCGTAATTGTTGATTCTAGCATGTCTAATGATGTTGTTAGATGTTCTAAACTTATATTTTTAATTATGAATTAAGTTTATTGCTAGGATTACAATGTGAACTCATAAGTAGCTTGGATTGATTATATTTCCTTATTTGTCATGTTGGTATTGAATTGTTCAATTTGTTCTATGCTTAATGCTTCTAATTACATGACAATGTATTAGATTGATTTGAAAACCTTAATGAACTTGGAAAAGGGAATTTTGTGTTGGTCATAGATAAATTGATGTATGATCATTGTGTAAAAGCATGAGTTCCATATGAGATAGAAATATACTCATATGGCATATATGACCATTTAGAGAATTTGAACTTAATGAATCTTATTTCAATTTGATTATCATAGGAATATAGATAATTAATTGAATGAGATATACTCACTTGACCTTCGGAAGAGGCTTGTGAGGATATTAGAGTTCTTAGTTAACATTCATATTGATAGTTCTAATGGGAGTAATTGAATTCAAGTGAAGTATTGAGGGATTATTGTAATCCTAGGCATTTGAGTATTTGTGTTATCACGTTTGTTCTCTTTGCCCAATTTTTGTAATTATTCTTTTTATTTAGTTAGTTTAGATATAAAAATAATTAAATTGCCAATAGCTTGAATAAGAATATGAGAACATAATTTTAGTACTTAACAAGTAGTAATAACAATTCCTCGTGGGATCGATACTCTACTTATCATATATTACTTGTTGCGATAACATATACTTGCGTTAGTTTGTGTTATACAAAATAGACATCAAATTTTTGGCGCCGTTGCCGGGGAATTATTTATTATTCTTGTTGATGCTAATACCAATTCATCTTATTCTTAGTTCAAACATTGTTCTATCATTGTATATTTTACTGTCATTGTACATTTTGCTGTCATTTGTTTCATTTTTCTGTTTTTCAGTAATTGTGGATTGTTTATGATGGCTGGAACATCAAGTTTGTTAAGAGAATTTGCAGTGCCAAGAGTAAGCGAAATTCACTCAAACATTCAAAAATCGGTCATTGATGTCGATTACTTTGAAATTCAACTAGAGATGATTCAGTTATTGAAAGCATCAGTACAATTTGTGGATTACTAAATGAAGATCCCACTGAGCATGTTATGAATTTCTTGGAAATTTGTGACCTTTGCAAATACAGTGGAGTCTCGGTTGATACAATTCGGTTTCACCTATTCACATTTTCACTCTGAGATAGAGCAAAGAATTGGTTGAGGTCACTACCACCGAGGTCTATAACAACGTGGGATGAGTTAGCGCAGAAATTCCTTATCACATTCTTCCCACCAGCAAAGACAATGATGATGAGGAGTGCCATAACTTCATTTGTGCAGAATGATGATAAGTCCTTATATGAATCATGGGAAAGGTTCAAAGAAATGCAGAGGAAATGTCCACACCATGGCATCCCAAAATGGTTACTTGTGCAGATTTTTTATGATAGGATAGTTGGACATTTAAGGATACTTATTAATGCAGCAACATAAGGTACATTTATGAATATGTTTGTTGATGATGCATATGAATTGCTGGAAGAGATGGCCTTCAACAATTATCAATGGAAAACTGAAGTTGCTACCCCAATGGAATGCATAGAGAGAGTTGCATTTATCACTTGTGATTTTTGTGGTGGTAACCATCCAAATGGACAATGTGTAGAACTTACAAATTATCCAAAAATTTGTTACCAATAGCAACACAACCATAATTGTAATGCATATTATTCAGAATGGGGGAATCAAGCATCTTGGAATAGCAACCAAGAGGAAACTCCACTGCAATTAAAGCCTCTTGTAACACCACTAGAAATTTTGCAACAACAGCAACTTGAGATGCAATCCTCATTAGAAGATATGATCCAACATGTAAGTAGGACAGTTAAGTTGTTGTGTAGCCAATCTTCATCTCTACATATATTAGAAATGCAGGTGGAACAACTGATAAATGCTGGCCATAATCATCTTGAAATTGCATTGCCAAACAATATTGAAAACTTGCCAATGAAAAATGTTAAACACTACAAGGCAATCATTGTAGAGTGTGGGATAGAGCAACATGCAGCCAATGAATTAAACAAGTCAAAGAAGGATCATCACATTGATGAGGCACAAATGAAAGTAGCAAAAAGAGTACAAGAAGAAGAGTTACAGCAACAAAAATTTCTGAGCCATTTTACTCCACAATTTCCATTGTTTATGGAGCTTGAAGGGAAGAACCATAATCTGCATTTTCCCAAGGAATTTTCCTATTGCTTCAAGATCGATATGGTGATTTCAGATGATGCTCAACCATCTCCAAAATAGCAAGTACTAGAAGCCATCAGGGATCATGCACAAGAAAAGATACCGCTGTACAAACTAAATACCAAAAAACGGCGAAACAAGCTCGTCAAGGAGCAACCAATAGATACTGGCCAACAAGGTTCAATTGTCCGGTCTAAGATTAAAATCTTTCCGATAAGGCTCAAGGCAAGGTGGTTAGAGTTGTTCTTTAAAAAATTTCTCATGGAACTTTGGAAGTCGAAGAAAATGAATACCATTACTTATAGGCGTCGACTGAAGTTCCATAGCGAGATGCTTCAGATATGCAATTTGATCCACCATGTTCCAAAAATGAAGACGTCACGCTGACGACGTTAAATCAGGCGCTTATTGGGAGGCAACCCAAGTAAAATTTTATTTTTATTAGCTTATTCAATTTTAATTATGTTAGTTTCTTTGTTTTTTTAGGAATAAAATCAACAAGTCAAGCATTCAAGAAAGCAGCACAAGCAATTGCAAGCGTTAGGAGCAAAAAAAGACTGTAATCCAACCAATAGACAACACTGCTGCATTGCTGCAACTTTAATTACCAAGGGAGTTTCTCTTACTTTCAAATTTTTTTTTTAAGACATTGAGGACAATGTCTAATTTACGTTTGGGGGTGGGAAAACATAATTTCTTGTGTTTATTTTTGCTGCATGATTTGAGTGGTTGTCTTGTGAAGTAAATTTTTTTTTTTAGGTTGTTAAGTTTTGGTTGTGATGATAATCATTAGTCCATGATAAGAAAGAAAGTATTGGCTGAATTTATTCTGACAAGTCTTTAAGAAACAATAGATGATTGAGATAATTCTTATATCATGATTCTTGGACTGAATTTAAGCTTATTTTTGATCACTTATTCTTGAGCACAATGAAAAAAGCTTGTATTAGTTGAATTTTTTACTTAGAGTTATTCATGCTTAAGTAGTACACCACAGTCTCAAAGACCAACACTCTAGAACTTGCTTGATTACTACTTAAGGTGAAATCCTAGAATTCATATGATTAGAGAAATGACATTAGGCCATCTTTGGACCGTTTGGGCCTTTTCGAGCCTACCTTATATGTGTATTTATCCCTAGTCGCCCGGTTTGAGCCTAATTTTTTATTTTTTATTTTGTTTAACCACATTACAAGCCTAAGGACTTTGAGTTTACTTATCCTAAAATCAACCGGTAGCACCATAAACCTTGAGTTTACTTAGAAATATTCTTAAAATGAAAAAGGATGTGGATGTATGAAAGAAGGGTACTGCACTGAAAAATAATAAGTCTTGAAGGTATATATCAATCTAAGTTTGAGGGTTCATAAAAAAAAAAGAGAGAAAATGTTTAAATGCATAATACCCCTAGCTTGAGAAAAAGAAAAAAAATAATTCTTTGTAAAAGTGATTAAAAGAAAAATAGGAATAACATAAGTTTGGGGGAAGGAATCGTTCTAAGTAAAGTCTAAGTGTTCATGGTGTGATTTGATGCTTCATATTTATATCTTTATAACTTACCTTTACCTTAGCCTTACATTACAAGCAAAAATAAAGTCCTAAATAGATCCCTAGACATGTGTATTTCTACATTAGTGGAGAGTAGTACGAAAATCAAGCTTATGGTTATGTTATAATTGAAAATATACTGAGATATCATCTTTATGTACTTTCTTAAGTATTGAGTAAATTTATATTCTATTTAGCTAATTATTTGTTTATTACACACACACACACAAGTAATCATTTACAAAGGAGAATGAAGTACTTGATCAATAGTATGAGGATTGTTGAAAGTTGTTTATTGATTTTTGAAGAGCCTTGTGCTATTTTTCGCAGCTTTTGAGATAACGATATTGATCATCTAATCAACCTGAGCTTGTTTTTAGTTTTTAGTTTTTATTGTTTATTTTTTAGTCATGAATAATTTGTGAATATTTTTCTTTGTTTTTCTCAAGGACGAGCAAAGTATTAAGTTTAGGGGTAATTGATAGAGGCGTAAAAGTACTAGTAATATTTATACTCAAATTTCGTTTTCTGCTTCAAATCATACATATTTGGCTATTTAATTGTGTTTTATGATCATAAATAGATGCACGGCAGAAAATGTGACGCATAGGAACAAATGGGAGGCTAATTGGACGTTAAATGAAGAAGTTACGCTCAAAATACGAAAGTAGCACAGCAGGTGGCTGGGCGCCGCAACACCCAGATCAGCGAGTGAGCGCCGCGGCACTCATCAACTTCGAGAATACCTAATGCTTGTGTCCAGCGCCTCAGCGCCCGTGCAGATGTTTAAATACTCCTCTCAACTCGCTTATTTGAAGGATTGGAAGCCCTTCGCGCCTAGGGTTTCTGATAACAACAAAAATTCTGTTTTGAGCGGTAGAGAGCATAAAAATTAACACTTCATTTGAGTATTGGATGCAAGAATCAACAACAAGAACCAAGAATCAAGAGGAAGAAGAAGAATTTCTACATTTTAGAGGAAGAACATCACCATTTTATCAAGGAAAATTTCTTATTCTCTTCAATTTCGTAATTATTGATTCTAGCATGTCTAATGATGTTGTTAGATGTTCTAAACTTATGTTTTCAATTATGAATTAATTTTATTACTAGGATTACAATGCGAACCCATATGTAGCTTGGATTGATTATATTTCCTTATTTGTCATGTTGGTATTGAATTGTTCAATTTGTTTTATGCTTAATGCTTCTAATTACATGACAATGTATTAGATTGATTTGGGAACCTTAATGAACTTGGAAAAGGGAATTTTGTGTTGGCCATAGATAAATTGATGTATGATCATTGTGTAAAAGCATGAGTTCCATATGAGATAGAAATATACTCATATGGCATATATGACCGTTTAGAGAATTTGAACTTAATGAATCTTATTTCAATTTGATTATCATAGAAATATAGATAATTAATTGAATGAGATATACTCACTTGACCTTCGGAAGAGGCTTGTGAGGATATTAGAGTTCTTAGTTAACATTCATATTGATAGTTCTAAAGGGAGTAATTGAATTCAAGTGAAGTATTGAGGGATTATTGTAATCCTAGGCATTTGAGTATTTGTGTTATCGCGTTTGTTCTCTTTGCCCAATTTTTGTAATTATTCTTTTTATTTAGTTAGTTTAGATATAAAAATAATTAAATTGCCAATAGCTTGAATAAGAATATGAGAACATAATTTTAGTACTTAACAAGTAGTAATAACAATTCCTCGTGAGACCGACACTCTACATATCATATATTACTTGTTGCAATAACGTATATTTGCGTTAGTTTGTGTAATACAAAATGGACATCACGCATGTTACAAACCTTTCATGGTGTGACCATTGGGTGTCGCTGGATATGGTCCGATGCTTCTAGAGTCCGGTATGTACAGATATGGGATCCGTCAGCTTGCATATGGAGTTAGATATCCAGATGCTTCGAGATTGTATCTCGTAAAGTCTTGTGGTCACAAGCAATCATCTCGGAAAAGCATTTCACCTAGGTGGAATAATATGGTAAAAGAGTTTGCACATATTGTTCAGTGAGATACGAGTTTGGAGATAAGACATGGATGAGCACTAAGGGATTTGACGGTGATAATCTATATCCCCGCACATACAGGATATCATGACGGAAGGATTATACGTATGCGTTGTAACCTCAGCTTGCACGGTTCAACGCGCTGATTGGTAATATTCGTGACATGTGCATAGGGCATTGCTCACGGGCTCATGGAATAGTTCCATTTAACGAATTGGGAGTAGGACCTAGGGAGTCCCATGATATGCAGTGTACTTGTTGTGCACTAGGGTAGCATGTCGAATTAAAGTGTTTAATCTAGCAATATTCAGCAATACTATAGGAATACGTGTATGCCTGTATTTAAGTGTTAATTATAACAATTGGTCACTAATTATTATTTACCAATTATATAATGACACGTGGCGCATTGTAAACCCTCGGTTGAGTTTACCCAAGTGCGAGTTTGGTGGAACCCACTAGGAGGTAGACTTGATTACTATTTTTTAGGGACAAAATGATTATTTTATACTTTGATTATTTAATTGTTAAATAATTAAAATATCTCTCTTATTATATTATATAATATATTTTTATATTATATGATATTTTATATATAATAATATTATATTATTTGGGTGCCAAATAGTTGGCACCCATTATTCATATTTTATTATTATTATTATATATTATATTAATATTTTATATATTAGATATATATATATTAGATATATATATATAAAGTAAGAAAGAGATAATGAAATTGAATTGAAGAATTTAGTGTGTTTAGGCCATTTTTGGCCGAGAGATGAGAAGAAAAAAGAAATAGAGAAAAGAGAAAGAAGAAGAAAAGAAAAAAAAAAGGAAAAATGAAACTGTTTCATTTTTCTTTATGCTTCTAATTGAAGTAATAGTAGATTGCTTTAAACTCTCCATTTCTTATCCTTTTGGAGAAAATGATAAAAACACACACAAGCCATTTTTTGGTTTAAGAGTTAAACCTAGTGCTGCATATAGAGATGCTGTTCTAGCTCACCAAGTCCACTGTATTGGTGACTAGAATTGCCCGCAAGTTGATCTCCATGTGGACTCCAGGAGATTACGCGTATAACGTTACATGTTGAGGTGAGTTCTCTAACCTTCTAATATATAAATGTTATTATATTTATTACAAAATTTATACGCTTCCGTTGCGTTAGGCAATAGACACAATTGCATATGCATGTATACACCCATGTGTATTAGATCCTCCGCCAACAAAAATGGTATCAGAGCCATTTATGGTATATTTAGGTGTTGTTTGAGTGAATCGATGCAAAAGGCCCAATGTAAATGGCACGTTTCAAGTGTTGAAACGGGTATGCCAAATGGGAAGCACTGGGTGCTGTAGCACCAGCGGTGACATCTAGCGCCGCAGGGGTACTATTCACTTGAACAGTAGCACATGAACAGTAAAGTTTTTACTGCTTAACGATACAGTAAATGTTACTGTTCATAGCTACAGTATGGAAGTTACTGTTCATAGCAGCATTATTTTTAAACAGTGTTTATAACAGTATTTCAAATTTAATTTTGCATGTATAGATTTATGAGATGTAGTGATAAAAGTTATCAGTCTACATTATAAATCGGGGTTTATAAAATGCAGTGACAAAGAGTTATCGGTCTGTATTATAAACCATGATTAATTATTTCTATGTTGGTAACCACAATAGGAGCCCTACTGGTAGGTGTTAGTTGTACTTACATAGAAAAATTAATTAATTGAGAATCACCCTTCCTAGGAAAAGGGAGACCATAGATACAAAATCTCTCTTAATCAGATTGAAGAATATTATATTATGAGATAATATTTTATTCTGATCCGTCTTGTCAATACGGTGTTAGATGAGTCACGTTGGACTTTTCTTAATATTGCTACAGCGTGAGGGACTTGGTCGGTTGGGCTTGGACTATGCCGGTTAAACATGAGATGAGACAAATATATGCGAAAGTATTGCCCAATATTGCTACAACATGAGGGTAGTATCGGTAGCATACATTTAATCATTAACAAGTTAATCTGGAATACACTTATCCAATATTGTTATAGTGTGAGGATAAGGTGTATTTAGGATCAAGGGGTAAGAGTTGTATGAGATGCAATTGATAAGTGTTGTCTACCTGTTGGGTTTACAAAGGCCAATATTGCTATAGCGTGAGGCTCGAGTAAATTTCAATGGGATCTACTTCCCGCTGTATAGTTTAAAAGAGTTTAAATTTTCGTCTTCCCATTCAAGAGATTATCAGGATTATGTAAAGCAGTGAGAGGACGTTTTAAA
The DNA here is from genome assembly GCA_946807835.1 of Ailanthus altissimus. Taxonomy (NCBI): domain Eukaryota; kingdom Viridiplantae; phylum Streptophyta; class Magnoliopsida; order Sapindales; family Simaroubaceae; genus Ailanthus; species Ailanthus altissimus. Next base: position 16,829,825 of record OX327684.1, read on the forward strand.
TAGGAAAATATATAATTAGTATACCCATGATTTAAAACGTTCCATTAGTGATTTAATAACCATTCCGCTCACATCTCCTATTAATTTTAGCATGTCAAGAATAATGGCCACTACGAACCAGTTGGTGTGCATAGTTGATGCAGTCTAACACGAGTATACTAGGAATTACTCTGACCAGTAGATGAATCTCAGAAGTGTTTGAATTCAAAAAATTTGGATTTATTGTTAATCAGAGTTTGCCGTAAAGTAATTTTAAGTAAAGTCTAAGTGTTCATGGTGTGATTTGATACTTCATATTTATATCTTTATAACTTACCTTTACCTTAGCCTTACATTACAAGCAAAAATAAAGTCCTAAATAGATACCTAGACATGTGTATTTCTACATTAGTGGAGAGTAGTACGAAAAGCAAGTTTATGATTGTGTTATAATTGAAAATATGTCGAGATATCATCTTTATGTACTTTCTTAAGTATTGAGTAAATTTATGTTCTATTTAGCTAATTATTTGCTTATTACACACACAAGTAATCATTTACAAGGGAGAATGAAGTACTTGATCAATGGTATGAGGATTGTTGAAAGTTGTTTATTGATTTTTAAAGAGCCTTGTGCTATTTTTCGCAACTTTTGAGACAACGATATTGATCATCTAATCAACCTAAGCTTGTTTTTAGTTTTTAGTGTTTATTTTTTAATCATGAATAAGTTGTGAATATTTTTCTTTATTTTTCTCAAGGACGAGCAAAATATTAAGTTTGGGGGTAATTGATAGGGGTGTAAAAGCATTAGTAATATTTGTACCCAAATTTCGCTTTCTACTTCAAATCATACATATTTGGCTATTTAATTGTGTTTTACGATCATAAATAGATGCACGACAGAAAATGTGACGCATAGGAATAAACGGGAGGCTAATCGGATGTTAAACGAAGAAATTACGCTCAAAATTAGAATATATCATTTCTGAATCATATATCCCTCTTATATATAAATATTATATCATAATTCATACACAATCCATTTAATAAACACCATCAAATCCAAACTATTATTCTGACAGGGTCAAGATATTTACTAAATAGTATTCAGTCTCTCAATTTTATAAAATCATATACTAACTAAAAAATTATAAAACTATCACATAATTACTCTTGACACATATCTAAATCCATAATAAATTTTTTACTTCAAAATCCCTGCAAAAGTATTTTAAAACTATTTTATTCCATAGCTTTAAAAATCTATTGATCAAATACTGCAATGAGCTGATATATTTTAGAAAATCATAACAATTTGATCACATTGATCTAAATTCTCAATTTTGAATATCATATTAGACATATAAATAATATTATTACCAAAATTTGTAATTTTTAAGATCATATAATAGACCAAAAATTGTTCATCACTTTAGTATATTGTTAGCACAGGAAATTTCTAAAATTTCAGGGTCATTTTTATAAATTCAATAAAAATTCAATTTGTGTAATTTTTAATCAATTCAAAGTGTCAAATGATTATAAACATGTCTAGTTTCAGATTATCAAAAACCAAAACCAGAATCAAAGTACAAAATTTACAAAATTCTCGGATCAAAAAACTATCAAGTAGAAATTTTGCAAATTCATCATGATTCATCAAGTTATCTACATAATCATCATCAATTCTCAATATATCTTACAAAATCTACATCAAATCTCCAAATTTTCATATTTCCAGAAATCAAAATTTAAAGAAATTAACTTAATTAATACCAACAAATTGAGAAAGAGTTATGTTATACCTGTTAAAGCTTAAAATTTCAATTTCTTCTTCTTCTTTTTTTCTTCTTCTTCTTCTCTTTTTCTCCCCTCTATTTCTCTCTTTTATCTCTCTAAAGGGGGTGGTTCAACCAAAAATGAGTGAATTAGGGTTTAAAAAGTGTATTTTTATACTAAAAGACTAATTTTTAGTATTTATAAATTAGTCCCCAAAACGTTCAAAGTATTACAATTTGGTCCCTAAAATAAATCTAAAGTCTTACAAATAAACCCAATACTAATAATAGGTCTTTAATCTATACAAACAACACTAATAACAATACATAAATCAAGTATCACCCACATAATAATAAAATATGAATATTATATATATATATATATAAAAATAAATACTTATTCTTATTGGTTGTAGATAAGTGGTTACTACAAGAATACCCTCAGGTCTTTATCCCATTACAAACAAGGATCTAATATTTTAGAATTGGCTGACTCTTGTAACCTGCGAACTCTTAACTGTGCTGACTATTAGAAAAAATATAATACTCAGCTATACTAATTTTTAGCACTGGTCTAAACTTCTTTAAACTAGATCTAAACTCCTTCAGATCATACAATTTCTGTAATGTAACAAGCATTGTACCATATATTTATAATATATTAATGATTATATGAAATGTTTGCTTTATAAATAATAAATAATTTAATATTCATAAGTATTAGAATGACACGTAAGCACCAACTCTAACATTATGAACACTTAAAATTACACATTTAGTAAGGGTTTTACATCATTGTTTTGTATTACTAGTGTCTTTAACCCCCTCTAACTTAAGTATGTTTACAATATTGTACCTAATTAGCTTTTAACTGTTTTGTGGTAGGTTTGGTAAAATGGGTATAACTTTCTACCTAAGAATCCAATTGAAGTGCTTCTTGATCCTGTGAAGAGCTTACTCAATGGTATAATATATTCTATTTCACAAGGTATTTAAATTTTGAGTGTTTAGAGGGTAAAAATGGCTTGGAACAGAACTGATCTGCAGTACAGGCCTAGTCTATTTAGTTGGCGCAATAAATTCTTGAAATCATTTACAAGATTTGGCATAAATACCATTTCTTGTAAAGTATGTGTCTTGATTAATTGTAGACAAATATAAAGATTGGCCTAATAAATACTTGAACCCATTTATAAGATTTGGTGTATAATAAATGAAAGAAATAAATACAAGTTAATATATAAATGGAGATGAAATTTAATTGTTATATCTTCTGATTAGAACCTCTTTTATGTGAGGATTTTAATTGAGTTATAAAAAGAGTTGAATATATTCTTATTTCATATGCCAAGAGTGAATCCTCATAACATTAGCTTTTATTTTAATTAGTTAATTTAATTATTATTTACAAACATCTTATACTGCTTTAATTGTCTTTAAAGTACTTATAGTATGTAATTTTAATTACACTTTCCTGTGGATCGACCATGTTCTCACCAGGTTATTTATTACTTCGACAATCCTGCACTTGAAAATAAACTCCTATATTCTGGACGTGTCATTGTTTTTTCTTTTTTCTCTCTTCCAAGAGGCTTTTCAGCCGCTCCTCCAAGCTTCGGACTTTGTCTTCCAGTGGCTACTCAGTATTTAGCTGTTATTTCTCACAATCTGCTCAGAGTTCCATACCTGCAATATCTCTTGTTCATTGGGCGCTCGACTGTGCCTCCTCACCCCAATAGAATCATATGGGACCTTTAATCTCTTTTCTTGATTAAATTGGTTTTGAATCTGAGCACTCTGATCTTCCATTATCATTACCTCCTAGACAATTAGACATCCAACCCGTAATCACAACGACCCAATTGCAAGAGCGAAGCTCTACCAATTAAGCTATATCCCCCCGAGCCAAGTAGAGCATGCATGAAGGAGGCCGATGCTTCTTTTCTTCTTTTTCTTTGTAGATCCTATTTCAATGGAAACTTGATGAGTTGATCCGCCTATACTCCTTGATGTTATTGCTATATCAAAAGTTACTTCACGTATTGCTTGACATAAAACAAATAGTTGATTTTTTTTTTTTGGTTGAATCTTTTTCAAGTCTCAATAGATAATTTGATAAGCTAATGATTTTTTTTTCTGTGTTTCAGAATATGGTTAACCAACATGTTAACTAATCGATTATGATAAATTGGTTGAATTTTACAATTTTTCTTCTATAGTACCCAAACGTGACATAAGCATGAAAGGGGTTCGCTCATCCCTTAACATCCGTAATTCTTCTTGAGTTTCACTTAGCAAAGAAGCCTCAAGAAAGTTCGTTGGGTTTGCTAGGTAGGTTCTTTGGCCTTCATTCCTACCATATTTTTCATTTATTGTCCTAGAAATGGATTCTAGCTATTCGACAAATTTTCTACCATTTGCGGGTGTGAGGGTAGATGCTTGACAAAACTTTTCATTCTGATTCTCAGAGACGGTGCCAAAAATTGTTGACAAAAAAAATAGCTTCTTCAAGCCAATGAGGTTTAAATTTATTTGAAGTGGGAATTAAAACTCTAGGCTTTACTTGCATGGATCGAGACTTTGGGCTTCTTGTTCCTGTTACACTTGCAGACACAGAGAAAATTCTCTTTAAGACCTGGCTGGTGGTGGTTCTGGCGAAGACCCTCCGATGCTTAAGTCAATTATTTGCTTATGAAGGCATCAGAAGAAGAATGAAAAATTAGGGTTTGTATATTTTGTGTGCTTAGAGTCAGAACCTGTTTTCAGTTATTTCTCCCCTTTATATAGCATCAGATCTGGAAAGCTTCAAAGATGGATATTTAGGTCGTCACAAAATTATCAACGTGAATGAATGCGAACGATCAGGCTGTCTGTCTAGCATAATTTTGAGAACATCATTTTTCTAATTTGAAGATTCTTTTTTAATGAAGGTGTAGGCTGTCACATTTACTGGCTTTCTTTATTTAGGTTGTTAATTTAAAGTCTTCATGTTATAAGAAGTTAGCTTCCTTGAATGGCCAAGCTAGCTACTTGACATTTTCTGTTGTCCATGCGACCTTAGGAATGCTTGCCGATGAGTGGTTCGGCATACTTGTTTTGTAGGTCTTCTCATTGTGTTTATACCACTCGAATTAGAGCACTTTGGGTGTGTGGTCAAGTACCAAACTACACTACTTTAACCTGAGCCAATGTGGAACCTGAGCTGATCAAAATAATGAGATGACTATTTGAGCTTTTGGGCCTATTCCCTCGAGTGCCTATGGCAGTTAACTCAAGCTTTGGGCCTTTGGGTTTGTCCATCTGAATAAAGTATGCCATGGGCTTTATGTTTGGGCATTTAAAGTTTTCTGAGGGGTAGCAATTTTTAATAAATATTGTTAAAAATAAATTAATAAAGAAATATTTTTAATAAAATGACATGTATCAAACACGGATTAATTATGAATTACACGTGTCATCATGCAATTAGTTTATATTTTTAATATAAATTTTTTAAAATAAGAAATAAATAATTAAATACATATTTGTCAATATCGTCGAATGATCAAAATTTACATTAGTGAATTTTATTTTTTTTATCTACACAATGGTAGATCCCTTTTTTTATCAAAAAAGACCAAAAGACGGTCAAATGTGATGGTGACCATTGCCCGCTATCAAATGCTAAGGGTGAGAGGGTCACTTGCACCCCCCTCCCCTTAATTTGATGGTGAGAGGCGGGGGCTGCCACCTCTCACCACTCATTGGATCGTCTTCTGGTCTTTTTCTTCTAAAAATAACCTTACCATTATATAGATCAGTAAAAATAGAGTAATATTGATGTAAAATGTGATCTTTAAAATTGTCTCCAATGACAATTGCAGGTTTTTTTAAATTTATTTTTAAAAAAATATAATCAATTATATGATGACACGTGTCATTTTAACTAATCATATTATGACACTTGTTCAAATACAGTGTATAGGTAAAATTATGTCACGTGTCCAAAGTTTGATTTAATTTTGTAATTAGATTACTTTTTTACCTTTCCACCATTAAAATTAATAATAAAAATTGACAGATTAATACAAAATTAAGTATTTTATCTCTAATTTGAGTAAAGTTTAGGCCCAAAATATTATAATAAAATTGTCCTTATCGCTATAATTTAATGTAGGGATAAGGACAATTTTATTCTAAAACTATTGGCTTAAAATATAAGTTAACCCTAATTGAACAGATGGTATAATCTTATTTATTCATTTAATTTAATATAATTTTAAAAAAAATATATTTTAATAAAATGACAAGTGTTATAATATGACTAGTTATAAATGACACGTGTCATTATATAATTAGTTTATATTTTTAACTAATAAAAAATAATTTTAAAAAAACTTTGTCACTATTGCTGGCAATCAGCAACAAAAATAATCAAAATTTACATTATTGAACTTTATTTTTTCTTATCTATATAATAGTAGAGTCATTTTTGGGCAAAAAAGACCAAAATATGACAAAAATACTAAAGGCTGAAATACTTGCATAAGTTAAAGGTTTTCTCATTTGACATGTACTTTCAAGAGCACCTTTATATAGTCCGATCGATGCCAATAGTTTAAGATGAGATCATTGATGTGCAATTTAGGTTATGGTAAAATAATAGAGTTTTTAGAACTTATCAATAATAACATCATAAAAATCATAGAAAGATAAAGAATTGAAGAGATAAAACTAATTTTTCTGCAGTCTTCAATCTTCTAGTCTTCTTGATCATTGATTGGTGAATTAGAATTTTTGATATTTTATTTATACGTTTATGTCTTTAAATTAGCATACTGTTCATGAATACTGTCTACCTTGTTACTATTTATTCAGTGCTGAGGCGTTGTACATATTGTTTTTGAGTGTCTCAGCTCTCGTTTTTGGGCGGTAGGCACTGTAGCAAAAATACTGTAGCTAGAAACTGTATCAATTTACTGTAGTGGGTACTGTAACAATTTGAATTATTATTTTTTTGCGTATTTTTATTAAATTTTCATCCTTATTTGCTCCATTGACTCTAAACATACAAAATAACAATAAAACACATAAAAATTCAAATAATCTAAATTTCAACGAACAAATATTAAGCTTAGAAAATAAAAATATTAAACCTAATGACCCCCTATCAGATATCTTCAAACTTATGACTTTGCTCGTCATCAAGCAAAACAAGAACAAACAATCATAACTTATTATTGACTCTAAATAAAAACAACCTAAATAAGCCTCGTTTAATTAGATGATCATCCTTATTGTCTTAAAGGCTGATAAATAGCACAAGTCTTTTAAAACGTAATGGATAAATTTTAATAATTCATTTTACTATTCATCAAATCCTTCATTCTCCCCTATAAATGATCACTTTGTGCGCGTGTGCAATAAGCAAGTAATTAGTCAAATGAAACTTAAATTTACTCAATACTTAAAATAGCATATAAAGATGATGTCTTGGCATATTTTCAATGATAACATTATCATAAGGTTGCTATTCATACTGCTCTCCACTAATGTAGAAATACATATATTTAGGGATCTGTTTAGAACTTTATTTAGCTTGTAACATAAAGCTAAGGTCTAGGTGAGATATAAAGATACATAAATATAAAGTGTAACTAAAATCATGAACACTTAACTTTACTTAGAACTTTTTCATATTTTCTCCTTGATTTATATCCTCCCCCAAACTTATGATATTCCTATATTTCTTCTAATCACTTTTACAAAGAATTTCTTCTTCTTTTTAAGCCGAGGGTATTTATGCATTTAAACACTTTCTCTCTCTCTCTCTCTCTCTCTCTCTCTCTCTCTCTCTCTCTCTCTCTCTCTCTCTCTCTCTCTCTCTCTCTCTCTCTCTCTCTCTCTTTTTTATATACCCTAAAACTTAGATTGATATGCATCTTCAAGATTTATTGCTTTTCATTGCATTACCATTTTTCACACACACATTATTTTTTTTTTTTTAAATTATTTCTAAGTAAACTCAAGGTTTATGGTGCTATCGGTAGATTTTAAGATAAATAAGCTTAAAGTCACGAGGCTTGTAATGTGGTTAAACAGAAAAAAAAAATGGATAATTAGGCTCAAATGGGGTAACTAGGGATAAATCTACGTATAAGGTAGGCTAAAAAATGCTTAATTGGTCTAAAGATGGCCTAATGTCATTTGACTCATTTCCCTATTTTTGTCATTCTTAGGATTTTGCCTCAAGTAGTAATCAAGTAATTTCTAGAGTGTTGATCCTTGAGACTGTGGTGACTACTTAAGCATGAATATCACTAAGCAAAACATTCAACTAATACAAACTTATCTCAATGTGCTCAAGATTAAATGATAAAAAATAACTTGAACTTTGTTTAAGAATCATGATATAAGAAGTATCTTAAGCATCTATTGTTTCCTAGAGACTTGTAAAAATAAATTCAGCCAATATTCTAATTCTTATCATGGACTAATGATCATCTTCTCAACCAAAATAATCAACTAAACAAATACCCATACAAGACAGCTAATTAAATAAAAGTAGCAAAAATAAACACAAGAAAGTGTTTTTCACCCCCAAACTTAAATTAGACATTGTCCTCAATGTTGAGCAATAATCTTAGAAGTATGAAAAACTCCATTGGTAACTGAAGTTGAAGTAATGGAACATTGTTGCTTATTGATTGGACTACGGTATTCCTTTGCTCCTAACACTTGTAATTGCTTGTACTACTTCCTTGAATGTTCCTCTTGCTATTTTATTCCTCAAAAGAAAAGAAACTAACAAAACTAAAACTAAAATTAAACTAATAAAAATAACTTGGGTTGAATCCCAAGAAGCGCTTGATTTAACGTCGTCGTCTTGGCCAGGCTTTTTCTACTCTTATAGTGTATCAAAGTTGATGGTTGAAACATCCTTATATATGAGCTTATTTGGCTTCCTCTCTTTCATCTTCCATATCTTTTTTATTAGACCTTAGGTAGCAACTTGCTCCTCTTTCTCCTCATGCTTCTCTGGAAAGACTTGAGTCTTAGACTAGTAAATTGGTTCTTTTGTTCCATTCTCTTCGATCCTCTCATTGTACTTCTTCTCTTTCCTCTTCTTTGTTCTCTTTCTATGCCTTAATGCCTTCTTTTTTATGTGAGAATTCAACATCTCTATGTCTTTGATTTCCTTAATGTTTAGGTGCATTACATCAATGCTACTACAGTCTTCATTCTCAGATAGCAACTTAATCTTCTTGAAGACTTTTAATGTCATAGTGTTATCTTATACCCTCACAGTCCATTTTCATTTTTGAACATCAATAACTATATGTTCTATTGCTAAGACAGGTCATCCAAAAATGATAGGGATCTCATTGTCTACTTTTATGTTTAGGACAATGAAATCAGCGAGGAAGATGAATTTTGTCACCTTTACTAGCACATCCTCTATAATTCCTTTCATATAGGCAAAAGAGTGATCAGCAAGTTGAAGTGTGATATTGATCATTTCACTTCTCTCAAACTTAACTTGTTGTACATGGAGAAGGGCATGAGATTGATACTCACTCCTAAATTGCATAAAGTTTTACCAATGTCATGATTGCAAATAAAGTATAGTATGGTAAATCTTCCGGGATCTTTGAGCTTAGGAGGTAGCTTCTTCTGAAGAATAACACTACACTCCTCTGTCAATGCCACAGTCTCATAATCCTCTAGTCTTGTCTTTTTTGAAATAATGCTCTTCATGAACTTGACGTAGCTAGGCATCTGTTCGAGCGCATTTGCAAAAGAGAGATTAATATGTAATTTATTAAAAACATCAAGAAATTTAAAGAATTGCTTATCTGATATCTTGTTTGCAACCTTTATAAGAATGGTGGAGGAGGTGTGAACTATTGATACTACACATTGGTATTTTCTGCTGCATTTAAACTTTTTTACATTCCAGAATTTTTCTACACTAATATACCAACTTTTTCATTATCCTTTGCCGAATTTTTTACACTATTCTAAGTTTCTGCACTTGGTTTTGGATTGATATGTTGCTGATTTTTTTATTTCAGCACTTGTTTGATACCTTAGTAGTCTTTGAGAAAAAAGAATAGGCAGTCTATATGGTTGCACTTTATTTTTTTACACTTTATTCTCTTTTATACTTGATGGTGATGGTGTGGATGTGTTCTCTTGTAAAATCTTACTACCCCTCAAGTTGATGGCTTGGCATTACTCTACATTCCTTCTTGGCTTTGTCTTAGTATTGCTTGGTAGAGTGTCTTGAGGTCTCCTATTAATTGCAGCAGCAAGTTGTCCCATTTGGACCTCTAAATTCTTCAAAGTCGCTGAATAATTCTATAAAATTATATAATCTGAAGGAGTTCAGATCAAATCTAATAGAGTTTAGATAAAAATGTTAGCACAACTAAATGTTAGTTGGTTATAATACTCAGCGAAGATCCAAGAGTTAGAGTCTTGTCTGTAATGAGATATAAACCTAAGAATATACTAGTAACTGCATAGTTACAAGAATTGCAGTTGGGTTCCAAGAAATTCTAGTTGCGCAAGTATGTTCTTAAATAATTATCCCTGATCTATTTCTGCCGATGCGGGTCTGTCGGTGCATACTTTTAATATAGATCAGCATATGTCGTACCTATAGGGTATAGATGGTTGTTCTTAGCCCACCGTGAGCTTAGAGCTCGTATTAACATATGGTATCCAGTTAGGACTAGATCTTGGACATACTCACGAGGGCCTCCGATAGACACCCTATGTAAGCCGTCAACGGAGGGTCCTCTCGAGTTGAGTAGTATACGTGATCCTTTGACCTGAGTCCCATGGTAGGCTTGTAAGTGATCCACTATACTTTGATTCCACGCATGTCACAGACCTTTCATGATGTGACCGCTGAGTGTCGCTGAATATGGTCCGATGCTTATAGAGTTTGGTGTGTACAGATATGAGATCCGTCAGCTTGCATGAGGAGTTAGATATCCAGATGCTTTGATACTCTATCTCAGAAAGTCTTGTGGCCACAAGCGTTAATCTTGAGAAAGAGTTTCGTCATGGTGGAACAATATGGAAAAGGGGTTTGCATATATTGTTCAGTGAGATACAAGTCTGGAGATAAGACATGGATGAGCACATGGGGATTTGACGGTGATAATCTATATCCTCGCACATCCAGGATATCATGACGGAAGGACTATACGTATGCGTTGTAACCTCAACTTGCATGGTTCAACGCGCTAATTTGTATATCTGTGATGTGTGTGTAGGGCAATGTTCACAGACTTATGGAATAGTTCTATTTAACGAATCGGGTGTGGACCTAGGGAGTCCCGCGATATAGAGTGTACTCGTTGTGCACTGGGGTAGCGTGTCGGATTAAATTGTTTAATTCAGCAATATTGAACACTACCACAGGAATACGTGCATGTCTGTATTTAAGTATTAAATACAATAATTAGTCAATAATTATTATTTACTAATTTATAATGACACGTTGCGCATTATGGACCCTCAGTTGAGTTTACCCAAGTGTGAAATTTGATAAGATCCACTAGGGATAGATTTAGTAACTATTTATGAAAGGCAAAATAGTCATTCACATATTAATTATTTAATTGTTAAATAATTAAAATATCTCATTATAATATATTATTATATTTTATTATATTATATATTATTTTAATATATAATATTACTATATTATATGGTGACATATAGTTGTCACCCATTATTATATTTTATATTATTATTTTATCCATAAAAGTGTTTTGTTTAATATTATAATATATAATATTATTATTTTATTATTGTGAGATATAAATAAGTGTGAAATGTGTGTGTTTTGTAAGTGTGTGTATTTGGCCGAGAGAAACAAAAATAAAATGGAGAAAGAGAAGAAAAACGAAATGGTGCCGAGAGAAGAAGAAGAAGAAAGAAAAAAAAAAGAAAAAGATAAAAAAATGAAATTGTTTCATTTTTCTCCATAGTACCAAAAAAAGCAATTGTGAATTGCTTCAATCTCTATTTCTTATCCTTTTAGAGAAAATGATCAATACACACCACCAGCCATTTAGGGGTTAAGAGTTAATCTCGTACTGGATATAGGGCTGCTATTCTAACTCACCAAGCCTATCGAGTTGGTGACTAAAACTGCTCATGAGTTGGTTTCCATGCGGACTCTGAGGATATACCTGTATAACGTTATACATTTAGGTGATTTCTTAACTTTACTAATATATTAATGTGATTAATATATTATTTATTGTGTTTATTGCAGTTTTTAAACGCTTCCGCCGTGTATAATATGTATATGATACGTATTTTAGGCAATAGACACAATTGCACATGCATACACCTATATGTATTATATCCCCAACATAACTCACTATACAGGCCATTGATAACTGTTAAATGTCATCTCCTCTAATAGATTATAAGTTTTATCCATCGACTTATTCATTATAGCTCATTTAGTAGTGGCATCTACAATAGTTCTCAAATGGCCTACTAATCCATTATAAAACATTTAGACTAATAGCCATTTAGGGACTCCATGGTGAAGACACTTCCTCAACATGTCCTAAAAGCGCTCTCATACCTTATACAACGACTTTTCATCAATCTGACTAAATGAGGTGATGTCATTCCTTATCTTTGTTGTCTTTTCTAGTGAAAAAAACTTGGTTAAAAATTTTTGCACTAAATCATCCTATGTCCATATGAATCCTGACGGCAATGATATCAACCAACTCTTGACTCTATTTCTTAAGGAGACAATGAATAGTCTCAATCTGATGGCATCATCGAAGACTTCATTGTATTTAAATGTATCGCAAATCTCAAGAAAATTCACGATGTGCATATTAAGATCATCGTCGGAAACTCCACTGAACTGTACAAACTCTTTCAGCATTTGAATAGTGCTCAGCTTGACCTCAATGTTATTTGCATTGATGGTTGGTTGCCGAATACTTGATTGAATACCACCTCTGTAAGAATAGCATAATCCTTTAAAGATCTTTGCGGTATCATGGGCTCAAACACGAGATTATTGATATGATCATTGTTCTCCTCTATGTTTAAATCTTTGTGTTGCTCATATCAAAGTCTATATAGTGTTCTTTCGATCTCAGAATCAAAAGATGTCAATTTAGCACTTTTAGTCCTTCGCGTGAACTGTCATAGCAAAAAATAAAAAAAAATTAAATTTAAATTAAAAGTAAGTAGTTTGGTATCAGTATTGATTTAAGAATATAAAAAATAGTCCTCAACAACGGTGCCAAAAACTTGATTGGTGAATTAGGCTTTTTGATCTTCTATTTATAGGTTTATATTTTTAAATTAGGGTAAAACATCAAATATAAGATTATGATTACTATTTATGAGTTACTATTTACACGCACTGTTCACGAGTTCTGTTCACCTCTTATTATCCATGCAGCGTTGGATTCTTGGCGCCAGCGCTGGGGCACTGTACATACTATTTTTTAGCTCTGCGGCACTGTGTGAACAATAACAAGGTGAACAGTACTCATAAATAGTAATCTTAATCTTAATTATAGCAATTTATTGTAGCGGTACTATAGCATGAACAATTCTCTCTTGCTTCTTCAACATCTAGATCATCATCTGCCTTAACTCCTCTCGCTCATCCCTCTACATCGGTAACTCTCCTTGAATTTCTCTCGGCAAAAAAGCCTCAAGCAAGTTTGTTGGGTTTGCTAGGTGGGTTCCTTGGCCTCTATTCCTACCCAGATTTTCCACTTGTTATCCTAGAAACTAATTCCAACTATTGGACAAATTTTCTGCCATTTACGGATGTAAGGGATCCTTGAGAAAACTTTTCATTCTGATTCTTATAGATGACACCAAAAGCTGTTGACCGAAAAAAAATAACTTTTTTGGGCCAACGAACTTTAAATTTGTTTGAAGTAGGAATTAGGACTCTAGGCTTTACCTTTATGGGGCTCGACTTTGGACTTTTTATTCCTATTACACCTGCAGATATAGAGAAAACTCTCTTTAAGACCTCACCGATGATGGTTCTGACGAAGACCCTCTAATACTTAAGTTAGTTATTTGTCTATGAAGGCGTCAGAAAAAGAATGCAAAAAGAATGTTTGTATATATGGAGTGCTTAGAGTCAGAACCTATTTTCAAGTGTTTCTCCCCTTTATATAGCACCAAATCTGAAAAGCTTCAAAGATGGATATTTGGGTCATCACTGAATTTTTCAGCTTGAATGAATGCAAATGATTAGGCTGTCTGTATTGCGTAATTTGGGGGACATCATTTCCCTGATTTAAAGATTCTTCTTTAATGAAGGTGCAGGCTATCACACTTACTAGCTTATTTTATTTGGTCGTTAACTTAACATCTTCATGCTGTGAGAAGTTAGCTTCCTTGAATAGTCAAGCTAGCTACTCGACATTTTTTGTTGTCCATGTGACCTTAGGAATATTTGTCGATGAGTAGCTCAACATATTTACTGCACATGTCTTCTCATGGTATTTATACCGCTCGGGTTGAAGCCCTTTAAGTGTGCGGCCGAGTTCTGAACTACGTGACTTTAACCACAACTAAGGTAGAACTTGAATTGGAATAACGAGATGAATGTTCGAGTAAGTGCTAGGCTTTTGGGCCCAATCCTTGAGTGCCTCTGGTGGTTAACCAAAGCTTTGGGCTTTTGGACTCATCCATCTGAATAAAGTATGTCATGGGCTTGATATTTAGGCCTTTGAACGTTTCTAGGAGAAAGCAATTTTTAATAAAATGACATGTGTCAAACATGGATTACTTACAAATTACATGTGTCATCTTATAATTAGTTTATACTTTTATTAAATATTTTTAAAAATAATTAATTAAATACAGATCTACCAATATCGCCAGAGTGTTGAATGATCAAATTCTACATCATTGGACTCTATTTTTCTTGATCTACACAATGATGGAGTCATTTTTTACCAAAAAAAATTAGAAGACGACCAAATGTGATCGTCGTCCGCTGTCAAATGCCTGAAGGGAGGAGAGGGTGACTTGTACCACCACTACCCATCACCACTACATTTGACACATGTCATTTTAACTAATCATATTATAACAGATGTTTAAATAAAGGGTATGGGTAAAATTGTAGTTAGATTACTTTTTTACCCTTTCACCATTAAAACTAATAGTAAAAATTAACATATTAATGCAAATTGAGTATTTTATCTCTAACTGGAGTAAAGTTTAGGCTCAATTATTAGGGTAAAGTTGTCCTTATCTCTATAATTTAATATAGGGATTAGGACAATTTTATTCTAAAAAAATGGTTTAAAATATAAGTTTACCCTAATTAGATCTAAAATACTCAAATTTACCTCAATCGGTTAACTTTTGCCATTAATTTTAATGGTGAAAGAGTAAAAATGTAA
Source organism: Ailanthus altissimus (assembly GCA_946807835.1). Lineage (NCBI taxonomy): Eukaryota > Viridiplantae > Streptophyta > Magnoliopsida > Sapindales > Simaroubaceae > Ailanthus > Ailanthus altissimus. The sequence continues at coordinate 16,845,003 of OX327684.1, forward strand.
TTTAAATATAGAATAAAGTTAAACTTTGGATACGTGGCATAATCTTACCATTTCAATGTCATTGAATATGTGGTACAATCTTATCTATTCATTTAATTTAATATAACTTTTAAAAAATATATTTTAATAAAATGACAAGTGTCATAATATAATTAGTTTATATTTTTAACTTATAAAAAATAATTTAAAAAAAGCTTTGTCACCAATGCTAGCGATTAGCGATAACAATAATCAAAATTTATATTATTGAGCTCTAGTTTTCTTGATCTATACAATAATAGAGTCATTTTTAGCCAAAAAAGACCAAAGATGACAAAAAGACTAAAGGCTGAAATACTTGCATGAGTGAAAGGTTTTCTAATCTAACACATACTTTCAAGAGCACCCTTCAATTGTTCGATCGATGCCAATAATTTAATATGAGACCACTGATATACAATTTCTAACTAAATATAAGTGCACACTATTGTAAACAAGTAATAAAGAGTGAGTAAAATATAGAATTATTATTGTTGTTATGCTAAGTACTAAAATGTTGTCTTGTTACTTTTATTTAGAAGAATGAAAATCAAAACATAGTAATCTAAACTAATAAATAGAAAACTAGCACTCAAGATAAGACTAAAGATAAAAATATATAATCACCAATAATAGATAAAAACCTATAATTACAACTATCTCTCAATATGTTACGTGAATTAATTAATCTTTTCTGAAGTTAATCCTTCAATATGAATTATTGGTTAGATCCCTAATTTATCACAACCTTTGTCGATAGTCAAGTAACTATATCTTACAATAACAATTACCTATATGTATATGATAATCAAGTGAGAATAAAATTAATTAAGAACTAATCTATTAATACTATATATGTCATGTAGGTATATGTCTATCCTAAATGAAACTCATAGTTATTACCCTATGATCATATATCAAATTATGCAAAGCCAACACAAAAATCTATTTGTCAAGTTCATTAGGGTTCCCACAAAAATCTAATTAGTGATCAAGTATTTTGAAAGCATTAAGTATAGAATAATTGAACAATTCTATTATTGAGTTCATAAAAATAAGAAAAAAATTTAAATTCAATCACATATCAAGTTCAAAGTTGTAGCCCTAGAATAGAAATTTAGGTTATAGTGAAATAAAGAGTTTTAAAACTTATCAATAATAACATCATGAAAGTCATAGAAAACTTGAAAGATAAAGAGTTGAAGAAATAAAACTAATTTTTCTGCAGTTTTCAATCTTCTAGTCTTCTTAATCCTTGATAAGTGAATTAGGCTTTTTGACCTTTTATTTATATGTTTATGTCTTCAAATTAGCAAACTGTTCATGAGTACTATTTATCTCGTAACTATTCAGGCAGTAATGAGGTAATGTATATACTATTTTTTAGTGCCGCGGTGCTCGTTTCTGAGGCACTGTACCAAAAACAAACTGTAATGTGGTATTGTATCAATTTACTGTAGTGGGTATTATATTAATTTGATATTTTTTTATTTATTTTTATTAAATTTTTATCCCTATTTGCTCTATTGACTCCAAACCTATGAAATAACAATAAAACGCATAAAAAGCTAAATAATTTAAATTTCAATGAACAAAAATTAAACTTAAAAGATGAAAATATTAAACTTAACCTCTATTAATCCTCCAAAAATTGTTATTTCTCTCTCTTCTTCTTCTCTCTTTCTTGATCTTTTCATATAGGCTTAATTTTTTATATTCACTCATTCTCCTCTCTTTCTCTTCATTTACATACTAGTGTTTGCCTTACAACTTTACTTGATAACCTTCAATAACCACTGTTACTCAAAGCATCCACCAAAGTACAAGAAATAGCTTCCACAGGTCCAAAGAGGGAAGAACATGGGAGATCCTAGTTCATAAGTGACATTATTCTCATTATAACTTATACTTTGTAATATCTTATTTATATAGTTGATTTTAATTATGAGCTCTACCCTTGGATATAGGCCTTTAGGCTAAATCACGTAAATCTGTGTATTGATTATCTTTATGTATTATTTCATTATTAGTTGTAATAGTATTGAGTTGTGACCTTAGTCTGGACGAACCCCATTGAGTCTTATTTATAATAATCACCTCTAGATAGCTATTCTGATTTAGACCATTTACTGACCATCTTATAAACCCTGAGTTTCTCATTCAGTCTCCAAAATATATTTTAGACTTTTCTTTACTCAATAGCTCTCTCCAACCTAAACATGATCTCAGTAGTCTTTTCTAACGTAATTTTGACCTCAATAATCCTAAACTATCTCTTTTAAGTAATTCTTCACTCACTGCTCATAAGCTTTGATAATCTCTATTAAGCTGTTGCTCTATTTTAATAAACTAATTTTCACTAATTTAAACTCCCGAACCCACGAGCCCTTGAGCCTATGAGCCTACCAAATTTAATCCAAAACAATACTTATATATTAAATACAAGTAAATTACTAAGAAAATAAATTTTGAGTTTTTAAAATTTTATTCATATAAGTTTTGCTTGTGTAATTCTTTACGAGATATGCTCTTCGGGGCCCTTTAATACCGGGTGGCCCATGAACATATCAAATCGTCCAATTTATTGGGCCTACTTCTGGGTTGCAACATAAACAGCTCTCTAAATGAAACGAACCGGGCCTACGTTTGGTTTGCAACTTAAAACAGAGTACTAAATAGAAACGCAGTCGTTTGTTTGGAGAACAGGTTCAAATAACTCGCTTACCTTGTGGTCATTTTGTTTGTCATTGAGTTCCAGAGATCCAGTTAATACTCGAACTGCTCTGGCGTTTTCGCATTTATTCGAAACCTGAAGGTACGCTGACGTCTCTCTGTCTCTCTCCCTCTTGTATTCTCTATTTCTCGTTTTGCAGTGAAAATCAAGATTTTGAACGTTTGAATCTTAAACAAAGTTTTTCATTATTCATATTTCATGATCCAGAAATTGCATGAAAAAGCTTTTTTTTTTGTTTGCTTTTGTTTTTATTGTTCCATTTGGGTTTATTGTTACTGATCTAGAGGTTCAGTGATTTGTCAGTTATTTGATTTCTGCAGTCATCCTTGGTTATGAATATAAAATATAAAACAATAGTGGATATCGCGTTAGACTCCGGATCTAAAGGTCGTGGGTTCGAATCCCACTGCGATCGCATTTGTTGTTTTCCGACTTCTTGTTATGATTATTATTTTTGTTTTTAATATCGAGGGTCACCGAGTGGAAGAAAATTTGTTCTTTTTGTACTGTCTAGTTATCAGCTGCATTGCCTGGTAAGGATTTTGTATAGCAAATGCTTGTGCTTGTGTTATAAGATAGGTTAGTATGTTGCTTTGTAAGAGCTATTTATTGATGATGTATATAGAACCTTTAGCGGGTGATAATCTTGAGGTGGGTGTGTCTAGAATCTTGAATTCGTTTGTATATAGACATTCCATTGTTTGTATGCGGGCCATTTTGTTTTAGGTTGATTAAGTTACTGAAAATTTGGATTGTAGCTCGCTCAACTTATTTTAGGTGTATGTGAACTATAAAGGAGATAAGCTTTAAGATTTTCATGTGTGCTTATTGACACTAATAGATCTTAAAAGCCAAGTTCTCAAACGTTGAGTTAGCAACCCGAATAATTTGAATGGGTAGATACAATCAGAATAAAAATAAATGAAAGAGATTGAATTTCACAATGAAATCAAAATATTAAGCTAGCAACAAATCTAATAGAAAAACTTTATAATTTATTCTGATCATAAAAATAAAAAGGAAAAAAGGACTATGGAACGGAGACAAATACCTCTGTCCATCCACGATCAAATTATATTTGTTTAGTACACTATTGTCTATATGATGGTGAATGTTGAATATGAAGAATGAGAAAATAATAAAAAACGTTCAGTGGTAAAAACAAAAAGAGTAACTATTTATTTATATACATGAATTTAGTAAATTTGGCAAATTATTGAATAAGAAATATTTCCTTCACATAAATAGATAGCCATCAATTTAGCAAACCTACTGTGTAACGGGATTGGAGCAAAGGCTAGTAATTTTAGTTTGGAAAAATTAATGATTTAAGAAATATTTTGTGGCATTCTTGCTAATAGCTTTTTTGGAGCAGCTTTTATTTATTCGTTGATAGGCATGTGGAGCAGTAGCCCTGATTCATGTTATTCCTATTACAAATCCCTATGTATTAAGGTTCTTGAGTATGAACTTGAACTAAAAGTTTAAGAAACTAGGGTCTTGTGAGCTCAACCAAAAGACATTAACTTTTAGTTATTGGTTTTGCCCCTTTAGTAGATTCTAGCTTGAAGAGACAGAGTATTATGCTTTTGTGGTTTGCAATCTGAACTGTATCCTACAAAACACTTTGTGACTAACTTAAGGGTCAACATTTGCAATTGAGATCTGCCTCCCTTATAGGTATTGTGTGTTTTGGCGCCATGGATGGTGCAGCCTCACAGTTTTTAAAACCTGTCAATTAGAATGGGAGATATTTCTCCATGAAAAGTCCAGTAATCCCACCTTATTGGGCAATGTGGGATTTTTGCACTTACACTAACTTTACTGCTAGTAACATTGTACTTGGACATTACCTATTTGCCCACTTACTGATTTGATGTTAAGAATTATGCTTCTGCACTAATAGGTTTTGGATTTAATTTATGCTTCTGCAGATGATTGGTGATCAAGAGCTGGGATTTTTTGCCAGTTTGCTTGGCGTATCTATATTTGTTCTGGTTATCATGTACCATTATGTGATGGCCGATCCAAAATATGAAGGCAACTGAAATCTGCACTTATTTATGCCTCTTTTTGAAGATATAATATGTACACTTTAGATAAGAGCATAAATTATTTGAATACCCTTTAGATCTGTTACCTTAAGTATGCTGAAAGTTTTAAGTTATACTTGATTGCCTTATGCAATTCTTTTTTTATTTAAGTTTCATCGTTTATCATCTGCAACTGTGTTTTAGCATGGATTACTGATTTTCGTTATTTCGGATAACATTATGCTATTATATTCCGAACTCCAATAATTGCTTGTGCTCAAAACATCAATCCTATACAAGTAAAATTATTGTGTGAATGAATTTAGCAGTTGTTTTCAGTCATAGGAACTTCACACTGGGGCGTACAAATGATGATCACAACCGTTGCCAAGTTGTGTTGTTCATCACTAGTTCTGCATTATCACCAGTGAGTTTGATTATTTTGGTTTGGATATTTATAATGTCTCGTCAACTTTGATACCACTTGAGAGACTCCGATAGTGATGGAGACTTTTCATTCTCACTCATCCACATCCACATTATTTTCTTTGTAGCATCAAGACAAAAGTCAACCCTTGGATGAATACTTTGAACCATCCATTTACTTCACTTCAAGAGTGGTGCAAAGTATTGTTATTGTCAAAAGTTAACAATTATTCAATCTAATTGGAGATTAGGGAACAGTGACAAAAGCCTTGAATATGACATTTATTGTGCGAACTAACAGTTATTTTTCAAAAACAAAAAATAAAGAGTACATGCTTGGTAACCAATATTTGTAAAATGACTTCGAGAAACATTTTTTTATTCAACGTTTTCAAATAAAAGTTGAAAACAATTTTATGTTGTTTTCTTTAATTTTTTTAGAATGCATTTCTAAAAATTAGTAAAGATTCTCTATGTTTTGTTCAATGACAAGACATTTTATTCTTATCAATTAAACATATTTTCAATATATTACATTGGAAAAATTTTAAAGTTGCCACAATTTTTTTATTAATATACTAATTTAACCAAAGTCAAATTATTTAAATTATTTTAACCGAACATATAAATAAAAAGCCCATTTTACCCACATTCGCAAAATTGGTTTTTGCTTCTCACTCTCAAAAATCCTCTCACAGCCACTATAAAATTGGGTCCAAATTTTGTAGATAGCTTGAAATTCATTATATTTGGAAGATTAGAAGGAAAATAAATTATTATGAGGTTGAAAAAATTAAAAATAGATGAAAATTAATAAATTTTTATTTTAAATTTAATTTTATTGTGTTTTTGTGATGTTTTTGTATTTTATTTGTCCAAATGTTTAGATTTATGAATAATAGGGTGAAAAAAGTGGTTGAAAATAAGTATAATTGGTCAAAAAAATTTTAAAAAAAATGACTGAAAATGGTCAATTTTGGGCAACGGCGTGTGTGTCACACACTGGGCGCTGCGCACCACATGTGGACCCAGGCACCACGTGCATGTTGCCCTTCACCACGTGGCGTTGCAAACTAAAAGAATTTTAAAAAGTTGCCACGTGCACGTTGCACATAGCATCTAAGCGCAACGCGCGCACGTTGCGCTTCACCACGTGGCGTTGCAACACGTGGCAACTTTTAAAAAAAAATAGTTAATTACATTCGAATGTATGTGGTTCAATTAATGTACAAGCTAGAGTAGAATACGAATATTTCGTCATGATTGTTCTTACTATGACTATATATATTTGATACATAGAAAATCTGAAACGTTTGAAAAGTTCACAAAATTTTAAGTCGAATCTGAGAAACGACTCAATAAACTATTAAAAGCACTTCGATATGATTGATTAGGTGAATACTTCGATGTTGAATTTGGAGATCACCTGAAAGAGTATAGGATCATATCCCAACTCACTACTCCAGGAACACCACAACAAAATGGTGTTGTCGAAATGAAAAATAAAACGTTACTAAACATGGTGAGATCCATGCTTAGTATCTCATCGTACCCACTTCCTTTTAGGGATATGCATTGCAAACAGCAATGTATATTCTTAATATAGTACCATCTAAGTCAATCTCTAAAACACCTTTAGAGTTGTGGAATGGTCGCAAACCTTCTTTGCGACAGTTTCGCATATTGGGGTATCCAGAACACGTGCTAAAGGGAAAGACTAGGAAGTTGGAATCATATTCATAATTATACATATTTGTAGGCTACCCCAAAGAGACAAGAGGTGGTTTCTTTTATAACCCTCAAGATAATAAAGTATTTGTTTCAACATATGCCACTTTTCTTGAAGATAATTATATAAGAGATCACATACCTCGAAGTAAAGTTGTTATCGAGGAACAACTTTCCGATGAGGTTAGGCCTTAACAACTAAAAATTGTTGTTGGATCACAAAGTCAAAAAATTATGCCTACTCAGCAGAATATACCACTGCCATTTAGGCACAGTGAGAGGGTAGTAAAACCACATATACATTACATTTTAATTGGAGAAGCACAAGTTGCAATCTTCGATGATAGTGTAGACGATCCATTAACATATAAACAAGAAATTGAAGATTTTGACAAGGAGAAATGGCTTGAGGCCATTAATCTTGAGATGGAGTCAATGCACTCTAACTAGATCTATGAGCTTTTAAATCTACCCAAAGGATTTAAACCCAGTGAATGCAAATAGGTTTACAAAAGAAAAAGAGAAGCGGATGAAAAAGTGTAGACTTTCAAAGCAAGACTAGTAGCAAAAGGTTATACCCAAAAAATGGGAGTTAACTATGAGGAGACTTTCTCACCAATAGTCATGCTAAAATTCATTCGCATTCTTTTATCCATTGCCACTTGTTTAGATTACGAGATTTGGAAAATGAATGTCAAGACTATTTTTTTAAATAGAAATCTTGATAAAACCACTTACATGGTTCATCCAAAGAGATTCATAGTACAATATCAAGAACAAAAGATTGCAAACTTTATAGGTCTATTTATAGGCATAAACAAGCATTTAGATCTTAGAATATAATATTTGATCAAGCTATTAAGTATATTGATGAAGCTTATGTATACAAGCACATCAATGATATTCTTCTCATTAGAAATGATAAAGAAGTATTATCATATATAAAGAAATGGCTAACTAAACAATTCCAAATTAAAGATTTGGGAGAAGCAAGTTATATTCTTGGGATCCAACTCATATGAGATCATAAGAATAAACTGTTAGATCTATCTCAAGTATCATACATAGATAAGATCCTTATAAGATTTTCGATGTAGAATTTCAAACAAGGTAATGTACCTTCTCACCATGGAATTCACTTGTCTAAGGCACAATGTCCTAAGACACCTCAAGAAGAAGAGGATATGAGACGGATACCCTATGCCTCTGTAGTAGGCAGCTTAATGTATGCCATGTTGTGTACTAAGTCCGATATTTGCTATTCGGTGGGTATAGTCAATCGGTATCAATCTAATCCAGGATATGATCACTGGGATACGGTAAAACATATTCTCAAGTGCCCACGGAGAATGAAAAACTATTTACTTGTCTATTCCGATAAGGATTTGATCCCAATCAGATATATTGATTTTGATTTTTAATCTGACTTAGATTCTCAAAAATCAACATCTGGATCAGTGTTCACTCTTGGTAGTGGAGCCATTATGTGGAGAAGTATAAAGCAATCATATATTGCAGATTCAATAATAAAAGTTGAATATGTAGCAACTTGTGAAGCAGCTAAGGAAGCGATATGGCTCTGTTAATTTTTATCGAATCTAGAAGTTATTTCAGATATAGATAAACCTCTCACAATTTATTATGATAATAGCGATGTAATGATGAATTCTAAAGAGCTAAGAAGTCACAAAAGAGGCAAATACATAGAAAGAAAATACCATATGATCTAAAAATTGTTCACCAAGGAGATGTCACAGTGAAGAAAATTGAGTCACAAAATAACCATCCTGATCCTTTTACAAAACTTTTCCTATTGCTAGTTTTGAGAGTCACTTAGAGGGTCTAGGGATACGAGACATGTCTCACATGCTTTAGGGCAAGTGAGAGATTGTTGGAAGTGTGCTTTAAAAGTATAATTATTTGATTTTAGATACTACTGAAAATAATTAATAGAAGTTATTCATTCAATATTATATATGCAATTATGATTATTTTATTCAAATATCATGAAATTCGTTGATTATTATATGTAACCTTAAACTTAGTAAATAATAGTTATATACGAGAGGATTAAGTTTAAGCGTAATAATCTAAACTTGTCCTTAGCCTGAATAAAGACGGAAACTTCATTTTGATAGACTATAAGTGCGGTCTATTTGTATATTATATATAATGGTCTTATCCGGATCATTCTATATGTTAACATAGAAAATGGAGGTACTTTGTATAATATTGATTATATAGAACTGGACAGCAATAAAATTAATTCTCAATTCATCTCCGTTAATAAAGAAATTTATTTTATCACAATATAATCATATATAGATTAATCTTAATCCAGAGTAATTAATGAACTCTTATTCATTGAGTTATATTTATTAATTACAAAAAAAAGATTGTAAAATATTTTCAGTCAATTATTAAGTATTTTATAAATGTAACAGAATGAATGGTTGGGAACATTTCTCACAGATATGAAATCTACTCCTTCCGAAAGGAAGTTAGATAAGTTGTTCCCTTGATAATTGATTCTGTTCTTAAACATTATGAACACTCAATTTTTTTTAAGAGTTAAAGAAAATAATAAATTTGTGAATTCCACAAATTAAATGTTCAAAAGATAATCAATATGGATTAAGGATAAAGATATAATTAGAGAGATTAACAGACACTCGACCTAGCTTTAATTAATAAACACTTATGGATGATTGATCTATATGAAATGATTATTAAATGGATAAAGACAGTTTTCTGTTTTATAATTTAATTGCAAAATTAAGAGTTTAGTTTTATATTTTTAGTAGAGTAATATAAAGTTAATAAATAAAATCATATTGATTAAAGAGTTTAATCAAATGATTTAATTTATTGGAGCCTAATTTTGTAATTCCATCAAGTCCTCATACTGGCTCCATAAACACTGAAATGGACCATTGAATTAAATATTAGATTTAAAATATTAATTGACTCAAGTTTAATTTGATTAAACTTAATACGACCAATTATTGACCCACGTTTAATTTGGTTAAATTTGTTAGATTCAATCAATTACTGACCCAATCCATAATAGTTATAGAATTAAATAAATAATTTAATTATTTATTAAATTAAATTATTAGATTATTTAATTAAATTAAATAATTATAAATTATCTAAATTATTTAATTAAAGATAATATTAGATATTATATTTATCCTTTTAATTATCTAAATTAAAATAATATAAATATATTATTTTATCTTAATACTATTAAGTTTAAGAATTTAAATAACATACGTATTTTTATGTTATAAAAAGAGGTTTTAAAACCACTTTTATGTATTATTCAATTAGTACTTCTTTTGAACTAAATTTTTCTAAAAAAAAAATTAAGAGCACAAAATTAAATATTTTATAATTTATCAACTCGCCCACACGACAATTTATCTGTGAGGGATACATTGTAAAAAATTTATTGGTGTTAATAAAAAATATTTATAAAAATTTACAATTGATGTATTTTTTTATATCTTCTTATTATTAAATTAAAATAGATATAAAATTTTAAAAATTAATTTTACAAGAGAATGCTTGTGTTTACCTAAAAAAATTTGCATATTAAATAAAATTTAGAATACATCATAAAATAAAATTAAATAAATATTTTTTTTCACGTGATAGTACGCAGTGGTGCCTTACTGCTGCGTAAGCTGCAGCATGCTCAACAGTTATGTTTTGAGAGAGAAGTCTAAAATTGCAATCAAGGCAAAATGGTTCAATTGTTATTACTTTAATTAAGTAAAAATAGAATTTTTTACTTTGGTCTTATTAGTATAATAAAACAAAATTGTGGTCAACTTAAAAAATTTTCCACTCACATTTTTAGACCCTCCACCTACTATATAAAAATTGTTTTCTCTAATTACTCGTTTTATTTTTATTTTATAATACTACTTTGAAACACATTACCATCTTTTTAAAAATAAAATCTTAAAGAACAAATCATTTTTATTTTGAAAAAAAGAAAATCAAAATCATCATTTAGAAAATAATACCCACATGCCCTAACGTTATTCATAATATCCCTTTCAATTGACAAGATTCTTGGCAAGAGGTTTTAAGGGTTTTTAGGTGATGAGTGAGATAAACTATTTATTCAATTAAAGAGAATAATTAATACACAATTAAAATATAGTTCGGTGTATTAAGTTTTACATAAATTATATTTTGATAATAATTTTAATTTTAATTATTGTGTCATCTGCTTTATTTAATTTAAAAGATAAAAATATTCTTATTTAAAAAAATTATTTATATAATAAAAAAAATATAATTTTAATATTATGTTTATTTTTAAATTAAATAAAAAGAGTGATAGAGAAATTAAATCTAAAGTCGTCGTCAAAGCCTAATTTGTGTAAATCTGGGGAGTGACAGTGTTAATATCCCAATTTGGCTCTATATAAAAACAAAGCTAAAATATTATTACAAAACCTCAAATTAAATTTAATTGAAGTCGGGGAGTAAAGTAAACAAAAGAATACACAAGTCTCAAATGTACAACAACAACAGCCATCGCATCGCAACATCACATAGATGGAGCCCAAATCAATCAGAAGTACGGTACACAGTAAAAAGCCCAACACCTTCACGCATCCCAAACATTCCCTATCACTCTCTCTGTACTCTAAAGATGAAAACGAGAGCCGTTGATTATAAAACAGGCCACCCGAAATCCCGACAGCAGAGACGACAGCCCGATAAACAAAAACCCGGCGAATCCCAACGCCACCGATATATCGGACTGCACGCAAAACGCGTCTGTGGCCGTACACGTGTCCGTGTCCCTCAGTGTCCTTGCCAGTTCTGTCCCCGCCGAGTCCGCCGACAGCAGCAGGTATGCAAATACCTGTCAGAAAATGCCCCAACCTTGGTTCAAAATTTTAGGGTAAAAAATTATAGATTTTAAACAAAAACTTAATATGTTTATTAAGAAAAAGCCATTGAAAATGCCTGATGTGAACCTGATCGTGGCCGAAATCGAACCAGACTTGTAAGATTTCGGGGAAGAAGGTGGTTCCTTTGGAGATTTCCCAAACCGAGACGCCCATTTCGAAGAGAGAGTAAATGGCCACTATTGCATTTGCAGCAAAAACAAATCTGCAGTAAATTTTATTCTCGGCTTCAATTTGTTTTAAATTTTTTCCTCAGATTAAGCAAATGGACATTTGCTCATATTATGAAAAAAAGAAACACGTAAATAACAAAAGTTTGAACTTTAAAGAAACACGACTGAAAGAAAAGTTTGAACTGTTCTCTTTTCAATATCTAAACAATCAAATTAAGAAAAACCCAGAAGAAAAAAAAATAGAGACTGGGGTTTACCTGAAAGCATCAAAATCGTACCAACGAGGGGAACTGGAGCCGCGAGAGTTAGTGAGCATGAAAACAGAAGCAGCAAGAGAGAAGCAAAAGGCAGCGAGTCTGAAGACTAGAATCAGTGAGTTGAAGCGGCGGAGTTTTTGCACGGACAGAGTAGACTGGAAGTGAGGGATTCGGGGGAGTGGGGACGGGGTGTCGCCGTTGCGAAGAGACTGCGGCGACCGCATGACGAGGACGATGATTGTTGAGGATGATTGGCGATGAGCGGCAGTGTTGTAGAGATGGGTATGTGGGAAGAAGAAGTACTCATGAGAAAGAATCTAAAGATGTAGAAGGATTGTTTTGGTGGGTGTTGGATTTGAAAGAAGAAGTGAGAATCACGGGAGTTGAAGAGAGAGTCATGGGAAACGAGAGGGAAAGTGTGAATTCAAGGAAAAAAAAATTTAAAAAAAAAAAGTGAAAAAGGAAGAAACGAGAGGGAAAAGTGTGAAAAGGAACAATGAAAAGGAGGACGAAATTTTTGCAGATAATAATAATACGATTTATATGGAGTTGGTACTGTGTTACAGAGAAAAAGGGACCAAAGAGAGAGAGGTTTTTCTAATAAAAATATTAATTTGTTTAAATAGAGTTTTAGAGAGGGATTAGTGTTTTGGAGTTGGAAAAAATTAGTTTAATTAAGTGAAATTTCGTGTTCTATTCTATTATTAACTCTTAAGTAAATTTTATAAATGAAAATTTATTACCAAACTTTTTTATGGTAGAGTTTTTCCATTTTCTTTCTTTTTGTTTTTGTTAATTAAAATATCTCACCTCTGTACAGTTAAAAATTAGATTCAGACAGTATGTTATGTGCGTGGTTTTTTTTTTTGGTGAAGGATATGTCTTGGATTAGCAACGGTCTTTAAGACATTTGTTATATTTATTCTATTTATTTTTTAATTGAGAGGCTTCAGATTTGGAGGCTGTGCTGCTTTTAGTGTTTTCAGTATTTATTTTTTGTTATGTTAAAAAATTAGTGATTTAATAATTTTAATTGGATTAAAATTAAAATAAATATTAAAATAGAGAGTTATAAGAAATTTAGAATGTATAAGATATGTATAGAGAAGTCTAAGATATGTGAGACACGAAGGGGAAAGAGAAACTAGACTCAAAAATGTGAAGAAAGCGAAAAAAATGCAAGAGGAGCTGCCAGGCATGTGCGTCACGGCGCCCATTACAGAAGTCCAATGCCGCGGTGATGGGCGCGATAATGCCCAATGCCGCGGCACTAGACGCGTCAAAAGTTAGTTTTTCATCCGGATTTCGAGTTTTGAACTTCTAAAATAAATAGACTCTTACTCCAACAAGGAATAAGGTTAGTAGGCACGAAATATATCCTATATAAACATTTGTAAACCCTTTAGTTGAAATTAAGTATTAAGAGAGACTCTAAAAGAGAGGAAGAATTTAGTAGACACTAAGTGCTTATGTGCGCTAGGGTGGAACCATTATTTGAGTAATCATTGTTCGTGGTAGAGTAATGGTTCACTAAACATTAGGTCCTTTCGAGGGTTCTTCAAATTGAGTTTTCTTTGTAAAATCTCTAGGAAGTTAATATGAGAGGTTAGGATCCTTGGATCTACCGTAGACGTAGACAATTGGCCGAACCACGTAAGATTGTGTTGTACTATTTTATTTTCTACTTTGGATTATTGTTATCTTTTGCTTGATTAACAGGTTATTCTGTTACGCACGGAGGTTAGGGTTCTAGGTTGAACTTGAGGTTCTTCGCTTCAACATAACCTCAAAAGGGAGAATGACGTTTTCTCCCTCAACAAACTAGTATTAGAGCTAAAGGTTCGATAATACATACTTAGGGTATTTAAACCATGGCTGCAATCAAGTGAGAAATAGAAAAGTTCAATGAGATGAATGACTTCAATCTTTGGATTAAGAAGGTTAGGGCTCTACTAGTGAAGGAAGGGCTAGACTCAGCTTTGAAGGAAACCAATTCCTCAACTAGCGATGAGACGACAACCTCAAAGTTTGGGTAGAAAGATTGGGACACGATTCAGAAAAAGGCTCACAGCATCTTATTGCTGGCATTGAGCGACGAAGTATTAATGAAAGTTGGTGATGAGAAAACCGCTTTGGGGCTATGAAAGAGACTTGAGGTATTGTATATGAAGAAGTCTCTTGCAAATAGACTTCTTGTGAAAAAGAAACTACATTAGCTAATAATGCACGAGGGAACTTCATTGAAAACTCATATTGACGAGTTCAACAAGATCATCATAAGTCTTAAGCAACTGGGCATCAAGATTGAAGATGAAGACAAGGCCATTATCCTGTTAAGTTTGTTGCCAAAGAGCTATGAGAGTTTTGTGAATATTGTCACGCCCCAGACCCAAAAGATCCGACACACGACATCACTTACATTCATTCACTGCATGTGCACTCATAAATAATATTACACAAAATTTTCAACTTTCATTCAACACAGAAATCCTTAGCAAGTTGCTAGTAAGTTCAACACTAAAATCAACCATAACTTAACATATAAATATAAACTTCTCTTGACAATATTTAAACATTCATTTCAATTTCTTTCAGAATTATAGTAATTGAATTATGACTGGGACAATTATTAAACCGGAGATACGCAGAGTTTTCTCAGAGATTAACACTCTACTACGTCACCAGTAGCAACTTTGTTACCGGGAGCCCAGAATATATCCATTGCAAATTCTTACTTAAAATCATCCAATAACCACACTTTATAAAACTTAAACCAAATCCAATCCACACACAATGAAATAATACATAAGTATTTATTCAATAGGGACAAATCAAATATCATATCCCACGTGTCCTCAAATGAAACACTCGGTAACCTAGCAACTTAGGGAACCCAAGGAACAGCAGAAGCCTTGCCAAATCCGCTAAACACACATGCACCTTATTTACCTGAAATCACCATAAACTATAATGAGTATACAACTCAGTAAGCATACTAATTTTTCATATATCAAATACAAATATATATATGTACACAATGCATATGTATGATATGCTGTGATCAATCAAAATCATAATATTATCAAATCACATATCATGTAAGCGCTTACACATTCTTTCAAAACACATAATAGGAATACCATCACTCAACTACTACTTAGTAGGACTTACATATCACATATCACATAATGAGCCAAATGTCACTCGTAGGTGACATACCGTATGAGAGGAATAGTACAAGTGAGGTCTTGAATAACACATATATAATGCTTATGCCCGAAGGTAAAAGCCAAACCCTCACCTTGATCATCGGTGAGTCCTCTCACATGCACCAATACGCCACTACACGAATGTGATGACTCACTCTTCCTTTAGGTACCAATAAGATCCTCCCTACATACGGAACACATAACATATACCAATCCCAAAGGAAAGGCCACACATAAAGGCTCCACAATCACATAAAATGCCTACTAAGTTAACAGTAAGTTCAAGTACCCTCAAAATATAAAATATTTCTCATGGACATATTACACTTCAAAAGCTTTCTTTATTAAACACATCTTATTTTGAAAGCTCACTTACAAAAACACATGTATGTCCATGCTCAATGTCAATGCTCACATTCAGAAACATATATTCACATTTCATATCAAAATATACTTTGACATAACATA
Organism: Ailanthus altissimus; assembly: GCA_946807835.1. Classification (NCBI taxonomy): domain Eukaryota; kingdom Viridiplantae; phylum Streptophyta; class Magnoliopsida; order Sapindales; family Simaroubaceae; genus Ailanthus; species Ailanthus altissimus. The sequence goes on from OX327684.1 coordinate 16,860,983, forward strand.
AACATATTCTTAACCCCATTTGCAAAATCATACAAAATAATTACTATGTTTATTGTGATTTCAGTAAAAAGTCTAGTATACTTACCTCTTAACACTTTCAGCTACAAGGCTTAAATCTCCTTAACCTATCAATGGAGATTAATCCTTTCATAAGCCTCATAATTCACACAAAATACTTTAAATAGCTTACAAAATTATACACAATGCATTTATCACATCAAATTGGTCTAAATATTTGGTTTCTCAAAACCTGTCATTCTGACCACTTACACTTAACAAAAATTTCTAATACATCAAATGATGTCCAATTACTCCAAAATCAGAATATACCATTCTTGACTCATATATCCTTCTTATATATGAATATTATATCAAATTTCCTACACAATCCATTCCATACACACCATCGAATCCAAACTACAAACCTGACAGGATCAAGATACTTACTGAACAGTATTCAATCTCCCAATTTTATAAAATCATATACTAACTCAAAAACTATAAAACTACCACATAATTACTCTTAACACATATCTCAGTCCATGATAAATATTTCACTTCCAAATCACTGCCAAAAGTATTTTAAAACTATTTTATTCTATAACTTTAAAAATCTGTTAATCAAATATTGCAATGAGCTGATATACTTTAGAAATTCATAACACTTCAACCACATTGATCTAAATTCTCAATTCCGAGTATATCATATTAGACATATAAAATTATCATATTCCACAAATTCATAATTTTTTAAGATCATTCAGTAGGACAAAAATTATTTTTCACTGTACTATACTGTTTACACAGGAAATTTTTAGAATTTCAGGGTCATTTTGGTAAATTCACTATAAATTCAATTTCCAGAATTTTCAATCGATTCAAAGTCTCAGATGATCCTTAACATGTATAATTTCATATACTCAAAATTCAAAACCAGAATCGAATCACAACAATTTATAAAATTCCTAGATCAAGAGGTTATCCAGCAGAAATTCCATAATTCATCATGATTTATCAAACTATCTTATAGATCATCATCAATTCTCATATGATCTTACGAAATACACAACAAATCCTCAATTATACATATTTTTAAAAATAAAAACTTAAAGGAATTAACTTAATTAATACCAATAAATTGAGAAATACGTATGATATACCTCTTGAAATTCAAAATTCCAATTTCTTCTTCTCTTTCTTCTTCTTCTCCTCTTTCTCTCTCCTCTATTTCTCTCTTCTCTCTCTTAAAATAGGTAGCTCGACCTAAAAATGGTAAATTAGGGTTTAAAAGTGTATTTTTATACTAAGAGGCTAATTTTTGGTATTTACGAATTTGCCCCCAAAACTTTCAAAGTATAACAATTTGGTCCCTAAAATAAATCTAAAGTCATACAAATAAACCCAATACTAATCGTATATCCTTAACCTATAAAAATATTACTAATAACAATATATAATTCAAGTATCACCAACATACAAATAAAATACGTATATTTATACATATATAAATACTTATTCTTACCAGTCGTGGATACTGGTTACTACAAATATGCTGCTGTATGGTAAGGAGTCTTTAACGATGAATGACGTTAAGGCATCATTGAACTCAAAAGAATTGACAAAAAGATCTGAGTCTGAGAGTTGAGCAACATTACTTGCACAAGGAAGAAAGAGCAACCAATCAAGGAGGAGATCCAAAAAGTGTTTCCTTTGTAATAAGGAATAACACTTTGTAAAGGATTGTCCGAAATCAAAAGGCCAGGGAGGGTGGGCTGCAATTGGTACTGAGGAAGATACCGAAGTTGTAGATACATTGGTAGCCTCAAGGGGAAAGTAGGCTGGCAAATGAATACTAGATACGGGGTGCAATGTCCATATGTGTCCTGACAGATCGATGTTTACCAACTATAAAGCCAAGAAAAGTAAAGCTCTAATGGGAAATGACATGACTTGTGAGATCATGAGAGTTGGTGACATAAAACTGAGGATGCAATGTGGAGAAATTAGGGACTTACATGGTGTAAGGCATGTTCCTAAATTGAGGAGGAACCTGATATCCCTAGGCAAGCTCGATTAGGACGGGTATTCGATTAGAGCTGAAAAAGGAAAATTAAGGGTAGAGAAAAGACCTACAAGGTTTGAGGGTGAGAAGCACAATAGGAGGGCTCTATGTGCTTACTGGGATGGCCATTAGTGGCCCAACGCGGGGTGTTAGGGGTAATACAGACCACTAGGCGACATCCAAACCATACTCACCGAGGTGATGAGGGTCGAAAAGGAGTGCAACGCATCCATACCCTATGCAAAGTGCATAAATGCCTTTGGAGACCAAAGTCACTAACCCGAGGAAAGTTAAGTCTTGGTGGAGACTTAACTGGACTCAACTCTAGGTAATAGAATATTGGTGTGGATCGGATCCCAAAGCCTTCTTATTTGGAAGATTTTGAATCAATAAAGGGTTTGTTGGAAAATTAGTGATTCAACAATCTTGGTTGGACAAGAATTGAGATTAATACCAAAATGAAGAGTTATAAGAAGTCTAAAATGTGTGGGACACGTATATAGAAGTCTAGGACGTGTGGGACACGAAGAAGAAAGCGAAACGGGACTCAAAGACGCGAAGAAAGTGAAGAAAACGAGAGAGAAGCTGCCAGGCATGAGCTCCTCGACGCCCATTACAGAAGCCTAGCGCCCAGGGACGAGCGTCATGGCGCTAGACGCGTCAGAAGTCAATTTTTCATCCGAATTTTGAGTTTTGGAAAGTTTTGGACTTCCAAAACAAGTGGACTCTTACTCCAATAAAGAATAGGGTTAGTAAGTATGAAATACACCTTATATAAACAATTATAAACCCTTTAATTGAAATTAAGCATTGAGAGAGACTCTAAGAGATGGGAAGAACTGGGTAGACACTAAGTGCTTGTGTGGACTAGGGTGAAACCGTCGTTTGGGTAATCAATGTTCTTGGTAGAGCAAGGATTCACTAAACATTAGGTCATTTTGAGAGTTCTTCAAATTGAGTTTTCTTTGTAAAATTTCTAGGGAGTTAATAAGAGAGGTTAGGATCCTTGGATCCACCATGGACGTAGGCAATTAACCGAACTATATAAGATTATATTATACTCTTTTATTTTCTATTTTGGATTTTTATTATCTTTTGTTTGATTAATAGGTTATTTCGCTGCGCAAAGAGGTTAGGGTTTTAGGTTGAACTTAAAATTTTTCGCTTCAATATAACCTTAAGAGAGAGAATAACGTTTTCTCCCTCAACATATTATTAAAAAAATATTTTTCTTTTAAATTTTATTTAAGTGTGAGTTAATCTTGAATGTTAGACTTTTGAATTTTCATTCGGTATTCTTAGAATGGGACGAAGTTTTTTTTGAGTTCTCTCCTTCTCATTAAACCGATTCCCCAAAGTAAAATTGTATTAAATGAAAAGAAAATTAGTAATTTGTTTTTTAACTTTAAAGAATACTCGAATTTAACATTAGTTCAGTAATGTACTAAATTAATTTAATTTTTTTTCCTATTTCACAAAAGATAAAGCAATTAATATATTAGACAATTAAATATTTGTATTCGGATATATTAACACACGTGAAACTTAGATTTTAGCAAGTTTGAACTTTGAACAAATTGACGTTTGTTAATTGTTATGTCGTGTTAGTGAAATATGATATAATTTTTTACGTATTAAGTTATTAAAGAAATCAAACACGAATGAAAGGAACCAATAAGCATTAACCGAAATCCGTGGTCAAATGGTTTAATACAGTTTCAATAGAATACGCAATCGCGTGGCTAGGTATGACTTTTGCTGGCCTACAAATTAATATTCCTCTTCGAAATATTCACAGGACCACTAATATTGTAGAACTTCTTGTAAAAGACTAACTAAAGTTCTCAAGAATCTTGGGAAAGTATCCGTGCACTTCCGAAAATTATTAAAAGGCTACATATTTATAAGTGAGAGGAGGATAGAAATTTACCGACTTGCTCTTCCTTTTACCATCTCATAACAATTTTTTTGGTTTTTATCTTTTTTATTATATTTTATATTGTTTGAGAAATATTTAGTGAGATAAAAATTTAAATAAAAATAAATACGACTTTATAATGTATAATGATAATGAATATATTTAAAATTATCTCAATAAAATTTTATCAATAAAATTTAATAAAAAAAAAATTGGTCAAAGAAAAAAAAAGTACAGTACATGTTCATAACTAGTGTAAAAGAATGTGTTCCTTTTGATTAAATATTTTCCTTCAAAATAATATCTATCAGTTTGTCAATTTGTTAAGTTAGTGCATACCAATCTTGTAAATTAATTTTTTAAAAGTTGATGTCGGCGAAAATTTAGAGAACAAATTTATAAAATTATTTGGAGCGTATTTGTTTAACATCAATTTTCTTGTTTGATATAGTTCGTGGGTATAAAAAGATTTTAGAGAAATATGTTTAGTTCTTTCTTCTTTGGTGTATCCATCTCTAACTTGAGTAATACAAATAGTATTATTTTCGTATATTATAGTTAAAATTTCTATTGTAGATGGTAGGTTGCATGTACTTTCGAATGTAATGAGTGATGGATCTCAGCTATATGCATTTTCTGTTAGCTTTATGTAGTTAAAGAATCTCAAATTGATTAAGGGAGGTGAGAATAAAAAAATTTTGTTTTGTAGATCACTATAGGATTATTGTATTATTGTAAAAAATATTTTTTTTTTGCGAGCAAGTTTTATAGAGATCAGATAAGTATTCAACATCTACATAACCAATTAGATCTGAATCTTTTAAAATAAAATAATCTCAAATATTTTATTCCATGAATGTAACAAAATATGTGTTTGACATCATTTCAATAACATCGAGTAGGTGCATAACTAAATCTTACCAATATCCTTAATGCAAAAGTTATGTCTAGTCTAATGTATTGGACTAGATATAATAAATTATCAATTGCATTGAGATATTAGTAAGATCTGTAGGATCTTGAGTTATTAGCAGGATTTGTTTCATATTCTATCGTTTTGCCATGATTAATACATTATAATGCACCATATTGATCACATGTATTTTCTTAATACTTATGACATTTATTATCTACACAATTGTCTTTGTATTGGTGTTTCTACCCCTTTTTAGTGTTCTTTCGTTCTTAATATTTATGCCACTACAAAGGCACTAATCACGCTCTCTCCATTCTCTACGACCACGTCCACCGATTGTTATGAGTATTTGCATTCACTTTATGGAATAACTGAGAACCAGTTGGACGAGATTCATAATTTCTCTATAAGAGCTCATAATTTTGTTCTGTAAGCAGAAGATTGAGATTAATTTTGAACATTTTTAAATTGATGCTCACAATACTTTTGCCATATTAAAAGTATAAAATGTAAATAATGTCTTCTCTAACATGTCTTGTTCTATAATTTTTTCACTATACAATTTTAATTGTGAGGTGATTCTAAACAAAGTATGATTGTATTCAACAACAATTCTATAATTCTGCAATAGCAAATTCATCCACTCATATCTTACTCTTATGAGGAATACATCTTTTTGATGATCATATATTTCTTTTAGATTTTTTTCAAAAGATCTGCAAGTCTTATACTGTCAAATATTAAACTTTTAAGTTTTCATGTAGGTAGAGATAGAGGAAAATCATAATTCTCAACTTGTTCTACAAGAACATGCCATTTTCTTTTTCAATTGTCTTTTATAAATTTTAGCATTCAATACCCATAATAAATAATTTTTCAAAGACAACAAATGCATAAATTTATAAATTTATCAAAGACATTTTCAAATGTTTTTGAATATAAAAAAGAAATTAAAATTAATATGATGAAATATAAATATTATTCAATAAACTCATAATTCAAAAGATAAATATTAAAAGTAAAGTTTAAAAGGCGCGACCTTTCATATATATATATATAATATATAAAATAATAATTATGGGGTAGAACCTTTTATAAATTAATAATAATAAAGAGGTATACATTTTCATGTAATGATAGCAATGATGAGACATAGCTTTCATATTTCGATAATAATGAGGCATAACCTTCTATATATTAATAGTAATGAGGAGACATAATATTCTATAGAAATAAATAATGAAATTAAATAAACAAAATTAAAAATTTTGATATGGAACTTTAGGTTTTAATTTAGAATTATAATATAGAACTTTAAATTTTAAATTAATGAGAATAATTATTAGAACTTCAAATTTTAATTTCTTGATATATTCTGTAAGTTTCAGACTGTAGATATAATATTTAAAATTAAAAGGAATAGATATAATATTAAATATTATAAATATAAACACGAGATATTAAATATATAATTGATATAAAATATTTATTCTTATTTTTTGATATAAAAGATTCATATAAATGGTAACCACAAAATATACTCGTAAGGATTATAACATATAACAATATAAATATAATATAAATATCAATTAAATATAAATAAAATACATAAAATAAAAAATAGTATAAATCAAAATTTTGACATAAAAGTTAAAAAATTGGAATTAATTAAATAGTGTTAATAATATGTTATAAATAAATAATATAAAAAATCAACTCAAATATTAAAGTATATCTAAAAAATATTGAGACATTTTAAAAAAATATATTAAAAAATTATGAATACATTATAAAAGTACTTCACATATATATAAGTTAGAGAGGGTGAAATCCACCCACTTATTAACCGGTCCACCGTCTCACAACAGAACTAAAGATGATTCAAATATTTGCAAAAATATATTCGTCATTGACGGAGACACATATCAATTACAATGTCAATCACTTAATATTCTCTGTAATTATTCAATTGGGGAATGGACTAACACTTGGTGAAATTGGACCTCACTCGTCGTGGAACGTGCGCCGCTAGTTAATTGTCACTGATTGTTTTGCATTTCAATCAATTATTGATGTTTGGTACACAAGTCAAATTGCTTACTTGTCTGCAAACTTTGCACGTCAATTTAGTTGACAGTCATTTATTACCGATTAATAATAATTATATATTATAAATAATTTAATAATTAATTACTAATAAATTAGAAATTTTGTTAAAAATAGCTTTAAAATTTATAAATATACTATTTTAATCATATTTGAGTTTTATATTTTAGTAGCCAAAAAGACAAAATTTAGATTCTTATACTTTTAAAGCAAAAAAAAAAGATTTTTTCTACCTGAAAATCTTTTTCTTTCATTTTAAAATTTTTCTTAATAAAATATATAGATGAATTATATATAAAAAATAATACAAAAAAGTTCAAATCCAACACCAAAAAAAAAAAATTATTTGGGGTTATATACTAAACCCAGACGACGGTCGAAGTGGTGATCGATTACTGTTAGGATCCAACACATCTTAAGTCTCAAGATACCTTTTTTCGAGATGGCACAATAGCATCGTGCGACCGCGATAGTTCTTTACGATGCAACTCTCATTTTTTTTCTAATTTTATTATCACCTCATGTTTTAGTTTTTTTTACAAAACAACCACTTCAAATATACTTATTTTAAATTTTGAATGTTGAAATATATTTTTGAAGATAGATCGGCTCAAATCTAAATTTGAATTTGTTAAATTTAAGTTTAAATATTTTGTTTAATATTATATTATGCACATAAGGGCAAAAATATCTATTTATAATTTATTTGACTAGTAAATTGTAAATAATTAAAAAGTTGTTAAAAAAGTATATTTATAAAATTCTAGGACTATTTCTGAAAATTTTTCAATAAATTATGACCTTTGATTTTTTTTTAATTTTTTTTACGTAGATTCACATTAATAAAAATTATATATTAAAATTATTTTAAATAAAGTGATATATTTAAATTATTTTTAATTAGATTTTAGAAGATTTATTGAATATGAACTTATTATACATAAAGACTTAATACTAATTAAATTATAATTGATAAAATGATAGTTAACATATTATATAAAAATATCATATAGGGTTATGGTTGTTGAAATTTAAGAGTGTATTTTTAAATAAACAAGTATAAAATTAAGCGTTAAAGTTGAGAGAAATAGTCGAGAAGAGAAAGGGGGACAAAAGGGAAAGCGTCCAGGCTATAGGAGGCTTGGGTGCTGCGGTGTTAGGATTGGCGCTGTGGTGTTTCAGCTTCAGGGCTGGGCGTTGCGATGCCAGATTAGGAGTGTCGTAACACTGAAAGATTAGTGCCATTACGCCCAAAGTTGAGTTTGGTGACTTTTTAAAGAGTCAACTACCCCTTTCATATGATGTAGTCTTTCAAAGAGGTGTTGTGTCTCTATAAAGACACACATACAACTTTATAAATACTGCAGGCATATTTGAAACAAAGGATTAACTTCACTTCTCAATCTTTGATTCAAGTTTCTCTCTTATCAACCATTTCTTGAGTTTAAACACTTGTAGTCCAAGAAACGTATTTGATGTGCACCTAACTCATAAGTCATTGAATCCTAGAATTATCTACTAACAAACCCATTTGCATCTTTGATTATAATCAAAGCGAGGGTAGAAATAGTTTAAGGACAATGCGTTGCACATATTGACTTCAATCTTTGGTTATTTGTATCATTATGTATTTCCCATATATAGAAGCCTTTTCTTCAACAATCTTAAACTATTTCTTTCATATACATATGGATACTACAAATGCATTTTCGCTAATAATTATAGCAAAGTCTCTCTCAGAGGCTACAAAGATTTCACCGTTTGATGAAAAATATTTCAAGAGATGGCAAGATCGGGTGTATAATACTTTTGATGTAATGCGTATGGCCGAATTTCTCACATTTCCTCCTCTTGATGCTACGGCAGAAAACTACAAGGAGAAATTACCTAAATGGAGTATGCTGTAACAAAATTCTTCATACATTATCTAATGAATTGTATGATGTTTACTCCACATATATAAGAATGCACATGAGTTGTGGGCACAACTTAAGAAAAAGTATGTTATAAAAGATGCTGGTGTACAAAAGTATGTTGTAGCAAATTTCTTAAACTTTAAAATGTTTGAGAAAAAATAGATCACTACACAAATATATGGTTTTCATCTTTCACTAAATGATCTGAAAAATGAAAATACTATTCTCCTTAAACATTTTGTTGTTGGTTGCCTGAATTCTGGAAAGATTATAAGAAAAGCAACAAACATAAAATAAAGAATTTAACTTTGTAAGATTCAATTGTGCATATTAAAATTAAAGAAAAGAATCACAAAATGGGAACATAGAGAAGGCCAAAAAATCAGTTTCTAAGGCTAATCATGATAAGAAACATCAAAAGTCCACAAACAACATTCATTTTAAAAAGAATAAAGCCTCATTCAAGAAAAAATGGTAAGTGTTATACTTGTGAAAAGGGTGGTCATTTTGCTTATCAATGTAAACATAGGAACAAGAAAGGAAATAACAAAACTCCTAAGGCTAATTTGGTTGAAGAATAAGATGTTATTGTTGCAGTTATTGTTTCACATGTGAACATAGAGATAAGAGGCAACAAAGAGTGAGTGATTGACTTTAGAGCCACTAGACACATATATGAAGATAAGAGTTCTTTTCAAGAGTATATTTCCATTAGAGAATGAGATGAACAAGTATATTTTGGCGATTCCCATTCTGCACTGGTGGTGAAAAAAGGAAGAGTTCTCCTTAAACTTACTTATAAAAAATCTCTTGTATTAAACAATATTCTCCATGTTTTCAATATTAAATATAATCTTGTCTTTGTGTTTATATTGGGAATGGCTAATGTAAAGATATCTTTTGAAGGGAATAAAGTTGTAACGACCAAGAATGGGACATTCATTGGAAAGAGATATTCATTCAATGAATTGTTCAAACTAAATGTACTTGATGTTTCAATGAATAAAGATGTTTCTTCTACTTATATTATTGAGTCTTTCAATTTTTGACATGATAAGCTAGGTTACTTGAATTATCTTTATTTTTAAAAAAAAAATGAAAAGAGTTGGTTTATTATATAATATGAGTTTAAATAAAACACATCAATGTGGTGTATATGTGAAAGGAAAGTTCACAAAGAAAAGTTATAAACCTATAACTTAGGAAAATTGAATTGTTGGGTTTGATTCATAGTGACTTAAGTGATCTTAAAGATATCAAAACTAGAGGAGAAAAAGATTTTACATAACCTTTTATTGATGATTTCTCAAAATATATTAAGATGTATTTATTAAGAAATAAAGATGAGTCATATGATAAGTTCTTAATCTATAAATAAGAAGTTGAAAATTAACGTGATAGAAAAATTAAAAGATTATGAATTGATAGAGGAGGAGAGTATGTGTCTAACTTATTTAGTTCTTATTATGAATTGATAGAGGAGGAGAGTATGTGTCTAACTTATTTAGTTCTTATTGTAAGAACAATAAAATTATACATGAATTTATACCACCATACTCACTTGAATCTAATGAGGTGGCTGAAAGAGAAAATATAACTTTAAAAGAAATGATGAATTATTTATTGATTAATTCAGAGACGCCTATAAATTTGTGGGGGGAGGTAATTTTAACTATTTTCCACATATAAAATAGAATTCCATACAAAAAATCGGGAATTACTCTCTATGAGTTATAGAAAAGTTATGCTCCTAACCTTTCATACCTTAAAGTGTTATGATGTCTTGCAAAGGTTCTTATTCTGGATCCTAAGAGGCAAAGGATTAGGCCTAAGAAAATTATTTGTATGTTCACAGGTTATGCCCAAAATAGTGCTGCAAATAGATTTTTGGTATTAACGGATACCATAGGGTTGTTTGATGCAAACAACATAATAGAATCTAAAAATGCAGAATTCTTTGTGTCTATCTTTCCTAAGAAAGCCTATGTAAATAAAACTATGACTCATATAAAGGTTAATTTAGATCTTCCAGAAAGCTCTAACAATGAACTTAAGATAAGTAAAAGAATGAGGAAGGCTACTAGTTTTGGTTTCTATGTTTTTTTTTTATGGAAAATGACCCTAAAACCTTTAGTGAGGTTATGACTTCTCATGATACTCCTGTTAGGGTTGGTACTTATGTGCCATCCCTAAATGTACATATATTTATGTATTTATACATGTGTACATTCTCATTAAACCGCTAATACCTATTTATATGGTATCATATAATGTAACATTATAGACATTATATGATTTGAAGGACTTTAGATCTAATCTACAGGAGTTTAGATAGGGGCCTACAGTTGGCCACGCTAAAAAATATAAATGCTAAATGTTAGCACAACTAATTGTTAGCTAGTTATAATACTCAACGAAAATTCAAGAGTTGGAGCCTTGTCTATAATGGGACATAGACCAGAGAATATACTAGTAACTGCATAGTTGTAAGAGTTGCAATCAGGTGCCATGAAATATCAATTGCGCAAGTATGTTCTCAAATATTGTCCATAATCTATTTCTACCGATGCCGGTCTGTTGGTAGATACATTTATATAGATCAGCATATGTCATATCTATAAAGTACATGAGTTTAGATAGAGGCCTACAGTTGGCCACGCTAAGAAATATAAATGTTAAATGTTAGCACAACTAATTGTTAGCTAGTTATAATACTCAGCGAAGATTCAAGAGTTAGAGCCTTGTCTATAATGAGACATAGACCGGAAAATATACTAGTAACTACATAGTTGTAAGAGTTGCAATCAAGTGCCAGGAAATGTCAGTTGCGCAAGTATGTTCTCAAATATTGTCCATAATCTATTTCTACCGATGCGGGTCTGTCGGTGGATACATTTATATAGATCAGCATATGTCATATCTATAAAATATAGATGGTCACTCTTAGTCGATTGTGAGCTTAGATCTCGTATTAATATATGGGTATTCGGTTAGAACTGGATATAACACAGACTCACGAGGGCCTCTGCTAGACACCCTATGTAAGTCATCAACGGAGGGTCTTCTCGAGTTTAGTAGTATACGTAGTCTTTTGACCTGAATGCCATGGTAGGCTTGTAAGTGATCCATTACACTTTAGTTCTACACATGTCATAGATCTTTCATGGTGTGACCGCTGGTTGTCGTTGGGTATGGTCTGATGCTTATGGGATCCATCAACTCGCATTGGGAGTTAGATATCCAAATTGTAATATCCAATCCCTATTAGTAGTATTGGCACCTAGATTTCGATATAGAGTAATGAAGACACCGTAGGGTTACCTAATTTTAACCCTATTAGAAATATGTTTTTTATGGTGCACGTGAGAAATATTAGACCTAATTTGATAATTTCACACGCGGTCGAAGCGTCGGACGATCCTATAATATATTTAGAATTTTTCTCTATTAACTTGAAAAAGAAAATTCTAATTTACTACATGAATTTTCATTTAAGGGTTATGTATGGAACAAGTCTTTGTTGAGAAACATAATCTATATATTAGAGAATGGACCAATTAAAAACAATCTCATGGATTGCCAAGTTGGGAATTCTAGTTAGTTCCTTGGACTATTCTAACTAAATAGTTACAAAGAAACTAATTACATACTTAGTTTCAAACTAATGACAAATTAATAATTTAGAGTAAGTTGAGGGGCAAAATGGTCAATTGATGGATAACTATATATATGGTAAAAGTGTGTAGAAATTTCAAGTGATCAAAAAGCAAACCCTTAGAGCAAAAGAGAGCAAAAGAGAGCTAGAAGAGTGGTGCTGCTACAGTGACATTTCAAGTTTTTTTTAATGATTTTTCATGTGTAATCAAGCTACAATAAGGTCACATATCAGTTCATAAGCTCAATTGAAGCCTCCATTAGTGAAAATAAAAGAAAAAGAGGTAAGAAAAACATTGTTTTATGAGATTTATAAGTGAACTTTTAAGATTACTTCAATTGATGTTCTTATGTATATTCTTGGTTTAGATTGAGTTGAATTCTAGTGTGGAGCTTGAATGAGTCATCAATTTCAAGAAATTGGTAAGGTAAGAATTAGAGTTTTGGGTGATTTGAATGTAAAGACTTCAATTGGTTGTAATTAGGGCATCAAAATGAAATTCGCTTGATTTTAGTGTAATTGGAACAAGAAATTGAGAAAAGAAATGTGTTGAAACCTAGGGTGAACTTCTGCCACTTTAGGGAAGCTAGGGATTGAGTGGTGTTTTGATTGAGCTGTTGTGTGTAAATGGTTCCTTATATATATTGAATGTATATGGTTGATGGAAAAACCAAAAATGAAGAAAATGAAACATAATTGTTTATTTGGGAAAGGTGAAGGGCAATTATGTCCAACCGGAGTGATAGGATGTTAAGAAATTTTCAGGGCGTTGGATGGTAAATTAGATAAGATTGAATGACTCCGTAAATAAAAATCGAAAAGTAGTATCCATCGGGGCTTTATATGCCGATTAGGGCGTTTAGTAGTTAAATGAGATTCTAACATTCAATTTGGTTCTAAATGTAAGTTATGGCACGTAGGTAAAGAAAATCGAGAGCAATAACGGGAGCAAAAATTCGAAGCGAAATTGAGCTCGGAGCGGCTGTGAGTGAAAATCTGTCAATTCTTTTATCTTTCGGTTATTATTTTTCCGCATAATGAAAATGTATGTTTTATGAGCTTTTAGACATGATTTATGATTTTGATATATATCCATAGATATACTTTTACATGTTCGGTTTAAGAAACAGTTTTAAAATTACTACATCTGTTTTAAAGACCATTGGTACCCTCACATTATAGTGGTGGTGATTGTATTAGACCCGGCCGGTATATCCCGTACACATGGGCAGGTTATGGGGGGTGTGTCACTAACTCCGAAAAGTTAGGATGTCAAGTCATGTGAGTCACTTTATGTGTATGAGGTATTGTCTCGCTATATGTATGCGATGTAGGATTTCGCTGCATAGCCAGTGAGATATCTTGAGATGTCACTGTGGATGCTGCTAGTTGAGGTGTCCCATGACCTACTCACGTGTGCAGTGCTAGTCGAGTTGTTGCATGAGTATAGAGCTTTAGAGTTACCATTGATACAGTTTAGAAAGAAAATGGCTGAGCGAAGACTTTACTAGTTTTCGATCTATAGATAGCATTTTATGCATTTATATGCACATGGCAATTATTGTGTTATATAAATTTTGGATATTATTTTTCAAAGATGTAGATAAAACCCGCTCGACAAAATTTCATCAGTATATGATATTAGAAATTGTTTTATAGCTTTACATTAGTTTTAGAAGCATGATTTATGCGTGTACTTAGAATTTACTATCTATGCATAATGTTATTTTATTTGAAATCTTAATTACACTCACTGAGCTCCTTTAGCTCACTCATTTTGTGTTTTATATTTTCTAAACCCCCTTCCCAAATACAGGTCTCGGTACGCAAGCTGCTGATTGATAGGGACGTAAAAGCACTAGTATAATTTGTACCCAACTTTCATATTTTGCTCCAAATCATAAATATTTGACTATTTAATTGTGATTTTTGATCATAAATAGACGCACGACGGAAAATATGACATATAGGAACAAACGGGAGGCGAATCAGACGTCAAACGAAGAAGTTACGCTCAAAATACGAAAGAGATACCAGGGTTGGGTGCCGCAGCATCCATGATTGAAAGCCACGGCGCCCAGGTCAGTAGCTGAGCGCCGCAGCGTCCACAACCCAGCGCCATGGCGCTCGTGGCAGTGAACAGTGACGTAGAAACAGTATTTTGCTACATTAACCTGTGAACAATATTTTGCTACAGTAACCCGTAAAACAGTATTTTGAAGACAAAAACTTATAAATAGAAAGCCAAAAATCATGGGAGAAAAAAAGAGGAGAGAAAATAGGCAAAAACTTAAAGAGAGAATTCACAACACAAATTAAAGATCAAAGTCAAAGATTGAAGAACCAAGATCAAGATTCAAGCTTCAAGTTAAGATTGAGAGAGAAGCACATCAAGGAGTCACTTTGATTAGTTTTTCTTCTCTTTGTTTATCATTATGTTCTTATTTTTGTTGATCTTTTTCAATTGGTTTGATACTTTTGGTTTTGTGATGTGTTAATTTGGTCATCTAGAGTTAGACTATGTGAACCTAGTATGGATTTGGATTCTGTTAAATTTTAGTTTATGAAATTGATAAATTCAATTGATTCATTCTATCTTATGTTTAATGCTTTCATTATACCTGGTCAATATTTTGAATGATTGAGAAACTATGCTGAACTCAATAGAGGGATTCATGTGTTTAGCCTATAATAGTTTGATGCATAATCATAGGGTAACAACTATGAGTTCTATTTAGGATAGACATATACCTAAGTGGCATGTATGATTTAATTTAGACTTGATCTTAATGAATTACATTCTAATTTGATTACCATAGACATATAAGTGATTGTTAGAATGTGTAATATAGTCACTTGACCATCGACAGAGGCTTGTGATGAGATTAGTGTCTAAGCCAATCAATTGGTATTAAGGGATTAAATAAGTGACTAATGAATCCAATGAAATACTAGGGGACGAGTCAAAACCCTAAATTATCTTTATTTGTGAATTCTACTATTTGCTTTTATTTAATTTAATTGATATAGTAGATTAGTTAAATAAATTCCAAATTGAGATTTTCTGAATAAAAGTTAAGTATGTATAATTTTAGTACTTTATTTATAGAATTAGATTGCATAGTCCCTGTAGGATCGATATCTGGACTTAAAATCTTATATTACTTGATATGATAGCGTGCACTTGCGCTTAGCTACTATAGCATCACAATCACTTATTCTCCTACTATAAAATCCTTTTCTTGTTGTGCCGTAAATTGACGAAGAAATGGAAGATATGAAATTGTTTCATTTTTTCCATTTTGGTGCCTAGAGAAGGAATTGTGAATTTCTTCAATTTTTATTTCTTTTCCTTTTAAAGAAAAGGAAAGATACACACAACTGACCATTTTAAGGGGTTAAGGGTTAATCTCGTACTGGATATGAAGCTGTTGTTCTAGCTTACCAAGCCCGTCGAGTTGGTGACTAGAACTATTAACGAGTTGGTCTCCAGGCGAACTTTGAGGATACACGTGTATAACGTTATACGTTATGGTGACTTCTCAACATTTCTAATATATTAATATGATTTAATTATTCCGCAGCATTAAATATGTATGAGATACGTATTTTATGCAATAAACACAATTGCACATACATACACCCACGTATATAGGATTCCCGACAAAAATGGTATCAGAGCCATATATGACAAAAATCTCTCTTAATCAGATTGAATAATATTACATTATGAGATAATATTTTATTATGATTCGTCTTATCAATACGGTGTTAGACGAGTCACATCGACATTATTTCAATATTGCTACAGCATGAGGGACTTAGTCAGTGGGGCTTGGACTATATCGGTTAAGCATGAAATGAGATAAATATATGCGAACGTATTGTCCAATATTGTTGCAGCGTGAAGGTAGTATCAGTAACATATATTTACTTATTGACAAGTTAATCTAAAATACATTTATCCAATATTGCTACAACATGAGGATAAGGTGTATTTAGGATCAAGTGGTAAGAATTGCATGAGATGCAATAGAAAAATGTTGTTTACCTGTTGGGTTTACAAAGGCCAATATTGCTAAAACAAGAGGCCTAAATAAATTTCAATGGGATCTACTTCCCGCTGTATGGTTTAAAAGAGTTTAAATTATCATTTTTCTATTCGAAAGATTATCAAGATTATGTAAAGCAGAGGGAGAGAGTTTTAAATTAAAAATGTATAATTGTTATACCCACGATTTAAAATGTTTTATTAGCGATTTAATGACAATTCCATTTACCTCCCCCTTTATTTTAACCTATCAAGTATAACGGCCACTATGAACCAGTTGGTGTGCATAGTTGATGCAGCCAACTTAAGGGTACTAGGAATTACTTTGACAGGCAGATGAATCTAAAAAATATTCTAAATTAAAAAAAAAATAGATTTATAATTTATCAGAGTTTGCCGTAAAATATTTTTGATAACACCTCCTAAGAGGATATAAATAGAAGGGGTGTGACCCTCTTTGTTCAGGGTGCTTCATCTTTTACTCCAAGTATATTTGGTGAGACCAGGCATGTGAGGATAAGAATATGAGGCAGAAACCCAGAATAAGTCCTCAGAGGTAACATTTATCCAAAGATCAACAAGAGAACTATGTAGATGGAAAGTGTTTCCACTACAATAAGGTTGGGTTTTGAAATCTAATTACCTTAGAAGCTTTATAATTGTCAGGAAGACTCCTATAAGTTTGTGTTTGACAAACATAGACATTTCTATGGCATATGATGTCAGTTCAAGCTGGGTATGAGATACAACATGTCCTTCTCATATCTACAATATGTTGCAGGGATTGAGAGAGATTATAATGCAACAACTTGTAGAAGTAATGTTAAGAGTAGGAAATGCTGATTTTCTGCACATCCAAGTTGTTGGGCATCTTGACCTACTTCTCGTATGCAATACAATAGTTGTATTGCATAATTTGTATGATATCCAAAACATCATTTGACATATTTTGTCCCTTCCTGTACTTGACAGTAGAGGATATCATATAAATATTAAGAATAGTTCCTTATGTTCATGTGATGTGAATAATATTTTATTAGCTGAATGTCAGTAAATAAATAGATATAATATATAATTAGAAATATCAATAGATCAAAATCTTTAAATAATACGGAACTATGGCATATACGTTTAGGTCATATAGGCGTGAGATGCCTAACATGTCTGGTTAAGAATGGTTGGATATCTAATCTGACCATAAAGTTTTAATTATTTTATTAATAATGTATTCACGGAGATGACCAAACATACTAGTATGTACATCACATCCCTTTGATTAGATCAAGGTAGTGAGTACATTAATAGCAAGTTTTTTGTTTGTTTAAGGAAGAATGAGATTCTTACTCACTATAGTCCTCTGGGTACTCCACAACATAACTATGTTTCGAAAAGGAGGAATCGAACTTTATTAGATATGGTCTGATCGATGATGAGTGTTACCAATCTATTCTGTGAGAAAATATTCCAAATACAGCTGCTTATTAAGCAGAGTTCCATTAGAAGTTGTTCCTTCCATTCTGTATGAGATACAGAAAAGTAGGAAGTCGTATCTTAAATATATTAAGACTTGGAGTTATCCTGCTTACGTAAGAGTTACACAGTAAGATTTCTTGTTTTGTAAAAGTTACTCAGCAGGATAAAGCAAAACCCAAGAGGTATAAGTAATAGGTTCATTAAGTATCTTGTGTATTCAATTGGATATTAGTTCTATGATTCAGAGAAACGAAGTGTATTCATTTCTTGATTTATCACCATTTTAAAGGAAGAGTTTCTTATGGATTATGAGAATCATAGAAAGATTAAACTTGGTAAAGTCAATCTAGAAATCAATGAACCAAGGATGGAAACTCAGGCTTAATTAAGCATTGACCTTCTAGCACACTTCCCAGTGGGTCGAAAAAGATGTCTAAGTCATATATTAGGTATGTTTAATGCCTAAAGGTGAATTTAAAATTTTCTTGGTAGAAGAAAATCATCCTTTAACCCATAAGGAGACGATGTTAGACATAGATTCGGGAAATAGCAAGAAGCCATGAAAACAAAAATTGACTTTATGCATCAGAATCAAGTCTGGAACTTCGTTAAGCTACCCATGAAAATTGTTCCCATTGGTTGTAAAATATTTACAAGAGGTAGTGAGAGTCAGATGGAAGATAGAGACCTTCTAAGCCCCATATTGGTTCTAAAAAGGTAATCCTCAATGATCTGGGATCAAATAAGAGGAAACATTTGAATCAGTATTGATGCTAAAGTCGATTAGAATATTATTGGCTCTTGCAACATATTATAACTTTGAGATTTGGCAGATGAATGTAAAGACGACATTCCTAAATGGATATCTCGAGTAAGAGATATTCAAGGAATAGTCTGAAAGTTTTACATCCAGCCAAACTTTTGGTCTAGTGTGCAGGTTGAAAAAGTTTATTTATGTGCTTAAATAAGCCTTATGAAGTTGGAATCATTGTTTTGATGAGATAATTAGATTGTCTAGTTTCATCAAAAATAAAGAGGAAGCTTGTGTGCATGAAAGGTCAATTGGAGCATGATAGTCTTATTGATGCTTTATGTTGATGACATACTGGCCATTGAAAATGATGTTGGTATGTTATAGTCGGTCAAAAGTAACTTGTAAGAATTTCTCTACGAATGATTTGGGAGAGGCTTCTTTTATACTAGGTATAAAGCTTTATAGAGATAGAACTAGGAAGCTGATAAGACTCTCCCAAATAATTTCACATCAATAAAGTCTTGAAAGGTACGATTTAGTTAACTATAAGATAGTTAATGTATCTTTTAGACTTGGTGTTCATCTTTCGAGGAGAGTGTCTCTTCAGATAGAAGATGAGAAAGTTAGAGTGTTTGACACATCAGATACATCAGCTTTTAAAAGTTTGATGTATGCTATGATGTATTTGAGACCTGATATCAGTTTGATTGTAAGAGTTATGAGCCAATTCTAGTCTGATTCAGGTGACTGTCATTTGATGGTAGTCAAATATATCCTTAAATACCTTTAGCGTATAAAGGACAAGTTTCTCAAGTATGGAGAAAATGGCTTACAATTGAGAAGATGCACGGAGTCAGACTTCTAGTTTGACCTAGATGATATAGAGTCTACATCTGGGAATGTGCTCATTGTCATTGGTACTAGGTGAGTTGAAATAGCACCAAACCGGTATTCATTGTTGATTTGTTAGGGCGCAGCAAAAATGGCAGTGTGGATTCGTAGGTGTATCGTTGGGCTTGAAAGAGTTCCAAGACAGATGGATCCTATACCATAGTTTTGTGACAAAACTAGGCCGTTGAATAGGCCGAGATGCCAAAAGGTTACCAGTACTCTAATTATATTGAGAAAAGACTCATATGACTAGATGGATCTTGGTCTATGGAGATGTGATTATTTGTAGAAGTGTTCTATAAATAATTTAGCAGACCCAATTTCTAAGGCCATGACTCTAAAAGTGTTTATAAAACACGTAGAGTAAATGTGTAAGAGATACCATCAGGAATGACACTAAAGCAAGTATGAGATTATTAGGATTGTTGCTTACGTGTCATCCCTGAATGTACATATGTATTTATACATGTGAACATTCTCATTAAATCGCTAATACCTATTTATATGGTACCGTGCAATGTAACATTACAAACATTATATGATCTGAATGAGTTCAGATCTGATCTAAAAGAGTTTAGATAAAGGCCCACCGTTGGCCACGCTAAGAAATATAAATGCTAAATGTTAGCACAGCTAATTGTTAGCTGGTTATAATACTCAGCGATGATCTAAGAGTTAGAGCATTGTCTATAATGAGACATAGACCTGAGAATATACTAGTAACTGTATAGTTGCAAGAGTTACAATCAAGTGCGAGAAAATGTCAGTTGCGCAAGTATGTTCTCGAATATTATCCCAATTCTATTTCTACTTATACGGGTCTGTTGATGGACACATTTATATAGATCAGCATATATCGTATTTATAGGGTATAGATGATTGTTCCTAGCTGACTGTGAGCTTGGAGCTCATATTGACATATAGGTATCCAGTTAGAACTGGATATAGAACAGACTCAGAAGGGCCTCCGACTGTCAACGGAGGGTCCTCTCGAGTTGAGTAGTATACGTGGTCCTTTGATCTGAGTGCTACAGTGGGCTTGTAAGTGATCCACCATACTTTGGCTCTACACATATCACAGACCTTTCATGGTGTGACCGCTGGGTGTCGCTGGGTATGGTTCAATGCTTATGGAATTCGGTGTACATATATGGGATCCGTCCGCTCGCATAGGGAGTTATATATCCAGATGCTTCGAGACTGTATCTAAAAAATTCTTATAGCCACAAGCATTAATCCTAGGAAAGAGTTTTCGCCAGAGTGGAACAATATGGCAAAGGAGTTTGCACATATTGCTCAGTGGGATACAAGTCTAGAGATATGACAAGGATAAGCATATGGGAATTTAACGGTGATAATCTATATCCCCGCACATCTAGGATATCATAACGGAAGGACTATGCGTATACGTTATAACCTCAACTTGCATGGTTCAACGCACTGATTTGTATATCCGTGACGTATGCGTGGGGCAATGTTCACGGACTCATAGAATAGTTCTATTTAACAAATCAAGCGTGGACCTAGGGAGTCTCGTGATATATAGTATACTCGTTGTGCATTGAAGTAGTATGCCGGATTAAATTATTTAATCTAGCAATATCTAGCACTACCACGAGAATGCGTGCGTATCTGTATTTAAGTGTTAGATACAACAATTAGTGAATAATTATTATTTACTAATTGTATAATAACACGTGGTGCATTATGGTCCCTCGGTTGAGTTTACCCAAGTGTGAAATTTGGTAAGACCCTTTAAGAAGTAAACTTGATAACTATACATGAAAGACAAAATGGTCATTTTATACAATAATTATTTAATTTTTAAATAATTATAATATCTCATTATTTTATATTTTATATATTATTTTATTATATAATATTATTATATTATAATGCCTAATAGTTGTCACCCATTATATTTATATTATATTATTGTTTTATATAATAATATTACTTTATTTATTTGGTGGCTTTATTTAATATTATTATTATATTTATATGAGATATATATATATATATATAAAAGATGTGTGTGCCCACCGAGTGAGTGAAAAATGAAAGTGTTTCATTGTTCTTATGGTGCTGAGAGAAGAAATGGAAGAAACAAGAATCAAAATGAAATTGTTTCATTTTTTTATTTTGCTGCCTAGAGAAGGAATTGTGAATTGTTTTAATTTTTTTTTTTTTAAAAAAATATATATATATATACACAACTGACCATTTTAAAGGGTTAATGGTTAATTCCGTTTTGGATATGGAGCTGCTGTTCTAGCTTACTAAGCTCAACGAGTTAGTGACTAGATTTGCCAACGAGTTGGTCTCCAGTCGAACTCTAAAAATACACGTGTATAATGTTATACGTTATAATGATTTCTCAACTCTTCTAATATATTAATATATTATTTATTGTGTGATTTAATTATTCTGCAGCATTAAATATATATGAGATACATATTTTATGTAATAAACACAATTGCACATGCATACACTCACGTATATAAGATCCCCGACAACTCCTTTATGGAGGAAGGCAATAAATGATGAAATCAAATCTATCATAAATAATCATGTATGGAAATTAGTTGATTTACCTCTGGATTCCAAGCTTATTAATTGCAAAATGATCTTAAAAAAGAATATGAGGGCTGATGGGACTATTGAGAAGTATAAGACAGGATTGGTTGCCAAATGATTTGTGAGTGATTTTAAACCTAAGGTGCATGCATATGGATTTGTGTCTATCATTCAATAAAAGCATATGTATCTCATACATACATGCACAGCAGATGAGCGAAATACAAATTTCATAATGATAAACACAAGTAAACATTACATGTTATCTCATAAATGTAAAATACATCAAGATTGAGAAATAATACCTTGTCAAGCCTTTGGTATATTGTCAAACCGGAGTATCCGTCTTGAAGCAACCCGTTCACAATTCTAATTCCTTAACACGGTGGGCTTGAGGAAGCTAGAATAGCAGCTTTTCCAGCAAAGCATTCAACTCTTGAATCCTTATTTCTACCTTATAGTATAAGTGACCAAAAATAGAAGAAAAAATAGAAGAAGTGTTTTTTGCTCTCAACACTTGAGAGAATTTTGAGAGAATTTCTAACGCTTAGCTTTCAAAATTCTCTCTACCATTCATTTAACCCCTTGCACGAATTTTTGATGATTAATTGAGCAACTAATTGTTATTTCATTTGTTTATTATTATCTTTCATTTTCTCACTTAACAGTAACCATTATATTTACCATTAGTGTTTTGTTTATTATTATATTTTATTTTCTCACCTAATGGCATCCATTATGTTTGCCATTAGTTTTTGTTTATTATTATCTTATAATAAACAAATTAAAACAAAACAAAATAGAATATCATTTAAATGAATTTAGCCTTAATCTAGGCCAAATGAGAAAATACTTTCTCATCATTAAGAAATATTTTAAGGCCTATCATTAACAAATGCCACCCATTTATACTTATCTTATCATTTAATAAATATTAAATAAATTATTTAATAATATTAAATCTGGTAGAAACACATGTTAATTTAAATATAATATTAATTGTTTAATTTCAATTTAAATAATAATATTAATTATTTGATTTCAATTTAAATAATAATATTAATTGTTTGATTTCAATTTAAATAATAATATCATATATTGTTATTATTATTTTATTTAATAAACATTTTAATGAATAAAATAATGATATTATTTGTCCAACAAATAAGGTCATTTTGGTAATTTCAAAATCAAATAATAATCGGCTCACATGTGTCATGTGTCAACATCTCATTGGTCAACAATTAATTGTTAACTAATTGATGTACTTAACTCTTAAGTCTTGACACAGGCACGACTGGAGAAAAATCGAAATAAATGTCCGATCTGCTGGAATTTTCTAGATTGAACTATTCAATCCGTTATGCTGCTCCAGTGCACAACAAGTACACTTCATATTGCGGGACTCTCTAAGTCCACTCTTGATTTGTCAAATAGAACTATTCTGTGAGTCCGAGATCGATGCCCCGCGCACACGTCACAGATATTACAAATCAGTGCAGTAGACCATACAAGTTAAGGTCATAATGCATATGTATAATCCTTTCGCCAATCATATCCTAGAAGAGCATGGATATAGATCACTACCGTCAAATTCCTATGTGCTCATCCGTGAACTTATCTCCAGACACGTATCTTAATAAACAATATATGCAAACACTTTTACAATATTTTTTAACCTTATAGGAAACTCTTTTCTTGGGTTTGTTGCTTATGGCCATAAGACTTTCTAAGATACAGTCTTTGAGCATCTAGATATATATATATATATCTCATCCATGTGAACTGACAAATTTCATATCTGTACACACCGAACTCCATAAGTATCGGACCATACCCAGCGACACCCAGCGGTCACACTGCAAAAGATTTGTGACATGCATGGAACCAAAGTAAGATGGATCACTTACAAGCCCACCGTGGTACTCAGATCAAAGGACTACGTATACTACTCAACTCAAGAGGACTTTCAATTGACGGCTTCATAGAATGTCTATTGGGGTCCTCATTGAGTCTGTTCAATATTCAGTCCTCACTGAACACCTATATGTTATACGAACTTCCAGTAAACCTATGGTCAGTTAAGAATAACCATATAGACCATCTAGGTATACTATACACTGGTCTATGTAAAGGGATTCCACCGTCAGACTTGCATCGGTGAATTAAGACCAGGAATATATAATTTGAAAATAGACTTACATAATAACATTTCTTAGCCCCTATTGCAACTATGTTATTACTAATGTATTATCAGGTCTTTGTACCATCACAGACAAGATTCTAACACTTAGACTTCACTAATTAATATAATATGTTAACCCTTTAGCATTTATAATTTTCAGTGATATTAACTCTTAGCATTGATCTAAACTTCTTTAGACCAAATCTGAATAATTTCAGATTATATAATATCTATAACGTCACAAGAATTGAACCATTTAATAATAGTAATTAGCAATTTAACAAATAATGAACTGGATAAATATTATAAAATAAAATATTCATACAACAATGGAATGACAAGTGAGCACAAATCCCAACAAACTCTCACTTACTCTAGTGTCATTCATAGTGGTATCTTATACCCATAGACTCCACGTGTTTCTCAAACACTTTTGGAGTTAAAGCCTTAGTTAGTGGGTCTGCTACATTATTTACAGAGTCAACTCTACAAATTATTACATCTCTCCTGCAAAAGAAGCAGTGTGATATTTTCTCTCCACGTGTTTAGATCTCTGGTGCGCTCTTAGCTCTTTTGCTTGTGCAATAGCTCTATTGTTGTCGCAGAATAAAGGGATAAGATCCATTGAGCTTAGGACATTCCCAAGCTCAACGACAAACTTGTATATCCACACTGCTTCTTTTGCAGCCTCAGATGCTGCAATATATTCTGCTTCAGTTATTGAATCAATTGTGGATCCCTGTTTAGTACTCTTCCAACTCACTGCAGCACCCTTGAGGATAAATATATATCTAGATGTAGACTTTCTATCATCTGAATCAGAATGAAAGTCTGAATCTGTGTATCCCCTAACCTGTAAATCACTATCTCCAAAATGAGAAACTTGTCCTTTATACCCTTAAGGTATTTAAGGACATGTTTGACTGCCATCCAATGGCTGTCACCTGGATCAAATTGATATCGACTAGTAAAACTTACATCTATGCTGATGTCAGGTTTCGTGCATATCATAGCATATATCAGGCTGCCTACAACTAATGCATATGGCATCTTAGACATTCTAACTCTTTCATCTTCTGTCTGAGGAGACATTCTCCTCGAAAGATGAATGTCATGTCTGAAAGGCACATTAACTGTCTTACAGTTAGTAAAATTGTACTTTTTAAGGCATTATCGATGTATAATGATTGGGAGAGTCCTATCAACTTCCTAACTCTATCTCTATAAAGCTTTATATCCGGTATATAGGAAGTCTCTCCCAAATCCTTCAAGGAGAAGTTTTTGTTTAGATAACTCTTAACTGATTGTAACATACCGATATTATTTCCAATGATCAGATGTCATCCACGTAGAGATTTAAGAAGACAACCATGCTCCCACTCACATTTTTATATACACATAGTTCCTCATCATTTTTTATGAAATCGATCCTTTGATTCCCTCATCAAAACGAAGGTTCCAACTCCGGGAAGCCTGCTTAAGCCCATAAATGGACTTCTTTAGTTTGCACACTAGACCTATGGATTGGCTGGATGCAAAACCTTCAGACTTTACCATGTATATCTCTTCCTCGAAATATCCCTTCAGGAATGCTGTTTTTATATCCATCTGCCATATCTTATAGTCATAATATACATCAATATCCAATAAAATTCGTATTGACTTCAACATTGCTACTGGTGCAAAGGTTTCCTCATAATCGATCCCAGATCGTTGAGAATAACCTTTTGTAACCAGTCAAACTTTGAAGGTCTTTGCCTTCCTATCGGCCCACGCTTCCAATTGTAAATTCATTTACAACCGATAGAAACTATTCCTTCAGGAAACTCAACCA
Organism: Ailanthus altissimus; assembly: GCA_946807835.1. Classification (NCBI taxonomy): domain Eukaryota; kingdom Viridiplantae; phylum Streptophyta; class Magnoliopsida; order Sapindales; family Simaroubaceae; genus Ailanthus; species Ailanthus altissimus. Next base: position 16,887,321 of record OX327684.1, read on the forward strand.
AGTGCCAGACTTGATTGTGATGAATTGAGTCAATTTCAGATTTCATGGCTTCTTGCCACTTTCCCGAGTCGATGTCTAACATCACATCCTGATAGGTTAAAGGATCGTTTTCTTCCACTAAGAAAACTCTCAGAGCACCTTCAAGCATCTGACCATACCTAGTAGGTGGCCTAAACATCCTTTTAGACCTACGTAGAGGGTGTGTTAAAGGTATACCGCTTAATTGATTTTGAGGTTCCATCTCGGTTTCATGTTCGCTTTAATTGGCTTCATCAAACACAATCTTTCTACAACCTCAACGATCTATGAGAAACTTTTTCTCAAGAAAAGTGGCATATGGAGAAACAAACACATTTCGATTCTCGAGATCATAGAATTGGTATCCCATTGAATTCTTGGGATACCCAATGAACCAATACTTGTACCCCTTAAGTGCAAGTACGTAAGCAGGACAACCCCAAATATTTAAGACTTGGTTTTTTTCAATTCAGCATCTCATGTGGAGTGGTTGGAACAGCTTTAGATGAAACTCTGTTCAATATATGAGTAGCAGTTTCCAGAGCATAACCCCAAAGATATTCAGGTAGATCGGTGAAGCTCATCATCGATCAGACCATGTCCAATAAAGTCTGATTCCTTCTCTCTGACACACCATTGTGTTGCAGAGTACCTGAAGGACTATACTGAGCTAGAATCCCATTCTCCTTTAAATAATCAGAGAATTCACTACTCATGTACTCACTGCCTCGATCTAATCGAAGGCATTTGACACACATCCCGATTTGTTTCTCTATCTCAAGTCTGAACTCTTTGAACTTTTCAAAGGTTTCTGACTTGTGTTTCATAAGAAACACATACTCGTATCATGACAAATCATCGATAAAGGTAACAAAGTATCGAAATCCACCAATTGCAGTGTGATTTATTGGACCGCATACATAACTATGTATTAATTCTAATAAATCAGTGGCACGATGTCCAACACCAGTGAATGGAGATTTAGTCATTTTTCCTTAAATATAAGATTCATACACTGGGTAAGATTCTATTGTCAGATCAGGTATCCGACCATCTTTAACCAGACGAGTTAGACATCTCACACCTATATGACCCAATCTCATGTGCCACAATTCAATATCATTTAAAGCTTGTGCACTATTACTAGTACTACCCTGTACATTTATGGCATTTCTCGTTGTATCCAAAACATAATGCCTATTAATTAACTGACACTCAGCTAATAAAATATCAAACATATCACATAAATATAAAGAACGGTTCTTAATATACATATGATATCCTTCACTGTCAAGTACAGAAAGAGAGATAATCTGTCTGATCATAGTAGGCACAAAGTAACAGTTATAAAGTACAACAGTCTTATTACAAGGGAGAATCAAATTATAATGTCCTACAACCTCGACCTATAGGAAATCACCATTTCCTACTAGAAAGTATATCTTTCCCGGTTGTAGCAATCTAACTTCCTTCAGACCTTGCAACATATTACAGATGTGAGAAGGACTTGCGATATCTAATACCTAGCCAATACTAGCATCAAATGCTAAACAAATGTCAATAATGGGAAAGATAATACCTGAGGGAGTCTTCTTTACAATGGCAAGGTATTTGGGGCAGTTGTGTTTCCAGTACCTATTATCACCGCAATGAAAGCACTTGCCTTTCGCTTTCAGTTTCTCCAGTGGCTTAGATATTTGTCGTCACTGAGGACCCATTTTGGGTATGTGCCTCACCTTCTTTTCTTCTTCCCTTTGGACTTCCTAGAAGCCCTTGGGGTTGAAGATGAAGCACTATAAATAAGGAGGGTCGAGCCTCCTTTATGCATGTCCTCATCCGTTGTCTTCAGCATATTGTGAAGATCAACATAAGTAAGGGTCATTTCTTGCATATTGAAGTTCATGATAAACTGTGCAAATGACTCAGACAGCAACTGGAGAATCAAACTATTCCTTGGGTTATTGCTCAAAGAGATGTCCATAGACTCAAGCCTCTCGATTAATCCTATCATCTTTAGAATATGAGGATTCATTGGACTACCCTCAGGGAGCTTTGCCTGAAACAGCGCTTTAGCGACCCTATAGTTCTCAATTTGGGGCCGGTCACCAAAGAGCTCCCTAAGATGGAGCATAATGCTACTAGCATTGTCCATGCAGACATGCTCCCTCTGTAGCTCAGTGGACATTGAGGCGAGGATGTACGATTTAACTTTTAAATTATCATCCAACCATTTCTAATATGTCACATTTTCTTCCTCAGTGACATTCTCAGAAACGCCTCTGGGCATCTTTTGGTCAATAACATATCTAGTCTTTCTGAATCCAGAACAATTATAAGATTCATGTACCAGTCAAAGAAATTCTCAGCACCTTTAAGTTGGTGTGCATCCAGTATACGCATCAAGAGATTTAAAGATGTCATCCTAGCTTCCATAAGTCAAATAAAATAATATTATGAGATGTTAGCGGAAATTATTATTAAATCGCTAATAATACATTTTAAATCATAGGTATAACATTTATACATTTTTTTTAAAATTTAAAATGCCTTCCTAGTGTTTTACATAATCCCTCTAATCTCTCAAAATAGGATAATGACAGTTTAAACTATTTTAAACTATATAGCAGGAAGTGAACCCTATTGACATTTTACTCGGGCTGCACACTGTAGTGATCTAGCCTTTGTAAACCCAACAAGTAAACAACTCTTATCAATTGCATCTCATGCAACTCCTACTCTTGATCCTAAATACACCTTATTCGCACACTGTAGCGATCTAGGGTAAGTATATTTCAAATTAATTTATCAATGATCAAATATATGCTACCGGTATTACCCACACACTATAGCGATCTAAGGCAACACTTTTACATATATTTGTCTCATCTCATGTTTAACCGGCATAGTTTAAATCACACCGATCAATTCCCTCACACTGTAGCGATCTTGGAAAAGACCGATATAATACAACTAACACCGTATTGACAAGACGAATCAATAATAATAAAACACTATCTTATGATGTATTATTATTTAATCTGATTAAGAGAGTTTTTTTTTAAGTATCACAAAGACTTAATCCTTATCTCATGAGGAGGTAATTCTCAATCAACCATTAATTTGTGTGTAAGCACAACTAACCCCTACCAGTATGGCTCCAATTGTATTTACCAACATAAAATAAATGATCTCGGTTTATAATACAACCTAATAACTCTTACCATTGTATCTCATAAACCCCCACATGATTAAAATAATATTTAAAACATAATTAGAGTGAGTATTATCAGTGCCGCGGTGCTGGGCCCATCGTATAGCAACATCGAGGGGTAGCCCCCGACGCCCAGATTCTAGTGTTGTGGCACTGGAGGTCACACCTCCAGTACTACAGCGCTAGGGCCTGAAGGCCCCTTAGTTCTACAGTGCTCTGCGTTTGGCATTGCGGCGCGAATTTCAGAATCTGTATGTGAGCGCATGTTTTCTTAGCACTGAGGCGCCCAACATCTGGTGCCGCAACGTTAGGGATTGGAAGCCCTAGCGCCTCGGCGCCAGCTGCCCAACGCTAAGGTACTGGAACAAATTTTTCCAACATCTCGGCGCTGAACACTTATGACCGCAGCGCTTCGATGCTCCCACCTTCAGTATACTTATTTCAACAACCTAAAATGCACATTTTAAGCACCGGAACATCACCAATAACAATTTTACACTTAAAACACCCAATAGCAACTCAAAATAGCTTTAATACCATTTTGTGAGTGATTTTAAACCTGTGGTGGAACTCACCAACCCTTTGGTCCACCAGTGGAATTCCAAAGCCACTGATGCACCACCAACACCCCTCACAGGTTACCTACACTCCCAACCAATGTTGAACCTGGGATCTCATCCCTTATAGGCCTTTAAGGTTTTATGGTTGTACCCATCAAGCTGGCCAGCCTGATGGGTCCAGCTTGATGGGTACAAGGACGAACCTCTAAAGGTATATAAGGCTTCCATGAGATGGGAGCGGGGATTCAATTCCTTGGGGGCGCAGGTACCCTGAGAATTGTATGCTTTGACGCTAGTGGACCAAAAAGTTTGTGGGTCCCATACACTCTTACAGGATTCACTCAAAAGAAAAACATAGATTATTCTAATACTTATGCTATTGTTACTAGAATTACATCAATTAGAATTTTGATTGCCTTGACTACAATATATAATTTGTTCATACATCAAATAGATGTGAAAACCGTCTTTCTAAACGGTGATTTAGAAAAGGAAATTTACATGGAACAACCAAAATGTTGTATTGGTATTGGTATCGAGCATAAAGTATGTAAATTAGTCAAGTCTTTGTATGACTTGAAGCAAACACCAAAACAGTGGCAAAAACAGTTTGGCAATACTCTTGTATCAAATAGTTTTATAATAAATGATTCTGACAAATGTGTACTATAAAACCTTTGATAATAATAAATATGTGATTATATGTCTATATGTGGATGACATACTTATATTCAGTTCTAATATGGAAGTGATAGTTAAGATTAAGAGGTTTCTATCAAATGTATTTGGTATAAAAGATTTGGGAGAAATTGATGTAATACTTAGGGTAAAGATTATGAGAACATCTAATGGTCTCACTTTACCATAAGAGCACTATGTAGAGAAGTTTCTTGAGAGGTTTGGGTACACAGCATGCAAATCGGTGGCAACACCTTATAATGCTAATGTTAAACTTTAAATGAATATTAAACATAGTGACAATCAGAACCGTTATACTCAAATCATTGGTAGTCTCATATATTTAATGAATACAACTATACCTGATATAGCATATGCAATAGAAAATTTGAGTAGGTATACTCAAAATCTAAAAAAAATAGCATTAAAATGCCTTTGATAGAGTTGCAAAATATTTGATATGCACTTTCATATGGTATATCACAACTTGTGATTGAAGGTTATTGTGATGTTAATTGAATATTTGAATCTAATGAGGTCAAGTCTACTAGTAGATATGTCTTCACTTTGAGTGGAGGAGCCATATGTTAAAAATCCACTAAACAAACTTGTATAACACGATCTACCATGGTCAAGTCTATCTTCTCGTTAGTACTCACCCTTCTACTACAATTTCTATAAATTGTGACTGCCTAACAACTATTGCTAAAGTAAAGAGTAAAATATATAATAGAAAAGTAGACATATTTGTCTACGACATGGCATCATTAAACAGCTTCTAGAATCTGAGGTGGTAAGCCTAAATTATATGAGGTCAGAGAGAAACTTGGCTGATCCTCTGACAAAACCATTACATAAGAGATTAATGGAAGATACGTCGAGAGAGATGAGACTTTTGCCTAAAGCATGAGGTAAAAGTGATGGTAACCCTACCTATGTGATTGGACATCCCATTGAAGTAAGTTTATAAGGATAAAAATAAGTCACTTATTGTCTTGTTATACTACCAATTATATTGTTAGTCCCTCTCTAAGACAAGATAATGCATTTGTAGTGGAAAAGGAAGAGTTAATCTCTTAATGAACTTCATAGCCCTTTATAGGATGGTGTGTTAAACCTGTAGGACACACTTGATGGAGTGTCACCTACATGAGTGTAAAATTAAGTCGGTTCCTATAAGGGCTAGGCAGGCTACTTTAGAGCACTCATGAAGTTAGGAAGGTACGTAATTATTAATAGTGTCAAACTGTGGACATAAACAAGTTATTGAGAATTGAACTTGATAATTTAACCCTCTATTTTACATCAAAAAGAATGAAAGGTTGATAGAAACTTGGTTTTACCTAATTCCTATAAAATACGGTTACTTAATCAATGGATTGGTTCATAACTTAAAAGAACATCAAATCATATAAGTTAAATTCTACTTAGATATGTAGTTAATTTCATTCATGTTTGTTTATTTGAAATATGTGAAGGATTATTGAAACTTAAGAATGTATTTCAAATAAATAAGTATAAAATCAAGTATTAAAGTATAGAGAAATAGCCGAAAAGAGAAAGGAGAACAAAAGGGGAAGTGCCCAAACTATAGAAGGCTTTGGTGCTAGGATTGGCGTTGCGGTGTTCCAGCTTCAAATCAGGAGCACCATCGTGCCAGATTGAGAGCACCGCGACGCTCGATCAGGAGTGCCGCAGCGTTCAGTCGAGCAACACCCAATTTGACCGTTGAAAGTCGCGACATTGAAGGATAAACGTCGCAACGTCCAGAGCTGAGTTTGATGACTCTCTAAAGAGTCACATACCCCTTCCATATGATATGGCCTTTCAAAGATGTATTGTATCTTACCAAAGAGACACATACAACTTTATAAATATTACAGGCACATTTAAAATAAAGGATTAATTTCACTTCTTAATCTTTGATTCGAGTTTCTCTCTTATCAACCATTTTTCGAATTTAAACACTTGTAGTCCAAGAAAAGTATCTAGTGTGCACCTAATACTTTCTCATAAGTCATTGAATCTTGAAACTATCCCATTAACAAACTCATTTACATCTTTGATTATGATCAAAATGAGAGTAAAAATAGTTTTAAAACGCATTACTCGCCTTGACTTTAATCTTTAGTTATTTGTATCAATGTGTATTTTCTATATACAAAAACATTTTCTTCAACAATAATTTTCAAATAAAATTATCATTCATATAATTCTTATCCTCTTCTATCATTGAGAGAACTCTATTGACTCTACAAAAATGTCATGTTCTTATGTTCTAACTCAACATTCTAATCGATATAAATTTCTCAAGTAAATTTTTATCAATATATATTCTAATAATTTAACATCATAAATTAAAAGAGTTGTGTTTATAGATATCAATCTAATTTTATAATTATGTTTATTATATAGATCATTTTCACTTGACTAATTTCTATAGCATGTATTTAATTTGTTTTTTTTACAACTATTTGAGAAATATTTATAATAAAAAATTTAATGAAAATAGTACAAAACACAACATACAATAAAAAAAAAAGATGCAATGAACAAAAAGTATTTTAAACACGTAATAAATTTTTAATAAGAAAATGCAATACAAAGAAGTATTTAGTACTTTCTAAATACTTTTTTCCTTATTTGATTGTATTGCTTGTCTACTTGTAAAGTATAAAAAATAAAAAACTTCTTGATAAGAATTAAGTCAATTAACACTTCTTTTCAATCTCTCCAGTAATTCTCTCAAAGAATGTCTCTGCAGTAATAATTAACGTCTTTTAAATTCAAAAAATAATTAACGTCTTTTGAACAACTCTCCAGTAATGTATAATGTAAATATATATGTACATATATTTCAGTTTAATCAACATTAGTGATATTTTGACAGTAGAAAAAAATAAAGTAGATGAATCTAATATCGCAATTGTAATTCAGTAGTTAGCCTTTGAATCTAGAGTAAAAACAAAATATAGAAAATAGATAAATCCACTTGAAATTTGAATGAAGAAATAATAATATATACTATCATTTAGGTATTCCAATTGATCAAACATTCAAAACAATTATCTGAAATATTATTAAAATTTTTAAATTGAAGATTTTCTTAACCAAATTAGAAATATGAATAATTCTATAAAATTCTGAAATTAAATTTTTTTTTTTAAAATAACGGATTATATTAGAAGTTATAATAGTGAATAATTGTACTCCCTCACGGATTATAAATTTTGTGCAAACCAATGTGATAAATATGGAATCGTTACATGACCTTCTGGCGGTTGATACCAAGAGAGAGCCGTAGTCGGTCAGAAGCAACACAAAAATGAAAAACTAAAATAATCAACTTATATTTGGGACATGATGGAAACATGGAATTATGTCAACAACTCCAGAGAATTTAGAAGACCACAAAGATTGGGGCAAAATCACTCGGGCCAATACAAGTTTTAAGCACAAACAACGATTTAAACCAATTTGTAAATTATCTAAACGTTATAATCATTGCTTGAAGAAATGCAAAAAGAGTAAAGGTTATCAAGGATTGGAAACAAGAAGAGAAGAATTTTTTTTTTAAAAAAAAAAAAAAACCTTAATTGAAGTTCTACAAGCTGCAATTTATTATCTGATGACTACCGGTCTTTTCCAAACGAAGAAAGCATGATGTTCATAGACACAGATGCATTGCAGCAAGCAATGAAATCAACTCACAACATTTCTTGTGATTTTCTCACACAGCGACTAACTTTCTTCTTAAATTCATCCCTTCTTTCTCTCCATTCTTTCTGCAGTTATAGAATTGGTACGAGGTCACAGGAATCAGCAATTAAGTAAACCAAATAAGGAGACAAACTAGAAGTTAATAAAGCAGAAGTATCATGATCAAAATAAACATAATGTATTTGTGACCTACCGCAGCATCAACGTTTGCAGGAGATTCATCATTTGGGCTGGAAAGCATTGAGATAATACTCAAAACTATGCTCTCAACCTGCATATAAATTCATCAGTATGAAGCATAGATCTAAATTCAATCACAATGTTGGATGAGAAATATATTAAGGCAACAAAATAAGAGTAGGACAAAATATATCATCAGAAGTAGCTGTTATATGATGAATATAATCAAAGAAAGAAAATAGCTGTCAACAAATTAATTTATTATAGTCAACTCAAAATTTGTGCATCCATAAAGGAGAGGAACAAATGGGCATCACATTCATTACAACAATCTGTAAACAAAACCAGACAGTATAGTAACATATCCTTCAAGTTGAACATGGGCTTTGTTAAGAGCCCCAATATATAGTTACTAACAAAGAAAGCAAAATATTGATCTATCGCAAATTAGCATATATGATTTTGGAATGCAAATAAAAATTTATCCAGGGCAGCTATGTCCTTATTCTCAAAATCCCTTCTTGCAAGCAAAGGGCGCAGCTGGTGCATTTCTTCACCCACTCTTTGTTCATATCAATGGAGCCAGTGCGAGTGCCAGCATATATGAGTGAGGCTCATTGTGTGAAGTTACTGCTACAATGAAGTCAGGTTCGGCCGATCATAATATTCTTTTTCTTAACAGACTGCTTAACTTGCCCAGACATTAAAAGAATTGAAAAACTTGTTCTATACATTAAATCCAACCCCAAACAACTCAAGTAACCTCTTCTAAACTAGAGTTGTGCCCAGGTTAAGAAACAACACCTCAATCTGGTTGAGCCCGTCAGAACTGCAGTGATCTCAAGTTTCTGTTACAGTTGGTCACCACCAAGATTCACTGCCAATCAGAACTGCCATCAGATGGCAAGCCACATAGTGGACTAATAATAAGCATGAATGCAAAGGGTTCCATATGCATAATGTCCAGCATTCATCTTTTATCCATGAACCATGTGTAATTTGGAACTCCAAGAGACAAACTCCTTAGAGACACTTGTGGCCTTAAATGATTGGATGTTATGTACTTCAAACAGCAAAAGGCAAAAGCAACACTTCATACAAGTCAAGAGGGACAAAACTTCACCCTCTAGGGAACATTACTAACAAATCACCTGGCTACTTACCATGCATACTATAACATTCAAGTAAAACAAAAACTAATAACAGAGGCAATCACAAGCCATGTAAATATGTACAAAGAGTCAAGCAAATATAAGGTGGTGAAAAGATCAGAAGAATATAGTAATAACAATCATAAAATGTAAATGGAGAATGACACAAGAAAAGAGAAAAATAAATCATAGCAATTCAATTACATACTGTATGTACTGGAGACCAGCGCTCAGTAGCAAGCTCATAGCCATTTGGATCATCACCAGGGGGATGAAGAATTGATATGCAAACTCTTCCATCAGGGTAAACTGTAATGCAGACGGCACCCATTGAGCAGTTTGCACAACTCAAAAGAAAATCAAACATTTGAGTTAGAAAACAGATACTCACCATTTGGATGCCAAATCTCAGATGTAAACCTCACAGTTGGAGGGCTCACGGGATAGTTGTCGGGGAAAGTCATTATGGCATTGAAGAATCCCCCCTCACTGCAACCAAATAAAAGTTAAATAACAAGATAATTCAAGTTGCATTATCAAGAAAAAGACTGCATCCATGTATGTTCTCAATGGAAGAGAAAACATGTAAGTACTTTCTTAATGAGTAATGGTATTGTATACCATGTGTGATGGCATATTTTTCATATTATTGTAGCAATATATACCACAATTAAGGCTTTGTTGATTGAACCTCTTCTGAAATTTCCAAATCCTTTGGCTATTTTCACCCCAAGAAATTGTTCAAAAGACCATGTTTGGAAATAACAAGACTATTTAAACAAATTACAATATCCAATAATTCCACATTCAAATTTAACACGCAAATCAAGCTGGATTACATATAAGGAACAAGCACAATCCATATGCCTCGAAACAAAACAACCTTAAGACCATGGCTGATAGTTCTTAGGGGAAATCTCGAAAACCTCAGTCACACAAAAAAGACATTCCATTGACAACTTATAAACAGATAGAATATTAACCATTGATTGCCTAAGCAGAAACAATACCCTGAAAAGAGCCACGTAGAACTAATGTCCTGTGACTCACCAGAATGAATGAAAATATTGACACCGAGAGCATTCACTGAATCAATTCAGAAAAGCTGTTCTCTCGATACAGAAAACACCAAAAATTTATCAAACCAAAACCCCATAATCAAACTCAAAAATCATGTCAAGTCCCTCAATTGAATACGCATCAGACATACATAATCAAGTACTTAGTATTATTACTAACCCACATATTAAATAAAAAACAAAAATTGCAAAACGTATCCTCATCAAACACAAAAAGGAAAGAAAAAAAAACCCTAAAATCCAATTAGAAAAATTAAAAAAATAAAAAATTGGAAAGACCACTTACTATAAAGTATCGGGGGGTCCAATAATCGAAACACTCCATTCAAAGACATTGGTCTCGTCAACTAACCCAGCAGAGAATCCATCAACTGGGTTCTTACAAAGATCTGCATTAAAGAAAATCATAAGACACCAATTTTAATCAATTAATCATCGATTTTTTAAACGAATAAATCAACAAAAAAAGTTCCAAGTTTGAACGAAACGAAATATTAAATTAATTATATGGGTTGTTGACCTTTGAGCTGCTTCTGCAGGAGGAGACTAGCCTGAGTCTTGGCCATTGAATATCGGAGAGGAAAGTCTAGAAGCCGCGAGAGAGACGGTAGGGAATTTTATAAAGAGGCGATGAGGAAGAACAATAAGCTATTTAGCTTTGTTTCTGCTCTTTTTCGCTCTGATTTTGCTGTATTTATATAGACGATGGTAATTAAAGTTGAGAATTTTATTTAGAGTTTATGAAGATTTCTCCTTAAAAAGGGACACGTTGGATTTTGTTGTAAAATACTTTTTACGCGTAAGATTTTTGTTGATGGAAATAAACTTATAATAGATTTTTCTGGTTTAATAGAAATAAAATTGTTTATGTTATTGATTTAAAAGAATTCTTAATCTTCTAACTTTAATAGTTCTTATATGTGGTTAAGTGGTTATTCTACTCTAAAAGTAAGCTAGTTTTCAAAAATATTAAATTATCAATAGAATTGTTACGAGGGTGAACAAACCCGAAGCCAAAAAGTAAGGGTGTGATCGGTTCAGGTTTAATCAAAAATTGTATTGAATCTACAACTTTTAGTTTGATTTGATTTTATTTATTTTGAATTGATTAATATGATTTTAATTTAATTTCAATTTGGTTTGAATTAAATAAAAAAATATATTAAAGTTTTTAAAAAAAATTAAAAATTAAATTGATTCGATTAATTCGATTCTAACAAATAAGGACTGATTAATTCTAATTTGTTGAAATTAATCAGTTTAAATTTTGATTTAATTTAAAAATAAATTAAATCAAAACTAATTCTACTCACTTCTAAAAATATATATATATATTTAAAATACGATTCGATTGTTTTTTTGAATTATTTATCATATAACAATTTTTATTTATTTTATAGTGTACAATTGAAATGATGGAAAAAAAAAAATTCATTGTTCGCAACCTAAAGACAAGGCAATTATCTAAAATTTTCAAAATGGAGTAGTTTATTTATCGTTTGCTTTTTGTAGGATCTTTGATATGTACCACACAATGAGCAAAGCAATGCGCCAACGCCTAAGCATCATGAAGTTTGATAGTAAATGTTATATTCTCAATTTAGATTTGGGCATGGAATGAGAAACTTTCTTTTGCCAAAGTCCATTAGCTAAGGCAATAAAATGGCCACCTTTATAAATTCCTTTCAATCTTTTTTTCGATAAAGGTTTCGTTTTTCTCACTTTAACATGGGGACTACAAGCAAGCATATATCTATCCAAAATCATTGCAATGAGTTCACCTAGTGGTCTAGTACTTCTTTTATGAAATTTATATTTTATTTTCTCCTCTCGAAGGCAACAAAGACCATCATCAATGTCTATGAAATTGGGGAGATCTTCCTTGTGAATTTTGTAATGCCCAATTCTTTACTTGTTTAAGTTACTAATTTCATATTTGAAGTAGTCGATTTTTTTAATTTTTATTGTCTTTCTTTTTAATGGTTGGTTTGGCTTCTAATATGAAAGTTGCCAACTTGCAAATTGGATTGAGTAAGTTGATAATAAAGATGGAATTTGGTTTGACAAGTATAAACAATGTATCAATTTAATATAACTTAGCTTACAACACACTTGAGAATATTTTTCTAAAACCCATTTAAAACAAACACATGTCGATGAACAAAACGAAAATTCGATAGGAGAACAATAAGAATAAGTAAGTCAAGCAATTGAGGCAACCCCACTTAAATTGTTTGGCTAACATTCAACATCAAGTACCACAAAAACCAATTTTGCTATATGCCACGAATCCTTAAAATGGTGCTGCAATATGGGTGGGCTAGAGTGTTGCACTCTGTTAAATGGAAAAAGCAAATGGCATATTCAAGAATCCACAATACTCGACTCTTTCGAATTTGTTATCTCACAGAAGATTTATATTTCAAGAAATAATTTTGAGGTCTGTGAAAGAAAAAACAAAAGTGGACTTTTCATGAAATAGTGATTTAGAGTTTAATTTGTGGATGAAAAAAGAAGGGTTCAGTAAAATTTAAAGTGAATTTATTATATAAAATTAAAATTCGTAACGGATTTGATATGACTATAAATTTGATAAAAAAATCAATAGATACTTGTAATGAGTATCTGCATATACTACATTTTAAAAAAATAAAAATATGAATTGATTTTTTTATATTTATTTTTAGCCTTCGTCAAAAGGATTAAATTTAATTTAACGTCGCTCGTACCATTCACTAAAATTAAAAAAAACATTAAATGGACTAGTGATTATAATTGAAATTGAAATTATATCATTTAACGTAATTAAAATTGAAATTATAATTAGAATATTTAACGTATTTGAAATTATAATATTTAACGTAATTGAAATTGTAATTAGAATTAAATATTTAACGTAATTAAAATTAAATTTAGAATGATAATATTTAATGTAATTGAAATTGAAATTAGATTTAAAATTATAAACACAATTGAAATTGAATTTAGAATTATAACATTTAATGTAAATAAAATTATAATTAGAATTAAAATATTTAACGTAATTAAAATTGGATTTAAAATTATAATATTTAAAATAATTAAAAATTAAAATTAAAATTAAAATTATAATATTTAACATAATTAAAATCAAAATTAGAATTGAAATTATAAGAGTTAAAGTAATTAAAATCGAAATAGGATTTTGAATTATAATATTTAATGTAATTAAAATTTAAAATTAAAATTGAAATTATAAATTTAATGTAATTGAAATCGCAATTTAATTTAGAATTATAACATTTAACATAATTAAAATAAAAATCAGAATTAAAATTATCATATTTTATGTAATTGAAATAAAAAAAATGAATATGAATTATAATATTTAACGTAATTGATATCGAAATTAGAATTAGAATTATAATATTTAATATAATTGAAATCGAAATTGAATTTTGAGTTATAATATTTAACGTAATTAAAATCGAAATTGGATTTAGAATTATAACATTTAACGTAATTTGAAATCAAAGTTGAAATAAAAATAAAAATATTTAACATAATTAAAATTTAAATTAGAATTAAAATTATAACATTTAATGTAATTAAAATCGAAATTGAATTTGAAATTATAACATTTAATACAATTAAAATCGAAATTAGATTTGAAATTATAACATTTAATACAATTAAAATAAAAATTGGATTTGAAATTATAACATTTAATGTAATTAAAATTATAATATTTAACGTAAATAAAATTAAAATTTTAATTGATATTATTTTAATTACGATATTTTATGAATTTTTAATTAAATTAAGATTATAACTTTATTTTTTATTATATTAATTCAAAACCTACTTAAAATTTGTAAATAATCCGTTGTAAGTTTGATAATAAATACATATTTATTAGTATAAATTTAAAAAAAAATTAATATTTTAATTTTAAACAAATGCATATACAAATTTAAAAATATTCGTCCTAAACTCAATTTATTACCATCTTTTAAGTTTAAATTCATCGTAAATATTGTCATTTAGACCTATAAGTATCTAGATGTAATTTATTTAGGCTCTGAGTCTTATGGTTTCGGTGCCAGACTTGTACCATTACAATTTTAACAAATGGGTGCGGAGTGAAATATAAGGGAAATTTATAGTGTGTATTGTCTCTTTTAAATAAAGGACTCAAAAAAGTTTGAAGATATCAATCTTTAACTCGGTCCGCTATCATCCTTATGTTCAGTATTGTCATTTAGACTTGTAAGTATCTAGATGTAATTTATTTAGGCTACGACCATTGTAATTTCAACAAACGGGTGCAGAGTGAAATATAAGGGGGATTTATAGTATACATTGTCTCTTTTAAACATGGGCCCAAAAAGTTCCACTACAATAATGAGCCCATGGAGCCAACAAAATGGATGGGTGTTCATAGTTCTCTCTTGTTTCTTTCAAGCAAAAAGGGTCCAAAATCAGAAACTTTTCTACTACAAAAAATGAGCCCAAAAAGCCCACAAAAAAGGAAAAAATCCAAGGAGGGGGCATTCCGAGAATTGAACTCGGGACCTCTCGCACCCTAAGCGAGAATCATACCACTAGACCAAATGCCCTTCTTGCTTATGGCTTAAAAGTTGTTTTTAATCAAGGTTCGTAGGTAGAATTGAACAAGTGCACAAGTGACAATCCGGTTGCTTCATGCATGTAACAAGCGAGGTCAAAATCTAGAACAAAAGCTGCTCAACCACAAGCATAACAGGAATCAAAAAGCAGACAACTCAACTTTTATTCCAAGACCCCAAATGGAAATGCAATCAATTTGCCTAATAAACCAAACAAAAACCAGCTGACAGAAAATCTGCATTAACAGTTGTAATTATATCATTACAAAATTGTCTCCTTTGGAGGTCAATGCGGCATGCAGCATCTTTAGCCACGATAAGACTCTTGTCTCTTATATGTGGTGTCCCATTTTCAGCACCTTTTTCTCATTGATAAATGAATCAAAAACACATTTAAAAACCAAAGTCCTGCTAATGCCATACTTCTTGAAAGAGCTGCAAAAGCTTTGCTTTTTGACTTGGGAGATAATTATTAACGAGAGTAGCAGCTTATCGTTACTTGAACTCCAAACTAATCATAAGGTAACTGAGAGGGTGTGAATAAACAGAAAGAGCAGTGCATATACTTGTAGCAATAATATTTTACTCTAATATAGTCTAACATTAACATATGAAGAACATTTACAACAATTCATTGGCATTTATATATATTATCGCGTAAAGATTCGGAAGAATACAATGCATGTGATTGAAAAATCACAAGATTTTGAACTGGTGTGGCTGTTAATCAATGTGAACTCTAACTTATTGGTTGGGAGATATATAGGAGGGCAATGGAATTGATGGCTTTGTTATATGGCTAACATGATATTATAATATTATAGCCAAAAGGAAGTCAACATATTAAGACAACGATTCCAGATCTGAGTGCATAGGATTCCCAGACACCTTTAGCATGTAATTACATACTTTTCAAACTAAGCAATTATTGTTGAAATTAATGAGTTAGTCTGTCAGTTATAAATATTGTTCCTTCTCGTTAAATCTTCTGATATGCTCAAATTTATGTCAAAGATGAAGTGTAATTCATATATTCTCTTTATATTTCTTCTCCTTTTAGCTTCTCATTGTAATTACTCCACAGCTATCAGAATTCAAATTGCAGATCAATCAGGCAAGCTACTTTTACTTCTAGACTTGCTGCTCATGATGATTAAAATATTAGTGATCATTATTGTAATTGATATTTTATTATCACAAAAGGTCAAGTAATTAACCGTTGAAATGCTTCATGCAGTTGGTTTCAAGCTTGAATCTGCACAATCAAGAATGAGCAGGGCTAGCCAAGACATATTAGCTCCATGGGTGAAAAAGGTAATGCTGCTTATTATCTTGTTACATATCATTCTCTATTAATTCATATAACATTTGGTGAAAGTGGCTTTAATTAACACAAAATTTCTTGCTTCATTGAAAAAGATTAAATCAAGAAGATTGGTCCACAAAGATAATAGTCATAAGGTACCTTCTGGACCAAACCCCAGCGGAAATTGGCACCCACCATCCAGATCCAAGCCATGAAATTAAGCAAGTGATCAAGATTGATGATGAGAGGATTATGAACCAGATGATCAATGCTGATGCTACTTAAATTTGTATTGAAAACTTCGTAATTTCATGCATGTACAATATCCCAGAAACATGTTATTAATATATATGTTCATAGGTTTTCGAATGTATAACATTTCGTGCTGTGCCGTTTTACATGTATAGCTTTATTTTTTTTAAATTTTTTTTTTTTTGTGATAGATGTTTGGTTTACATGTATAGTTTTATTCTTTGTGATAGATGTTTGGTTTTGAATTCATCATCATCGTCTTTAACTTTCCAAGAACCAAGATTGTCAATTTCTCAATTAAACATATAAGCTTTAGAATCGAGTTAAAACAATATATTCTTCGATGTCTTAAAGTAGTTTATGATAATAACCGATTATTAATTTTTTTAAAACTATATGAGGACGTTTAGAATATATTCATATTGTATTATGATAGTTTATTGATTATGTTATGGGTATACTGAGTTGTATTTCAGTGTGAATGTGAATGAATAATTAAATTTGCATGTTAAAAATGCAGATATAAAATCATATAATATAATTAAATATGAGTTATTTTGAAATTGTTATACTATACTTTTCACTAACATTTCTATATTTTCCATGGTAAGTGACATGTTAAGTAAATTTTCATTTTAATGAGCCATTTTGAAAGTTACAAAAATTTGACTATTCAATAATTATTTAATATTTTTTTTAGAAGAAAAAATACTTGACATATGTCATTTAAAGTGAAAAAAATATTGAGATATTAATTTAAAAGTGTAACATTATTGTTAAAATTATACAATTCTATATAATTCAAAATTCGCACTTAAATATTTGCATCAAAAAATTCTTATTTGTATATTTATATACTAAAATTTTGTGGAATTATTTTGCTTCATCAAATTTGAAAATCATTTTCAATTCACGAGTGATTGAGAGCCAAGAGTTTAACAACTGTAATTAAGTACGAGGCTATTAAATAAAATTGGAACTGAAGCTCTGATACCATGTTAAAGAAATTAAAATATTTTTATTTTTATTCTAAATAATAATTATAAAAGGATAGCATTTATATTGTTATTAAATCCCTATCCTATATTCTCAAATGGGAAAGAAAATATATAAAAATTACAATTACTATACAAAGACGATACAACAAAAAAAAATTATAAATGGAAAAATATCTTAAATTGACAATCATTAAATAAAAAATTCTAATTTGGTACTAATTTTAACACTCTCCCATAAACTCAAGATAATAAAAATAATTTGAGTTTGCAAAATAAACCAAGAAGCAAATCAAAAAGAAAAAATAATTGAATAAATAAATCTACAATGCCACGTGTGAAAGATAACTATTGTCAGAGTGAGGTAATCATCGTCGAAAAGTGACAACATTATCAAAAAGTGACAAGCGCATTATGAAAGACAATCACTACGAATATAAATGCGTTGTTAAAGAGATTGAAAGTTTAAAAATAATCATTGTAAGTATAAGTGCATTGATATAAAAATCGTGGCTAGAGAATAAAAAAAAATAAAATATGGCTCCAATACTAAGGGTGGGAAAAAAATTGGTAATTGAAAAATCGAATCGGCCAATTCGATTCGATTCAGTCCGATTTTTTTGTCACAAAAAATTAGTTCGGTCATATTTTTAAAAAAAATGACTAGTTCGGTTCGATTTTCTAAAAAAATAATCAAATTGAAAATTTGAATTTTTTGATAAAAATTAATTACATTGTCACGTGGCACTAAATAATTGGGGGTTTGAAAATACAAACATATATTTACTCACACATAATTTCACTCACTCATTATTATAATAAAAAATTGAAAAACCTCTAATTATAATTTTATTAAATAGGAGAATTTTATTTTATGGATATTGTTAGAAATTAGTATATTATTAATAAATAAAAAATTTAAATTTTTCTCAAATTAAGCAAATTATAATTATGTTTATATGAAATAGACCCAAAAACAATAGGTCAAAAAATGAACTACTAAATTATTTAGACAAGTGAATTACAAAAGCCTACAATTTAAAATAAAAAATTGAAAAAAACTCAAAAAATAGTCCAAATTTTTAAAGACTTATATAATGTGTAATGTAACGTGTAATACATATTAATTTAGTCAAATTAATTTTTTAAAGACTTATATAATAAATAAGAACAAATTTAATAGCTTATGTAACGTGTAATGAATTTTTTTTTATTATATAATATATAATAATTTAGTCAACTTAATTTTTTAAAAACTTATATAATATATAAGAATAAATTTAGTAGTTTATATAATGTGTAATAATTTTTTTTTATTATAGAATATATAACGTGTGATATATATTAATTTAGTCAATTTAATTTTTTACAGAGTTACATAAATTTAAGAGCAAATTTAATAGTTTATGTAATGTGTAATGAAATTTTTTTGATTATATAATATATAACGTGTAATATATATAAATTTAGTCAACTTAATTTTTTAAAGACTTATATAATATATAAAAATAAATTTAGTGACTTCTGTAACGTGTAATGAAAAAAATAAAAAATAAATTAAAATAATTTACTAAATTATTTGAATAAATAAATTAAAAAAATCAACAATTTAAAATAAAACAATTAAAAAAGTTAAAAAAAAATTGAATTGAAAAAAATCGATTCGATCTAGTTCTATTTTTTCTATTAAAAAAATTAGTTTTAGTTTTATTTTTTAAAAAAATTGAATCGAAGTGTGCCCACCTTATTTGATACTATATTAAATAAATTAAGACTGAAACTTTAATAAACTAAATTTTTTATATTTTTACTCTAAATAATAATTATAAAAGACAATTTTTAGATAAACATTAAATCTCTAATCTATGTAACAAAAATAATACATAAAAACTACTATTATAATACAAAAGTTAACACAACAAAAAATATTTTAAATTGTAAAATATCATAAATTAATAATAACTAAATAAAAATTTTAATTTAGTACTAACTTTAACAGACAATGCCATAAATATTTATAATAACTTAAAAAGATAAATTTCTGCAACAATACATTTGTAATCAAATTATCTTAAAGAAAGTAACAAGCAAAGCAAAAAAAAATAATTTAGAAAATTAACGAAAAAGTTATAAAATTTGAGATTTTAAATTATAAGAGGCGTAATCTACGATAACCAAATTTGAATTCTTTTATTTTTTATAATAAAAACTTTTATCCATTCATTTTACCCAAAAAACAAAAAAAAACAAAAACTTTATACATTCTTATTGAGATTTGAGAGTACGAGTGTTCTTCAACATAACGCGTGTTTATAGCGAACAGAACCACCCGTACACGTGTCGAAATATGAATCGCTACCTAACTAAAAAGCGGGAAAATCGGATCCTTCGTTTATTCCGAAGACCGTTCATGCAATCCGACCCAACAAATTGAACTTTCTAGAACCCAGTGCCAAACCGTATATAAAGCCCTCGTCATTCCCTTTGCATTCTACACTCCGTACACGATACAAAACAGAAATAGTTAACGGAACCTCAACAATCAAGGAGACTCTTTTGCATTCAGTTCTCAGCCGTCCGTCCGTTAATTTTACGTGAAAGATCTCGATCAAATGGCCGCAAAAGGAGAGGGACCCGCGATCGGAATTGATCTCGGGACCACGTACTCGTGCGTCGGCGTGTGGCAACACGATCGCGTTGAGATCATTGCCAACGACCAAGGCAACAGAACGACTCCGTCTTATGTAGGGTTCACTGATACGGAACGTTTGATCGGCGACGCCGCCAAGAACCAGGTAGCCATGAACCCGCTCAACACCGTGTTCGGTACGATCTGCTCTCTCTGTCTGTTTCAAATTATTTGACTGTTTAATTGTCTCATGTAATTTTTGTCCTCTTTAGTTATTTATTATCTATTTATTTACTTATTTACGTGAACTTGTTTGTTTGTTTTAGATTTTTCTCCGAAGTGATAATTGTTTTCGGTATATAATGCTTGCTACTTCATGTTTCCAAACGCGGTAAAATAGCAGGAAAATTAAGACATATTTGATCTCATTTAGAATTTTAAATATTTTTAATTAATTAATTTAAATATTGTGATTGATTTGGTTTTATTGATTGTAAACCGAGACTTTTGTTTGAATACTATTCGAAGATTTGGCCCCCAAAAATAAATAAATAAATTCACATGCTTGGTTACGTAATCTATATTGTATGTGATCTTCTTGTTTGTAATTATACTCGAGCACATAATCTACATGGTACGTGAGTTTATCTTTTGTAATATACTGAATTATCTATGTGGGTCATAGATGCGAAGCGGTTGATTGGTAGGAGATTTAGCGATGCCTCAATCCAGAGCGACATCAAGCACTGGCCTTTTAAGGTCATTCCTGGTGCCGGTGACAAGCCCACGATTGTGGTCCAATACAAAGGGGAAGACAAGCAGTTTGCTGCCGAGGAGATTTCTTCTATGGTGCTCACTAAGATGCGTGAGATTGCCGAGGCCTACCTTGGCTCAAATATTAAGAATGCAGTTGTCACTGTTCCTGCTTACTTCAATGACTCTCAGCGCCAGGCCACCAAGGATGCTGGTGTCATTGCTGGGCTTAACGTTATGCGTATCATCAACGAGCCAACTGCTGCTGCCATTGCTTATGGTCTTGACAAGAAGGCCGCCAGTGTTGGTGAGAAGAACGTGTTGATTTTTGATCTGGGTGGTGGTACTTTTGATGTGTCATTGCTTACCATTGAAGAGGGTATCTTCGAAGTGAAGGCCACTGCTGGCGATACTCATCTGGGTGGTGAGGATTTTGATAACAGAATGGTGAATCACTTTGTTCAGGAGTTTAAGAGGAAGAACAAGAAGGATATTAGTGGAAACCCCAGAGCTCTTAGGAGATTGAGAACTGCTTGTGAGAGGGCGAAGAGGACTCTCTCATCTACTGCGCAGACTACAATTGAAATAGACTCTTTGTACGAGGGTATTGATTTCTATTCAACCATTACTCGTGCTAGATTCGAGGAGTTGAACATGGATCTCTTCAGGAAGTGTATGGAACCTGTTGAGAAGTGTTTGAGGGATGCTAAGATGGACAAGAGCACCATTCATGATGTTGTGCTTGTTGGAGGTTCTACTAGGATTCCCAAGGTGCAGCAGCTTTTGCAGGACTTTTTCAATGGGAAAGAGCTCTGCAAGAGCATTAACCCAGATGAGGCAGTTGCCTATGGTGCCGCTGTTCAGGCTGCTATCTTGAGTGGTGAGGGTAATGAGAAGGTGCAGGATCTGTTGCTCTTGGATGTCACCCCATTGTCACTTGGTTTGGAGACCGCCGGAGGTGTCATGACTGTGCTGATACCAAGAAATACCACAATTCCCACCAAGAAGGAGCAAGTTTTTTCAACCTACTCAGACAATCAACCAGGTGTGCTGATCCAGGTCTATGAGGGTGAGAGAGCAAGAACAAGAGACAACAACTTGCTGGGAAAATTCGAACTCTCTGGCATTCCTCCAGCACCAAGAGGTGTTCCTCAAATTACAGTGTGCTTTGACATTGATGCCAATGGCATTTTGAATGTCTCTGCTGAAGACAAGACCACAGGCCAGAAGAATAAGATTACAATCACCAATGATAAAGGAAGACTTTCCAAAGAAGAAATCGAGAAGATGGTTCAAGAAGCTGAGAAGTACAAGTCTGAAGACGAGGAACACAAAAAGAAGGTTGAGGCAAAGAATGCATTGGAGAACTATGCCTACAACATGAGGAACACTGTCAAGGATGATCAAATTAGTTCTAAACTTCCCCCAGATGACAAGAAGAGAATTGAGGATTCTATTGAGGAGGCTATTAATTGGTTGGATAGCAACCAGCTTGCAGAAGCAGACGAGTTTGAGGACAAGATGAAGGAGCTTGAGGGAATCTGCAACCCTATTATAGCCAAGATGTACCAGGGAGGTGCTCCTCCTGGTGCCGGTGCCGGCATGGACGGTGATGTTCCTCCTTCCGCCGGTGGTAGTGCTGGCCCCAAAATTGAAGAAGTCGATTAAGTTGGTGGTTTTAGCTTATATTTTGCTACTGGCAGAAAGGGAAATTTTTGTTTTTGTTTTTTTAAAATTTTTTTTTTGGGCACAAATTATGGAAAATTTATGATTTTGCTTAATTGCTTAGAATAGTCAAGTTCTTTTGAGTGTCCCAAAGTAGTTTTTATTGTTCTGATTCTTGCTTTTTATGTGTCATTTTTCCACCGATTAATTAATATTAATTGCTTTTTATGTATGTCACTTTTGCCAATTAATATTAATGTCAATGTTACCAAGTGTTCTGAAATATTTTAGTTTATTATTTGCACAATGGTTATTAATGTTAATCTTATATGAAAATGTCAATAAGATTATCCAAAAATTGATTAAATTGATTTTAGAAGTTATGCCAAAGTCTGTGTTTGTTGCGGCGCTGCGCCCAGTGATGCAAGAGATACAGTGGATGGGAGAAAGACTGGACAGACCACACCTGATGGTACCATCTAATGGACAGACCTGATAATACAATCTAATAATGCCGACTTATTTTCTCTTATTATTGTTATTATTATGATCGCTCAATTTTAAAATAAAAGTAAAATTTTCTCATACAAGTGGTATCCACTGAGCAAAGGTAGCCCAGAAAAAGTCTAGAGGCAATACCAGATGACGAGTTACAAAATTAACAATCTTCAGTAGCATAGCATAGCATGAAATGCCCATTGATGACAGTAGGAATGACATTTATCAGATTTAACTCGAACAATCTTCAATGGCATAAATGTGCATATCAACTATAGGATGCAGTGACCATAAATTGGCAACTTCATCCTACTCATTAAGTACAATTACAGCTCAAAGCAAAAAAATCCCATTTAATATCACAAAAGAACAGAAAAACCCAAGCATGAGACTTGAGAATAGATGTCCATTTTTATGCTTCTTTTAATGTCATATGTTCAAGATAATGCAAGCTGGCGTCTACAAACAAAACACAGTCATTAAAAACTACAATGACTGAATGATTAGTATACAATTACCTAATGGTTCTGAGGAAATGAAAATCTTTGAGCCAAATACCAATCTAGAAAAAATGCAGATTTCATTTCACAAATTTCCTTAATGGAATGAGGTTAGAAAACAATGAAGCAACAACCATCCTTACATCTATCACACAAATGCCTCTTCCAGGTCAACAAATGAACGGTCACTCCATGGAGAGGGGCGAAGGGATACACGGACCTCATGTTCTTCCGGTCCTACACGATTTTTTGGCACAATAATCTCAAGCATTGTTCCCGTCTCATCGCGGTATGCTTCCAATTTAGCATCTTCTGGAATTCGGTTTGGAAGGGGAATCTCCCTAATAAATTCCCCAGGAGGGCAGTGCTCTGGTGTTGGATCAGTTAGCTTAAAGGTCCTATCATGTCTCATAATTAATGGCATGCAGGCCGTACTCACACAAGCTATCTTCACAATCCCATGAGAAGGAGAATTCCTCCAAGTAACTTTCACCCTTTGAAGATCAGCAAAAGGCAAACTGATAATGATTAAGTATCCTTCAGCATCTTCATAAATTGTTTTTGCAGCTGTGACAGGCCCAAAAACATTCTTCATTACACCACTAAACTCATTGATCCAAGGTGGCTCAACCACCTGCAGTTTCGTATCCAGTGCTCTTGGCAAGCAAGAATCACCATCGTTCCCATGTGGGAAATAATCCTTCTTTCGTTTGTGACAAACAGCTGAAATGTCCACTCTGTCACCATTGCTCTGATCTGATGCCTGGGTTGACAAATTTAAACTGGTCCCATTAAGCAATTTTCTTGGGTGGGGATTTGTTCCATTCTTCAGTGGAGGAGAAGGGCGTTCAAGCTCAAACTCTGTGTTTGGACTGTTCCTCCATGAACCAAACTCACTTGCTTCAGGAGGGATAGAGAAGTTTATATCCCGACCTGTAAGCTCCATCCACCTCTTCCTCTCTTCCTCATCGAGATTCACGAGGTTTGGAGACTGGACAACTTCAATCCCATGAAGACACTGAGGGTTAGACAGGCCACGATAATGCTTTCTTTGCATCCTGTGAGACCGGACAAAACCCTTATCCACGCTAAATGGAAAGGGGCGCTCCCCTTGCCGAGAGTGCCCATTCATGTAACTTCTCAGCTGCATCTTGCCCAATGCATTTTCAGGCCTTTCCTTGAATACCCACATATACATGTTCTCCATGTCATGCTGAACCAAGAAAGCATCTAACTGCAAATCAGATTTCTCATATCCAGACACACCATCAGCATTCCAAACAACCTTACACTTTGATTTCTCATTCAAAACAGGCTTGAAGTAGAAATTGAAGAAGAACCAAGCTCCCCATACACTATCATGTCGTTTAGCAAATTTCTTTGTAACTTTTGGAACATTAACAACTGTCTCGGCCTCATGAACCTGAGGCGCAAGGCCAACATCTAAAATATCACAAGGATCATGCCAAGATAAAAGTGGTGAGCTGAAGTCTGATGATAAAGGGAGATTGATATCTGGTGGCCGAGAAAGCACGACTGACCGATTCATTTCCCTCTCCAATTCATCATGTGAAAGAAAACCCGAATCCATCGACAAAAGGGTGGATGGGTGATAATTATCCATTGACAAGGTTGTTAGTAAAGCTTCCCCCATCGTTTTTTCCTTACTTTACTCCTGGGGTGGGTGTAATTTTTTTCAGACTCCAATAAAAAAAAGCATCTCACAAACATCTTCATCTGCCATATTGCCAATTTATCAATCAATCCACAAAACCACAAAGGGAGCTCATATATATCTTCATGATCTGAATACTCACAAATCCCCACCACAAATACTCAGAAAGATTCATCAATCAATTCAGAGAAAGCCAAACAATGATAATTTAACATAATAAGATTAACACCAACCTGAAAAGAAAAAATTAAATAAAAAAAAATTATCCAACCACATTCACAAGAAACTTATCCTTCTGTTTGGTTGCTGAGAAAAAAAAAAGGGAAATTCAAACTACATAATAGATTCAAACCTTCTTCTTCTTTTATCTTTTTGAGATTTTTGTCCTAAGAAAATGAAAATGAATTCACCTATATAAAACCACATAATTTGGAATAAGCCTAGATAATAAAAAGTTTTGAACTTTTCTAGGGTTCCAATATCACAACTTTGAGATTCAAAGTTTCATATTTCTTTTTCTTTTCGCACACTTTCTCAGCAACCAAACAGACTAGAGATAAAACGGAAAAAACAATATTCCCTGATTCACAGAATCTCAGATAACTGTTGGAATATAGCAAATAAAGTACAGATCCAGAGCAATCAAATCAATAATAGCCCATAAAGAGAAAGAAAAAAAAATCCCATATAATTAAAAAAATAAAATCACATAAAAATCGAAAAATTTACCTAAAAAGAGAGGCTTATGAATCAAGGAAATCAGAGAGCTTGACAATCCATTTTAGTGAGAGAGAAAGAGAGAAGAACTAGGAGGTTAACGGAGTCTGTTTAAAGAGACGGTGTGGTGCGGAAAACACCTGCACCAGTAAACGACGCCGTTGGTGATGGACGCCGTTAATTAACGGTGAAAGTGAAAAGAGAGACAAAAGACAAAAGACAAGAGTCAAAAGTGGCGTCTAATTTGTTTACTGTTAATGGCAATGTAACAGAACATGTGCAGTTAAAATATTGTAACTAAACTAACTATATTTTGCCTTTTAATTAAAAAAATTGTTTTACATTAAACCGTACAAACCACCAGACCACTTTTACAACACTTCAATGTTTTACCAAAAATACCCAAGTGTCAAAATTCAATATATTTCCTAATTTTAGATCACAATTTAATCCGTGCTAATTTTAAAGGGTATTGAAATTCATTCCAATTAAAAAAAAATAGAAATCCTTTTAATCCAATTCAAATTGTATTATATATTAAATATTATTGTTAGGGTCCAAATTTCGACATGTGAGGCCCTAATCTTAATTAGTTGTGTGAGAGAAAAATAGATGTTGAAAAGTTTGAATTTCTTGGGCTTTCTTCCATCGAGGTTGAGTTGGGGTCGTTTTGGTGACGAAAGGTTCAAATTCGAATTGAGAGTAAGTAAACACCTAATTGGAGTTAGGTGAGTTAAGGGGACTTGAGGAACACAAAGCAAAAGAGGTCAATGGCAGGGTGGTCGGCAACAACACTTCGACGCTTCAGTCAAGTGGGTGTGTTATGAAAAAAGTTTTCTACAATTTAGTTGTCTTAAAGAAAGTGTATAAATTCTAAAGAAAACGTGGAGAGTTTTTTTCTTATTAAAGAGAGTTCAAAATTTAAATTATTCAAATTTTTCTTACCACATTTCAATTTTAGATACTTGATTGAGCTTTGGAGGATGCTAGTTTGGAGAATTTATCTCAAGGGTAATACGTGACGAACTAATATTGGAAAATAGTTTCTATCATGAGGGGTATTTTGGAGAACTTCACTTGATAGGGTAAGAAGGTCATTTGACCTCTCCTAACATTTGAAGTACTAAAAATATTAGTGATTAATTACTTTTTGAGCTATTAGGTAGGGTTGGTGAAACCTGGGAGCTTAGAGGATTTTTTGACTCTGTCCCTCTAAGTTGGCAGGTCTTAAGCTAAACTGTCTACTTACTCTAAACGCCTTCTGTCCATTATGTAGTAGCGTTTGCAGTGTCACTAAAGGACAAAACTCTTTGCATGTTAATATGGCATCCGCTCATTGGTTCTTTGGAGATTCTCTTATCCCATTTTATCTTTAGGTCTAATAGCTTAGATGATATGGTATCCAGGTGCTCATCTAGTGGGTCATGCTACTGTCGTGGTGTGATCTAAGACGTGTTAATGTGTACATCTATTGGTGGGCTTATGTTGACATGGCAAGCACACAAACTTCAATAACACGTCATTTGACATCGCTATTGAGTGGCGATAAGTGTTCTTACTCGACTCCCACTAGATGGGTTTCATAGACTAACTTATGAAGGTTTAAGTATTTGGGCTCGAGTTCAATCTCATTGAGGTAGCTTGCTTTGGGCCAAATTGAGTGTTATCAATCTTTTGCCCCAAATGATTGCATTTATATAAAAGTAAAACAACAATAAAAATTCTAATAATTTGCAAAATTTTCCAAATTAATGGTTGTATTTCTTTTTTTAAATAATTAACTTCTCAAAAGATTAACTAATCAAACTCGTTTAATTTATTTACATTTTTTTTTCTCTTTGTTATTTTCTTTTCTAATTGTGCATTAATTCAGCTGATACAAATTATTGAAATGATTTGTTCACATTATCTATATACTAAAATTGTAGAGATATTTTAATTTATTATTGACTCTAAAATTTAGGAGATTTTAGGCCTACAAGTTGAATTTATTTTTTTAGGAACAACGATTAGATTTCTCGAAGGATTGGACTAAGATAACCTTTTTTTTTAATGTGTATTAGGGTTTTAAAGTCTCATACTCAATTAAGATCACAAACAATCACAAGCAAGAATAATCTTATAGTGGTTTGGTTTAATGTGAACCTACATCCACTTTACTAAATATAATTAGTTTACTTAAATGCCTTAATGAAAAGTGTTTTTATAGTGAGAATAAAAAGAATCGAAGCAATTATAGAATTAAAAGCCAAACTTCTTTCCAGAAAGTGGATTTTAGGGCGCGAATGTGGATTCTAGGGTTATAATATGTTCCAAGAGTCACTCCTTCCCCGTCGTCTCTTTCTTGATTATTTAGCTTCATTTTTATAGGTTTAGGTTGTAGAGTCCTTTTAGAATTAAGTTTTGCCTTTACTTTCCTGTTTAGGACTTATCTTGAGATTGTAGGACTAGATTTGTATAAGGAATCTTGGGATTCAAGGGTCATCGGGAATAGGGACAATGTAAGTCATTGGTCGGTATGTGTCATTTCTGTTGCCCTTTGGTGGTTTAATTAATCAGCCCTTGAAGGGCTTATATGGTCGGCCTCGTGGAGGGCTTATGCGGTAGGCCTTTTAGAGTGTTTATGTGGTCGACTTTTTGGAGAACTTATATGGTTGATCTTTTGAAGGGCTTATATAGTCGACCTCTTAGAGTATTTTTTGGACTGAGGACATTTTCTTATGGGGCCAAAATCTTGGATACCCGTGTGGTGGACCTTTTAGTGGGTTGCAATGGGCCTTTTAGGGGACTAGGCTTAAGCCAAGGGGAACAAGATGTTTGTGATGATTAATACTGTAGGGTGCGTGCATGTGGTACGTATTTATCACATAAAAAATTTACGTATATATATAATCCATGCATCTTATACATAAACATATATGCAGCGGAAGTTGAAATTTTAATTTTCTAAATAATGAACACAAATTTTTTTTGTTTCATTACAATAATAAAATCAAATTAAAGATTGAGAATTCACCTCACAAACCTTTAGAACAATTTAAGTTGGAATTCTGCCTGAAATGAACCTGTTGATAATTCTAGCAATCAATAGTGTGTACTCGATTGACTAGAACAATAGCTTTAATTCTAGCAATGGTTGAACACTTAAACCATTTAGATGAACTCTTAATCTAATGCTTAACACTTAAGTTATGAATTTGTTTTTGATTTATTCAACATTTGAATTTATCAAAAACAAACTCTAATTCAACAATGGTGGCCTATTATTAGAGAAGAAGATAAATAGTAAAAGAACAACTTTTGTTCTCTTATTTTTTTTGTTTTTAACACTTAAAAACAAAGACACCAAAAACAATTTCTTATCACTTTTTCCCATCTATATGGCCGCCCATGTATTGCACCAAAACCATCATTTTTGTTTTGATTTCACATATATAATAAGTCAAAATTAACCTTTAAATTAAATTAAACATAATTAACTTTTAATTGATGTTTAATTTAACTTAACTCAAGTTAACATTTAACTCAAGTTAAGTTAAATTTACTTGTCAAACAAGTAAATAATTAAATATTCATTTAACTAACTCAAGTTAACTTTTAACCATACTTAGGTTAATTTGCTTTTCCACCAAGTAAATAATAAAATATTTAATTAACTTAATTCAAGTTAATATTTAACTATAGTTAAGTTAACTTACTTTTCTAATAATCAAATAATTAAATAATCAATTAACCTAACCTTAGTTAACCTTGAATATTTAATAATTAAATATGTAAAATTGCCCTTAAACCTTTATTTGGTTATCAAGTTAATCCAAAGTAGGTCCCACCTAACCATACACTTGAGTAAACTTAACCAAATGCTCACTATGCATCATGTGTCATTATTTGATTGGTCAACAATAATTGTTAATTAATTAATAAACTTAACACTTAGGTATTGACACACGTGCATCCCTAGGCTTCATGAAACAATTGTTCCATTTTGCTGAATCCTACTAGATTAAACATTTCAACCCAGTATGTTGTCATAGTGCACAACGAGTACACTTCATATTGTAGGACTTTCTAGATCCAAGACTGATTCATCAAATGAAACTATTCTATGAGTCTGTGATTGATGCCCTACGCACACGTTACAGATATTACAAATCAGCGCATTATACTATACAAGTTGAGGTCATAGCGTATACGTATATTCCTTCCGTTAATTATATCCTGGATGTGCTGGGTTATATATCAGCATCGTCCAATCTCTATAAGCACATTCATGAACTTATCTATAAATTTGTATTTATATAAAAAAAAATCCGCAAACATCTTTGCAATATTATTTAGCCTTATCGAAAATACCTTTTCGAGATCTATACTTTTAGTCAAAAGACTTTTTGAAACACATTTCTTGGAGTAGCAGGGTATAAAACTCACCCATATGAGCTAAAAAGTCCCATATCTATACACACCAAACTCCATAAGCATCGAACCATACCCAGCGACACCTAGCGATCAAACCATAAAAGGTCTCTAATATGCGTGGAAAGCATGATGGATCACTTACAAGCCTACCATAGTGCTTAGGTCAAAGGACTATGAATACTGCTCAACTCGAGAAGACCATCCATTGATAGCAATATGAGATGTTTATTGGAGGTCTTTGTGAGTCTGTTCAGTATCTAATTCTGACCAAATACCTACATGCCTATACGAGCTTTAAGCTCATGGCCAGCTAAGAGCTACTATATGTACCATGCAAATATAGACATACATTGATCTATATAAAAGAGATTCATTGACAGACCTACATTGATGAAAATAGATCAGGAACATAGTGTTTGAGAACATACTTGTATACATGACATTTTCCAGCATTTATTGCAACTCTTTGTAACTCTGTCATTATTAGTATATTCTCAAGTATTTATCTTATTTTAAAAAAGACTCTAACATTTTAGATACGGCTAATTCTTATAACATTTTAACTCTTAGCAGTGCCAACTCTTAGTTCTACTAACTCTTAGCATTGATCTAAACTCCTTTAGATTAGATCTAAACTTTTTTTGATCATACAATATCTGAAACATTACAAGCACTGTATCATATAATTATAAAATTAAAGATTTTTTTTGAAATATTTATTGTATAAATATTAAATAATTAATATTCATACAATATTGAAATGACACATAAGCACCAGTTCCAACACAATGGTCCCTCAATTTTCAGTGTTGACTTGTCAATAGTGGAAACTAATAGTAGTTCTCTATCTAGTAACCTTACAGGATTCTCGAGCTAAATATTGGGTCCTCATTAGGAATAAAGTGTTTATCAACTGCATACTCCCTATTTGGGGGTTTTGGAACCATGAAGTGGTCATCTTACCATGAAAATGATTTTAAGGGTGAAGACTGGCATTTGAAATTGGAATTAAAAGTGCATTTAATGCTTATTGATCCTTCGAGAGACAATACGCTAATTGGTAATCAAGTGAACGGTGGCACCTTTTCATATTTTGTTGATGTGGTCAAATATTAAATCGTTAACATTGATTAGATATCTAAGAGGTGCTTGATGGGCATGTTTTATACTTATTATTCTCACTTAGACTTAACATTTGTTTATTTTAAATATGCATATTATGCTCTCTCTTTTTATATGTTTGATTGTTATTTTATAGGTTTGAAGTCATCTATGGAGCTACAATATGAGCATGTTTAAATGGATAGTTCTAGCAGCATTATACTCTATTTGAAGGAGATTTTTGGTGATCGACCTCAGGTCAAGATTTACAAGATCGCCAAAGTGCTTTTTCGGGCTAGATTAGTATAGGGTAGTCCAGTGAGTTCTCATATCTTCAAGATGATGGGATTAATTGAGAAACTTGAGACTATAGATAGTTTTTTGAATAATAAATTAGAGAATAATTTGATTCTCTAATCATTGCCAAGGTCATTAGCATAGTTTATTATAAACTTCAATATGTAAGGATTGACCTCTACTTATACTGTTCTTCATAATTTGTTAAAGACAACATAAAAGGATATAACCAAAAGAGGCTCCACCTTTTTTGTTCAAGGTGCTTTATTTTCTACTCCGAAGGCTTCTAAAAAGTCTAAAGGGAAGAAGAAAGTGAAGTAGACACCCAAGATAGGTCCTCAAAGGCAATAAATATCTAAGTTTCAACAAAAGAGCAAAGCAAAAGAAAAGTGTTTCTTTTATGGTAAAAATGGTCATTGGAAGCGCAACTGTCCAAAGTATCATGCCACTATAAAGAAGACTTCCAGATATGCACTTGACTATCATTGGCATTTCTATGGTATTTGATGCATGCTCTGACTGGGTATTAGATACTATATGCCCTGTTTACATCTATAATATATTGCAGGATTGAGGGAGACTAGGATGCTACAGCCTAGAGGTAATGCTACGAGTAGGAAATGGTGATTTTTTTGTAGGTTTAGGTTGTTGGATAATTTGATCTACTTCATGTAATATAATAGTTGTATTACATAATTGTTATTATGTCCCAAACATAATTAGACATTTTGTATCCCTTCTTGTACTTGACAGTGAAGGATATTATATATCATTAAGAGTAGTTCTTTATGTTTATATAATGTAAATGATGTTTTGTTAGTTGAATGTTAGTTAATTAATGAGCATTATATTTTAGATACAACTAGAAATGTAATGAATATGCAAGCCAGTTCCAGTAATAAATGTAGTAGATCAAAAACTTTAAATGATATGAAATTATGTCATATGAGATTAAGTTACATATGTGTGAGACGTCTAACCCATCTGGTTAAGGATGGCCAGATACCTGATCTGACCATAGAGTCTTATTCAATTTTTGAATCTTGTATCTAAAGGAAAATGACCAAATATTTATTTATAGGTGTTAGACATCGAGCTGCTGATTTATTAAGATTTGTACATAATAATGTATGCAATCCAATGAATTACGTTGCAATGAATGGATTTTGATACTTTGATACCTTCATTAATGATTTGTCACGATATGGGTATGTGTTTCTAATGAAACACAAGTCAGAAACTTTTGAAAAGTTCAAAGAGTTTCAACTTGAAGTAGAGAAATAAACTAAAATGTACATCAAATACCTTCGATCAGATTGAGGCGGTGAGTATATGAACAGTGAATTCTCAAATTTAAAGGAAAATGAGATTCTCGCTCAACATAGTACCCTAGGTACTCTGCAATATAATGGTGTTTCAGAAATGAGAAATTAGACTTTATTGAATATGGTCTGATCGATGATGAGCTTTGCCGATCTCTCTGAATATCTGTGGAGTTATGCTCTAAAAATTACTACTCATATTTTGAACAAAGTACCATCAAAACCTGTTTATACCACTCCATATGAGATGTTAAAGGGTAAAAAATAAAGTCTTAGGTATCTTAAGATTTGGGCTATCCCGCTTATGTAAAAGTTACGTAACAGGATAACCTTGCACCCAGAGGGTATAAGTATAGGTTTATTGGGTATCCTAAGAATTCTATAAGATATCAGTTCTATGATCTAGAAGAACACGATGAACACTTAAAATTACACTTTTAATAAGAGTTTTACATCATTGTTTTGTATTACTAGTGTCTTTAACCCCTATTAACATAAGTATATTTACAATATTGTACATAATTAGATTTTAACTGTTTTGTGGTAAGTTTAGTAAAATAGGCATAACTTTCTACTTAAGAATCAAATTAGAGTGATTCTTGATCTTGTGAAGAAATAACTCAATGAACTAACGTATTGTATTTTATAAGATATTTGAAATTTGAGTTTTTAGAGGGTGAAAATGGCCTAGAATAGAACTGATCTGCAGTATAAGCCCAGTCTAAATAGTCATCAATATTTGGCCTATAAGTATAAAAATACGTATCTAATACATATGAAATAACTCAATTTAAAAAGATAAAACACTTATCTACAACTTTAATATTTTGAGTAAAAGCTAATTTGAATTACATCAATTCTAAATTCGAACAAATGCTTCTGTCAAGTGGGCATATTTATCATAATCAATGCAAATTAGTTGCCACCCTTTTTTACTTTTATCATCCAAGTGGTTCCCTCTTTATTTATCTTGATTTATCCATATTTTTTTTTATTATAAATAAGTGGTTTGTTTATGCTCAAAGTATATAATTAGAGGGCTAGATTTTAATTCAAAATATTTATCTTTTGTATTATCTCTTTGTAATACTACTTATTTTGTTTACTATTATAAAGTCATGTTATCTCTTCTTCCATCTCTTTTTCTTTTCTTTAGTTTATTATGTCAAAATATTTTTTTTTTACTCAGGTGAAAGGATAAAACTCTTGACAAGGTAATAAGATATACTTAACTCTTATTTATGAATTCAATATTTTATTATTAAATTATGCAAATTTATATATGAAGTATCTATTTTGTTTGCAATATTAATACCATTTCTTGTAAAGTGGTGTATCTTGATTTATTATAGACAATTTTTATAGTTGGCACAATAAATTCTTAAAACCATTTACAAGATTTGACGTAGATACTTTTTCTTGTAAAGTGCGAGTCTTGATTTATTGTAGACAAATATAAAAATTGACATAATAAATACTTGAACCCATTTGTAAGATTTGGTGTATAACAATTGAAAGAAAGAAATAAAGTTAATATATAAATGGTGATGAACTTTAATTATTATATCTTCAGATTGGAACCTCATTTGTGTAAGGATTCTAATTGAGTTATAAAAAGAGTTGAATATATTTTTATTTCATATGCCAAGAGTGGATCCCCTAACCTTAGTTTTTATTTTAATTGATTAATTGAATTATTATTTACAAATATCTTATACTGTATTTAATTGTCTTTAAAGTATTTATAGTTTATAATTTTAATTTCACTTCCCTATGGATTGACCCTATTCTCAACGAGTTATTTATTACTTCGACAATCTTGCACTTAGAAATAAACTCCTCTATTCTGGACGTGTTTGAACAAAATGTGTTCGTTGCTCGTAATGCTACTTTTTTAGAGAAACAGTTTCTTATGAATTGTTAGGGATTGTAGAAAAATTGAATTTGATAAAGTCAATCTTAAATCAAATGATCAAGGGGTAGAAACTCAAGTTCAAATGAGCAATATACCTTTGACACATCCTCTACGTAGGTTTGAGAGGATGTTCAGGCCATCTATTAGGTATGGTAAGATGCTTGAATGTGCACTTAGAGTTTTCTCAATAGCAAAAAACGATCCTTTGACTTATAAAAAGGTGATAGTAGACATCGATTTAGGAAAATAGCAAGAAGTCATAAAATCTAAAATTGACTCTATGTATCATAATCAAGTCTGAAACTTGGTTGAGCTTCTAAAAAAAAGTTCTTATCAGTTATGAATGGGTTTACAAGAGGAAGAGGGTGGTAGATGGAAAGGTTGGCCTTTTTTACATCGCGCTGATGCAGTGGTCAAGATCGGTTAGCTGCAACTGACATAATGACTTGTATGGAATTGAGTTTAAAGACCTTTAAGGCCCAACTGATAGCAAAAGGTTATTTTCGACGATCTGAGATCGATTATGAGGAGACTTTGCACATATATTAATGCTAAAGTCAATTAGAATTTGTTGGTACTTGCAACATATTTTAACTTTGAGATTTGAAAAATGGATGTAAAGACAACATTCCTGAATGGATACCTCAAGTAAGAGATATTCATGAAATAACTTGAAGGTTTTATGTTGAGCTAAACCTCTAGTTTAGTATACAGGTTGAATAAGTCCATTTATGGACTTAAGCAGGCTTTTCAAAACTGGAATCATCATTTTGATGAGGTAATTAGAATATCTGGTTTCATTAAAAACGAAGAGGAAACATGTGTGTATAAAAAGGCCAGTGGAAGCATGATGGTCTTCTTAGTGCTCTATGTTGATGATATACTGATCATTGAGAATGATATCGGTATGTTATAGTCAATTAAGAGTTATTTTAGTAAGAATTTCTCCATGAAGGATTTAGGAGAGGCTTCCTACATACTGAGTATAAAACTTTATAGAGATAGACCAGGAAGCTGATAAGACTCTCTCAATCATCGTACATCGATAGTGTCTTGAAAAGGTACAACTTTACTAACTTTAAGATAGTTAACATACCTGTTAGACATGTTATTCATCTTTCAATAAGAATGTCTCATCAGATAGAAGATGAAAGAGTTAAAATGTCTAACATACCATATACATTAGCTGTTAAAAGCTTGATGTATACTATAATGTGCACGAGACCTAATATCAGTATGGCTGTAAGTGTTACAAGATGATACCAGTTTGATCCAGGTGACAGCATTTGGATAATAGTTAAACATATCCTAAAATACCTTAAGAGTACAAGTGATACGTTTATCATTTATGGAGATGATGACTTACAGGTGAGAGGATACACGGATTTAGACTTTCGGTCTGACCTAGATGATGGAAAGTTTACATTTGAGTATGTGGTTACTCTCAATGGTGCCGCAGTGAGTTGAAAAAGCACTAAGTAAAGGTCTACAACCAATTTCACCACATAGGCATAATATATAGTCGCCTCAGAAGTAGCGAAAGAAGTAATGTAAATTCGCAAGTTTGTCGCCGAGCACAGAATTGTTCTAAGTTCATTAGACTCTATCCCATTATTTTGTGATAACAATAGGGCCATAGCACATGCCAAAGAGCCAAGAGCACACTAGAAGTCTTAATATGTGGAGTGAAAATACCACGTAATTAGAGAGATCTTGACTAGATGAGATGTAATTATTTAAAGAATACATTCTATAAATAATGTAGCAGACCCACTTACTAAGACCTTAACTCCAAAAGTGTTTAAGAAAAACGCGGAGTCTGTGGGTATTAGATATTACTATGAATGACACTAGAGCAAATGAGAGATTGTTAGGGTTGTGCTTATATGCCATCTCTATTTGTATAAATATTTAATATTTATATAATATACATTTTATTAAATCACTAATTACTTTCAGTTATATGGTACTATACTTGTAACGCTACAAACATTGTATGATTTGAATGAGTTCAGATCTGATCTAAATAAGTTTAGATCTGATTAAGAGTTAACAACACTGATAATTATAACTGCTAAGAGTTAGTATATTATAAGAATAGGTGAATTCTAAGGAGTTAGAACCTTATCTTTAACGAGACAAAGACCTCAGAATATACTAATAATGACATTCTCGCAAAGAGATATAATCAAGTGCAAGGTAATATCATTATACAAGTCTATTCTCAAATACATTGTTTCTGATCTATTTTCACCAATGCAGGTCTATTGGTGAATACCTCTTAATATATATATATATATATATATATAAGTGTATGTCTATATCTGTAGGGTACAGATGGTTGTTCCAAGCTGACTATTAGCTTGGAGCTTGTACAAGCATACAAGTGTCCAATTAGAACTGGATATTGAACAGACTCATGAGAACCTTAGAATTCCTATGTAACCGTCAATAGAAAGTCCTCTCGAGTTGAGTAGTATACATGGTCCTTTGACCTAAGCACCGCGGCAGACTTATAAGTGATCCATCATACTTTGATTCCACGTATATCAAAGACCTTTAATGCTCTGACTTTTGGGTATCATTAGGTATAGTTCAATGCTTATGGAGTTGTATGTCTAGATGCTTAGAGATTGTATCTCAGAAAGTCTTATTGCCCTAAGCAATAAACCCGAAAAAATAGTTTCCACATGGTCGAACAGTATAGCAAAGACTTTGCATATATTGTTCAATGAGATACAAGTTTGGAGATAGATTTATAGATTAGCTTATGAGGATTTGACTGTGCTGATCTATGTTCTCGCACATTCAGAATATAGATGACGGAAGAGCTATACATATGTGCTATGACTGTAACTTATATGGTTTAATGCGTTGATTTGTAATACCATGACGTGTGCGTAGGGCATTGTTCACAAACTTATGAAATAGTTTTATTTGATGAATTGAGCATGGTCTTAAGAGGTCTCGCAATATGAAGTGTATTCGTTGTGCATTGGAATAGTGTATTGGATTGAGCATGGGACAGTGTACCAGATTGAGCACGGGACATCCGCGCGTTTATATTCACATGTTAAATATATTAATTAGTTAACAATTATTATGTACTAATTGTACATTGACACGTGGTACATTGTGAGCCCTTAGTTAAGTTTATCTAAATATATGGTATTGTAGGACCTACTAAGGGGTATACTTGGTAATCTTGTAAAAAAGGCAAAATGATAATTTCACACATTGGTTATTTAATAGTTAAATAATCAAAATATATTATTATTTTAATGATATTATATTATGTATTAATGTATATATGTCTATGAAAACGTGAGAAGCAATGAATAGAAAAATGAAATGTTTTCGTTATTGTTAAAATAAAGAAGATGGTAAGCCAAAGTGAAGAGAAAATAAGGGAATTGATCATTTGAAAATTAATTTCAAGCGTTGAAATTGATTTTATAACTTATCTCTACTATTGATTATCAATTATAACAAAATAAGTATTTGATTTATTAATTAAAGGTAAATTAAATTGCTTAGAGTTTAAAGTGTTAAACCTAGTTTTAACCAAAAAAAAAGTTCATGTTTTAGACAGTCAAATCCACTTAGTTGATTACTAGAATTACTGATGAATTACACTTCAGACGAACTTTAATAATTTTTGTGAAAAGTTATAATTGGTGAATTCTTAACTCAAACCACCATTTATATTAATATGATTAATATGTTATTATTTATATTTATTTTATAATTTTTAGTGCGTGTAAATATATATAAGATACGTATTTTTTAAACAATAAACACAAATATATATACATACACTTTAATTTAATCGATCCAATAATTTTTTTAAAATTCTTTGTGTTTTTATCATCTCAAAGAAAATAAGTTAAATATTCAAAATCAAGAGTTGTGAGCATCGAATAAAGTTATATTTTTACTTTTTGTTTGATATTCCTCGTAAATCTTTGTACAAAATTAAGAGTGACGTCCTTTTTCTCTCTCTTAGGAGTAATAGTTGTCGGCTACATAATGCAACCAAACTTTCACATGAGAAGACATGTAAACATATTGTCACTTGTTTTTATATATAATTAATCAAGTCAACATAAATCAACATATATGTAAACTTACCAATTCATTTCATTTGTGAACCTAGATTTTACAAACGCCTTCAGTCATTTTATTTTATCCACTTTTAATTTATGGATAACTTTTTTAATGCTCGTTTGTTGTGCTTGTATTGTAGGATGTAGTCAACCAGTATATGTTATAAATTTAAATTTGATATTAAGATGGTCAAGGACAGAAACAGTGATAAAGATTTAAATGATAGGCAAATTTAATCATGCAATTCAAGAACAAGAAGTTAAAATGGAGTTATTGTGATTGAAGAATACATCTTTCAGACTTTGGAAAATAATTAAGATTAATACAAGTTATTAAGATAACTGCCTCATATTTAATTCCTAGTATGGAATTCTAATCAGAGCTCAAACCATATCAAGAAAGTAAGTAAATTAAGCAAAATCTTGTGCTTGCCTAATGTGAAAATACAAGAAAAGAAACTAAATCATGTTACGTAGAACCCAAAAAACAAATTACAAAATCAAGTCCAACAAAACCAAGTCTAATGATTTTTTTTTTTGTTTTTTTTAAAACAAAAACCAAATTTTAAGAAATGAGTTACAAAGAGAATGACACACATAAATAATAATAAAATTATAATGCAGAAATGATCAAATAAATATTTTAGCACACCATATGTTGATTCCAATCTTCCCTTAAATCATCACACAATATTTCCTCTTGAATTTATATCTAATTTTATTAATTCATAATATTTATATTGTATATCATGATCGAGCTCTCATTTCAAAGAATCATGCATCGATCAAGTGATAATACTTGAGGGATACCAGTTTTATCTGCACTCATTTTCAAAGGAACTCATTCAATTGATATGATATCTTTCTCTAATCATTGTACACAATAAGAATTTATTGTCAAACTATCAAGTTAATAGCTATGGTCAAAGTAGTACCCTCATTATTGCTCATACTTTTTGTGAAATTATTATCTGTCATCCTATCAATATTAGAGAAATAATTAAGCAAAGTTAGAATGATGCAGCAACTTAATTGTCAAATAAATTCATAGTATGCATTTAGGTTTCATGCCAAAATTATTACCTTAACAATATTATAAGTGGTCACATATATTCAGAATAATTATAGAATTAATTAAGTAATTTACACATATGAATGATAAGTAAGTATACAAAAATAAGCTAAAATACATAAAATAAAAACCAAAACTATAATAATATGTCAATTGTCACCATGACCAATTATGAAGAACATAAGTTGTTATTTGCTTACTAGTAATTAAGGGTTGGCAAAGAAGATTGAAAATTAAAAAATCAACCCGAACCAAGTTGATTGGTTTGGTTCAGTTTTATATTTTTAAAAAAAAATTGTTCAGTTTTTATTATTACAATAACCAAAAAACCTAGTAGGTTTCAGTTCAGTTCTATATGTAACTAGAACCGAAATGAAAAAAATTGATTTTTTAATTATTAATATTTTTAAAAATTAAGTATAAAAGAAAGTAATGTATTTCCCCCTTTATAATTATGTGTAGCTCAATTGATAGAGTGTTGTTTTAAGTTTCTACAGGTCTTGGTTCGAATCCAACGTATTTTTTTTTAAAGTATTAATGAGTTAAAATTTAAATATAATATAATAGATTTATTTAAGAACTAGCGTTGACTCAATTGGTAAAATAGAGGAGTTGTTTCTCTCATGTTTCGAGCTTGAATCCAACTTATTAGATTTTTTAATTATTAATATTTCAAAATTTGAATATGATTTAAATGGATTGTATCATGGTTCAAAAGTTAAATTTAGTTCAAAAAACGGTATGGTAGAGATATTATTTTCTTCATGTCACGGGTTCAAAATCCAATTGA
This sequence comes from Ailanthus altissimus, assembly GCA_946807835.1. Taxonomy (NCBI): domain Eukaryota; kingdom Viridiplantae; phylum Streptophyta; class Magnoliopsida; order Sapindales; family Simaroubaceae; genus Ailanthus; species Ailanthus altissimus. Next base: position 16,928,534 of record OX327684.1, read on the forward strand.
TTTCAGTTTTTTAATTACTAATACTTAAAACATAATATCATAAATTTGATTACATTGTCTTTCAAAAGTCAGTTGTAGCTTAGCTACTAAGTTAATCTAATATTTAACTTGAGAGCATAGGTTTTATTCTCACTTGTGTTTGTTTGTTAATTTTTTTAAATTAACCCTAAAACAAAAAAATCGAACAAAAAAACTTTCAGTTTGATTTGGTTTTTTAAAACCTAATAACCATGATTCAGTTCGGTTTTGGCTAAAACTGAACCATACCAAACTGTATCCACCCTTATTCTTAATCCTATTTCTAACTGGTTGACTAATATATATTCATAATCTATCCTCATATAATTTGGAGTAGTTTCATCTTCTACATTATAGTCTTGGGCCTCTGCAGGTGGTTCATTTATGAATGGTGTATGGATTTTATATTATGTTTTTTATTTGTGCTAAATTTTACTTTATTACACCTTTCAGGCATTTATAAACAATTGAATCTTTGACACTTTTTGATTTGCCATGTAAAAATTTGTTTTGCTTGTAAAGTCAATATAAAAGTTTTGGATCTATGACCTATCCTATTAAGATTAATAATTGTAAACCCATATCTATTAACATTGAACTATATCCACTACCGACCCAATTACACTTAAAAATGAGGACCTTGAATATTGGTAGTCCAAGTCTGATATATCATCTATGACTCCATAATAGGACATCTCCTCAAATACTAGATTTTTATCATTAGTAATAGCAATTTGTATTATCGTTGCCACCATTACACTAACACCATTATTTTTTCATTACTTGATTTTTATCTCAATGTGATGTATGGAAGGTGTAATCATTTATTCGATACTCTAGTTATCTTATGACATTTGGGTTTGGTCCTTGTGCCAATTATTGTATAACTTCAGATATTGGATCACCGACTTGTAATGTATTTAAAATTTAAAAATATAACTCTTTAATAAGAACCTCATGAATATTACATATTATTAGGAATAAATAAAAATTTAAAAGTTTTTCATTAGCATACTTTCTTTTTAAACCAATGGGCAAATGTACGGTATGTTGGTCTTACAACTAATTTTTGTTACTTGATTTAGATAGGTATTACTTCTGAAGCCACCTAAAGTGCTTTCTAAAATGAGCGAAAAAGTTTGTACCTTATCAAAACATAATAGGATAATGGTATTTGTATATTACTTAAGAAATTTAAAACATATCAACACTTACTCAATATAAAGTTGAACATCTTTATATTCTCTAAAATATAGCGATATATTCACTCTAGTAAAACACTGTCAACATCAATGATTTGACCACTAATTGAAGGTCGTTCAATTACCATTTTATCCTTATGTCCAAAAGGATCTCCAATTGCATTTAGGCTCTATATGTATTCTATACAAAGCTCTATTACATCTTCAACAACATAACACTTGGCAATGCACCATTCTAGTCAATTATAATTATGCACATAATCTTTTTAGAACTTTCATATACATCTCAAAGGAATACATTTCCCTTAAGTAAAGCAGTCCATATAGTCTTATCTCTTCAACAAGAGGACAATTATGTGGGCTATCATGTCGAAGAAGCTAGGTGGAAAATATTACTCAAACAAACATAATGTGATTACAAGATCAGTTTGTAACTTTTTCAAATTTTAGGGTTTACCATTGTGATGCACAAGGCATTGAAAAAGAATGAAAACCTAGTGATTGCAACTCTAACATGCTCTAGAAAATACCTCTTATGGCTAGCGACAGTAATTGTTGCATCAAAATATGACAATCATGCGCCTTCAAACCTATAATATTGGTATAATCCATAAATACAAAGTTTTAAAAGTTTAAACAATATCCTATAGGCACCTTTATTTTTTCTATGTCTTGCAAAACATTTTCTTTTCTTTTTACTCAACGTGATATATGCTGCAAGTAAAATAGTTTGGTTGTTATGTTTCTTAGGATATAGCTCTTCTTTGATTTTCAACTCCTTCAAATCCAATCATGATTCCATACCATTTTTTTTTAAATCTTATTTGGAATATTTAGTAAGGTCCCATAAATGCTCTCTCACACATTCTTCTTAATATGCATTACATCTAATTAATGTCAAATTAACAAAAATCTCCAATAAGGTAGTCGAAAAAAATAGACTTCTTCTTCCAATATATAATTTCATCATTACGATCTTTTTTTTGTTGCTTTTGTTGCTTCTTCTTCCCCTATTTATTCTGAAAACCATCTAGCGATTTAAATATTTTCTCTTTGTTCAATAGTATAGAGGGGAATCCATATTCTAGTTCATTATAAAAAAATTTTATTTGTGTGCGATATAGATGATTAACCAGAAGAAATCATTAATACCTCATATAAGACATTTTCTTATTGTGTTTTAGCCTACACATAGAAGTACCATCCCTACAATATGGACAAGTAAAATATCCCTTTATAGTAACACTAGACAAATTATTATATATAGGGAAATTGCTTATGGTCCACAAAAGTACAACCCTTAAATTAAAAACTTTTTTCTTTATGCATCGAAGGCTTACACTTCTTTATCCCAAAGTTTTTTGAAGTCATCAATTAATGGTGTCAAATACACATTGATATCATACCAAATTGTCATGAACTAGGAGTCAACAAAGACAATAGCATAAATTTTCTCTTCATACACAACCAAGGTGGAAGGTTATAGTTGACAATAATAACGGGCCAACAACTATAAGTACTATTAAGTGAGCTATGAGAGTGGATACCATTGGATGAAAGAGCAATTCTAAGTTGTCTACTATCAAATGAAAATTCAAGCCACTTATTATCAACTAAGTGTCAAGTAAGGAAGTCAGTCGAATGTCAAAATGTACCATAATTTTCTCTCCTAGTTGCATGCTAAGTCAATTCTTTAGTGATTTTAAGATATTGAAACATATATGTCAATTGTGAAATGATTAACAAATACCATACCACTTTAGTAGGAAGCTTGTTCGTTTTCTTTACAATACCTTTCCTTTAATTCTTCTACCTTGATTTACTATATGATGGACATTGAGATAGATTTTTATACTCTTTTCTATAAAAAAAATACAATTAATAGGGATGCATTAATTTTATACTCAACGCCTAAAGTAATAATTATGTTTTTCACTTTATAAGTAAAAGCATGAAGTACATTATTTTCAGGAAGAATATCTTAAATAGTATTTAACAACTCAGACAAACTCTTGTTTAACCACTTATAAATCTCCTTGATGTTGTACAACTTTACCAATCAAGAAATTTTTGAGTATTTACAACAATAAGGGTATATAGGTTTTTCAAAATTCTTTAATAATTCAAAAAAAGAATTCTTAACATTGTTATTATTGAGGGAGGAAACGCCCTTCTCCCTCTTAAGGTTGTGTTGAAGTAAAGAACCTCAAGTTTAACCTAGAACCCTAACCTCCTTACGCAGCAAAATAATCTGTTAATAAAGTAAAATAGCAAGAATTCAAAGCAGAATATAAAAGAGCACAACACAATCTTACGTGATTCGGCTAATTGTCTACGTCCACGGTGCATCTAAGGATCCTAACCTCTCTTATTAACTCCCTAGAGATTTTATAAGAAAAATCCAATTCGAAGAATCCTCAAAAAGACCTAATATTTAGTGAACCCTTACTCTACCATGAATAATGATCACCTAAACGACGGTTCCACTATAGCACACACAAACACTTAGTGTCTACCCAGTTCTTCCCTTCTCTTAGAGTCTCTCTTAATACTTAATCTCAACTAAAGGGTTTACAAGTGTTTATATAGGGTGAATTTCGTGCCTACTAACCCTATTCCTTGTTGGTGTAAGAGTCCACTTATTTTGGAAGTCCAAAACTTCCCAAAACTCAAAATTTGAATGAAAAACAGACATTCTGAAGCATCTGGCGCTGTAGCGCTCAGCCTTGGTGGCACCTATGCTTATTTTCTTCACTTCTTTTGCATCTTCGAGTCCCGTTTCACTTCTCCCTTCGTGTCCCACGCGTCCTATACTTCTCCATATGTATCCCACACGTTCTAGACTTCTTGTGACTCTTCACTTTAGTATTCATCTAAATTCTTGTCCAACCAAAATTATTGAATCACCAATTTTTCAACAGTTATAATGCTAATATGCTTCATTTTCCATTTCCATATTGCACAATAATACCATATTTGATGACTTTCATTGATACTACTTATAAATAAGTGATTTTTTATTCCTTGAGTTATGCTAAAGATCACATTATGACATTTATAGATCCATTGACATCAATAACTATAAAGGATACACAAATTTTTGAAAAGACACTAATTTGAATCAAAGGTTATGACTTTTTGAAAAGACACACAACTCTTCATAAGGTCATGACTCTTTGAAAAGGCATGTGACTACTCCAAAAGATGTGTTGATCTAAAAATATTTTATGTCCTTCTAAGGATGCACAAAATACCTCTATAAATAGATAAACACACCTCACTCTTAATATATATGAACTAATTTATCATTCTCTTATTTTTCTCCACTATCAACTCACATCAAAGTTATCTTGTTGCCCTATGGAATTTGTAATTGGTGTGCATAATTACAAATTCAATAGTCATTGAATCCTGGAACTATACTACCACACAACTTAGTTGCACCTTGATAATCATCATTGTAGGGGTAGAAATAAAATCCTCACAATTAAATTTTCAATAATCTTAAACTATTTCTAATGGGTACTAGTAGTGATTCATTTCTTCTCGCAGTAGCCAAGTCTCTCTTAGAGGCTACACAAATTCCACCATTTGATGGCAAATATTTTAAGTAGTAGCAAGATCGAGTGTATGACACTCTGGATGTGATGGGTATAGCAAAATATCTCACCAAACCTCATTTGAATGCTAATACTGAAAATTACAACGAGAAAATTTCTAAATGAAATATGGTGAATAAGGTATGCCAAAACACAATCTTACACACATTGTCTAATGAATTATATTTTGTATATCCTTCCTATAAAAAAACACGAGATTTGGGCCTACCTTAAAAAGAAATATCTTATAAAGATGCCAGTGCCTAAAAATATGTGATTGCAAATTTTTTAGATTTTAAGATGTCTGAAGATAAAGAGGTTACTTTTCAAATTCATGATTTTCATTTATTAATTAATGATTTGAAAAATGAGAGCATTGTTCTCCTTAAGCCTTTTGTGGCTGATTGTTTGGTTGAGAAATTACCAAACTCTTGGAATGATTATAAGAAAAACAACAAGTACAAAATGAAGCATTTAAAATTGGAAGATTCTATTATTCATATTAGAATGGAAGAAAAGAATCGCTAGCGAAAAAATAACGAGAAGGCCAAAGAACTTGTTTCTAAGGTAAATATGGTAGAGAATAAAAATCGGGATATTGAGAAGAATGGTAAGACCACAAACAAAACTTACATTAAAAACACAAAGCCTTCTTTTAAGAAAAAGAAAAGTAAGTGTTATGTTTGTGGCAATAGTGGTCATTTAACCTACCAATGCAAATATAGAAAAGATAAAAAGGGAAAGCCAACTTAGTTGAGGGAGAAGATGTTATTGCTACAGTAATTGTTTCTCAAGTAAACATGGTTAAAAATAACAACAAAGAGTGGGTCATAGACTCTAGAGCCACAAGACACATTTGTAATGATAAGAGTACCTTTCATAACTATGTTTAGACAAGATAATTGGAAGAACATGTATATCTTGGAGATTCTCATCCTGCACATGTGATGGAAAAAGCAAAGGTTCTTCTTAAATTAACTTCTGAAAAATATCTTGTACTGAATGATGTGCTACATGTTCCAAACATTAGATATAATTTATTTTTTGTATTTATGCTTGGTAAAGCTAATGTAAAAATCTCATTTGAAGGAGATAAAATTGTATTGACCAAAAATAGAACGTTCATTGAGAAAGGATATTCATCCAATGATTTGTTCAAACTCAATGTAATAGAAACCTCAATGAATAAAAGTTTTACTTTTATTTGCATTATTGAGCCCTATTATTTGTGTTATGATAGGTTAGGTCACTTGAATTATTTATAAGTAAAATAGAAAGAATTGGTTTGCTCTCAATTCTTGGCTTAAAAGATATACATAAATGTGATATATGTGTAGAAGGAAAATCCACAAAGAAGAGTTGTAAACCAATTACTTTTAGAAAAAATAATTACTTAGTTTAATTTATAGCGACTTTGGTGAAATAAAAGATGTCATGACTAAAGGAGAAAAAATGTATTACATTACCTTTATAGATGATTTTTCAGGGTATACTAAATTATATCTCTTGAAAAATAAAGATGAGTCATATGATAAATTTTTAATCTATAAATAAGAAGTTGAGAATCAACTTGAAAAGAAAATCAAAAGATTAAGAACAGATAAAGGTGAAGAATATGTGTTAAACATGTTTGATTCCTATTATGAGGATAATAGAATTATACATGAAGTAATGCCTCTATATTCTTTTGAATCTCATGGGTGGTGGAAAGGAAAAATTGAACTTTAAAGGATATGATGAATTGTATGTTATTAAATTTTGGAGCACCTATAAACTTGTGAGAGGAAGCAATCTTGACTGTTTGCCATATACAAAATCGTATTCTATATAAGAAAATTAGAATAACACCTTATGAGTTATGAAAGGGTTATATACTTAATCTATCATATCTCACACTATGGGGTGTTTTGCTAAGGTCTTAATTTCAGATTCTTAAAAAAAAAGAATGAGACCTAAGACGGTTGATTGTATGTTTATAAAATACACCCAAAATAGTGCTACATATAGATTCTTGATATTAGAAGGTACTATTAATTTGTTTCATGTAAATAATATTATAAAATCTAAAAATGCAGAATTCTTTGAAACTCTCTTTCTTAAGAAAGCCAAATCAGGAAAATTGCTGACTCTTAAGAATGATCCTCCTGAGAGCTCTAACAATGAACTTAGAAATAGTAAAAGAATGAGAACAACCACTAATTTTGGTGATGATTTTTGTATCTTTCTTATGGAAGAGGACCCTGAGACATATAGTGAGGCAATGTTCTTTCTTGATGCTCATTTATGGAGAGATGCCATTGATGATGAAATCAACTCCATTATGAGTAATCATGTATGGAAAATAGTTGATTTGCCTTTTAGTTCTAAGCTCATCGGTTGTAAATGAATCTTTAAAATGAAGATGAGGGCTAATGGAACCATTAAAAAGTTTAAGGCAAGATTAGTTGCTAAAGGGTTTACTCAAAAGAAAGACTTAGATTATTTTGATACTTATACTCCTATAACTAAAATCACATCTATTAGAGTTTTAGTTGCCTTAGCTACAATCTATGATTCGTATATTCATCAAATGGATGTGAAGATTGCCTTTCTAAATGTTGACTTAGAATAGGAGATTTATATGAAACAACTGTTAGGTTGTATTAATATTGGTTCAAAGCATAAAGCATGTAAGTTAGTAAAATCATTATATGATTTGAAACAAGCACTGAAATAGTGGCACGAGAAATTTGACAAAGCTCTGTTATCAAATAGTTTTATAATTAATGATTCTAATAAATATGTGTATTAAAAAACCTTCGATATCAAAAGTTATGTCATAATATGTCTTTATGTGGATGACATACTAATATTCAGTCCTAGTATGAAAGTAATCGACGAGACTAAGAAATTTCTATCAACTAAGTTTGATATAAAAAATATGAAAAAGGCTGATGTTATTCTTGGGATTACGATAATAAAATCCTATAGTGGTCTATATTTATCTCAAGAATACTATATTAAAAAATTCTTGGAGAAGTTTGGATACTTGGAATATAAACTGGTGGTAAAACCTTATGATGCTAGTACTAAACTTTACAAGAATAAAGAACATAGTAAAAATCAAGCTCGTTATGCTCAAATTATTGGTAGTCTCATATATTTAATAAATTATACAAGGCCTAATATAACATATACTGTTGGGAGGTTGAGTAGATACATTCTTAACCCTAGAAAAAAATATTAGAATGCTTTGGATAAAGTTTCTAAATATCTAAAGGGCACTAAAAATTATATTCTAACATATAATAGATCACAATATGTAGTAAAAGGTTATAATGATGCAAATTAGATCTCAAAATCTAATAAAGTCAATTAGGGGATATGTGTTCACCTTAAGTGAAAGTGCTATATGTTAAAGACTTGTATTGCACGATCTACTATAGAATTGAAATTAATAGCTTTGAAAATGACTTGTTCCGAAGCTAAGTGGTTGAGGACACTCATATATTATCTCTCCTTTAATTCTTACTCTTCTAACTCTATTACAATCAATTGTGATTATTTAGATATTATAACTAGAGCAAAAAGTAAAACATACAATAAAAAGAGTAGATATATTCGTCTATGACGTAAAATTCTTATTATATGCAAAAAGTAAAACATACAATAGTAAGAATAGATATATTGCTTTAGCTGTTATAGCTAAAGCAAAAGTAAAACATACAATAGTTATTATCAACGAGCATCTAATTTTCTCACAAATGCAAGATTAAAATTACTTAAGTTTTATCATTTAAATACCTTATGTATAGAGTTAAAGATTTTATATGAAAAAAATACCAAGATGAAGAGAACAATCAACACCAAGATTTATTATAAATTTCACTTTGAAATTGTTTAATCGAATTTGGATAAAAAAAATAGTGTGAAAATGTGAAGTGTTGAGCGATAGTTTTTCACTCTAAATATAATATGAAACGACTTCGTTTCAACAAGCACTACACTTAAAACAATGTTGATTTATTATTTGACAGTTCATATAATTAAACGACGTTATTTTGGTCACCAAATTAAAAGCCAAAACAATGTCGTTTTGATTACCAAATTATAATTAATAATTTAAATGTTATCGTTTCATATGTTTTTAAAAATCTAAAAAAATTTCAAAAATTAATGTCGTATTGTGCTATTTTAATTTACATTTAATTTTTTTTTGAAATTTTCTTAAATATTTTATAAACTATCTATCACTAATATTTAGAATTTATTTTCTGATTGTTATAAAATATATCACAAATTATTGATAATATAAATTTAGTAATAGCATATATCACAAATTTTTAAAATAATAATTGCTGTCATAAAATTTTTATCACTAAATATTTTTTTTAGTAGTGTAAATTTACTCATTTAAAAAACCTTTAAATTAAATACAATTGACTTTGTAAAAAAAAAAAATGACGCCTACATTACATCATATGATAGAGATGGAATTTACTAAAGATGATAAAAATTCACAAGTGATCGTCAATTTGAGAAATTATTCAATCATATGTGTTTATGCCTGTCTAGTACAAGTACGGTGCTATTGATTGATATAAATGTGGAAGATTAACAAATTTGTAATGTATTATTATATCAATATTATATTTTCTTGAATATCAAAATTAAAAATATATATGACGATCGTGAGGGTGAGCTCATGAGTCATGCCCATTGAAATTTGATAATTTGATATTTGCTCTTATCAATTTCCCCCAACATGACATTATATAATTGAACTATAGCCATCTTATGCATTATTTTTATATCCATCAAGTGCCAAGAAGAGAATAAAACGATGAAATTATGCAATCTTATTAGGAATACACACAAAAAAAAAAAAAAAAGTTGATGAGAATTGCTTAAAATAAAAAAGTACAACAAATAATTAAATAATAAAAGGGGGCACTAATAGAAGAAGAGGCATAAGCCCTTGGATTTGTTTAACAGACAATTAATTACTTTATAAAATTAATTTTCAAGCTTTCATCATGCCCACTTATTCAACCATCCGCCACGTACATCTAACTCAAAATTAAAAGGGAAAAAAGATTTAATTGACTTTTTAATATGTATGATTAGATCATAAATGTAAAATTGTAGATGCATTACCACTAACAGTTGATTGGATTTCAGGTCTTTTTTGTTCGTCCATGGAAATGATAAGTGCTTGGTTATTGGTGAATAAATTATTGAGCAATAATGCAAGAGAGACATCATTGAAGATTCCGTCGTTCATTTTATAATTGGTTAACACAAACTTGAAAAGTGATCTTTTTAATTTAAAAAAAAAATATAAGTCGTTTTTTTTTTAAAAAAAAAACTTAAAAAAATCCTATGCCCTTTAAATCCCGGCCATAAATTGTGGCAAATAGAGGCTGTGAATAAAGCCTGAAATTACTTGAATGCAGAGACCAAAAATAGTATTCATAAACAGCAAAGTACATCATATTATATATTACCATAATTAACATTTTTTAATTAGGAGAATCTCCTACAATTTTGTGACAATCTCTTATATATATATATATATATATATATATATGCTTAAGGCTCCATTATATTATTTTAAAAATATGAAAGTTTCATAAATGAATATATTGCATGATTTATTTATATATATATATATATATATATATTGGTCATCACATTGATGCCACAGCTGTATGCTTGTCATTTTCTAAGTTATTTTATTTTTTTAAGTGTAATTACTGATTAATTATGATAATTGAAGTTTGAGTTTTGGTTCCAATGCCTCCACCCACCCCCACAAACATCGTATCATCTTCTTTGCTATAAAAGAACTTATGATGTTGCTGTACGAACTTTATATATATATATATATAAATATATGAAGCACAAGTCCCAGATCACCTTGATGCACAAAATTGATAATAGAATGGGTTTAGTTCTGGATCCACAAGATCTGGATTCTAAGGGATAGGTTTGGATTTATTTAAATGGGTTTGGGCCAGGTCCAAATTTAAATAAAAATGTTTAATATGAGTTTGTGCCCAGACTCACACCCGAATCCATTTTAAAGCCCTATAATTTGTTTTATTTTTTTAAAAAAAGAATTAAAAACGTTAGGGTTCTGTTGTAATCAAATAGAACCCTTTTATAATTAAAGTCGAAGCTACCATATTTTTCTCCTTTTTCCTCTTTATTTTTTACTCCTTATTTTTATGCAAGCTGTTAATGTATTTTTTTTATTTATAAAAATGTTAATTTTTCCAGTTTGATTTTTTGTGAGTTTAAGGTTTATTTATTTATTTATTTTTTGAAGAAAGTTTAAGGTTTATTTACTGTTTGACTTGCTTGCATAGTTGCATGTTAGGTATTAATAATTTACTTTTGGAACTTTATATATTTTTTTATTAGATTTTAGAATTCAATAAAAATAAAATTATTCATTTTTATTGTCTTATACATGTAATTTTTTTATCTATAACTGTAAAATTAATGATACTAATTAAAATTAAAATAGGTAAATACATAATGAATATATGATAAATATGGGTCTTATTCTTCGTATAAATCTAAATTATGAACAAAAAAATATAAAACTCATCATAGATTTGGAGGGGATTTAGATCTTATTTATTATTATTATTTTTATAAATTAATGGTTTATTTGATATGGAATGATGTATAATTGGTGTAGAGTGAAATCATAAGCTACACAATAAATAAATAAATAAATAAAGCGAGTTAATTAATTTTATTCGAGGCTATAAAATACGGGTTACGAATTGACCCACTCATGTTCCAAAACGTAACAAATCATCTAGCTTTCTCCATCAATTTAATAATCTATACTTTTAACAGTGCTCATCTTGCAATCCCTGTCACTGCCTTATAATTTTTCTTCAGCCTCTTCTATGTTGACTTTAACCATTTGAGGTTCACTTTCATTCTGCAATGGGGGATAACAATAACGATGCCTATCTCGATGACTCGAGACTCACAGTAATCTTTATAGGGGATTTGTCATCACAATCTACCACTGCATCGCTGTTGGTTGGTGCAACCGCCCCCGGGCGTCTGGCCCAAGCCCACCACAAGGCAGGCCTTTGGTCCCCAAAAACGCCGCTTCCTCGAGCAATATTGCTAACTCGACTGCCCAACTAATCCCCGCCCATGAATACTAAAAGAGCATGGGCTTAGTTGGTGACGATGGCGTGTGTGCAGTGAATTTGAACAAGGGTGAAGAAATACGTACATTGCCCGAGTGTTTGCACTCTTAGCACGCACCTTGTATTGATATGTGGCTTTACTCCCATTCAAATTACCCCATATGCCGCACCGATGCCACGCCGTCGCCGCAAATATTTCGACCACCGGCGACCGAGGGCTTGGGATCCTGTAAATTAATTACATAATGTTGTTGTACAATCTAGGACGACGTGATTGCGATGATGGTGAAAAAGTGGTCTTGAGTTGCACGTTGATGTCTAGGGTATGATAATTTCTAATGCATGTTGTTCAAAAGAAAATTACTATAGTGATACTCGTAGTACGTTTTTTTTCTTTCATATAATGCTATTTGTAACTCATTTAACACTCTTGGTGCATTACACTAGATGACTTCCAATCCCATTGCTTGTACATAAGTGAAGGTTACTTGTATATGAATTGAATATGCGAAAAGTCAAATTTTAATTTAGGAAAGTAAAATATAATCTCTCTTCAAGTCAGTGGAATTAGCAGTCTGTGTCTGTCACTTATTGTGACATCAATAACAACGGTCTAATCAAAACCTCCGAGTTAATGGTTTGAAAGGCAGCCCCATAAATAATATTTTGATTTAATCATTTTTTAGTGATTAGAAAATCATAGATGATGGAGAATCGGTTAGTTGAGATGGATGAATCCAATAAATTCTATTTTGTTAGACATGGTTATACAACAGAGATAAGGTCAATTACTCTAACATTTTGGATAATTTATAATTTTACTTTAATTAAATTAAAAATATTTAATTTTATCATAATTTATTAGTTTTTATCATTAATTTTAATAGTTGAAGGGTAAAAAAATAATCTAATCATATAAATAAATTACATTTTGAACATATGACACAATTTCACTCATTTATTTCTTTTGAACACGACACAATCTCATCCATTAATTTAATTTAATGTAATTTTAAAAAATAAATTTTAATAAAAAGACATGTGTCGTAAAATAATTATTTACTTTAAATACATGTCAGTATGTAATTAGTTTATATTTTTATTAAATAATTTTTAAAATAAATTAAATAAAATAAAAAATTAAAGAAATTAAAATTATAGTTGCCAATCGCTGGTCGATTTTTTTGGTGATGTTCTAATGATAAAAATGATCAAATTTTACATTATTATACTATATTTTTCTTTGATCTATACAATAGTAGAGTCATTTTTGACAAAAAAGATCAGAAGATGACCAAAATTGCTGAAGAGGGGTGGCGACCACCGTCACCCCTCATTAAACGATGGCGATAGCTGCCGTCTTTCTCTACCAATTTTGATAATTTTTGGTCTTTTTTTGTCAAAATTCCCCCCACCATTATGTAGATTAAAAAAAATGGAGTTCATTGATATAAAATTTGAATTTTTTTACTGCCTCAATATCGTCGAAATACAGCAGCCGACGATTAGTCGGCCGCTATTTTTTGACAATGATGACTGTTTTTAATTATTAATTTATTTTAAAAATATAATAAATTACATGTTGACATGTGTTCGAAGTGACTAATAATATTACAACACATGTCCATTCTCACATTTTTGTAAGTCTGTTAATAATGAGGGTAAAATGATAAATGATTATTAAAAGTAGATTTTCCATCCAAATAAATAGCAAAAATAATATATTATGGTAAAATTGAATATTTTAGATCTAACTAGAGTAAAGTTGTATTTAGGCTCTAAATATTAGAGGAAAAAATAGATGACATTTGGCGCATTTACAAAAATTTAACTAGACCCTCAAGTTCAACTTTTTTTATGGGTGGCTCAGTTTAAAATGGACTATTTCAACAGGCTGAATATGAGTCCGATACATGAGCCTCTATAATTTGGCCCAAAAAGATCATCAAGTGGACTTACACAAAGACATGCGACACTACTCAATACTATTGTAGATGACACATCATTATGGACAAGTCACATGACACATCATCATTAGGCCCACCAATGGGTACCCATGTCAGCATAATACAAGTTTTGTCATGTCACTATAAGGTCCCATCAGTAGTCCAATTAGAGTCACGTCAATCAATGATTAAACCTAGGGATAAGGTGTAATAAAAAAAATCTCTAAAGTGTCAATGATAAGCCTTAACGTTAGCAAGTATCAAGCTCCATGTCCTCTGCTGACACACGGATCAGAGATGTCTAAAGTTGTTGGGGTGATATGGTAATGTACGTAATAAATGGGATAAATTTATTATTATTAGAAATGTACATAAAAAATGGGTGAGATAATTTTTATTCTGTAACTACTCATTTTTTTATAGGAGAAAGTGATAAGGTTATGTATATAAAGGAACTGAGAGTCCCTATCCTAAGTCCTAACCATAAGAGAGTTACATTAATTTTTGCCTATGAAATCTGTCACCAAACTCTCAATAAAAATAGGATGGAAAGTGTTAAATTATCTACTTTACTTGATCAATAATGACTGGAGGTACGATCAATTTTATTTGTATATGCATAAAGATTTATAACGGCATTAGAGCCACCTTCAATCTTATTGTTTAGTATATATATATGTATGTGTGTGTGCCTTCATGTCTCTGTTATAAATTTGGAGCATGCGTGCTTTCTTGTCTTTGTTTTGAGTTTTTCCTAAAGTTTTATTATGATATAAATTTCTTGCATTCATGACCTTGGCAAGATGGCTTTATTATATATATATATATATATATATATATATATATATGCAAGTCAATGCAACCTGCTATTTGCATAATATTTCAAGATAAAATATATTACTCTGTTTATTGAAAATTTGTTTTCAAATTTTTTTTTAACTTAATGTTTATTTTTCGATTTAGGAGAGTTTATCTTTGCCACATCTTATTTTGTCAATGTGATGCCGAGAAAACGAAAGAGTTAATAAGTTTATATTTGACTAGGATTCTTTATAGATTTGCTACTGTTATGTATTTGATTTAATTGTTATAAGCTTGATTATATACGGATAGACATGTTTCTGCCAAAATGCAAATGTATAAGGAATTATATTTTTTTGCATTATAAACACCTCTACAATGAGGTTATGGGGCATGGATATGTTATCCTAATTGTGGCAAAGAGAGTCCAAGAGACTCCATGTGAAATGATCCCACTTATGTGATATTACAGACTAATATAGTTATCTTATACCAAATTACTTCTACAATTAAATAAATATATATATTTTAAAAATAAAAGGGTCCATGTCATTTATTATTTTCATGCCATTTACCTTTACGTTTTCTAGCATGAGTTTTATTTCATTGCATTGAGCTATGAATATGGTCCTATGATAAATATTAGTTGAATAATTTGTATGTTATAATTCTTGCCCACAATGAATTATGATGCTATGTTGATTTTTTTATTGAATTTATTTACATAATAATATAAGTAAAGTTTTCTATATATATGCCATGTAGATAAGGTTGATATTTAATCTATAGCAAATTTATACTATTCTTATGAGATTTTGAGAAAAAAAACATGATAGACTATTATGTTGGTATTTTTAAATAGCACATAAATTTTTGGATAAAATAATTTATGATATTAATTTTGTGCTTTAAAGTAATAGTATAATTTTTCAAGTGCCTCAATAATATGGTGGGTTATTGATAAATTTGTTATCGGAGATCTAGTATACGTAGGTGTATGTATATGTTATTGTGTTTATTACCTAAAATACGTATCATATATATATTAAACGCGATGGAAGCATAAAATTTGTAATAAACACAATAAATAAAATATATTAATCATATTAATATATTAATAAGTATGATAACTCACCTCAAAGTGTAACGTTATACACGTATATCCTCGGAGCCCGTATGGAGACCAACTCGCGAGCAGTTCTAGTCACCAACACGATGGGCTTGGTAAGCTAGAACAACATCCCTATATTCAACACGAGATTAACTCTTAATCTCTAAAATGACCGAGTGTGTATTTATATCATTTTTTTCAAAAAGATAAGAAATGGAGAATTTAAAACAATTCACAATTGTTTCAATTGAAACCATAGAGAAAAATGAAACAATTTCATTTTTCTGCCTTTTTTTCTTCTTCCTCTAGTTCCATTTCTCTTCTCTTTCTCTTCCATTTCCAATTTCCTGTAACACACCCACACAAGCTCTTTTTCACACTTCTCATATATATATATATATATATTAAAATAATAATATAATACATTATTTAATAATAATATAATATTAATAATGGATGCCAATTATTTGATACCCAAATAAAATAATAATATAAATAAAATATTATATAATATAATAATATATTATAATGAGATATTTTGATTATTTAATAATTAAATAATCAAAGTGTAAAATGACTATTTTGCCCCTCATGAATAGTTACCAAGTCTACCCCTAGTGGGTCTCACCAAATTCTACACGTAGGTAAACTCAACTAAGAGTATATAATGTGCAACGTGTCATTATATAATTAGTAAATAATAATTATTAACTAATTATTGTATTTAACACTTAAATATAGATATGCACGTATTTCTTTGGTAGTGCTGAATATTGCTGGATTAAATACTTTAATTCGGCACCCTATCCCAGTACACAACGAGTACACTCTATATCGCGGGACTCACTAGGTCCTACGCCCGATTTGTCAAATGAAACTATTCCATGAGTCCGTGAGCAATGCCCCACGCATACATCACGGATATTACAAATCAGCGCGTTGAACCATACAAGTTGAAGTTACAATGCATACATATAGTCCTTATGTCATGATATCTTGGATGTGCGGGGATATAGATTATCACCGTCAAATCTCCTAGTGCTCATCCATGTCTTATCTCCAGACTTGTATCTCACAAAACAATATGTGCAAACGCCTTTGCCATATTATTTTACGCCGACGGAACTTTTTCCAGGGATTAATGCTTGTGGCCACAAGACTTTCTAAGATACAATCTCGAAGTATCTAGATATCAAACTCCTTATACGAGCTGACAGATGCCATATCTGTACACACTGAACTCTATAAACATCAGACTATACCTAGCGACACCCAGCGGTTACACCTTGAAAGGTCTGTGACATGCATGGAATCAAAGTATGGTGAATCACTTACAAGCCCACCGTGGCACTTAGGTCAAAGGACTACATATACTACTCAACTCGAGAGGACTCTCCGTTGATGGATTACATTGGGTGTCTATCAGAGGCCTTCGTGAGTCTGTCTCATATCCAGTCCTAACTGGATACCCATATGTCAATACGAGCTCAAAGCTCATAGTCTGCTAAGAACGACCATCTATACCATATAGGTATGACATATGCTGATTTATATATAAAGGTATCCACCGACAGACCTGCATTGGCAGAAATAGATTAAGGACAATAATTCGAGAACATATTTGTGCAACTAGCATTTTCTGGCACCCGATTGCAACTATGTAGTCACTAGTATATTCCTAGGTCTATGTCCTATTACAGACAAGGCTCCAACTCTTAGATCTGTTGAGTATTATAACCAGCTAACACTTAACTGTGCTAACATTTAGTATTTATATCTCTCAGCGTGGCTAACTATGAGCCCTTATATAAATTTTTTTAGATCTGATCTGAACTCCTTCAGATCGTACAATATCTGTAATGTTACAATGTACAATACCATATAAATAGGTATTAACGATTTAATGAGAATGTACACTTATATAAATACACAACTATATGTACATTCAGGGATGGCACGTAAACATCGACCCTAACAAAATTAATGTTAAAAATATTATTGTTGCCTTAGAAGTAGCTATAGCATCCTAAGTTATGATAATATTTATTAAGTTAAAATCACATATGAAATTATTAAGTGATATAAATATATGACATTTACCGATTACCATTAAATTATTAAAATAATTATTTGGCCCTGTAGGGAGATAATTATTTTAATAAAATTTTAGAAATAAGATTATAAAAAAGACATATAATAAATAAAATTTTTCGGGCCACAGGTATGAAAGTTCTATTAAAATTTGATGTCTTTTATTTATTAATCTTATAAATAAAATTTGTGTAAATTCAACGTGTGTATAGGACTTCTACATATAGGAAGGTTTAAATTTACAAATTGAATTTAACATTGGTTAATTCAATATATACTTTAATTTTATTCATAGTATTAATATGTATGTAATTATTCTTATGCAGTGGTTCATAATATTTTCAATAATTCTCGTATTCCAATTTTATGTGGTGATAAATTTTTTGATTGGAAGAAAAAGAATTCTCATAACTTTTGGGTGCATGGACCTTGACTTGGCGCTTCGTAAGGACGAATCACCTATCCCACGGAATCAAGTACGCTAAGTGAAAAAGATGTCTATCAATTTTGGGAGCGATCCAATCATTTGAATCTCATGTTTATGAAAAATAATATTAATAAGGGCATAAGGTTCAATCATAGAATGTGATATGGCTAAGAACTTTATGAGTCGTTAAAGAGCAATTTGTAAGTTCTGATAAAGCAAGAGTTAGCACCCTTAATATGTATGTAATTCTTCTTATGCAGTGGTTCCTAATATTTTCAATAATTCTCGTATTCTAATTTTATGTAGTGATAATATTTTTTATTAGAAGAAAAATAATTCTCATAACTTTTTGGTGTATGGACCTTAACTTGGCGCTTCGTGAGGACGAATCACTAGTCCCACGGAATCAAGTACGCTAAGTGAAAAAGATGTCTATTAATTTTAGGAGCGATCCAATCATTTGAATCTCATGTTTATGAAAAATAATATTAATAAGGGCATAAGGTTTAATCCTAGAATGTGATATGGCTAAGAACTTTATGAGAGTCGTTAAAGAGCAATTTGCAAGTTTTGATAAGGCAAGAGTTAGCACCCTTATAAGGAAGCTTTTAGGCATGAAGTATAACAATTCTACTAACGTGCGTGAGCACATTATGGAGATGAAGGACATTGCTGCTCAACTCAAGTCTCTAAAAATTGATATTTTTGAGTCATTCTTGGTTCAGATAATCTACGTAAAAATGGGTGAGATAATTTTTATCCTATAACTACCCCTTTTTTTATGGGAGAAAGCTATAAGATGATATATATAAAGGAATTGAGGGTTTCTATCCTAGTCATAAGAAAGTTATGTTAATTTTTGCTTGTTAAATCCATTACCAAACTCTCTGTAGGAATAGGATAGAAGGCCTTAAGTTATCTGCTTTACTTGATCAACAATGGTTGGAGGTACTGATAAACACATTTTATACATTATATTGTATCTCTTCTAAACTTGATAATTGCTTAATTTAAATAAGAATATATGACTTTTTATGTGTATTAATTTTATTTTGTAGGTCTCAAGTTAATGGAGCTATTTGGAATGAAAATTCAAAGAAAACAAGCAAAAACTCAAATATGCTACAGTGTTGATGAATAGTATCTATGAACAATGGAGATGATACAATAACCCGCTATAGTGCTTGGCGCCTAAGTGCTAAATTACCCAGGATAGTGCCCAAGCATCGAAAAGTGGCGCCTAAGCGCTACCATTTATTTTATTAGCCATATTCTTACTATAATTTGAAGTTTATAAATACTATCATTTAGCCACTTCTCACATCAAGAAAAGAGGAGCACGAAAATAGAGAGAGAATTGAAAGTTTTAAGTAAAAGAAACATCATTGAAGCTTGGATTGAGGGAGATTATTGAAGATTGAAGGCTTCCAATGGCTTCTCTAACTAATATTTTCTTTCTATCTAAGTCTTTTACATTTAATTCAAGTCTATGATTATGATTTGTGTTATTTTAAATATGAGTACTTTTGTGAATATTTGAATTGATGTAATTGGGTATTTTCTTATTGATTGCTAGATTATATGTTCTAGGGCTTGATGGAACTCTATTAAACAATATGTGTTGATGTTGTTATGTGATTAATGAGTATTTTGTGTTATTCATTTAAGCTTTTTATGTGCTTAATGCTTCTAATTGTATTGAAAAATAGATTGAATGATTTAAACAAATTGAGTTTGTACTTGGGAGAGTCTAACCCATATGTTGGTTGTAAAAAGCATAGCTTTGAGTTTATTGAGTTGGGAGACTAATGAACTTAGGATAGTCATACAAAGGTAGCTTAATGCATGTATGTATAATGAGTTAGATAGGGATATCAACCTAATTGTATATGTATAGAGTCTTATTCGGCACCTGAGAGAGGGAATGAGATTAGTCTTAAGCCTTTGATTAATAAATGTATTAGATTAGTTGTTAATTACTAATTATAAAAAGCATAGAAACAATAGAGGGACATAAAGCCCCTAGAACCCCATTGCCATAGAACTTTCATTCATTTAATTTATCAATTTACTTAGTTTAAAGTATTTTCAATTACACAATTCAAATTATCCTTTAGATTAGCCTAGATAAAGTTAGGTTGCCAACACTGTGGTAATTAACATTAAGTTAGGACACCAATCCTTGTGGAACGATACTCACTTATCACTTTATTACTTTATCATGACCCGTGCACTTATAGTTATAATTCACGTGTGTATAATTTCACAAACAGGTACGATCAATTTTATTTGTATTTGCATAAAGATTTATAAAAAAAATACACTAAACGTCAGAGGGCATAATTATCTACATGCCTCAATCTGAGTTAGTTCTCTAAAACGCCCTTCGTGAAATGGACAATTCTCCAATTGTATATTGGCATGTGTCACTATTGAGGGATAATCGTCAGGCCGACTCCCTCTGTACTCAAGACTTATCTCTAATTTTAAATGAGAGTAAAAGAAGAATTTGAACTAAGACAACCATTCTAGTGGAAAAAAACTACCTGCCTTCCCTCTATACTTTCTCTCTCTCTCTCTCTCTCTAGGGGCATAAACCCTAGAGAAGATTGACCTCTGAGTCATTACCTAACTTGGGCGTCGGAAGGTCTTCGGCGGCCACCCTACCGATGCCACTAACCTCATGTTTCTTGTGTTCCTTAAATCCCCTAAGGCAGCCTAGCTCGCAACTAATCCTCAGGTCAATTTTCACTCATTCTTAGTTCCAACACCACTAAATTAAAGGTCCAAACCTAACTCTTGGTACTAACAAGTCTAATAACTCGATCCCTTACTCTGCACTTTTCACGTGTTTAAGGTGTCCCCTAGATGAAAATCATCTCCAAACATTTGGCGTCGTCTGTGGAATTTTCAAAACAAGCCCTAGATCCATCCGAATGCCCTTTCTTCATTGTTAAGTCTTATTTTTATAAGTGTTATAGGTAGAGTTCTTTTAAGAATGTTATTAATCCTTATTAATTTCCCATAAATTTTATAATTAAGACATAATAACTTTTCTATTAATTCTATATTTCAAAAAATTTAATTTCTTTATTAATTCTCTGATTTAAGAGATATAAATTACTAAAAGGAAGAGAATCTAATGAAACATTATACAAAACTATATTACATTGATCTCGAAAATACATGCACACAAAATCCATTATGTTAACATTAGCTGCATACGCCTTTAGGATGGCATGATATAAAATTATAAGGATTTACTAACTCTCACATTTCCCTTTTTATATCTCATTGATGGCGGTTACATTATAAGATATTAAGATAAGGTATTTACTCGAGCCTTTTTGTATATTTTTTTGTTGTTATATATGATGTTCTAATAATATGTGCATTAGATTTCTTTCGAACACTCTAAGCTGCCAATTCTTTTTGAACATTCTGAGGCACCAATAACCCCTTTCATACCTTCATAAATATTTATTCAAATTTGAAATTAAATTTAACCGAGCTTTATGAGGTTTTGTTTGCTGGATTTTTAATGTCTGACCAGGCCGTGAAGCTTTATCCTTTTACCCAGATTCAGTGGTGCAATAAAGAACCTTGTGGCCTAAAATTGATAAATAAATAAAAAAAAAGCGTTAAAATTGATGAGCAGATAGAATGCATAAAATTTCGTGATACAAAGAGAGAGCATTAAAATTGTAACCATGTGGCCCAGTGTAGTCTGTGTCATTACAGCTGTTAGTTTTATTTTTAATTTTCTCTAAAAACAAAAGAGATATATAACTGCAGATATATAGGTTATGGGGAGTGTCTTCCTTCGACTTATAACCCTATTCTTATTGTAACGTGTCTTCTCCATAGATTCTAATTCTATGGATATGCATGAGTTGTGATGGCCATCATGACTATGACTCTATGATGCTGTCATTGCCTCTGCACACATAATATTTAGTTCCCATCTACTCATTCGACTTCATTGCCATGAATGTACACAAGGTTTTAACGTTCTCTTTGAAATTGTTATATTTTTACCAAAGTACATATATTAAGTTTATGTTTTTTTATGAACAAAAATCTACATACAACAATTTTCTTTTGAATTATCGACGAATGTAATATATTGATTAAAATATTAATATTACATTATATAACTATTGATATAAAATTAAAAAATTATCGAATGTTACATAGGATAAATCTAATAAAGTACATCCAACCTAATTCTTTAATTTAAGAGACTTAATATAATCTCTTTACAGTCAAGATCATTTAACTCTGTCAGATTAATGACAGAGAATCCTATTTTCATATAAGAGGAAGAAAATAAGATAAACAAAAACAACTTTCGTGAACAAAAATAACCCTCGTATAAGAGAAACAGTACAAAATACACCACCATATAATTTTCGACATCCTCTGCAATTTACAACTGTACACCCATAATTAAACACCAACAATAAATGAAAACTACAATTAAATCAAGTGGCACATAGGAGGCTTGAATGCCACCAAGATTCGCTTTCCCACCAGATCTATGGTTAAGCTTTGCCTTTTGGTGAGCAGTTTTTGCTTGGGAGGTAACGGCTGTTTGCCAGCGGTGGTTGGCAGTGGCAGTGAGCTTCAAAGACTTACAGGATGAGAACATGGGCAGCGGTGTCCAGTGGAAACATGGCGAAGTCCGATAGAGCTTGGTCAAGTCTGGCGTAGCCACAGAGAGATTGGCGAAAGCTCGAGATTGGAAGATCTCAGCGAAGGTCAATGTCCTCGTTGGAGCTTGCATAGCAAAGGTTGGCGGCATCTATGGAGGTTTTCATAGCGGAGGACGGCAACATCATTGGATCTTGCACGACGGAAGCCAACGTCATTAAAAAGCTTGCAAGTGCCCTCATCAGTTGAAAATTTGAAAAACACGGACGAAAATGAAAAAACAAATGAGAAAAAATAAGTTAAAAGACAAAATGAGGGAGAAAAAAAGGAAAGTCGTGGGAAGTGAAAGAGGTATCCACCGGATAAGAGACCACGATCCTCTCCGGCTCCGCAGTGGAAAAGGGAGATAGGGCTGGCGACTGACTATGGTTTAGAGTTTTTGCTGAGAGAGTTTATTTTAAGAGAGAGTATAATTTATGCTGTGACTCATGCTTTTACTCCTCTATATACAATATTCAAACTTATATTTATTTAAAAAATATAATACCCACAAATTATTTATATAAATACATATATACGAATTGATGTTGCATGATATGTTTGAATAAGTAATTTTATATTTATTCATCCGATCATATTAATTTATACATCCGATCATATTATGCCTTATTAATTTGTATATATAATACTACTCTATTCATTTGCTTTACAAAATTATTTAATAACTACCCATTACTTTTGTCTAATAATTAAAATTTTTATTTCATAATGATTGTAGTTTCAAAATTATAACAACGTAATTTTAAACAAAATCTCAATTAAACATGTAAAATACTACTAGCATGGTTGGATAAGGAATCGGAAAAAACTTATAACTTGATATAATACAAGATTTTATTTCTTCATATGATCAAATTCAAATCAAATGAATTTTTTGACATCTTTGTTTTATATGTATAAAGCCATTCTCTTTTTTATTATTTATTTATAATTTTGGGTCCTAATGTAGGATCAGACTATTCAATTTTAATTTTATGAAAGGTCTATTTCTGAAATAACTGAAAAATATGCTTTATCTCAAAACCCAAGTCATTGAAACTTCATTTGTCAATAAAAAAAGATAAGATGCAATCATTATATCGGTAGTTTCATATACAACATGATTGGGATTTTTAAAATAATCCTGTACTATAATTTCGGTTTTGATATAAGAATTAAAGAGGCCCATAATTAGCTAGCTAGGTTTTCTTATTTCATGTAATCATATAACAAAATTTTATTTGTACCACATTATTTTATTACGGGAAAGTATCACGTGCCTGGATGCTCTTGAGTCATCGTTATAATCATGATGATCACAATCTCTTTTTGTAATTCTTCTCTTTTACGTCAATGAATTCATTTCTGATAATTAACACTAAGTAATGTCAATATTATGAAAGAAATTAAGCGGTGGGAGTGTTTTTAGGACTTTTCTTGGGTGAACATTATTTTAGAAATTGGTGATATTATGGCTGTGTGGGGGGTAAAGGTCAAAGAGCATGCTAGGAAACATTAGTAGTATTAATTACAACAATGCTTACTTCCTTTTACTAGGTATTTGGCAATCACACGATCAAAACTTAAATAGTTCAAGTTGTGGTTATTAGTTTTTATCCGTATAGAATTTAATTTAATAAATTACGTAATTTATTATATGATAAATAATAGTATTATATATAGTAGTTTAATAAATTTATAATTTTTTTATATTTTTATATAATTTATAATATGTTATAAAATATTATTACGTATTAAAAAATTTGTTATATAATAAATTATATAATTTATTAAATTAATTATATATATAATTATATTTTAGATGTTTTATTTGTAAAAGCACTTCTAATTTGGATTCTAAAATAAATGTGGTGAAGCTGCTCCAAATATCTGCGAGTTTAATGAGTGCAATTTTTTTTTTTTTTGGGTTGAATTAGAAATAACCCTACTTATTTTATTTATTAATAATAATAATAATAACAAAGCATGCAACTTTTGCATGATGGAAATAGTTGCCATTGAACATTAACAAATGTATCACCCTGGCACCAACATAGAAATATTTCATTTGAAAATTCTACGGTGACATTGCTTTCTTGCCGGGTTATAATGTGTATCTCTCCTTACTTATCATAAGAAGTTTTGATTCTATTCTCCCACCTACATAAACAGGTAGTTAAATTTATGTTTATTTTATGATTATAATTCTCTCTCCTTGCAGGAATTATATCTGTCTGGGTTGTGTCGTGGAATGTACATAATAAGACTT
The DNA here is from genome assembly GCA_946807835.1 of Ailanthus altissimus. Classification (NCBI taxonomy): domain Eukaryota; kingdom Viridiplantae; phylum Streptophyta; class Magnoliopsida; order Sapindales; family Simaroubaceae; genus Ailanthus; species Ailanthus altissimus. The sequence continues at coordinate 16,953,850 of OX327684.1, forward strand.
AGTCTCAATATTTTTTTTGATGTCAATAATAATAATAAAATTTATAATAAATAGAGAATTTTTTGTAAATAGCTCATATTTTTAGGTAATATTTTTTTAATTATAAATGAATGAATTAATCTTTATTAATTAAGAAATAAATAATCGGACAATTATGTTATGGAGTTATATTTTCTCTTTCTTTAATCATTCGACCACGTAAATCTTAAAAAATTTTAAAATTTTTATTTTTTGTGATATATATTTTGTAAATATATAAGCATTAAAGTGTAATATGATAAAGTAGGAAAAAATAAAGTGAATTAGAGAGAAAAAGAATGTTGAATTGGTGATTCAAAATTATGTGATGATTGGTATTGAGTCAAAAATTAATTTGGGGACAAATTTGAAGTTGAAACAAAGATAAAAAAAGAAGAAGCTAAAATGGGTCAAGAACTCAATGGAATAGTACATGAAAAGTACAGCAAACATGAAAAAAAAATTCTCAAGTGTGGGTGCCCCGACATTGCCAAGGCATTGGTCGAGGCATTGGTTGTAGAATGGGCATAAGTTGCCCACACCGCGACACCCATTTTGAGCGCGCGACGCCCTTGTTATCTATATATACCCCTTACGTTTTTAGAGTTTTATCGAGAGGAAGTGAGAGAAAAAAGAGAGGGTCAAAATACCAAAAAACAAAATACACTGTTCAAGTGTGTATTTTAATCATTTGAGTTTCAAATCTTTCATTTGTAATCATTGTAATCCCAAGAATCAATAAATAGACTCAATCTTTAATCCACCATGATCGTAGGCATATTTGGCCAAACCACGTATACTTTGTGTTGTGGTATGTTCGTATTTTGACTATTTCTACGTATAATCTATGTGATTGATCTTCTAATTCGTTGGGTTACTTCATGCTTATAGTATATTGTGGTGTATTGTAATATATTAGTGTATTTAGGTGTTTGATTATTAAATTTGATATTATAGCATAGTATTTGATTCTTAATACATATATGCTAGGTATTGCTTTCGCTTAAACAATTTCGGTAGTTGCTATTGTATTTATAATTGTCTTTGTGTAATTGATAACGGATTAATAGTATTATGACTATTTGTATTTGGTATTTTAAGTGAGGGTTCATATACCAATAAAGAATGAATTAAAAAGTAATAGAGTGAATTAAAAAAAATCTAAGAAAAGTTTTACAGAAGCGATTCATTGTTTTTAAGAAGTGATCGCCCCGAATTACCTCATGTTTTTTTTTAAAATTAATTATTTTGTTTTTTTTATTTTTTAGTTATAAATAAATAAATAATTTTTATTTAATAATAATTAAATAAATAACAACTAATTAAATAATTTATCAATTATTTTAATAAAATATTATTAAATAACAAAAGATATTTTATTTATTTAATGATTAAGTTATAAAAAATTAAAATTATAAAAAAACTCATTGGGCCCATCCTACGCGTTGTATGTCACGGTACTCACACATACACACCGCGTATGCATGTTGTGTTATGAAGAATATATATTTTATTTTTATTATTAAATAAATAAATAATTAACATAAGTTAAATAAAATAATAACTAATTAAATAATTAATTTAATGAGATGTTATTAAATAAAATAATTTATTTATTTAATGATTAAGTAAATAAATAAATAGCTTATTATATTTATAAGTTTATTATATTAATTAATTAATTATTTAATAATAAAAATAAAAGATATATATTTTGCGCAAGGTGTGTTGTGCTTGATGTGCAGGGTGTATGTGGGGTTGTGTGGCATGCATTGCACGCCAATGTGTATTTTTATAACTTAATCATTAAATAAATTAAATATATTTTTTATTTTTTAATAATATATTTATTACATTAATTGATAAATTATTTAATTAATTATAATTTATAATTAAATAAAAATATTTAAATTTATTAAATAAAAAATTATTTAATTATTGTAATTAAAAAAGAAAATAAAAAATAGAAATAAAATAATTAATTTTATAAAAATAAAAGAATAGGTGATTTGCGAAAGTGATTCGCTAGTTATGAAATACTTTGTGGAAGTGATTTGCAGTCCATGAATCACTTTTGTGAAATTTTTTTCTAATTTTTTTGATTTATTCTATTACTCTCTGATTCATTTTATTTCCTCCCACTTTATCATATTACATTTCGATGTTTATATATTTATAAAAAAAATACAAAAAACTTCAAAAATTTTAAACTTTTCAAGATTTACAGGTTACAATATTTGAGAAGAGAGAAAATATAATTCAAGCCCATAATTGTTCGATTGTCCGTTTCTTGACTAATAAAGATTAACCCATTAATTTATGATAAAAAATAATATTGCCTAAAATATTGGTCATCTTGAATAATTTCCTAAAAAATATTAATGTTATACTTACAATATTTAATATTAGTGTTTTTGGGTATAACATATTTAAAATTAGTTTTTAAATTTTATACCAACAATTGAAGGTCACAACACTCTTACTATACCTATATTACAATAAAAAATTTATTGTGAGGGATCCTACCCATTTTAGGAAGTACATTGTTAAAGTTAGTACTTACGTGTTATTCTAAATATTGTATGAATATTAATTGGTTAATATTTATATAATAAATTTTTTGAATAAAATCGTTAATATAAAAAATATATGGTATAATGCTTGTAACGTTATAGACATTGTATAATCTGAAAGAGTTCAGATTTAGTCTAAATGAATTTAGATCAATACTAAGAGTTAGCAACGCTGAGAGTTATAAATGTTAAGAATTAGCACTGTTAAGAGTTAGCAGGTTATAAGAATTAGCGATATTTAAAGAGTTAGAGTCTTGTTTGAAACAGAACAAAGACCTGATAATATACTAGTAGTGACATACTTGTAAAGAGTTAGCAGGTTATAAGAGTTAGCGATATTTAAAGAGTTAGAGTCTTATTTGAAACGGGACAAAGACCTGATAATATACTAGTAGTGACATACTTGTAAAGAGTTGCAATAAGTGCTAGGAAATGTCTTTATGCAAGTATGTTCTCAAACACTATGTTCCTAATCTATTTTTATCAATGCAAGTCTGTTGGTGAATCCCTTTTTATATAAATCAGTATATGTCTATATCTGTAGGGTACAGATGGTTATTCTTAACTAACCTTGAATTTGGATCTTGTATAGGCATGTGGGTATTCAGTCAAGATTAGATACAGAACAGACTCAAAAGGACCCCAATAGATATGTAGCCATCAATGGTAAGTCCTTTGAAGTTGACTAATATTCGTAATCCTTTGAATTAAGCACCACGGTTGGCTTGTGAGTGATTGACTATACTTAGATTCCATAGACGTTAAAGACCTTTCATGATTTGACTGCTGCGTGTCATTGGGTATAATTCAATGCTCATAGAGTTTAATGTGTGCAGATATGGGATCTGTCAGCCTACATAGGAAGGTTGTATATCTTGATACTCCAAGAATTGTATTTTAGGAAGTCTTTTGACTAAATGCATAAACCCTAAAAAAAAGTTTTCTGTAGGGTTAAACAATATCACAAAGGAGTTTGCGGATATTATTTTACGGAAATACAAATTTAGAGATAAGTTCACGGTTTAGCACATAGAGATTTGACTGTTATAATTTATATCTCTGTTTTCTAGGATATATGTGATGGAAGGATTATACGTATGCATTATGACCTCAATTTATATGGTCTAATATGCTGATTTGAAATATTTGTGACGTGTGCGTGGGGCATCGATCATGGACTCATGGAATAGTTCAGTTTGACAAATCGGACATGGACCTAGGTAGTCCCGCAATATAAAGTGTACGCGTTGTGCATTAGAGCAGCGTACCGGATTGAATTGTTCAATTCAATAAATTCTAGCAATACTGAATATTTGTTTCATGACCCCTCGGAATGCGTATGTGTCAATACTTAAGTGTTAAGTACATTATTAATAATTGTTGTTGACCAATCAAATAATAACATGTGGTGTATAGTGAGCCTTTTGTTAAGTTCACTCAAGTGTATGGTTAGGTGATGCCCATTTTAGGTTAACTTAGTAACCAAGTAAGAGTTTAAGAGTAATTTTATATATTTAATTATTAAATATTAAAGATATTTATTTATTTAATAATTAAATAATATTTAACTTAACTTAGGTTAATTGTTAACTAAGGTTAAATTATTTAATTATTAAAAAAGTAAGTTAACCTAATTATAGTTAAATGTTAACTTGAGTTAAGTTAATTGAATATTTTATTATTTACTTGGTGGAAAAGTAAATTAACCTAACTATGATTAAAAGTTAACTTGAATTAAGTTAAATAAATTTTAATTATCAACTTGTTTGACAAATAAATTTAACTTAACTTAAGATAAATGTTAACTTGAGTTAGGTTAAATTAAACCTAATTTAAAAATTAGCTATAGTTAAATCAAATTAAAGAGTTAATTTTGATTTGTTATATATGTGAAATTAAAACAAAAATCAAGGCGTTTTGTGCAATAAGTGGTCGGCCATAACTTAATTTGGCCATGAAAATTTCATTTTTGGGTTAAAGTTATGGCCGTCATTTAGCTAAATGGTAGAGAGAAATTTATTTTTCTTTGTTTCAATTGTTGAAAATATTATTTCATCTTATTCTCCAATTAAGCTAGTCAGAGAAGCTTTGAATTTTTGCTTTTATAATTCAAGCATTGAATAAAACAAAATTAAGTTCATTGCTTAAATATATTTTGTGTTAAATTATAGATTAAAAGTTAATCTAAATAATTTAAATATTAATCTAGTGATGTAATTAAAGTTGCTATTCTAGCCAAGCAAACGCACCTCTATTGATTGCTAGAATTGCTAATGGGTTCATTTTAGGCAGAACTCCAACTTAATCCATTCCAATAGTTTATGAGATAAATTCTCAATCTTTAATTTGATTTTATTATTGTAATGAGACAAAACATTTATTGTGTTTATTGTTTTAGAAAATTAAATTTTCATCTTCTGCTGCATATATGTTTATGTATAAGATACGTGAATTGCATATATACGTAAAATTTTATGTGATGAACACACATCGCATGCACGCACCTTTAGTTTAATCGGCACTTAACACATTCGGATAATCAAAGTAGCTTGTAAGGGATAGAGACAAATTTATCCATTAAATTTGGTTTAATACCTAATTTTATCTTTAAATTTTTAAAATACTCAAATTTGTCCCTCTATTAGTCAATCACAGTTAAATTTGACAACAAAATTTTATTTTTTTTACAATAATATTTTTTCTCACGCTAAAATTCATGTGTTAATCGTTATGTTAACCTATCAATAAATAATTGACTATTGATAAAAAAAAAGGACATGTTGCTATGTTATAATCTTGAGCGTAAAATATAATGTAAGTAATTTTGTTTACTAACTTATTTTTGTATAATATATAATTAAAGAAAAACAACATTGTTATCATAATGGCAGCGACATCTCGGTATGATTTTGTTTTTTTGGTTTTTGGAAAAGGGAAATACTTAGAGAGTAATTTCGGTGTAATTTTTGTAGGGTATTTTGGTAAATTGGGCAACAAAAAACCGATCAATGACACGTCACTCTCCTTTTATTTGTGATCCCATGTGAGCATCCCTCGAAGGACGATACCTCAGCCATATAAACTAGTGAGACATTAGCCGACTAATTTCCCTAGTTTTGTTACTTGTCTTGTGTTTTTATTAGCCCCGATGAATAGCCCCTTGTTTTTGAGTCCATGTTAAAAACTCGCCTTAGTATAAATCTAATTAAAGTGATCGATTTTTTTGTTCCATCGAGCACTTGGGGCTCCAGCTTTATTGAGTGTATGTTTCATTATTTAGGCCAAAACATTTTATGTACCCATTCCACTAAAATTAGTGGTTTAAACTTTAGTTCATGTGGGTATGTAGTGAAAAAGCTTATTAATCATGTTCCATGATTTGATAATCTGATTTTCAGAGAAAGAAAGCTTTTTTTTAGATGGTTTAAGCAGGTGTCCTTTTTGGGGTTTTGTTATGTTTGCAGATAAAGTTGGTTGTGTATAGTTATGCTAAAGCACCTTTGTTAAAGAGAGAAGCAGTAAAGCTTGATGTTCTTTGATTCTCTGGCTAGTCAAAGTTGATGATATTGGTTCTTAAGCTTGGCTTGTATTCAGTGAAGATCGAGACTCTTCAGTAAGTTTACAGCTTTTTCTTGCTCTTTCTTGAGTCTCTTAGCGATTAACACTTTTCAAGTTTCAACAATGAGTTTGGCTGCTTTCAACTAAGATATTTTAATGAAAGTTGACCCATTTTGAGTAGTTATTGAAGTAATATAAGTTGTTTTTTGCTTTAATTTAGGAAAAGATGAAGTCTTTGAGTAGTGTAGGACTTGGCTTGAGTGTGGTTTTTGGTTGCTTGTTGTTAGCTTTGGTTGCTGAGCTTTACTATTTGTTATGGTGGAAGAAAAGAATCAGTAGAAGAGAGATTGAAAGTGATTATAGCAACCCAGCAAGAGATTTTTTATGCATGTTTTGTTGGAGAAGGCCATCTTCTTTGAGCCACACAGCTTTGAATCCCCAAGAACGTTGTTCTTCTGCTAGAATCACAGATACTCTAATTCCAGATTCTCAAACTCAACATCATTTGCATACAAACAAGGATTTGTTACCTAAGCCCTTTGGTTATGATGATATGGAGACAGAGCTGATGAGGCTGCACAATCTTTCAGGGCCACCAAGATTTCTTTTCACAATTATTGAAGAAACAAAGGAGGATTTGGAGTCTGAAGATGGCAAGTCTAGAGCTGATAACAAGAGCAAAAAAGGTTCAAGGAATAGAAGCTTGAGTGATCTGCTTCTCACAGTGGAGACTCCATATTTAACTCCTCTTGCTTCTCCTCCTTTTTTAACTCCTCCTCTTACTCCTATGAACTCTTCTTATAATCAACATGGGTTCAATCCTCTCTTTGAATCATCAACGGATGCTGAGTTTAGCAAGATAAGATCATCGCCTCCTCCAAAGTTCAAGTTTTTACAGGATGCAGAGGAGAAACTTTATAGAAGAAGATTAAAAGAAGCTGAGAAGAAAGCTCATAAGACCGATGGGATTAATGTTCAAGAAAATGGAATCAGAACTCCCAACTCCAAAGCTTCTCAAAGATGAGGGAGATGGTTCCTTTATCACAATCATTGTTGACAGAGACAAAGACAAAGAGCTCATTAATCATCATAACCAACTACCACAATTCCATTCAAGCTCTTCACAGGTGCTTCCTCTTGCTTCTTCACCTTCAACATTTACATCACAAGCCAAGAAGAGCTCCATCCCGTATTAAAAAGTTCATGATCATCCAAAATTTGGGGTAAAAAGCCAAGAAGAGCTTCATCTTTTTCTTGTTAGATTTTGGGGTTTTTCTTTTTCTTTTTTTTTTTCCTCGGAGTTAAAGATTAATCATCTGCAAAACCCTTGTAAAATTGTATCTCGAGTTATTAATTTCTTTTTCTTTTTCAGGAGGTAGACAACATTTCTGCAACATGTTGTTGAGAAGTGGTCTTGTGCTAGTGGGAGACTAGTGGGGTTATTGTTTTATTCAATCTCCATGTCTCCTGAGCTGTCTGATACCTGTAATCATTCTTGTGAGTGATGGCACTACTGATTTTTATTGTCCAAAGATCACTGTAAAAAATCCTTTGATATCGTTGTTGCCTCTCTTTTTTTCCCTTTTTTCTGTAGTTGTTTCTCCCTCCATGCTTATGACAATGTAAATAAACTAAAATTTCTCCCATGTCATAATCTTGCTACCCTTTTCTCGAATGATGATCATTGTTTACTTGCCCCACCAACCTGTCAACAAAATGTTCTGGACCGTCTGATCAACTCCTGACAAAAGGTGAATATGAATAATGGAATAGTTTTATAGAGAGATACCATTCAAGAAAGTGACAAAACTGGCAAAGGGGATAAGAACAGTGATATTGAGTGATGCTTTTGGGCTTTTCCCTAAACAACAAAGAGATATAAATATGCCCGTGAAATTGTCTCGTGGGTATAGGCCGAAAGGTGCCCACCTTCAAGAATCATTACATTTTCTTTCAGATTTTTTTTTTTTTTTACATCAAATATTTGGATATCATGCGTGACAATCACGAGCCGATCGCTAATTGTTTATGATCAGTACAGCAATCTGCGTTAAGCTTAATTAATTTTTACTCATATGAGCTGTAACTCTCATTTCGAGAAGTACACTACTGCACTTCCATAAGTTTCATGAAGCATCTATTAACACCGTGACCAACCTTTAGAAAGTAGGTCAAAAATTGATGATATGCAGAAAAGACTATCAGAGATCTGGAGATTTACAGGCAACATGGGGAGGCAAAATAAATCTACTGCTACAATCCTGTAAAGAGACAATGATGGAGGTTAAGATGTCTGAAACACAACACGAAAATTTGTATTTCAGTCAGAATATAGTTCTGTTTAACTAAGATTACATGGTCAGAAATGGGGACAAGATACAATTTAAGTTACAATTAGTTACATCCTTCAGATACATCCTTTCATTGTATGTGTCCAAACAAACCCTTTCCAAAGGGAAAAAAAATGTGGGATTGGGTATAACTATCTTGAAGAAGAAAGTACATCTATGCTGTTTGGCATGGAATGCCATGAAGCAGCTGCATAAATAGAGGGAAAAATAGGGATGGTCAGATTACCAAAGTAGTAAAATCTGTCATTCCCAGTTCAGCACAAAGTGAGTTCATGCCAGGTTCTTCCAAAAGGCTAAATGCAGTACATCCGTAGAAGGAGTGGTACAGATCTGGCAGATCCCCGGGGCATTTACCAAAACCACCATACTGGTGCAGGAACAAACATGATCAGAGAAATCAGCAATGATTTCATCTACTAAAATAAGAATTAAGATCTCTATTTGTTCTGATAGATAACTCTTCTATAGAATTCAATTATGTCTAAACTCATTAGTTTACCTCCATCTATCTGAATGATCGGTCTCAACTCAGGAGGAAGAACAGGTAATAGACATAAAACCAATCCACTCTAGTTCTGTATTTGTTCGAAGAAAATGCTTAGTTAATTCCATGCATCTAACCAAAATATCCCTTCTTCCAATTTTTCAATCTTCCCAATGGCAGAAAATTATACAATTAGCTGTGCAACTTTTTTTTTTTATTATTTATTCTATTTTATCAAAAGGTTTATAACATTCCAAGAATTATACCTACTTTACATTTATATTATTGGTGTCAACCTATTTTAACTAATTAAATTGTATGCACAAGACATATAAATGATGAATCAAAGAGACCCAAGATGCTAATATAGATATGTATGCACATATCCATTAAGTGTAAAGGAGAGGCAGTGGCACCTGTGACTGACAAGTAAGCAAAAATCCACGTAAAGCATCCTTGTCAATGAAATGGTAGCCACCCAAGATCCTCAATACTGCCCCTATCCTACACAAGCAAATCACCCCATTGAACTTTATAAAAAAAAGCTGATTTACTCAGGGGGCACTTAAAAGGTCTTCTCATACTTACCAAAATGCATAACAAGTGTCACTCGGCTTATTAGCTCTACCTTGAAATCCACCATCAGTCGCCTGCCTCTGTACAAAAGAAAAAGAAGAGAGAATAGGATTGCTTTAAGAAAATATAATGGCTAAATGACCTAAGATAAACTATGCAAATGAAATTAGCATGATAACAATGATAGCGCCGTTTTTTCAGAAGTAGTTACTTGTCTGGCAGTTCTTTAAACTTTTAATGGCATTTTTGTCTGTCAATCGTCTTTGCATAGATTTTAAAGTTTAAAAGCTACTGCTTTGTAGTATAGTAATGAAGTTTCCAGATATTGAGGAGAATAAACCTGTAGGCACCAATTCAGCAGCAATGGCACATCTATAGTGGAAGATGAAAAACTATTAGAGAGAACATCATCGTCAATGAATCCCATTAATCGGAGAGATGCAACAGCACAGTAAGTACCACCCCCTGAGCCACTAAAATGAACACTGTTGGTAAACATCATGGAAATAATCCAGCTCAGAGAATCAAGGAATCCATACAACACAATTGCTTCATCAGAAAATTTTCAATTTTCTCCCTTTACTAAGGCAGTGAAATGATAACATGGACATAAAGGGGAGGATTAAAGAGGAAAAATAAACAGTACAAGCAAACTAAGACCAAGCTTACAGCTGAGCCAGTTGTTTAGTAGGTTACCAATTACAAAATTATTGGATAGAAAAATATCAACGAGACAGAAACTTGTTTCAACTCACCATGTGATTCTGAACCAGGAGTTAAACCAAACCCACCATCATATGACTGTGAGAACAGCATCAATTATGTAAGCATATATATCATAATGAATTATAGATAGAATATGATTCTTGAAGGATGAGGACAGAATGAAAAGAGTCACCCGAGAAAAGAAAGACCTGGCAATTTAATATGTATTCCTTTGCTTTCTCCTGGTCCATGCCACTCCAATCCTCCAACATAAAACAGATGGCAGCTGATACATCAATTAGCTACAATGATATTTCATTGAAGTGAAGTAAACAGCTACATTGTAAATCCATGACATTTACATTTCTTACCAGCACAATATACAAACCGAAGATCTGTCTCTGCTCTGAAATGGATGGGCATAAAACTGCGAAGTAAATAAGAATAAGAATTAAGTTCCAGGAATTGGTGAACCAATCTAGAAGCTCTTCTTGTTTCCCCCCTTTAAATTGAAATCAGAAAGATGTACAGAAATAGATGAAAAAAGACAGTTCTGGTTTCAATGTACATTAAAACAAATGAAAAGAGAAGGTTGGGGATAGGTAGCGAATTAAGCTGAAGTACTAATTAGATCTCAATTTAAATTAAGTTTCATTTCAGCATATCCACAATGGTTTTTTTTCTTTTTTTCCTTCTTTCCTTGATGCATAAGTACATCAACAGGGTATATATAATTTGGTCTTCACAGAGAATATAAGGTATATCCTATCATGATCAAGCAACACGAAGCCATGTGCTTTAATATTCATATTAATGAACAGTTTTGCTTCCTGGAAAGAGTATTCAAGTAAAATTGAAAAAGAATGGAGAAAGCAGAATATAAGTCTATCAAGAACCACTAGCAGCCTTAATTGTTTTAAAGCATACCTCCCATCATGCTGTTGAAGATTTCTCATTGATGTCAATATTGATTTGCGGTCAATATTTGCAAAATTATAGCCAACAGTCTTCAATATGGCTAGTGCACAGTACGTGCTTGCCAAGTGACTACCATTGCGAGTCAAAACCTGCAGACAGATCAAACTGAAAAATCATAACCAGAAAGTGTAAGGAAACAAGATATAGAAATTCAAGTTTCTTTCTTAAAGATTCAGTGGCAAAAATAAGCAGCAAGTCAAATAATGTAAAGGATAACACATAACAAATCTATTGTACCCCTTTATCATCTGGAGGAAACTGAGAACTCCAAGAACCATGGAACCCATAGAATTCTCCTGCAGCAAAACAAAAGCTCATTATACATGTTTTTCCCATTTGATAGCCAATGAATACAACAATGGCGTTTAAAACAGAGCAAGCCTACCACTCACTTAATAAGTATCAAAAAGAGGAAGAAACAAAGAATAAAAGTTATGTACTTATATAACAATTAAGCATTGAAATAAACTATAGAACTCAAACTGAAGACAACCAGATATAAAGGTACAACGTGAGCAAGGCCGTACCATTGTTCAGGTCAGCTTTATTCCTTGGGTGAGCTTGCAATGATAAGATCCAATCTGACACTGCATCCTTGTCAACCTAGAACATATATATACATTTACACGGCATCAAAACTCAAATTAATTTTATTATTCTTAAAAATCAACAAGGTTATGATAAAAATAAAGGTGCCAACTTCCCCCCTAAGTATTGCATAAATAGGTTTCAATATCTGAATATATGCATGCTATCACTTCTCAATTGAGACCTAAGCAAAATACAGGATTTCCAAATTTTTGGAATTGCTATAGGTTTCAGCAATTATTTGGCAGAAAATAATTTCTAAATTATTAAAAATATATCTAATCCAAGTCATGCTATTATTAAAAATATACATTTAATCACAAACAACAAAAGGATCCAACATTTAAAATTACATGCAATTTTTTTTTTCACACGTTTTCCCAGCTACCAAACCGAGCATATCAAAGGAAAGGGCAGCATTTCACAGAATCTAAAAAGAATTATTGAACATACACAACGTCAAGAATTTAAAAATAGCTATTCTTGTTTTGCCTTTCTTTTTTTTTATTTAAAAGATTCCGCATTTTTCTCCAGAACTTAATAGATGCCCAATCATACTACTCAAAACAACGAAAGACCTAGAATTTCAATGAATTACTGTACTAAGAAGCATCCTTGAACATATATTACGTTAAAATTTGTAAAATTGAACCATTTTTTTTCTGTTCTTAATGATTCGTACATTTTCTCGGTAACTTAACACAGAATTAGAATTTAAATTAAGCGTACGCGATCTAAGGCGCCGAGAAGGCGAAGGCTGGAGATGACAAAGTGAGCGAGAGTGATGCGGTTGATCTCCTGGTACTGGTACTGATACGGCAACAGCTCGTACATCATCTCCAGGAACGCCACGTGTCGCTCCCTTTCGAAGAGTGGTGATGAAACATCTGATGACGCTGGTTCTCCACCGTCCGATGAAGATGATGATAGTTGGTCCCACTCTCTTTCTGATGCTGGTTCCATTTGCAGGGCCGAAGAGAGAGGAGTTCGACGTTATTGGCGTATATTATAGCGAATTATCGCGTGTTTTTTTTAGTAAGAACATTCAAGTTCCCAGTTTATCATGATTTCTCAACAAAATACACGAATTTCCCACTCGTATCAAATAGGTTCTTAACCCTTTGAAGTGACTGAAATATCCTTCAGCGTCGAGATACATACTCCCATATTTAATATTTTCAAGGTCAAGATTCAATAATTAAAGGTTAATCTAGTCATTTCGTCAGGGAAAGGACCTATTTGATATAAATAACCAAACTATGTCTTTATTTGATAAAACGTAAACACATGGAGACCTGGTATTTTGGACTTTTTAGATTTTTACCTTGAGTTAGGTTTCAGAAGTTAAGAAGCGATGTTATTTATCAATGCATTTGTTGTGAAAGGGTTAATTGCTAAAATAATCGCCTTTCATTAACACCTCGTCACCCTCATTGCAAAGCACATAGAAAAAACGTGGAGTACTTTCGTCGAGCAGTTGGTGTAAGAAGGCAATGAAAGGGAACAAGCCAACTGTAGTAACACTCGCTGAGCGATGCAAGGTCTCTCTATCTCTCTTTCTTTAAAATGTTTCTTTTCTTTTCTGTTGTTGTTAGATTTTGAACAATTAAGCTTTAAGTTTGAAGGGGTTATTGCAGAATATACTGGCGGCAAATTGGCAGGGTTACCTCAATACCGTCAAAGCTGACGCCAAAGGAAGGTCTTCTTTTTGTTCCTCAAGTCTTGTTTGCTTGTTGAAAGAAGGAAATTTAGATTAATAAAATTTATCAATATATGTATTCTAAAGTAAAGGCAAAAGCAGTGAGTTTGATGTAAGTGTATAATTTACTTCGCATAGTTGGGGCCACAGCATAAGACATGGAATTTATAGTTTTGTTTCGTATCTTAAGTTGTTAGGCAAGCAAAAGAAGGTTATTATTATTATTATTATTTTTCTGTAATGAGATTAATATAGAGTATTTTGTACTAGCTAATGTGTTGTTTCATTTGTGTGTGGGGTAATTTTAGCAAGGAAGACATATATACTTCAAAGGCTAAGTATATCCTGAGGAGGGGGAAGCCGTACATCTGGGTGCCCGAAAAGGATATGCACAATGTGGTATGGTTCATAGTGTGTTGGTTTACTTCTTTTCTGTTGAATCTGTGTTGATCGAGAATCTTGAATCATTTTGGGAACCATTTGGGTGTCTAAAAGAAATTGTATCAGTCTACACTGGTTTACATGGCAATAGAATGCTCAAGTTCTGTTACTTATTTTCTGATATCAATCTTCATTGAACTCTGCGTCTCCTATATGCTAAAAATGTTGGGACTGAACTGATGAAGCACTCCCTTTCTCACTTTATGCAAATTGAAACTTGTTCCATGCTTACTTTTTGCTAGTGACTGTTTGTTAAATTGTATGTATGGTAGTGGATGTAAAATTTATTTCAAATTCTTAAATAAATAGTCTGATGAGAAATTGTCATATCATTTTCCTGAAAATGTTTAATCTCTTCCCCCTTTTCTTTTTGATTTAGAACACAATCATTGATGAGCGCGGTTCATTTGCTGTTGCCAGTCCCTTCCCAGGTCCTCTGGCTAAATTGCTTCGATCAATAAACAAGGTTGGTGTTGATGATAGCTGCATTACTTTACATTTATTTTTCAGTTATGAGGGATGTTGCTCTACTGCAAAAACAACACTCTTAACATTATCTAGTTTTGCACATGTTGCAGTTACCAACTCGGGTTGCTCTAACTGGGGATGTTGTGCCTCTTAAAAGTGAAAAGGTAAGCTGCTTAAACATGATTTTTTTTAGTATCAGGAAAAATGGTATATGTTATTTCTGGGTATGGGTGTATAAAGGTGTTAGTATATAGTTCTATTTGACATGCTGATTACTGTCTTAATCATTTTATAATTGTTTATTTTGTAAGAAAATGTGTTACTTCAAACTCGTAGATCTTTGAACCTAAGCCTGTGAAGAAATGAAGATTTTGTTGTACAAGGCCCACTCATGAAGTTTTTTTTCAGAGATTATGAGGACTCAATATATGAAGGTTTAGACTTAATGTTCAACAATTATAGTGTGACAGAATATCAATGTTGACCACAATTTTGTTATTCTTGTTGCAGGCTCAATTAGCTGCAGAAAGTCTGAAAGAAGTCATGCTATCTGAACAACGTGCAATTGATGAGTTCAGTTATACAGTTTCAGGTGTATTAAGTTCTTCCAACTTTATTACTAGTTCCCGCAATGAAAACCTCAAGGAGCTACTCGATGAGCGTGAAAAGTATGTGATTTATAGGTTTAACGTAAGGTAAGAATCTTTCACTTGGATTGATTTCATGTGGTACTCTTGGTTTGGAGTCTGTTCTGCTGTAAGAACTGGCTCATCCTGTCTCTGTGGGAACCACAAAATGATTTCATCCATTTCTGGTTAAGCTGATATAAATGATGTTAATATATGAATAGGTGATTACTTATTTGAATATCTTTTGTTCTTCCAGTTAAGAGTGGTCATTAGGCTGATAGCTAGTCTCAATTATTACATATCTTTTTGCTGATGTAGTTTTATTGGGAAAGTAAAGTAGTTGTATGATATGCTAGAGAGGAGCCTGCTTAGTTCAATTCCTTGTGCATTGATGATAACTGAAATAGTAGAATACTATACAATACATCAGGATGACGGAATTATGGACAAAAATATAAAACTGAAATGAGAGTCCAATATGTTCACTGACATCTAATATAAGATCTTTCTTGTACAGTTCATGCATGTATATTGATAGCCACGGGCGCACACATGAAGTGGACTTGAAGGATATTGAAACCTCTAAAGCCGATCTGTTCAGTAAGACCCTTGTTACATAAATTATTAACATTGTCTTGAGCAGAATCACATATTGTATCTTGGAAGTAACCTTCCTTCTACACGCCTATACTAATCAAATTGCATTGAAATTGTTTTCACATGTAGCTCCTGTTTCTGCAAAGCTAATTGATGGCATTAACCAAAGTGAAGCAAGGCGTAGGGCGTTGATGCTTTTTTGTTTTATATACTCAAATGCAAATGCAAGAGTAAGATACCTATCTCTATATTGCGGCAAAACAAGCACAAATGAAAACTTATTTTTTCTCAAAAAGATTTGCATTTCATCTTAGTCTCTAATTCAAACAACATGCTTTTACCATACTTTGAATCTTCTGATAATAAAGCTCTTTGCATGGCTCAAGGATGCATATATGCTCTCCATTGATCGCATGGGTTTTGATGTGCTGGCAAAAGTTCTTGGTCCACTAAGCAAGGACGGTGTGGGTGGATTCCAATGGAAGGAATACAGATTCACATTTAAAGAAGAGGCACGTGATATTGAACGCTTTTGCAGTCAATTGGTACAAATGGAAGAAGAGGTTGTCAAAATGGTTTCAAGCTATAGCGGCCTGGGATAAAAGTAAATTCTATTTGTTTTTTGTTACAAAAATTTGTTTTTATTTTGTGCTGAATGAGGCAAAATTACACTTGGACAATGTTTCTCGTCTTAGTACGGCCAAACTGATACGTACGTATTGGATGATTCTGCTATACTGATTAATCTTTGCCCTGTCCTAATTCTGAACCAACTATAATAATTAATGAAATATAGAAGAAAACTACCAGTATAATGTTTGGAAACTAAATAATATAATTAAAAGAGGCAAATATTTGGAAACTGAAAAATATTCATTCATATAAACTTGTTCAATTTAAAAAGGAAAATTAATAACGATCCCTAAGCTATAGGTTCAAAATAAGATGACAGAAACACGAATCACGCCCGCGCCCGCGCCCGAGCCCGAGCCAAAAATCCATCCATCGCCAAAATCTTGAAGCTTAGTCGACTTCCTCAATCTTGGGACCAGCACCGCTGCCACCAGATGGAGGAACATCATCATCCATGCTGCCTCCAACATCTGCTCCCGCACCTTGGTACATCTTGGCAATGATGGGATTGCAGATACTCTCGAGCTCTTTCATTTTGTCCTCGAACTCATCAGCCTCAGCAAGCTGGTTGCCATCTAACCATTGAATGGCCTGGTCAATGGCATCCTCGATCTTCTTCTTGTCGGCCGGATCAAGCTTGGAGCTGATCTTCTCATCCTTGATGGTGTTCCTCATGTTATAGGAATAGTTCTCCAAAGAATTCTTGGCCTCAACCTTCTTCTTGTGCTCCTCATCTTCTGCCTTGTACTTCTCAGCCTCTTGAACCATCTTCTCAATTTCATCTTTTGACAACCTACCCTTGTCGTTGGTGATTGTGATCTTGTTCTTTTGGCCAGTCGTCTTGTCCTCGGCTGAGACATTCAAAATACCATTCGCATCAATGTCAAAGCAGACAGTGATCTGTGGAACACCCCTGGGGGCTGGAGGAATGCCAGAGAGCTCAAATTTGCCTAACAAGTTGTTGTCCCTTGTTCTAGTTCTCTCACCCTCATAAACCTGGATCAAGACACCAGGTTGGTTGTCCGAGTAGGTGGAGAAAACTTGTTCCTTCTTGGTAGGGATTGTTGTGTTTCTTGGGATCAAAACAGTCATGACACCACCAGCTGTTTCCAAACCAAGAGACAGAGGAGTAACATCCAAGAGCAACAAATCTTGGACCTTTTCATTGCCCTCGCCACTCAAGATAGCAGCCTGGACAGCAGCACCATAAGCCACGGCCTCATCTGGGTTTATGTTCTTGCAGAGCTCCTTACCATTGAAGAAGTCCTGCAATAGTTGTTGCACCTTGGGAATCCTAGTAGAACCACCAACAAGCACAACATCATGGACACTGCTCTTGTCCATCTTAGCATCCCTCAAACACTTCTCAACAGGCTCCATACATTTTCTGAAGAGATCCATGTTCAACTCCTCAAATCTAGCACGAGTAATGGTTGTGTAAAAATCAATACCCTCATACAACGAATCAATCTCAATTGTAGTCTGAGCAGTAGATGAAAGAGTCCTCTTTGCCCTCTCACAAGCAGTCCTC
This sequence comes from Ailanthus altissimus, assembly GCA_946807835.1. Taxonomy (NCBI): domain Eukaryota; kingdom Viridiplantae; phylum Streptophyta; class Magnoliopsida; order Sapindales; family Simaroubaceae; genus Ailanthus; species Ailanthus altissimus. The sequence goes on from OX327684.1 coordinate 16,971,679, forward strand.
AATCTCCTAAGAGCTCTAGGGTTACCACTAATATCCTTCTTGTTCTTCCTCTTAAACTCCTGTACAAAGTGATTCACCATTCTATTATCAAAATCCTCCCCGCCAAGATGAGTGTCACCAGCAGTAGCCTTCACTTCAAAGATGCCCTCTTCAATGGTAAGCAACGACACATCAAAAGTACCACCACCCAAATCAAAAATCAACACGTTCTTCTCACCAACACTGGTGGCCTTCTTGTCAAGACCATAAGCAATGGCGGCAGCAGTGGGCTCGTTAATAATACGCATAACGTTAAGCCCCGCGATGACACCGGCATCCTTGGTAGCCTGACGCTGAGAGTCGTTGAAGTACGCTGGGACAGTGACGACTGCGTTCTTAATAGCGGCGCCAAGGTAAGCCTCAGCAATCTCACGCATCTTGATGAGAACCATAGATGAGATTTCCTCAGCAGCAAATTGCTTATCTTCGCCCTTGTAGTTGACAACTATCATGGGCTTGTCACCAGCACCTGGGATGACCTTGAATGGCCACAGCTTCATATCGCTCTGGACTGAGGCATCACTAAATCTCCTACCAATCAACCTCTTTGCATCTACAAATAGCAAATAAACAAATACCCATTCAATACATAACGTCGGGAAATTATAGATTTAAATATGAAATTAAATTATTTAATAAATATTTTAGATCCAAATCGACACCGATCTTGACCCGCAAAGTTTCTACAATATTTTTTCCATTACGTAATTCTCATGAAACAAAGTCTCACGTTGCACTTAATCAAGTCTTTTACTAGGGTTACTGGGCGGTTAGTATAGTTAAACTCCGTCAAAAGTCTAGATCTCAAATCAAATTTAAGGAAAAGACGAGACTACCCTATCAGTTCATAGATCTGAATAAACAAGATCAGATGAATACTGTTTGTACTACGCCAAAATTGTGACTAAACGAGTAAAATAAGGTAAAAGAACGCTTACCGAAGACGGTGTTCACGGGATTCATGGCGACCTGGTTCTTGGCGGCGTCACCAATCAAACGCTCCGTGTCAGTGAAGGCCACGTAAGACGGCGTCGTTCTGTTACCTTGGTCATTGGCTATGATCTCGACTCTGTCGTGCTGCCAGACACCGACGCATGAGTACGTGGTACCTAGATCGATACCGATCGCTGGTCCCTCTCCTTTTCCGGCCATTATCACAGACTAATAAGAAAAGAGTAAATTTAAAAGAAGTTTAATTTCTTAAAGACAAATAAAAGGAGGAGAGCGGAATTGTGTAATAACAAACTGTGTGATCTCATTGAAGCTAGGGTTGGGGTATTTTTATAGATCTTTGGGAGATTGGTTCTAGAATGTTCTGTGGTCGTTGATTGGAAGGAAATGGACGGTCTGGATTCGTCAAATTTTGTCCAGGTCGGCTGCGCGCCTTTGTGGTTGAAAAGTATAGGTTTTTTTTTTTTTTTAAAGGATTATAAATTATAATTGATTGAGTCCAGCACGTGGAAGGGCGTGTGAACCCAATGGCAGATTTTTAACGCGAGTGGCCCTTCTATTCCTTTTCAGTTTGAGTTGGGCTAGTGGGCCTTAATGCATTACGTCATCCTCCTGATTTATGCATCCTCATATTTCTATACGCGTAGTTAATGCAAATTAATGACTGTATCTTAGAAGCTTTTTACGTTTTCGGAACAGAGGTGTCCGCGGCGCCTAACTAGGGCGTGTTTGGCATAACTCAATGTTTACTCAGAACAGTTGTGTCGCCTACAGTTACTCAATGTTTAGCATTTCAACACAAAAGAACCTCGCTCCGAATTTACACCTCTCCTCCGATTGCATAATCCATAGTCTTTACTCGATTAAGAATGTGATGTATATGCTATTTCGAAGTGATGTATTAACTAGCTAATAAGTTGTTTAATGACAATTTTATTTATCATTTAGACTTTCTCGTTTTGTTATAAGTATTTTTATATTTTATTAAATAGGATTTAATTACCGTGTTGGGAGTTTGAATTCCTTCTCACCCATCACCGGCCCAAAAGGTATGGAACCTTTTCTCTAAGAGTAGAAAAATCATGATCGAACAGTATTATAAGAATCAATACTGAACATTCCTTATAATTAAAAATAATAATTTATATAAATAAATTATATTCATGTCATGTCAATATAAGATATTAATAATTTTTATCATATTCATATGTAATTATTTAAGTAAATGAATTAGACATTCAAATATAAATTTGATTCATTTAGTGTACGAATTACACAACAGAACTAAACACGTTTAAGTAAATGGATTACACGAGTTTAATTCGTTTAATGTACAACAGGACTAAATACGTTTAAATAAATGGATTACACGAATTTAATTCGTTTAATGTACAAATAATAATGCTAAATTTAATTTGTTTACACGAAATATTTAATTCGTTTACATCTAATACATGTTTAAATCACGATAAATAAAATTTAAAATTAATTCAAAAATTAATTATTTAATACATCTAATAATAAATTTGTTTTAAAATACAATTAAAAAAATAAAATTCATCCAACACAATTGAAAAAACAAAATTTTCATTCATCAAATCCATTTAAAATAGAATTAAAATAAGAAAATTTTACAATCAAATGTGTAAGAAAAGAAACTTTCACCGCTTCCGGAAAAGACATGAAGAAACCAAAATAAAATTTGCTAATTTGATATTTTTGGTTGATTTTAAGAATCACAAAGAATAATAATCATCAAACCTACAAAAATTTAGCAAAGCTTATTGATCAAATTGACACTGCTAAACCTAACTTATTGATCTTGAGAAAATTCCAATTTGGATGGAATGCACAATTATGAAAATCAGAAGCTCTTAATATATGGAATCATTTGATCTAAAATGAGTAAAATTTCTACGCATCATACTTAACTCCTACTTATTTACCTTTGTTACTACTTTTGCTTTGAGAAAGTCTCCAAGACATCATAACGATCATACCTATGAATATTAGGGGTGGGCATGATTCGGTTCGATTTTTTTAATGAAAAAAATTAAATCGGATTGATTCGATTTTTTTCGGTTCGATTCGGTTTAGTTTTTTTAATTTTTTATTTTAAATTATGAATTTTTTTAATTTTTGATTCAATTTTTTTGATTTTTTTGGTAAAAAAATTAAACTAGACTAGTTAATTTTTTTTACAAAAAAAATCAGATTGAACGAAATCGACCGACCAATTTAATTCAATTTTTCAGTTCTCATTTTTTTTTATCCACCCTTAATAAACACAGCGCATTAATGGAGACTCTTTGTCCTTTCGTTACTCTTCACCATAATTTTAAAGGAAGCTTACATTATGCTACAGAAAGCTGGAAACAAATCAAAGACAAAGGGTAAGTAAGTTCAAGTCCTCGTTGCAAATCTCACTAGCTTTTTTTTATTTTTGTTATAAGGCTTCTATTTTAGAATTTTTAAACACATAACAACAACAATTGACTTGTACCTTTTGATTAAGTGAAAAGAGAGCACACTTACCAATACTGATTGTGAAAGACTATAGAATCAGTGGGTACTTTCTTCCCATTGTCATTTCGGTTCCAGTGGTAGTATGCATGGATTCCGTTCTTAATCTCCAATGCAGAATGAACATAAATGGCTTCACGGAAAACCGAGTACTCTGGTTGTGGGTCTGAAAACCTAATGATGGATTAATATACGAGGATACCCATTAATTTTCTAACAATACACTTAATATATGTAAAGGTTTGAAAGAAAATATCAAAGAAAATGTTTATTGGCTTCCACACTTTACAATGGCAATCTTACCGTATATATACAAAAGATTACAATAAAGTAGATTAAAGGATAAGGTATAAAAAGATAGAAACATTATCTAAATGAATAAGTGTTGATGTGAGAATCACGATTTTGAATTTGAATTTATCTCCAACAACGCGATCTTCTTTATCTTTTCTGTTATGCCCTCACAAGTGTAGAATGAATTGTTTTATATTGCTTATATTGCTTAGAAAAAGGATGATGCTTGAATTTATAGGGAGGATGGTCACTTCATTTAAAAAGTTAATATTTTGAGTTTGATACTTGAACTCCCTCTTATAAAATTGAAGGCTCTTTAAGTTATAAGATTAATATAATACAATATTTATATACTCTATTTTTAGTAGTAAAAAATTGTTTTATCTTTTTTCGTGGACGTAAGTTAAAAATTGAATCACTTAAATTTTTGTGTTTTGTCTTATTTTTATTTTCATTATTTTTACTCAATTTCGCTTTAACTACGACTCTGCATCACCCCTCAATTTTTTAACAAGTGGTATCAGGGCCAAACCCTTAGTCGGAATTTGAATGGACTCATTATATCGAACGAAAGAGCCGATGTTGCTCCTCCATCGGTGGAGATTTTTTTCGAAGGGGGAATTATAGAATGAGTTGTTCTACATTGGCTAGAAAAAGGAAGATGCTTGAGTTTATAAGGAGGATGGTCACTTTACCTAAAAGGTTAGTCTTTTGGGTTGGATACTTGAACTCCCCCTTATAAGCCCAAAGCCCTTTGGGTTTTAAGGTTAAAATACTACAATACTAGTATACTCCATTTCTAATAGTAAAAGATTCTTTTGTCTTCGCTCGTGGATGTAGGCTAAAAGTCAAACCACGTAAACTCTTGTATTTTGTCTTATTTTTATTTTCATTATTTTTACTCAATTTCGATTTAGCTGTGACCATGCATCACCCCTCAATTTTTTAACAAGTGATATCAAAGCCAAACCCTTAGCCGAAATGTGGATGGACTCACTCTGTCGAACGAAAGAGCCGATGTTGCTCCTCCACCGGCGGAGGTTTTTTTTCAAAGGGGGAATTGTAGAATGAGTTGTTCTACATTGGCTAGAAAAAGGAAGATGCTTGAGTTTATAAGGATGAGGGTCACTTTACCTAAAAGGTTAGTCTTTTGGGTTGGATACTTAAACTCCCCCTTATAAGCCCAAGGCCCTTTAAGTTGTAAGGCTAAAATACTATAATACTAGTATACTCCATTTCTAATAAAGATTCTTCTGTCTTCGCCTGTGGATGTAGGATAAAAGTCAAACAACGTAAATTCTTTTATTTTGTATTATTTTTATTTTCATTATTTTTACTCAATTTTACTTTAGCTGCGACCCTGCATCACCAATCAATTTCCTAACAAGTGATATCAAAGCCAAACGCTTAGCCGAAATGTGGATGAACTCACTCTATCGAATGAAAGGGCCAGTGTTGCTCCTCCACCAGCGAAGGTTTCGTTCGAAAGGGAAATTATAGAATGAGTTGTCCTACATTGGCTAGAAAAAGTGACACGTCCAAAATATATGAGTTTATTCTCAAGTGTAGGATTGTCGAAGTAATAAATAATTCGATGAGAACGAGGTCGATCCACAAAGAAGTAGAATAAAATTACAAAATATAAACACTTTTAAAGGCAATTAATACAATATAAGATGTTTGCAAATATTAATTCAATTATCTAATTAAAATAAAAACTAAGGTTAAGGGAATCCACTTTTGGCATAAGAAGTAAGAATATATTTAATTTTTTTTTTATAACTCAATTGGAATCCTCACACAAAAGAGGTTCTAACCGAAAAATATAACAATTAAAATTCATCATCATTTATATATTGATTAGTATTTATTTATTTCAATTATTATACACAAAATCTTATAAATGAGTTTAAGTATTTATTATGCGAATCTTTATATTTGTCTACAATAAATCAAGACTCTCACTTTACAAGAAATGGTATATACACCAAATCTTGTAAATGGTTTCAAGAATTTATTTTGCCAAGTATAAAGTTTGTCAATAATAAATCAAGAATCACCACTTTAGAAGAAATGGTATTAATTTTACAAACAAAATAAATACATCATATATAAATTTACATAACTTAAGAATGAAGCATTAAATTCATGAATAAGTGTTAAACATATCTTATTACCTTATCAAGAGTTTCACCCTTTCACCTTAGTATAAAGAAAATTATTAGGACATAATAAAACTAAAGAAAAAGAAAAGAAATGGAAGAAGAAATAATATGACTTAATAGTAAACAAGAGAAATAATATTACAAAGAGATAATAAAAAGGACAAGTATTTTGAACTAAATTCTAACTTTCTAATTACATTCTTTAGGCATAAACAAGCCACCTATTTATAGAAAAATATGGATAAATCGAGACAAATTTGGAGGGAACCACTTGGATGATGAAAGTCAAGAATGGTGGCAAAGTAATTTGCATTGATTATCACTAAGGCACCTACTTGATTATCCAATTTTGAATTTATGTGATCCAAATTAGCTGTCACTCTAAACATCAAAGTTGTAGGTAAGTCTCTTATCTTTTCAAATTGAGTTATCTCATACATATTAGATACATATTGCTATAGTTATGAGTCAAATACTGATGACTGTTTAAATTGGGCCTGTACTGGAGATCAATTCTATTCTAGGCCATTTTCACATTCTAAATGCTCGAATTTCAAATGCTTTGTGAGATATAATATGTTAGCCCATTAAGTCGGCTATTCATAGAATCAAGAATCACTCAAATTTGATCTTTAAGTAGAAAGTTATGCCTATTTTACCGAACCTACCACAAAACAGTTAAAAGATAATTAGGTACAATATTGTAAACATACTTAAATTATGGGAGTTAAAGACACTAATAATACAAAATAATGATGTAAAACCCTTATTAAATGTGTAATTTCAAATGTTCATAAAAAAAGAAGATGCTTGAATTTATAAGGAGGAAGGTCACTCCACCTAAAAGGCTAGTCTTTTGGGTTAGATACTTGGACTCTTCTTTATAAGGCCCAAGGCCCCCCAACAACAAGATGGTGGAGCCATTGGATATGTTAATCTTAAGTCGTAGATTGTCATGACGTTAACAAGATAATGGCTTTTCGAGAAGATTCGCTAGTTGATCATGAGAGGAGGTGCAAGATACTTGAAGAATGCCAGATCACACTTTATCACGAACGTTATGGAAATATGTTTCATCCACGAATGAAATACAGGATTTACACAGAGGTAGGTAGCACTAATGTTATCACATAAATGGTGGGCAGAGATGGTTTGATCTCAAATTCTTGAAGGAGATTAAGAATCCAAGAAAGTTCAATTGCGGTGAAGGCAATAGATAAGAATTTAGCTTCCGTAGAGGAATGAGCAATAGTCTTTGGGTTTTTCAACGACCATGAGTGAAACGACCTGCCCTAACCCTACCTTGATGTCAAGGTAAATTTACAACCTTAAACTATTAACTATATGTTTGGTTCTTTAAAACTCACTAAGTAAAGACAATGAAAAATGAAAATTTATACTTATACATGACCTCACTAGATGTTTCATAATATTCTAGTATATATGTGTTAGCGGCGGAGTTAATATATGTATGTGGGTGTATGCATGTGCTATTGTGTTTATTGCCTAACGTAGTGAAAGTGTGTAAATTTTACAATAAACACAATAAATAAAATATATTAATCGCATTAATATATTTATAAGTATAGTAGAGAACTCACCTTAACGTGTAACGTTATACACGTATTTTTCTAGAGTTCACATAGAGACCAACTCGCGGGCAGTTCTAGTCACCAACACGGTAGGCTTGGTGGGCTAGAACAGCAGCCTGATATCTAGCACGTGATTAACTCTTAATCCTCAAAATAGCCGGTGTGTGTTTTTTATCATTTTCTCTAAAAGATAAGAAATAGAGAATTTGAAGCAATCTACCATTATTTCAATTAGAAGATAAAGAAAAATGAAACAGTCTTATTTTTTCCTATTTTTTTTTATTTTCTTTTCATCTTCTTCCTCTTCTCCTTCTCCATTTCTCTTTCTGTTCTCTCGGGCAAAATTACCCACACACACTTTCAATCTCTCTCTCTTTCTTTATATATATATAATATAATAATAAATATTATATAATAAAAAGAGATATTTATTATTTAACTATTAAATAATCAAATTGAGAAATAACCATTTTGCCCTTCATAAATAGTTACCAAGTTTACCCCCTAGTGAGTCCTACCAAATTTCACATTTGGATAAACTCAACTGAGGGTTCACAATACGCTACGTGTCATAATACAATTGGTAAATAATAATTATTAACTAATTATTATATTTAACACTTAAATACAGACATACACATATTCTCATGGTAGTGCTGAATATTGCTGGATTAAATAATTTAATCTGGCACGCTGCCCCAGTGCACAACGAGTACATTCCATATCACGAGACTCCCTAGGTCCTATGTCCGATTCGTTAAATAGAACTATTCCATGAATCTGTGAGCAATGCCCCACGCACACGTCACAGATATACAAATCAACACGTTGAATAATGTAAGTTGAGGTTACAATGCATACGTAGAGTCATTCTGTAATGATATCCTGGATGTGCGGGGATATAGATTATCACCGTCAAATCCCCTAGTGCTCATCCATGTCTTATTTCCAGACTCGTATCTCACTAAACAATATGCGTAAACTCTTTTGCTAGATTGTTCCATCTTGGCGGAACTCTTTCCCGGGATGATTGCTTGTGGCCACAAGACTTTTTGAGATACAGTCTCAAAGCATCTGGATATCTAACTTCATATAGGAGCTGACGAATCCTATATCTATACACACCAGACTCCATAAGTATCGGATCATACCCAGCGACACCTAGCGGTCACACCATAAAAGGTTTGTGACATGCGTGGAACCAAAGTATGGTGGATCACTTACAAGCCCACCGTGACACTCAGGTCAAAGGACTACGTATATTACTAAACTCGAGAGGACCCTCCGTTGACGGCTTACATTGGGTGTCTAGCAGAAGCCCTCGTGAGTCTGTCCCATATCCAGTCTTAACTGGATACCCATATGTCAATACGAGCTTCAAGCTCACAGTCGACTAGGAACGACAATCTATACTCTATAGGTATGACATATGCTGATTTATATATAAAAGTATTTACCGACAGACCCGCATCGGTAGAAATAGATCAGAGATAATTATTCGAGAATATACTTGCACAACTAACATTTCCTGGCACTCGATTGTAACTTTTGTAACCATGCAGTTACTAGTATATTCCCAAGTCTATGTCCTATTACAAACAAGGCTCCAACTCTTAGATCTACTGAGTATTATAACTAGCTAACACTTAACTGTGCTAACATTTAACATTTATATTTCTCAGCATGACTAACTATGAGCCCTTATCTAAACTCCTTTAGATCTGATCCGAACTCTTTCAAATATACAATATCTGTAACGTTCCATACATAATACTATATAAATAGGTATTAGCGATTTAATAGAAATGTACACTTGTATAAATACACAAGTATATGTACATTTAGGGATGACACGCAAACACCGACCCTAACAATATGGATGCGTATCATAAGCGTCACGTGGCTCAATGGGATTCCATAAATTTTGCAATACCTGAGAAGAAAAATATTTTAAGAAAAATTGGTGAGTTAAATGACTCAGTGAGTGATTAAAAAAAAAGAATTACATATATACTATTTTTTACTTGGGTAAAACTATACATTTATAAAAAGTGGATCTTATATATAATATTAAAAAAATTTATGCGGTAAATAAAATATGGACAGATACAAATATTATAAGTTGCCTTAAAATTTGTAATATTAAATTATTGTTAAACTGTATATTTAGTAATCATCAAATCTTTGATAAAGTATTAATATCTATTTTTAATTTAGCGTGGTAAAATATATAAATGATATGAAAAATATCACGTATTATATTTATATTAAAAATCACACTAAACTAGTATTCATGGAAAAACTTTATCGTACCTAAAATACTCATCGGACAGAGTATTGAACGTACTCATTTTATCTCATCTCATATCCTCGTCTTACACATGCATAGAGCAAACTAATATTCTTGTCTTATACATACGCAGAGCAATTAATATCCTCGTCTTACGTATGCGTATAGTAAAATTAATATCCTCGTCTTATACATACGCAGAGCAAATTAGCTTTCAAAGAGTAAATCGTTTATATACATAGCCTAAAATTTCTATGTGTGTATAGACATGCCCCAAAGGGCTAAATCTCATATCTCTCTTTGAAGGGAAAGGGTATAGTTTGGTGGTTTCAAAATCCTATTTTTTTTAACAACACATAAACTTATAACACTTCCTTATATCATATCTCATACTATTTAAATTTTAATATACTTAAAAAAAAATATTATTGATACATAAAAAAAATACTACCTCAAATACAATATTTTCTTAACTAATTATACATACATTTAAATACTTCAATTCATCTAATTTTTATAAGATAAATAAAAATAAATAGGACATATTTAAAAACAATTATAAAGAAACAATTAAAGAGTTATCATCTCATACTTTACACTTTACACTTTACATTTTAATTACATAAATCATTTAAGCATATTTGTACTACTATGAAATATAAATTTTTTAATTATAAATTCTCTATATTTAACATAATTATAAAATAAATTAGAATAAATTCTAAATATAATTTATGTACATACATTTGTATTGATCATAAAAATTTTACACTTAACGAATCATAAACATGCCAAGAATATATACTTAAAGCATAAATAAATTTATCACAATGTTTATATATTTAAAATAAATTATGAATTAAATAAATATAATATTGTTAAATTAAATTGTAAGACTATTGCATTAAAAACATAACGTATGTATTTATAAGGTATTCACTAACATTATACAACCTTAATTCTTATTTTCTTAAACTATATATGTATATATACACACACACCCATTTTATAAACTCTTTCTTAATTATTAATAACATTACATGTAAATACTAATCAATTCCATTTCATGTCAACAATTAAAATAGGCAAATAACAAAAAATAATTTTATTAAATATTTATCATAATTATTATTAAGTCTCTTATATTTTCATTTAAAATTTTATTCCAACAAATTACAATTACCCATAAACTTAAAAACTATTCCAAATAATTGTAGAAAGAAAAACCTTTAATAAAATTTGATACATACATATTAATTCCATACCCAATACAAATAATGTACATACACACATACATATCAATTTCATGACAAATAAAAATAATATACATATACATATACATACACACATACATACATATATATCAATTCTATTTATAATAAAATATAATACATACAAATCTATTCTATGATATACATACATTCATACATGTGCATCATAAAAATAAAATATAATATGCATAGATAAGTATAAATATATACACATCAAGAAAATAAAATATAATACACATACACACACGTATGTATATATATATATATATATAAATACATATATACATACACATTTTTTACATCAATAAAAAATAAAAATAAAAATATTAAACAACTTTAAAAATAAAAAAAACTACTCACTAATAATTATATGTCATCTTTTTTTTTTCCCATTTTCTTCTTCTTCTTCTCCACCTTCTCCCTCCTCTTCTTCTCCGTCTCTTTCTTCTTCTTTCCTCTTCTTTTCTTTCTTTATTCCCCCTAACTCCACCGTCATTTCTTTCTCTTTTCACACATCTTCTGCAATCTTCCACAGGTCCCACATATTTAAAACAAAAATATAAATATATCTTTTTATTTTCTTTTCACCTCCACCACAATAAATATATATTTAAAAAAAATAAAAAAATAATTCCACCAACCAACCCCACATATCAACTTTATAATAATAATACTATAGGGCTTACATATTTAATAACTGTAAAAATATTAAATAAAAAAATAATTAAAAAAAGGTATTATAATTCCTCTCCTTATAAAAAAAAATTCACCTTTAAAATTAAAATATTTTTATATTTATAACTCTTTACCTTGCAAGTTATTCCAATACTTCTTCTTGAAATAACATACATATATAGATATATATTATATCATCAAACTCATATATTATACATTAATATAACTAAACATCATCCACTTTTCTTTTTACAATACAAAATTGCAAAAAGAACTTGTCATGTGAATATTAATAAACGGTAAAATATTCCAATTCGAATGCCATTAACATAACACCATCTGAATACACGAAATTTTTTATTCTCACAACTCATTTAATATTTTTGACATGCTACCCGCTTATACGTTCATTGAAACAATCTTAATACACGTCATTCACCTTAAACTTTTTCTTTTTACAATTACAATTATCCAATTATTAAAAAATTAAGAAAAACATTTACATAAATAAACATATCTAACATTTTCTTCCATAACAAGATTTATTATACAATTATTTTTATTAATTATTAACATTACCATCATAGACCTCCAAATTAACTGGTCTTGTTGCAACTTCTTAATCTAAATATCTTTAACCAAACATTTATCATTTGATTTCATGTCGTTCTCACTATGATCTTAGTAACAATTACCATATATCACTTCATAAACATATAAACTCAGCCCTTATTATAAATTGATTTTTTTTTCAAACACTCAAAATAACTTTTAATGCATTTAAAGTTCATGAAATATGTATCACTATATTCTTTCAATAAGTCAAAAATATAAGCATTGGCTTTTAAATTCAAAAATTTCAAATGAAAACACGGTTCATAAGATAAAAAATTATAATAAATTTATAACTATTGATAAATTAACTTATTTCTTTTCAAATCCTAAAAAAACTTCAAATTTTTTTGTAACATTGTAGAAATTTAATAGGGTTGGTCATGTCAACGCATGTGTATCTATGAGACTCAAATGTTGAACTTAAATAAATGTACCATGTTCCAAGTCTACAGAACTTATAACCTATGCTCTGAGACCAACTAAAACAACTCACCGAAATCCCACCTTGATGTCAGGGCGAATCTACAACCTTGAACCATTAGCTATATGCTTTGTTCTCCAAAACTTGCTAGGCCAAGACAATGAAAAATGAAAATTTATATTTATATGTGACATCACTAGATGTCTCATAAATGTTTTAGTACATATGAATGTGTGTCACAAACGTCATGTGACTCAACGAGACTCCATGAATTTTGTAATACCTAAAGAAAAAAATATTTTAAGAAAAATGAGTGAATCAAATAACTTAGTTAGTGATTAAAAAAGAATTACATATATACCCTTTTTTATATTTGGGTAAAACTACACATTTATAAAAAATTACACCTCGTAAATAACATTAGAAAAACTCACGCGGTAAATAAAATATAGACATATACAAATATCATAAGTTGCTTTAAAATTTATAATATAAAATAATCGTGAAACTGTATATTTAATAATCATCAAATCTTTACTAAAGTATCAATATCTTTTTTTTAACTGAGCATGGTAAAACATATAAATGATATGAAAAATATCACGTATTATATTTATACTAAAAATCACATTAAACTAGTACTTAGGGGAAAACCTCGTCGTACTTGGAATACTCCTTAGGTAGAGCATTGGACGTACTTATTTTATCGTATCTCATATTCTCGTCTTACACATGCATAAAGCAAACTAATATCCTTGTCTTATGCATACGCAAAGCAACTAATATCCTTGTCTTACATGTGCGTATAGCAAAATTAATATCCTCGTCTTACGTATATTTAGAGCAGATTAGCTCCCAAAAAGCAAAGCATTTATACACACAACTCAAAGCCTGTGTGTGTATAGACGAGTCTCAAAAGTCTGAATCTCATATCTCTATTTGAAGGGAAAGAGTATAATTTAGTAGTTTCAAAATCCTCTTTTTTTTTAACAATACATAAACTTATAACACTTCCTTATGTCATATCTCATATTATTTAAAATTTAATATACTTCAAAAAAAAATATTATTGATACATGAAAAACACTACCTCAAATACAATCTTTTCTTAATTAATTATATATTTATTTATATACTTTAATTCATCTCATTTTCATAAAATAAATAAAAATAAATAGAACATATTTAAAAACAATTATAAAGAAACAGTTAAAGAGTTATCATCTCATATTTTACACTTTACATTTTAATCACATAAATCATTTAAGCATATTTCTACTACTATATACTGCCATGGAACATAAATTTTCTCATTATATATTCTTTATATTTAACATAATTATAAAATAAATTAGAATAAATTCTAAATATAATTTATGTACATATATTTGTATTGATCATAAAATTTTTACACTTAACGAATTATAAACATGCCAAGAATATATACTAAAAGTATAAATAAATTACTCACAACATTTATATATTTAAAATAAATTATGAATAAAATAAATATAATACTGTGAAATTAAACTGTAAGACTATTACATTAGAAACATAGCGTATGTATTTATAAGGTATTCACTAACATTATACAACCTTAATTTTTATTTTCTTGAATTATATATATATATATATATATTGTTGGGTGCTGTGCATGTGCACCGTTCAATGACTGAATGTATGTATTTTAAACAATTTAAATATGACATATCTCACATACAATACAACATTAAAGTACACATTATCTCATTACACTAATGAGATTAGGAGATTCACCATTGAAGTGTGTTTTAAATAAATCTAGTTGAAGATATAATAAACTTTTTCAAGTTAGACTAATAACATTTCTTTTTTGAAAACAAGTTGAAGCAACATTTGCTTTAGGTTTATTTTTGTCTCTCAAATTAAAAATATTTAATTACTTTCAGCCATTTCAATTAAATTCATAATTCACTCTCCACATTACAAACGAATTCAACCCCTATATATAGCTGAATGAGCCACCCATTTTAGCTAATGAAAAATGCATTGGTTGCCACTTGTTATAGCTAGCATGACAAGGCAGCCAAATTGCTTAATATGATATTTGGTTTCGTTGGCCACTTTAAGAGTGAGATTGGTGGCATTTGAAATATTAACGCATGCCACCTCAAGCTTTAAGATTGAATCAAATTCAATCTCATCTTATTTCAATTGTCTTCTGGCCAATAAAAGTGCAACAAGTACCCATTGTTATCTCACTCATCCAAATACAAATGAACATGTTTCACTAACAAATAAGACAGTTTGTCCCCCCTCTGCATGTATGCTCTAAAGTAGAAAAAGAATTATATGTTTGATCAAAAACACCTAGAATACACAAAACCAAATAAGAATGAGAAAATTTCGGAGATATATGATTTGAAATAAGTAACTTGTACTTCAACAACTATAAGTAGCTTATTTGGCCGCAAGCCGCATTCCACGACCACTCCCCCAGCTTCTTCTCGTTCCTCCAATGCCAGCACTGGCATCTGCCTTTGCCAGACAAAAGGATTGCATGCCATATTAAGGCAGCGCCACCATCGTTACCGCTTAAGCCGCCACCAAGGTGACACACACTCAAATGATGTCTACAACTATTTATTAACTCGTTATTAAATTGAACATTTATGGGTTGACTGTAACCGGGCCTGGTGAGTGGCTGATGAGTTCAGAATCCTTGACTTGTGATGTGCATAAAGAACATTGAGCATCACTGGAATAATTAACAGTCAAACGTTAACTTGTGCTTGTAGAGGTATACATCAAATAATTAACGTTGTTATTTGATGATGATCCCACGAATTGCTGCTAATTTTTTATTATATGATGGTCGGAGAATAACATATCCGTAGGTTGTATGGTGGTGATGTTGATAAGTGGTGGCTGAATTTAGAGAAGAAGAATAAGAGTTGTATGCGTAAGAAGAAGAAAAAAATATATTTGCAAATAGTTAATGATAAATTATATAAATCCACAATATTTGTAAATTTTTAATCATAAATTGCATCAATTTATAGTATTTAGTAAGAATATTTGCATCATTTCATATTTTATTAACGGTTTTAAATTCAGTCAGCTGTCACATTAAGAGGGCATTTAGTAAAAGCTTCTAAATCTTAAAAAGTAATTATTTAACGGAATATTTTGAATGATAGGGACTAATTAAAATATTTAAAAAAATAAAAATTAGTAGGTAATTCAATAAACATACAGGAATTAAAATGTCTATTTCCCTAATATTATACTACAAAGTAATAGTTGTAATGAATTATCGTAAACTTTCATCGAAATATTTTGTAATATTTGTGTGAATGCACGTGGAGAGTATGAAACGAGGTATAAATCAAGTGAAGATTGGGGAGATTGTTTTATTCATAAGGAATTATTTTGGATTTAAACTATATATACATCTCTTACTTTTTGTCCCAACTCCAATATTAGGTGAAAAAAATAGAAAACAAAAAAATAATATATATTATTGCTTGTAAACCAAGCAGACCCCTGTATTCTTTTACCATATTGTAAGGGAAAATTCATTGAAAATTCAACGAAAGTCTCGGGCTCTAAGCCACCAGTACTTGATCTATCTCATGTCTCCTGATTTGAATTGTATGATATCAACTTTTTGACCGAATGTATGAATGAGAAAAAAGATTATAATTTTCTTTTTTTTTTTCATAGCAAGAGAGAAGAGACGAGACAAATATGATGTCGTAGTCCAGTTAGGGTATGGCCTGGCCAGACTAATCTAATCGTTGCAAAAAAGGTTTATTGTAGAATCAATAACAAAACCCTACGTTGCTTATTGATTTACAAAGTAAAAGTCCACTGGTGGTATGTATTAGATATTATCATAAATTGAATTTATATTCATACGAATATAATTTAAAATTTATCATGTTAAATTATTAAAATAAGATATTAAAAAAAATATACTTAAGAAATTCATTGTAATTAGAACTTAAAAAATAATATTATTGAATAAAAATTAAGAATATAACAACCTTCTTCTATCAAATATATGTAAGCTTAATGATTTTCTCTTTTTGTGATGAAAAAAAGAGAGAAAAACACTACATGAATTAATTTAATTTTGAGGACCATAATCTTAAGAAATTTTTTTATATATTAGATTAAATTAAGATTCTATCACTCGTAATTTAACTAATATTGAGTTTCTACATATAACAAGCCCATATTAAATTAGATGTTTCTAAAGTCCAATAAGATATAATTTAAATAAATTACTTAAATTGGCTTTTATTTAAGATAGCCTATAATGTATAATTATTGTTAATATATAAGCCCACATAAAAGAAATAATAAACCTAACACATATGTCATCTGGAAATAATTATACATTATAAACTTTAATGTAAACAATAAATGCTATCTTATCTTGAAACATCTCCTTAGATACAATCTGGTCTATTAACTATATTAATATGAGATCAAAGCGACCTTTGCTGTATATATTTGTAACTAAACTCATCAATAGTCACCATACCAATATAATTAATGACATAGATCAAATATGAATGTGTAGCATAAAAATTACATGAAATGTGATCTTAAACATGTCTATTTTCAACTGGTTTTACTTTATAACTCCAATGAGTTAAATACTTTCTAATTTTATGCAAAACCGCAATAGAAAGTACCAAACACTTTCTAAACTTTATGCAAAACTGCGATAAAAAGTGTAACCTTATTTCAAAGTTTCAACAAATCATTAAATTTTATTTTATAGAAAATAAACCATAAGTATGTTTTTAACCAAATGAACATCAAATGACAAACTCCCACTATTCATGCACATCATCAAATAATACAACACCCATACGAGCAATAAGTTTATGAAACACCTTGGGTAGTAACCCTCTGGTGAGCGGATCCACAATTATGGAGTCTATACAAATATGTTCTATTAATACTTGTTGATTCTGAATTCTTTGTTTAACAACTAGAAACTTGAAGTCGATGTGCTTAAATTTCGAAGAGCTTATGTTATTATGGAAATACATCGCTGCAGCTTTATTATCACAATAAATTTTGAGTGGTATTTCAATACATTGACAATACGCAGCCTCGTGATAAAGCTTCACAACTATATCTCATGATTTGATGCCTCAAAATGAGTTATAAACTCGGCCACTATAATGGAAGAAGCTATGAGTGTCTGCTTAGCACTTTTATAAAAAATAGCTCACTCGATTAAGATATATATAACCTGATGTGGATCTCTTAATTATTAGGCATCTAGCAAAATTGGAGTCAGAATACTCTATAAATTTCAATTTATCTGATCTCTTATATATAAACATATAATCTTTTGTTCTCTATAAATATCATATAACCATTTTGGCTACTTTCTAATGATTTACCATAGGATTACTTTAAATATCTGCCTATCATTTCAATAATGTACGCAATATGTAGACATGTACATATTTGAGCATACATAAGACTCCTTTAGATTTATAAGAAAATTTATATATCTCTTTATATTAAATCTCATTCTTGGGGCACTGATTGAGACTGAACTTATCACCCTTAACAATCGGTGTATCTCATAGAGCACAGTCTTTTATGTTATAGCTGCTAAGCACCTTATCGATATAGTTCTTTTGTGATAAGGATACCTCGAGTGTAATTCTGATGTATTTGAATTTCTAATACAAAAAATGCATCCTCAAGATATTTCATCTTAAATTCCTTTATAAAAATCTCTTGGTTTTGTGCAATAGGCCTATATCGCTGTTTGTTAGTAGTATGTCATTGACATATAGAACTAGGAATATAAACTTACTCCTACTGAACTTGCGATACACATTCACCAACTATATTTTTCTCAAAACCAAATAAGGTTATCACTTGATGAAACTTATAATACCATTGACGAGATACTTGCTTGAGACCATAGATGGGCTTCTTTAATTTGTAGACTATATTTTTTTAGTCTCCAGACACAAGTTTTTGGTTGCACTATGTATATAATTTCCTCAATATCACTATTTAGAAATACAGTCTTTATGTTCATTTGATGTAACTCTAAATCAAAATGAGCTATAAGTGCCATAATGATTCTAAAAGAGTTTTTCGTTGATGATAGAGAGAAAGTCTCCTTATAATTAATGCATTCCTTTTGAGTGAAACCCTTAGTAACAAGATACATTTGATATCTTTTGATGTTGCCTTTTGAATCCCTCTTAGTCTTAAATATCCATTTGCAACCAATGAGTTTCACACCTTTAGGCAACTCTGCAAGATTCCAAACGTTGTTGTCTTTCATGGATTTCATCTCATCCTTTATGGCCTCAATCTACTTATGAGAATTAGAACTTTGTTTGATTTTTCTAAAATTGATTGGATCATTTATTAGTCATATAAAAAACTTATGTTCTTGGAGATAAACGACAAAATCATAAAAAATCGCACTTCTGCTTTCTCTGGTGGATCTTCTCGATGGCACTTGTTTTTGAGGTTGCTTTTGATGAACATGAGCAAATTCTTTATTTTAGATTGGGAGCTCCTATATATTTTCTTGTATTTCTGGATTTGCTTCTTGAATAATATCAAAAAAATAAGTCTAATAATTTTCAATAGCAGTTGTAGAAAGATAAATAAATTAATCTTCAAAGACAATATCCCTAATATGCCTTATCTTCCCCTAAACTCAACATCCTCAAGAAATTTAGCATTCTTATCTCGAAAAAGGATTTAACTTGAGGGATCATAAAACTTGAAACTTCATAATCTTTCAGAGAATCCAATAAAATAGTAGTTAACTATTCTTGAGTCTAATTTCTTTTTATTAGGGCTGTATAGCCTAGCCTTAGCTAGATAATCCCAGACATGCAAGTACCTAGTACTAGGCCTTTTGTCAATCCACAACTTTTACTGTGTTTTAGATACTACTTTACTTGAAAATCTATTAAGAATATAAACTGTAATCTTTAGTGCTTTTCTCTAGAGTGATTCAAGTAAAGAAGAATGATTAATCATACTTCTTACTATTCTTTAAGTGTTCGGTTTTATTTCTTAATAACACCATTCATAATTGGTTTCACAGGCATTATGTATTATGGGACGATGCCACACTCTTTTAGGAATAAAAAAAGGTAATAGACGTTCACCTGATCTGTCCTATATTTTATAGTATTTACCACCATGGTCAGATTTGATAGTTTTAATTTTCTTGTCAAGTTAATTTTCAACTTCAACTTTAAAAATATTAAACATGTCTAGAATTAGGACTTCTCATAAATCAATTAAAGGAACCCAAACGAGAATAATGCTCAATGAATGTAATAAAATACTGTTGGCTATTCCAAGAAGCAATAGGGAATGGTTTATAAATATAAGTTTTTATTAGTTTTAAGACGTTGTTGCTCATGTTGGCACATAATTTTCTATTATTTTTCTTTTTTCTCTTAATACATTCAATACAAAATTTAAAATCTATTAAATTAAGAGAATCGAGAATTCCATCTGACACAAGTTCTTTTTTTTTTATTCTTTATTTAGAGATATGTCTTAAATGTATGTGCCATACCATAATAGAATTATCTTCAATTAATTTTGATTTGTACCACGTTTATTAATATGTAAGGATTCATTAAAAGATGCATGAATATTTAATTTGTAAAGATTAACAATTAAAGAGCTAGTACCAATAAGATTTAAATTTTGAAAGAAAGTAACTTATTGTTTTTGAATGAATAAAAATATTTTGATATGTCCAAACTAGAAACATAAAATATGTTCTGTCTAAATAACGGTGCATAATAAGTCTCATTTAAATTCAAATAATCTTTTGTCTTTAATTGTAATTTAAACAATTTTATAGTCTCTATAAAAGTTGCATTGTTATTTCTCACTTGGATGCATCTTTCAGCACTAATTGGAAACCGACTCCTAAGAACACCATGCATAGACACACTTATATGAGTAGTTGCACATATATTTACCTATCAAGTGTGTTTAGGTACAGAAGCTAAATTAACTTCTAAATAATAAAAATTGAGAATTGTACCTTTCTTAACACGCTATTTGGAATACTTGGGACAATCTTTCTTCATATGACCAGCCTTTTTTGCAGAAAAAAATAAGTAATGACCAGCTCTTGTTTCTTTTACACTTTATTATGTGAAGTGCCCATTGCGGTTTTCTTTCATTTATTCATTTTTCTTTTCATATTTGGCAACTTTATCATGATAAGTACTTGCTAAGTGAGCACTTTCAACCTTTTCTCGCTTCAATTTATTTTCTTATTGCACATAATGTGAAATGAGCTCATTAAGAGTCTATTTAACCTTTTGGGTGTTGTAACTTACTTAAAATTAACTGTATTGTGTAGGAAGATATATTAAAATCAGATGCACGAGTAAGTCATTAGACAATTCTAACTTTAGTGCCTTTAGTCGTAAAGCAAGATTAGACATCTTATGATGTACTCATCCTTTTATCATTTTACCTTACTAAAACAAGGTTAGCTAGTAGCATATTTGTTTCAACCTTTTTATTTTTTTAGCAAAGTATTATTCAATTTTCTCAAGAAATTTCTTAGCATTGTCTTTCTAAAAAATAGTGCCGTAAATATATAAATGAAATTTATATTGACAGATATAGTAGAAACAGATAAAATTTATAAAAAATACATAATAAAACAACAAACTCATAATCATGTCATTAATTTAAGCATATACATGTATGACATAAATAAACATATAAAGGTGAGCCCCATCACGAGATACCTAGCACAATATTGATATTTAGTCTTTAGACAAAAATATCAACTATAAATGATACTCTTAATGCAGTAATCAAATGTTAATAATAAATTCTGCCAACAATAAACATTTCTTTGAACCGACTTATTGCATGCATGAAAAACTTGATAATTATTATACATGTATTACCACAAATATGTCTATTATTTGGCCAAAAAATAATATTCTTTTGGGCCAATTAATTTTTACATAAATAATAAACATATTCATCTTAATATCCCAAAATAAAGAAATCTACATAACATAGGTTACTTTTGGCAACATATTATTTCAATTAATTTATTTTAAAATATAAGACAAGTAGTGCAAAGAAAAAATAACTAAATACCCATAAATAGAAAAATAAAATTTTCTTGTGCACTAGAGTGTCGCATGGTGCCAATGCTGCTATTGTTACAATGCTACTAATGGTTGAAAACATGGTCAATGATTGTCGAGTCAAATCCAAATGGGTTAAATTTTGAGTTGAATCTCCCTGAATTGGGTTTGATAAAAACTGAGAACCCTTAAATTTTGACCTTAATTTGCTAACTTTAAATTTGCAAATACCAAAAAATAGACCACAAATAAATTTGGGTCAAAAGTAAGACCTATATATAAAATTTTCAAAGTTTTTAGGTCAAATCATAATTACATAAAGTTAAGGGGGTTGAGTGAAAAAAAGTTAAATATATAAACATATTTAAAAATATTGCAAACTTTATGGCCAAAATATAATTATCTAAAACTTTAGGAGTTTTTATAAAAATAGCCACTACTATTAGGGCCTATTTATAAATTTTTTAAACGTTTATAGTTAAAATATAATTAAAGAAAAATAAGAGGGGTTCACTGATAAAATATAATTAAAGAAAAATAAGAGGGGTTCATTGATATTTATCAAATAAAACCCCCAATTCTCGCCGCCCATCCCTTCTTTTTTTAATTTTAAATTTTTATTATTAATAATAATATAAATAAAACATTAAAAAAAATTCTAAATTATTTAAGAATGCAAAAAAATAAATAAAAAACTAAATTGAAGCTGAATTTTGATATTTTGCATTCTTAATTCATCAAATCAATAATACTTAATCATATTTGAACCTCCAAAATTACAATAAATGCTATAAACTTAATATTTTTCTCAACAAAAATCATAAAAAATTCATACATATAATATCTTTACCCTAAATAATTATATAGAAAAGATATTCATAACATAAAAATATATATTAACAATCATAATAATTTAACATGATTTCTGCTCTGATATTACTTGTTAAACATAATCATAATTTGGATTTATACCTATATGAATATAAATCAAGATTTTTCATTTTAAATTATCAAGATAAGATGTTGAGAAAAATATATTTGAGAAATTCATGATGATTATAACTTGAAAATTAATAGTCTTAAATAAGAACTAAGAGTATAAATTTATCTCTTTGTAATAAAAAAAAAATGAGAAATTTATTACGTGAATTGATTTGACTTTTGAGACTACAACTATAAAAAAGATCTTTATATACTAGATAAAATTATGAAATTGTCACTCATAATTTAACTAATATTTAATTTTTAA
This sequence comes from Ailanthus altissimus, assembly GCA_946807835.1. Taxonomy (NCBI): domain Eukaryota; kingdom Viridiplantae; phylum Streptophyta; class Magnoliopsida; order Sapindales; family Simaroubaceae; genus Ailanthus; species Ailanthus altissimus. The sequence goes on from OX327684.1 coordinate 16,994,898, forward strand.
ACATAAAAATTATGTCTTTATAATTTAATAAGAAATAACTCAAATAAATTATTTAAATTAACTCTTATTAAAAATAATTTATAATGTATAATAATTATTAATATGAGTCTACATTAAAAAAATAATAACCCTAACAATGAGCTGGGGAATTGAATTAATAAAGCAGGTTGATGAAGATCTTTCTTGTTTTATTTTTTTTTGAAATAGGTTGACGAAGACCTTGAGTCAACAATTATTTTTTTCACGCAAAAGGAAAAAAAAAAAAAAAAGAATCTCAATTTGAATTGAGCAAATTATGTGAAAAGTAACGATGATGATATTTAATAGTCATAACCAGATAGTTTCGTTTGCCAATTGTATAGTTTTGAAAGTACGTTTATATATAGTTTCATAAAAATCAATATTTCTTTCATTAAAATTTCTTAATATTGTATATGGATGCCTTTATACATTCATTGTTGTTTATATTGTTTTACCTACATTAATCATATGATAACATTCTCTGGCTTAATAGAACTTAATTTACGTAACCAAATTCATTTAAATCTTTTAATTAATAGACTGGATGCGTTAATAGTCATCCATCAGATCATTCATTAGAGAGACATTTAAAACAAGGGAAACAAATGAAGAAAAACTGTCAAGTGAAATGTTATTTGTTAAATTAATCTTATAAAAATAAAGAAAGACGTCCAAACTGAGGCAGCCAAAGGAGATATATATTAGAAGTGATAAAGAACATGAAATTGCCTAGCAAATACCATTAGACAAACGTGCCAATCATAGTTGCATACGATTTGATTGACATTAAATTGAAACTGAATTGGAAAATGAAGAAGTTAACATTTATTATGCCCATAAGTGAAATAACAACCCAACTGAAAGTTTCAAAAGCCAATATGGCAAGTCAATAAAAGAGAACGAGGATGAACCTATTGGTAATTTGATTCGTTGCACACGTGAAATTATTCAGTCGATCAACCCCACGCGTTATGAAAGCTCAGTTTAATAATTAAGGCAATTCTCTACACGAGGGAGAAGACTTGACTCGTTGACCCGGTTGGTGAAGGCCGAAGGAAACGACATACATGCACACAAAAGTTGCAGCCGCATAGATTGCTTTGCCAATGGTGGGTTTATTCTGAGCGTCACCAGAACTCGCTTCTCTTTTATCCCTATCGACCATAGCTGCAAATTGAGAGTTTCATCTCTTCGAGAATGTTCAAGGTTTAGCCACGGGTAATCTTTTCTTAATACTTACTAAATTTTGAGTTATTATTATTATTATTTATAGTTGTCCACTTTTCTTCTGTTTATCCTCTTAATTTTTTCATATTACCCTATTATTTTTCTATTATGAAAGAAATTCACTTTTTAGAGTATATTAGTCATTTTACATGATTATTTTATAATTTTATATTTAAATTAAAAAATACATTCAAAGATATGTATTTTTGGCAAATAGTATTCATGTCGCATTTTGATTTTAATATTTTAATAAACATATTTTTTTAATCTTTTACTGTATTTTTTATTTTTAATATTTTAGTAATTTTTTTGACAATCTACAACAATATAATTTATTCGGACTTAAAAACTATTTTTTAAAACCTAAATACTTTTAAAAAAAAAAATAATTAACACTAAATTTAAAGAAATAAAATATTAAAATTTATGTTTGATAAAAATAGATTATGAGTATGGTTTTTTTTAATAAATTAATTTAAAAAGTAAAACATATTATTATATAATTTAATCTAATTATATAATTATTAAAAATTATATTTTTATTTTTAATATAGCATTTAAACTATTTTATAATTTTAGATTTCATCTGATACAATTAGGATAAAATAGTAAAAAAATAAAAAAAATATTTAAACAAATCTTTCTTACACTAAGAGGTCGCATAAGAGAGTAAATAATAAAATACGATAAATAACCCCCAAAAAAAGTGGCAATTTCTCATTATTTATATATGGTATTTTTTTACAGTTGTCAAGCTTGGTGGAGATTCCAAATGCTTAGAGTTAATGGGGAAAGTGGTGGCAAGTTGGTTTGATGATTTTCTCAATCACGACAACGTTGAAAAAAGGTGCGTGTTATATATTGATTATACTCTTATGACTGCATTACAACTGTTTCTATACTTTTTTAGTTCACCTAATATCCAGAAAAACGTATGTAGTGTAGCATATTCATTAGGCTTGGCAGCTTGTATTACATAACTCAAAAGCTTCTTTAATTAATTAGGGGTTAAGTATAGCTTGTATCGCAATTTCTTTTTTTAATTTATTGTGAAAGAGGATGAGGTGAGTGACTTGAATCTAGGAATGATGGATTAATCAATGGTTGCCTGAATTTCCGCCGTATAATAATAATAATAATAATAATAATAATAATAATAATAATAATAATAATAATAATAATTTGCTTAATAACATTTTAGGGGTATTAATATTGTCACCCCTTGAGGTTGGTTTAAATTACAATTTAATAGTGTCTTTAGTTTTAATTACCTTTTTATTCCTGTTACTTAATTGAAAAGACAAAAATATTATTCTAATTTTATTGCATAAATAACTAAAATATTTTTAAAAAATGAGAATATTTTTATTTTTTTAATTAAGTTGAGGGAATTAAATAGAGGGAATGACAATGTAATTAAAATCAAAACTTTTGTAAAAAAGTGTAAATTATGCCAATCTCGGGGGTGACAGTGTTAATATCCCTAACATTTTATTCTCAAGTATAAGTCATAAATTATAGGATGTGTCTCTTCATACAATTGTTATCTGCTTAAGAAAATGTCTCATTTGACTAAATGATGACAAGGTATATATACTTTAAGAAGAAAAATATGTGCAGAAAATACAAGCAAACGAGCTCAATAATGTGTGTTTTGTGGAAAATGCATATCTTATCAGTCATCATCTCTCTCCTTTATCTTTCTCTTTCTTGTTCCTTCTAATAGCTATTAACTTGCTCTTAGATTCGAATAAGCTAAGAAAAATATAAGGAGCGAGACTTTATTTTGTTATTTGCTTAATTGTGAAATTATTCCAATTTTGATGACTAATTTCATTATTAAGGAATTTGACATCGTCATTACCAAACTATTCAAAGTCTCTATGTACAGCTAGTTGATGTGTGATGCAGACATTTTTTCTAACTCTTGTTGAAATCATGATGATGTATTAAACAACTTTTACTATAATATTATTCGCCCACCACAATTGACTGATAACAAAAGACATACACTAATAGAACGAAAGCCAATATACAGGCTTGATCTGTAGGGTTAGTTCGAACCTGAATAAAGAATATATAGGGGGAGATTTTGTGATTTTTTAAGGTATAAGGATGGGTTATTACTCTCGAATCCATTTCAAAATCTTAATTGAAAAAAATAATTAAAAAAATATTTTTAATTAAAGTATATTATTATAATTAAAAAAATATTTTTAAAATATAATAAATAAATAAATTTATATATAAAATATCCGCTGGTATTCTATCTCCATTTAAAGGATTCATATTTTTAAATTTGAATTATTTAATTTAAGTATGAAATAAGTATAAACTTATTCAAATATGAAAATAGGGATTGCCATCCCCGACTTGACTTACCCCATTATCAGTCTTAACTACTTATAATATATGTGTTTAGTCCCTACGATATCCTTAAGTGAGAGAATAAGTTTAAAGATAAATATTGCTTGAACTGAGGCAAAATCTCACCTCAACTAAAAGACCTAGAAAGCAAACAAAATACAAGCATTGAAAACGATAAAAAAAAATGGACTACCTGCATTCTTCATCTTCATCTTTTTGCTTTTTTCTTTTTTCTTTTTCCTATCAACTTTCTTATTTCCCTTTCTTTAAGTTGATGATTACAACCTAAACACGTTTGTAAGGTGATGCTAATAAGTCGTGCTATAATATTTTAATTTTCTTTCTCCTGTTATGATTGAAAGCATCGTTTTATGTGGTTAATAAGTATCTTTGTTTGAAGAGAAATTTAATGTTTAAAAATTTTTAGAGAGAAAAAAAATTGGAAGAGATGAGAGGATTTGTAAAAAAGAACTCTTATTGAATTTTTAAAATGACTTTGTTATAAGATTACAAGAACTCACTCCTATATATAATAATGGAGGGAGAGTTTTACACTCTAACTCTAAATTAACTCATTAATTATATTTTTTATTAAACAACTACTATCTAATATCCATCTAATTTAATTAGATTTTTTGACACAAAATAAAGTTTATTAAAAAATATTAATTCTAAAAACTGTAATTAGATATGGATCAAATTTAGGCTCAAAGTGATGAACCCAAATATTTTTAGATCAAAATCAAATTTATTTCTCAACACCCCTTCCTTCTTAAACTTGATTTTTCCATGTCAAGTAAAGTTCCTATCTTGACAAAGACTCCATCTTTGAGCAACTTAGTGAAGATATTAATAATTTGGTCTTGAGACTTGACGTATATTAGTTGTACCTCTTTCTTCGCTATATTCTCTTTAAAAAAATGATACCTAGTACCAATGTCCTTGCTTTGGTCATGGAACATAATTGAACTCTTCAAACATAATTGGATTATTTATTGTAAAAATCAAATCATTCACGTACAAGAAAACAAGCAACATATCTCTAGTTCCATTCACCTTTACATAGATGGCATGTTCACGTGGGCACTTTGAAAAATTATTATCATAAAAGTAATTATCTATTCTGCTTGTTTTAAAACATATGAGGCTTTTTTAGTTTTAAAAGTTTATTTGCATGCCCTCTCATCTCATTGTTGGCGGAGGATCTAATATACGTATGTGGGTGTATGCATGTGCTATTGTGTCTATTGTCTAACGCAGTGGAAGCGTGTAAATTTTACAATAAATATAATAAATAAAATATATTAATCGCATTAATATATTTATAAGCTAGAGAACTCACCTGAACGTGTAACATTATACACGTAATTCCCTAGAGTCTGCATGGAGACCAACTTGTGTGCAATTCTAGTCACCAACTCAGTGGGCTTGGTGAGCTAGAATAGTAGTTCGATATCCAGCACAGGATTAACTCTTAATCTTCAAAATGGCCGGTGTGTGTTTTTCATTCTTTTCTCCAAAATAATAAGAAATGAAGAGTTTGAAGTAATCTACCATTGTTTCAATTGGAAGCATAAAGAAAAATGAAACAATTTTATTTTTTCCTTTTTTTTTCTTTTCTTTCTTCTTCTTCTCCTCTACATTTCTTTTCTTTCTCCATTTCTTCTTCTCTTTTCTCTTGGCCAAATGGCCAAATTCACACCCCTTTCTCCTCTCTTCTCTCTCTATTTCTTTATGTATATATATAATATAATATAATATAATATATTATAAATAATATAATAATATAATATAATATAATATAATATAATAAAAGAGATATTTTGATTATTTAATAATTAAATAATCAAATTGAGAAATATTCATTTTGCCCCTCATAAATAGTTACCAAGTTTACCCCCTAGTAGATTCCACCAAATTTCACACTTGGTAAACTCAACTGAGGGTTCACAATACGCTACGTGTTATTATACAATTAGTAAATAATAATTATTGACTAATTATTGTATTTAACACTTAAATACAGACATGCACACATTCCCGTGATAGTGCTGAATATTGCTAGATTAAATAATTTAATCTGACACGCAGCCCCAATGCATAATAAGTATACTCCATATGACGGGACTCTATAGTTTCTATGCTCGATTCGTCAAATGAAACTATTCTATGAGTCCATGAGCAATGCCCCATGCACACATCACGGTTATACAACGTTAAACTATACAAACTGAGGTTACAACACATACGTATAGTCCTTCCATCATAATATCTTGGATAAGGGGGGATATAGATTATCACCATCAAATCCTTTAGTGCTCATCCATGTCCTATCTTCAGACTAGTATCTTACTGAACAATATACGCAAACTCTTTTGCCATATTGTTTTACCTTGATGGAACTCTTTCTTGGGATTGATACTTGTGGCCACAAGATTTTTCGAGATACAGTCTCGAAGCATCTGGATATCTAACTCCCTATATGAGTTGACGGATCCTATATCTAGACATACCGAACTCTATAAGTATCGGACTATACCCAGCGACACCCAGCGGTCACACTATGAAAGATTTGTGACATGCATAGAACCAAAGCATGGTGGATCACTTACAAGCCCATCGTGGCACTCAGGTCAAAGGACCACGTATACTACTCAACTCGAGAGGATCTTTCGTTGACAGCTTAGATAGAATGTCTATCAGAGGTCCTCGTGAGTCTGTCCCATATCTAGTCCTAACTGGATACCCATATGTCAATAGGAGCTCCAAGTTCACAGTCGACTAGGAACGACTATCTATACCCTATATGAATGATATATTCTAATCTATGTATAAAAGATATCCACCGACAGACTCGTATCGGCAGAAATAGATTAGGGATAATTATTCGAGAATATACTTGCATAACTAGCATTTTCTAGCACTCGATTATAACTATGCAGTTACTAGTATATTCCCAGGTCTATATCTCATTACAGACAATGCTCAAACTCTTGGATCTGCTGAGTATTATAACCAATTAACACTTAACTGTGCTAACATTTAGTATTTATATCTCTCAGCGTGGCTAATTATGAGCCCTTATCTAAACTCCTTTAAATTTGATCCGAACTCCTTCAGATCTACAATATCTATAACGTTATATGCATAATACCATATAAATAGGTATTAGTAATTTAATGAGAATGTACACTTGTATAAATACACAAGTATATGTATTCAGGGATGGCACGTAAGCACTAACCCTAACAGAACATCAGCTCCTTAATCCAGTATGAAATTAACTCTTTAATCCCTAAAATGATCGGCTATTTTATTTTTCTATTTCTCTCCAACAAAAGAAGAAAAGAAGCAATAATTGCTTCTCACCTTTTTAAAGAGCAAAACCAAAAAAGAAAGGAAAAATAACAATTATGTTTCCACTCCACAATCCCTTTCTCGTTTGTCACACACATATATATCTCTAATTTGATTATTATAATAATATTATACATTAAAATAATAATAATTAGCCACTTAAGGCAAAACTAATTAAATAATCATAGTGTGAAATAACCATTTTGTCCATCATAAATAGTTACCAAGTATACCCCTTAGCGAGTCTCACCAAATTTTACACTTGTGTAAACTCAACCCAGGGTCTACAATGTGCCATATGTTATTATATAATTAGTGAAGAGCAATTATTGACTAATTATTATATTTAACGCTTAAATATGGACACACATACATTCCCGTGGTAATGTTGGATATTACTGAATTAAGCAATTCAATTCAGTACGTTGCCCTAATGCACAACGAGTACACTCCATATTGCGGACTCCCTAGGTCCATGCCCGATTTGTCAAATGAAACTATTCCATGAGTCTGTAAGCAATACCCCATGTACACGTCACGAATATTACAAATCAGTGTGTTGAACTATACAAGTTGAGGTTACAACGCATACATATAGTCCTTCCATCATATATATCTTGGATGTGCGAGGACATAGATCAATACCATTAAATCCTCATGTGTTCATCCATAAATCTATCTCCAGAATGGTATCTCACTAAATAACATAAGCAAACTCTTTACCATATTGTTGAACTCTATGAAAACTCATTTCCCGAGTAATTTATTTATGGCCATAAGACTTTCTTGAGATACTGTCTTGGAGCATCTAGATATATCACTTCCTATAAGAGCTGATGGATCTCATATCTACACACATCGAACTCTATGAGCATCGGACCGTACCCAGCAACACCCAGTGGTCAGACTATGAAAGGTCTCGGACATGCATGAAACTAAAGCATGGTGGATCACTCATACGCTCATCGTGGTGCTCAGGTTAGAGGACCACATATACTACTCAACTCGAGAGGACCTTTCATTGACGGTAACATAGGATGTCTATTGTGGTCCTTATGAGTCTGTTCAGTACTCAGTCCTAACTGAATACCCTTATGCCTGTATAATCTCCAAGATCATGGTTAGCTAGAAATGACCATCTGTATCCTATAGATATAGACATAAACTAATCTATGTGAATTAATGGGATTTATCAACAGACCCACGTTATTAGAAATAGATCATGAATAATATATTTAAGAACATGCTTATATAATGACACATCCTAGCAACTCATTACAACTTTTGTAATTATATCATTATAAGCATATTTTGAGGTTTTTGTCCCGTTACAGATAATGTTCCAACTATTAGAATATTTGCTAACTCTTAGCACTGGTCTAAACTCCTTTAGACCCTATCTGAACTCCTTTAGATAATATAAAATCTGTAGCGTAACAAGTATTAAACCATATTATTAAGAAGTAATTAGCAATATGAGAAAATATACTCTGTATAGATATCAAATATTTATACAAAATTGAAATTACACATAGGCACAACCCTAACAAAGTTCTCATCTTGACAAAGACTTCATGCTTGAGCAACATAGTAAAGATATTAGAAACTTGGTCTTGAGACTTGGCATACATCAGTTGTACTTTTTTCTTCGCTATGTTCTTTATAAGAAAATGATACCTAGTCCTAATGTCCTTATTTTAGCCATGGAACACAAGATTTTTAGTTAATGCAATCATTGACTTAATATCAACATAAATCTTTGTCGCCTTTTTTTATGATATATGAAGCTCCTTCATCAAGTTCCTAAGCCAAATTGCATGGCAAACACATGAAATTACAGTAATATGCTCTGCGTTACATGTTGAAAGTGTAATAATTGATTGCTTCTTTGAACTTCAAGTGAAAGCAATATCTTTTAAGAAGAACACAAACCTCGTATTGCTCTTTGTTTCATCTAAGTTACCTGCCTAATCATTGTCACTGTACCTAATAAGCTTGAAATTATGAGAGATGAATAAAGTATACCAAAGTTAAGCGTACCCTTAACATAGAAAAGGATTCTCTTGATGGCTTTCACGCGAGTACTTATAGATAACTCCATGTAGTAACTAAGAAGTCCAACTCTATAGAGAATGTCAAGCCTTATGCATGTTAAATATCACAAGCTTCCAACCAAGCTCTTGAAAGTTATAGGATTCCATTTTCTCCTACTTGCTTCGACAACTTGATCCAACATTCTATAAACGTGCTCACTTATTTGTGGTTCTCCATGTTAAACCTTTTAATTATTTCTCTTATATAGCCTTCTTGTTAAATAAAAATGCCTCCACTTTCTTGCTTTACTTTAATTCCAAGATAGTATGATATGAATCCAATATCTTTCATTCTTTGGTCATTGCTCACTTGAACTGTTCAAACATAGTTGGATTATTTCTTGTAAAAGTCAAATCATCTGTATACAAGCAAACAAGCAACATATCTCTAGTTTCATTCATCTTTACATAGAAGGCATGTTCTCTTAGTGCTTGTTTTAAACCATATGAGTCTTTTTTCAATTTTAATACTTTATTTTCATGCACTCTTACCTTATATCCCAAAGTTGTTCAATGAACACTTCTTCTTCAAGATATCTATTCAAGAAAGCAAACTTTACATCTATTTGATGAATTTTCCATTTATTTTAAGTAGCTAAAGAAATTATTAATCTTATAGTTTCTTAGCAAGCAACGAGAAAGAATACCTGTTCATAATCAATGTTGGCCCTTTGCTTGTAGCCTTTGACAACTAATCTTACTTTGAATCATTCAGCTTCTCTTTTAGCATTCTTTTTCACATTGTGCACCCATTTAACTCCAATGGCTTTTGGCTCTTTTGGAAATTTTGTAACTCTCATGTTTAATTCTTTACAATTACTTTGATTTCTTCATCCATTGTATCATTTCATCTTTTGTCTTTTACCACTTCTTCAAAACTTATTGGTTCACTATTTGCCAAAAAAAAAAAGTCTTAGATATTTTTATTATCTGTCACTTTATAAATTTTTTGCAAGCTTCGAATGCTTAGTATTCTTGGACTTGAGCTTGATCTTGAGCCTGGGCTTGTCACGACTTCATCTGTGCTTGATGGTGAAAGTAATGGAGTGATGGTTTATTGAGATTGTTTACTAGTTTGATCTTCATCTTTATTAAGGAAAGCAAAAAAAAGTCATAATTTTCTTTTTGGCCATTCCAACTCCACGTTCCTTCTTTCTCAAATTCAATATCTCTACTTATCGCCACCTTCTCATTGCAAGGATTGTACAATTTATGACTTTTTAAGCTTGAGTCATAGCTAATAAAAAATAAACTTCTCACTCTTATCATCAAGTTTAGACCTTTGATTGTCCAACTTGTGAGCATAGGTAATACTGCCAAACACCTTCAAAAGAGATATCAAGTTTTTTTTTCACTCCATGCTTCATAAGGTATTCCCCCTCAAACACTTTTAGTAGAAAAACAATTTATCAAATATACCACACAATCAATGGCCTCGGCCTAAAATTGTTTAGGTATTTTCTTACACCTTAACATATTTTGGGCCATATTAAGAATAGTTCTCTTTTTTTTTTCAATCACTCTATTTTATTGAGGGGACCTAAGAATCGTTAAAGGGTGGCAAATACCATTATTTTCACAAAATTTAAAATTTATTAAATTCGTTTGAGAAAATTTCCCATCTCTATTTAATCTCATAGTTTTAATATAGTGCCCACTTTCTTTTTCAACAAGTGCGTTAAATTTCTTAAAAGCATTAAATGCCTCCGATTTATTTTTAAAGAAATACACCTAAGTCTTTCTATAAAAATCATCAATAAAAAGAATAAAATAATTATTTTACCAAAGGGGCTAGGGTGAATTGGGCCATAAACATTGTATGAACAAGTTCAAGTGGTTTGTTTGCTCTTGATTTTGATTCTTTTGAAAAACTTTTTCTAAATTATTTTGCAAGCAAACATCATTCACACAATTGATTTGGGGATTAATGGAAGGCAATTCTCTCCTCATTTATTTATTAGACAATAATTTATGGCTCCAAGAATTAAAGTGTCTAAATCTCAAGTACCATAGTCAAGATGAATTTTCAAAGCATGCCTTTAGGCATTTTGGAACATCATTTTGAATATTTAATAAAAACATTCTATTTTTAATCACTGGTACTTTTCCTATTAAAATATTATTACCATATTTTATTAAAAGGTTATTATCTTTTATATAATTATCATAGCCTTTTTCTAATAGTTAGCCTATGTTTAAAATATTATTTTTTATATTGGGCACATAATAAATAATATAAATAAATTGGTGCCTTCTATTTTTTGATTTAATTAAAATTTCACTATTTTCTCTCACCAAAATTTTAGAATTATCTCCAAAGGTAGCATTACCACTTACCGATTCATCAAGCTCTACAAACATGTCTTTACTCCTACACATTTGATTGCTAGTCTCAGTGTTAAGATACAAAGTATTCTTTTCTCCATCATCTCCTCCTCCTTTGTATGCCAACAATATATTTGACTTATGTTGGTCTTTATTTTTTACAAAAATTTTTTTTTCTTCAACATTGTTAGTGGCCTTACAATTTGAAGTTTAATGGCCAAACTTTAGTAATTATAGCATTTAACTTGAAAAAGGCCATACTTTTGTCTTGATTTGTTTCCTCTCTCACGTACTTTTGTAGAAAACAACTCTTGTCTTTCTTTTACTCTATTTGTTTCCTTGAAACCTCATCTTCCTAAGCTTTATTGCAACCTCTTCCATGTTGGCTTCTCCCATTCTTGATGCTTTTATCTTTCTTCTTTAAATTAAGCTTTGTTTGATTTGCCACAAAGCTTCTTTTTGTCTTTCTTCATAGGCTTGCAAGGATCCCATGAGTTTCTTAGTGTTCATGTTCTCCAAATCTTTAGACTTTTTAATAACTACAACAATATGTTCAAATTTTAAATTTAAAGAGCGGAGAATTTTCTCTACTATCCATATATCATGTAAACTTTCACAATTTTATTTTTAAATAGTTAATTATTGCCAAAATTCTAAAAAAAATATTTAAAAATATTTTATAAATTTTTCATATTTACAAATTCAAACTCAACTCTTAAATTTTAAAGATGTACCTTCCTCACTTACCCCAATCCCCTAGATCACATTGTCAGGCAAATTAAAAACATAAATCACATACTTTGTTAATTATTACCATCAACAGCTACAACTGATTCTATACTTTTTAGATCACCTAATATCCACACAAAAAACATCTGTAGTGTAGCATATTTATTCAGGCCTGGTAGCTTGTATTACACAACTCAAAAGCTTCGCTAATAAATTAGGGGTTAAGTATAGCTTGTATCACAATTTTTTTTTTAATTTATTACGAAAAGGGATGGGGTCTATTCATTCCTAATGAAAGTTAAAAAGAAGGTTCTCTTAAGGGTTAATTCCAGAACTGAACGGTTAGAGCGCTCAATTTGTAATAATGTTACAAATTAACTGTTCACTGGTGAATTAATGGTATTTAAAGATAAAGAAATAATTAGATGGGTAAAATGGTAATTAACCTAGCTCTAATTATGAACTATTTATGAAGGGTTAAATTACATGTAGTGATTAAATCAATGGACTGCTCAAATTTTTTTAAGTAAATTATATTTACAATTTCAAGAGTGCAATTCCAAGTTTTTAGTGAAATAACACTGGAATTAATAAATTAAATTAATTAATTAAAGAGTTTAATTAATCATTTCAAATTTATTGGAGCTTGAAATTATTGGTCCGTAAGTTCCCAATACCACATCTTTTGTTATTAAAGTCAACAACTAAAAAGGATTGTGTTATTACACAAATTATTTGTGTTAAAAAAAAATAGTTTTCAAATACGTATAGTTTATATTTGGATAAAATTAATTAATTAAGAATTAATTAATATAGATAAGATCTTATTCAAATATAATTAAATATTTAATTTAAGAAATTAAATATTTAATTTAAGAAATTAAATAAATAAAATCTTAAGGATAATTTTTAAAATTATCAAAAAGATTTTAATTTTAGTGTTTTTTTTTTATTAAAAGACTAATAATACTCAAATGTTGAGTATTATATGTTAACCACAAAGAGTAGGACTCTATGTGGTTTACATAAATTAGGTCTCCTTTTAAGAGATAATAATTAAATTAGTAAATGTTATTAATTAAATTATTATTTTAAAATAAGAAGACTAGTCTAAATAAAACACAACACACATATGTGAAAAATGCATGATACGTATTTTTTTCTAGAGAAGAAAAGAAAAGAAAGAAGCCCACCCTTCCTCTCACTGTACAACAAGAGGCTTGGTTTGGAATCTTTTTGTGGAAGAAAACTCTGCGTGAATTCAATGTATGTTGTTATTAAATTTTATTTACTTTAACATCAAATTCATATATTTATAAGATTTTTAGATAAAAAGTGTTTTTATCTAATGAAAATAAAGATTATAGAATTTTTGTTTTCTATTCCGTTGCATTATGAATGTCATAACAATAAAACCTTCCAACAACTGGTATCAGGGCAAAAGTTTCTTGAATATATGATTTTATGTTATGATTTATTTTATTTATATCATGATTTATTTTTATAGGTATGTATGTTTGAGTGGGTACTTGTATTTTTATAATATTCATATGATGAATGATTGTTTTATGTATGAATCCTTTGGTCGTTAATTATATGGTCCTCTAAGATTGATTGTAATATTTTTTTTTATTTTGATTAGATCAAAATTGTGTAAACCTATAAAGGGATATAGATTTTTTTTTGGTAATATTTAATTTTTATTATTTGTGGCTGCTAGAACAAGAAATTGATGAAAAGGAGCCCACTGTCAATTGTCTCTTTTATTGCTGCAAGGAAAAGATTTATGTTATTAAAAATATTTTTTTTTTTAAAAAGGAGGAAGGCAAAAAGCAAGAAGAAGAAAAAATTGAAACATATGTTTCTTAGAAGAAAGCAGCAACAGAAGAAGAAGAAAAAAAAAAAAGAGCCGGGGGGGGGGGGGGGGGGGGGCGGCGGGGAAGGCAAGATAATTTGGTGGCTTACTGCCACCATTCAAAGCTCATGACAAGGGAGCCAAATGTTGGCATCCCTTGCCGATGAAAAAAAGAACAATTTTTTTTATTTTTTATAGTTCAAATTATTTGGATTTTATTTGCATATTTTATATATATATATATATATATATATATTTATAAAAGGTCTAAGAGTTAGACTATATTGTAAAATATACAATGAGCTTAAGAAAAGTTCTTAAGTCTAAATGTATAAAATTACAAAAAAAAATGAATTAGGCTCGTTATGGACTTGAGAAGACCACGTGCAACTGGGCCTGCGTGCTTGTATTTTTTATGTAATTTATTTACTTATATTTTATGGGTTGTAATTTAGAATCTTAAAGGACCCAGCTAAAGTTATATTAAATATTTATTTATGTGATGAATTATAACACGATCATGCATAATTATATATCATGCATTTGTACTCACTCATATTATTATAATATGACATGCATACATGTCATAATTAATATTTAAATAATTTTATTTTATTATGGCATATTATAATTAATAAGATTAAATTAATTGATTGATTAGCATGTTTAGAACTTGTATAATTAATAAAATTATGTGAAATTATGTTTAATATTTAAATTGGTAATTTTACGTTATTCTAGGTAACCTAAATTAAATAGTTTAATTTAGAATTACTTAGAAAATTATTAATAAAATTATTGATTTTATAATTTATAAAAAATAAATAATTAATCTAGTAATTAAAAAACTAGGTTCACCTAAATTGTTAGGCCTATTTAATAGGAATAGTTAGACTAATGAATCTAGGCCCAATAAGATTAGACTTTATTAGGATTAATTAACTATATTTAGTAATTTGTTATATGAGATATAATAATTTGCTGAAGTTATAAAACAAAAAGATGTTTTATAAATTATAAAAATACATAGTTAAAAATAGTGAGTGGAAGAGAGTACATGACAATAAACCCACCGATCTCTATTATTAGTACAAAATTGTGAGATATAGGTGGCGCCTCGCGACGCTTTGATTTCGTCCTCCATACGGAGGGTGTCCGCCTAATTCAATAGTAAGGTTGACTTCCTAGAGATAGGATTAAGTGATGTATATCATAATTGACCGACTCTACGGCGACATTTTTTGAGTTAAGTCAACTTAATTTGAAATAATGGGTTACACTCACAAAGATATAATTAATAAGTTAATCATGTCTTGACCGAAATAAACAATAGTTAATAGGTAAATGAAAATATGAGATATTTTGAAAATTTTCTATTAATTTGAGATAGTCTCATTTTTAATTTAAATTTAATGTGATCTATCCCACAGCGGCATATTAATTGTTAAATTGAACTATCGTGGATTAGTATATATATTTATGTGTTTAAATAAATGCAGTCATGCATCATATTTACTATTCCAAAAATCGTTATGATATTTATTCAAGTATTCTTAAAATTGCTTTATTTATTTATTTCAGCATCATGTCAGGAACAAACCCAATCATAGCCCTCTTAGTAAATGAAAAATTGACCGGTGATAGCTTTGTAAAATGGAAAAGCAATATGAATATTGTGCTGATCTGTGAGGACCAAAAGTTTGTCCTTATGGAGAAGTGTCCTTTAGAACCTGCAGCCAATGCTCATCGTAATGTACGGGAGCAATATGAGAAGTGGATACAGGCCAATAATAAGGCCCGCTGCTATATGCTTGCCAGCATGAGCGATGTGCTTAGAATGAAGCACGAGCATTTGGAGACTACACATGAGATATGAGACTCTCTCCAAGCGATGTTTGGCCAGCAGTCGGAACAAAGCAGCCATGAAGCTACTCGTAGCTATATGAATGCTAAAATGAAGAAAGGAGTTTCGGTGTGTGAGCATGTTTTGAAGATGATCAATTTAATGCATCAGGCAGAGATCCATAGAGCTACCATAGATGATAAGACTCAAGTCAGCATCATTCTGGAGTCTCTTACTCTAGCTTTTTCGTAGTTCAAAATAAATTATATTATGAATAAGCTCCCATATAGTATGACGTAGCTACTTAATGAACTGTAAACTTTTAAGGCTATATCATATAAGCCTAAAGAGTCTGAGGCAAATGTTGTTGAAGCTAAGCAGTCTTCTTCTAAGCAAAATAAAAAGAGGAAGAACATTGGTGGTGGTTCAGGTTATGGAGGAAAGGCCAAGAAAGCCTTTAACCGCAGTAAGAGTAAAAAGAAGGACTCCAAAGTAAAGAAAGAAAAGTGTTTTCATTGCGGAGTCGAGGGGCATTGGAAGAGGGACTATAAAAAGTATCTCTCCGAGCTTAAGGAAAAGAACAAAGGTAAATATGATTTATTGGTTTTAGAAGCCTGTTTAGTTGAGGATGAACTTTCTCTTTAGATAATTGATTCAGGAGCCAGTAATAATGTTTGTTCTTCCTTATAGATACTTAGCTCTTCTAAGGAGCTCGCTGATGGGGACTTTATCATATGGGTTGGCAATAGGGCAGTCGTTTCAGCTTTAGCAATAGGAGTGGCTCGATTGAATTTTGGGAACAATTTTTTAATTTTAAATAATGTTTATTTTATTCCTGGATTCAAAAGGAATTTGATTTCTGTTTCTAAGTTGCATGAACAATTGTTTAATATTTCTTTTTATAATAATGAGATTATTATTGGTAGAAATGGTTTAGATATTTATCATGCGAAATTGAAAAATAGGCTTTATGTTTTAAGGCCCGATGAGCCCTCACTGCATAATTATAAACTATTTAGAGTATAATTTTTTAAATCTATTAAAAGGCAAAAGGTTTCTCCTAATAATGACACGTATCTTTGGCATCTTAGGTTAGGTCATATTAATCTAGATAGGATTAACAGGTTAGTAAAGGATGGTCCTTTAAGAGAGCTAAACGTTGGCACTCTTCCTGTATGTGAGTCTTGTCTAAAGGGTAAAATGACTAAAAGACTCTTTTCAGCTAAGGGTGAAAGAGTCAAGGAACCACTTCAACTTGTACATATTGACGTTTGTGGTCCATTAAATGTACAAGCAAGAGGCGGTTATGAATACTTCATCTCATTTATTGACGACTATTCAAGATACGGTTATGTTTACCTAATGCAAAGAAAATCTGAGACTTTTATAAAGTTTAAAGAATTCTTAGCAGAAGCTGAAAAGTAATTAGGTAAAACACTTAAGACCCTTCAATCCGATTGAGGTGGTGAATACTTTGACACAGAGTTTAAGGATCATTTATTAGAGCATGGGATTTTATCCTAACTCACAGTACCTGGAACACCACAGCAAAATGGTGTTGCAGAAAGGAGAAACAGAACCTTGCTAGATATGGTTAAGTTTATGATGAGCTACTCTTCACTACCGCCCTCATTTTGGGGTTATGCACTACAGACCGCAGTCTACATTTTAAATGTAGTACCTTTCAAATCTATCCAAAGTACACCCTTAGAGATGTGGAATGGTAGCAAACCTAGTTTACGCCATTTTTGTATATGAGGTGTCCGGCACATGTGCTGAAAGGAAAGACTAGAAAGATAGAACGACGAATAGAAGTTTATCTGTTTGTAGGCTACCCTAAAGGCACAAGAAGAGGTTTGTTTTATAGTCCTCAAGAAAAGAAAGTGATTGTATCGACAAATGCCACTTTTCTTGAAAATGATTATATATTAAACTACAAACCTCACAGTAGAATTGTACTGGAGGAAATGCTTTCTGATCAGATCAGACCTTTACCACCGACAGTTAGTGAACGACAAAGTTAGGTAACCACCAATTAGATTAGAACACCTTGGAACCTCTATGTAGTGAGAGGATAGTAAGACTACCTTCTCGTTACAGAGATGAGGGAAAGGCACAAGTAGTTGTGTCAGATACAAGCCAAGATGATCTATTGACATATAGACATGCAATGGAAGATTCTGATAAAGAAAAATGGCAAAAAGCCATGAACTAAGAAATGGAGTCTATGTACTCCAATTCAGTCTGGGAACTTGTAGATCCACCTGAAGATGTTAGGCCCATTGGATGTAAATGGATCTTCAAGAAGAAAAGAGGCATGGATGAAAAAGTAGAGACTTTCAAAGCAAGATTAGTGATAAAGGGTTATACCCAAAAAGAGGAAGTCGACTATGAGGAGACTTTCTTGCCAGTAGCCATGCTCAAATCTATTCGTATTCACTTGTCCATTGCTGTATATCTTGATTATGAGATATGGAAAATGGATGTCAAGATAGCCTTTTTGAATGGCTATCTTGAAGAGAGCATCTACATGGTGCAACCAGAGGTGTTCGTGGCAGAAGGCCAGGAGCAGAAAGTCTGCAAATTGCTTAAGGACTTAAGCAAGCTTCAAGGTCTTGGAACTTAAGATTTGATAAGACAGTTAAATCTTATGGTTTCGAGCAAAATATTGATGAACCTTGTGTATACAAGTACATCAAGAACAAAAAGGCAATTTTCCTAGTACTTTATATGGATGGCATTTTACTCATTGAGAATGATGTGGAAACATTATCCAACATGAAGAAATGGCTGGCCGAGAACTTTCAAATGAAGGATTTAGGAAAGGCAAGTTATGTCTTTGGGATCCAAATTATTCGGGATCGCAAGAATAGACTATTAGTACTGTCTCAAGTATCGTATATTAATAAAGTGCTTATGCAATTTTCGATGCAAAATTCTAAGAAGGGTCAATTACCGACTCGACATGAAATTGTTCTTTCTAAAGAGCAGTGTCCTAAGACACCTCAGGAGGAAAAAGATATGAGACGGGTTCCCTATGCCTCGGCAGTTGGCATCTTTATGTACGCTATGTTATACACGAGGCCTGACATTTGCTATGCAGTGAGAATAGTCAGTCGTTATCAATTCAACCCTGGATTGGCTCACTGGATTGCGGTAAAACACATTCTCAAGTATCTTCAGAGAAGGAGAAACTATATGCTTGTGTATTCAGGTGGAGACCTGAACCCCACTAGTTATACTGATTCTAATTTTCAATCAGATAAAGATAATCGAAAGTCGACATCTGGGTCAGTGTTTACTCTTGGTGGTGGAGCCATAGTATAGAGAAGTATAAAATAATCCAGTACTGTTGATTCAACCATAGAGGCTTAATATATAATAGCTTGCGAAAAAGCTAAAGAAGCAGTATGACTTAGGAAGTTCCTCACTGATCTGAAAGTTGTTCTAAACATGGATAAACCATTGACCATTTACTGTGACAATAGTGGGGCAGTGGCAAATTCAAAGGAACCCAGGAGCCACAAGAAAGCAAAGCATATAGAGAGAAAGTATCACTTGATTAGGGAAATAGTGCATAGAGGTGATGTGATAGTCATGAAGATAACGTCTAAAAATAATCTTGCAGACTCGTTAACCAAGACATTACCGACTAGGTCGTTTGAGAGTCATATGGAGGCAATGGGTTTAAGAGACATGTCTCACCTGCTTTAGAGCAAGTGGGAGATTGTTAGGGATAATGCCCTAAAAGCATGTACTTGTATTATTTTTATAAAATTAATAAAGTTGCAATTTTATACTTGATGAATGTTTATAATTTTATGACATAAATATCAGAAAATCCCTTGTTTATTTATGTAATCATAACTTTAGTATATAATTGTTATATACAAAAGGATTAAAGTTATGGATAATAAACAGAAAAAGTCCGTAATAAATTAATTAAAGTTTGGGATCTTTAATTAAATATTACTAATGCAGTCCACAAACATTTAAAATGTAGTGATCTTATCCGGATCACTAATGTAGTAACATTATAATGGAGGCACTATATATAATATGACTATATTGGACTAGACCAGACATAGTTTGAATTCTTATGTAAAATACCGTTGTTAATTAAGAATTCAAATAACGTCAACCGATGATCATATGCTGATTAACCTTAATCCTGAGTGATCATAAACTCTTGTTTGTGTCATTATGTCATTTAAAATATTCGTTACGGTTTGTTTAAAGAACAGACTAAAAACTTGTATTTTGGTGGCATTGTCAGATAAACGGTTGGAAATATGATTTACAGATATGAAATCCATTCATTCTTAATGGAAGTTAGAAAGAAGGTTCTCTTAAGGGTTAATTCTAGAACTGAACGGTTAGAGCGTTCAATTTGTAATAATGTTACAAATTAACTGTTCAATGGTGAATTAATAGTACTTAAAGATAAAGAAATAATTAGATGGGTAAAACGGTAATTAGCCTAACTCTAATTATGAACCATCTATGAAGGGTTAAATTATATGTAGTGATTAAATCAATGGACTGCTATAAGGTTTTTGAGTAAATTATATCTACAATTTCAAGAGTGCAATTCTAAGTTTTTAGTGGAATAACACTGGAATTAATAAATTAAATTAAATTAATTAAAGAGTTTAATTAATTATTTCAAATTTATTGAAGTTTGAAATTGTAGGTTCATAAGTTTTTAATACCACATCTTTCGTTATTAAAGTGAACAACTAAAAAAGATTGTGTTATTACACAAATTATTAGTGTTAAAAAAAAATAGTTTTCAAATACGTATAGTTTATATTTGGATAAAATTAATTAATTAAGAATTAATTAATATAGATAAGATCTTATCCAAATATAATTAAATATTTAATTTAAGAAATTAAATAAATAAAATCTTAAGGATAATTTTTAAAATTATCAAAAAGATTTTAATTTTAATTTTAGTATTTTTCTTTTATTAAAAGACTAATAATGCTCAAATGTTGAGTATTATATGTTAACCACAAAGAGTAAGATTCTATGTGATTTACATGAATTAGGTCTCTTTTTAAGAGATAATAATTTAATTGGTAAATGTTATTAATTAAATTATTACCAATTAAATTATTATTTTAAAATAAAAAGATTAGTATAAATAAAACACAACACACATATGTGAAAAACGCAGAATATGTATTTTCTTTAGAGAAGAAAAAAAAAAAAAAGCCACTCTTTTTATCACTATAGAACAAAAAGCTTGGTTTGGAATCTTTTGGTAGAAGAAAACTCTGTGTGAATTCAAAGTATGTTCTTGTTAAATTTTATTTACTTTAACATTAAATTCATATATTTATAAGATCCTTAAATAAAAAATATTTTTATTCTACTGCATTATAAATGTTATAACAATAAAACTTTTCAACAATTTTAGCCTTCCTCAAACATGTATCAACTTTCTTGATACCCTTCCTGATGAGATCAATATTGAGCTCCTCAAATTTTGCCCGTGTGATTGTCAAAGAGAAATCAATATTCTCATATAAAGAATCAATCTCTATTGTAGTTTGAGAAGTGGATGAGAGAGTTCTCTTTGCCCTCTCACAAGCGGCCATCAATCTTTGAAGAGCTCATGGGCTATTACAGATATCTCTCCTGTGCTTCCTCTTAAACTCCTGAACAAAATAATTCACCATTTTATTATCAACATCTTCACCGCCAAGATGATTGTCTCCGGCAACGGCCTTCACTTTGAAGATGCTCTTTTTGATGGTAAGCAAAGACACATCAAAGGTACCGCCACCCAGATCAAAAATCAGCACATTCTTTTCACCAACACTGGAGGCCTTCCTGTCAAGACCATAAGCAATGGCTGCTGCAGTGGGCTCAGTTATGATTTTCAAAACATTAAGCCTAGCGATCTTCGCGGCATTCTTGGTGGCCCGACGTTGAGCGTCAGTGAAGTAAGTCGGAACAGTGACCACTGCGTTCTTCACATCTGAGCCAAGGTATTCCCCTGCAATCTCACGAATCTTGGCGAGCAGCATAGAAGAGATTTCTTCGGCAGCGATCTGTTTCTTTCGACCCTTGTATTTCACCACAATCTTTGGCTTGTCATCCAGGCCAGCAATGACTTCGAATGGACAGAGTTTGATATCGTCTTGAACAGACACATCACTGAACTTCCTTCCAATCAACCTCTTAGCATCTGCAGTAACAATAAATCCCCAATTTCAGAACCATTGTTATCAACATAGTTTCGCCCTAGGGATCTTTCTGGTTCCTAGGTTTGCTCTAAAATCAGAAAAACTTAAAAACATGCAAAGCAAAATGAAATTATTGACTCAAGTTAAGTGTCAATGAATGCTGACCGAAAATGGTGTTGGTGAGGTTCCGGGCAACCTGGTTCTTGGCGGCGTTGCCAACAAAAGGCTCATTGTCGGTGAATGCCACGTAAGACGGCGTCGTTCTGTTACCTTGATCATTGGCTATGATCTCCACCCTGTCGTGCTGCCACAAACCAATGCAAGAATACGTGGTCCCTAGATCAATCCCGATAGCCAATCCCTCTTCTTTTCGGGCCATTTTCTGACCGAAGTCGGAGAAATGAACGTAAGGAAAATTACTTTCTTAGAGCAAAAGAAATCAAAGAAATGTTCTATGTTTGTAACTGGAGCAAATAAATGTGTTGTTTCTTACTAACAATGGAGCGGGTCTTGGGCTCTACGTTGAGTTAGGGCCCAGATATATAAGAGTTCGGGAGCGTTATTCGGGAATCTTCCTTGATTGTTCGAGGAATTTTCAGGATTCATTTGAGAATGACGGAGATGTGTATGAGTATGCCTGAATTTTGAGGACGTGCATTGGGCGCTTACGCGGACGATCCGCGTAGCGTTAGCCATCAAGTTACTGGGTTACTTGGTGGAAATTCTAGAGGAAGCTGCCTGTGCTGCACCGCCGAGTGCCGCACCGCCGAGTGCCGCACTGCCGAGTGCCGCGTACAATTAAGCAATTTTAAATATGATTTATTTCGGCTAGTTTCCTTGAGCACAACTGATAATAAAGCCCTTCAGGCATAGGCTAGAATGTAAAGCCCGGGTTAATTGAGGCGATAATCCTTTTACTTTTTATTGTTGAATAAAAATGTCAATGGATGAAAAAATTACTATAATTAAAATCTCATATTAAATTATTAAAAAATAATAATATTAGAAGCGTACTTAAATTTATAGAGACGTAGAAAAATTGAGATTAATGTCTTCCACATTTAAATATCTTTTTTATGAGAGAAAAGTTGCTGTCACTCACTGATGAGATGTGAATAAATAATACGTTAAAATTTAAATTAGGGACTTCAACTTATTATTTATAGTATTTTATTTTATTTTAGCCCATTATAAATATAAAATAAAATAACTAAGTCTTTACACATTAAAGTCCATACCATACGTAATACCCTAAAGTTCAATAATAAATAAATTTTATTTAATCATTTTTAATAGGTAACAAAATAGATAGCCAATAATGTGCAATTAATTGATATATGTAGGCCTACTTTAATATATAATACCCAACAATCTTCCACTTGGACTACATATGTCACTTTATAATTGTACATTACTAAATAACTTTATGAGTTTAATATTTATTATCTTAATAAAAGACATCTCTTAACAATCTGGGTCATCAATTATACTAATATAGAATCAAAGCGATCTTCGTTATCCTTTTATGTAACTAGACCCATCAATGGTCACATACATTAATATAATCAATGACATAGATTAAGTATGGATGTGTAGCATAAAAATTTCATGCAACATGATCCCTTAACATGCCTAGTTCCAACTGGTCCTATTTTATAACTCATAAAAGTTCAACAATATACTTTCAAAACTTTATGCAAAACTACAATTGAAAGAATATAACTTTATTTCATAGTTTTCAATAAATAAACAAATAGCAATACTTTAGTTTGATCAGAAAATATGTCAACTGTAATTGAACATCAAGAAACAAACTCCCACTATAAAAGTATATCATCAAGATGAACCATACCCATACGAGCTACATGCTTATAAAACACCTTAGGTGGTACATTATTGGTAAGCGGATCCGCAATTATTAAGTTTGTAATAATATGTTCAATAGACACCTGAAGATTCTGAACTTTCTCTTTAACAACAAGATACTTGATGTATATGTGCTTTGATTTTGACGAGCTTTTGTTGTTCTTAGAATATAACTCAGCGACTTTATTATCACAATTTATTCTCAATGGTCTCTCAATGCCATCGATAATTTTTAGCCCAATGATAAAATTTCACAGCCATATTGTTTGATCAAAAAATATATCAACTGTAATTAAACATCAAAAAACAAACTCTCACTATAAAAGCATATCATCAGGATGAACCACACCCATACGAGCCACATGCTCATAAAACACCTTAGGTGGTACATTATTGGTAAGCGGATCCGCAATCATTAAGTTTGTAATAATATATTCAATAGACACTTGAAGACTCTGAACTCTCTCTTTAACAACAAGATACTTGATGTATATGTGCTTCGATTTTGATAAGCTTTTGTTGTTTTTATAATATAACTCAGCGGCTTTATTATCACAATTTATTCTCAATGGTCTCTCAATGCCATCGACAATTTATAGTCCAGTGATAAAATTTCACAACCATATTACTTGATTTAATGCCTCATAGTAAGCTATAAATTCTGCTTCTATAGTGGATGAAGTTACGAGTGTTTGCTTGACACTCTTCCATGACACAACTCCCCCAGCCACTAGGAAGACATAGCCTGAAGTGGATCTTCTACTACAAGACAATCAGAAAAATCAGAGTTTGAATACCTAATTATCTCTAAATGATCTGATCTTCGATATATGAGCATGTAATCTTTTGTTCTTTGTAGATACCACATAACCATTTTTAACTGCTCTCCAATGATCCATTCCTGGGTTACTTAGATATCTGCCAAGCATTCCAACTATATAAGTAATATTCGGACGCGTATAAACTTGAGCATACATGAAAATTCTTATGTAAATCCAAATAAAAATCAGATTCTAGTTGTAATCTAAAAAATTCAATTGCCTCAACAAGAGTCTTGTTGTCATCACCCATATAGATGAATCTTTTAGCATTAGTTGGTGGTCGGAACCCATATAGATGAATCTTTCAGCATCAGTTGGTGGTCGGATTCTTAGACAACCCTGCATAGTCACACTTATGTGAGTAGTTGCACTTGTATCTATCCATTAAGTGTGACTAGGTACTAAAGCCAAATTAACTTCTGAACAAATAAAGTTGAGAAGTTTACCCTTTTTGTCAAGTCATTTTACATGCTTGGAACAATCCTTCTTTACATGTCCAACTTTCTTGCAAAAGTAACAAGAGATTTCAGTATTTTGTTTCTTTTGCACCTTAGGCTGTGAAGTTCCAATGTCTGCAGCTCTTTTTCCTTTATTATTCCATTTCTTTTTCTTGTTGGCAGCATTGTCATTGAAAAAAGTTGCTAAATGAGCACTCTCTATCTTTTCTTATTTTAATCCCTCTTCCTCTTGCACATATTGAGCTATGAGCTCATTAAGAGTCTATTTCTCTTTTTAAGTGTTATAACTGATCTTAAAATGAGTGTATTGTGCAGGAAGAGAGATCAAGATCAGGTGCACGAGAATGTCATCAGAAAACTCTAACTTTAGTGCCTTTAATTTTATAACAAGATTAGACATTTTCATAATGTACTCTCTTATATTTTCTTTGCCTTTATACCGCATTGAAACAAGTTTAGACAAAATTGCACTTGTTTCGACCTTTTCATTACCAGCGAATTGGTTTATTATTTAACTTAAGAACTTTTTAGTATTTTCTTCCTCAGGCACTACGCCCTTGATGATATCTGGAATATAGTATTTTATGATCATCAGACTCATGCGGTTAGAACACTCCTATTTTTCATAAAGTGCCCTTTATTCAGCATTACTGCTATCAGTAGGGGTGGGAGATTCTTCCATCCGGATTGCATAATCTAGATCCATACACTCAAGCACAATCGTAATGTGCTATTTTCATTTCCTGAAGTTAGTGCTATTAAACACTAGAATGTTGTTCAAGTTGATAGATATAGAAGAAGCATTTACTGTATAGAACAAACAAACAAAAAAAACTCACAATTAATAGCCATTTAATCATGCATACATATACACACATGACATAAGATATAATAAATTGGGCCATTATAAGATACCAAGCACAACATTGTTATTTAGTCTTTGGACAGAAATAACAATTTGTAAACGGTACTCTAAAAACTTGGACAATAAATATTGATAATAGATCTTGCCAATAATACACATTTCTTTGGACTAACATATTATATGCATAGAAAATGCTAAAGTTTATCACATATTTACTGTCACATATGTTTATTATCTGGCCAAAAAATAATTTTCCTTTGAGCTGATTATTTTTTGCATAAATTTAAAAATAATTATTTAATTTTTTTAATAATACTCACATATTTTAAAATAAATAAATCTACATAAAAAAAAGTCACTTTGATAGCATTTTAATTCAATTTAATTTATTTTAAAATACTAGATATCAGTTTGCAGGAGAAGGAAGAAAAATAAAATAAAATAAAGTGATTAAAGTCAAAATCAAAGTCAAATCATGTCAAAATTAAGACAGGACCAAAATAGGTATGAACCAAAGTAGTTGAGTCAGGTCAAGCCTAATTTTTTTTAATTACTAAAATTTTAAATTTTATCCAATAATTTAAACCCAAAATGGGCTTAGGTCCCTCATAACTCACTTGATTTGATTAGTCAAAGTCAAAGTTAAATCATGTTAAAATTAAGACAATACCAAAATGGGTAGGGACCAAAGTGGTTAGATCAGGTCAAGGCTAATCTTTCATAATTACCGAAATCCTAAATTTTATTCAATAATCTAAACCCAAAATGAGCTCAAATTCCTCATAACTCGATTTGATTAGTATGTTGGATATAAAAATTTGAACTCGATAAAATTTTTATGAACCATATAAAATTGATCTCATAAATTCTCAAAATTTATGAATACTAACTATGACATGCATCACAATTAAAAGAAATCCCATCAAAATTAACATTATTATTTTAAATTTGAACAAATTTTTAACTCCTACCCTTTTATTATCCCTTTACATATATATATATTTATGCATTCAATTCAATAAAATTTAAAAAAAAAATTCAGAATTGAATTTTATATGCATATATTGCAAAGGGATGACGAAGGCATTTATGAAGATTATTTGAACATACTGCATGCCTGAATCCAATATACATACATCCAATGCAATTAATGCAAATAAATTAAATAAATTTATATGATGCAATGGACATATATATTGCATGAAGATCATGCCGAAATCGATGACAATATGAAAATATCGGAGATGAGTACTATTAACGTAATCGGTGCATGCAATCAATAAATAAAAAAAGTGTAAAGTAATCAACGCAGATTAAAAAATAAAATTGCTATTCGCCTTTTTTTTTAATATTCCAGAATTAAAATCACATCCCACAAAATAATTATTATGGACTGAATTTAAAAATACGTTAAATTAAAAATAATTAATTTGATACATAAAATTTTCTTTTAATGATTCAACATGAAACTATTTTAATACTATTTGTTGGATAAAAATTTTAATTGATAAAAAAATTATTATAATCAAGATCTCATGTTAAATCATTAAAAAAAATAGAATTGAAAATGTCTTGAATCTATGAAAATGTAAAAAAATTGGGGTTAATGTCTTTCACATCTAAATCTTTTTTTTATGAGAAAAAAGTTATCGTTATTCACTGATGGGATGTGAATAAATAATACGTTGAAGTTTAGATTGGAGACTTCAACTTATTATTTATAATATTTTATTTTATTTTGATCTATTATAAAAATAAAATAAAATAACTGGGTCTCTACATATTAAAGTCTATATTATACGTGATGCCTTAAAATTCTAATAATAAATAAATTTTATTCAATCACTTTTAATAAATAATAAAATAAATAATCAATAATATACAATTAATTAATATATATAAACTCACTTTAATATACGATACCCAATATCTATATACTGTATGCATTCACAATTACAATTTCTTTTGAGGGAGTAACATTATAGTATTATACATATAAATTAATTACTGTATTGCTACATACAAACACAGTTTTAACCGTGAAATAATTAATATCCAGATTAACTTATAAATTTAGTTTCGCTGTAAAAGTTTTAACTTTTTGTTTTAAAAAAAAAAAGTAGGCTACAATTCTCAACTAATATCAAATTTTCAAATTTAAGTATTTTTTATTATTTTATTAGTGTTGGTCACCTCATCGTTATATTGTAATAAATTTATGACACAAAAGGTTAAAACTTGTAATATGATGATGTATTCATCCACATTCTTCTAAAAAATATTCTTCTCCTTCATGATAGTTTATTATGTAAGAAAATTAAAAATACATGCATCTAGTCTTAATTCTTTAAGTAAAAATTTGCTTAAGATACTGAAAAATTTCTAGCCTCTTTGTGCTTAATAACATTTTTAGATGGGTGAATTGGAAGAAAAAATTATTAGGCTAGCTAAGAACCCTAAGTATTTGTAATGAATTTTATCATTTCCTTCCATAAAAAAATAGATAATTAATTTCTTTGGTATTTGAGAATAATTACTCAATTATCATTTAAGTAGATGTGAGTAATTATTTTTCATTATCCAATCCTTTAAAAAAATGTGAGTAGTTATATGGAATTTTACAAATATCCATATATGTATCTTCATAAGATTTAGGAATTTTATAAATATATATAAGTATATTCATAATTGCTAATTTTCATACATGTGTGTCACTTTATAGTTGTTAGGAAATTGTGATTTAACATTCTTTTACTTGTTCCGCAAAACAAATTTATAAAAGATAAACTTTAAACTTGATTATGGACATATAAAAATACAACTACTCAAATTAAATAATAATGAAACCTTATTAACTCATATAGAAATTATCAATACATGAATCATGTCAAATTTGTTTAATTTTTAATAAATATTTTTTTTTCTTGTATAATAAATATATAATTATTTCTACTTGAGCCTCTTATTGTTTTATGAATGAATTTCTAAAAGTCATTCAGTGTCCATATCAAATAGTCCTCATACATGTCTTTACAAAATAATTTATAAGCAAAAATAATTTTAATCTTTTATGTAATTACAAAACTAATGGAAGTCAAAAGATAAAAGGCAGACTCACATTGAGTCAACATAACTCAAATCATCCATATGATATACGTACCCGTATATAATATACCCGACAAAATCTTAATCATAGGATCTACTAGTAGGAACTTCTATGTTGTTAACAACCATTTTATGTATCTTAAAGAGATTTAAATAGATAATTCATGCTTTTTAACGAGATTTCAAATAAAATTTTATACTTTTTAATGTGATCTCAAGGAAATACATTGTGCCAATATGCTTGTTTCGGCTTCAATTCTATACCTTAAAATTTTTAGGAAAATTATTATAGTAAATTATTAATGATTATTTTTTTATAACCGACAATTATAGAGCATGAGTAAATTTTTGAACTGTAATGCCTGTGATACTATTTTATAATTTTATAATCTTTTATATCTGAATTATCTTAATACTAACCCATATGCCTAATGCATATCTAATAATTTTTTTTTAAAAAATAGATTTGCACAATAAACTATCCAGTACATGTTCATCAAGTACTTTTTTTTTTTATAAACTCCCTTTTTAATATACTGAATTAATTTTTACGTACTTACAAAAATATTTGCTCCCATTAACTTTAAGGTATATACGTTTGTTTATATATATATATATATATTAATCAACGATGTTAATAAAACTTAAATGAGATAATACTATTGTAAACTTAATTTCATATACCAATAAGCCTTGAAAATTGAGATACATCATTAATATAAATATATTAGGAATAACTACAACATTAAGTGGATATACTTTAACACTATGAAATCAAAAAGTACTTGAATTTAAAATAACCAATGTTAATTTCTTAGTAAATTCTAACCTTTTTATGGGTAGACGTGCAAAGGCATGGAATTTATTATGTATATTTCTATTAATACGACTAGTAAACTTTCAAAATAGAAAATTCCATACCTGTTAGACTAGGAAAAATCTATCGCTTGCATTATAATTAAACTATTAAATAATTATCTCCCTTTAGGATTAAATAAATATCTTAATGAATTAACTGTAATTTATTTGGTGCCACATAATCATTTTAAAAAGAAATTATTATGTATTTTATAATATTATTATATCTTAAAAATACTATATCCACTTTCAAGATATAAAGATACTCTTTAACTTTAATTGATATCATATAAAAATACTTTTATCATGCTATAAATCAATAGGCTAGAATTTATTACTAAAATGTTTATCTTTGAGTACAATAAAATCTGCACTGTATGGCAATACAATGATTTACTGTAGAATAATCCATGTAAAATAAATGTCATATAAAATTTTATACATTATATCTTAATCATTATAACTTGAGATGCTTTGGTTACTCTCAAGTTATAACGATATCATGAAATATTTTATTGTTACCATAAATCAAAATATAATGCAAAATAGCGTAAAACAAACTATGGATTCAACTTCAACATAATGAAATTTGAATTTACAAATATTATTTAAAACAATATATATTTTAAATAATTGTAAGATATAATCTTCCATTAAAATTTTAAAATAAAAACTCAAAATAAAAATAAGAGCTAAACATTTAAATGCATGTGAGATTATATCGAGATTTCTTTTTAATCTAAAATATAATGTATAAATTTGTATTTAACCAAATATATATTGGACAATTAGATTAGAAAGTAGCTCTGATACAATTATAAGAAAATTAAAACATATACTTCTGGTCTTAATTATTTAAATAAGAATTGACTCGAGATACTTAGGATCTTTTAGCCTATTCTTGCTTAATAACCTCTTTAGATGGGTAAATTACAGACAATAAATGTTAGGCTAGGCTAGGAATCCTTAGTATTATATTTGTCATTTTCTTTTATCAAGAAAATAATTTATTTTTTTAGTATTTAAGATTGATTAATGTTACACTTCTCAAATAATTTTTAAAATTTTATATTTTAAATTAAAATATAAAGCAATCATTAGGTAGTGAAATGATATAAATTTTAAAATTATTAATTATATTATTTTACTATATAATAATTACTTTATACATCATTTGAGAAAAAAAAAATTGAGATACTATTTTGACAATGTAGCATTATTAGTAACTCCATTATCATCTAAAGGTGAGTAATTATTTTTCATTATCTAATCTTTAAAAAAAAAAAGTGAATAGTTATTAGTTTCTCTTCCAGAACTTGTCATCTATGTTTACAAATATCCATGTATCTTCATAAGATTTATAAATTTTATAAATATACCTACATGTATATTCATAATTTGCTAATTTCTATACATGTGGATTACTTAATAATTGTTAAAAATTGTGATTTAATATATTAACTTTACTTTCTTCACTTATTTTTAATATAATATTTTAAAAGAATATTATCTTGGATATCTATAAGACTTGGCTTAATATTTGGAATACTCACAATTTTAAAATATATGCGACAATACTCAACTATGAGAATCTTTTATCAAAATCAATAAATTCCCGTGAAAAGATAAAATTGTACTTAATAACAAAGTTATCAAAATCAATAAATTCCCGTGAAAAAATAAAATTGTACTTAATAACAAAGTTATCAAAATCAATAAATTCCCGTAAAAAGATAAAATTGTCCTTAATAACAAAATTAACTTGACAATGAAACTTTTTTACATGATAAGTTTTTTTTTTAAATTATAAATATTAATAATTATTTAATAACATATCATCACAAAATCCATTGTTTAGCATCAATCACTCCCCAACATTAATCTAACATAATAAAAATAAAACATAAATGCACATGATTAGAAAGGATTGAATCTGAACTAATCAATTTGACTCTCAAGTTTAACTTTCAAATAATTAGTTATATAATCGAGTAAGGAATTATTCTCAAGACAAAAATCATTATCCTCTTATTTTAAAGTAAATCATCGATAACATTAGTTAATCACTTACAATTCTCATTATCTTATAACCATTGTCAATCTTCTTTCTATCTCCGTAACAAGTATACATTAACTTTAGAGTTCTTACTTTGAAGCCATGATCTTGAGCTAACCTATTTAATAGTTATCTATCCATCATCATAAGCATAAGGATAAGGAATTTCAGGTGAACACATATAATTTACAGAAACATAAGATATCATATATAATATTATTTACAAAGGAGTGTGCAAAGTTTCCTCTATGGAAGATGTTGAAAAATTGGTAATTCAATAATTTTAATTGGATAAGAATTGAGATGAATACCAAAGTAGAGAGTCACAAGAAGTCTAAAATGTGTGGAACACGTATGCAGAAGTCTAAGACGTGCGAGACACGAAAGGGGAAGTGAAACGGGACTCAAAGATGCGAAGGAAAAGAAGAAAATCGCGGAGAGCTGACCAGCGCCGCGACGGCCAGGGATGAGTGCCGCGGCGCTCAACACAGAAGACCAGCGCCGCAGCACTGGGTCCTTAGCACTGGACGCGAGAAGGGCTAGTGTCGAGACTCCCAGGGACGAGCATCGCAGCTCCAGAACGCGTGAAAAAGTCCATTTTGGCTCGGGATTTCAAGTTTTGGGAAGTTTTGGACTTCCAAAACAAGTGGACTCTTACTCCAACAAGGAATAGGGTTTGTAGGCACGAAATACACCCTATATGAACACTTATAAACCCTTGTTTAAGATTAACCATCTAAGGTTTTAAGATGTAACCATAAGAGAGAATAGAGGAGCTAGGTAGGCACTAAGTGCGTGGTGCACTAGGGTGTAACCTTGGGGGTGTTTTCTTCTTTAGGTTCATAAAAGAGAAACATCATAGATCCTTTTAGTTTAGATGCTCGGGCTATTCTTGTGTTCCTTGTAAAAATCTCTTATGAGGAGATACGAATAGGTCTTAGGGAGTCATAATGATCAAAGGTAGATGCTTAGAGGTCTCTATGGGAGATACTAAGGGGTCTTGTGGGATCATTGATGATGTAAGAAGATACTTTGTGATCTATTTTAATAGTAAGAAGCTGGATCATGGATCCTCCGTGGACGTAGGCAATTTGGACCGAACCACGTATATCTTGTGTCTTGTGATTGATTTGTTTTCTTTATCTTTATTGGTGTGTTAATCTTATGTGTTCTTACTTATGGTGTGAGTTATGGTTTTTCCATTGCGCAAAGGGTATCAAGGTTGTGACTTAGTTGATGCCATAGGGTGTCAAATTTAAGTGCATGGCTTGATATCCTCAACAAACTGGTATCAGAGCAAGGTTTAAGCTACAAACTGTTATCGGAGCGTATGTTGAAGTACAAACTGATGACAGAGCTTGAGTTGAAGTCTAAACTGATATTAGAGCCATGGGTTGAAGTCCAGATTGTAGAGCATAGGCGGCAGAGTCAGATTGTAGAGCAAAGGTTGTGAACCATGAAGACTCACAAATATAAGAGAAGAACAATAAGGAAGATGATTATCTGAAAGAAGAAAATATGATGGCCTTACTAGAGAGTTTTGAAGTAGAGATCACTCTTGAAGAAGACTTCTAAGAAGATGGAGTCATCTAGGTCCTAGTTAGAAGAATCATTCAGATTGGACACAAAATAAAGATGGAAAAAGAAGAACAATTAAGATTGAAGGGTAGATCCAAAAGGTGTCTAGGGCACTCAAAGGGATAATCCTAAGAGGAAGACAAAGAGAGAAGGAAGGTGGATTTGCAAGTCTGTTAGATGACTAGGCAAAGACCTTGATCGCATGAGAGCTTCTAGAGGAATTAGTGTCTGATGAACGAACTATTTTTTGGATCTAGGGTAGTATTTTCATATGAGTCGTGGAGAATTGTTATTTACCAATTGGAGTAATATGGCTTATGGTAAAGTCATAAGGGATTGGTAAAATAAGATTAAGACTACATAGTAAAAAAAAGACAAGGAAGGGACTAGGTATGAGATTTCATTCCTCATTTCATGAAGACCTAGAGGACTCGGGACTGCTAGATGAAAATAGGGAGATTCATGGAAGGCATACAGAAGGAACACTAAATGGGGAAGCAAAAGGATCGAAGGAGTGATAAAGCACAGAGGGAAGCTATGTGCTTGTAGGAAAGTGCTTAGAATGGGATCAACATAGGGGTTGATTTGAAATGGACCATAAAGCAGCTTTCGATATATCACTTTATGGTAGGGGTCGAAAGAGAATGTGTGGGAAGAGTAGTAATGGCGAGAATGAGATTTTCACCATTAAGGCTTGTGGTTATAGTGTCTTGGGGATATGGAAGATCATAACATTGAACTACTCTAGACATCAGCATTCAGGAATCTTTGGAGACCGTAGTTGCAAGAGCCTTAGTTAAGTTGAGGACTTAACTTATAGACCATGCTAGTGAGCATTGGTTAAGGAGGGGTGACGGGGATTAGCTTCATGGGAAGAGATTTTGAATTAAGGAGGGGATTGTTGGTGATTCAACAATCTTGGTTGGACAAGAATTGAGATGAATACCAAAGTAGAGAGTCACAAGAAGTCTAGAACGCGTGGGACACGTATGAAGAAGTCTAGGACGTGTGGGACACGAAAGGGCAAGTGAAACGGGACTCAAAGACGCGAAGGAAAAGAAGAAAATCGCGGGGAGCTGACTAGCGCCGTGACGGCCAGGGATGAGCGCCGTGGCACTCAACACAGAAGACTAGCACCGCAGCGCTAGGTCCTCAGCGCTGGACGCGAGAAGGGCTAGCGCTGAGGCACTCAGAGACGAGCGCCACGGTGCCAGAAAGCGTGGAAAAGTTCGTTTTGGCTCGGGATTTCAAGTTTTGGACTTTCAAAACAAGTGGACTCTTACTCCAACAAGGAATAGGGTTTGTAGGCATGAAATACACCTTATATAAATACTTGTAAACCCTTGTTTAAGATTAACTATCTAAGGTTTCAAGATGTAACCATACGAGAGAATAGAGGAGCTAGGTAGGCACTAAGTGCATGGTGCACTAAGGTGTAACCTTGGGGGTATTTTCTTCTTTAGGTTCTTTGAGTGAATAAAAGAGAAACACCATAGATCCTTTTGGCTTAGATGCTCGGGCTATTCTTGTGTTTCTTGTAAAAATCTCTTATGAGGAGATACGAATAGGTCTTAGGGAGTCATAATGATCAAGGGTAGATGCTTAGAGGTCTCTATGGGAGATACTAAGGGGCTTGTGGGATCATTGATGATATAAGAAGATACTTTGTGATCTATTTCAATAGTAAGAAGCTGGATTATGGATCCTCCGTGGACGTAGGCAATTTGGGCCGAACCACGTATATCTTATGTCTTGTGATTGGTTTGTTTTCTTTATCTTTATTGGTGTGTTAATCTTATGTGTTCTTACTTATGGTGTGAGTTATGATTTTTTCGCTGCGCAAAGGGTATCAAAGTTGTGACTTAGTTGATGCCATAGGGTGTCAAATTTAAGTGTATAGCTTGATATCCTCAACAAAAGAAAATGATTATAGGGACAACAACCTCAGAGCTTATTGGCTTCTTAATATCAACAATATTCGACTGAGACTCTTCTCTATTTATAGGTCAATAAATTCTACAGAGCAGTTTCATGCTATAGTCGACAATGAAATCAAAGAAAAATACTCCATCAATTGTATTTGCATTTGCACTTGCTGGGACTTTGCGGTCAACGAACTCTACCTTTTTTTTTAATCTTCTTCACCTTCAATTTTCGCTCTATTATCACTCATTGTCTCTTTCTATTTTTATGTTTTATCCAATTTGATGTCAATCGAAGAATATGAGATTTGGGGCTCAAATTCTAGGATTTTCTAAGAGTTGGTAATTGAAAATTCAAAGGTTTATAATTGTGGTTAAGGGTGGGAAAAAAACAAGAACTAAAAAAACTGGCTTGGACTTAGTCAAATCAACCAGTTCAATGAGGTTTTTATTAATAAAAAAATGGGTCAGTTTTAAAAAATAAAAAATTAAAAAAATTGATCAATTTTAATTCGATTTTGCTAAAAACTTAAATTAACCAGAAAATCAATTTTTTTAATTATTGATATTTAAAATAGTAATATAGAAAACAAAATGTGTTTTAAATTCAAAACTATCCTTAACACAATTGGTAGAGTACGAAATATCTCTTTTGAAGTTCCTGGTTTGAATCTAATATGTGGTATTTTTTATATATATTTTTAACGTGTCAATGGTTTAAATATATAAATGGAATGCATTTTATTAAAAATTTACCTTAGCTCGGTTGGTTAAACAAATTTAATAGGTACATTATGTCATTAGTTCGATTCCCAAAAATTACGATTCTTTATGTTTTGTATTTTAACAAGTCAAATTTATAATAATAAATTAGAATGTGCTCTAAACTAAAACAAACTATAATTGAGTTGGTAAAGTGGGGTATTGCTTCTTTCTTAGGTTTGAGTCCAAATATTTAGTTTTTTCAATTATTACATCTTAATGATTAAATATGATATAATAGTATAGAATTTATACTAAATTCAGGTTGCAACTGAATTGTAAAGTGGTTGAAATTCAACCTTACAATCATGGGTTCGAGTCTCATCTAGATTATATTTTTCTTTTTTTTTTCAAATCCAAAAATTAAAAACTAAATTGGATACCCAAAAATTGAAAATTAAACTAGATTAAATTGAAAAAACTTGTTTAGTTTTTATATTACCTTTAGTTTTTTTTAGTTCACCTTTATGGGAGAATCGAAAAATTGCGATTTAATTTGATTCCGATCGAAATCCAACTGAATTGTGCTCGCATTTAATTGTAGTTGGTTGTTGTTATATGAAGTTTTGGCTATGTTGTTATAAATTTATTGAGCACATTTGCAAAGGTTTCTATAGGAAGCCAAGCAAAGCTCGTTGCAGGTGACCAAGCAAGGCTCGTTGTGTGCAACCAACAAGGGCCATTGTAGGCACTAGTAGAGGTTGTGGCTGTGGTGGTAGCGGTTAACAGTGGTTGAGAGTAGTTAAGATGAGTTATTTAAAGATGTTAGGGTTTTTAAAATCTGAGAGAGTGAAGAAAAAAGAAAAAAAAAAAAATTAAAATCTGAAGGGGTAAGAATCCAAATACCTTCTTCACAAGTGAGAGCATAAGGTTAATAGTGCACTATTTTCCGATGGGTGTAATCTCTCAAGAGATGAATATAAGGTAGGTCATTGTGAGAAATGGGTTTATTCTAAAAAAAACTTCTTAGGAATCTTTTCCTCCCAAGGATGTTGGGTAAAAGTTAGAATCGTCTTCTAGTTATAGTTCTCGAGAGCTAGGTCATTGTGAGAAGTAGGTTTATTTTAAAAGAACTTCTTAGGAATCTTTTCCTCCCAAGGATGTTGGATAAAAGTCAAACTCGTCTTTTAGTTATAGTTCTCAAAATTGGTAGTGACCTCAAAAGGTTACCTAAAAAGAGAAATAATTATAATTAATTGATATAATATGTTATATTTTATTAATTTTAAATGATATATCACATTAATTTATTTTAGGAACAAAAATAGTCAATGATAGATATATAATCCACAATATTTTTAAATTTTAATAATAAATTTACATCACAATTTATAGTATTTGGGAAGTATCTTTGCATTATTTCATATTTTATTATGGGTTGAAATTAAGTCGGCTATTACATTAATGGAACATATGGTAAAAACTCCTAAATTCTAAAAATTGATTATTTAATAGAATGGTTTAGATGGTAGGAACTATATAGAGTACTTAACGAAATATTTTAGATGGTAGAAACTATATGGAGTATTTTAAAAAAAAAGAATCTAGTAGATAATTCAATAAAAATGAAGAAACTAATATGTCTATTTTTTTAATACTATGCTGTAAATTGATAGTTGTAATGAATTATCATAAAATTTCATGAAAATATTTTGTAATATTTGTGTGAATGTATGTGGAGAGTATTGTTGTAAAATGTGTTATGTAAGTGAGATATTACACAAGGATATAAACTTGAATTATAGAAGTCAAGGTGTGCTTGGCACTGTCCTTAAACTATTTCTACCCCCACTACTAATGATAATCAAAGGTGCAAATAGGTTAAATGGTAGGATAGTTCTAGGATTCAATGGCTTATGAGAAAGTATAAAAGTACACATCAAATACTTTTTCTTGGACAACAAGTGTTTACTTTAAAAGGGTTTTTAAGAGAGAAAATGAGAATCAAATAATAAGAGTTGTTAATTCTTCTATTTAAATAATTCAGTAGTATTTATAGAGTTGTAGGTGTCCATCTGGAGAGACACAATACCTTTTTAAAAGGCGACATCAATTGAAAGAGGCAGGTGACTCTCTAAGAGTCATATTTTCAACTTTGGGTGCCATTAGGCACTATGGCACCTAGGGGCTAGCGTCACAGCACCCAGTTTAAGGACTGAAGCATATGGCACCTAGTGCCATAGCATCCAAGCCTCTTACGACTTGGGTGTTTCCTCTTCGACATCTTTTCTCTTCAGCTCTTTCTCTTTATTTTAATGCTTGATTTTACATTATCAAATACTAACAATCCTCCACATATTTTAAATAAATAAATATAAATCAAATCAACCGCATATCAAAGTAGAATTTAATTTATATGAATTGGTGCTCTTCCAAGCTATGAACCAATTCACTGATTAAGTAACCGTATTTTACAAGAACTAGATGAAACTAAGTTTCTATCAACCTTCATTCCTTTGAATGTAAAATAAAAGGTTAAATTATCAAGTTAAATTCTCATTAACTTATCTATGTCTATGGTTTGATACTATTAATGATCATGTGCCTTCTTGATTTCGTGAGTGCTTTAGAGTAGCTAACTTAACTCTTATAGGAACTAACCTAATTTTATATTCAAGTAGGTGACACTTCATCAAGTGTATCCTGCAGGTTTAACACACCACCTTATAAAGGGCTATAATATTCATTAAAAGACTAATTTACCTTTTTTCACTGCAGATGGACTACTTTGCCATAGGGATAAACTCACAAAAGAATGGGTAGTACAACAAGACAACAAGTCACTTGTTCTTCCCTTTATGAATCTACTTCAATGGGATCTCCAATCACATAGGTAGGGTTACCATTACTCTTGCCTTATGTCTAGGAAAAAGTCTCATCCCCTTCGATATTTTTTCCATTAATATCTTATTTAGTGGCTTTGTCAGAGGATTGGTAAAGTTCTTCTCTGACCTTATATAATCTAAGCTCACCACCCCAAATTCTAGCAGTCGCTTAATAATGCCATGTCGTAGATGGATATGTCTACTTTTCTCATTATAAAATTTTACTCTTTTCTTTAACAATCCCTGTTGGGCAATCACAACTTATAGAGATTGTAGTGGGAGGGTGAGTACTAATAGAAGATCACACATAAGTGTCCTTAACTATTTAGCCTAAAAACAAACTTTTTCTAAGGCTATCAATTTCAATTCCATAATAGATCGTGCTATACAAGACTATTTGGTGGATTTCCAACATATGTCTCTTCTACCCAAAGTAAAGATATATCCACTAGTAGATTTGATCTAATTAGATTCAAATATCCAATTAGCATCACTATAACCTTCAATCATAGATTGAAATCTACCATATATAAGTGCATAAGTTTTAGTGCCTATTAAATATTTTACAACTCTATCTAAGGCATTCCAATACTTTTTCCCTAGATTTTGAGTATATCTACTCAATCTTTCCACAACATATGCTATATTAAGTATAGTAGTATTCATTAAATACATGAGACTATTAATGATTTGAGCATAACAGTTATGATTGTCACTATATTCTACATTCTTTCGAAGTTTAACACTAGCATTATAAGGTGTTGCCACCGGTTTACATGCTATGTACCCAAACCTTTCAAGAAACTTCTCTATATAGTACTCTTATAATAAAGTGAGACCATTAAATATTCTTACAATCTTTACCCAAAGTATTACATCAACTTCTCCTAAATCTTTCATATAAAATATATTTAATAGAAATCTCTTAGTCTCAATAATCACAATACACGCATATTGTAGTAACCACTTATCTATAATAAAAAAGAATAAATATTTGTATTTGTATAATATTCATATTTTATTCGTTTGTGGATGATACTTGATTTATGTATTATTATTAGTAGTGTTTGTATAGATTAAGGACCTACTATTAGTATTGGGTTTATTTGCAAGACTTTAGATTTATTTTAGGGACTAAATTGTAATACTTTGAAAGTTTTAAAGGTTAATTTGTAAATACTGAAAGTTAGCCTTTTAGTATAAAAATACACATTTAAAACCTTAATTCACTCATTTTGGTCAAGCCACCTCTTTTAGAGTGAGAAAATATAGAAAGAAAGGGGAGAGAAAGAGAAGAAGAAGAAGAAAGTTGAAATTTAAGCTTTAAGAGGTATATTATAACCCTTTCTTAATTTTTTGGTGTTAATTTAGTTAATTCCTTTAAGTTTCGATTCTGAAAATATGTACAATTAAGGATTTGATGTGAATTTTGTAAGATATTGTGAGAATTGATGATGATTTATGTAGATAGCTTGATAAATTATGATGAATTACAGAATTTCTACTTGATAATCTCTTGATCCGAAAATTTTATAAATTGTTGTGCTTCGATTCTGATTTTGGATTTTGAGTATATGAAATTAGACATGTCTAAAATCATTTGACATTTTGAATCGATTGAAAATTCCAGAAATTAAATTTGTAGTGAATTTACCAAAATAACCCTGAAATTTTAAATTTTTTTTGTGTTAACAGTATGATACAGTGACAAACAATTTTTGATCTATTGAATGATCTTAAACAATTATGAATTTTTAAAATATGATAAACTTATATCTAATATGATATATTTAAAATTGAGAATTTAGATCAATGTGGTTAAATTGTTATGATTTTCTAAAGCATCAGCTCATTGCAGTATTTGATTAACATATTTTAAAAGTTATAAAATAAAATAGTTTTAAAATACTTTTATATTTATCATAGATTGATATCTGTGTCAAAAGTAATTATATGATAGTTTTATAATTTTTAGTTAGTATATGATTTTATAAAATTGAGAGATTAAATACTATTCAGTAAATATCTTGATCCTATCAGGTTAAAAGTTTGGATTTGATGGTGTTTATGGAATGGATTGTGTAGGAATTATGATATAATATTCATATATAAGAAGGATATATGAGTTAAGAATAATATATTCTGATTTTGGAATAATTGGACATCATTTGATGTATAAGAAAATTTTGTTAAGTGTAAGTGGTCAGAATGACAGGTTTTGAGAAACAAAGTAATTAGACCAATTAAATGTGATAAGTGCAATATATGTAATTTTGTAAGCTATTTAAAATGTTTTGTATGAATGCTGAGACTCATGAAAGGATTAGTCTCCATTGATAGGTTAAGGAGATTTAAGCCTTATAGTAGAAAGTACTAAGAGGTAAGTATACTAGACTTTTACTAAAATCACAATAAATATAGTAATTGTTATGTATGATTTTGTAAATGCGCTTAGTAATATATTATGTCAAAGTATATTTTATTATGAAATGTGAAAGACATGTGTTTATGAATGTGAGCATGGACATACATGACATATATGTGTTTTTGAAAGTGAACTTTCAAAATGAAATGTGTTTAACAAAGAAAGCTTTTGAAGTGTAATATGTCCATGAGAAATATTTTGTGTTTTGAGGATGCTTGAACTCACTGTTGACTTAGTAGGCATTTTATGTAATTTGTGGAGCCTTTATGTGTGGCATTTCCTTCAGGATTGGTATATGTTATGTGTTTCTATGTAAGGAGGACCTATTGATACCTAAAGGAAGAGTGAGTCATCACATTCATGTGGTGGAGTATTGGTGCATGTGAGAGGACTCACCGATGATCAGGATAAGGGTTTGGCTCTTATCTTCGAGCATGAGAATTATATATGTCTAATTTAAACCTCACTTGTACTCTACCTCCCATACGTTATGTCACCTACCAGTGACATTTGGTTAATTATGTGATATCTGATATGAAAGTCTTACTAATTAGTAGTTGAGTGATGGTATTCCTATTATATATTTTAAAAGAATGTGTAAGCGCTTACCTGACATGTGATTTGATAAGATTATGATTTTGATTTATTACAGAATATCATACACATGCATTGTGTACATATATGTATTTGTATTTTGATAAATGAAAAACTAGTATGCTTACTGAGTTTCGTACTCATTATAGTTTATGGTGATTTTAGGTAAATAAGGCACATGTGTGCTTATCGGATTTGGCAAGGCTTCTGCTGTCCCTTGGGTTCCCTAAGTTGTTAGGTTGCTGAGTGTTTCATTTGGGG
This sequence comes from Ailanthus altissimus, assembly GCA_946807835.1. Classification (NCBI taxonomy): domain Eukaryota; kingdom Viridiplantae; phylum Streptophyta; class Magnoliopsida; order Sapindales; family Simaroubaceae; genus Ailanthus; species Ailanthus altissimus. The sequence goes on from OX327684.1 coordinate 17,037,308, forward strand.
ACACGTGGGTTAAGATATTTAATTTGTCTCTATTGAATAAATACTTATGTATTATTTTATTATGTGTAGTTGTATTTGGTTTAAGTTTCACTAAGTGTGGTTATGGGTTGATTTTAAGTAAGAATTTGTAATGAATATATTCTGGACTTCCGGTAACAAAGTTGCTACTGGTGACATAGCAGAGTGTTAATCTTTGAGAAAACTCTTCGTATCTCCGGTTTACTAATTGTCCCAATTATAATTTAATTATTATAATTCTGAAAAAAAATTAAAATGAATGTTTAAATATTGTCAATAAATGTTTATGTTTATATTTTAAATAAGAGACGAACCCGTAAACAAGAATTTAGAAATATACTAGAAACATTAAGATTGTATGTGTGCTAAGGATTCCTATGTTGAATTAAATTTTAAAATTTTATGTAATATTATTTATAAGTGCACATTATTGAATGAATGTAAATTATTTCGTGTGTCGGATCTTTAGGTCCGGGGCATAACACATATCATCTACATATATACATATTATAACATATCTATTAGTATCAAATATTTTATAGTATACTGATAGGACGTAATTGCATAAAATAATTTATCCTCCAAAACTTGATGTTTGTTTAATTTATCCCAATAATTTGACTATTTATACATATTAATGTTGTTTTATATGTTTAAGCACTATTGGAGCAAAAATACCGAAAATCGAATGTAAATGAAGTTATTTGAGATGAGAATCCGAGAGGAAACTAAAATGCAAAAAATGTAAGCAGTGCCATGAACAGTACGAGTGAACAGTAATATTGCTACATCGCATAAATAGTGCAGCCCGTGGCATTGAATCCGAATGTTGCGGCACTGGATACTAGGCATTAATTAAGGGTAATTTTGTCCTATTTTTGCAATCCTAAACCTATGTAAACGCCCGTTATTGAGCCAAGGAGTGATTGAATAGTAAAGAGCATGAAATTAACACTTCATTTGGGTCTTAGAAGTAAGAATCAACATCAACAAGAAGAAATTCTGCATTTTGGAAGAAGAAAATCACTATTGTATTAAGGGAAATTTTCTATTCTCTTCAATTTCACATTTGTTGTTGATTCTAGTATGTATAATGATGTTGCTAGATGCTCTGAACTTATGTTTTTATTATGAACTAAGTTTTATTGCTAGGATTACAATGTGAACTCAATATGTAGCTTGGATTGATTATTTTCTCTTATTTATCATATTGGTATTGAATTATTTAATTTGTTCTATGTATAATGCTTCTAATTACATGACAATAGATTAGATTGATTTGGGAACTTTAATGAACGTAGAAAAGGGAATTTTGTGTTGGCCATAAATAAATTGATGTATGATCATTGTGTAAAAGTATGAGTTCCATATGAGATAGGAATATACTCATATGGCATTTAGGACCATTTAGAGAGCTTGAACGTAATGAATCTTATTTCAATTTGAGTATCATAGGAATATTGATAATTGATTGAATGAGATATACTCACTTGACCATCAGAAGAGACTTGAAATGATATTAAAGTTCTTGGTTAACATTCATATTGATAGTTCTAAGGGGCGTAATTGAATTCAAGTGAAGTATTGAAGGATTATTGTAATCCTAGGCATTTGAGTATTGGTGCTATCACGTATGTTCTTTTTGCTCAATTTTTGTAATTATTCTTTTTGTTTAGTTAGTTTAGATATCAAAACCATTAAATTGTCAATAGCTTGAATAAGAATAGGAGGACACAATTTTAGTACTTAGCAAGTAGTAATAACAATTCCTCGTGGGATCGATATTCTACTCATCATATATTTCTTGTTGCGATAACGTATACTTGCGTTAGTTTATATTATACAAAATACACTATATATACACACTTATTGGAATCATTTATCGTAAAAGTATTTGATACTAGAACATTGTCAAATTTTTTATGCCACTATTTAGTGCTTATTTCAAGCTATATAAAGACTTGACCAACTTACATACTTTAAGCTTAGTTCCAATACCAATACAACCTTCTGATTGTTCCATGTAAATTTTCTCTTTTAAATCACCATTTAAAAAAGTGGTCTTTATATCAATCTAGTGTATGAATAAATCATATATTGTAGTCAATGTAATTAGAATTATATTTGATGTAATTCTAGTTATAGAAAAATAAGTATAAAAGTAATTTAAATCTTTATTTCAAGTGAACCCTTTGGTACCAATCTTGCCTTATACTTCTCAATAGTTTCATCAGCTTTCATCTTCTTTTTGAAGATCTATTTACAACCAATGGGCTTAGAACCTTAAGGTAAATCAACTAATTCCAATACATGATTACTTATGATAGAGTTGATTTTATTATTTATTGCTTCAATAAATAAAAGAGCATCACGAGAAGTCATAACCTCACTAAAAGTCTTAGGGTCATCTTCCACAAGAAAAACATAAAAATCATTACCAAAACTAGTAGTCTTCCTCATTATTTTACTTCTCTTAAATTCATTGTTAGAGCTTTCCAAAGGATTTACACTAACCTTTACATGAGTCATAGTTTTATCAACATTGACTTTTTTAGAAAAGATAGACTAAAAAAACTCAATATTTTTAGATTTTATTTTATTGTTTGCATCAAACAACCCCATGGTATCCTTTAATACCAAGAATTTATATGCAATATTATTTTGGGCATAACCTATGAACATATAATCAATTGTCTTAGGTCTCATCCTTTTTCTTTTAGGATTAAGAATAAGAACTTTTGCAAGACACCCTCATACTTTGAGATATGAAAGATTAAGAGTATGACATTTCTATAACTCATAGGGTGTATTTTTGTTTTCTTATAGGGAATTTTATTTTGTATATGGAAAGAAGTCAATATTGCTTCCCCTCATAAGTTTATAGGTGGCCTAGAATTAAATAATAAATAATTCATCATTTTATTTAAAATTATATTTTTCCTTTAAAGTTTTATTTTTTCTTTCAGCCACTTTATTAGATTCTGGTAAGTATGGTGGTGTAACTTCATAAATAAGTCAATTATTCTCACAATAGGAACTAAATAAGTTAGACACATACTCTTCTCTCCCTATTTATTCTTAATCTCTTAATTTTTCTACCAAATTGATTTTTAACTTCTTGTTTGTAGATTAAGAACTTATCATAAGACTCATATTTATTTCTTAACAAATATACCTTAGTATATTTTGAGAAATCGTCAATAAAATTTATGTAAAATCTTTTCTCCCTCTAATCATGATATCTTTAAAATCTCTTAAGTCACTATGAATTAAATCAAGCAACTCGGTTTCTCTAAGAGTTATAGGTTTATAACTTTTCTTAGTAGACTTTCCTTCCACACATACATCACATTGATGCATTTCCTCTAAGCTCATATTAGATAGTAAACAAACTCTTTTTATCTTTCTTAAATAAAGATAATTCAAATGGCCTAGTCTATCATGTCATAAATTGAAAGACTCAACAATCTAAGTAGAAGAAACATCTTTATTCATTAAAACATCAAGTACATTGAGTTTGAACAATTAATTGGAAGAATATTTATTTCTAATGAATGTCCTATCCTTGACCATTATAATGTTATCCCATTTAAATGAGACTTTTACATTTGCTTTCTTTAACATAAACATGAAAATAACATTGTTTCTAATATTAGGCACATAGAGAATATTATTCAATATAAGAGTCATTTTCGAAGTAAGTTTAAGGAGAACCTTTCTTTTCCCCACTACTAGTGAAGAATGAGAATCACTAAGATATACTTGCTCATCTCCATCATTTATAGAAACATACTCATGAAAAAGCAATCTTGTCTCTACATATATATCTTATGGCTCTAGAGTCAATTACTCATTCATTGTTGCCACTTACCACCATATTCACCTGTGAAACAACTAATATAACAATAACATCTTCTCCCACAACCAAGTTAGCTTTGGGAGTTTTCTTGTTTCCTTTATTTTTCCTATGTTTATATTGATAAGCAAAATGACCACCCTTTCTATAAGCATAACACTTACCCCTTTATCTTAAATAATGTTTTATTCTTCTTAAAATGAGTGTTACTTATGGAATCTTGATGTTTTTTATCATGATTATCATACTCTACTAAATTGGCTTTAGAAACTAATTGTTTGACCTTTTCTAAGTTCTCTCTTTAGCGATTTTTTTTTTCTATTCTAATGTACACAAAAGAATCTTCCAAAGTTAAATTCCTCCTTTTATGTTTATTACGTTTCTTATAATTCTTCTAGGATTAAAGCAACTTTTCAATTAAATAACTAATAATAAAAAGTTCAGGGAGAATAATATTTTCATTCTTCAAATCATTTAGTAAGAGATGAAAACCATGAATCTGTGTAGTGACTTTTTTTTTCTCAAACATTTTCATTCTTAAGCCGTGCTCATAATTCATGTGCATCATTATATATGAAATATACATCATAAAATTTATTTGATAATATGTGTAGAATTATGTTATAGCATACCTTGTTTTTCCTACTTCATTTGGGGAACTCCTCCTTGTAGTTTTCTATAGTAGTCTTAGGAGGAGTGGTGAAAAATTGAGTTAGACGCATCACATCAAAGTATCAAACATCTGGTATTGTCATCTTTTAAAATGCTTCCCATCGAAGAGTGTGATCCTTGTAGCCTTTGAAAGAGATTTGACAATAGCTAAGAACGATGAATCACTTTGTAGCATCCATGTATATATGTGTAGAGATAGTTTAAGATTGTTGTAAAATGTGTTTTGTAAGTGGGATATTACACAAGGATGCAAACTTGAATGAAAAATGTCAAGACGTGCTTAGCACCATCCTTAAACTATTTCTACCTCTACTAATGATGATAATCAAATGTGAAAATGAATTAAATGGTAGGATAGTTTCAAGATTCAATTGCTTATGAGAAAGTATAATGATGTACACTAAATACTTTCCTTAGATAACAAGCGTTAACTTTAAAAGGGTTGTTAAGAGAGAAAATGAGAATCAAATGATAAGAAGAGTTGTTAATTCTTTTATTCAAATAATCCTATAGTGTTTATAGAGTTATAGGTGTTCATTTGAAGAGACAACACATTTTTTAAGGTTTATATTAATTAAAAGGGGTAGGTGACTCTCCAAAGAGTCATCTTTCCAACTCTAGGTGCACTTAGGGCCAACGCCGTGGTGCCCATTTTCAGCGCTCAAACCTCTTACAGTTAAGATGCTTCCCCTTCGACCTCCTTCTCTTATTGTCTCTGTCTCTTTATTTTAACGCTTGATTTTATATTTAATTTATTTAAAATACACTCTCAAATATCAATAAATATGAAACGAGGTATAAATCAAGTGAAAATTGGAGAGATTGTTTTATGTATAAGGAATTATTTGGTTTTAAACTATATATACACATCTCTTACTTTTGGTTCCAACTCCAGTATTAAGCCAAAAAAAAAAAAATAGTCAACAAAAAATGATATATGTTATTGTATGTAAAACCAACAAGCAAGCCCGTGTAAGGGAGAAGATTCATTGAAAATTCAACGAAAGTCTCGGGCTTTCAGCCAGCGGTTCTTGCTCCATCTCATGTCTCCTGATTTGAATTGTATGATATAAAGTTAAAAACTTTTGACCGAATGTGTGAATGAGAATAAAGATTAGAATTTAGTTTTTTTTTTTAATTCACAGCAAGAGAGAAGAGGCGAGGCAATATTCTAATCATTGCAAAAGGTTTATTGTAGAACCAATAACAAAATCCCACGTTGCTTACTGATTTACAAAGTAAAAAGCTGTCGGCCGTGAGCTGGGGAATTGAATTAATTAAGCAGGTTGACGAAGACCTTTTTTCTTTTTCTTTTTTTGTTTTTGGAAATAGGTTGACGTAGACCTCGAGTCAACAATGTCAACCTTTTGTTCACACAAAAAGAAAAAAAAAATCAATCTGAATTTTAATTGAGCAAATTGTGTGAAAAGTAATGATGATGATATTTATTAGTCATAATAAGATAGTTTCGTTTGCCAATTGTATAGTTTTTAAAGTACGTTTACATATAGTTTCATAAAAATCAATATTTCGTTGATTAAAATTTCTTCATATTTAAAATATGGATGACTTTATACATTCATTATTGTCTATTGTTTTACCTACGTTAAGAGAGTAAATAATAAAATACGGTAAATAACAAAAAAAAAAGTGATAATTTCTCATTATTTATATATGATATTTTTTTACAGTTGGCAAGCTTGTTGGAGATTTCAAATGCTTAAGAGTTGATGGGGAAAAGTGCTGGCACGTTCGAAGGGGGTTAAGTTACCCGGGTTACTTGTGAAAAATCTTCTCCTGGACGCTGCCTGTGCCATGTATAATTAAGCAATTTTGTAAGAGGCCAGAATCACTTCTATTTCTGTATGAAAAGGCTAGATTAGGTTAGAACCGCCGTAAGTCCCGCCGAGGCAAGGAGGTCGTTAGGGCAACAGGTTTACGCTTGATCTTTGACCTTGTTCCCAGAACTTTCTTTCTTTAGAAGAGGCCTACCCGGGCTTGTGATCAGTGCATACCTCAAGGGTTAGCCCGTTCTCCTTTCAAATTGGTATTAGAGCCCAATTCATTTTTCTTTTTTTGTCAGGGTGTATAGAGAATTCTAGATCATAAGAAATGGAATCCTCATCCTCTTCTCCTATTCCTCTACCTACTCTATCTACTTCATCCTCTACTCTTATTTCTTCTCCATCTCTCAAATCCACAGATGCATCCAAAATAGATCACTTGTACGAAATAACTTACCTACCTGAAGAATCCAAAATCCTTGTTACAGATCTCCCCATAATCAACCCATACAGTGCTTTTCTCAAACTCCAAAAATCCATGTCTACCACCATAAAACATCTTGTTACTCCATCCAAACCCAAATCCAAGGAATATGTTCAAGCCACCCGGTTCGATCATTGTTTCCTTCCAGCCACAACAGAAGAACAGCTGGTTCATCTTCAGTTTTCAACAGATCTTATCCCTCAATGGCTAAGGCAAGGATACACTCATCTCCACTTTGGAGCAGTAAGATTTGCTTTAACCTTTCATGGCAGAAAAGGCCTTGAGACTGTAGGAAGGATAGCCTTACTTGATACGAGATTTTCAACCTATAAAGAAGCATGTATTGGCACAATTCAGACCACTCTTAATGCAGGAACAATGTTAATCACACTATACCCAAACTTTTGCATGCCAATATCTGACCCAAGTCTTACCTCAGCCCTAAAAGCCCAAATCCAGATCACAGGAGCAGTTCCAGAAACAGAAACATACATGGCTACTCTACACTATCAAATGGTGTACCGAGTCCAAAACCATGCTCTTGACTTTGGAATCCCTCATTCAAAGCAAGATGCTTTACTCATCTCTGTTGACTCCACTAAAGTCCCATCCTGTACATATGTTCCCAGACAGTTGTCAAATGAAGAACTTGTCAACCTTTTGCCAAACACTTGGATCACCAAGTATGAACAAAACCACAAACAAAGCTAAACACCAAAATCCCTACAATCAACCAGACACAACTTCTTTCAAAGAAGGGATGGCTAAACCAAAATAAGCTTTGAAAAACCCGGTCCATCTGCACCACCCAGTCCTTTTCCCACACAGTTTATGGTCCAGCCAAGTAAACTAAAAAATAAATCAGGAGATTTGCCAACAGTCGCTTTTAACTCTGAAGGAAACCCTATTTTTTCTTTCAAAGATCCCGATGGTCATTGTTATTGGGACATTGACTGTCAGTGTCCTTCATGTCAATCAGACCCCTTTTCTGATGATGAAAACTTTGAAAAAAGGAAAAGAAAAGGTCAAAAGAAGAAAACCTCTCAACAAATCTTAAAAGAAAGATATGATGATGGTAACCCTGATATTAGTCTTCTTGGCGAACCCTCTGGTAAGTTTGACTACTACGTCACTTACTCAACACCAAAACCAAAGCCACTACCAAAGTCTTTTCAACCCTGTCACAAGCTAAAACCATTTCCCAAAAATAAACCAACACCACCCTCAGTACCAATACCAGCTTACATGTTTACCCTAACAGACTTTCCTCCATTAACTCCCCAAACCAAACTAGAAGAAAATACTTTCCAACAGTGGAAAGTAAAACAGCCAAATATTCGAAAACCAGATGGCTCTTATGAGCAGATCAGCCCAGCTGAAGCAGTATTGAATTGGCAATCAGAAAATGCTGTTGTACAAAACCAAGTTCTAAAACGATTTGACGAATCCCAACAACGGATTGAAGCTAAAGTTGACACAGGCTTCAGCACTCACACAACCATTCTTGAAAAACTTTGGCTTGAAATCAAAACTCTCCATGAATACATTTGTGAGCTTATCAGACAAGGTTTTCCTTTTGCAGAACAAGAAAAAAGGATAAATCATCTCAAGATCCAGTTACAAAGTCTTGAGAATGAATTTGTTCAACCATGGAAGCCTACAGACACTCTTCCCAAGATGTCACAATCTTTCGGCACCAGTTCTTTCTCCATCTTTGACGACAACTCCAAGCTTATCCCAAAGAAAAAGACAAAATAACATACCCGAAGACATGCCAGCACAAGTCGTGAAGAACCAGTTCCAAAATCCAGTACAGAGTCAATAAACCCAATCACTTCCTTCACAACAGAACCAATAATTCCACAGATAAGACTTTCAAAAGTCTCTATGCCATCTATGGCCCCACCGATGCCACAAATATTTTCACCAGCCTCTAAAGCCCAATTCATGACTTTAAACCAAAAGTCACCAACTTTCTCTATTCTCAGTCATCTAACCATAACTATGTCCTCACCAAACTCTCTTTCTGACTCAGAGTCAGTTACCCAGCCTCAATTCATGAACACTCCTGTGGACCCACAACCATCATATCCTCAAACAGAAGAATATGGTTCATCTTCTATGGATGAAACATACTCTATTCCCCGGACTCAACCAACAAGACTTGCAGAACACTCATCTGAAAAGAAACATTAGTTCACTCTTGATGACGTTCCCCCTATAAAATAGGTTGAACGAATTTTTGAATTTCAAGCTTGGTGTATAACTGAGACCCAAAAGCCAAATGAAACCATTGCTAATGTCATACACAAAGCAATTGCAAGATTCCAAAGAATTCTCAAGTATTGGTATCTACATCTTGGAGATTATCGCCAAATAATGCTACAACAGGCACCCACAATTGAACAATTCATCAACTTTATCTTTGCAGAATTTGTAGGTGAAGAAACACACCTAGTGGATAACGCTAGAGAAGAATTTTTTAAACTAAAGTGTTGCTCATTCAAGCGAAAAGATCTTGAACTTTATTTCAAAAAAGCGGTATCTAAATACTATTTGCTTGGAATTGGCGATCCCAATTTAAAACAAGCATATCTGAATTCTGTTCCAGAACCATTGGGACAAGAAGCACTCAGAATCATTGAAGTTAAAGGACAAACTCTTGTAAATGCCTCAATCGGCATCATTCAACAATCCATCATGCTCGCACTTGACAAATTATGTGCACGTCACAAATTTTTCAAAGATTTTGATCATACAGGAAAAAAGATTCAAAGAGCATGTGAAAGGCTAGATTTGCTGATCAAATGTCCAAAACCAGAAAGCTGTAGCTGCAGTGTGAAAAAGAAACAACACTACAGGAAATACAAGTTCCAGTCTCCATACAAGTTAAGGAAGAAACGTTTTTTCAAATGACGGTCAGCCTTGTCCAAAAAGTCAAACAGATGTTTCATCTGCAAACAAAAAGGTCACTTTGCCAAACAATGCCCACAAAAAGCCAAAAAGAAAAAAGTCTTTGCTGCCATCACTACTGTTTCCCAATGCAATCCAGAACAGGTTGATCTTGAATCAATCTATTCAGAACAGTTAGAACCAGATAGTGACACAATTTTGGTTCTTTCATCCTCAGACTCAGAAATAGACTCCATTACAGATTCCCTAAAAATCCAACCCGAACCACACCACTTAACCAACCCATCAATATCCTCAATTTCAGTCCCCATGATAGAAATCCAAATACTTCCCACCAAGTATGAAAACCCAATCAAAGTCTCAGGACTTCTTGATACAAGAGCTGCTGCCTCCATTATGAACCCAGCCATTTTACCAAACTAGTATTGGAAATCGTACCAACAGACCTTCAGAGCTGTTAATGATGAATTGTTTACTGTTAATCTTATCAGTAAGACAATTTATCTCAAGTTCTTTCCTGGACTAATGATAAAACATAAGCTTTTAGGATCTGATTTACCCGGTAAAGATATTGTTATTGGGTTTGATCTTATCCAAAAGTTATTACAAAAAAGAGTCCAACCCAAGCCCAACGGATTACAATTCAGAGCTCATTTCCTTCCTTGGACCACCATTCCAAATTATTTCACCCTTGACAACATAACAGTTACCTTTGACCAGATCAAAGCCCAATCAGCCGCCAATAGCCATTCAGAGTTTATTCTCAAATGTCCGAACCCTTTGTGAAAAAACCAAACCTTTTTCATCAAACTCCCGTTCAAGAAAAACGAAGCCATCAACCCAACAAAAGCAAGCCATCCAGGCATGTCACCAGAACATCTCCAACTTGCCAAAGACGAACTGACTCAACTCTTAAACGAAGGGTTAATTGAATCAACAAGCTCTCAATGGGCATGTCAAGCCTTTTATGTCAACAAGAAAAGTGAACAAATCAGGGGCAAATTGCGTCTTGTAATTAATTATCAACCTCTTAATGATTTTTTACAAAATGACAAGTTTTCACTACCCAACAGACAACAACTCTTTTCCAGAATTTCTACAGCAAAATTGTTTTCAAAGTTTGATCTCAAATCAGGATTCTGGCAACTTGGAATAGATTCAAAAGATCGTCATAAGACAGCATTCTGTACACCGTAGCATCACTTTCAGTGGACGGTTCTTCCTTTTGGACTTAAAACAGCCCCTTCACTATTCTAAAAAGCAATAATGCAGATATTCGAGCCAATCTCGAAAACAGCACTCATCTATATTGATGACATCTTGCTATTCTCGGATAATGCAGATAACCATCACCAGTTGCTTTTGCATTTCGGGACCCTCTTGCAGAAATATGGCATTATAATCTCTCTAACAAAATGCCAGGTGGGCCACAGCCAGATTGACTTTCTTGGAATGACAATCCACAACGAAAAATTCTCACTTCAGCTCTATATTGCCAGCCAACTCACCAAGTTTCCAGAAGAAAACTTATCCAGCACACAACTCCAACAATTCTTAGGAATTGTCAACTACATGTCTGACTTTATTCAAAATTTGGCCCAGTTGACAAAACCGCTCTACCAAATGCTCAGAAAAAACCACCCTCCTTAGTCCTATGAACAAACCATTTCAGTCAAAAAGTTGAAAGAGATAGCCAACACCTTGCCACCACTCCAGATTCCCTCCTCGGGAAAAAGAATTCTGAAAACAGATGCAAGTGATCTGTACTGGAGTGCAATTCTCCTCGAAGAACTCGATGGAAAAAGAAGGATATGTGGATACAAAAGTGGCAGCTTCACTGACTAAGAAATCCACTATCATAGCATGTACAAAGAAATATTAGCTGTAAAGCGTGGCATTGAGAGATTCGAGTTTCACTTGATTGGTCATCATTTCCAAATTGAAATTGACATGTCAGCTTTTCCCAACATGCTCAATTTTAAGCAGAAAAAGATTCCTCCAACACAATTATTGAGATGGCAGAGATGGTTCTCCAACTACTCCTTTGACGTCATCTACGTGAAAGGAAAAGACAACACTATCGCAGACTTTCTTTCACGAAATCCTATAAAAAGCCTGAGCCCCACAACTACTCCACCAACCACAAAGAAAAAATAGCTCACCATCTTCATGATGAGCAACTTTACAGTCAAACCCCCTGTACCCTTTGTTCCACCTCAACTACCAGAACTTATTCGAACAAGAACCCTCCACTCTGCAGCCAAAGAACTGATATCCAACTATGCCATACAAGCTGTTCAAGAACATGGATACTCTGTTATTGGAAGTCCTTTTTTCAATATCGATTATCCATTCTTCCATCTTCACCGAGCCACTCCCTTCCACAAATGGTCAAAAAATATCCTGTACTTGCTTTGGTATTTACTAGATTTGTACACCATCGCTATGGATTTTTCATTACAGATAACCCTTGAATGGATACAGTAACATGAAGACGACGACCCAGTTTATATTTTTCTCCAGTGGTTCTACCCAAAATCCTGGTGGATAAACAAACTACAACACCTGCTGTATAAACACCTCAACAGTGCAGTCCAACCAAGGCACCTATGGACAGTTCTTCTTCTCCAACGAAAGGGAATAATAGTCTCAGATCATGAGATACACTATTACCCCACCGTTAAGGACTATTTTACAATGCCCTACTCTCTGCAGTTGTTCCAAGAACACCACAAAATCGAAATGAGAACTCTAGAAAGAGTCTTGGCAGAAGAAAACAAAATAATTCCTCCATCAATATGGATTTCTCCTGAAGATCATGCATCTTGGGAGAATGTGTCACCAGACTTCTCTGAAAGAATGAACAATGCAGACTCCATTTTTCGAAGAAACCAACTCCAGACCTCTCACAGATAGACTGATTATGCTAGACATCATCACTACACTCCAAACCCGAACGAACCTCCAAAACCAGACAGTTTCCCACAACCAAGTGTGCCATGTGACCATATGTAAGTGGATAACACCTCACAGCTGTTGGGTGTTTATCATAGAGTGTGTGATTATACGAGTATATGCGTAATTTCAAAAATTACTATATGCGCAGCGGAAGCATGTTACAAAATACACCCATTTTAACAATTCCAACATATATCACATATATGCATAAGTATAACAATTATACAATAATAAATGATGAACAATATTGTATTATAACATAATGTAAAATACTCACCTAATGAATGTAGCTTTACAAATTCTTCAAGTTCTTCAATAATCCATGTGAAGAGCTCACCTTGAAGTATATGTTGAACAATTCTAGTCCATAACTTTTGGTGGGATTAAGGAGCTAGAATGGTAGCTTAGTGTTTAGAATTTTTCAACAACTTGTATTCAACTTCTTTGAATACAATTTTTGTTTCCTAAATGGAGATGGTAAATATTTTCTATACAACTCTTGTATTAATTAAAATCTTTAACCTACAACTCTTGTATATTAATTTTAGAAACAATTTCTACATGCTAATTATTTTGAATAACTCTTTGCAAAATAATTATCTTTTTCTCCATTTACATATCATTCATTTTGGCCATCCATTAAAGAAGGAGATGAAGAGAAGTTTGTTTATTTTTCAACACTTGAAAGAATAAAACTCAAAGAACTCTTTCTTACCTCTCTTCCTTGCCATTGCCAAATTCTTCTCCCAAAATTGAATAAATGAATTCAATTGTTTTTCCATAATTCATTTTGTTTATTCAACACTTTGATTAAACAAAAATAAACAAAATAAAGTGCTCCACCAATTTTATTATTGGTCTCCCATTTAGAATTAATTAAACCAAGCACTAGAATAATGGCCACCAAAATTAATCTTTACCTAACAATTATAATTACTTTAATTATAATCGATAATTAAATGGCCAACATCTAGGCTCCTCATTGTATTAAAATACAATGCCATGATCTATATATATTATAATATTATCTAATAATATAATAATAATATATAATTTAATTATTCAAAACAATTTTGAATAATTACTTTTTACCTTACTAATTTTTACTACCATGGTTAAATGGTAAAAAGGTAAAATAAAATCATGGAACAAATTTTGTCATTTGTCAATATTCTATTAATTAACAACCCTTGTTAATTAATTAAGTGATGTACTTAACAATTAAGTCTTGACAAATGTACAATCCGAGGGATCCCTAAACAATCGTTCTCTTTTGCTGAAATTTATTGGATCGAACTATTCAATCCAATCCGCTACCCCAGTGCACAATGAGTATACTTCATATTGTGAGATTCTCTAGGTCCACACCTAATTTGTCATATAGAGCTCCTCCATACGTCCGTGAACAATGTCCCACACACACGTTACGGATATTACATATTAGCATGTTAGACCATACAAGTTGAGGTTATTACATATTCGTATAATCCTTCCATCATTTATATCCTTGAAGAGCAGAGATATAGATCATCACCGTCAAATCTCTATTTGCTCAACCATGAACTTATCTTCAGATTTATATTTCATTAAACAATATCCACAAACACTTTTGTGATATTGTTTATTCCTTCGGAATATCTTTTCCATAGTTTATGCTTGCGGCCACAAGACTTTCTGAAATACAATCTCGGAGTATTAGGATATACAACCCACTCATATGAGCTGATGGATCCCATATCTACGCACACCGAACTCCATGAGCATCGGACCATACCCAGCGACACCTAGCGGTCAGACCATGAAAGGTTTCTGATATGTGTGGAACCAAAGCATAGTGGATCACTCACAAGCCCACCGTGGCGCTCAGGTCAAAGGACCACAAATACTACTAAACTCGGAAGACCCTCTATTGACGGCTTTATAAGATGTCTATTGGATGTCTTTGTGAGTTTGTTCAATATCCAGTCCTTACTGAATACCTGTATCTCTATACGAGCTTCCTACTAAGCTCATAGTTTGCTAAGACTAACCATCTGGACTATCCAGATATAGACATACACTAATCTATATTAATGGGTTCCACCGATAGACCCGCATCGTGGAAATTAGATTAAGAACATTATATTTGAGAACATACTTGCATAATGACATTTCCTAGCACCATCTGCAACTCCTTGTAGCTATGTTATTACTAATATATTCTTAGGTCATTGTCCCATTTCAAACAAGGCTCTAACTCCTTAGATTTTGCTAACTCTTAGTACCACTAACTCTTAGTGTTTATAACTATTAGCGTTGCTAACTTTTAGCACTGGTCTAAACTCTTTTAGACCAAATCTGAACTCCTTCAGATTATACAATGTCTAAAACGTTACAAGCATTTTAACATTTAATAAAAATAATATTAATGATTTTATTAGAAATAAAAATTGTATAAATACAATCACTATGTATTTATATATTATGGGATGGCACGTAAGGACAAATCCCAACAACTCCCACTTGATCTAGTGCCATTCAGGATGGTATTTCATATCTATTGACTCTATGTGTTTCTCAAACACTTTTAAGAGTTAAGGCTTTAGAATGCGGGTCCGTTATAATCTGTAAGGATGTTTTCCTAGATTATCTTATACATCTCCATTAGCCAAGATATATTTAATTATATGGTATTTTGGCTTGAGCAATTACCCCGTTGACGTTGCATTATAATGTGATAGGATTCATTAAGCTTAGAACATATTCTGAGCTTTGCAACTAACTTGAATATCTACAGAAATTCTTTTGCAGGTTTCTCAAGCTGCAACAAATTCTATCTTTACAGTAGAATCATAATGTGGACATCTAAAAAATTGCACTTATGCTACAAGGTTTTTGTATCGTTGAGAAGAAGTATGTAATTAGGTGTAGACTCTCTATCATCTGGATCAGATTAGAAGTCTGATTATACGTATCCTCTCATTTGTAAGCAACTTTCTCCATAAATAAGAAACTTATCCTTTATACCTCTTAGGTATAACTTGGATATATTTCACGACTATCCAATAGTCGTTACCTAGATTAAACTGATGTCGGCTCATAACACTTACAGCCATCATAATATAGGTCTCGTACATAACATGGTATACATCAAGCTATCTCTGGTTGATGTATATTAAATGTTAGACACTCTAACCTTTTCATTTTCTACTTGAGGACACTTCCTTTCAAAAAAATCAACTCCATGTCTGAAAGATACATGAACTATTTTATAGTTATTAAAATTGTACCTTTTCAGGACTTAGTCTATGTACGGAGATTTGAAGAGTCCTATCTACTTCCTAACTTTATCTGTATAATGCCTTATACCCAGTATACAGGAAGCATCTACCAAATCTTTTATGAAGATGTTCTTACTCAGTTAACTCTTAATTGACTGACTTGCAACATACCATTGTCTTTATCTGTAACAATGAGAATGTTTTTATATATAGAGAATTAGAAAGATAATTCATGCTCCCACTACCTTTTCTAAACACACATGCTCTCTCTTCATTGTTAATCAAATTAGATTATTTGATTATCTCATCAAAATGAAGAGTTTAGCATACTACAATATCCAATATAAATTTGAATTAACTTTAGCATGTTTATTGGTGAAAGGTTTCCTTATAATCAATCCCAGACCGTTGAGTGTAACCTTTTACGTCAATGAGGCTTTTAAAGATTCTTACCTACTTTTGAGCCCACACTTCCGTGCGTAAACTCTTTTACAACCAATAAGAACAATTCTTATATAAATCATAACCAAGTTCTAAACTTGATTTTTCATGCTCAAAGTTAATTTTGAATTTTCTGGCATATTGTCATTTTCCTTAAACGATATCTAATATCATTTAACTATAAGTCATAAGATCCTTTTTCTTCAACTAAGAAAAACATTAAAAAACACCTTTTAGGTATCTAATATACTTAACAAGTGGTCTTTATATCCTTATATGACCTACGGTAAAGTGTGTTAAAGGTATTTAACTCAATTGATCTTTAGGTTCCATTTTCAATTCATAGAACTGATATCTCATGGAACATTTAGGATATCCTTTGAACCGATACTTGTACCCCTTGGGTCCAAGTATATACTATAGCATAACTCTTATGCAAGTAAAATAACCTCAAATCTTAACATACTTAAGATTCTCTTTCCTTCTAGTCCATATCTCATATGTAGTAGAAGGAACAATTTACGATGGAACTTTATTCAATAGATGAGTAACGGTTTCTAGAGCATAACCCTTTAGATATTTTAGAAGATCGGTAAAGCTTAATATCGATCGAACTATATCTAATAAAGTCCGATTTCTCTATACTTCAAAACATATTTATGTTAAAGAGTATCTAGAGAACTATATTGAGCTAGAATTTCATTTTCTTTTAAATAATTCGTGAATTTACTGCTTATGTATAAACAACCTCGATCTAATCAAAAGTGTTTAACATACTTCTTCTAGTCGATATTCTTTGAACACTTCAAAATTATCGACCTATGTTTTCCTAGAAATATATGTCTGTATCGTGACAAATCACGATAAAGATATCGAAGTATTGAAACTTACCAATGGCAGTATAATTCATTAGATCATATACATCGCTATGTATTAGTTCTAATAAACCAGTGGCTTGATGTCTAACACCAATAAAAATTATTTAGTTAACTTCCCTTGAATACGAGATTCATAAACTGGTCAAGGTTCTATAGTCAGATCAAACATTTGACCATCCTTAACTGGACGGGGTGGTCATCTTATGGCTACTTGACCTAATTACTTATGCCACAATTCGTCATTATTCAAAGTTTCCGAACTATTATTAGTTCTGTTCACCTAGACATTTTTATGCATTACTCGTTGTATGTCATATATAAAGGCCATTTAATTCACTGACATTCAGTTAACAAAATATTATTATTATCATATAAACATAAAGAATTATTCTTATTGTATGTATGATAACCCTCTCTGTCTAACAGAGAGCGACATATTTTTCCTTAGTATTCATGGCATAAAATAACAACAATATAACATAAGGCTTTTACTAGAATGGAGAAGTGACTTAAAAGTCCTAACAGCTACTACGTATAGGTAATCTCTATTTCCTACGTGTAGTTGTACTTCTCATTTTATCGTTTTCTAGTATTCCTTAAATTATACAACATCTTGCAGTTGTGAGAAGGATGGGCGATATCTCATATCCGTATACTTCTATACATCATTTGCATATGAAATGTTATTTATCGGTAAATAGATGTCTAAGAGTTTTATCCTTTCTTAGTTAAGGTTCTATGAATAATAACTCTTATTATTAAAATCTTATTAATAATGGAAACACTTTCCATTGCATAACATTCTCTATATTTGTCATAGATATATAAAATAAAATTCAAATGAAGCATTATACTATTTGTACATCTCATGTGCATATGCTCCCACTGAAGATCATTAGATAGGTCAGGATATATAATTTGACTTTTAAATTATTCTTAATCCTTTTTTGATAATCTACCGTCTCTTCTCAAAAGACATTATCAGAAACACCTATTGTATTATCTATTGATCTTTTATATATCTATATATTTCTTTTAATCTAGAACAATTCTTAGATTATAAGTAAGTCTTAATAATTTTCGCTACCCTATAGATTATGTGCTTAATCAAGTATATTAACGAGTTGCTCATAGTCTTCTTATCTCTATAAGTTACTTATCTTATCACTATAAGATAAAATTTTGGAGATGTTTAGCGGAATATTTCTAATCGTTAATAAATAACGCTTTAGATTATGGATATAACTTTTATACAATTTTTAATCTAAAGACGCCCTACCACTGCTTTACATAATTCCTTAAATCTCTCAAAAGGAAAAACGACAGTTTAATTTTTTTTTTTAAACTGTACAACGGGAAGTAGACCCCATTGGCATTTTACTCCAGCCGCACACTTTAGCGATCTTGGCCTTTGTAAACCCAAAAGGTAGACAACTCTTGTCAATTGTATCTCATACAACTCTTATTACTGATCCTAAATACACATTATCCGCACACTTTAGCGATCTAAGATAGTTGTATTTCAGATTAACTTGTCAATCATCAAATATATGTTACTGATACTATTCGCACACTTTAGCGATCTAAGATAGTATTTTCGCATATATTTGCCTCATCTCATGTTTTAACCGGCATAGCCCGAATCACCCCGACCAATCCCTCACACTTTAGGGATCTTAGGAGTGATCGAAATGACCTGTCTAATACCGTATTGACAAGGCGGATCATTGTATAATATTATCTCATAATATAATACTTATTCAATCTGATTAAGAGAGATTTAATTTTTAATTATTATTTTATTAATAAATTAATAATAATAATAATAACTTTTCGCATCTCATACGAATCTAATTCATAATTAGAAAATTTATTTACGTAAGCACAACTAACCCCCATCAATAGGGCTCCCATTGTGTTTAACAACGTAAACAAATCATTTATAATTTTAATACAATAATATAACACTTATAATTATATTAAAAATATTTTATTTGCAAAAATTGCAAATACAAGTATTATGTTTGGAATGATCAGCATTAAAAACTGAAAGTTCTAACATTATACAATATTCTGCAAAAAAAAAATTTTTTTTTTTAATTTTTTTTTTTTGTGCTGAGCGCCGCGGCGCTGAACGCGGTAACAGTGTTCCGACCCTTCGGACATTGTTTTTCGCCCCCAATTTTTACTATTTTCTCATGGACATCATTTTCAAACATCATCATACTTCAATTCTAAATACTAACATGTTCAAGAATATAACAATATGTTCATCATCATGCTTAAAATCAAACATCACCATATTCAAATTTAAACATCATCAAGTTGTTTAAATATACAACATCATCATGTTAACATATTCAACAACAAGAATAATCACATACTCAATTTAACATGCTCTGATACCATTTGTTGGGTGTTTATCATAGAGTGTGTGATTATACAAGTGTATGCGTCATTTCAAAAATTACTATATGCACAGTGGAAACATGTTACAAAATACACCCATTTTAACAATTTCAACATAATCACATATATGCATAAGTATAACAATTATACAATAATAAATGATGAACAATATTGTATTATAACATAATGTAAAATACTCACCTAATGAAGGTAGCTTTACAAATTCTTCAAGTTCTTCAATAATCCATGTGAAGAGCTCACCTTGAAGTATATGTTGAACAATTCTAGTCCATAACTTTTGGTGGGATTAAGGAGCTAGAATGGTAGCTTAGTATTTAGAATTTTTCAACAACTTGTATTCAACTTCTTTGAATACAATTTTTGTTTCCTAAATAGAGATAGTAAATATTTTCTATACAACTCTTGTATTAATTAAAATCTTTAACATACAACTCTTGTATATTAATTTTAGAAACAATTTCTACATGATAATTATTTTGAACAACTCTTTGCAAAATAATTATCTTTTTCTCCATTTACATATCATTCATTTTGGCCATCCATTAAAGAAGGAGATGAAGAGAGGTTTGTTTATTTTTCAACACTTGAAAGAATAAAACTCAAAGAACTCTTTCTTACCTCTCTTCCTTGCCATTGCCAAATTCTTCTCCCAAAATTGAATAAATGAATTCAATTGTTTTTCCATAATTCATTTTGTTTATTCAACACTTTGATTAAACAAAAATAAACAAAATGAAGTGCTCCACCAATTTTATTGTTGGTCTCCCATTTAGAATTAATTAAACCAAGCACTAGAATAATGGCCACCAAAATTAATCTTTACCTAACAATTATAATTACTTTAATTATAATGGGTAATTAAATGGCCAACATCTAGGCTCCTCATTGTATTAAAATACAATGCCATGATCTATATATATTATAATATTATCTAATAATATAATAATAATATATGATTTAATTATTCAAAACAATTTTGAATAATTACTTTTTACCTTACTAATTTTTACTACCATGGTTAAATGGTAAAAAGGTAAAATCAAATCATGGAACAAATTTTGTCATTTGTCAATATTCTATTAATTAACAACCCTTGTTAATTAATTAAGTGATGTACTTAACAATTAAGTCTTGACAAATGTACAATCCGAGGGATCCCTAAACAATCGTTCTCTCTTGCTGAAATTTATTGGATCGAACTATTCAATCCAATCCGCTACCCCAGTGCACAACGAGTATACTTCATATTGTGAGACTCTCTAAGTTCACACCTAATTTGTCATATAAAGGTCCTCCATACGTCCGTGAACAATGTCCTACACACACGTTACGGATATTACAAATTAGCATGTTAGACCATACAAGTTGAGGTTATTACATATTCGTATAATCCTTCCATCATTTATATCCTTGAAGAGCAGAGATATAGATCATCACCGTCAAATCTCTATTTGCTCAACCATGAACTTATCTTCAGATTTATATTTCATTAAACAATATCCACAAACACTTTTGTGATATTGTTTATTCCTTCGGAATATCTTTTCCATAGTTTATGCTTGCGGCCACAAGACTTTCTGAAATACAATCTCGGAGTATTAGGATATACAACCCACTCATATGAGCTGATGGATCCCATATCTACGCACACCGAACTCCATGAGCATCGGACCATACCCAGCGACACCTAGCGGTCAGACCATGAAAGGTTTCTGATATGTGTGGAACCAAAGCATAGTGGATCACTCATAAGCCCACCGTGGCGCTCAGGTCAAAGGACCACAAATACTACTAAACTCGGAAGACCCTCTATTGACGGCTTTATAAGATGTCTATTAGATGTCTTCGTGAGTTTGTTCAATATCCAGTCCTTACTGAATACCTGTATCTCTATACGAGCTTCCTACTAAGCTCATAGTTTGCTAAGACTAACCATCTGGACTATCCAGATATAGACATACACTAATCTATATTAATGGGTTCCACCGATAGACCCGCATCGTGGAAATTAGATTAAGAATATTATATTTGAGAACATACTTGCATAATGACATTTCCTAGCACCATCTGCAACTCCTTGCAGCTATGTTATTACTAATATATTCTTAGGTCATTGTCCCATTTCAGACAAGGCTCTAACTCCTTAGATTTTGCTAACTCTTAGTACCACTAACTCTTAGTGTTTATAACTATTAGCGTTGCTAACTCTTAGCACTGGTCTAAACTCTTTTAGACCAAATCTGAACTCCTTCAGATTATACAATGTCTAAAACATTACAAGCATCTTACCATTTAATAAAAATAATATTAACGATTTTATTAGAAATAATAATTGTATAAATACAATCATTATGTATTTATACATTATGGGATGGCACGTAAGCACAAATTCCAACAACAGCAGCCTAACTTGACCTATCACTGTTCCAAGATGCCCAACCTTATCCAATCGACAGTGAAATCCAACAGGAAGCAGCCATGATAGCAAGCACAAGTTTAATGGAACCCGCATCACTAGACACGAGAAGCTTTTGAACCCAATTCAATGAATTTACCCAGGGCTATGACAACGACAACTCAAGCTACTCGTCCTTCCATAATGAATAAAATAAGACAAAACGTGCTCTCTACTGTAGCACTGCTTTAAGTAAACATTATTAGTGTGCTTTATGTCAAGAGTGTCAGATAAGCTTTATTGACAAGTGTGTCAAACAAGCTTTATCTTTATGTCATTTTCATCTTTATGTCATCAGTCGGCCATAAAAGTCGTTGTAATAATTTGGCCTTATGTCTAGAAAGTCATAAATGTATGTCGGCCATTAGTGCCAAAGTATCAAGGTCCGAAAGTCTATATAAGGGTCTCTAAGATCAGTTTGTACTCAGAACTTAAGTGAAACCTTAAGATTGAAAATAAAGAGTGTGTTTAAAAATATGTTTTTCTAAAAAGTTCCCTTTAGAATTCTCTTAACAACCCTAACCCTAAAAGAAAAAATGGCATAACAAAGGTCCGATAAGGGAGGGGGTCTCTAATCCTTGTAAGAGGCTAGAATCACTTCTATTTCTGTATGAAAAGGCTAGATTAGGCCAGAACCACTGTAAGTCCCGCCGAGGCAAGGAGGCCGTTAGGGCAACAGGTTTACGCCTGATCTTTGACCTTGTTCCCAGAACCTTCTTTCTTTAGAAGAGGCCTACCCGAGCTTGTGATCAGTGCATACCTCAAGGGTTAGCCTGTTCTCCTCTCAAATTGCTGACCACAACTGATAATAAAGCCCTTGATACATTGGCTAGAATGTAAAGCCCAGGTTCAATTGAGGGCTCATTAGTGAGTGGGCTAGAGTTTAATACTTATATGTGGCGATAATCCTTTTACTTTCTATATGCTGCATGTATTGACAATTACAATTTCATGTTTATGGGGGTCAAATTATAGTATTATACATATAAATTAATTATTGTACTGTTACATTGAACCCAGTTTTAACTATGGAGTAATTAATGAGGGGGCGCTTATCTCATTGGCTGTGTAAATCAATCTACAAATAAAAAAAATTGATGTCATTAAAATTAATGTTGTGAATAATAAACCTATCACTTGTTATTTCTATGATGACAACCATTTAAATGTTAATGCATGGAGGTTATACACTACATAAAAAACTATTAAGAACAACAACATAATTCTTACACTAGTTTTTATAATTCAGATTGGATAGACCATCCTAATATACCATCACCACCTCAATAGTAGATTGAAGAGAAATTGACCCTCGAGGAAATGTTTATGTGGTACATGAAGCAAACAAATGCTCTCATTCAATGCCAAAAAAATCCCATCCACAACCAAGCAGCTTCTTTAAGGTTGTTAGAGATATAAATGGGCCAATTAGTCACATCATTAGACAAACGTCCACAAAACCCTTTATCAAGCAACACAGAGGTGAATTCAAGAAAAAAAAAAGAGGCAGTGCAAAGAAATCATCTTGAGGAGTGAACAAAAACTACCAACAACTATTGAAATGTCTCAATCCAAGGAAAGCCATGATAGAGCAAAAAATATGAAAGAAGATGAGTCAACTACAAAAGAAAAAGAATCGGTGGCACTTCAAAGTAAAGATAGTCCATACATTCTGCCACATTTTCCACAAAGACTCCAAGAAAAAAAACTTGAATAT
Source organism: Ailanthus altissimus (assembly GCA_946807835.1). Taxonomy (NCBI): domain Eukaryota; kingdom Viridiplantae; phylum Streptophyta; class Magnoliopsida; order Sapindales; family Simaroubaceae; genus Ailanthus; species Ailanthus altissimus. Next base: position 17,061,174 of record OX327684.1, read on the forward strand.
TAACAATTTTTTAATAATATCTCTCAATGTTTCAATGTTGACATAGTAATTCCTAAAGGCCTATCATCGCCTTTTAAATTGAAAGTGATAGAAGCCCTTCAGCTACAAGTTCATACACAATTATGCAAGTTGAAAAAAAAAAAAAGAGCATGGCAAAATAATGGAGAGGCAGTTAGATACTGGCTAACTAGGTGCATTATTCTAGTTTGAGATTACAATATTTTCAATAAGGCTCAAATCAAAAGGGTTAGGGAAGAAATATGAAGCTATGGAAGTTAAAAAAAGAAAAAGAAATATCAATGCTCTTAGGCATAGATTAAAGTTTCGTAGGCGCAACACCTCTAACATTCAGTTTGATCCTCTATGAGTCAAAGAAGACGTCAAGTCAATAATGTTAAATCAATCACTTCTTGAGAGGAAACCTAAGTAAAATTTTATTTTATGTTGTTTATTTTATTGAATTCTATTTTCTTTTCTTTTCTTTTAGTGTTAAAACAACAGGACAAGCAATTAAGGAGCAGCATAAACAATTATAGTGTTAGAAGATAGAAATATTTAACACCGCACATTAAGGAAAAACGCTTTAATGCTAAGTCTTCATTTATCAAGGAAGTTTCTTACTCTCATTTTTATTTTCGCCATTAGGGATAATGTCAATTTTAAGTTTAGGGGACGGAAATATTTATCCTTTGTTTATTTTTTGTTACATTAATTTTTTACTTGTTGTTTTCCATATCAATTTCTTTTTATTATGTTTAGGTTATAATGATAATCATAAGTCTATGATAAAAAATAAAATATCGGTTGAATTTATTTTTATAAGTTCCTAGGAAACAATTGACACTTGAGATAATTCTTATACTAGAATCTCGAACTGATTTTAACCTTATTGTTATCACTTATTCTTCAATACATTGAAATAAAACTTGTATTAGTTGAACCGTTACTTAGAATATTCATACTTAAGTAGTGCACAACAGTGTCAAATATTAACACTCTAGAACTTACTTGATGACTACTTAAGGTGAAATTTTAGAAAAACACATGAATAGAAAAAATGACATTTAGCCATCTTTGGACTGCTTGAGCCGTTCTAATATACCTTAGATATATATTTATCCCTAATTACCTTTTTTGAGCCCAAATACTTATTTTTTTTGTTTAACTACATTACAAGTTACAAGACTTTAAGCTTATTTATCCAAAAACTATCCTTAATATCATAAACTTTATTGTTACTTGAAAGAAAAAAAATTGTGGTTGTATAAGAAAATGGTACTGAAGTAGAAAGCAATTAAGTCTGGATGGTATGTATCAATCTAAGTTTGGGGGTATTAAACAAAAAGAGAGAGAGAAAACTCTTTAAATTCTTTATACCTCTAGCTTAAGAAAAAGGAAGAAATTCTTTGAAAAATTATGATTACAAAAAGGATGGAAACATAATAAGTTTGAGAGAAGAGATAAATCAAGGAAAAAGAGATCAGCTAGTTTCTAAATAAAATTTAAGTATTCATGGTATGACTTGAACTTCATATATATTTATCTTTATATCTCACCTTAACCCTAACCTTTCATTACTAGCTAATTAAAGTGCTAAATAGATCCTTAAATATGTGTCTTTCTACATTAGTAGAGAGTGGCATAAAAATCAAGTCTATGGTAGTGTTATTATAAATTAAAATATGTCAAGACATCATCTTTTTATATTATCTTAAGTTATTGAGTAAATCTAGATATCATTTGACTATTTAGTTACTTATTGCACACACACATATACACACAAAGGGATCAATTATAGGAAAGAACGAAGAACTTGATGAATGATATTACGAGTTTTTCAAGAGTTGTTTATTAAATTTTGAAAAAGACTTGTACCATTTCAACAACTTTTGAACAATGACTGTGATTATTTAATCAACTTAACATGTTGTGTTTTTATTTTTTGAGTCTTTATTTTATTTAAGTATAATTTTTTTGTTTCTCTCTTTAATTATTTTTCATTACTCGATGATGAGTAATTCTCTAAAACTTATATTCAAATTTGTATTTCAATAAATAATATTTGCAAACTCTTTTGTGATATTATTTTACTTTACAAAAACTCTTTTTTGGGGTAATTGTTTAAAGTCAAAAGACTTCTTGAAATATAATCTCGAAGCATTAGGATATACAAACTACCTATATAAGTTGACGGATCTAATATCTATACACACCGAAATTCATGAGTATCGAACCATACTTAATGACACCTAGAGATCATACAATAAAAAGTCTCTTACATGCATGAAACAAAAGTATGATGGATTACTCATAAGCCTACTGTAGCGCTCAAGTCAAAGGATCACAAATACTACTTAACTCAAGAAGACCTTTCGTTGATGGCTTTATGAGATGTCTATTGTAGATCTTCATGAGTCTGTTCAGTACCAAGTTCTTACTAAATATATACATGCCTATATGAGCTTTCATTAATCTCACAATCTGCTAAGACTAACTATTTGGACAATCCAGATATAGATATACACTGATCTGAAAGGTGTTGGTGCCGATTATAATAGGGTGCATACATATGGTCTAAGTATTCATAATCAATATATACGCATCACATATATATACACATCAAATACACAACAAAAGCATTTAAATAATATTATGAACACATTTAAACATTTAATCAAATTAAAAATAAATTGAGAAATCTTTACCTTTGAAGCTTGTTGGACTAAAACACCGAGAATTTTCCTGAAATGCAACCCGTTGGTAGTTCTAGTGATTCACGAGATGGGATTGATCAGCTAGTACAACAGCCCAATCCAACAATGTTTGGTTTAACCCTTAAACCCAAGTAATTTGTTTTTTCCTTTAATCATAACTTGAAAAAATAAAACAAATACTTTATTCTTTCAATGGATAGCCTATAATGGAAATAGATGAAGAGAAATATATTTCAACACTTGAAATATAAATCAAGAAATAATTTTCCTTTCTTTTTCTCTGCCAAAAAATGGCCGACCACCTTTATTGCAACACTAATCAAATTTGTTTCAATTTTCACATATATACATACACTATTCATTTAGCTTAACCATGGTAAAGTTAGATTTTTTTTAATAAAATATTCTTAATTTAAATAATGTATTATTAACTTATTCATGGTTAACATTTAATCACAGTTAGGTTAATCAAGCTTGTCCAACAAGCTTGATTAAATATCTAATATATTTATAATTTAATTTAATATAATATAATAATTAAATAATCATTAACTCAATATTGGTTAATTTTTAACCATAGTTGAGTTATTCATATTATTTAATATATTATAATATTAAACATCTTAATTATTTTACTCTTAAATAATCATGTATATGAAATTATTAGAATGCCTTATTTAACCTAATATGGGTTCTACTAAGCCCACACTCGAGTTAACTAATCTGAGGACTTACTATATCCCATATGTTACAATTTAATTGATCAACAATAATTGTTATCCAATTAATTGTACTTAACACTTAAGTATTGACATGCACGCATCACGAGGGTTTCTAAAACAAATATTCTATTTTGTTGGATTTTACTAGATTGAACTATTCAATTTGGAACATTGTCCCAGTACAAAGTGAGTACTCTTTATATTACGGAACTCCTTAGGTCCACGCTTGATTCGTCAGATAAAACTATTCCATGAGTTCATGATCAATGCCCTACGCACACATTATGAATATTACAAATCAGCACTTAAGACCATACAAGTTGATATCGGAATGCATACGTATAATCCTTCCATCACTTATACCGTAGATGAGCAGGGATATAGATTAGTATCGTCAAATCTCCATATGCTCATCCAATCTTGTCTCCTAATTTGTGTCTTGATGAATAATATAAACAAACACTTTTATTATATTGTTCAACCCTGTGAGAAACTCTGAAACACAATCTCGAAGCATCAAATATATAACCCATCTATGTGGGCTGACGGATCTTATATCTACGCACACCAGACTCTATAAGCATCAGACCATATCCAGACACGTAACGGTCAGACTATGAAAGGTCTTTAACATTCGTGGAGCTAAAGTGTGGTGGATCACCTACAAATCCATTGTAGCATATACTACTCAATTCAAAAAGACTTACTATTGACGGTTACATAGAAAATCTATTGGGGTCATTATGAGTCTTTCTAGTATCCTAACTGAATACCCTTATACCTATACAAGCTTTAAACTCATAGTCAACTAAGAACAACCATCTATACCTTGTATATATAGACATACACTGATCTATATGATAAAAAAATAGATCAAAAACACAGTGTTTGAAAACATACCTACATAACAATATTTCTTCGCTCCTATTACAGCTCTTTGCAACTATGTCATTACTAGTGTACCCTCAGATTTTTGTTCCATTATAGACAAGGTTCTAACTTCTTAGATCTCGCTGCTCTTATAACCTGTTCTCTTAACAATGCTAACTTTTAACATTTATAACCCTCAGCTTTGCTAACTCTTAGCACCGGTCTAAATTTCTTTGGATCAGATTTGAACCCTTTCAAATCATACAGTGTCCGTAATGTGATAAGCATCATTACCATTTAAAAAAGGTATTAGTGATTTAACAAAAAATACATTGTATAAATATTATCAAATAAATATTCATATAAACAGGGATGACACGTAAACACATACCCTAACAAACTCTCACTTGCTCTAGTGCCATTCATTCTAGTATCTAATACCCATAAACTCCACGTGTTTCTCAAACAACTTTGGAGTTAAGGCTTTAGTTAGTAGGTTCGCTATATTATTTATAAAATCTACTCTACAAATTATTACATCTTCTCTAACCAAGATCTCTATAATTATGTGGTATTTTCTCTCTACCTATTTAGATCTTTGGTGTGCTTTTGGCTCTTTTCCTTGTGTTATAGCTCTATTATTGTCGTAGAATAATAGGATAGGATCTATTGAACTTGGGACTATTATAGGTTCAACGACAAACTTAAGTATCCACACTACTTTCTTCACTGCCTCTGAGGTAGTGATGTATTTCGCTTTTATTATAGAATTAGCTGTAAACCCCTACTTGGTGCTTTTTCAACTCACAACGGCATCGTTGAGAATAAACACATAACTGGATGTACACTTTCTATCATCTAGATTAGACGAAAAGTTTGAAGCTATGTATCTTTTAACTTGTAAGTCACTGTCTCCATAAATGAGAAACTTCTCATTTGTACCCTTAAGGTATTTCAGGACATGTTTGACTTTCATCCAATAACTGTCACTTGGATCAAACTGGTACCAGCTAGTAACACTTACAGCCATGCTGATGTCAGGTCTTGTGCATATCTTAACATATATCAAGCTTCCAATAGCTAATGTATATGGTATGTTAGACATTCTAATTCTTTCATTTTCAATCGAGTAGACATTTTCCTAGAAAGATAAACACCATGCCTGAAAGGTACACTAACTGTCTTACAGTTAGTGAAACTGTACCTTTCTAAAACACTATTAATGTATGATGATTGGGAGAGTCTTATCAGCTTCCTAGCTCTATCTCTATAAAGTTTTATACCCAGTATATATGAAGCTTCTCCTAAATCCTTCATAGAGAAGTTTTTACTCAGATAGCTCTTCACTGATTGTAACATGCCAATATCATTCCCAATGATAAGTATGTCATCAATATTGAGAACTAAGAAGAATATCAGGCTTCCACAAAACTTTTCGTACACACAAGCTTCATTTTTATTTTTAATGAAACTAAACTATCTAATTATCTCATCAAAATAAAGATTCTAACTTTGAGAGGCCTCTTTAATTCCATAAATAGACTTCTTTAGTCTGCATAATAGACTAGCTGTTTGGTTGGATGAAAAACCTTCAGGCTGTTTCATGTATATCTTTTTCTTGAGATATCTAATCAGAAATGCCGTCATTACATCCATCTACCATATTTCAAAGTCATAATATGCAGCAATACCAGTAAAATCCTAGTTGACTTTAACATCGCTACTGGTGCAAATATTTCATCATAATCAATCTCAGACCGCTGAGCATAACCTTTAGCAACCAGTTTAGTTTTGGAAGTCTCAACCTCTGCATCTAGCCCATTATTCCTTTTATAAATCCATTTACAACCAATAGAAATTATTCCTTGTGGAAACTGAACTAAATTCCAGACTTGATTGTGATGTATTGAGTCAATTTTAGATTTCATGGCATCTTGCCATTTTCCCGAGTCGATGTTTAATATCGCTTCTCTATAAGTCAAAGAATCATTTCTTTCAAGTAAGAAAACTCCAAAGGCACATTTAAGTATCTGACCATACTTGGCAGGTGGGCTGGACATCATTTCAAATCTACGTGGAGGGTGTGTTAAATGTGTTTTGTTCGATTGAGACTAATGTTCCATCATTAGTTCATTTTGGTTCCGATGGACTCTATCAAGTTTAATCTTTCTACAATTACCACGGTATATGAACAACTTTTTCTCTAGAAAAGTGACATAACGAGAAACAAACACGTTTCGCTTATTTAGATCGTAGAATTAGTATCCTATGGAGTTCTTGGGATATCCAATGAACCGATACTTATACTCTCTGGGTGCAAGTTTATCCTGTTATGCAACTCTTATATAAGCAGGACAGCCCCAAATATTAAAGTACTTAAGACTTGGTTTCCTCGATTTTCATATCTTATGTGGAGTGGTTGGAATAACTTTAGATGGAACTCTATTCAATATGCGAGCAACAGTTTTAGAGCATAACCCCATAAGTCATATAGAAGATTGGTAAAGCTCATCAACGATCAGACCATATCTAATAAAGTCTGATTCCTTATCTCTGAAATATTAGTGTGTTACGGAGTAACTAGAGGACTATATTGAGTGACAATCACATCCTCATTTGGACTATATTGAGTGACAATCCCATCCTCTTTTAAATAATCAGTGAACCCACTGCTTATGTACTCGCTATCTGGATCTGATTAAAGACACTTGATGTACATGCCGATTTATTTGTCTACTTCAAGTCAGAATTCTTTGAACTTTTTAAAGGTTTTTGACTTATGTCTCATAAGAAACACGTACCCATGTGGTGACAAATCATCGATAAAGATTAAAAGCACTTGATGTACATGTCGATTTATTTGTTTACTTCAAGTCAGAATTCTTTGAACATTTTAAAAATTTCTGACTTGTGTCTTATAAGAAACACGTACCCATGTCGTGATAAATTATCGATAAAGAGTACAAAGTATCAAAAATCACTTATTGCAGAATGATTCATTGGACCACATACATCACTATATACCAGTTCTAATGAATTAGAGGCATGGTGTCTAACACCCAAAATTGGAGATTTGTTCATTTTTCCTTGAATACAAGATTTACAAACTGGATAAAATTTTATAGTTAGATCAAGTATCTAACCATCCTTAACTAGATGGGATAGGCTTCTCATACCTATATGTCATAATCTCATATGCCACAATTTTGTTTCATTTAAAGTTTTCGAATTGCTATTAATACTATCTTGCATATTCATTACATTTCTTGTTGTATTCAATATATAATGACAATTCATTAACCGAAACTCAGCTAACATTACATTATTTGTATCACATAAATATAGGGAACAATTTTGAATATACATATGGTACCTTTCACTATCAAGTATAGGAAGAAAAATAATGTGTTTAATGATATTAGATACAAAATAACAACTATTTAATACAATAGTTTTATTACATAGAAGAAGTAAATCAAAAAGTTTAATTGCCTCGACCGATAAAAAATCTCAATTTTTGACTCGAAGCAATGCTTCTCCCAATTGTAGTGATCTAACTTCTCTTAGACCCTGTAACACATCACAGATGTGACAGGAGATGCAATATCTAATACCCAGCCTGAACTAGCATCAGATGCAATAAAAATGTCAATGATCGGAAGCAAATACCTGAGAGAGTCTTCTTCAAAGAGGCAATGTATTTGGGGCAGTTATGTTTTCAATGCCCATCCTTACTGCAAAGGAAACCTTTCTTTTTTTCTTTTCTTTCTTCTCTTGAGGCTTAGATATCAGTCACCTCTAAGGACCTATTCGGGGTATCTGCTTTTTCTTCATTTTCTTCTTCCCCTTAGAGTTCTCAAAAGTCCTCGAAGCAGAAGAAGAAATACCCTGAACCAAAAGGGCCAAGCTCTATTTAATTATGTCCTTATATATTATCTTTAGCATATTGTGAAGATCATTATAAGTAGGGGTCATCCTAGAATATTTAAGTTCATGAGGAACTGTATATATGACCTTGGCAGTGATTGAAGAATCAAGCTATTCCCAATATTATTGTTTAAAGAAATTGTCATAGTCTTTAGTCTCTTGATGAACCAATCATCTTGAGCACGTGAGGACTGATTGGACTACCTTTCGAGAGCCTGGCCTAAAAACGTGCTTTAGTGGCCCTATAAATCTTGATCTAGGTTGGTCACCAAAGAGCTCATTCAGATGGAGTATAATGCTGCTCGCACTGTCCATACGGACATGCTCCCTCTGCAGATCAGTGGACATCGAGGCGAGGATGTATGATTTAACCTTTAAATCATCATTCAACCATTTTTAATACGTCACATTTTCCTCTTGGGTGGCAGTATCAGAAACACCTCTAGGCAATTGTTTATCAATAACGTATCCGAGTTTCTCTAAATCTAGATTGATTCATAGATTTATGAGCCAGTCCAAGTAATTTTCTACACCTTTAAGTTGGTGTGCATAAAGTATGCACACCAAAGGGTTGGCGGATGCCATAATAACTTCACAAAATAAAATCAAACAAGAGATGTCAGCAGAAATTATTAAATCGCTAATAAAATATTTTAAATTATGAATATAAAAATTATATAATTTTTAATATAAAATACCCTCCCACTGCTTTACATAATCCCTTTAATCTTTTGAATGGGATAACGACAACTTAAACTCTTTTAAACTATACAATGAGAAGTGGACTCTATTGGCATTTTACTCAGGCCGCACACTGTAGCGATCTATGCATTGTAAACCCAAAAGGTAGATAACTCTTGTTAGTTGCATCTCATGCAACTCTTACCTTGATCTTAAATACACCTTATCCATACACTGTAGCAATATAAGGTAAGTGTATTCCAGATAACTTGTCAATTTGTAAATATATGTTACTGATACTACCTATACACTATAGTGATCTAGGATAACATTTTCATATATATTTTTCTAATCTCATGTTTAACTGGTATAAATCGAATCACATCGACCAAGTCGCTCACATTATAGTGATCTTGAAAAAAGATCGATGTGATTGATTTTACACCGTATTGACAAGACGGGCTATTTAAAATACTATCACATAATGTAATATAATTTAATCTAATTAAAAGAGATTTTAATACACTAGCTCTCATCTCACGCGAAGGTGATTTCTTAATCAGTCATTTATTTGTGTAAACACAACTAACTCCTATTAGTAGGTCTCCCATTGTAGTTACTAATATAGAGAAAAATGATCTTGATTTATAATATAGACTAATAACTCTTATTACTACATCTCATAAACCTCCACATGTATTTTTTAATTTTTTAAACAATTTACAAATTAATATTTAATTTTCCAAAAAATTGAAAAATTAATTTTGAGTGTACTGTTCCAGTGTCGTGGTGCTGGGTTCCTAACGCTGGAGGCTTAGCTCCGGTGCTACGGTGTTAACCTATAGGCCCCGCAGTGCTGAGAGTCAGAATCCCCAGTGCCGCGGTGCTAACTTACCAATGTTGCTTGGCTAGGGCTTATATCCCCAGTGCCACGACGCTATGCCAAGAGCACTGCGGCGTTGAGGCCTAGAAACCCCAAAGCTGCGGCGCTCAAGCTCTAGTGCTGCAGCGTTGAAGTCTGAAAAGCTCTACCATTGCGGTGCCCCTCAACGTTGCGGCGCTCAAGCTCCAGTGTCATTGTGCCAGATTCATGGCTGTGGCGTCCTGGTGTCAATCCTCTTAGTATACCCATTTTAACTTTTGAAATGCACCAAATGACATGAGGACATTACTAAGAACATACCCAACACTCATAAATGCTCCAAATCAATACAAAAAACTCTCTGATACCAATTGTTGGTGTCGAATGTAGTAGGATGCATATATGTGGTCTAAGTGTTCATAATTAATATATATACATCACATACATACATATATATATCAAATATACAACATAAGCATTTAAACAATATTATAAACACATTTAAGCATTTAATCAAATTAAAAATAAATTGAGAAATCTTTACCTTTGAAGCCTTTTGCATTAAAATATCGAGAATTTGCTCAAAATGCAACCTGTTGGTAGTTTTAGTGATTAACGGGGTGGGATTGATCAACTAGTACAGCAGCCCAATCCAAAGATGTTTGGTTTAACACTTAAACATAAATAATTAATTTTTTTCTTTGATCAACAACTTGAACAAATAAAACAAATACTTTGTTCTTGCAATGGATAGCCTATAATGGAAATATATGAAGAGAAATATATTTCAACACTTGAAATATGAATCAAGAAACAATTTCCTTTTTCTTTCTCTCCCAAAAAATGGCCGGCCACCCTTATTGCAAAACTAATCAAATTTGTTTCAATTTTTACATATATACATACACTATTCATTTAACTTAACAATGGTAAGGTTAGATATTTTCTAATAAAATATTTTTAATTTAAATAATGTATTATTAACCTAAGCATGGTTAGGTTAACCAAGCTTGTCCAACAAGCTTGGTTAAATATTCAATATATTTATAATTTAATATAATATAATAATAAAATAATCATTAACTAAACCTTGGTTAATTTTGAACTATGGTTGAGTTATATGCATTATTTAATATATTATAATATTATAATATTAAATATCTTGAGTACTTAACTCTTAAATAATCATATATGTGAAATTATCAAAATGCCCTTATTTAACCTAATGTAAGTCCTACTAAACCCATACTCGAGTTAACTTAACCAAGGACTCACTATGCACTATGTATTATCATTTAATTAATCAACAATAATTGTTATCCAACAAATTGCACTTAACACTTAAGTATTGACCGTACGCATCTCGAGGATTCTTGAAACAAATATTCGATTTTGTTAGATTTTATTGGATTGAACTATTTAATCTGGTACGCTGCTCTAGTGTACAACGAGTACACTTTATATTGTAAGACTTTCTAAGTCCACGCCCGATTCGTCAAATAATACTATTTCATGAGTTTATGATCGATGCCTCATGTATACATCATGGATATTTTTAATCAGTGCATAAGATGATACAAGTTGAGGTTAGAACCTATATATATAATCCTTTTGTCATCTATACTCTAAATAAGCGGGGATATAGATCAGCATCATCAAATTCCTATGAGCTCATATAATTTTTTCTTCAAATTCGTGTCTTGATGAACAATATAAATAAACACTTTTATTATATTGTTCAACCCCGTGGAAAACTCTTTTTTTTCTGGGTTCATTGCTCATGACTGTAAGACTTTGTGAAAAACAATCTCAAAGCATCAGATATACAACCCATGCATGTGGGTTGACGGATCTCATATCTATGTACACCAGACTCTATGAGCATCGGACCACACCTAGCAATACGTAGTGGTCAAACCATGAAAGGTCTTTAACATCTGTAGAAGTAAAGTATGGTGGATCACCCATAGTCCACCGTGGCATTAAGGTAAAAGGACCACATATACTACTTAACTCGAAATGACCAGCTATTGACGGTCTCATAGGAAATCTATTAGGGTCCTTGTAAGTTTGTCTAGTATTCAGTCTTAACTTAATACCCATATTCCTATACGAGCTCTAAGCTCATGATCAGCTAAGAATAACTATTTATACCTTACAGATATAGACATACATTGATTTATATGATAAAGATTCATCGATAGACCCGCATTAATAAAAATAGATCAAGAATATAGTGTTTGAGAACACACTTGCATAATGACATTTTCTAGCTCCTATTGCAACTCTTTGCAACTATGTCATTACTAGTATACCCTCAGGTCTTTGTCCCATTATAGACAAAGTTCTAACTCCTTAGATTTTGCAAACTCTTATAACTCGTTAACTCTTAACAGTGCTAACTATTAACATTTATAACCTTTAACTTTGCTAACTCTTAGCATTGGTCTAAACTTCTTTCGACTGGATCTGAACCTTTTCAGATCATACAGTATCCATAATGTGCCAAGCATCATTATCATTTAATAAAAGGTATTAGTGATTTAACAAAAATATATTGTTTAAATATTATCAAATAAATATTCTTACAAACAGGGATGACACGTAAGTACATACTCTAACAGAAGGTTCATCAGCGACCTGTGTCAATAAACATAGATCAAAAATGATATATTTGCGAACATATTATATAATGACATTTCTTACCCCTATTTATAACTCTTTGCAATTATGTCATTATAATAACTATTCTCGGGTCTTTGTTCTATTTTAGAAAAGGTTCCAACTCTTAGAATTACTAACTCTTAGTGTTGAACTAAACACCTTTAGATTAAATCTAAACTCCTTTAGATTTATAATATTTGAAAATTAATAAGATTAATACCATATAATAAATTACAATTTACTGAAATGTACATTGTATAAATATCAAATAAATATTTATACAAATAATGGAATGGCACGTAAATACCATCTCCAATAGTTTAAAGGTGTTAGGGCTTTTAAAATCTAAGAGAGTAGAGAAAAAAAAAAGAAAAAAAATTAAAATTCAAAAAGGTAAGAATCCAAAAGAACATAAGGTTGATGGCAACCTCTTTCTTGATGGGCATAATCTCTCAAGAGATAAACATAGGCTAGTTCTTTTTGAGAAATAGGTTTGTTAAAAAAAAACTTCTTTAGGAATCTTTCCCTATTAGGGATGTTGGGGAAAAGTTAGACTCGTCTTCTAGTTGTAGTTCCCAAAAGTGGTAGCGACCTCATAAAGGTGACCTGGAAGCTTCCAACTACCACTAATGACTATACCATGTTTCTCAAAGTCTGCCTTTTTGTCCTCAAAACTATAGATAAGTTTCCTCTCTCCCTTTAGAGAAAAATAGTAGTTTTTTTTTCTAAACTATTAGAGGTTATGATAATTAAAGATATCATAGAGAATGAGCCTATATGGGGAAAATAACATGTGGTTGAGTATTGCCACGTCTTATAAGATATAAAAGATGTTGGGATGGATTTGTTGATGGGAAAGACCAATCAGAAAGAAACTCATGAATTAGAGGAGGAAGAGGGAAACGAAAATTGTTTAGGTGATTGAAAAGCGAGAGTTCACAAGTTTTTATGGAGAGTAAATCAGATCTTCCTAATTTGAACCTCTAAAGGGAATGTGAAGGTAGATCTTAACTCTTCCAATTAAAATGACTGAACAGATCGAGCCATTGTTGAAATTAGAAGTTCCCTAAGCAACAAAGGTAAGCAAGGTTTTTTTAAGAAGAAGGAAGTTTTAAGCAAGGATTTTTCAAAATTAAAAGTGAAAGAAAATAGGAAATGATTCAAGTATTTAGGGGAAGTAATTATCAATTGTCTTTTGTCTAATCAAGGAGGTATAATGTTTATTTAAGGGGTAGTGACATATGGAAGAAGAAAAGTAAAGAAAACTTCGCGTGTCATGTGCTAATTTTTGGGAGTGAAGAAATGCCCCCATTTAGAATTCATTTAAAAGAAGGGCTCTAATTCTTTACTTGTATGCGAACATCTATTGGGTATATTATGAAATAAGCCTAGTAGTCCACTCCATGTGATTAAGTGATACCATGTCAAAATGATAAATTCAAGCCCAAAATTGTATTAGGCGGAAAAAAATCGAGCAAAACCAGCCTTAAATTAAGGTATGATCCAACTTGCCTCATCAATAGAATCCAAAGATAAGTAGAAAATGGATTGACCATGCGAAAATAATGAATTTTGCTTAAATTATAATTTCAATTATTATTATTTTATTGAAATTAAAATTCTTGATATTACTGTTTGGCATGGTTAAAGAGTTTTTGCATAAGGGTTAAAATACCCTTGATTTCTTGATGAGTTTGATTATGTTTTATGATTGTGAGAAACTTATTAGAATATAAACTGATCATGTCGTGATAAGATTATTCACCATCTAAATATGATTTGGACTGTGATGATTACTACACTATAAATAAGCATGCTCAATAGTCCATAATTCATAGAATACAAGGCATTAAAGCATTAAGTATTAAACCCTAAAGCACTCAAAGCATTCCATTAAGAGAATTATCGTGTTCTTGAGAGATAAACACAAAATATATATAAATATATATATAAATCCTTTTATTTGAAACACTTCTACACACAACACGAGTTTAATAGACAATTACTGATTTGAGCATAAAAATATTTTTTCTTATAGGAGGATGGTGGTTTTTCGCAAATTTGAGAATACGTCAAGAAGATTAAGGTAATTTTTATGAAGTTCCAACTTTAAAGCTTTCATATATAATAAATATTTAAAATAAAATTTTCTTATAAACAAGTTGTAATTGTCTTTTTATATTCATCTTAATATAAATAATTCAAAAATAAGTATTCAAAAGAAAAAAGAGAAATAATTATAATTAATTCATATAATATGTTTTATTTTATAAATTGTTGATGATATATCACATTAATTTATTATAAGAATAAAATAGTAAATGATAGATATATTTCAGAAGTGATAGAGAATATGAAATTTCCTAGCAAATGCCATTAGACAAATGTACAATCATAGTTGCATTCGAATTGATTGACATTAAATTAAAATTGAAATAGAAAATGAAGAAGTTGACATTTATGCCCATAAGTGAAATAATAACCCAACTGAAAGTTTCAAAAGCCAGTATGGTAAGTCAATGAAAGAAAACGAGGATGAACCTATTGGTAATTTGATTCTTTGCACGTGGGAAATTATTCAGTCGATCAACCCCACACGTTATGAAAGCTCAGTTTAATAATTAAGGCAATTCTTTACACGAGGGCGAAGACTTGATTCGTTGACCCAGCTAGTGAAGGCCGAAGTAAACGATTATATATCCTCTTAACATTGAACAAACTATATATATATATATATATATGAGAAATATGCACACAAAAAATTGCAGCAGTATAGATTGCTTTGCCAACGTTGAAAAAAAAGGTACATTATGCATTAATTATACTCTTACAACAATATTAGCAATAGTTTTAGTTCTGATAAGAAAAATTAAAATATACAAACCCCTTTGATCACCCCGACAAGCAAATTAAACACATAAATCACATACATAGTTAATTATTACCATTAACAACTACAACTGTTTTTATACTTTTTAGATCACCTAATATTCAGGAAAAAAAACATCTACAGTGTAGCATATTCATTCAAGCCTGGCAGCTTATATTACACAACTCAAAATCTTTGCTAATAAATTAGGGGTCAAGTGTAGCTTGTATCAAAATTTCTTTTTTTTTTTAATTTATTGCAAAAGGGGATGGGGTAAGTGACTTGAACCTATGATTGAAAGATTTAGGTATGATGGATTAATCAATGGTTGCCAGAATTTTCATAGTATAATAATAATAATTTTTAAAATAACATTTTACTCTAAAGTATAACAATTAAATTCTAAGATGTATCTCTTCACACAATCAGCCTAAAAGGATGTTTCATTTGACTAATAATGACAAGATATATGTAAAACAGAAATTTATTCTTTAAGAAAGAAAAATATGTGCCGAAAATACAAGCATATGACCCTTCAACACATGAGGGCAAAAGCGCCTGGGTGCTCGCCTAATTGGCAACCACCCCTATCTGTGCGCACTCCCCTGACCAGGGGTTGGATCCCGCTCCCCCTTTATGTTTTAAAAAAAAGAAAAAAGAAAAAACATATGAGGGCCAAATAATGTGTCTTTCAAGAAAAAATACCTTATCAGACACTCTCTCCCTCCTTTCCTTCATCTTTCTCTTTGTGTTCCTTCTAATGGCCATTAGATTACTCTTAGTTTCTAATGAGCTAAAATATAATGACCGAAACTTTATTTTGTTACTTTGTTATTTGCTTAATTATGACATTATTCAAACTTTGATGACTAACTTCATTATTAAGGAAATTGACCTCGTCATTAACAAAGTAAACAAGTCTCTATGTACAGCTAGTTGATATGTGATGCCGACATTTTTCCCAACTCCCGTGGAAAATAATGATTTTATCAAACAACTTTAATATAGTATTATTCGCCCACCACAACTGACTGATAACGAAAGATAAACACCAGTAGAATGAAAGCCAACTATGTTTAGTCCATTCGATGTTTATTTCCTTGAGTGAGAACAAATTAAATGATAAATATCACTTGAAGTGAGGCAAAGATCTCACCTCAAGAATTAAAAGACCCATAAAGCAAACAAAATGCATGCATTGAAAAATATCTAAAGCGGACCAGCTGCATTCTTCATCTTTATCTTTTTGCTTTTTCCTTTTTCCTTTTTCCCATCAACTTCCTTGTTCTGTTTCCCTTTCTTACATTGATAAGTTGATGACCACAACCCATACACTTGTCTATAAGATGATGCTAATACGTCGCACTACAATATTTTAATTTGCTTTCTCCTGTTATGATTAATAAGCATCATTTTATTTAGTTAATAAGTATCTCTTTCTAAAAAAAAAAATACCATTTATCTTGATGAAGATATGAAAGTTAGAATTAGTGCATGTATTACGGGATTAAAAGCTACTAAGAAAATATATGAAAAACTCCCTAGCTTTTGGGCTGTAGACATAATCCATAAATCCGAGGACAGGTACACCATCTGTCAAGATATTGTCCATAATTAATCTGAGAGTAGCAATAAGATCTTTTTGCAAAGCCGAAAAGTCATAATGATCAATTTTCTTTCAAATATTAAAGGCCGAGAATCATTTTCCCTTATATGTTTGACTGCACGAAGACATTAAAAGAGAAAATCTGAATTACACATCTATTAACTTCATGAAAAGAATTCAAATACAATGAAACAACATAGCGAAGGTGCTGGATTACATAATTAAGAAGTTGCTGAACTGCTGATATACAACACCAAGATTCATCACTTGATGACCTGATCCAAGATAACAGAAGCAACAATAGTGGTTGGATCGCCAATCAGGACACTGACAAGAATTTGGAAGAATATCTTAGCTATTTTGAGAAATTTGTTGCCTCTCTTTTTGTTGCGTTCCAAATGATCTTTAACACATAGCTTCAGATTCTTGGGAACCAGAAAATTGTTGTTGCTAGAGTCCGCTTTTTCCCATCCCTCCATCAACATTTTTGTGCTGCAATAGGCATGACAATGATACTTCTTGCATGTAGACACATAAGACCACCCCTCATTGCCGGTTACACTGCCTTCAAGCCTATCATCTTCACACCAAATGCACTTTTTGGACAGTTTTTTATTAGAAAGCTCAAATTTAACATCATCAATTTGTAGTTTAGTTGAAAGGTTAAAACAACATGGATGCAAATTAACCTTCATCTGTTCGCATCGGTATACATAACCTTGAGCGGGTCTTGCACATGCTTGACAGTGTTTATCACAATCTCTACAATCTTTAGTGACGCATATCCCTTCGAGTTTCTGTAAGAATTTAAACGTGGAAGTTCCAAAAAAGTCGTGTTTGGTAGTGAGCTTAGGGAACATGCAGTCTGTGTGAAGACTAAAGTCGCAAATCTCACATCTATACATTGACCGAAACCCTTTCGTTTTGCAGCCATTGCATTGAAAGGGCCTTTTATTGTTTTTCAGCTGGAGCTCGTGATCTTGGTGGAAGGCATGGACGGCTCTGCTTGGTAAATTTTGGCCTGCATCAACCGTTAAGCGACACGTTAAGACAACAAATCAACAAAATCTTGTTTGAGGAACATTAAATGAAGATGTACAGTGTAGTGGAGAAATGGACACCGACCTGTGGTTTCGACGCCACGGGGCTGAGGGTTTACATCAAATATAACAAGATCCTCGATCTTCTCGTTGTGCTTACCACTCAAGATTGCGGCCTGAACTGCGGCACCATAGGCAACGGCCTCATCTAGGTTGATGTTCTTGCAAAGCCCCTTTCCATTGAAGAATTCTTGCAATAGCTGCTGCACCTTGGGAATTCTAGCAGAACCACCAACAAGGACAACATCATCGACACTTTCCCTGTTCATTTTAGCCTTCCTCAAACACGTATCAACTTTCTTGATACACTTCCTGAAGAGATCAATATTGAGTTCCTCAAATTTTGCCCGTGTGATTGTCAAAGAGAAATCAATATTCTCATATAAAGAATCAATCTCTATTGTAGTTTGAGAAGTGGATGAGAGAGTTCTCTTTGCCCTCTCACAAGCAGCCATCAATCTTTGAAGAGCTCTTGGGCTATTACTGATATCTCTCCTGTGCTTCCTCTTAAACTCCTGAACAAAATAATTCACCATTCTATTATCAAAATCTTCACCGCCAAGATGATTGTCTCCGGCAACGGCCTTCACTTTGAAGATGCTTTTTTTGATGGTAAGCAAAGACACATCAAAGGTACCACCACCCAGATCAAAAATCAGCACATTCTGTTCACCAACACCGGAGGCCTTCCTGTCAAGACCATAAGCAATGGCTGCTGCAGTGGGCTCAGTTATGATTTTCAAAACATTAAGCCTAGCGATCTTCGCGGCATTCTTGGTGGCCCGACGTTGAGCGTCAGTGAAGTAAGCCGGAACAGTGACCACTGCGTTCTTCACATCTGAGCCAAGGTATTCCCCTGCAATCTCACGAATCTTGGCGAGCAGGATAGAAGAGATTTCTTCGGCAGCGAACTGCTTCTTTCGACCCTTGTATTTCACCACAATCTTTGGCTTGTCATCCAGGCCAGCAATGACTTCGAATGGCCAGAGTTTGATATCGTCTTGAACAGACACATCACTGAACTTCCTTCCAATCAACCTCTTAGCATCTGCAGTAACAATAAATCCCCAATTTTAGAACCATTGTTATCAACATAGTTTCGCCCTAGGGATCTTTCTGGTTCCTAGGTTTGCTCTGAAATCAGAAAAACTTAAAAACATGCAAAGCAAAATGAAATTATTGACTCAAGTTAAGCGTCAATGAATGCTGACCGAAAATGGTGTTGGTGCGGTTCCGGGCGACCTGGTTCTTGGCGGCGTCGCCAACAAAACGCTCATTGTCGGTGAATGCCACGTAAGACGGCGTCGTTCTGTTACCTTGATCATTGGCTATGATCTCCACCCTGTCGTGCTGCCACACACCAACGCAAGAATACGTGGTCCCTAGATCAATCCCGATAGCCAATCCCTCTTCTTTTCGGACCATTTTCTGACCGAAGTCGGAGAAATGAACGCAAGGAAAATTACTGTCTTAGAGCAAAAGAAATCAAAGAAATGTTATATGTTTGTCAATAGAGCCAATAAATGTGTTGTTTCTTACTAACAGGGGAGCAGGTCTTATGTTTTACGCTGAGTTAGGGCCTAGATATATAAGAGTTAGGAGCGTTATTCGGGAATCTTCCTTGATTGTTCGAGGAACTTTCAGGATTCATTTGAGAATATATAAAGGGTTCGGGAGTGTTATCCGGGAATCTTCCTTGATTGTTCGAGGAATTTTCGGGATTCATTTGAGAATGATGGACGTGTGTGTCTATGATCTTATTTGGATTGATAGAAGTATGCATTGGATTTTGAAGAGGAGCATTGGGCGCTTCCGCGGACGACTCCGCGTAGCGTTAAGTTACCCGGGTTACTTGGTGGAAAATCTTCTCCCGTTAGCTTGCTGCCTCTGCGGACGACTCTGCGTAGCGTGAAGTTACCCGGGTTACTTGGTGGAAAATCTTCTCTAGGGAGCTGACTGTGCCTAATTAAAATTTCAGGGTTTTTTCTGAATATGAGTGAGAGGGATTTGGGTAATTTTCTTTTTAGCATGGGAGGAAAATTCGAAGTTGGATCTTTATTATAGTAAAAATAAATATACAATTAGACCTCTAATAAAGAAAAAATAAATGTACTCACATTATCGTCGAACTGTTTACAGAAGTGCTACAATTGAACAATTTTAAATATAATTTATTTCGGCTCGTTTCTCGGAGACCGCAATTGATACTAAAGCCTTTAAGACATAGGCAAGAATGTAAAGCCCAAGTTCAATCGAGGGCTCGTTAGTAAGAGGGCTAGAGTTTAAGACCTTTACATGGCTAGGGGTGGTAGAATTTCTCGAGCGTTTGAGTTTTGTGGGGGATCACCTCAAATTGAAAATAATTTAGATTGTATTTTAGGTATTTTTAAAAAATGAAGTGAGTTTGAGTATAATAATTTAAATTTAAATAAAATTTGGGTTAAATTTATAAGTTAATTTTTTTAAATTTATCCCAAATATTTGATTTAAAAAATAAAAAATTAATGTAGAAAAAATCTATTTATTTATACAAATTTAAATTGGTTGCGTGCTAATTCGGAGGTATAAAATTTATTTGTATTATATTTTTAAAAATTTTAATTGTTATTCATAATTTTTATTTTTAATTCATTTCTTAATTTTTTTTATTATATTTGATATTAAACACTTGTTTCTAAATTAGAGTGAACTCATTTGTTAAAAAAAAAGATGAAAATGAACAAATAAAATAAATAAGTGATTTTATTATCATTATTTAGTTTCATATCATCACTTATCTAACCCAAAATTTCTTTTACTTTATGTTATAGGTGCCAAATTAAAATGAACCGTTAATTTTTATAATTTTTAAATTTTAATTCATGTTATTAAATTTTAAAATTAGTAGTTAAAGACTTGAAAACTCAATGTAGTTTACATTTTTATGTGATATTTATATTTTTGTTGTATATTATGATTGTACATAAGACTATGTCACAAATTAAATTGATACAAATAAAAAACTATTAAAAAAATTAAAAAAAATTGGATATAAGGTATCTTTAAGGATCCCTATTCCCATTTAAGAATTTTCTATTCTAAAATCGAGTTACATATATCAAATATGAAATAAGTATAATAATTTTTACACTATTCAAATATGAGGATGAGGATTCTGATCCCCAGCCCAACCTGCCCATTGCCATCCTAATATGTGGCGATAATTCTTTTACTTTTTATATGTATTCACGATTACAATTTTAGCCCAACCTCCCTCATGTTTGAGGAAGCAGCATTATACATATAAATTAATTAATATACTACTACATGCAAACATAGTTTTGACCATGAAGTAATTAATATATAGATGAAGTAATTAATATGTAGAACAAGGTAGTAGGTTAGTTTAGTAGTAAAAGTTTTTTAACTTTTTTTTTTTTAAAAAAAAGGCCATACTTCTTGACTGATATCAAAATCTCAAATTTGAATATCTTTTATTGCTGGTGTTAATCACATTATCTTTATGTTGTAATAAATTTGTGGCCTAAAAAGTTAGTACTTGCAATAGGATGATGTACTCATCAATATTCTTCTGCGAAACATTATTCTCCTTCATGATAGTTTATTATGTAAGAAAATTAAAAATACATTTCTCCAGTCTTAATTGTTTAAGTAAAAAAGTGCTCAAAATACTTAAGATTTTTTAGCCTATTCCCGCTTAATAACCATTTTAGATAGGTGAATTAGAAGAAAATATTGTTAAGCCAAGCTAGAGACCTTAAGTGTTACCATTTCCTTCATTAAAATTATTTTATTTTATCAAGAAAATATAAAATTATTTTATTTGGCATTTGAGAATAATTACTTTATCATCATTTAACATAGATTTTCTGGGTACCTCGCAATCCTCAAGTGTCATGGTCACCACTTATCAGAATACTATTCGTTTGGGTTAGTTATCGAGCCAAGTTTCAGTCAAGAAGGAATTCCTATTAATTGAAAAAATTCTCCCTAGAGAAAAAAAATTGATAGTTTAAGGGTCCTTTCTACATATATAGAAATTTTAGTCTTTAACCCATCATTTATCAAATTAGCTATGACGACGTTCTTGATATGAAAGATGAAAATGAAGCGAAAGCCAACTCTAAGCAGGATCCAAAGATGTTCAAATCCAGTTCCAATGAGTATAAAAGTGCGTGCAATTCAATTGTCGAAAGTGAGATTTTAGTCCGGTCTTCTTTTCTTTTTTGAGTCAGGTTCTTAAGACCGTATAGAAAATTGGGTTTTCTCAATATCTCTCTTCTCTTCTGGCCGTTAGTTCGAGATTGAAACTGGACCTGAGAGACACTAGACTTCTAGTAACAGTAGGTCTGCCTTCAGTTAAAGAGAGTTGTTTACAAGCAGTGGTTATGAGCTCTTTCTTTCTTTTTGCACTAGTGGATTAAATAACCTTTTTTTAGTGCCAACAAAGTGCACGTGTTGTTGGTTAATGTTAATAAAAACACATTTTGATAGATGTGAGTAATTATTTTTCATTATCTAATCCTTTAAATGAAAATGAGTAGTTATTAGTTTACCTTCTAAAATTTATGCATGAAACTTTACAAATATCTATATATGTGTCTTCATGAGATTTATAAATTTCATATATATATATATATATAAGATTATGAGTAATGTGAAGTATCCCAAAATTGTATTTAAAATTGTATCTTAAATGTTAAGTAAACATTGGGTGTAATAAATAATTTTAAATTTTATATTATTTTACCACTCAATATTTGCTAAACATATCATTTTTGAGTTACAATTTAAATAAAATTTTAGGATGCCTAGCATTACTCATAAGATTAATTATGTAGAGTTAATCCTGTATGTGCACATATAATATAATTTGATCTTTTATGTAATTACAAAACTAATATGGAACCAAAAGATAACGAAGCAAACTCGCATTAAGTCAACATGACTTAAATCATCCATATGATCTATGGGATCCTTATATAATATAGCAGACAAAATCTTAGTCGTAGGATATACTAGTATGAATTTTTGTGTAGTTAACAATCACTTTATGTTTCTTAATGAGATCTTAAATAGATAATTCATGCTTCTTAATGAAATCTCAAATAAAATTTTATGTTTCTTAATGAGATTCAAAGGAAGTACTCAATACTGGTATGCTTATTTTGACTTCTATTCTTATACCTTAAAAATTGCTGTGAAACTATCATAATAAATTGTTATTTGTTATTTTTTTTAAATCAACAATTGTAAGTTATAAATAAAATCTTAACTATAATGATTGTGGCACTGTTTCATAGCTTTATAATCCTGCATATTAGGATTATCTTAATACTTACTTATATATCTAATGCATATCCATTATGTTTTAATATAGATTTGCACTGCACATTTGGCTACCTATTACATATGCATCAAGTATGTTTTATTTTTATATAAACTCCGTTTTTAATATACTTTATGGAATTAACTTCCACATAACTAATCTTATATATATATATATATAAAGAGAGAGAAAGCTAGAGAGGGAGAGAGAGAGAGAGCTGTGGCTTCATAAATTATTAATGGTTATTTTTTTAAATCAACAATTATAGGCTATAAATAAAATTTTAACTATAATGACTAGTGGGATACGTAGCTTACCATATGGAGAGTGTCTAGATACGTGTAAAAATTTTGTAGCATATTTTAAATTGTGTAAAAATTATGAATTGATTAAACAACTTCACATAACAGTGTTGCTCATCATATGGTGAGTTGTGTAGCCACTAGATCATATATATATATATATATATATATATATAAGTGACCCACTTTAAAGTGCAATACGATAAAATTTATAATGGTTTAACTTATTGTGAACTTACGTATACTTTACAAAGCTTGATAAACTCACTCATTTGGTACAATTCAATATTATTTTTGTAACATGGATACATACAAACAAAGTCTTTATAGAATAAAAAATATGTCACTTCTCCTAATGATAATAAATATATTGTCCCCCTCTCTGTCGCTTATAAAGAAAACAAATCGTAAAAACTGATAATCAACTTATGGATCCCCCTCATTTATGATTTTACCATATATTTATAAGAAAGTAAGAGTATGAGGGTTATAGAATCCAAGTAAAATAAGGATATAGCAATATTTTCTCAATTAGGATTCGCCTATTAGAGTCCTACCAAAATAAGAACAATAGTTTCTTTATCTATTTGGAACTTTCATGTAGAGTTTTTTAAAATAAAGACAGCTCTCTTTTTTTCTATTTGAAACTCTTTTTGGGCCTTTAAATAAAAGGGCATTGTTTAGAATTAAAGGGAACAGGGTCCCTCAGTTTTCAATGTTAACTTGTCAATATTGAAAACTTTATAAATGTAGTTCATAGTTTGAAAGTTCGTCTTCGAGTTTGGTACTTCTTATAGTGCTCTTTAAAATATTTGGATGAAGTGAATACTTAGTCTCGTATAAATATCGTCTTGAACAGACACATCACTGAACTTCCTTCCAATCAACCTCTTAGCATCTGCAGTAACAATAAATCCCCAATTTCAGAACCATTGTTATCAACATAGTTTCGCCCTAAGGATCTTTCTGGTTCCTAGGTTTGCTCTGAAATCAGAAAAACTTAAAAACATGCAAAGCAAAATGAAATTATTGACTCAAGTTAAGTGTCAATGAATGCTGACCGAAAATGGTGTTGGTGGGGTTCCGGGCGACCTGGTTCTTGGCGGCGTCGCCAACAAAATGCTCATTGTCGGTGAATGCCACGTAAGACGGCGTCGTTCTGTTACCTTGATCATTGGCTATAATCTCCACCCTGTCGTGCTACCACACACCAACGCAAGAATACGTGGTCCCTAGATCAATCCCGATAGCCAATCCCTCTTCTTTTCGGACCATTTTCTGACCGAAGTCGGAGAATTGAACATAAGGAAAATTACTTTCTTAGATCAAAAGATATCAAATAAATGTTATATGTTTGTCACTAGAGCAAATAAATGTGTTATTTCTTACTAACAATGGAGCAGGTCTTAGGCTCTACGTTGAGTTAGGGCCTAGATATATAAGAGTTCGGGAGCGTTATTCGAGAATCTTCCTTGATTGTTCGGGGAATTTTCAGGATTCATTTAAGAATGACGACATGTGTACGAGTATGCCTGAATTTTGTGGACGTGCATTGGGTGCTTACGCGGACGATCCGCGTAGCGTTAGCCATCAAGTTACTAGGTTACTTGGGGAAAATTCTAGAGGAAGCTGCCTATGCCGCACCGCCGAGTGCCGTACTACCGAGTGCCGCACCCCGAGTGCCGCGTACAATTAAGCAATTTTAAATATAATTTATTTCGGCTAGCTTCCTTGGGAGCGCAACTGATAATAAAGCCCCTGAGACATAGGCTAGAATGTAAAGCCCGGGTTCAATTGAGGCGATAATCCTTTTACTTTCTATATGCTGTATTATGCATATAAATTAATTATCGTATTGCAACATACGAACACAGTTTTACAACCTACATGTCTTTACAAAAAAAATTTATAAGCAAAAATAATCTTAATCTTTTATGTAATTAAAAAACTAATGGAAGTCAAAAGATAGAAAGCAGACTCACATTGAGTCAACATAACTCAAATCATCCATTTGATCTACGTACCCGTATTTAATATACCCGACAAAATCTTAGTCATAAGATCTACTAGCCGGAACTTCTATGTTGTTAACAACCATTTTATGTTTCTTAATGAGATTTAAATAGATAATTCATGCTTTTTAATGAGATCTCAAATAAAATTTTATACTTTTTAATGTGATCTCAAGGAAATACATTGTGTCAATATGCTTATTTCGGCTTCAATTCTATACCTTAAAAATTGTAGGAAAATTATCATAGTAAATTGTTAATGATTATTCTTTTATAACTGACAATTATAGACCATGAATAAATTTCTGAACTGTAATGCCTGTGATACTGTTTTATAATTTTATAATCCTTCATATCTGAATTTTCTTAATACTTACCCATATGCCTAATGCATATCTAATATATATTTTTTTAATATAGATTTCAATTCGATTTTGTTGAAAACTAAAACTAAACTAGAAAATCAGTTTTTTTAAATATTGATATTTAAAATAGTAATATAGAAAATAAAATGTGTTTTAAATTTAAAACTAACCTTAACTCAGTTGATAGAGTACAAAAATATCTCTTTTGAAGTTTCTAGTTTGAATCTAATATGTGGTATTTTTTTATATATATTTTTAACATGTCAATGATTTAAATATATAAATGGAATGCATTTTATTAAGAGTTTACCTTAGCTCAATTGGTTTGGTTAAGTAAATTTAATAGGTAGAATAAGTCATTGGTTTGATTCCCAAAAATTGCAGTTTCTTGATTTTTGTATTTTAACAAGTCAAATTTATAATTTTAAATTAGAATGTGATCTAAACTAAAACAAGCTACAATTGAGTTGGTAAAGTGGGGTATTGCTTCTTATAGTTCTTGGTTTGAGTCCAAATATTTGGTTTTTTCAATTATTATATCTTAAAGATTAAATATAATATAATAGTATTGTATTCATACTAAATTCAGGCTGCAACTAAATTGTAAAGTAGTTGAAATTCAACCTTACAATCATGGGTTCGAGTCTCATCTAGATTATGTTTTTCTTTTTTTTTTTTTCAAACTCAAAAATTGAAAACTGAACTAGATACCCAAAAACTAAAAATTAAATTGGATCGAATTGAAAAAATTAGTTTAGTTTTTATATTACCTTTAGTTTTTTGTTTAGTTCACCCTTATAGGAGAATTGAAAAAATGCGATTCAATTTGGTTCCAATCGAAATCGAACCGAATTGTGCTCGCATTTAATTGTGGTTGGTTATTGTTATATGAAGTTTTGGCTATGTTGTTTTTAAATTTATTGAAGGCATTTGCAAAGATTTCTATAGGCAGCCAAGCAAAGGTTGTTGCAGGTGACCAAGCAAGGCTCGTTGCTTGCAACCAATCAAGGGCCATTGTAGGCACTAGTAAAGGTTGTGGCTGTAGTGGTGGCGGTTAACAGTGGTTGAGAGTAGTTGAGATGAGTTGTTTAAAGATGTTAGGGTTTTTAAAATTTGAGAGAGTGAAGAAAAAAGAAATAAAATTTAAAATATGAAGGGGTAAGAATCCAAATACCTTCTTTATAAGTGAGAGCATAAGGTTAATAGTGCACTCTTTTTCGATGGGTGTAATCTCTTAAGAGATGAATATGAGCTAGGTCATTGTGAGAAATGGGTTTATTCTAAAAGAACTTTTTAGGAATCTTTTCCTCCCACGGATGTTTGGGAAAAGTGAGACTCGTCTTTTAGTTGTAGTTCTCAAAAGTGGTAGCAATCTCAAAAGGTTACCTAAAAAGAGAAATATTATAATTAATTCATATAATATGTTATATTTTATTAATTTTAAATGATATATCACATTAATTTATTTTAGGAACAAAAATAGTCAATGATAGATATATCAATCCATAATATTTTTAAATTTTAATCATAAATTTACATCACAATTTATAGTATTTAGGAAGTATCTTTGCATCATTTCATATTTTATTATGGGTTGAAATTGAGTCGGCTATTACATTAATAGAACATTTGGTAAAAGCTCCTAAATTCTAAAAATTGATTATTTAACAGAATGGTTTAGATGGTAGGAACTATATACAGTATTTAACGAAATATTTTAGATGGTAGAAACTATACGGAGTATTTAAAAAAAAAAGAATCTAGTAGGTAATTCAACAAAAATGTAGGAACTAATATGTCTATTTCTTTAATACTATTCTATAAATTAATAGTTGTAATGAATTATCATAAAATTTTATGGAAATATTTTGTAATATTTGTGTGAATGCATGTGGAGAATATTGTTGTAAAATGTGTTCTGCAAGTGAGATATTACACAAGGATACAAACTTGAATGATAGAAGTTAAGGTGTGCTTGGCATTGTCCTTAAACTATTTTTACCCTCGCTATTAATAATAATCAAAGGTGCAAATATGTTAAATGGTAGGATAATTCTAGGATTTAATGGCTTATGAGAAAATATAAAAGTAAACACTAAATACTTTCATTGAACAACAAGTATTTACTCTAAAAGGGTTGTTAAGAGAGAAAGTGAGAATTCAATAATAAGAGTTGTTAATTCTTCTATTTAAATAATCTAGCAGTATTTATAGAGTTGTAGGTGTCCATCTGAAGAGACATAATACCTCTTTAAAATGCCACATCAATTGGAAGAGGCAGGTGACTCTCCAAAGAGTCATTTTTCCAACTCTGGGCATCATTGGGCGCTATAGCACCTAGGGGCTAGCGTCGCAGAGCCTAGTTTAGAGATTGGAGCGTGCAATGCCCAATCCAGTGATTGGGGCACTACGGTGCCCATTCTCAGTGCCGTAGCACCCAAGCCTCCTACGATTTGGGCATTTTCCCTTCGATCTCTTTTCTCTTCAGCTCTTTCTCTTTATTTTAACGCTTGATTATACATTATCAAATACTAATAATCCCCCACATATTTTAAATAAACAAATGTGAATCAAATTAACTACATATCAAAGTAGAATTTAACTTATATGAATTGGTACTCTTCTAAGCTATGAACCAATCCACTAATTAAGTAACCATATTTTACAGGAACTAGATAAAACTAAGTTTTTATCAACCTTTATTCCTTTGGATGTAAAATAGAGGGTTAAATTATCAAGTTAAATTCTCAATAACTTATCTATGTTTACGGTTTGACACTATTAATGGTTACATGCTTTCTTAATTTCATGAGTGCTTTAGAATAGCTAGTTTAACTCTCATAGGAACTAACCCAATTTCACACTCAAGTAAGTCACACTCCATCAAGTGTATCCTGCAAGTTTAACACACCACCTTATAAAGGGTATAGTGTTCATTAAGAGACTAACTTACCTTTTTCAACTGCAGTCCATAGTAGGACTGAATATAAGCATATCATCCACATATAGACATATTATAACATATCTATTAGTATAAAATATTTTATAGTATACACACTTATTAGAATCATTTATTATAAAAGTATTTAATACTAGAGCATAGTCAAATTTTTTATGCCACTATTTTGGTGCTTGTTTCAAGCCATACAAAGATTTGACCAACTTACATACTTTATGCTTAGTTTTAATACCAATATAACCTTTTGGTTGTTCCAAATAAATTTTCTCTTTTAAATCACCATTTAAAAACGCAGTCTTTACATCCATCTAGTATATGAACAAATCATATATTGTAGTCAATGTAATCAAAATTCTAATGGATGTAATTCTAGTTATAGTAGCATAAGTATCAAAGCAATTTAAATATTTCTTTCAAGTGAATCCTTTGGCACCAATCTTGCCTTATACTTCTCAATAGTTTCATTAACTCTCATCTTCTTTTTGAAGATCCATTTACGACTAATGGGCTTAGAACCTTGAGGTAAATCAACTAATTCATGATAGAGTTGATTTCATTATTTATTGCTTTCCTAAATAAATGAGCATCATGAGAATTCATAGCCTCACTAAAGGTCTTAAGGTCATCTTCTATAAGAAAAATATAGAAATCATTACCAAAACTAATAGTTTTCGTCATTATTTTGCTTCTCTTAAATTCATTGTTAGAGTTTTTGAAAGGATCTACATTAACCTTTACATAAGTCAGAGTTTTATCAATATTGACTTTCTTAGGAAAGATAGACTCAAAAAACTCAGTATTTTTATATTCTATTATATTGTTTGCATTAAACTACCTTATGGTATCCTCTAATATCAAGAATCTATATGCAATATTATTTTGGGATAACTTATGAACATACAATCAATTGTCTTAGGTCCCATCCTTTTCCTTTTAGGATCAGGAATAAAAAAATTTTGTAAGACACCTTCATACTTTGAGGTATGAAAGATTAGGAGTATGACATTTCTATAATTCATCGGGTGTAATTTCTATTTTCTTATAGAAAATTCTATTTTATATATGGCAAGAAGTCAATATTGCTTCCCCTCATAAGTTCATAGGTGGCCCAGAATTAATTAATAAATAATTCATCATTTCCTTTAAAGTTTTATTTTTTTTAAAGTTCTATTTTTCCTTTCAGCCACTTTATTAGATTCCGGGGAGAATGGTGGTGTAACTTCATAAATAAGTTAGATGTTCTCACAATAGGAACTAAATAAGTTAGACACATACTCTCCCCCCTATCTATTCTTAATCTCTTAATTTTTCTACAAAGTTGATTTTTAACTTCTTGTTTATAGATTAAGAACTTATTATAAGACTCATTTTTATTTCTTAACAAATATACCTTAGTATATTTTGAGAAATCGTTAATAAAATTTATGTAAAATCTTTCTCCCCCTCTAATCATGATATCTTTAAAATCTCCTAAGTCACTATGAATTAAACTAAACAACTCGATTTCTCTAAAAGTTATAGGTTTATAACTTTTTTTAGTGGACTTTCCTTCCATACATACATCACATTGATGCATTTCTTTTAAACTCATATTAGATAGTAAACCAACTCTTTTCATATTTTTTAAATAAAGATAATTCAAATGGCCTAGTCTATCATGTCATAAATTGAAAGACTCAATAATATAAGCAGAAGAAACATCTTTATTCATTGAAACATCAAGTACATTAAGTTTGAATAATTCATTGAAAGAATATCTATTTCTAATGAATGTCCTACCCTTGATCATTATAACTTTTTCCCCTTCAAATAAGACTTTTACATTTGATTTCTTTAACATAAACATAAAAATAACATTGTTTCTAATATTAGGCACATGGAGAATATTATTCAATATAAGAGTCATTTTTGAAGTAAGTTTAAGGAGAACTTTTCTTTTCCCCACTACTAATGAAGAATGAGAATCACTAAGATATACTTGCTCATCTCCATCTTTTATAGAAACATACTCATGAAAAAGCAATCTTGTCTCTACATATATATCTTATGGGTTCAGAGTCAATTACTTATTCTTTGTTGCCACTTACCACCATGTTCACCTGTGAAACAACTACTACAACAATAACATCTTCTCCCTCAACCAAGTTGGCTTTGAGAGTTTTGTTGTTTCCTTTATTTTTCCGATGTTTATGTTGATAAGCAAAATGACCACCCTTTCTATAAACATAACACTTACCCATTTATCTTGAATAATGTTTTATTTTTCTTAAAATGAGTGTTGCTTGTGAAATCTTGATGTTTCCTATCATGATTATCACACTCTACTAAATTGGCCTTAGAAACTAATTGTTTGACATTTTCTAAGTTCTCCCTTTAGCGAATCTTTTCTTCTATTCTAATATGTACAAAAGAATCTTCCGAAGTTAAATTCTTCCTTTTATGTTTATTACTTTTCTTATAATTCTTTTAGGATTCAAGCAACTTTTCAATTAAACAACTAACAATAAAAGGTTTAGTGAGAATAATATTTTTATTCTTCAAGTCATTTAGTAAGAGATGAAAATCATGAATCTATGTAGTGACCTTTTTTTCCTCAAACATTTTAAAGTCTAGAAAATTTTCTACAACATACTTTTGGGTATCAACATCTTTTATAACATATTTTTTCTTAAGCCGTGCCCACAATTCATGTGCATCCTTATATATGGAATATACATCATACAATTCATTTGATAATATGTATAGAATTATGTTACAGTATACCTTGTTTTTCCTACTCCATTTGGGGAACTCGTCCTTGTAGATTTCTATAGTAGTCTTAGGAGGAGTGGTGAAAAATTGAGCCAGACCCATCACATGAAAGTATCAAACATCCGATCTTGCCATATTTTAAAATTCTTCCCATCGAAGGGTGTGATCCTTGCAGCCACTGAAAGAGATTTGAAAATAGCTAATAGCGATGAATCACTTGTAGCATCCATGTGTATATTTGTAGAGATAGTTTAAGATTATTGTAAAATGTGTTTTGTAAGTGGGATATTACACAAAGATACAAACTTGAATGAAAATCAAAACGTGCTTAGCACCGTCCTTAAACTATTTCTAGCTGTACTAATGATGATAATCAAATGTGCAAATGAGTTAAATAGTATGATAATTTCAAGATTCAATTACTTATGAGAAAGTATAAAGGTGTACACCAAATACTTTTTTTAGACAACAAGTGTTTACTTTAAAAGGGTTGTTAAGAGAGAAAATGAGAATCAAATGATAAGAAGAGTTGTTAATTTTTTTATTTAAATGATCTTGCAGTATTTATAAAATTATAAGTGTCCATTTGAAGAGATACAACACTTTTTTGAAAGCCCACATCAATTTAAAGGGGTAGATGACTCTCTAAAGAGTCATCTTTCTAGCTCTGGGTGCGCCCAATGCCGTGGCGCCCATTCCCAACACTCAAGCATCCTATGGCATAGATGCTTCTCCTTCGACCTCTTTCTCTTCTTTTCTTTGTCTCTTTACTTTAACGCTTAATTTTATACTTATTTATTTAAAATACACTCTCTCAAATATCAACAAATATGAAACGAGATATAATTAAGGGAAGATTGGGGAAATTGTTTTATTTATAAGGAATTATTTAGATTTAAACTATATATACACATCTCTTACTTTTGGTTCCAACTCCAATATTAAGCGAAAAAAATAGAAAACAAAAAATGATATATGTTATTGTATGTCAAACCAACAAGCAAGCCCACGTAAGGGAGAAGATTCATTGAAAATTCAACGAAAGTCTCCGGCTTTCAGCCAGCGGTACTTGATCCATCACATGTCTCCTGATTTGAACTGTATGATATAAAGTTAAAAAACTTTTTGACCGAATGTGTGAATGAGAATAAAGATTAGAATTTAGTTTTATTTTTTTTTAATTCATAGCAAGAGAGAAGAGGCGAGGCAATATTCTAATCGTTGCAAAAGGTTTATTGTAGAACAAATAACAAAATCCCACTTTGCTTACTGATTTACAAAGTAAAAAACCATCGGCCGTGAGCTGGGGAATTGAATTAATTAAGCAAGTTGACGAAGACCTTTTTTCTTTTTTTTTTTGGAAATAGGTTGACGTAGACCTTGAGTCAACAATATCAACCTTTTGTTCACTCAAAAAGAAAAAAAAAATCAATCTGAATTTGAATTGGGCAAATTATGTGAAAAGTAATGATGATGATATTTATTAGTTATAATCAGATAGTTTCGTTTGCCAATTGTATAGTTTTTAAAGTACGTTTACATATAGTTTCATAAAAATCAATATTTCTTTTATTAAAATTTCTTCATATTTAATATATGGATGACTTTATACATTCATTATTGTCTATATTGTTTTACCTACGTTAAGAGAGTAAATAATAAAATACGGCAAATAACAAAAAAAAAAGTGGTAATTTCTCATTATTTATATATGGTATTTTTTTACAGTTGTGAAGCTTGTTGGAGATTCCAAATGCTTAAGAGTTGATGGGGAAAAGTGCTGGCACGTACGAAGAGGGTTAAGTTACTCGGGCTACTTGGTGGAAAATCTTCTCCCAAAAATTGCCTGTGCTGCGTAAAATTAAGCAATTTTAAATATGATTTATTTCGGCTAGTTTCCTGGAGACCACAACTGATACAAAAGCCCTTGAGACATTGGCTATAATGTAAAGCCCAGGTTCAATTGAGGGCTCATTATTGAGTGGGCTAGAGTTTAATACTTATATCTATATGCTGCATGAAATGACAATTACAATTTCATGGGTAACATTATAGTATTATATATATAAATTAATTATTGTACTGCTACTTGCAAACATAGTTTTAACAATAAAGTAATTAATGAGGGGGTATTTATCTTATTAGTTGCGTAAATCAACTTGTAAATTAAGAAAATCAATTTCGTTAGAGCTAATATTGTGAATAATAGACCTGTCACTTGTTATTTCTATGGTGACAACTATTCATACACCTAATGCATGGAAATTATACACTACATGAAAAGCTATTAAGAACAGCAACACAATTTCCATTCCAACTTCTATAATTCAAATTGGATAAACCATTCCAGTATACCAGCACCACCTCAATAGTAGATTGAAGAGAAATTGACCATTGAAGACTTGTTTATACGGTACATGAAGCAAACAAATGCCTTCCTTCAAAGCCAAACAAATCTCATCCACAGCTAAGGAGCTTCCTTAAGGTCGTTAGAGATTTAAATAGGCCAATTAGCCAAATCATTAGACAATCATCCACAAAATCTTTTGTCAAGTAACATAGATATGAATTCAAGAAAAAAAAAAGGCAGTGCAAAGAAATCATCTTGAGGAATAAAGAACTACCAACAACTATTGCAATGTCTCAATCTAAGGAAAGCCATGATAGAGCAATAAAGATAAAAGAAGAAGAGTCAACTACAAAAGAAAAGGAATCGGTGGCACTTCAAAGCAAAGATAGTCCATACATTCTGCCACCTTTCCCACAAAGACTCCAAGAAAAAAATTTGAATATTAGCAACTTTTTAATAATATCTCTCAATATTTCAATGTTGACATGATAATTCCCAAGGGCTTATCACCACCTTTTAAATTGAAAGTGATAGAAGCTCTTCAACTACAACCTCATGCACAATTGTGCAAGTTAAAGAAAAAGAAGGGGCATGGCAAAATAATGGAGAAGCAGTTAGATACTAGCTAACTAGGTGCATTATTTTAGTATGAAATTAAAATCTTTTCGATAAGGCTCAAATCAAGAGGGTTAGGGAAGAAATATGAAGCTATGGAAGTTAAAAAAAAAGAAATATCAATGTTGTTAGGCATATATTAAAGTTCTATAGGCGCGACATTCTTAACATGCGGTTTGATCCTCCATGAGTTAAAGAAGACGTCAAGCACAAAAAATTACAGTGTTAGAAGCTTGAAAAATTCAACACCGCACATTAAGGCAAAACGCTATAATGCTAAGCCTTTATTTACTAAGGAAGTTTCTTACTCTCATTTTTATTTTTGCCATTGAGGATAATGTCAATTTTAAGTTTAGGGGAGAGAAACATTTATCCTATGTTTATTTTCTATTACATTAATTTTTTACTTGTTGTTTGCATATCAATTTCTTATTATTATATTTAGATTATAATGATGATTATAAGTCCATGAAAAAAATAAAATATCGGTCGAATTTATTTTTACAAGTTCTTAAGAAACGATTGACACTTGAGATAATTCTTATATTAGAATCTCGAACTGATTTTAACTTTATTTTTATCAATTATTCTTCAGCACATTGAAATAAAACTTGTATTAGTTGAATTGTTACTTAGAATATTCATACTTCTTAGAATATTCATACTTAAGTAGTGCACTACAATCTCAAAGATTAACACAATAGAACTTGCTTGATGACTACTTGAGGTGAAATTCTAGGAAACACATGAATAAAAAAAAATGACATTAAGCAATCTTTGGACTGCTTGATCCTTTCTACTGTACTTTAGATATATATTTATCCCTAGTTACCTTTTTTTGAGCTCAAATACCTATTTTTTTCTGTTTAACTGCATTACAAGCTACAAAACTTTAATTTTATTTATCCAAAAACTACCTTTAACATCATAAACTTTAATGTTACTTAAAAATATACTTAAAAGAAAAACAATTGTGGTTGTATGAGAAAATAATACCAAAGTAGAAAATAATTAAGTTTGGATGGTATGTATCAATCTAAGTTTGGGGGTATTAAAAAAAAGAGAAGAAAAAAACTCTTTAAATGCTTTATACCTTTAGCTTAAGAAAAAGGAAGAAATTCTTTGAAAAATTGTGATTATAAGAAGGATAGAAACATAATAAGTTTGAAAGAAGAGATAAATCAAAGAAAAATAGATCAACTAGTTTCTAAGTAAAATCTAAGTGTTTATGGTATGACTTGAAATTCATATATATTTATCCTTATATCCCATCTTAACCTTAGCCTTTCATTATTAGTTAATTAAAATCCTAAATAAATTCCTAAATATGTGTCTTTCTACATTAGTAGAGAGTGGCATAAAAATCAAGTCTATGGTAGTGTTATTATAAATTAAAATATGTCAAGACATCATATTTTTATATTATCTTAAGTTATTGAGTAAATCTAGGTATCATTTGACTATTTAGTTACTTATTACACACACACACACAAAGTGATCAATTATATGGAAGAATGAAAAACTTGATGAATGGTATTACGAGTTTTTCAAGAGTTATTTATTAAATTTTGAAAAAGACTTGTACCATATCAGTAGCTTTTGAACAATGATTGTGATCATTTAATCAACCTAGCATGTTGTGTTTTTATTTTTTGAGTCTTTATTTTATTTAAGTTAAGTATAATCTTTTTGTTTTTCTCTTTAATTATTTTTCATTACTCGAGGATGAGTAATTCTCTAAAAATTATCTTCAGATTTGTATTTTAATAAATAATATCTGCAAACTCTTTTGTGATATTATTTTACTTTACAAAAACTCTTTTTTGGGGTAATTGCTTAAAGTCAAAAGACTTCTAGAAATACAATCTCGAAGCATCAGGATATACAACATACCTTTTTAAGCTGACGGATCTAATATCTATACACGCCGGAATCCATGAGTATCGGACCATACGTAATTACACCTAGAGATCATACAATGAAAAGTCTCTGACATGTTTGAAACAAAAGTATAATGGATTACTCACAAGCCTACCATAGCGCTCA
Organism: Ailanthus altissimus; assembly: GCA_946807835.1. NCBI lineage: Eukaryota > Viridiplantae > Streptophyta > Magnoliopsida > Sapindales > Simaroubaceae > Ailanthus > Ailanthus altissimus. The sequence continues at coordinate 17,097,918 of OX327684.1, forward strand.
GGTCAAAGGATCACAAATACTACTCAACTCAAGAAGACCTTTCATTGACAGCTTTATGGGATGTCTATTGTAGGTTCTCGTGAGTTTGTTCAGTACTAAGTTCTTACTAAATATATGCATGCCTATAAAGTTTTCATTAAACTCACAGTCTACTAAGACTAATTGTCTGGACAATCCAGATATAGATATACATTGATCTGAAAGGTGTTGGTGCCGATTGTAATAGGGTGCATACATATGGTCTAAGTGTTTATAATCAATATATACCGATGAACATTGAAATTACACATTTAATAAGAGTTTTACATGATCGTTTTGTATTACTAGTGTATTTAATTTTCTTAACTGAAGTATGTTTACAATATTGTACCTAATTATCTTTTAACTGTTTTGTGGTAGGTTTGGTAAAATGGGCATATCTTTCTACCTAAAGATCTAATTGAGGTGATTCTTAATCCTGTGAAGAGCTGACTTAATGAGATAACATATTTTAGTTCAAAAAAATTTTGAAATTTGAGTGTTTAGAGGGTGAAAATGGCCTAGAACAGAACCGATCTGCAGTACAGGCCCAGTTTAAACAGTCATCAGTATTTTACCCATAACTATAGAAATACGTATTTAATACGTATGAGATCACTCAATTTGGAAAGATAAGAGACTTATCTACAATGTTGATGTTTGGAGTAACAACTAATTTGGATCACATCAATTCAAAATTGGATAATTAAGTGGGTGCCCTAGTGATAATCAATGTAAATTATTTTGCCACCATTCTTGACTTTTATCAACCAAGTGGTTCCCTCCAAATTTGTCTCGATTTATCCATATTTTTTTATAAATAGATGGCTTGTTTATGCCTAAAGGATGTAATTAGAAATTTAGAATTTAGTTCAAAATGTTTGTCCTTTGTATCTATTTCTTTGTAATATCATTTCTCTTGTTTACTATTAAATTATGTTATTTCTTCTTCCATTTCTTTTCTTTTTCTTTAGTTTTATTATGTCCAAATAATTTTCTTTAAGTTAAGGTGAAAGGGTGAAGCTCTTGGCAAGGTAATAAGATATGTTTAATATTTATTCATGAATTTAATGCTTCATTTTTAAGTTATGCAAATTTATATATGATGTATTTATTTTGTTTGTAGAATTAATACCCTTTCTTCTAAAGTGGTGATTCTTGATTTATTATTGACAAACATAATACTTGGCACAATAAATTCTTGAAACCATTTACAAGATTTGGTGTATATAACCTTTCTTGTAAAGTGGGAGTTTTAATTTATTGTAGACAAATATAAAGATTGACATAATAAATACTTGAACCCATTTATAAGATTTGGTGTATAATAATTGAAAAAAATAAATACTAATCAATATTTAAATGATGATGAACTTTAATTGTTATATTTTTCTGTTAGAACCTCCTTTGTGTGAGGATTCCAATTGAGTTATAAAAAAAGTTAAATATATTCTTACTTTTTATGCCAAGAGTGAATTCCCCTAACCTTAGCTTTTTATTTGAATTGGTTAATTGAAATAATATTTACAAACATCTTATATTGCATTAATTATCTTAAAAGTGTTTTTGTAATTTTAATTCTACTTCTCTGTGGATCGACCTCGTTCTCATCGGGTTATTTATTACTTCGACAATCCTGCACTTGAGAATAACTTCTATATTCTGGACGTGTCATATACGCATCACATATATACATATACACATCAAATACACAACAAAAGCATTTAAATAATATTATGAACACATTTAAACATTTAATCAAATTAAAAATAAATTGAGAAATCTTTACCTTTGAAGCTTGTTGGACTAAAACACCGAGAATTCTCCCGAAATACAACTCGTTGGCAATTCTAGTGATTCACGAGATGGGATTGATCAGCTAGTACAGCAGCCCAATCCAACAATGTTTGGTTTAACCCTTAAACCCAAGTAATTTGTTTTTTCCTTTAATCACAACTTGAAAAAATAAAACAAATACTTTATTCTTGCAATGGATAGCCTATAATGGAAATAGATGAAGAGAAATATATTTCAACACTTGAAATATGAATCAAGAAATAATTTTCCTTTCTTTTTCTCTGCCAAAAAATGGCCGACCACCTTTATTACAACACTAATCAAATTTGTTTCAATTTTCACATATATACATACACTATTCATTTAGCTTAACCATGGTAAAGTTAGATTTTTTTTAATAAAATATTCTTAATTTAAATAATGTATTATTAACTTATTCATGGTTAACATTTAATCACAGTTAGGTTAACCAAGCTTGTCCAACAATCTTGATTAAATATCTAATATATTTATAATTTAATATAATATAATAATTAAATAATCATTAACTCAATATTGGTTAACTTTTAACCATAGTTGAGTTATTCATATTATTTAATATATTATAATATTAAACATCTTAATTATTTTACTCTTAAATAATCATGTATATGAAATTATTAGAATGCCTTATTTAACCTAATATGGGTCCTACCAAGCCCACACTCGAGTTAACTAATCCGAGGACTTACTATATCCCACATGTTACAATTTAATTGATCAATAATAATTGTTATCCAATTAATTGTACTTAACACTTAAATATTGACATGCACGCATCACGAGGGTTCCTAAAACAAATATTCTATTTTGTTGGATTTTACTAGATTGAACTATTCAATTTGGAACATTGTCCCAGTACAAAGTGAGTACTCTTTATATTACGAAACTCCTTAGGTCCACGCTTGATTCGTCAGATAAAACTATTCCATGAGTTCATGATCAATGCCCTACACACACATTATGAATATTACAAATCAACGCTTAAGACCATACAAGTTGATATCGGAATGCATACGTATAATCCTTCCATCACTTATACCGTAGATGAGCAGGGATATAGATTAGTATCGTCAAATCTCCATGTGCTCATCCAATCTTGTCTCTTAATTCGTGTCTTGATGAATAATATAAACAAACACTTTTATTATATTGTTCAACCCTATGAAAAACTCTAAAATATAATCTCGAAGCATCGGATATACAACCTACCTGTATGGGCCGACGGATCTCATGTCTATGCATACCAGACTCTATAAGTATCAGACCATATCCAGTGACACATAACAGTCAGACTATGAAAGTTGTATAACATCCATGGAACTAAAGTGTAGTGGATCATCCATAAGTCCACTGTAGCGTATATTACTCAATTCGAAAAGACCTACCATTGACAATTTCATAGAAAATCTATTAGGGTCCTTGTGAGTCTTTCTAGTATCCTAACTGATTACCCGCATACCTATATGAACTCTAAGCTCATAGTTAGCTAAGAACAATCATCTATACCTTACATATATAGACATACATTGATCTATATGATAGAAATTCACCGATAGACCTACATTAGTAAAAATAGATCAGAAACACAGTGTTTGAAAATGCACTTGTATAACAATATTTCCTAGCTCCTATTACAACTTTTTGCAACTATGTCATTACTAGTGTACCCTCAGATCTTTGTCCCATTATAGACAAGGTTCTAACTCCTTAGATCTCACTGACTCTTATAACCTGTTCTCTTAACAATGCTAACTGTTAACATTTATAACCCTCAGCTTTGCTAACTCTTAGAACCGGTTTAAACTTCTTTGGACCAGATTTAAACCCTTTCAGATCATACAGTGTTCGTAATATGATAAGCATCATTACCATTTAAAAAAGATATTAGTGATTTAACAAAAAATACATTGTATAAATATTATCAAATAAATATTCATATAAACATGGATGATACGTAAACACATACCCTAACAAACTCGCACTTGCTCTAGTGCTATTCATTTTGGTATCTAATACCCATAGACTCTATGTATTTCTTAAACAGTTTTAGAGTTAAAGCTTTAGTCAGTAAGTTCGCTATATTATTTATAGAATCTATTCTACAAATTATTACATCTCTCCTAGCCAAGATCTCTATAATTATGTGGTATATTGTCGCAAAATATATCAAATAATTATAAGATCCATAGCTATGGCTCCATTATTGTCATAGAATAATGGGATAGGATCCATTGAACTTGAGACTATTCTGAGTTCAACGACAAACTTGCGTATCTATACTACTTCCTCTGCTGCCTCTAAGGCAGTGATGTATTCTGCTTCTATTGTAGAATTAGCTATAGACCCTTACTTGGTGCTTTTCCAACTCACTGCGGCATCGTTGAGAATAAACATATAACTGGATGTAGACTTTCTATCATCCAGATTAGACTGAAAGTTTGAATCTATGTATCCTCTAACTTGTAAGTCACTGTCTCTATAAATGAGAAACTTATCCTTTGTACCCTTAAGGTATTTCAGGACATGTTTGACTTTCATCCGTCACTTAGATACAAATTGGTACTAGCTAGTAACACTTACAGCCATGCTGATGTCAGGTCTCATGCACATCATAACATACATTAACCTTCCAATAGCTAATGCATATAGTATGTTAGACATTCTAACTCTTTTATTTTCAATATGAGTAGACATTCTCCTCAAACGATAAACACCATGTCTGAAAGGTACACTAACTGTCTTACAGTTAGTGAAACTGTACCTTTCTAAGACACTATCAATGTATGATGATTGAAAGAGTCCTATCAGCTTCCTAGCTCTATTTGTATAAAACTTTATACCCAGTATATAGGAATCTTCTCCTAAATCCTTCATAGAGAAGTTTTTACCCAGATAGCTCTTCACTGATTGTAACATACCAATATCATTCACAATGATAAATATGTCATCAATATTGAGAACTAAGAAGAATATCATGCTTCCACAAACCTTTCCATACACACAAGCTTTCTTTTTATTTTTGATGAAACTAGACCATCTGATTACCTCATCAAAATAAAGATTTTAGCTTTGGGAGGCCTACTTAATTCTATAAATAGGCTTCTTCATTCTGTATACTAGACTTTCTATTTGGCTGAATGAAAAACCTTTAGGCTATTCCATGTATATCTCTTCCTCGAGATATCCATTCAGAAGCTCCATCATTATATCCATCTGTCATATTTCAAAGTCATAATATGCAGCAATATCCAATAAAATCCTAATTGACTTTAACATCGCTACTGGTGCAAATGTTTCATTATAATCGATCCTAGATCACTGAGCAAAACCTTTAGCAACCAGTCGGGTTTTGAAGGTCTCAACCTCCTCATTTAGCCTATTATTCCTTTTGTAAATCTATTTACAACCAATAGAAACTATTCCTTGGGGAAGCTCAACCAAGTCCCAAACTTGATTGTGATGTATCGAGTTAATTTCAAATTTTATGGCATCTTGCCATTTTTCTGAGTCAATGTCTAATATTGCTTCTCTATAAGTCAAAGGATCATTTCCTTCAAGTAAGAAAACTTTAAAGGCATCTTCAGGTATTTGACCATACTTGACAAGTGGCCTGGACATCCTTTCAGATCTATGTGGAAGGCGTGTTAAAGGTATTTTGTTCGATTGAGACTAATGTTCCATCATTAGTTCATTTTGATTTTGATTGACTTCATCAAGTTCAACCTTTCTACAATTACCACGGCATATGAAAAATTCTTTTCTCTAAAAAAATGGCATAACAAGAAACAAACATGTTTCGCTTCTTTAGATCGTAGAATTGGTATCCTATGGAGTTTTTGAGATACTCAATGAACTGATACTTATACCCACTGGTAGAAGTTTATCCTATTGTGCAACTCTTACGTAAGCAGGACAACCCCAATTATTAAAGTACATAAGACTTGGTTTCCTCCATTTTCCACATCTTATGTGGAGTGGTTGGAATAACTTTATATAAAACTCAGTTCAATATGTGAGCAACAATTTTCAGAGCATAACCACAAGTATTCTAGGAGATTGGTAAAGCTCATCATCGATTGGACCATATCTAATAAAGTCTGATTCCTCATCTTTGAAATACTATTGCGTTACAGAGTACCTAGAGGACTATATTGAGTGACAATCCCATCTTCCTTTAAATAATAAGTGAATTCACTATTCTTGTACTCGTTATCTCGATCTAATTAAAAGCACTTGATGTAAATGTCGATTTGTTTGTCTACTTTAAGTTAGAATTCTTTGAATTTTTTAAAGGTTTTTGACTTATGTCTCATAAGAAACACGTACCCATGTCGTGACAAATCATCGATAAATAGTACAAAGTATCGAAAATCACCCATTGCCGAGTGATTCATTAGACTGCATGCATCACTATATACTAGTTCTAATAAATTATAGATATAGTGTCCAACACCCAAAAATGGAGATGTTTTTATTTTTTCTTGAATGCAAAATTCACAAATTGGATAAAATTTTATAGTTAGATAAGGCATCTAACCATCTTTAATTAGATGGGATATGCGTCTCACACCTATATGTCCTAATTTCATATGCCACAATTTTTTCATTTAAAGTTTTCGAATTACTATTAATACTATCTTTCATATTCATTACATTTCTTGTTGTATTCAATATATAATGACAATTCATTAACTGAAACTCAGCTAACATTACATCATTCGTATCACATAAATATAGGAAACAATTTTGAATATACATATGGTATCTTTCACTGTCAAGTATAGGAAGGAAAATAATCTATATAATGATATTAGATACAAAATAACAACTATTTAATACAATAGTTTTATTACATAGAAAAGTAAATCAAAAAGTTTAATTGCCTCGACCGATAAAAAATCTCGATTTCTGACTCGAAGCAATACTTCTCCCAATTGTAATGATCTAACTTCTCTTAGACCCTGTAACATATTGCAGATGTGACAGGAGATGCAATAAAAATGTCAATGATCGGAAAGCAAATACCTAAGAGAGTCTTCTTTAAAGAGGCAATGTATTTGGGGCAGTTATGTTTTCAATACCCATCCTTACTACAAAAGAAACCTTTCCTTTTGTCTTTTCTTTCTTCTCTTGAGGCTTGGATATCAGTTACCTCTAGGGACCCATTCGGGGTGTCTATTTTTCTTTCATTTTCTTCTTCCCCTTAGAGTTCTCAGAAGTCCTTGGAGCAGAAGAAGAAATACCCTAAACCAAAAGGGTCAAACTCTATTTACTCATGTCCTCATATATTATCTTTAGCATCTTATGAAGATCAGTATAAGTAGGGGTCATCCTAGAATATTGAAGTTCATGAAGAACTGTGTATATGACCTTGGCAGTGACTGGAGAATCAAGCTATTCCAATATTATTGTTTAAAAAAATTGTCATAGTCTTCAGTCTCTTGATGAACCAATCATCTTGAGCACGTAGGGACTGATTGGACTACCTTTTCGAGAGCCTAGCCTAAAAACGTGCTTTAGTGACCCTATAAATCTTGATCTAGGGTTGGTCACCAAAGAGCTTATTCAGATAGAGTATAATGCTGCTAGCATTGTCCATACGGACATGCTCCCTTTGCAGATCAGTGGACATCGAGGTGAGGATGTATGATTTAACCTTTAAATCATTATTCAACCATTTTTGATACGTCACATTTTTCTCTTGGGTGGCAGTATCAGAAACATCTCTAGGCAATTATTGATCAATAACGTATCCGAGTTTCACCAAAACTAGAATGATTCATAGATTCATGAGCCAGTTCAATTAATTTTCTACACCTTTAACTTGGTGTGCATCAAGTATGCACACCAAAGGGTTGGCGGATTCCATAATAACTTCACAAAATAAAATCAAACAAGAGATGTCAGCGAAAATTATTAAATCGCTAATAAAATGTTTTAAATTATGGATATAAAAATTATATAATTTTTAATATAAAATACCCTCCCACTACTTTACATAATCCCTTTAATCTTTCGAATGGGATAACGACAACTTAAACTCTTTTAAACTATACAATGAGAAGTGGACTTCATTGGCATTTTACTCAGGTCGCACACTGTAGCGATTTAGGCATTGTAAACCCAAAAGGTAGATAACTCTTGTCAGTTGCATCTCATACAACTCTTACCTTGATCTTAAATACACCTTATCCACACACTGTAGCAATATAAGGTAAGTGTATTCCAGATTAACTTGTCAATTAATAAATTTATGTTGCCGTCATTGTGCCAAATTCATGGCTGCGGCATCCTGGTGTCAATCCCCTTAGTATACCCATTTTAACTCTTCAAATGCACCAAATGACACGGGGACATTACTAAGAACATACCCAACACTCATAAATGCTCCAAATCAATACAAAAAAACTCCCTGATACCAATTGTTGGTGTCGAATGTAATAGGATGCATATATGTGGTCTAAGTGTTCATAATTAATATATATACATCACATACATACATATACGTATCAAATATACAATAGAAGCATTTAAACAATATTATAAACACATTTAAGCATTTAATCAAATTAAAAATAAATTGAGAAATCTTTATCTTTGAAACCTTTTGCATTAAAATATCGAGCATTTGCTCAGAATGCAAACTGTTGGTAGTTCTAGTGATTAACGGGGTAGGATTGATCAGCTAGTACAGCAGCCCAATCCAAAGATGTTTGGTTTAACCCTTAAACACAAGTAATTAATTTTTTCCTTTGTTCAACAACTTGAACAAATAAAACAAATACTTTGTTCTTGCTAATGGAAATATATGAAGAGAAATATATTTCAACACTTGAAATATGAATCAAGAAACAATGTTCTTTTTCTTTCTCTCCCAAAACATGGCCGGCCACCCTTATTGCAAAACTAATCAAATTTGTTTCAATTTTTACATATATACATACACTATTCATTTAACTTAACAATGGTAAGGTTATATATTTTCTAATAAAATATTTTTAATTTAAATAATGTATTATTAACCTAACCATGGTTAGGTTAACCAAGCTTGTCCAACAAGCTTGGTTAAATATTCAATATATTTATAATATAATATAATAATAAAATAATCATTAACTAAACCTTGGTTAACTTTGAACTATGGTTGAGTTATATGCATTATTTAATATATTATAATTTTAAATATCTTAAGTACTTAACTCTTAAATAATCATATATGTGAAATTATTAAAATGCCCTTACTTAACCTAATGTAAGTCTTACTAAACCCATACTCGAGTTAACTTAACCAAGGACTCGCTATGCACTATGTATTATCATTTAATTAATCAACAATAATTGTTATCCAACTAATTGCACTTAACACTTAAGTATTGACACGTACGCATCTCGAGGGTTCTTGAAATAAATATTCGATTTTGTTAGATTTTATTGGATTGAACTATTCAATCTGGTACGCTGCTCTAGTGTACAATGAGTACACTTTATATTGTAAGACTCCCTAGGTCCACGCCTGATTCGTCAAATGAAACTATTTCATGAGTCCATGATCGATGCCCTACGCATACATCATGAATATTTTTAATCAGTGCATAAGACGATACAAGTTGAGGTTAGAACCTATATATATAATCTTTTTGTCATCTATACTCTAAATAAATGGGGATATAGATCAGCATCATCAAATTCCTATGAGCTCATCCAAATTTTTCTTCAAATTCGTGTCTTAATGAACAATATAAATAAATACTTTTATTATGTTGTTCAACCCTGTGGAAAACTCTTTTTCAGGGTTCATTGCTCATGACTGTAAGACTTTATGAAACACAATCTCGAAGCATCAGATATACAACCCATGCATGTGGGCTGACAGATCTCATATCTATGTACACTAGACTCTATGAGCATCGGACCACACCTAGCAATACGTAGTGGTCAAACCATGAAAGGTCTTTAACATCTGTGGAAGTAAAGTATGGTGGATCACCCATAAGTCCACCGTGGCATTCAAGTAAAAGGACCATATATACTACTCAACTCGAAATGACCTACTATTGACGGTCTTATAGGAAATCTACTAGGGTCCTTGTGAGTCTGTCTAGTATTCAGTCCGAACTTAATACCCGTATGCCTATACGAGCTCTAAGCTCATAGTCAGCTAAGAAAAACTATTTATACCTTACAGATATAGACATACAATGATCTATATGATAAAGATTCACCGATAGACATGTATTGATAAAAGTAGATCAAGAATATAGTGTTTGAGAACACACTTACATAACGACATTTTCTAGCTCCTATTGCAACTCTTTGCAACTATATCATTACTAGTATACCCTCAAGTCTTTGTCCCATTATAGACAAGGTTCTAACTCCTTAGATCTCGCAAGCTCTTATAACCCGTTAACTCTTAACAGTGCTAACTATTAACATTTATAACCTTTAATTTTGCTAACTCTTAGTATCGGTCTAAACTTCTGACAGGACCCGACCCGAGCCCTCCTCGAGAATCGAGGCAGGTCCTGCGATGACATGTGACTACCATACTCTTTACTCATACATATGATACAATAAGGCTACCTGCTTCAACAAAAGGTGTACACATGTGCTCCAATATACAAAACATATACAAATACACAGACTGAGACGCTTATGCAGTTATACACGTTGGCCAACCTCAAAATGTGATGACTGTATCATACTGCACAAATTCCTATGACAACCTGGGAAAAATAAGAAAAATAGGAAAAAGGGTGAGCTTGTGGCTCAGTGAGTGGACATAATCTGAAAATATCATATACTTTATATGTATTGTACACGTAGAAATTTGTAGGATAAAATAATCATAAAACTGTGTACTGAGTAGTTAATAAACTTGTACTGAAAGTATGTGCTGTCATAAAATCTATGCTAAAACTAAAAGCATAACATAATACTGGGATATGAAAATCTGAAAGCGCAAATTATCATAACATTTATTATCAAGCTGAATATATGTAACATAGCTCTGGAAACATGTACTACATATATACTAAAAACCACACCAAACTTGTACCCAGGAAAAATCTGGTCTAACCTGGCAGAGTAACTCACGCACAGGCAGAGCGGAGGATCTAAGCTGGTCTAACCCGGCAGAATACTGCATCGCTCGGGCAGAGCAAACTAAATTAGTGTAACGCAAGCGCAGAACAACTACACTAAAGGGGTGAGTACGCATATGGTGGTTCAAAAACTACTACAATATAATATCATGATCATAATTATTCTGAACATAATTATAAACTGTACTATAATAAATTCTAAAATATTTCTCAATATACTGAATAGTATAAATATTTTTCTGTCTAAAATAAATCATAATTAAATCTGATAACGCGCAATTAAATCATAATTGGCTGTATTAAAAATATATAAAATATATATAGTTATCCACTCACAAAAGTGCGCTAATCCTGAGCTGGGTCTGGATTCTAAGATCTACCCGCTATCGGCATACCTCCTATATTGTAGGGTGTAAAAATACATCATTAGTACCGATATGTATTATAAATATTAAAATCTAAATATTCTAATATCGTAAAACTATTACCCGCTAAACCACTGGGTATAAATCTGACTACCCAAACTAATTTTCTAAAATTTCTTATTTTTCTTTTCTTTTCTTCTTTTTTTTCTATTTTTCTTCCCCCAGTTTCTTCCTTTCCCTTTCTTTTTCTTTTTCCTTTCTTTTCTTTTTTTTTTCTTCTTCTTTTTTTTTCTTCTTCTTTTCTTTTTCTTCTTTCTTTTCTCCTTCTCTCGGCTTTCTCTTCTTTCTTTCTTTCTCTATTTTCACTTTTCTTCTTTTCTTCTCAATTTCAATTGCTTCTTTTCAACGAAGCAAACAAACAATATATATATATATGACGACGCCGCTTCATTTCTTTTCTATTTTCTCTCTTTTTTTTTTCTCACTTCAAACATACACGTTACTATACACGTGTATGACAACTTCTTTCGACTGGATCTGAACCTTTTCAGATCATACAGTATCCATAATATGCCAAGCTCATTATCATTTAATAAAAAGTATTAGTGATTTAACAAAAATATATTATTTAAATATTATTAAATAAATATTCTTACAAACAGGAATGACACGTAAGCACATACTCTAAAAGAAGGTTCATTGATCGACCTGTGTCAATAAACATAGATCAAGAACGATATATTTGCGAACATATTACATAATGACATTTCTTAGCCTTATTTACAACTCCTTGCAATTATGTCATTATAATAACTATTCTCGGGTCTTTATTCTATTGCAGAAAAGGTTCCAACTCTTAGAATTGCTAACTCTTAGTGTTGAACTAAACACCTTTAGATTAAATCTAAACTCCTTTAGATTTATAATATTTGAAAATTAATAAGATTAATAACATATAATAAATTATAATTTACTGAAATGTACATTGTATAAATATCAAATAAATACTCATACAAATAATGGAATGGCACGTAAATACCATCTCCAATAGTTTGAAGGTGTTAGGGCTTTTAAAATCTAAGAGAGTAAAGAAAAAAAAGAAAAAAAATTAAAATTTGAAAAGGTAAGAATCCAAAAGAACATAAGGTTAATGGCAACCTCTTTCCTGATGGGCATAATCTCTCAAAAGATAAACATAGGCTAGTTCTTTTTTGAGAAATAGGTTTGTTAAAAAAAAAACTTCTTTAGGAATCTTTCTTTATTAGGGATGTTGGGGAAAAGTTAGACTCGCCTTCTAGTTGTAGTTCCCAAAAGTGGTAGCAACCTCATAAAGGTGACCTGGAAGCTTCCAACCACCACTAATGACTACAACATGTTTCTCAAAGTCTGCCTTTTTATCCTTAAAACTATAGATAAGTTTCCTCTCTCCCTTAAGAGAAAAATAGTAGTTTTTTTTTCTAAAATATTAGAGGTTATGATAAATAAAGATATCATAGAGAGTGAGCCTATATGGGGAAAAGAACATGTGGTTGAGTATTGCCACGTCTTATAAGATATAAAAGATGTTGGGATGGATTTGTTGATGGGAAAGACCAATCAGAAAGAAACTCATGAATTAGAGGAGGAAGAGGGAAACAAAAGTTGTTTAGGTGATTGAAAAGCGAGAGTTCACAAGTTTTTATGGAGAGTAAATCAGATCTTCCTAATTTGAACCTCTAAAGGGAATGTGAAGGTAGATTTTAACTCTTCCAATTAAAATGACTGAACAGATCGAGCCATTATTGAAATTAGAAGAATTCCCTAAGCAACAAAGGTAAGCAAGGTTTTTTTAAGAAGAGGAAAGTTTTAAGCAAGGATTTTTCGAAATCAAAAGTGAAAGAAAATAGGAAATGATTCAAGTATTTAGGGGAAGTAATTATCAATTGTCTTTTGTCTAATCAAGGAGGTATAATGTTTATTTAAAGGGTAGTAACATATGGAAGAAGAAAAGTAAAGAAAACTTCACGTGTCATGTGCTAATTTTTGGGAGTGAAGAAATGCCCCCATTTAGAATTCATTTAAAAGAAGGGCTTTAATTCTTTACTTGTAGGCGAACATCTATTGGGTATATTATGAAATAAGCCTAGTAGTCCACTCCATGTGATTAAGTGACACCAGGTCAAAATGATAAAATCAAGCCCAAAATTGTATTAGGCGGAAAACAAATCGAGCAAAACCAGCCTTAAATTAAGGTATGATCTAACTTGCCTCATCAATAGAATCCAAAGATAAGTAGAAAATGGATTGACCTTGCGAAAATAACAAATTTTGCTTAGATTATAATTTCAGTTATTACTATTTTATTGAAATTAAAATTCTTGGTATTACTGTTTGGCATGGTTAAAGAGTATTTGCATAAGGGTTAAAATACCCTTGATTTCTTGACGAGTTTGATTATGTTTTATGATTGTGAGAAACTTATTAGAATATAAACTAATCATGTCTTGATAAGATTATTCACCATCTAAATATGATTTGGACTGTGATGATTTCTACACTATAAATAAGTATGCTCAATAGTCCATAATTCATAGAATACAAGGCATTAAAGCATTAAGCATTAAACCCTAGAGCACTCAAAGCATTCCATTAAGAGAATTATCGTGTTCTTGAGAGATAAACACAAAAACAATATATATATATATATATAAATCCTTTTATTTGAAACACTTCCACACACAACACAAGTTTAATAGACAATTATTGATTTGAGCATAAAAATATTTTTTCTTATAGAAGGATGGTGTTTTTTCGCAAATTCGAGCATACGTCAAGAACATTAAGGTAATTTTTATGAAGTTCCAACTTTGAAGCTTTCATATATAATAAATATTTAAAATAAAATTTTCTTATAAACAAGTTGTAATTGTCTTTTTATATTCTCTTAATATAAATAATTCAAAAATAAGTATTCAAAAGAAAAAAGAGAAATAATTATAATTAATTCATATAATATGTTTTATTTTATAAATTTTTGATGATATATCACATTAATTTATTTTAGGAATAAAATAGTAAATGATAGATATATTTTAGAAATGATAGAGAATATGAAATTTCCTAGCAAATACCATTAGACAAATGTACAATCATAGTTGCATACGAATTGATTGACATTAAATTGAAACTGAAATAGAAAATGAAAAAGTTGACATTTATGCCCGTAAGTGAAATAATAACCCAACTGAAAGTTTCAAAAGCCAGTATGGTAAGTCAATGAAAGAAAACGAGGATGAACCTATTGGTAATTTGGTTCTTTGCACGCGTGAAATTATTCAGTCGATCAACCCCACACGTTATGAAAGCTCAATTTAATAATTAAGGCAATTCTTTACACGAGGACGAAGACTTGATTCGTTGACCCAGCTAGTGAAGGCCGAAGTAAACGATTATATATCCTCTTAACATTGAACAAACTATATATATATTGTTGCGGGTTATCAAGCTGTGCACTTCAATTTGACACCCCTATGGCATCAATTAAGCCACAACCTTGATACCCTTTGCGCAGTGGAAAACCATAACTCAAACCATAAGCAAGAACACATAAGATTAACACACTAATAAAGATAAAGAAAACAAACCAATCACAAGACACAAGATATACATGGTTCGGCCTAAATTGCCTACGTCCACGGAGGATCCATGATCCAGCTTCTTCCCATTGAAATAGATCACAAAGTATCTTCTTACATCATCAATGATCCCACAAGACCCTTTAGTATCTCCCATAGAGACCTCTAAGCATCTACCCTTGATCACTATGACTCCCTAAGACCTCTTTGTATCTCCTCATAAGAGATTTTTATAAGAAACACAAGAATAGCCCGAGCATCTAACCCTAAAGGATCTATGGTGTTTCTCTTTTATTCACTCAATGAACCTAAAGAAGAAAACACCCTTCAAGGTTACACCCTAGTGCACCATGCACTTAGTGCCTACCTAACTCTTCTATTCTCTCTTATGGTTACATCTTGAAACCTTAGATGCTTAACCTTAAACAATGGTTTATAAGTGTTTATATAGGGTATATTTCATGCCTACAAACCTTATTCTTTGTCGGAGTAAGAGTCCACTTGTTTTGGAAGTCCAAAACTTCCGAAAACTTGAAATCCCGAGCCAAAAAGGACTTTTCCATGCATTCTGGCGCTGCGGCGCTCGTCCCTGGGCACCGCAGCGCTGGCCCTTCTCGCGTCCAGCGCTGCGGTGATGGTCTTCTGTTTTGAGCACCGCGGCGCTCAGCCCTGGGTGCCACGGCACTGGAAGCCCCCCGCGAATTCCTTCTTCCTTTGCATCTTTGAGTCCCGTTTCACTTCCCCCTTCATGTCCCACACATCCTAGACTTCTTCATACATGTCCCACACATTCTAGACTTCTTGTAACTCTCCACTTTGGTATTCATCTCAATTCTTGTCCAACCAAGATTGTTGAATCACCAATTTTCCAACAAATCCCCTCATTGATTCAAAATCTCTTCCCATGAAGCTAATCACCGTCACCCCTCCTTGACCAATGCTCACTAGCATAATTTATAAGTTAAGTCCCCAACTTAACTAAGGCTCTTGCAACTACGGTCTCCAAAGATTCCCGAATGCTGATGTCTAGAGTAGTTCAATGTTGTGATCTTCTATGTCCCGAAGACACCATAACCACAACCCTTAATGGTGGAAAAACCATTCTCGCCATTGCTACTCTTCCCACACATTCTCTTTCGACCCCTGCCACAAAGTGATATATCGAAAGCTGCTTTACGGTCTGTTTCAAATCAACCCCTATGTTGATCCCATTCTAATCACTTTCCTACAAGCACATAGCCTCCCTCTGTGCTTTATCACTCACTCGATCCTTTTGCTTCCCCATTTAGTGTTCCTTCTGTATGCCTTCCATGAATCTCCCTATTTCGATCTAGCAGTCCCGAGTCCTCTAAGTCTTCATGAGATGAGGAATAAATCTCATACCTAGTCCCTCCCTTGTCTTTTTTACTATGTAGTCTCAATCTTATTCTACCAATCCCCTATGACTTACCATAAGCCATATTATTCCAATTGGTAAATAACGATTCTCCACGACTCATATGAAAACACTACCCTAGATCCCAAAAATAGTTCGTTCATCAGACACTGATTTCTCTAGAAGCTCTCATGCGATCAAGGTCTTTGCCTAGTCATCCAACAGACTTGCAAATCCACCTTCCTTCTATCTTTGTCTTCCTCTTAGGACTATCTCCTTGAGTGCCCTAGACACCTTTTGGATCTGCCCTTCAATCTTGATTGTTCTTCTTTTTGCCATCTTTATTTTGTGTTCAATCTAAATGATTCTTCTAACTAGGACCTAGATGACAGCATCTTCTTGGAAGTCTTCTTCAAGAGTGATCTCTACTTCAAAACTCTCCAGTAAGGCCATCATTTTTTCCTCTTTCAGATAATCATCTTTCTTATTATTCTTCTCTTATATTTGTGAGTCCCCATGGTTGACAACCTTTGCTCTGCAATCTGACTTTGCCGCCTATGCTTTGCAATTTAGACTTCAACCCATGGCTCTAATATCAGTTTGGACTTTAACTCAAGCTCTGTCATCAGTTTATACTTCAACATACGCTCTGATAGCAATTTGTAGCTTCACCCTAACTCTGATACCAGTTTGTTGAGGGATATCAAGCCGTGCACTTCAATTTGACACCTCTATGGCATCAACTAAGCCACAACCTTGATACCCTTTGTGCAGCAGAAAACCATAACTCACACCATAAGCAAGAACACATAAGATTAACACACCAATAAAGATAAAGAAAATAAACTAATCACAAGACACAAGATATACATGGTTCGGCCCAAATTACCTACGTCCACGGAGGATCCATGATCCAGCTTCTTCCCATTGAAATAGATCACAAAGTATCTTCTTACATCATCAATGATCCCACAAGACCCCTTAGTATCTCTCATAGAGACCTCTAAGCATCTACCCTTGATCACTATGACTCCCTAAGACCTCTTCGTATCTCCTTGTAAGAGATTTTTACAAGAAACACAAGAATAGCCGGAGCATCTAAGCCTAAAGGATCTATGGTGTTTCTCTTTTATTCACTCAATGAATCTAAAGAAGAAAACACCCCCCAAGGTCACACCCTAGTGCACCATGCACCTAGTGCCTACCTAGCTCCTCTATTCTCTCTTATGGTTACATCTTGAAACCTTAGATGCTTAACCTTAAACAATAGTTTACAAGTGTTTATATAGGGTATATATCGTGCCTACAAACCCTATTCCTTGTTGGAGTAAGAGTCCACTTGTTTTGAAAGTCCAAAACTTCCGAAAACTTGAAATCCCGAGCCAAAACGGATTTTTCCATGCGTTCTGGCACTGCGGCGCTCGTCCCTGGGCGCTGCAGCGTTGGCCCTTCTCGCGTCCAGCGCTGCGGCGCTGGTCTTCTATTTTGAGCGCCTCGGCGCTCAGCCCTGGGCACCGCTGCGCTGGAAGTTCCCCGCGAATTCCTTCTTCCTTTGCATCTTTGAGTCCCGTTTCACTTCCCCCTTCGTGTTCCACACTTCCTAGACTTCTCCATACGTGTCTCATACATTCTAGACTTCTTGTAACTCTCTATTTTAGTATTTATCTCAATTTTTGTCTAATTAAAATTATTAAATCACTAATTTTTTAATATATATATATATATATGAGAAATATACACACAAAAAATTATAGCAGTATAGATTGCTTTGCCAACGTTGAAAAAAAAGGTACATTATGCATTGATTATACTCTTACAACAATATTAGCAATAGTTTTAGTTCTGATAAGAAAAATTAAAATATACAAACCCCTTTAGATCACCCCCTCAAGCAAATTAAACACATAAATGACATACTTAGTTAATTATTACCATCAACAACTACAACTGTTTCTATACTTTTTAGATCACCTAATATTCAGAAAAAAAAAAACATCTACAGTGTAGATATTCATTCAAGCCTGACAGCTTATATTACAAAACTCAAAATTTTTGCTAATAAAATAGGGTCAAGTATAGCTTGTATTAAAATTTCTTTTTTTAATTTATTGCAAAATGGGATGGGGTAAATGACTTGAACCTATGATTGAAAGATTTAGGTATGATGGATTAATCAATGGTTGCCAAAATTTTCATAGTATAATAATAATAATTTGTAAAATAACATTTTATTCTCAAGTATAACACCTAAATTCTAAGATGTGTCTCTTCACACAATCAACCTAAGAGGATGTCTCATTTGACTAATAATGACAAGATATATGTAAAACAGAAACTTATTCTTTAAGAAAGAAAAATGTGCCGAAAATACAAGCATATGACCCTTCAACACATGAGGGCAAAAGCGCCTGGGTGCTCGCCTAATTGGCAACCACCCTTATCTGTGCGCACTCCCCTGACCAGGGGTTGGATCCCCCTCCCTCTTTATGTTTCAAAAAAAAAAAAAGAAAAAACACATGAGGGCCAAATAATGTGTCTTTCAAGAAAAAATACCTTATCAGACACTCTCTCCCTCCTTTCCTTCATCTTTCTTTTTGTGTTCCTTCTAATGACCATTAAATTACTCTTAGCTTCTAATAAGCTAAAATATAATGACCGAAACTTTATTTTGTTACTTTGTTATTTGCTTAATTATGACATTATTCAAACTTTGATGACTAACTTCATTATTAAGGAAATTGATCAGCTATACGAGCTCTAAGCTCATGATCAGCTAAGAATAACTATTTATACCTTACAGATATAGACATACATTGATTTATATGATAAAGATTCATCGATAGACCCGCATTAATAAAAATAGATCAAGAATATAGTGTTTGAGAACACACTTGCATAATGACATTTTCTAGCTCCTATTGCAACTCTTTGCAACTATGTCATTACTAGTATACCCTCAGGTCTTTGTCCCATTATAGACAAAGTTCTAACTCCTTAGATTTTGCAAACTCTTATAACTCGTTAACTCTTAACAGTGCTAACTATTAACATTTATAACCTTTAACTTTGCTAACTCTTAGCATTGGTCTAAACTTCTTTCGACTGGATCTGAACCTTTTCAGATCATACAGTATCCATAATGTGCCAAGCATCATTATCATTTAATAAAAGGTATTAGTGATTTAACAAAAATATATTGTTTAAATATTATCAAATAAATATTCTTACAAACAGGGATGACACGTAAGTACATACTCTAACAGAAGGTTCATCAGCGACCTGTGTCAATAAACATAGATCAAGAATGATATATTTGCGAACATATTATATAATGACATTTCTTACCCCTATTTATAACTCTTTGCAATTATGTCATTATAATAACTATTCTCGGGTCTTTGTTCTATTTTAGAAAAGGTTCCAACTCTTAGAATTACTAACTCTTAGTGTTGAACTAAACACCTTTAGATTAAATCTAAACTCCTTTAGATTTATAATATTTGAAAATTAATAAGATTAATACCATATAATAAATTACAATTTACTGAAATGTACATTGTATAAATATCAAATAAATATTTATACAAATAATGGAATGGCACGTAAATACCATCTCCAATAGTTTAAAGGTGTTAGGGCTTTTAAAATCTAAGAGAGTAGAGAAAAAAAAAAGAAAAAAAATTAAAATTCAAAAAGGTAAGAATCCAAAAGAACATAAGGTTGATGGCAACCTCTTTCTTGATGGGCATAATCTCTCAAGAGATAAACATAGGCTAGTTCTTTTTGAGAAATAGGTTTGTTAAAAAAAAACTTCTTTAGGAATCTTTCCCTATTAGGGATGTTGGGGAAAAGTTAGACTCGTCTTCTAGTTGTAGTTCCCAAAAGTGGTAGCGACCTCATAAAGGTGACCTGGAAGCTTCCAACTACCACTAATGACTATACCATGTTTCTCAAAGTCTGCCTTTTTGTCCTCAAAACTATAGATAAGTTTCCTCTCTCCCTTTAGAGAAAAATAGTAGTTTTTTTTTCTAAACTATTAGAGGTTATGATAATTAAAGATATCATAGAGAATGAGCCTATATGGGGAAAATAACATGTGGTTGAGTATTGCCACGTCTTATAAGATATAAAAGATGTTGGGATGGATTTGTTGATGGGAAAGACCAATCAGAAAGAAACTCATGAATTAGAGGAGGAAGAGGGAAACGAAAATTGTTTAGGTGATTGAAAAGCGAGAGTTCACAAGTTTTTATGGAGAGTAAATCAGATCTTCCTAATTTGAACCTCTAAAGGGAATGTGAAGGTAGATCTTAACTCTTCCAATTAAAATGACTGAACAGATCGAGCCATTGTTGAAATTAGAAGTTCCCTAAGCAACAAAGGTAAGCAAGGTTTTTTTAAGAAGAAGGAAGTTTTAAGCAAGGATTTTTCGAAATTAAAAGTGAAAGAAAATAGGAAATGATTCAAGTATTTAGGGGAAGTAATTATCAATTGTCTTTTGTCTAATCAAGGAGGTATAATGTTTATTTAAGGGGTAGTGACATATGGAAGAAGAAAAGTAAAGAAAACTTCGCGTGTCATGTGCTAATTTTTGGGAGTGAAGAAATGCCCCCATTTAGAATTCATTTAAAAGAAGGGCTCTAATTCTTTACTTGTATGCGAACATCTATTGGGTATATTATGAAATAAGCCTAGTAGTCCACTCCATGTGATTAAGTGATACCATGTCAAAATGATAAATTCAAGCCCAAAATTGTATTAGGCGGAAAAAAATCGAGCAAAACCAGCCTTAAATTAAGGTATGATCCAACTTGCCTCATCAATAGAATCCAAAGATAAGTAGAAAATGGATTGACCATGCGAAAATAATGAATTTTGCTTAAATTATAATTTCAATTATTATTATTTTATTGAAATTAAAATTCTTGATATTACTGTTTGGCATGGTTAAAGAGTTTTTGCATAAGGGTTAAAATACCCTTGATTTCTTGATGAGTTTGATTATGTTTTATGATTGTGAGAAACTTATTAGAATATAAACTGATCATGTCGTGATAAGATTATTCACCATCTAAATATGATTTGGACTGTGATGATTACTACACTATAAATAAGCATGCTCAATAGTCCATAATTCATAGAATACAAGGCATTAAAGCATTAAGTATTAAACCCTAAAGCACTCAAAGCATTCCATTAAGAGAATTATCGTGTTCTTGAGAGATAAACACAAAATATATATAAATATATATATAAATCCTTTTATTTGAAACACTTCTACACACAACACGAGTTTAATAGACAATTACTGATTTGAGCATAAAAATATTTTTTCTTATAGGAGGATGGTGGTTTTTCGCAAATTTGAGAATACGTCAAGAAGATTAAGGTAATTTTTATGAAGTTCCAACTTTAAAGCTTTCATATATAATAAATATTTAAAATAAAATTTTCTTATAAACAAGTTGTAATTGTCTTTTTATATTCATCTTAATATAAATAATTCAAAAATAAGTATTCAAAAGAAAAAAGAGAAATAATTATAATTAATTCATATAATATGTTTTATTTTATAAATTGTTGATGATATATCACATTAATTTATTATAAGAATAAAATAGTAAATGATAGATATATTTCAGAAGTGATAGAGAATATGAAATTTCCTAGCAAATGCCATTAGACAAATGTACAATCATAGTTGCATTCGAATTGATTGACATTAAATTAAAATTGAAATAGAAAATGAAGAAGTTGACATTTATGCCCATAAGTGAAATAATAACCCAACTGAAAGTTTCAAAAGCCAGTATGGTAAGTCAATGAAAGAAAACGAGGATGAACCTATTGGTAATTTGATTCTTTGCACGTGGGAAATTATTCAGTCGATCAACCCCACACGTTATGAAAGCTCAGTTTAATAATTAAGGCAATTCTTTACACGAGGGCGAAGACTTGATTCGTTGACCCAGCTAGTGAAGGCCGAAGTAAACGATTATATATCCTCTTAACATTGAACAAACTATATATATATATATATATGAGAAATATGCACACAAAAAATTGCAGCAGTATAGATTGCTTTGCCAACGTTGAAAAAAAAGGTACATTATGCATTAATTATACTCTTACAACAATATTAGCAATAGTTTTAGTTCTGATAAGAAAAATTAAAATATACAAACCCCTTTGATCACCCCGACAAGCAAATTAAACACATAAATCACATACATAGTTAATTATTACCATTAACAACTACAACTGTTTTTATACTTTTTAGATCACCTAATATTCAGGAAAAAAAACATCTACAGTGTAGCATATTCATTCAAGCCTGGCAGCTTATATTACACAACTCAAAATCTTTGCTAATAAATTAGGGGTCAAGTGTAGCTTGTATCAAAATTTCTTTTTTTTTTTAATTTATTGCAAAAGGGGATGGGGTAAGTGACTTGAACCTATGATTGAAAGATTTAGGTATGATGGATTAATCAATGGTTGCCAGAATTTTCATAGTATAATAATAATAATTTTTAAAATAACATTTTACTCTAAAGTATAACAATTAAATTCTAAGATGTATCTCTTCACACAATCAGCCTAAAAGGATGTTTCATTTGACTAATAATGACAAGATATATGTAAAACAGAAATTTATTCTTTAAGAAAGAAAAATATGTGCCGAAAATACAAGCATATGACCCTTCAACACATGAGGGCAAAAGCGCCTGGGTGCTCGCCTAATTGGCAACCACCCCTATCTGTGCGCACTCCCCTGACCAGGGGTTGGATCCCGCTCCCCCTTTATGTTTTAAAAAAAAGAAAAAAGAAAAAACACATGAGGGCCAAATAATGTGTCTTTCAAGAAAAAATACCTTATCAGACACTCTCTCCCTCCTTTCCTTCATCTTTCTCTTTGTGTTCCTTCTAATGGCCATTAGATTACTCTTAGTTTCTAATGAGCTAAAATATAATGACCGAAACTTTATTTTGTTACTTTGTTATTTGCTTAATTATGACATTATTCAAACTTTGATGACTAACTTCATTATTAAGGAAATTGACCTCGTCATTAACAAAGTAAACAAGTCTCTATGTACAGCTAGTTGATATGTGATGCCGACATTTTTCCCAACTCCCGTGGAAAATAATGATTTTATCAAACAACTTTAATATAGTATTATTCGCCCACCACAACTGACTGATAACGAAAGATAAACACCAGTAGAATGAAAGCCAACTATGTTTAGTCCATTCGATGTTTATTTCCTTGAGTGAGAACAAATTAAATGATAAATATCACTTGAAGTGAGGCAAAGATCTCACCTCAAGAATTAAAAGACCCATAAAGCAAACAAAATGCATGCATTGAAAAATATCTAAAGCGGACCAGCTGCATTCTTCATCTTTATCTTTTTGCTTTTTCCTTTTTCCTTTTTCCCATCAACTTCCTTGTTCTGTTTCCCTTTCTTACATTGATAAGTTGATGACCACAACCCATACACTTGTCTATAAGATGATGCTAATACGTCGCACTACAATATTTTAATTTGCTTTCTCCTGTTATGATTAATAAGCATCATTTTATTTAGTTAATAAGTATCTCTTTCTAAAAAAAAAAATACCATTTATCTTGATGAAGATATGAAAGTTAGAATTAGTGCATGTATTACGGGATTAAAAGCTACTAAGAAAATATATGAAAAACTCCCTAGCTTTTGGGCTGTAGACATAATCCATAAATCCGAGGACAGGTACACCATCTGTCAAGATATTGTCCATAATTAATCTGAGAGTAGCAATAAGATCTTTTTGCAAAGCCGAAAAGTCATAATGATCAATTTTCTTTCAAATATTAAAGGCCGAGAATCATTTTCCCTTATATGTTTGACTGCACGAAGACATTAAAAGAGAAAATCTGAATTACACATCTATTAACTTCATGAAAAGAATTCAAATACAATGAAACAACATAGCGAAGGTGCTGGATTACATAATTAAGAAGTTGCTGAACTGCTGATATACAACACCAAGATTCATCACTTGATGACCTGATCCAAGATAACAGAAGCAACAATAGTGGTTGGATCGCCAATCAGGACACTGACAAGAATTTGGAAGAATATCTTAGCTATTTTGAGAAATTTGTTGCCTCTCTTTTTGTTGCGTTCCAAATGATCTTTAACACATAGCTTCAGATTCTTGGGAACCAGAAAATTGTTGTTGCTAGAGTCCGCTTTTTCCCATCCCTCCATCAACATTTTTGTGCTGCAATAGGCATGACAATGATACTTCTTGCATGTAGACACATAAGACCACCCCTCATTGCCGGTTACACTGCCTTCAAGCCTATCATCTTCACACCAAATGCACTTTTTGGACAGTTTTTTATTAGAAAGCTCAAATTTAACATCATCAATTTGTAGTTTAGTTGAAAGGTTAAAACAACATGGATGCAAATTAACCTTCATCTGTTCGCATCGGTATACATAACCTTGAGCGGGTCTTGCACATGCTTGACAGTGTTTATCACAATCTCTACAATCTTTAGTGACGCATATCCCTTCGAGTTTCTGTAAGAATTTAAACGTGGAAGTTCCAAAAAAGTCGTGTTTGGTAGTGAGCTTAGGGAACATGCAGTCTGTGTGAAGACTAAAGTCGCAAATCTCACATCTATACATTGACCGAAACCCTTTCGTTTTGCAGCCATTGCATTGAAAGGGCCTTTTATTGTTTTTCAGCTGGAGCTCGTGATCTTGGTGGAAGGCATGGACGGCTCTGCTTGGTAAATTTTGGCCTGCATCAACCGTTAAGCGACACGTTAAGACAACAAATCAACAAAATCTTGTTTGAGGAACATTAAATGAAGATGTACAGTGTAGTGGAGAAATGGACACCGACCTGTGGTTTCGACGCCACGGGGCTGAGGGTTTACATCAAATATAACAAGATCCTCGATCTTCTCGTTGTGCTTACCACTCAAGATTGCGGCCTGAACTGCGGCACCATAGGCAACGGCCTCATCTAGGTTGATGTTCTTGCAAAGCCCCTTTCCATTGAAGAATTCTTGCAATAGCTGCTGCACCTTGGGAATTCTAGCAGAACCACCAACAAGGACAACATCATCGACACTTTCCCTGTTCATTTTAGCCTTCCTCAAACACGTATCAACTTTCTTGATACACTTCCTGAAGAGATCAATATTGAGTTCCTCAAATTTTGCCCGTGTGATTGTCAAAGAGAAATCAATATTCTCATATAAAGAATCAATCTCTATTGTAGTTTGAGAAGTGGATGAGAGAGTTCTCTTTGCCCTCTCACAAGCAGCCATCAATCTTTGAAGAGCTCTTGGGCTATTACTGATATCTCTCCTGTGCTTCCTCTTAAACTCCTGAACAAAATAATTCACCATTCTATTATCAAAATCTTCACCGCCAAGATGATTGTCTCCGGCAACGGCCTTCACTTTGAAGATGCTTTTTTTGATGGTAAGCAAAGACACATCAAAGGTACCACCACCCAGATCAAAAATCAGCACATTCTGTTCACCAACACCGGAGGCCTTCCTGTCAAGACCATAAGCAATGGCTGCTGCAGTGGGCTCAGTTATGATTTTCAAAACATTAAGCCTAGCGATCTTCGCGGCATTCTTGGTGGCCCGACGTTGAGCGTCAGTGAAGTAAGCCGGAACAGTGACCACTGCGTTCTTCACATCTGAGCCAAGGTATTCCCCTGCAATCTCACGAATCTTGGCGAGCAGGATAGAAGAGATTTCTTCGGCAGCGAACTGCTTCTTTCGACCCTTGTATTTCACCACAATCTTTGGCTTGTCATCCAGGCCAGCAATGACTTCGAATGGCCAGAGTTTGATATCGTCTTGAACAGACACATCACTGAACTTCCTTCCAATCAACCTCTTAGCATCTGCAGTAACAATAAATCCCCAATTTTAGAACCATTGTTATCAACATAGTTTCGCCCTAGGGATCTTTCTGGTTCCTAGGTTTGCTCTGAAATCAGAAAAACTTAAAAACATGCAAAGCAAAATGAAATTATTGACTCAAGTTAAGCGTCAATGAATGCTGACCGAAAATGGTGTTGGTGCGGTTCCGGGCGACCTGGTTCTTGGCGGCGTCGCCAACAAAACGCTCATTGTCGGTGAATGCCACGTAAGACGGCGTCGTTCTGTTACCTTGATCATTGGCTATGATCTCCACCCTGTCGTGCTGCCACACACCAACGCAAGAATACGTGGTCCCTAGATCAATCCCGATAGCCAATCCCTCTTCTTTTCGGACCATTTTCTGACCGAAGTCGGAGAAATGAACGCAAGGAAAATTACTGTCTTAGAGCAAAAGAAATCAAAGAAATGTTATATGTTTGTCAATAGAGCCAATAAATGTGTTGTTTCTTACTAACAGGGGAGCAGGTCTTATGTTTTACGCTGAGTTAGGGCCTAGATATATAAGAGTTAGGAGCGTTATTCGGGAATCTTCCTTGATTGTTCGAGGAACTTTCAGGATTCATTTGAGAATATATAAAGGGTTCGGGAGTGTTATCCGGGAATCTTCCTTGATTGTTCGAGGAATTTTCGGGATTCATTTGAGAATGATGGACGTGTGTGTCTATGATCTTATTTGGATTGATAGAAGTATGCATTGGATTTTGAAGAGGAGCATTGGGCGCTTCCGCGGACGACTCCGCGTAGCGTTAAGTTACCCGGGTTACTTGGTGGAAAATCTTCTCCCGTTAGCTTGCTGCCTCTGCGGACGACTCTGCGTAGCGTGAAGTTACCCGGGTTACTTGGTGGAAAATCTTCTCTAGGGAGCTGACTGTGCCTAATTAAAATTTCAGGGTTTTTTCTGAATATGAGTGAGAGGGATTTGGGTAATTTTCTTTTTAGCATGGGAGGAAAATTCGAAGTTGGATCTTTATTATAGTAAAAATAAATATACAATTAGACCTCTAATAAAGAAAAAATAAATGTACTCACATTATCGTCGAACTGTTTACAGAAGTGCTACAATTGAACAATTTTAAATATAATTTATTTCGGCTCGTTTCTCGGAGACCGCAATTGATACTAAAGCCTTTAAGACATAGGCAAGAATGTAAAGCCCAAGTTCAATCGAGGGCTCGTTAGTAAGAGGGCTAGAGTTTAAGACCTTTACATGGCTAGGGGTGGTAGAATTTCTCGAGCGTTTGAGTTTTGTGGGGGATCACCTCAAATTGAAAATAATTTAGATTGTATTTTAGGTATTTTTAAAAAATGAAGTGAGTTTGAGTATAATAATTTAAATTTAAATAAAATTTGGGTTAAATTTATAAGTTAATTTTTTTAAATTTATCCCAAATATTTGATTTAAAAAATAAAAAATTAATGTAGAAAAAATCTATTTATTTATACAAATTTAAATTGGTTGCGTGCTAATTCGGAGGTATAAAATTTATTTGTATTATATTTTTAAAAATTTTAATTGTTATTCATAATTTTTATTTTTAATTCATTTCTTAATTTTTTTTATTATATTTGATATTAAACACTTGTTTCTAAATTAGAGTGAACTCATTTGTTAAAAAAAAAGATGAAAATGAACAAATAAAATAAATAAGTGATTTTATTATCATTATTTAGTTTCATATCATCACTTATCTAACCCAAAATTTCTTTTACTTTATGTTATAGGTGCCAAATTAAAATGAACCGTTAATTTTTATAATTTTTAAATTTTAATTCATGTTATTAAATTTTAAAATTAGTAGTTAAAGACTTGAAAACTCAATGTAGTTTACATTTTTATGTGATATTTATATTTTTGTTGTATATTATGATTGTACATAAGACTATGTCACAAATTAAATTGATACAAATAAAAAACTATTAAAAAAATTAAAAAAAATTGGATATAAGGTATCTTTAAGGATCCCTATTCCCATTTAAGAATTTTCTATTCTAAAATCGAGTTACATATATCAAATATGAAATAAGTATAATAATTTTTACACTATTCAAATATGAGGATGAGGATTCTGATCCCCAGCCCAACCTGCCCATTGCCATCCTAATATGTGGCGATAATTCTTTTACTTTTTATATGTATTCACGATTACAATTTTAGCCCAACCTCCCTCATGTTTGAGGAAGCAGCATTATACATATAAATTAATTAATATACTACTACATGCAAACATAGTTTTGACCATGAAGTAATTAATATATAGATGAAGTAATTAATATGTAGAACAAGTTAGTAGGTTAGTTTAGTAGTAAAAGTTTTTTAACTTTTTTTTTTTTAAAAAAAAGGCCATACTTCTTGACTGATATCAAAATCTCAAATTTGAATATCTTTTATTGTTGGTGTTAATCACATTATCTTTATGTTGTAATAAATTTGTGGCCTAAAAAGTTAGTACTTGCAATAGGATGATGTACTCATCAATATTCTTCTGCGAAACATTATTCTCCTTCATGATAGTTTATTATGTAAGAAAATTAAAAATACATTTCTCCAGTCTTAATTGTTTAAGTAAAAAAGTGCTCAAAATACTTAAGATTTTTTAGCCTATTCCCGCTTAATAACCATTTTAGATAGGTGAATTAGAAGAAAATATTGTTAAGCCAAGCTAGAGACCTTAAGTGTTACCATTTCCTTCATTAAAATTATTTTATTTTATCAAGAAAATATAAAATTATTTTATTTGGCATTTGAGAATAATTACTTTATCATCATTTAACATAGATTTTCTGGGTACCTCGCAATCCTCAAGTGTCATGGTCACCACTTATCAGAATACTATTCGTTTGGGTTAGTTATCGAGCCAAGTTTCAGTCAAGAAGGAATTCCTATTAATTGAAAAAATTCTCCCTAGAGAAAAAAAATTGATAGTTTAAGGGTCCTTTCTACATATATAGAAATTTTAGTCTTTAACCCATCATTTATCAAATTAGCTATGACGACGTTCTTGATATGAAAGATGAAAATGAAGCGAAAGCCAACTCTAAGCAGGATCCAAAGATGTTCAAATCCAGTTCCAATGAGTATAAAAGTGCGTGCAATTCAATTGTCGAAAGTGAGATTTTAGTCCGGTCTTCTTTTCTTTTTTGAGTCAGGTTCTTAAGACCGTATAGAAAATTGGGTTTTCTCAATATCTCTCTTCTCTTCTGGCCGTTAGTTCGAGATTGAAACTGGACCTGAGAGACACTAGACTTCTAGTAACAGTAGGTCTGCCTTCAGTTAAAGAGAGTTGTTTACAAGCAGTGGTTATGAGCTCTTTCTTTCTTTTTGCACTAGTGGATTAAATAACCTTTTTTTAGTGCCAACAAAGTGCACGTGTTGTTGGTTAATGTTAATAAAAACACATTTTGATAGATGTGAGTAATTATTTTTCATTATCTAATCCTTTAAATGAAAATGAGTAGTTATTAGTTTACCTTCTAAAATTTATGCATGAAACTTTACAAATATCTATATATGTGTCTTCATGAGATTTATAAATTTCATATATATATATATATATATATATAAGATTATGAGTAATGTGAAGTATCCCAAAATTGTATTCAAAATGTCAAGTAAACATTGGGTGTAATAAATAATTTTAAATTTTATATTATTTTACCACCCAATATTTGCTAAACATATCATTTTTGAGTTAAAATTTAAATAAAATTTTAGGATGCCTAGCATTACTCATAAGATTAATTATGTAGAGTTAATCCTGTATGTGCACATATAATATAATTTGATCTTTTATGTAATTACAAAACTAATATGGAACCAAAAGATAACGAAGCAAACTCGCATTAAGTCAACATGACTTAAATCATCCATATGATCTATGGGATCCTTATATAATATAGCAGACAAAATCTTAGTCGTAGGATATACTAGTATGAATTTTTGTGTAGTTAACAATCACTTTATGTTTCTTAATGAGATCTTAAATAGATAATTCATGCTTCTTAATGAAATCTCAAATAAAATTTTATGTTTCTTAATGAGATTCAAAGGAAGTACTCAATACCGGTATGCTTATTTTAACTTCTATTCTTATACCTTAAAAATTGCACTGAAACTATCATAATAAATTGTTAATTGTTATTTCTTTTAAATCAACAATTGTAAGTCATAAATAAAATCTTAACTGTAATGATTGTGGCACTGTTTCATAGCTTTATAATCCTTCATATTAGGATTATCTTAATACTTACTTATATATCTAATGCATATCCGTTATGTTTTAATATAGATTTGCACTGCACATTAGGCTACCTATTACATATGCATCAAGTATGTTTTATTTTTATATAAACTTCGTTTTTAATATACTTTATGGAATTAACTTCCACATAACTAATCTTATATATATATATATATATATAAAGAGAGAGAAAGCTAGAGAGGGAGAGAGAGAAAGAGCTGTGGCTTCATAAACTGTTAATGGTTATTTTGTTTAAATCAACAATTATAGGCTATAAATAAAATTTTAACTGTAATGACTAGTGGGATACGTAGCTTACCATATGGAGAGTGTCTAGATACGTGTAAAATTTTTGTAGCATATTATAAATTGTGTAAAAATTGTGAATTGATTAGACAACTTCACATAACAGTGTTGCTCACCATATGGTGAGCTGTGTAGCTCGCTAGATCATATATATATATATATATATATATATTAGTGACCCATTTTAAAGTGCAATAAGACAAAATTTATAGTGGTTTAACTTACTGTGAGCTTACGTCCACTTTACAAAGCTTGATAAACTCACTCATTTGGTACAATTCAATATTATTTTTGTAAGATGAATACATACAAACAAAGTCTTTATAGAATAAAAAATATGCCACTTCCCTTAATGATAATAAATATATTGTCCCCCTCTCTGTCGCTTATAAAGAAAACAAATCGTAAAAACTGATAATCAACTTATGGATCCCCCTCCTTTATGATTTTACCATATATTTATAAGAAAGTAAGAGTATGAGGGTTGTAGAATCCAAGTAAAATAAGGATATAACAATATTTTCTCAATTAGGATTTGCCTATTAGAGTCCTACCAAAATAAGAACAATAGTTTCTTTATCTATTTGGAACTTTCATGTAGAGTTTTTTAAAATAAAGACAACTCTCTTTTTTCCTATTTGAAACTCTTTTTGGGCCTTTAAATAGAAGGGCATTGTTTGGAATTAAAGGGAACAGGGGTCCCTTAGTTTTCAATGTTGACCTGTCAATATTGAAAACTTTATAAATGTAGTTCATAGTTTGAAAGTTCATCTTCGAGTTTGGTACTTCTCAGAGTGCTCTTTAAAATATTTGGATGAAGTGAATACTTAGTCTCATATAAATAGAGTTCCCAAGAGTTTAGATCTAGATTTCAATCTTCATGGGATGAGTCCTTTTGTGAAAATATTTAATGTAATCTATCATTCTCGATATTCTTCTGAGGAATTCTTCAAGAACACACTCTCGTAAATTCAAATTTTGGCTTTACACAAGTGTTCTTCATCCAAACACATCTTTCCGATAAGTTATTCATCAATATGTCCTTATGAATTTGCTTTTGGACTTCACATGAGTGTCCATCACCCAAAACACATTTTTCTACAGAGTGCTTAAGCAATGTGAGTTTTAGCCTTCGTGGAGTTTTAGTAGTGGTCAGTTTTGGTAAGCGCTTACATAAGGCTATGGCTCTTTGGCTCTTCAGGTAGTTTAATCGAAAAGGTCTTCGTGGTTTCCATATGATTGGCCTTGGAGAGGGCTTATGTAGCTTTAATAAGGGCTTTACATTAAGGTTAGGCAAAGCGGGATTGAGACAGAACCTAACTGATCTCGTGTCCTAATCGAGACATAATTTGGGATAGGAAGTATCCCGACCCAAACCAGGATGGGAGAGGTCAGGTCACAGGACGATTTTTGAACATAGGCTATTTTTTGCCCACATCCCTAATTGATCCAATTTTGTATTTTTGGCCCAAAAATTTAGGGTCCATTTGTGGCTCATATCCTTAATTGCTCTAAATTTTTATTTTTGGCCCAAAAATTTAGTTTTGAATTTTTTTTTTAACTTTATTGGCCTAGATAACTTTGAAGTTTTTGATGATTCCAAACAATAAAGAAAAGCAATGTTTATGGACAAAAGCGCAAAGTTTTCAAAGTTGCATAAAATGGACCAAAATATAAAAGTTTAAAACTTTGGTAGTGCATACTATAGCTCGGCATTGTAGGAAAACATTATTCCATAAGGGTAAAATTACTATGTAATGATTGTAACGGTCAAAGCACTGTATCTAAACTGTAGCAATGGCTAAAAAAGGATAGTTTCTCAATCTCTATAAATACAAATCTCATTCAAACTCAACAACAATATGATAAACACTCTATAATTTTTATATCATTTAAGAAGAAATAAAATATTATTGTAAGGGTACTCTTTAAGAGAGTTTATTATTGTAAGGGTCTAGTTGATATCCCGTAAAGTCAACATACTATAAGGGTTTGATTAGTACCTGTGAAACTAGTAAAAATTTAATTAGTACTTACGAAACTGATCAAGGTATAATTGGTATCTGAGAAAGCCAATTTATAAAGATTTGATTAATACATGAAAAGTTAATCAAAGGGTCTTGAGAGATAGACCAAACTAGTGAAATCCTCTAGCATAGTTAACTTCGAGGCGTGGATGTAAGTTAGGATAATGACCTAACCACATAAATATCCGGTGTCAGCTATTTATTTCCCTACTTTCTTATTTATTACAACTACTTGTATTTTAATTTATTTATATATTAATGTTAATTGCATAAATTATTTATTATAGATCATTTGAAATACACAATTCACATCTCCTATTAAATTCTCAAACTTTAATAAATTTTATTATTGATTTCTTATTTTATTAATATAATTATGATTCCAATTCTAATGTCAATTTTTAGTTACGTTAAATGTTATAATTTTTATTTTAGTTTTCATTTTAACTAAATTAAATGTTATAATTTTAAATCAACAAATCTAAATTCAAATTAAATTATGTTAAGTGTTACAATTTCAATTTCAATTCTAAATTTTAATTTTAATTATATTAAGTGTTATAATTCTAATTCTAATTTTAATTACGTTAAATATCATTATTTCGATTTCAATTTCTATTACGGTAAATGTTATAATTTCAAATCGTAAATCTAATTTCAATTTTAATTACATTAAATGTTATAATTCTGATTCCAACTTTAATTTTCACTATGTTAAATGTTATAATTTTGGTTCTAATTCTAATTTTAATTATGTTAATATTATAATTCCAAATCGAAAACCTAATTTCAATTTTAATTAAATTAAATATTATGATTCCAACTCTAATTCTAATTTTATTACGTTAAATGTTATATTTCTAATTTTTATTGTTATTTCAATTACATTAAATGTTATATTTTCGATTCCAAATCTTCATTACGTTAAATGTTATCATCCAAATTCAATTTTAATTTCAACTACATGTAAATATTATAATTTTGATTCCTGTTCTAATTTAAATTTTGTTAAATGTTATAATCCAAATTCAATTTTAATTTTTACTAAGTTAAATATTATAATTTTAAATCAAATTTCAATTTCAATTATGTTAAATCTAATTTTAATTTCAATTACATTAAATATTGTAATTCTAAATTTAATTTAATTAGTCTTCAATATCAATTTGCTTTAAATCAAGTCATGAATACAAATTAATTAACTAATAAAATCTTTAATTAATGTTTTATTATTTTTCTAAAAATATTTCAAGTTCGGGATAGGATCGGGAAATTTGGGTCCCTTATTTTGAGACACAAACATGTTTCGCCTCTCCATCCCATCCTGTCCCAAAAATTTAAGGTGAAGACACCCAGGACGGGGACATTTTCCCACCCCTACTTTACATGGCCTCGATGAGGGTTTACAGTACTCGATGATAGGTTACGTAGCCTTGATGAAGGCTTCAGAGGTGTACAATGACCTTAATAAAGGCTTGGCATTGATGAAAGCTTATATGGTCTTGACGAGGGATTATAGTGGTCTAGATGACTAGCTTATGATGGCCCTGATGAAGGATATAGTAGCCTTAGTAAGGGTTTAAGCGACATTGGTGAGGGATTATGCAACCTTGGTGAGGTCTTATGCGGCCTTGGTGATGCAATCTCAAACAGTCTCAATGCTTTCATATCAGGGCAACACTAGTTGTTTATTATGTTTTACTTTGTCATAGTGTAAAATAGTCAGACCTAAACTGTTCCATATGTTAATGTGTTTTAAGATACATGCATGTGATTGTGTACATGTTGAAAATTTTCAATGCATGTTTAAACACACAACTACGCAATGAAATTAAGCATTTAATCAATATATACACACCAAGAATATATCAAATACAATATAGGAATTGAATATATATCCTTTTAAATGATTCGGTGAAGATTTAAACTCTAGAGTTCACCCGAAATAATCTCGTTAATCAATTCTAAACATCAACTATTGGGTGAGATTGAAATACTAGAATGATAACTTGATTCTTGATTGCTAGCAAGAAATTCTCGAATTTCCTTTTAAATGGTTTCTATTTTGCTAAGTAAAATTGAGGGGCTTATTGAAAAATTTTCAAAACTTAACTTATATACTTAGCAAAATGGGGGGTTAAATGTAATATTTGTAAACTATTAGCCACCTCATCCCTTGCATGGTTGACACTTGTTACTTATGCATCTTATGCAAGCTGCCAAGTGTCAATTATGTAATCCATACATGTGCCATTTATCACACAGATGGCCATATGTCAAGATTCCCTTTTCCATTTAAAGGGATTTCTTTGCAACATTTGTAAAGTATGTTTCTCAATTTTTAGAGAGGTCCTAAAATGTATTCTACTTTTTTAAATCTTCCCAGATCGATCCGTCCCCCTAATGCTCAATGAGTACACTTCATATTATGAGACTCCATAGGTTCACACTTGTTTGTCTTGCAGAACACTTCTGCAAGTCCGTGAATGATGCCCCTCACACATATTACGGATATTATAGAATAGCGCGTTGAACTATATAAGCTAAGATCAACCATATGCGTATAATCCTTCCATCACCTATATCTTAGAAGAGCAATGATATAGATTATAATCGTCAAATCTTTATATGTTTGTCCATAAACTTATCTTCAGATTCGTATTTCAGTAAACAATATTTGCAAACTACTTTGCAATATTATTTAACCTTACGAAAAAATATTTTCTAAGGTTTTTACTTATGGCCATAAGACTTTCTGAAATACAATCTCAGAGCATCTGAATATGTAACTCACACAAATGAGCTGAAAAATCTTATATCTATGCACAACAAGCTCTATGAGTATTGAACCATACCCAACGACTCCCAGAGGTCAGACCAAGAAAGGTCTTTGATATGCATGGAATCAAAGCACAGTGGATCACTCATAAACATATCGTAGCACTCTGGTTAAAGGACTGCGGATATTATCCATTGACGGCTCTATAAGATATCTATTAGAAGTCTTTATGAGTTGTTCAGTATTTAGTCTTCACTAAATATTTGTACGCCTATACGGGCTTCTGCTAGGCCTAGAGTTTACTAAGACGTATCATCTAGACACTCTAGATATAGACATATATTAGTCCATAAAGAATATCGATTGACCCGTGTACGCAACTATAGACCAAGAATGATATCTTTGAGAACATAGTTCATAATGACATTTCTTAACACTATTTCAGATAAGGCTCTAACTCTTAGAAATGCTAACTTTTAGTGCTGATCTTAACTTTTTTAAATAAGATCTAAACTCCTTTAGATTACAATGTTTGAAAAGTTACAAACTTATAACCATATAATTAATAATAATTAATGATTCAAAGAAATTTTCATTGTATAAATATTAAATAAATAAATATTCACACAACAATTTGAATGACATGTGAGCATCATTCTCAACAACTTCCACTTACTTTAGTTTCATTCATGATGATTCCTAATACTAATTGTCTCTATGTGTTTCTCAAACACTTTAAGAGTTAAGTCCTTAGTGAGTAGGTCTACTATATTATTCCATAGAATCTACTCTAAAAACTATTACATCTTCTCTGGCCAAGATTTATCTAATTATGTGGTATTTCATCTTCGCATGATTAAAATTTTGGTGTGCGCTATTTAGCTTGAGCAATTGCCTCATTGTTGTCATAAAATAGTGGGATATAATCCACTAAACTTGGGACTATTCTAAGTTCTGTGATAAACTTACATATCCACAATGATTTCTTTACAGTTTCAAAAGTCACAGTGTATTCTGCCACTATGGTTGAATCAGCTGTGGATGCTTACTTGATAATTTTCCAATTTATCGCGACACTATTAAAAAGAAATACATATCCAGATATAGACTTTCTATCATCCGAATTAGACTAGAAATCTGAGTCAGTGCATCCCATTACTTGTAAATCACTATCTTTATAAATTAAAAACATATCATTTTTACCCTTAAAGTATTTAAGGATATATTTCATGACCATCCAATGGTCATTACCTGGATCAGACTGATACCGACTCGTAATACTTATGGGCCAAGCTAATGTTAGGACTCGTACATAACATGTCGTACATCGGCTACCTACAACTGATGCATATGGTATGTTAAACATTTTAACTCTTTTATCTTCTGTTTAAGGACACATTTTCCTAGAAAGATAAATGCCATGTTTAAAAGGTATAACTGTCTTACAGTTAGCAAAGTTATACCTTTCAAGAACATTTTCTATGTACGAAGATTGAGAGAGTCCTATTAGTCTCTTATTAGTCTCTTTACTTTATCTCAATAAAGCTTTATACCCAGTATATAAGAAGCTTCTCCATATCCTTCATAGAGAATTTCTTACTCAAATAACTCTTGACTTATTCTATCATACTAATATAAATTCCAATAATGAGTATGTCATCAATATAGAGAACAAGAAAAACAATCACGCTTTTATTGAGCTTTCAACACACACACACTTCCTCTTCATTTTTAATAAAACAAACCTTCTATTTACTTCATCAAAATAAAGATTCCAGCTTCAAGAAGCCTACTTAAGTTTATAAATAGACTTCTTAAGTCTGCACACCAGATTAGAAGTTAGGCTGATGACTACTCTATGTAAATCTTTTCCTTAAGATTTCTATTCAGGAAAGCCGTTTTTACATCCATTAGCCAGATCTCAAAATCATAATATTCTATAATAAATAACAAAATTCAAATCGACTTTAGCATGGCAACCAGTGAAAAAGTTTTCTTATAATTGATCATATATCGTTAAATATAACATTTTCCTGCCAGTCAGTATTTAAAAGTCTCTATCTTTCCATCGAACTCATGCTTTCGCTTGTAAACCCATTATAACCAATAGGAATAATTCCTTCAATAACTTCAATCTAGTCTAAGACTTAATTAACATGCATGAAGTCAATTTTGAATTTCATGGCTTCTTACTATTTTTCTGAATCGATGTCCAACATCGCTTCTCTATAGGTTAAAAGATCATTTTCTTCAACTAAGAAAACATCAAAGACACCTTCAGGATCAAACCATACCTTACAAGTGGCCTTGACATGCTTTATAACCTACGTAGAATGTGTGTTAAAGGCATTTCACTAGTTTGAGTATAAAGTTCTATCGTTGGTTCATTAATTCTTGGATTAACTTCAACAAGTTCAATCATTTTACAATTTCCATGATCCATAAGACACTATTTTTCTAAGAAAGTGACATTATGAGTAACAAATACGTTTCATTCCTTTATATCATAGAATAAATCTCTCATAGAATGTTTGAGATACCAATAAATCAATATTTATACATTTTGGATACAAGTTTATCATGTTTCATAAATTTTATGTAAGTAGAACAACCTCAAATTTTAACATACTTAAGACTTGATATTCCAGAAGATCAGTGAAGCTCATCATAAATCAGATCATATCTAATAAATTCTGAGTCATCATTTCTGAAATAACATTGTATTGAGGAGTACTTGGACGACTATATTGAGCGAGAACCCCATTCTCCTTTAAATAATCTACGAATTCACTTATCATGTATTTATTGTCTCAATTTGATAAAAGGTGTTTAATATATATACCGCTTTGTTTCTCTAATTCTTGTCAAAATTATTTTAACATTTCAAAAGTTTCGACTTGTGTCTCATGAGAAACATATGTCTGTATTGTGACAAATCATCGATAAAGATAGCAAAGTATTAAAATCCTCCTATAGTAGTGTAATTCATTAGACCACATACATCACTATGTACTAGCTCCAATAAATCGGTGGCTCGGTGTTCAATACCTATAAAAAGAGATTTTGTCATCATTCTTCGAACAAAAGATTCAATAACTAGTAAGGTTTCTATTAAGGTTTGCACCTACGTGCCATCTCTATTTGTATGAATATTTATTTTGTAATATTTATACAATACATATTTTGTTAAATCGCTAATAATTTTATTAAATAGTACTAATGCTTGTAACGCTATAGACATTGTATGATCTAAAGGAGTTCAGATATGGTATAAAGGAGTTTAGACCAGGGCTAAGATTTAGCAACGCTAAGAGTTATAAATGCTAAGAGTCAACGTTGCTAAGAGTTAATAAGTTATAAGAGTTAGCGAGATCTAAAGAGTTAAAGCCTTGTCTGTAATGGGATAAAGACTTAGGGATATACTAGTAATGACAT
Source organism: Ailanthus altissimus (assembly GCA_946807835.1). Lineage (NCBI taxonomy): Eukaryota > Viridiplantae > Streptophyta > Magnoliopsida > Sapindales > Simaroubaceae > Ailanthus > Ailanthus altissimus. The sequence continues at coordinate 17,136,982 of OX327684.1, forward strand.
AGTTGCAAAGAGTTGATACAAGTGCTAGAAAATATCATTATGCAAGTATGTTCTTAAATACTATGTTCTTGGTTTATTTTTACTAATATCGGTCTATTGGTGAATCCTTTTTATATAGATCAGTATATATTTATATCTATAGGGTATAGATAGTTGTTCTTAGCTAACCATACGCTTATTGGAAGCTCGTATAGGCATACGGGTATTTAGGTAGGACTGGATGTTGAACAAGTTCATGAGGGCCCAATAGACATCCTATAAAGCCGTCAATGGAAGTTTCTCTTGAGTTAAGTAGTATTCGTGATCCTTTAACCTGAGTGCTATGGTAGGCTTGCGAGTGTTCCACTATAATTTGGTTCCATAGATGTTAGAGACCTTTTATGGTCTGACCACTACATGTCGCTAGGTATGGTCCAATGCTCATAGAGTCTGGTACACGTAGATATGAGATCTGTCAGCTCACATAAGTAGGTTGTATATCTAATGCTCCGAGATTGTATCTCAGAAAGTCTTATGGCTGTAAGCAATAAACCCGAAAAAAGAGTTTCTTACAGGGTTGAACAATATAGCAAAAAAGGGTTTGCATATATTTTTCATCGAGATACGAATCTGAAGATAAGTTCACGGATGAGCTCATAGGGATTTAATGGCACAGATCTATATCCTTGCACATCTAGGGTATAATTGATGGAAGGATGATACGTATGCTTTTTGACCTCAACTTTTATGGTCTAACGCGCTGATTTGTAATATTTGTAACGTGTGCATGAGGTATTGATCATGGACTCATGGAATAGTTTTTTTTATGAACCGAGTATAGACCTAGGAAGTCCCAAAATATGAAGTGTATTTATGGTGTAGTAGGGCAACGTACCATATTAAATAGTTCAATCCAGTAAAATCTAAAAAAAATGAATACTTGTTTCAGGAACCCTCGGGATACGTACATGTCAATACTTAAGTGTTAAGTACATTAATTAGTTAACAATTGTTGTTGACCAATTAAATGGTGACATGTGATGCATAGTGAGCATTTGGTTAAGTTAACTTAAGCGTGTGGTATGATGGAACCTACGTTGGGTTAAGTAAAGGCTTAGGATAATTTTACTTAATTGATTATTTAATTGTTAAATAATTAAGATATTTATTTATTTAATAGTTAAAATAAATAATTTAACTTAATTATGGTTAAAAGTTAACTATATAGTTAAGTTTACTTAATGGTTAAGTAATAGTTATCCTAACCTAGGTGCTAAGGTATACTGCACCCGCAGCCATCCGAGTTCGAGTAATATATTAGGGGTAAGTGGTTGGGTTATTATTGGAATAGATTTCTCTCCTCGTCTAAAACCTTAAAAAAAAATTAAGTTAAATTAGTTAACTAGGGTTAGATGAGTTAGATATTTACATTTACTTAAGTGTTAAGTTAAGTCTAACTCAACTAAGGTTAATAGTTAACTTTGGTTAGGTTAGTCTAAATGAAATGCAAATTAAAGAAAAATGCATGTGTAATTAAATGTTAATGAAATGCATTTGGCATTTAAAGAGTGAAATGAAACAAAAATTAAAGAATTATTGTTTTTGGAGTTGTTGGCCATTGAGAGAGAAAAAAGAATGAGAAATTGTTTCTTTTATTTTTGAATTCAAGTGTTGGATTCACTATTTATCTTCTTCTTCACTTACCTTATGCCATTAAAGCAATACAAGCTTTTGTTCATGAAGCCGTCAATGGTAGGTTCTCTCGAGTTTAGTAGTATTCATAATCCTTTGACTTGAGTGCCATGGTGGGATTGTGAGTGATTCACCATACTTTGGATCCACGGATGTTAGAGACCTTTCATGGTTTGACTGCTACATATTGTTGAGTATAGTCCGATGCTCATACCGTTCGGTGTGCGTACTTATTGGATCCATCAGCTCACATGGGTGAGTTATATATCCTAATACTCCGAGATTGTATTTCAAAAATCTTATGGCCATAAGTATGAACTGAGAAAAGAGTTTTTCGTAAGATTAAATAGTATCAAAAAAGTGTTTTCGTATATTGTTTATCGAAATACAAATCTAGAGATAAGTTCACGGATGAGCACTTGAAGATTTGACAATAGTGATCTATGTCTTCACTCATTCATGATATAGTTATTGAGAGATTATATAAATATGTTATGATCTCAGCCTGTATGGTCTAACACACTGATTTGTAATATTCGTGATATTTGCATGAGACATCGTTCACAAGCTTATGGAAGAGTTTCATTTGACGAATTGGGTATAGACCTAAGGAGTCTCACAATATGAAGTATACTCGTTGTACACTAGGACAGCGTACTGAATTGAATAGTTCAATCCAGTAAATGGGATAATAGTGATAACTATAAATTATATCTATTATTTTCACTCCCTTAACTTGATTAACTACTTATTTTAAAAAGAATGTATGGCATTTTATATGCTATATTGTTATTTTATAAGTTTGAAGTTAATGGAGCAAATGGAAATAAAAATCTAAAGAAAATAAGGAAAACATCAAATTGCTACAGTGATTTGCTATAGTGATCTTAACTTCTAGGGTGTTTGAGAACCACGTGAAGTGTATGAGTATATGATACCAGTACGAATGACACTAAAGGAAGTGGAAGTTTGTTGGAACTGGTGCTTATGTGTCATTCCAATATTGTGTTACTATTAATTATTTAATATTTATACAATAAGCATTTTGAATAAAATTGTTAATTTTATAATAAATAGTACAATGCTTGTAACATTACAGACATTATACGATCTGAAGGAGTTTAGATATAGTTTTAAGGAGTTTAGATCAGCGCTAAAAGTTAGCATTGCTGAGATTTATAAATATTAAAGAGTTAGCAGGTTATAATAATCAGTGATATGTAAAGAGTTAGAACCTTATCTGTAACGGGCCAAAGAAATGAGAATATACTATCAATGATATAGTGGCAAAGAGTTGCAATAGGGGGTAGGAAATGTCATTATACAAGTATAGCCTTAAACGCTATATTTTTGATCTTTTTCACTGCTGCAGGTCTATCGGTGAAGTCATTTTATATAGATCAGCGTATGTCTATATCTGCATGGTACAAATAGTTATTCTTAGTTGACCATGAGCTTAGTAGAAGCTCGTATAGACATATAAGTATTCAATTAGGACTGGATACTAAACAAACTCATGAGAACCTCCAATAGACAACTCATAAAGCTATTAATGGTAGGTTCTCTCGAGTTAAATAGTATTCGTAGTCCTTTGACCTAAGCATCACGGTGGGTTTATAAGTGATTCATCATACTTTTGTTCCACGGATGTCAGAGACCTTTCATGGTCTGATCGTTGTATATCGCTGGATATGGTCCGATACTCATGGAGTCCGGTGTGCATAAATATTAGATCCATCAACTTACATGGGTGAGTTGTATATCATGATGCTTCGAGATTTTATTTTAAACAATCTTGTAGCCATAAGTATAAACCCGGTAAAAAAGTTTTCTGTAGGGTTAAACAACATCACAAAAGTGTTTGTATATATTATTTATCAAAATACGAATCTGGAGATAAGTTCATAGATGAACAAGTGGAGATTTGACGCTGGTGATTTATATCTCTGTTTATCTAGGACATTGCTGACAGAGGGATTATACAAATATATTATGACCTCAGCTTGTATAGTCTAACGCGCTGATTTGTAATATTTGTGACATGTGCATGGGGAATCATTCACGGACTTATGAAAGAGTTTCATTTGACGAATCGGGCATGGACCTAGGGAGTCCCACAATATGAAGTATACTCGTTGTGCGCTAGGGTAGCACACTAAATTGAATAGTTCAATCCAATAAATCTCTGCAAATAGGATATTTGTTTCAGGTTCCCTCAGGATGTGTACTTGTCAGGACTTAAGTGTTAAGTACATTAATTAGTTAACAATAGTTATTGACTAATGGGATGATTACACGTGGTACATTATAGGTCATTTATTGTTTGACTTTGAAATTACAAAATTAACCTTACTTGTTAGACAAGTAAAATCATTTGTTTAATCATGAATTATTTCTTGAATAAATAATAATATAATAGATATTATTATTTTATAAAGTCAAAAGATGTTATAATCTTAAAATTGCACATGTTTTTATTAATTAAAGAATTATAAAAGCGTGAATGGTTTTAGAAACATGGTGGGGCCATGTGAAGACTTAAGAGAAGAGGAAAATTGATAAAATGAAAGCATTTTTCATTTTGGCCATTTGAGTTGGTTTGGCCCATGTAGGAAACAAAAAGGGAATATGGAGGCATGGTTAATAATGCTTTGTGGGGCCTTTTGTTCACTGATGAAAGGGAAACAAATAAAAGGCCATTGGTTTTTCATTTATGTTGGTCTTGGTTCGGTTATGAGAAAGGATGGTGAGAGTGAGCTTCTCCAAGGGTTGTGAATGGTTTTCAAATTCATCATCTTGTTCATTAGGTTAGCCATTTTTCATTTGTAAAGAATGAATGAAATTATTTTAATTTTGGCTAAATGGAGTGGACGGCAAATAGAAAAGAAATGAGAGTAAAAGTTGTTTTGTTTTTAAACTTCAAAAGTTAAAGTACTATTCATCATCTTCTCCATTAGGCTAGTCATCATTAAAGCAATAGAAAAGCTTATATTTATTGTTCAAGAGTTGAACAATAGCAAAAAAAATGGTATATCTTTGAAATAAATAAAATTAGTTAAAGTGTTTAACTAATTATCTCATGCTTAAAAATTTTAAGCAATGGTTATAGTGTTAATCATTTGGTGTTTAAGAGTTAAACACTATTATTAGAAATTAGAGCTGCTATTCTAGCTATCTAAACCCACCCTAGTTGGGTCCTATCATTGCCGCGAGTGCGCTTCGTGGTGGACTCTGGTTCAATAATTTTCAAAAGCTTGTTAGGTGATTCTCGATCCTTATTTTTTCATTAGAATAATGAAACTTAAATTTAAATGTATTTGTTGCACTAGAAAATTAGATTTCCAGTTCTGTTGTGCTAATATGTATTTATGGCACATATATTACTTTGTAATGAATACGCTGCACATGCATGCACCCTAGAAAATTAGCACATTTTCATTATAAACACCTTTAATATTCATTTTTTAGCTTTGAATGAATATCCCACTTGAGTTAGCATACATAGGGATACTAAGTTTTTCCTAACTCTAGAAATATATTTTACAACAAATAACTCCCTTAGTTTCCCATCATGCATTCTCATCATTATACTACTAATTTTCATGACATCATAAGTTATATCACTACTCATTAACACTTTTTTCTCATTAATAGACCTATGATTGGTAAATAAAGATTTATCATGGCATATATGAAAACTAAGCTAGAATCAAGTATCCACTTCACAAAGCACGAGTGATCCAGGGCAACATTATAGACATTGAATACATAAAATAGCATGGCTTTTTATTCTACGTAAGAGACTTTGCTTCCGCCAAAAGGCCTCCCATCCATCATATGAACTATCCTAGTGCTTCGATCTTCTATCCAGTCTCTCCACTTCTTCACCTCAGTACATACTTTTTATCAAAAGCTATCAAGGTTTTTGCACTATCATAGTCCTCTTAATAGACTACTATAGCATCACCGTCTTTTTTCTTTTCATTCTTCATGTCCTTTTTCTTTGAAAAACTCTTTATGAATTTCCTTTCTTTGTTGTAACCATAACACTTTCTATATTTTTTCTTTGAATTTTTTGAATGATATTTCTTCCCATCTCTATTATTAGCAATTCCTTTTGCAGTATACACCACTGTAGTATTTGTAGGCTTAGATATTTTCTCAAATTCTTTAGAGTACAATGAGACTTTAAAATCAATCATCGTTAAAGTCTCTCTACCATACAGAAGTGTATCAATGAAGTGCTCATATCTATCTAATAGAGAACTCAACAAGATAATGACTTTATCTTCATCTTCTATCTTGAAGATAATGGTCTTTAATCGAAGTTCCTTTAACCATAGACAATTGATTCTTCTTCTTTATGTGCAAATGATTTATCTGGGAGTTTGTCATGTACAAATCATCAAGCTTCTTCCAAAGATCAATTGTAGTATTCTCTCTAGTGACCTCTCTTAGAACCTTATAACTCAATGATAAAACGAAGGTACTATGGGCTCTCTTCTAAATGGTTTCACTAAGCTTGGGCATGATTCAGTTTATTTCAGATTTGGTCAGAACTACACTAAAATATGGTTATTTAGTTTTTTATTGTTTGATCAGGTTCAATTTTTTCCAATTCTAGCCTAACTAGGGTTGCTTCAACCAAAATGAGAGAAGATTCTAAATTATCCAGCAAGTGGTTTGAGTGAGATATGCCTCTACCAAAATCATCAGAATGGTCATAAATACTTTAAAAGAGAAAGTAAGGAAAAAAAAATTGTTTGGCTATTAGAACTCTATCAAAAAAGGCTAAGAAAACTCAAATTGTTGAAAACAAAAATAAACTCAAAAATTAAAAATAAAAAAATAAAAAGCAACCTTATGTGAATAAACTTAGAAGATAGATATGAAGGAAATAATTTATACGGTGTCAGATAAAGAAGAGATATAATAGGGGAGAAGTTGGGTTCAAAATTGGTAAGATGATTATAGTGTTTAATAAGGTCTTTCCTAACCTCCTAAACCCAACAAACAAAAAGTGAAATAAGAAGAAAGAAAAACAAATTGATTAAGGTTTCGATTGAGCCTTGTTGCTACCTGTGCTCAGTGAGGAAGAGACGAGAGAGATAAGTTGAGAAGATGTAAGAGATGAGATGAGATTGAATGAGATTATTGGGAATTTAGGGTTAAGAATTTTTTTATCAATTTATATTCTAATAATTCAGTGCAGACGAGCTTATTGTAAAATATTTTCCCACCAAATTATATGTTCCTATGTGGTAAATTTTTGGTTTTTTATTTACTAAACCAGTTTTTTTATTTGATTTTTATTTTTATTAAAACCGGACTAAAATCAATAGGTTTTTTGGTTTTTATTTTTCTATAACTAATCAGTTTTTATCATCCATAAAAACCAAACCAGCTGGTTTGGTTTAGTTCGAACTTGTTATTTTGGTTTCTAATTTTTTTTGCTCACCCTTAAGTTTTATAATCAAGGTCAGATTTAGATGTCCCAAGTATTTTCTTATCATTGGTTGTTGCTTGAGTCTCTTCAAGGATATAATCTAACCCTTGACTCAACGCGAAAGCCATCACCTTCACCTTTCACAGAATGAAATCATTCTACCCATTAAAATTTTTAACTTCATACTTGTGAGATACCGTGATTGAATAACCTTAACTCTAATACCCGTTTGTTGGAATTTTACACGTGGAATTCTTCACCCACAAGCATTCAAGAATAGAAAAAATTACACAAAGTAATAGAGATAACTATCAAAACACACAAGGCACAAGAATATACGTGGTTCAACAAATTGTCTATATTTATGGTGGATCATGAGATTTAAACTTCTTTTATCACTCAGTGATTACCACAAAACACTTAATGATAACAAAGATCACCCAAGAGATTATAAGAAATACCTATTAGAACAAGCTATGCAAGGGTCTATACTAGCATTCTCTTGCACACTCAATACTTAAATGCTCTTTAAGCTCTTTATTGTCGATCTCTTGATACTTCTTTGATGCTTACTAAAGATGCCACCCTAATGCTATAAAAAATATTTATATATGCTCTAAAACATCTATAGAAACCCTATATCTAGTTGAATTAAGAGTCCACGAGTGAAGGAATTCAAAAAGAACTTGAAAATGTGAAAATAGTACAAAATAGGAAATCCTACGCCACAAGCTTTTGTGTATAATCCTGCATAATCTTGAATGTTATCAGTTCCGGTACGTAGACCAAATAATAAAATGCAAGCAAAAGTTCCTAGATTTATAGAGATATAGAACAGCATATAAGTTATCATGCTCGCATATCTACCATTTGAATCTTGAACAATTATTCCAATAATTACGTATCCGATTTGACTTATGGACGAATATGCAAGCATACATTTCATGCTTGTTTGAGTAATAGCAATGAGCCCCAAGGCCTGGAAAAGTGCCCCTTACATGTTTCGAGGCCCTATTTGCTTCTTCCTTTTTATTTTATTACAAATCTCATCTGCCTATTTCATTCTCGATCTTGTATCGTCTCCTTATTAGTTTCGAACTCAAAATCATACTCAAAAATAATTTTGAATCAAAAAATTTTAACGAAATTTGTATTTATTAATTTATCAAAGTTTATTTTTATTTAATTATTTCAAATTTATTCACTTATACAAACATTTTGGCTCCATTTCTAAATAATATTGATGATATCATTCATAAATAAAATGATTTTACTTTTAATGATGTCATTCATAATAAAATGATTTTATCTAAACATATTATTCTTTTTGAAATCTCCCAAACTACTGTATTATCAAAATTGTCTAAATTATTTTCATTTTGTTAAACAAATCCCTAATCCAATTATCTTATGTTTATTAAAACACACTCTTTTCACTTTTATTTTGTTTTGGTTGCAATAATAAAAGCATAAAAATTAATTATTGCACAAAATTTCAAAGTGTAAAAATTCTTAAAAATAAAAAATACTGAACTAAACATTAAATTTGTATTTATTATTTTATCAAAAATTATTTTATTTAATTATATCAGATAATTCACTTAAACTAGATTGTTGGCTGCATTGATAAATAATATTGATGATGATTTATGATGTCATTCATAATAAAATGATTTTACTTTGATATAATTAGCTACTCATGTCAGGTACACAAGATTAAAGTTCTTTGATATTCTTATTATGTAATCTATGCTTTATATTATCTACGTTGCCTTAAAAAATAATTTACGATTGCTAAAACAAAAACTTCATTTCAAATGGTATATAGCTGCTGAAAGTAAACAATTTTTGAAAGTATATTCTGGTGACAAATAGGAGTTGTTTTGTCGAAAATATTAACTTTACCAATGGTTTTTAGTCATTGAAAATAACAAAATGATCGTTAGAAATATTTTTTTCAAAGGTAAACTACACTGAATACTAGCATAGAATTTATATTACTAATGATTTGTAGCATTAAAAAATGAATAATGAATTACTCTGAAATAATTTATTTTTGACGTCATATGACAATCAAAGAATAGATTTTTTTTAATGAAATTTTTTACATTAAATGAATTATTAGAATATGACATCACAAATATATGTATGTAACAAATTATCATATAGAGAAAACAAATATATGTCTAATGAAATCAAACAACTCATACTGTCATAAAGTCCATACAATAAAACAGACAAGTTAGTAATGTTAGATGCTAGAGTATGAAATATCAAATATCTTAAGAGGCATTGAAAAATTAAATACCTTGAGTTGGAGGTATTGTATTTCCATTTGAATCTTCATATGAATCAATGTATGAATTTGAGCTATTAATTAGATCTTGTATTAAATTTTTAAAATTTAAATTAAAAGAATATTAGAAATAAACGAAGTTATATAAGCATAATTAGAACTTAACATTAAATGGATCAATTACCATTTCAATGATATGTGAATAAGAATGCCGATTAACCATCAACAGATACACTTACTTTTGTACATTACTCATCCTCTTACTTTATTCTTTAAATAATCAATTGTCAATTACATTACTTTCATCTGGTTAACCAAAGCTCTTCATGTTGTATACAAATTTTTTTATTGCAAGGTCTACTTGAGTCAAGGTCATTTACACCCTTTAACTTTGAGCCCAGTGAGGCAATAAAGATGCTTGATATCTTGGTCACCGCAAGATATATTTTCCATTCTTTCCTTATTAAGTACCATCTAACTCACCCGTCTGAACTAAATCAGTCTCCTTTGATGTCATTTGTTTCTACAATGAATTATCAATTAATATAAGACAAGTTAGAAAATTGAGTATGAGATATCAATAATGACAATCCAAAAATTTGATCTCGAATTTATTAAATAACATACATGCAACTTCTTAGCTTTTTGTGAAGGCCAAATTCCATCCTACTATATATGAAACTTTTTAAAACATTCTTGTGGACTGGATTCAATCCCCATCATCAATTTAAAAAAGTTTCTAGAAACTAAAGTATACTTGTTAATTGATTTTTCAATGAAGAACTCAAGGGAGCATGTAGCATATACAGAAGCGTTGCTGAATGTAGTTAGCACATTTTGTGACCTTCACCAAACTCCATAATATTTTTGAATATGGCTAGAAATTGATCCAATGATCAGGGAGTTTTTAGGTTCCTTTATATTCTTTTACACATACCTCTTAACTTTACCATCGGCAATTCAAATTAACATTTTGCTATTTCAAACTTCAAAGGATTTGTTGGCTCTAACTTTGATCATTAGTCATATTGGAATTTGGTGATTTAAAATTGAGTTTGAGACCAATGAGAAGTCAACATGAGGTCGAGAACACTTTGGATGGACAAGAAATGATTGAAAATAAAAAATTGGAAGTGAGAAGGGGCTTAGAACAAGAGAAGAGATAAGGCCACATTGTAGTGGCACCTAGGCACCAAGACTTAGGCACGTCTAGTGCCTAGGCACCAGATTATGGCACTTACGCACCAATATTTAGGCAAGTTTAGCTTTAAGCGCATTTTTGTGAGTTCAAGTTAGTTTTGGACTTCTACAATACAAGGACTCCTACTCTAATAAGAAATAGGATTTTCAAAAAGTTTTGGAGCATATATAAACCTTTGAAACCGTCTAAAATATCAAAATCATATAAGAGAATATCGAATAGAGAACTTAGGTAGCTGTAAAACATTGAATACGTAGAAAAGTGTCATAGGAGCACTTGAATGTTATGCAAAAGAGTGCAAATAGATCATTGGAAGAGATCATCAATTGATGATTCCTTATCTCTTGAGATAGATCTTATGACCTTAGAGATCTTTAAGACCTTAAAGTTCTTTGTGAACTGATAGGACTCGCCCCAAGGCCTTCTACTGTAGGTCTCAGCAGCCCTGCCGGGCACCTCGACGGACGTTCCTCAGAATTTAGTTGGATAAGTTGAGAAATTTCGCGAGGTGAACCCCTTTTTAGTTCTTGCTATTATTGAGAAAATCTTGGCATATACATGAAAATGACATCTTAATTTTTAAAAAAAATGGGCAAAGTTTCCCCTATTTTTTTAAAAATTCAGTACAAAATCTGTAAAGAATTATACTTTTATTTCTAAACCACTTCTCAATACTACCAATTAGGACCTCCGGCCCTTTTCAAAATCAATCCAACTTAACTCAATAATTTCATTTAAATCACAAAATAAGCATACTCATAAAAAGTAAAAACGATCATTATAATATCGAAATCTTTTCTTGTTGGTTCAAAATATACATACAAATACTCATGCCTATAATTACTATGTAGAAAGCAAAAAGGGTGATATTTAGCACTTTTATATTTACAAAAATGATCTTCAGATTTGGCCTACTAATCAATAATAGGAGAATTAGCAGCTTGCATACCAAGACCTGCACCTGGGAAGGGGGTTTAGAAAACATAAAAAATAAAACGAGTGAGCTAAAGAAGCTCAGTGAGTTCATTTAAGATTTCAAATAAAATAACATTATGCATAGATAGTAAATTCTAAAAGACATGCATAAATCATGCTTCTAAAACTGATATAAAGCTGTAAAACGGTTTCTATCATTATATGCCGATGAAATCTTGTTGAGCGAGTTTTATTTATATCTTTGGAAAACAATATCCAAAATCTGTACAACATAATAACTACCATGTGCATATAAATCCATAAAATGCTATCGATAGATCAAAACTAGTCAAGTCCTCGCTCGGCCATTTTCTTTCTAAATTGTACTAGTGGTAACCCTAAAGCTCTATACTCATGTAGCGACTCAACTGGCACTGCACATATGAGTAGATCATGGGGCACCTCAACTAGCAGCACCCACAATGACATCTCAAGGCATCTCACTGGCTATGCAGCGGAATCCTACATTACATACATATAGTGATACAATACCTCGTACACATAGAGCGACTCACATGACTCAACATCCCGACTTTTCAGAGTTAGTGACTCAGCCCTCTATAACCTACCCATGTGTACGGGATATACCGGCCGAGTCTAATACAATCACCACCACTATAATCTAAGGGTACCAAGGGCTTTTGAAACAGATGTAGTAATTTTAAAACTATTTCTTAAACCGAACATGTAAAAACATATCTATGGATATATATCAAGATCAAAAATCATGTTTATGCATTAAAAGCACATAAAACATACATTTTCATTATGCAGAAACATAATAAATGAAAGATAAAAGAAATAACAGATTTTCACTCATAACCGCTTCGATCTCAATTTTGCTCCGAATTTCTGTTTCCGTTACCGCTCTCAGTTTTCTTCACCTACGCGCCATAAATGACATTTAAAACTAATTCAAACACTAGAATCTCATCTAACTACTAAACGCCCTAATCGGCATACAAAGCCCGGATGGATACTACTTTTCGATTTTCATTTACGAAGTCATTTAATTTAATCTAACTCACCATCCGGGACCCTGAAAATTATTAAATGCCTTATAACTTGGTTGGACATAATTGCCCTTCACCTTTTCAAAATGGATAATTATGTCTCATTTTCTTCATTTTTTATTTTTCCATCAATGACTTACATAAGGCACCATTTATACATCACAATTCAACCAAAACACAACTCAATCCCTAACTTCTCTAAAGTGGCAGAATTTCACCCTATATTCCAACACATTTTTTTTCTTAATTTCTTGTTCCAATTGCATCAAAATCAAGTCAATTTCATTCTAATGCCCTAATTACAACCAATTGAAGTCTCTACATCCAAATCACCCAAAACTCTAATTCTTACATTACCAATTTCTTCAATTTGATGACTCCTTCAAGCTCCACACTAGAATTCAACTCAATATAAATCAAGAATACACATAAGAACATCAATTGAAGCAATCTTAAAAGTTCACATATCAATGTCACAAAATAATGCTTTTCTTACATCTTTTTCTTGGATTTCCACTAATGAAGGCTTCAATTGAGCTTAGAAACTTATACTTGACCTTCTTATAGCTTGATTAAACATGAAAATTTGTGAAAAAAAATACTTGAAATGTCACTGTAACAGCCCCCTCTTCTTTTGCATGAATTTTGCTCTCTTTTGCATTAAGTGTTTATTTTTCCTCTCTTGAAATTTCTACACACTTCTACTATATATATAGTGTTCCCTCAATTGACCAATTTGCTCCTCAACTTACTCTAAAATTTTAATTTACCATTGGTTGAAAACTAAGTATGTAATTGGTTCCTTTGTAACTATCTAGTTAGAATAGTCAAAGGAACTAACTAGAATTCCCAACTTGTCAATCCATGAAATTGTTTCTAATTGGTCCATTCTCTAATATATGGATTATGTTTCTCAACAAAGGCTTGTTCTGTACATAACCTTTAAATGGAAATTCATATAGTGAATTAAAATTTCCTTTTCCAAGCCAAAAGAGAAAATTTTCAAAAATATTCTAGGGTTGTCCGACGCTCCGACTGAGTATGAAATTAGCAAATTAGGTCTAATATCTCTCACACGCACCATAAAAAAAAAATTTCTAATAGGGTTAAAATCGGGTAACCCTACAGTGTCTTTATTGCTCTATACAAAAATCGAGGCTCCAATACTACTAATAGGGATTGGATATTACATAAACTATGAATAAAAGAAGCTATGATCCATAATCCATCGTAGACATAGACATTTTTTTGTCGAATCACGTATATTCTTATGCATTATGTGATTGATTGTTTATCTCTATTATTTGTTTGATTCTTTTCTACTTTTGTTTTACTTATGGGTGAAGTCTTTCATAAAGCCCTTATGATTTTAAAGTGTTAAATACAAACCTAAAAGCTATTAGAGCTTATAAAACCCAAACAATTAGTATCAAAATTAAGGCTGGGGTTGATATTTAAGTGGTATTAAATTAGATTACTTAGGTTAATTTCCTAACAAATTGGTATCAGGCCTAGTTGAGTTTCAAATTGCAGAGCATAAATTTAGAACTAAATTACAGAGTATAGGTTACAAAGCTAGATTGTAGAGTATAGGTTGTAGAGTCAGATTGTAGAGAATAGATTGTTCAACCATGGTGACTTACAAGTATAAAGACAAAAGAATTAGAAAAAAATCAAAAGCCTAGTTGTGCAACAGTCTTGACCAAGGAAGGCCTGAAATTATAAGAGGAATGGATGAGATTAGAGATTGAAGAACAATTAGAAAGAAAGGTAAAGATGGGTGGAGATGCTGTAATAGTTTGAAAGGATGACTTGAAGTTGTATAATCCTTGGTAACTTCAAAAGAATACCAAAGGTGATTAAATTGTCTATGGGTGAAAAGCACAATAATGGTTATGTGCTTAAAGAGAATACTATGACGAGCTCAATATGGGTTGTTAAATGGATGCATACTAAGATATATCATTAAAGATTATCTTATTAGAGTGATAAAGTTTGAAAGAAAATGTATAATAAGGATGTTGCTAGCAGGAATAAGATTTAGCCATCAAGATATTATGCTAGGTCATAAGTGACTTTGAAGATTACATTACAATGGATACTCTAGAAGATGTACATTCAAAAATATTGGAGTTCGAAATCATGAGCCTTGGTGAAATTAAGTCGACATAAAGACTTAACTAAATTAACGCTAGAGAAATTGAGCGTTAGTAGATGGAACCTAGAAAGCTTTTTGAAGAGATTTTGAATGAATGAGGAGTTTGTTAGAATTTGGTGACTCAAAATCGAGTTTGTGTATAATTTTGAGTTTAGGACTAATCAGAAGTCGACACAAGGTTAAGGACACACTAAATGGACGAGAAAAGTTCAAAATGAAAACTTTGAAGCGAGGAAGGGCTTGGAGTGCAAGAAGAGCTTCGCCACATCGAAGTGATGTCTAGGCGCCAGACCTTGGAACATCTGGTGCCTAGACATCTGGGCCAACTTTTGAACAATTTCTGTTTTAAGTGTATTTTGATGAGTTCAAGTTGGTTTTAGACTTCTACAATACATGAACTCCTATTCCAATAATAAATAGGATTTCTAAAGATGTTTTTGAACTTATATAAACCTTTGAAATCTATTAGAATATCAAAGCATCAAAAACATATAAGAGAGTGCAAAATAAAGCTTAAGCCGCTATAAGGCATTGAGTGGGTTGAAGAGTTCCATAAGAGCACTTGAGTGCCATAGATTTTTTGAATAGCTCGTCTATTAATGTATTTTTTATTTCTTAAGATAAATCATTATGATCTTAGTATTTTTTGTAAATTTTAAATAAAAGAAATTTAGATCTCGTGCTCGATTGTGGAAGTAGGTATTTATTATTGAATTACGTATATTCTTATACATTGTATGACTAATTGTTTATTTCTATTATATGTTTGATTCTTTTCTATTTTTAATTTATTTGTAGCCAAATTTGTAAAGTGTTTAAAATTTTCAAGTGTTAAATATTAATTTAAAAGATATTAAGATACTTAAAACTCCAACAAATAATATTAAAATTAAGACTAACGTTAGATATTTAAATAATATCAAATTAAAAAGCCAAAGCTGATTTCTTACCAAGCCACCGGAAGTCCAATGGCATGATCTAGTAAAAAAACAAAAATATCCAATTGGTGGTGCTCCCTCAGTCGAGGAGGATTCTCTTACTTTACATATATATATATATCTATTATAATCATGAGAAAAGTTCACAAATAGCCTTTTAATTATTTCATTATTTTTTTTAACCAAATATAAAATGGTTATACTTTATTAGCCAAATAACTTATTTTTGGACACATTTATCCTTATATTAAATTTATAACTTCTTTTTTTTTTAAGAAACTTTAAAGATATATTGAACAAAGTTTATTGATGACCGAATATGTTTGAAGTTGTTATTGTAAAAATCAAAGTGTTGCTGAGGATCGCTTCGAATCAAATCAAAGAAATAGCTACGGTAAATTTTCTAAACTTTGTTAGAAATTAGATAAATTTACATTTGAAGTTAAAAGTAGTTGTTATTAACGAACTAAATGAGTTAGAATGGTATAAACGGCGTTGAAATCCAGTCAAAAATAAACTTTTTGGAGTGTGTTTGGCGAAAACTAGACGGCAGTCGCTGCGGCCGCCGTCAATTTAGGCATCGCGGGGCAAATCTCGGGCCCGAGATGTGCCCCAAGATGCACATATTATGCGCGCCGCAGGCCCGAGATGACCCCGCGGAGCGCACATTGTGTGCATCTCGGGTTTGAGATGCCCTGCGATGCGCACATAGTGCGCGCCGCGGGGCCATCTCGGGCCTGAGATGTGGCCCCACGATGCGCTCAGTGTGCGCATCGCGGGGGCACATCTCGGGCCTGAGACTGCCCCGCGATGCGCATTTTTTTTATTTTTAAATATTTTATCTTTTTAAAAAATTTAACTAATTTTTCCATTTGTGATCTTTTCCTAATTTTCTTTTTTGTTTTTTCAGGTCATATGGAGTGTGATGCGATAGTTATTTGTTTTGGAGGAAAGTGGGAGAGTTCTAGTGACGGGGAAGAAAGTTATATTGATTATAGTAATTTTAGAATTTCAGTTCCGAAAGATATTAATTTTGAAGATCTTTTAAATGCAGTATATTATACCTTGGGAGTCGACAATGTGAAGTGTAAGGTGACTTTGAAAATCAAAATTGATGCAACGAGGTATAACCTAAAGCCTATTGAGATTAGAAATGACAATGATGTTCGGTTTTTTTTAAGCGCCAATAGAAGATCATACTGTCCTTTATGTGTAATAGTGGATCCTAGAGCTCCTGTTTATGAAGATAATGTACAGCCCCTCAATCAAAATCCACCATCAATTCATGCTCATTTTATGTCAGCTAGCGGTAGCAACCAAGTGAGCCATACATCTCTATCAGTTCCAGTAGTGGTTCCTGCAAACACAACGAACGAGTATCACAATGTTTCTCCTATACCCTTTAATGAAGACCCAGCCTATACACATTACGCTTGTGATGACATTGAAAATGTTGGGGATGTGAAAGGGGACTATGATGATGTTAGAAATGTTGATAATTTAGAAGGGGATGATTTAGCAGAAGGCGGACGTTGTTATGTTTCGACAAGCTCCCTAAATGTTGAAGCTAGAAGAATAGATTTTTGTGAAGCGGAAAACCCCTTTGCGTTTATGCCTCCAATACCACCATCAGACTTGGGCATTTTAGATAAGATATCGAGTAGTGGATTTGACGATGTGTTTGTAGAAAAGTTGTTTGATAGCAAAGATGAACTTTACCAGGCTATTAGTATGGTAGCACTTAAAGGTAATTTGAGCTTTAAAGTGTCAAGGTCGACAAAAGATCATTTTGAGATCAAATGTGATGATGATAGATGTCGATGGCGATTACGTGCAGTGTCGACAGATGCAAGGAAACATTTTATTGTGCGCAGAATTGATTCAAGTCACATGTGCCAATTAGATCGATTGCGCGATGGTCATCGACAAGCAAAGTCTCGGATTATTGGCAAATTTATAAAAAAATAAGTTTGCATCTGCGAGTCGACTTTATAGATCGAAGGAAATTCAAGCAGACATACGTGAGGAGTTTGGTGTGGACTTAACTTACCCTACTACTTGGCGGTCTAAGGAGCATGCATTGGTGTTGATACATGGTACTCCAGAGGGTTCATATAAATTACTTCCTACATACTGTCATATATTGGAACAACAGAACCCTGGTACAGTCACGCATTTGAAGATTGACGATTGCAAGCACTTTAAATATTTCTTTATGGCTCTTGGACCATGTATTAGAGGGTTTCAGTCTTCCATCTGACCGGTTATTGCAGTTGATGGTACATTTTTAAAAAATGCATACTTGGGAACAATGTTTGTGGCTGTTTGCAAGAATGGAAACAACCAGATTTTTCCACTTGCATGGGGTATTGGTGACTCTAAAAATGATGCTTCATGAAAGTGGTTTATGGAAAAACTCTAAGGAGTTATTGGCAATCTTGCGAACCTTGTATTTATATCTAATCGACATGCTAGTATCGAGAAGGCCATTAAAGAGGTATTTCCTAATGTATATCATGGTGTATGCATCCATCACTTGAAGTGTAATTTGGTAGCATGATATAAGATACCATCGCATACAACAAAAGGAAGGGGATACTTGGCCTCCTATTTTGTTGCTGCCAAGGCGTATCGCATAGCTGACTTTCAAAGGAAAATATATAAGATGCTAGAAATGAAACCGGAGGCAACGAGATACTTGGAGGAGGAGGTTTGTTTTTCAAAATGGGCTCGATCAATGAGAGCATTCAAAAGATATGACATCATGACCACTAACATTGCAGAGAGCATTAACGTTGTTATGAAGGATGCACGTGCCATGACGGTGACTGCCTTAATTGAGTGGATCCGAGAGTTAATGCAAAAATAGTTTGTTGAGAGACATGAGGCTGCAGAAAATATGTCAAACTTCTTGACCACTTGGGCCCATGACAAGATTTGGAAGCACAATGATGATTCCGCTCGCATGACAGTGCATGTAATAGATCGATCTCGTTTTGTTGTTAAGGACGGAAAAAGAAATGGAATAGTGGACATCCCAGGGAAGTCATGTAGTTGTCAAAAGTTTGATATGCGGCAACTACCGTGTCCTCATGCACTTGCAGTATGCAGGCAGGTCAGATTCCAGTACCAGACTCTTTGTTCGCGATATTACACGACTGAGTGTTTGTTGCGTGCATACAGTGAACTAGTAAATTCGGTTGGTCATTCGTTAGATTGGATTGTTCCAGAGGAGTTGAGAGCTGCTGACATCCAGCCTCCTATAGTACGTCGGCAATCAGGAAGACGTCGGAAGAATCGAATTCTATCGCAAGGTGAGACTCCCACGAAGAATGTATGCAGTCGCTGTAAGCAGCATGGACATAATCGACAAACTTGTCGAAACCCAATTCCATTACATGGTAATTGATGTGTTCTTTATGAGTTATATTTGTATTTTAAAGTCATGTAGTTATGGGCTTTATTTGACTAGTTAATTTGCATTTTTTTCTACGATTGCGTTTAATTGATAAGTTTATTGTATTCTTATAAATATGGAAAATTTATTTTATTTTCTAAAATTCCTGGATTAAAACGGACAGAGTTTCCCCTATTTTTTCTCAAAATCTATATTTCATAAACCTGCAGAAAATACACTTCAAATATTTCTCACATCTCTTAGCTGTAAAGGGGACCTCCCGTCCCTACCCAAATCAATCAACATCATTTTACAATCTTTATAAACATACATAAAAAAAACTTTATAAACATACAAAAGTTAATTTTCTTTCACTACTTTTTTGCACATTTTCATAAGTCAGTCACCATTTTGGTCCTAAAAAATGACCCATGCTCAAGACCAAAATCTAGGGGATGACAACACATCAAAAACTCTATAAACATACAAACATAAACCCCACAATCTTTACTATTCACTGTCTGTTGTGGCACTCCATCCTTTAATCTAATTACATGAAAAGGGGTTAAGTCAGGTGTAATTTGTCGTTGCTCATATAATCTACAAGCATCTAGGTAACGGGGTAACAACGTAGCTAATGGCAGGACATGATTCTCAATCACGCCATCGGCAAATCCCTTGATGCTAGAATCGTAGATCAATATTTGCCGATGCAAGATGTCCACCTCAGCCGTTACCCAATGTTGTTGATTGTAGTTGACAGGAATATAAACCTACATAAAATTCAAATAAGTCTTAGAAATAGTACTACAAGTTATAAACAAAAATAACAACATTCACACAAAATAGTACTACAAGTTATAAACAAAAATAACAATATTTACTTTATCAACCTCAATCCACATACGTGCACCGAGTAAATCTTCTTTAACGCCTTGAGCATATGCCATCACTTCATCACTCCATACAATGCCAGTCATGTCATTTTTGTGCTGCTCATAAAGGAGTCTAAAAGACTCCTACAAATGCAGGGCCATCGAATAATCAATAAAATTGAAATAACAAAATAGAAATAATTTAATTCATCACTCACAAAGAAGTACGAATCCACAGAAGTGGACAATTGAGGCAATGCATTAGTGTAACCGTATTGCCTAAGCCGAATCACCTTCAAATACTCATTAATATACTGCATTTAGAAACAATAACCGTCAAGTGATTCTGTAAATTTAGAAAAAAATAAAATGAGATAATTATTCAATAATTTACTTACAAAGTCATCCAACCAACTGTGTAGCAATTTCCGAAACCATGTCGGGTTAGCTTCTAGCCCAGGTAAGCTGACTACACCCTCATCCTTGTCCATCCAAGCTTGAAACTCAACCATGATAGTCGAGTCTATCTGCTGCAACGGATTCATGTCTGCTTGAGGTTGCACTTCAATTTCAAATTTCTTCTTCTCGTGTATCCTTTGTGGAAATGGATTTGTATATGGGGTGTGCAAATACCATGCAGGCCTATACTGTCTCCCAAATTGACTTACTCCCTTATGCAGGGCAGGCAAGATCTCAACACTTGCAGGACTGTCAATCAGTGGCTGGGGCAATATATCATGACCAGTAGTTGGGATCTGAAAATCATATTGACAGCCTGCCGGTGTGTTCTCTCCATACTACAATATATGTATATATTAAAATAAATAAAACTGCAATTAAGGTAACGAAAAAATAATTGTGTTTAAAATTTATTTTGCTTACCATATTATGGCTTTCGTTCTGTTGGAATGAGCATGACTGTCTAAACCACATCATCATTTACTGCATCTGCTGTGTAAGATCGGTCCGGAGTTGATTAACACTTGTTAAAATTTCATCTTTATCCTTGTCCATTCTTTGTAGAAGTGCAGCTTCAGTATGCTTAAATCTCTTAATCATCTCCTCCCGCAGCTGCTCAATCTGATGTGTTATGCCATGGTCTGCAGATGTACTGTGTTCAGACTACAAGAAACATAACCATAGTTAATGACTTATTTAGAAATATTAGAAATATATTAAAATTTCTCTTTAGTTAATCACGTAAATAAGTAATATACCGTTGCTCCTGCCACTAGTGCTGACATTTGTGGGTTTGTCCATTCATATCCACCCCCCTCCACATCCATAACATCATCGTTAGGGTTGCTAAAATGGGCATAGGTCCTGGGGCACTTGCTCTCGCTTAAAGCAGACATATTTGGTAAGTCCCCAGCATAACTTCCGCTTGGAATGCCTACACGTCTAGCCAGGTGCACAATTGCCTCTCTCTTCTCATGGTCTTTTGGTACTAATTTACGATGTACCGAAAGAACTTATAAATCAACCAACCATATTAAGTTACGCTTAAAAGAAAATAAAAGTTATAAACCAATATATATATTTTTCATTCATATCAACACATACCAAATCCTTTCCTAATATTGTATCCTGAACCTCATCGAACAATGGAGTCCCTCGAGTCGTCCAATTCAAAATACGAGGTAAGCGATCACCATTATGATAACCAAAAATCTCCCCGTACACTGGAATTGCCTCGAAAATCCATACCTAATATAATTATTTTTAAAATATAAATTTGACGTATACAAACAAAATATATAATTAAGATCAAAAAGTTAAGTACAAGAAAATTATGGCGTACCAGAAATGCGTGTGAAAAGCCATATACGTTGTAACTCTCAAACTTCTTCTGTGCAAACCCTTTTCCTTTTTATTTTCTCAAGTTTTTGGAATGCAGCATTCTTAAGTGAATTATGAAGCACGGTCCATGCAATATTGCCCCATGGATACTTATTAAACTCATCAAGGTTATCCACTAAACATAGAACAAAATTTTGAATTCTACTATGCTCGTCACGTGGAATCAAAACACGATGCACAAAATAAAATAAACTCAACTTTACTGTATCTGCATCGTCCATTTTCTCCAAATTTAGACGTGCGTACCATTGATCAAGAAATATATAAGATAATTTCTTTACCCCAGAAAAATATGTATCCCATAATCGAGTGCCCAATTTCCTATGCAGCTGCTGGGCGGGAGGGTAATCTCGCATTTGTAGTCCAGTGATTAGTACAAACTCCTGCTGGCTAAAACGGATGAGTTTCCTCCCTATGTAAAACCACATCTCATCATCTACATTAGAGGTATGCACCTCACGCAACAATAACTCGTGCACCAAAATACCAGAGAATGTCAACTCTGACATATCTAAGAAATGCCCCATACACGTCTGCCTAAATAATATTTTCTGATTTATTGTCAGTTTATCTTTAATGTAATTTAGACCCCACATCTTAGCATAAGCCGTCACTGATGCACAAAAAAACATATGTTCTGGAATTCTATATTCTTTCGATACGTTCTCTTTCCTGTAACAATAAAAAAAAAACAAAATATATTAATATTAAGAAAAATAATAATCAGAGAAATATTATTTACAGAAACAATTAATTTAACATACATAAAAATCATAATACATTAAAATAATTAATTACTAACATATTAATCAACATATTATAATAAAATCAAACCAAACTTAATAATTAATTTACTAACATATTAATATTAATCAACATTAATTATATATTAAAATCAAAATAATCATATATAATTATAATTACATAAGGTACTCACAATAATAATAAAAAATGTTACAAACCAAAATTAATGAGTCATTTAAGCAAATTTTCCCATCTATTAGATCAATTCCTTCTAAATTAGAATTTATGAAAATTTTTCCTTTATTTAATGTAAATAAAATTACATTTATCTAAATTCTATTAATGTAATTTAATTAATATATTTAATTAATTTAAATATAATTAATTAAAAAAAACCAAATTCAAAAAATATTCGCGCCACGTGGCGCGAATTTTGCGACATCTCGAACGTCCGCGATGCTGCACGCGATGCGCCCTAAGGGCGCATCACGGACCTTCGCGATGCTGCACGCGATGCGCCTGTTAAACGCGCATCGCGGGGCCATCTCGGGCCCGAGATTGGCAACGGTGGCCGCCGCCGCTCCGGCCGCCGTCTGCATCGCGAATATAACCCAAAAATCACGATTGTTTTGCCCATTTTTAACGTTTCTTACACCATTCAAACCCATTTTTCACATAGAATTCAATAATTTCATCTATTGCTAGCTTTAAATATAAATTCTAACAATTTTATAAACAAATTTAAATTTTTCAAAAGTTAAACAAAACTCATCAAAATTCGGCCATTTTCTTTGTTTGAAGTGAGAAATATGTTGTATAAGCTCCGATCTATGCAGTGATAACTTCAAAATTTTCAATCTAACAAGTTTTGATAATTTTTAATTTTTTTGGGTGATTTTTGAGTGAGAGAAAAGTTAATAGGAAAAATGGACAAATGTGTCCAAAATGTATATTTTTAATTAATAAAATATATTTAATTTTAAGTTGGTTAAAATATTATAATAAAAAAATTATTTGTGAAAATTTCCCTATAATCATTGTCTTGAACTAAAATTATGGACCCCAGTTATTAACTTCTGTCTACGATTTTTATTCCGATATGATATTTTTTATATTTCATGTTCTTAGAATATTTTGAAGTTTTTAAATTGTTTTTTCAAGTATGCTAAGAACTGCGCTTAGAAATTGGATTTGTGATTGATGAATACGAGAAGCTTTAAATTTTGCTTTATTTTTTTCATGTCAACATGTTAGTAGGGAAGCTAGCTAATAAGATTCTTGATACTCTAACTCAATACTTGCTATGTTTAAAAGAGTCAATTAAGTGGCTTTCAAAATTTTCAAATTGTATGTCAGCTATTAATGCTATACACTTTTTAAGTGACATTTTATTTTTAAAAAATAACTATTTATGGAAATTGTATAGCATTAATTTTGATTCTCGTCTCTTAGCTTCAATAACTTGTGTAAGGGAAAACAAAAATACCGTCATTTTATAGATATACGTCTTCTTTACAGATTCAGGGAATGATTTAAGACAAATTTTCTTTATTTTGACCTGCTTAATTCATTTTTATATTTTTCTCTTTTATTATTTAATCTGTCAAAAGACTATTTTTTTAGTAAGTGTTTTATGTATACATGTTTATTTAAATCTCCACCATATGACAATTCTAATTAATTATAACATAGTCTTTTAATAACTTATGTTGTAAATTAATAATGTTAAAAAATTAAAGAAACAAAATGCAAATATACGTTCAACATATTAAGATTAACTATTAATCTTCACTTACTCTCTCTCTTAACGAACATCTCAAAATCCTCTAAAAAAAAACCCTAACCACACTGTAACTCCCAAATCCACTGGAGAGAGGGTCTTTTAGCCTTCTTTCAGGTGGACAAACCTTCAGCTTTTCTTAATGTTTCCCTTTTTTCTTTGGCTTTTTCCACTTTTTCGATTTTTGCTTTTATTTCTTATGTTTTTCTTCTATTTTGCTTTGTTTCACCTTCATCGGCCGAAAGATGGATGCCAGCCTCCATTGCCTATAATCCTTTCCTGTAAGTATATGTAGCCCGCCAACTCTGCAAAACCACCGCCAAGTGATCAAACTCAGCCACAATTATTAAAAATGACTATATAATTATGTAATTAATTGTACTACAATTGTTTTTAAAATGTACTACTATATATCCATTAAAGCTTTTCCAAAAATTAATCTCTAATTTGATTTTAAAAGAGCAATTAATAATCATTCTTTTTTAAAAGAAAACTAGCAATTAATAATTACACACTTAAGTATAAATATGGATATTTCAAGTTTAATGTAAAATATATTGAATAAGTCCACAAAAAATAAATATACAATATAATCAAACAATATAACTTAAATTAATCTTCATAAAGCTTTATAAGTTATCAATTATTATAAACTGTAATTAAGACTCGTATATTTAACAAATAAATTTAATGTCCAAAATTAATATAATAATACATGTAATAAATATTAGTCTCTAATTTGATTTAACAATAGCAATCAAAACAATTACGTTTATGTTTATTCTAGTTCATGTATGATTAAACTAAACAAATAAAAAAAAATATGTTCATATATTTTTTACTGCAAATTTTCATCATTAAAAGGTAATTGACCCCAATTGCATCCCACTAAAAATATTAATTGCACCAATATCTGATCAAAATAAAAATTGTTATTTAAATCAAAAATTAATGCCATAGTACATATTTACATATGTTTGCTGTTCAAATCAGCCGCCAAAAATAAAGTGACATTTTTTTTATTGACTTGCAATCATTAAAAAAATGATACCAAATTTCACCACAAGAAATCAAAATTTTTAAAAATCATTTATGATTACATTATCATTTAGTCAAAAAACAATTATATTAACAATTCAATGAAAACACAATTGAAAATAAAAATAATAATTTTCGAAAAATGAAAAGGGGATTGGAAGATTAATTAAATTTTAACAATTTTGTGACCATATGTGTATTCGATCGAAACTATTGTTTTGTTACCAACAACAAACCAATCGAAAAGAATTATGCATTTATGACTACCACTTACTATCATCGGAACTATTATTAGCACCTTGTTGTGCATTTTATCAACTTAAGCGCAAGAGAACCTATTACAATAAATAATATAGAATTAATTGAGTATTATCTTCGTGAGGACTTTTAATATACTCATTTACTAAGTATTAAAATTAATCTCTTACTTTTATCCAAACAGTTTCAACTGAATTTCTTTGAATTAACCTAAGTTTGACATAAATTTAACCAAAACAGGACTTGAATTAAACAATGATTTATCACCAATATCGGTTGAACCTAGGGTTACAACCATTCTTTAATCTTCACTTGAATTAGTTATTCTCTTGTCTTAATCACTTTATTATAAATTATTGACTAGGTTTCTATTATCACCACTAACCTTTTTTTACGGTTAAATAATTATACCTCACCTTAACAATTACATATATATATGGTAATTAGTTGCGGATAAAATTCATTAAGAATTAACCTATGAATACCAATATGCCTTATCAATATATGTCTATCTCATAAGGAGCTTATAATTGTTATGTTATGATTATATATCAATCTACCCTCAGGCTTAACACATAAATTCTTTTGTCATGTTCATTATAGTTCCTTGAACAATCTAAATATTGGTCAAATATAAAAAAAAAGCATGAAAAATAGATTGATTGAACAATTCATTTACACGAGTTCATATAATAAGAGAAAACTTATATTCAATTCATATTGAGTTCAAAATTGCAACTGTATATATGGAAATTTAGTTCATGATGAATAGAAATATACTAAAACATAAATTCAAATACATATGGAAGAGAATAACATGAAATCAAATAGAGAAAAGAGAATGAACAAGGAAATACCCTTAATTGTCACTTGCTCTTCAGCGAAATTTACCTCTACAGTCTTTGAATATGCTCTAAGTTGCTTTGAAATGTTGTTTATTCTCTTGATCTAGTATGGCTCTCCCCCTGAGGCTAATTTTCATGTCAATTTATAGGTTATGCCCCCTTTAATTAGGGTTGCTTCCTATTCAAGATTAAGTTGTTCTGAGTTGGCATGCACTTAATCGAATGGGCACTGCGGCACTAGAGTGTCTGACCTCAGTGTCCCAGCATTGGATTTTGAGCATTGTAACACTAAGACTTAAAACTGCTTTTTTTTCTTCTGATTTTGAATGAGTGTCGCAATGTAGGCTATAGAGCGTCGCCGTAACGTTGAACCTTTTTGTTGATTCCTTCTATGTTTTTATCTGACTTTCAGTATCTTCACACTAAAATCCTAAGAACATATAAATTAATAGTATGCGTGGCTTCAAATTGGAGGAGAACATGGCTATAATAACCATTTTCTCTCAACTTTGCTACAGTAACACGAGTTCTACAATAAATTGGGACTGCAAATTGAAGATTTCTCCCATTTCTCTCGTCTCTGAATGCAGATTTTCTCTCTAATCATAGTGCATTAAAGGTATTGGTGACGATCTACCGAAAACTTGCTGCCAAATACCCCTTTAATCCGGTGGTTATTGAGGTCCTTGATCTTTGCTTCAAAGATTGGTAATTTGTTTGCAATTTCTGGTGTTTCAGGCTTTTGTAGTTTAGGTTTGGTTGCTTGATACATATTCTGGTGCTGCATCTTTACATTTCATTTGTATTGCATTCAAATTTCTAAGTTTATTGTCGGTTACTACAGTATCTCATAGCTACAGTACCTAGTTGTTATAGTATCTGGTTGCTACAGTAACTTCTAATTTGGAGATAAAATTTGACAATGTGGCTCTCTCATTTAGTTAGCTACTTAAATAGTGACTGTCATGGCTGAATTTTTGGAGGAAATGATAAGTTTGATTACTCAGTACAAAGAGAAACAACTAGAAATAAGTAATGAGAAGTCGACGGTTCTTTCAAAAAACTCATTTGTTTCGATTTTATCTAATGCCCCAGAGATTGCCATGCTCCCTCACAACTTCAACCGCCTTGTATCAAAGGTGATTAGTGTTTATTAAAATTGATGATGAAGAATACAAGATTCACCTTAATCAAAGCAAATAATCACATAGGTTGATTGGTTTTAAAGTAGAGTTTACATCCCATAAAGGTAGATGATCTAAAATCAGGGCTAAAAAAATTATGGAATCCTACATACAAATAGACTCTTTTTCCACTTCTAAAAGAATTTTATTTACTTCATTTTGAAGATAGTGCTAATATGCGACATGTTTAGGGTGGTGGCACTTGCACACTAAATTTGGGATCTTTTCGACTCTATTAGTTATAGCCAGATTTTGATCCATGCACTACTGAAATTCACAAAAATGCTCAGGAATGAATTTGAATTTATGGTTTAAGTTAGGAATATTGAAGCCTAGATATTATAATGGGTATTGCAAGGGGTATTAGTTTACCTTTGCAACTAGATATGGATACTAGAGGAGTCTATGGATTCTATGCTAGAATTTTAGTTGAGATTGATGTTTCTAGGCTTTTGTATCAATTCTTTACTGATGAGAGAGAAGATATTGACTTTCAAATAGAGATTTACTATAAATTTTACCACCCAAATATTTTGGTTTTGATAAAATTTGGCATGACATCTCTAAATATCGATATCAAATTCGTGGTAGTATAGTTGGTCACAGTATGGGAAAAAATGGGTTAAACAAAAAAGAAAAAAGAAAAGGGATGAGCTAATAATTTCCTTCAAGGATTCAAAACTATATGGGGCTTCTTCTCTTTTATTAATTCTATTCTTAACTAAAGTGCCTAATCATGTAAATGGAGCTAAATTGATTGATGTGGACTTTATTGGGGTTGAGAAAAATAAGATGGTTCAACTTCAATAGGAACTTGAAACTATAAGGAAAAGCCAAAATAAAGATCACAAGGTGAGGACAATTATGGTGTTTCACATTTGGAAGAGACTCTAATACAGGATATGCATACTGGTAGTAAGGATGCAAAAGAGAATGATAACCAGCATGATGCTTTAGAGGTTCTATAGATGATGAAAGATAAGAGTCTATTGAGATATAATAACCAGCATGGTGCTTTAAAAGTTCTACAAATGATGAAAGATCAGAGTCTATTGAGATATAATGACCATGAGGCTAGAGTTACTATTTTGAAATAAAATGATAATGTGAGTATACTTGATATGGATCTTTAAAAAGTGGTTAGTATTTTAGCTAAGCCGTCAACAGAAAATGATTTTGAGATAGTTATGTTCTATAAAAAGAGATTGAGGTCGAAAAAAGGGCATTGGAGCGATATATATCTCACAAAATTCAGACACTGCTCCGAAATGATAAAGATCATTTATTGGAACATTCAAAGGGTAGCCAACTTCTAATCTCGTAATGAACTAGCCAACTTATACTATTTACACAAACCTTTATTTATGAGTATTAGTGAACCTATAACATTGTTTGATTCAATTTCTGACACTTATTAGTTATCCTTATATCTTTCTTTGGTTAGGCATACAAAAAACACTCTTTTAAACAGTGTATATTATTGCAGCTAGTTCTTAGTATCTTACTATTAGAACACTTAATGATTCTCATATTTATCACTTGTCCTTTGTTTATGCAGCTTCTCGGTATATACAAAGAAGAAAGCTTTGGTCTAATTTACAAATGACTTATTGTCAATCTCATTGGTTAGTGATTGGTAATTTCAATGTTATCCTGGGAGTATATGAATAACAAAGAGGGGGTTTTTCGAGCTTGATATCTTGCTTAAATTTTAAAGATTTGATTGATTCTTATTAGCTCATGAAAATTCCTTCTTCAAGATTATTTCTTACTTGGATAAGGACAACAATAGCCGATAGTCATATTTAAAGAAAATTGGATATGGCTTTATTTAATATGGCTCGGCATAATACATTGACTTCTTCTTATATGGTGCTCCCCCGTATAGTCTCTGATCATTCTCTATTGATCATTTCTCTTGGGATTTATAAAAAAATAAGTCATAAACCTTTTAAGTTCTAATCCATATTGACTTTGCATTTGGGTTTTAAGGATACACTAGCTAAAATATAGAATTTAAATCCTTGTCGCAGATGCCCAGTGTTTATGGTTAGAAAAATTATAAGTTTTGAAACACCATCTATGTAGATAGAATTGGGAGATTTTTGAAAATGTACATGATAGTACAAAGAAAGCTCGAGAAGATCTGGCTTCAGTTCAAAGTGACGTTAGCTTAAGAAGGGCTTCAGAGGATTTACTTGAAGTAGAGGCAACAACAGAGTTGAAGGTACTACATGCTACGTGGATATAGACTACTTTTTTGCGTGACCGAGTAATGAACACATAAAAAAGCATAGTTATTAAGAGATTCATCACCATTTAATGTCACTAATTTTAGCATTTTTGTATTTTTAGCTTGAGATAAAGTGTTCTCCTTAAATTATAATTAATGAATGTTATTTGCATAGGTTTTGGTAAAATGAATGTAACTTTCAATCTTATACAAACTTGAAGAATAGTTAAAAAGTCAAATCCAACATGTTATGGGCCAAAAATTGGAATACAATAAATTAGGTTACAACTTTCGCTTAGTTTGACCTAACTCATGTATTTGGATCATATTTCATAAAATACGTACCCAATCGGTATAATTCTTAAAGATATGAAATACTAACTCAATTATCAACAACTCTTATGTTGATGGTAAAGTCCAAATCAGCAGTTATCATGGACCAAATTGTATTACAATTGGGTAAAAAGGTTGTTGGTTGAAATCTGACATATCTTTGGCATTTTATCCATATCTCCTTGGATACTCACCCAAATTGCATAAACCTGGTGGCTATGAAAAGAAGAGACAAAATACTACAAAGTTTATGTTGACCAAAAAGGCTACATCAATCATTTTCATTATAAAAAGGTGCTACAATTAGGTGAACGAGTGGTTGGCCTAAATTACTAAAGATTGAAGTTACACTAAACATATGTCCATTCATTGCCTATATGAGAACACTCTTAAGACGTTTTCAACACTAAAAATTCTCTCATATTTTCTTTTCTTTAACATGTATTATAAGCTAAGCTAGAGTTCTTGGCAAGGCTAAGAGATGAACTTTTATGTATAATAAATTTACTTCTATACTTTGATTCTTTGTCAAAAACTACAAGTGTTTGTAAGTTTATTTGTGCCTCAACTCTTATTTAGTATTTTTCTATAATTCAAAGGTTATAATTCTCATGTTTCATATATTTTCAGTGATACTTTCTTTATTTGATTCTTGTTGAATTATAATTGCTATTGATTATATTGTTTTACATGTTAATATTTTACTACAATATTGTCGATCTTGGATAATATGTAAAGACAATAATTATTTGTTATTTAAGTTAATCTTTTACTGCAATATTGTCAAAATGATATATTGTCTATATTAGATAACTTGTATAAATGAACATGGTTAGTGTTAATAATTGCCAAGAGTTTAGTCATATCAAATACATGTGTTATCAAATGTACTATATTTTACATATCTTCCGATTGATTGTTTGGGATGTGAAACTTTCAATTGAGTTATAAATATTGAATCAAAGTGTAGAGTAAATTTATAAAACATAATTGTGATTCTTAAAGTCTTGCATAAATCATCATAAGACTTTTTCCTTAATTTATAAACAATTCTATCTCATCCACTTAAACCAATTAGTTAATTTCCTTCTTGCTACTGCTTTAATATTTTTACTTCACTAACCTATTTTGTCAAAAGCTTGCTCATGGGATCAACACCTTAATCTATATTGCGATAGCCGCATTACATTTTGAATGTAAACAAAATTTGGCGTCGTTGCCGAAGAAGCACACTAAGCGAAAGTAGGTTGCGTTTATCAATACTAAAGCGGTAACTTTGTACATTTTCTTTTATTTGTAAAATTTAGTTTTTAAATTTATTTTCTTTGTTGTAATTTATTTTATTGTTCATGGTTGGTTCTACCACCTAACTCAATTCATTTTCTTTTATTTATTTATTTTACTTTGTACTTTATTTTTTTATTTATTTGTTGTACTTTGCACTTTATTTTCTTTTATTTATTATTACACTTTATCTTTTTTAGTTAATTTGTCATATTTTATTTTACTTTAATGGCTGGTTCTACCACCTAACTTAGTTCATTTTCTTTTATTTTGTTGTATTTTATTTTTTTATTACACTTTATTTTATTTTATTTTATTTATTTATTGTACTTTATTTATTTATTTCACTTTATTTTCTTTTATTTATTTATTGTACTTTACAGTTTATTTTCTTTTATTTATTTACTGTACTTTACAGTTTATTATCTTTTGTTCATTTATTGTATTTTATATTTATATTTCATGGTTGGTCTTAGCACCTAACTCATTTTTATTTCTTGTTGTGTTTTATTTCACTTCTTAATTTTTCCTTGAGAATTTCCTTCATTAAAAAAGAAAAAAGAGTAAAAACAAAAAAAAATTGTTAGGATGTATACATCGACTTAGAGACAAATGAGGAAGATTTGTGAGAGAAGTAGAACTAGAACCACTACTACAATTTATAAGGAAAAAGAATTCACCATCTAGTTCATCTTATAATTCCAACACAATGAGCCAACATGAAAATACAACTTCTGCCCACTTTTCATGGTCTAGATAATGAAAATCCTTATATACATGTTAGAAAATTTGAAGGGGTAATTGTCACATTCCATAGCCAACCTTAAGCCATAGACACTGTTAGGCTTTAATTTATTTCTTTTTCTTTGAAAGGCAAACTAAAGAGTTGGCTATACTCTTTAAGGACGAGGTCTATAGGAACTTGGGGAGAAATGACCCAAGAATTTTTTAATAAATACTTCCCACAATACAAAACTAATGGCCTAAAAGACAAATGTCTTCCTTCTCCCAAAAAGATAGTGAAACCTTATATCAAGCTTGGGAAAGGTTTAAAGAGTTACTAAATCTGTGCCCTTACTATGGGTATGAAAATTGGCTCTTGGTTAGCTATTTTTATAAGGGACTCGCAATTAGAGAGCGCCAATTTGTTAAGATGATATATAATAGGGAGTTTCTTCACAAAGATCTCGATGAATACATAAAATTTCTTAATGACTTAGCTAAAAAAGCTCATACATGGATTGGACTTAGCGTTACTGAAAGCACAAATAGGTCACGACTTACTAACGTTGTTCATCTTAGGGAAGATGATAGCCTTAAGGCCTAGTTAGAGGTCTTAACTAGAGAATTAGAGGGCTTAAAAACTAAAGATAGAAAGGTCACCCATACAGTTGCAAGAGTTGAGTCACATGATGTTTATTTTATCTTTGAAGGAGCGGAATACTTAACTTAGGATTGCCTAACTTATAGTAAGATAAGAGAGATATAGAGGAATAATGTAATGCCCTATGGATATATAAGAAGCCTTATTCACCCTACTCTGAAATCTATAATCCTAGTTGAAGAAACCACCCAAACTTTAGTTAAAAATCTGATCAACAAGTCAACAACCATTGGAAATAAGAATAACAAGCACCTGAGTCTTATGTTGTACCTTAATATAATGTACGACTAACTAGGAGTCCTTTAGAAAATACATTAAAAGCATTTATAGATGCACAAAGTAAGACTAATAAAAAATTTGAAATAGTTCTTGCACAAGTGATAGACGAAAACAAAGAAATCAATAGTCAAATCACAAAGTTGACCAGTGTCTTAACTGTACAAGAGCGAGGTAAGTTTCCATCTCAACCTCAATCTAATCCAAAAGGACAATTCATGCCACAAGCTTCCACTTCTGATGTAAAAAATCTCAAAGAAGTCAATGCCATTACTACTCGAAGTGGTAAGATTGTGAGTGAGCCTACTTCTTCAACTAAAACATCTACGAGTAGTAAAGACGCCCCCCCTTGAAAAAGAGGCCATAGAGGAAAAAGAGCCCAAAAATAAGTTTTCAATCCCAGTGACTTTTCCCCCCAAGCTCTTCGACTTATTGGAAAAAATTCAAAAATTCAAGGTGAGATTTTAGAACATTTAAAACAAGTTAAGATTAATCTTTCCTTGTTGGATTTGATTAAGCGGGTTCTAACTTATGCCAAGGTCATCAAGGATCCATGCACTATAAAAAAAATACCATGTAAAGAAAACTGTATTTTTGGCAGAATTGCTAAGTATAGTGATTGAACAAAAGACACCACCTAAGTATAAAGATCTAGGATATCCCACAATCTCCTACCAAATTGGGACATATGAGTATGGTCAAGCTTTGTTGGATTTAGGAGCAAGTGTAAATTTAATGTCTTATTCTATTTACTTGCAATTAAGACTTGGTGAAATTAAACCTACATCTGTAGTCCTACAATTAGTTGACCGATCGATCAAGAAACCACGGGAAATAGTAGAAGATGTTTTGTCACAAATTCATAAATTTTACTACCTTGTTGATTTTCTTGTTCTAGATACTCATTCTGTAGTTAACATGAAGTCTAAAATTCTTATTATTTTGGGGAAACTTATTCTTGCCACTGCTAATGCTCTTATTAATTACAAAAATGGTCTAATAAAATTATCTTTTAGGAATATGACTCTTAAAGTGAACATTTTTCATACTGGCAAGCAACCACGAGAAGAAGATGAATGCTATCATTCAAATATTATAGACACACTTGTAGTAGAGGAAGATTATAAAAATTATGGCTCTGATTTTTTAAAAACCTTTATTGATTTTGATTTTGAAAAAATGTATTATCTTAATAAAACAACTGATGTATTTAGTATTTTTGACTCACAGGATAAAGGGACTTGATTTTGGCAGCCACGCTTTGAAGAGTTGCCACGAGAGAGGGAGAAATCAAAACCATCAAACCTTGAGACACAAGTTGAGCTTTCTCCACTACCCAAAGGTTTGAAATACGCATTATTGAGACTAGATGATTGATGCGATATTTCTATATCATAAATTAAGTGCAAGTATACACTATCGTATGCAAGTAATAAAGAGACTAATTAGTCGGATGTCGAACCCACAGGGATAATTTCTTCTTATTAACCAATTACTAAAATTATGTCTTCCTAATAATTATTCAGAAAAATAAAAATCTAAGAATGCATGTAGAAAATATAAAAGTAAAAACACAATGCAAAGAGAATAGGAAGATAGCAATGTAGAGAAAACCTAGGATTAATATTATCCCTCAATATGTTTCTAATGATTAATCATCTAATATTTAACTCACTTAGTCTTTATTATTAATCAAGACACTAATGTATTCACAAGCCTCTTCCAAGGTCATGCAAGTATACCTTAATTTACCAAATACCTATATTCCTATGGTACTTGTAATAAATTAAGATTCATTAAGATTAGGTCTTATTGATCATACATGCCAATTAGGTATATTCCTATCCTAAGTTGAAACTTGCATATGCAACATTGAATGTTACTCTACAATCATGCATTAAATTACCTAGGTCTAAATATATTGATTCCTCTTCCAAGTTTATCAAAATATTACCAATTCATTCACCATATATTGGCCAGATATATTGAAGCATTAAACACAAGTAATTTAAATAATAAAGGACTAAGTTTATTAAATACTAAAAGATATGGCAATTTAAGTGCACATATTGAGTTCAAATATTAACCCTAGAAAATAAGTTAGCTCATGGCTACAAGAGAACAGCAGTAAAAATAATTATAAATCATGATACAATTATTAGCAAACCGATATAGACGTCGAATTGCTCTTAATTGCGCTGCCTAGGAACTCTTGATGCCGAAGAACGTCTTGTATCTCTCTCTAAAGTTGCTTCAATTAAGCTCCTATTGCTTTCCAAGACTCGTGCTCTGTATTCTTGGTGCTCTTGGGTCGTCTTGGATTCATTCTTGAAGGTTGGGAACGAGTGGCTTTTTATAGGGATTGATATGAGCTTGAAATTCTCAATTCTCATCGGACTAGAACTCGCACTACCGCTGGCGCGCTATGCATCTGTCGCTGGGGCGACGCGTGAAAAAGCTATTACCGCTGGAGCGGTGGGATCTTGGCGCTGGGGCGCTGCATGAAAACAGCTTCACCGCTAGCGCGGTATGTTGATAGCGCTGGGGCGATGGAGTGTCGCTGGCGCGGTGACTCTTCTGCGCTGGGGCGCTAGACGCGAATTTTGGAAACTTTGCATTTTAGTCCCTGTTTTTGCTCCTTTTCCATTCTTTCTTTAAATTTCGTTCAAGTCCCTACAATTAACAATAAAGCACATAAATAGCCATCTATTCTCATAAAATCATAAAATATCAATAATAAAAACATGAGAAAATATATGACAAATTTGCCCTTATCAGTGATACCTTTCCTATCATAATTTCTTCTGAGCTTAGTACTGAATGAGACAAAAAAAATTAATAAAATTGTTAAAAGAACATAAGTCTGCACTAGGTTGAACCATAACTGGTATTAAAGGTATTTCTATATTGATATGATCCCATAGAATTCATTTAGAGGAAGGTATCCAACCCCGTAAGGACCCAAAAAGAAGACTTAATCCAACAATGAAAGAAGTAGTGAAGAAAGAAGTTTTGAAACTATTAGATGTAGGTGTATAATCTACCCAATTTTTGATAGTTAATTAGTAAGTCCAACTCAAGTAGTTCTTAAGAAATTTGGGGTTACTGTTGTTGAAAATGAGAATAAGATACCTGTTCCAATTAAGGTAGTAAGTGGTTGGCGAATGTACATTGATTATAGAAAATTAAACACAGCTACTAAGAAAGACTATTTTTCATTACCTTTTATTGACCAAATTTTAGAACAGGATGCTAGACATCCCTTTTATTGCTTTCTTTATGGTATCCAGGCTATTACCAAATTGAGATAGCTATAGAAGATCAAGAAAAAAACCACATTTACATGCTTTTTTGGTACTTATGCTTTTCGTAGAATGCCATTTAGATTATGAATGCACCAATTACTTTTCAACATTGTATGTTGAGTATTTTCTCTGATATGGTTAAAAAATGCATAGAAGTTTTTATGGATGATTTAACTATTTTTGGTGATTCTTTTGATTCATGTTTACTTAAATTAAAAGTTGTTTTGAGTAGGTATGAAGAAAAAAGACTTATGATAAATTGGGAGAAATGTCACTTCATGGTATCTTTAGGGATCGTTTTGGGTCATATTATATCTGAAAAATGGATAGAGGTTGACAAGGATAAAATTGAATTAATCATAAATTACCTATACCTAAAACAGTAAAAGATGTCCAATCGTTTCTTAGACACGCTGACTTTTACAGGAGGTTTATACAAAAAATTTCTGCTATATCTAGAACATTGTGTAACCTTTTGCTAAAAGATGCTGAATTACATGGATATAAGAGTATAAAGAGGAATTCCAAAACTCATTGTCAAACTTACCACCTCTTCTATCATGCAATCACCTTATTGAAACCTCTCATTTAAGATTATGTGTGATGCAAGTATTTATGTTATAGGAGTAGTTTTTGGGTAACGAAGGGATGGAAACCTTTTGTTGTTTATTATGCTAGCAGGACTTTGAATGATGTTCAAATGAATTACACTACACTTGAAAAAGAACTACTAGCTGTAATTATTGATCGCTTTTATTGATTAAGGTATGTAAGTTTTATTGGGATGATCTATATCTTTTCAAATACTGCCTTGACCAAATTATGAGACGTTAAATTCTTGAAAGTGAAGTTTCTAATGTCTTAAACTTTTGCTATAGTACCGCATGTGGGGTCATTTTTCTATGAAAAAGACAGCTGTAAAAATTTTACAGTGTGGTCTTTATTGGTCAACTTTGTTCAAAGACACTAATAATTTTTGTCGTTCCTGTGAAAGATGTCAAAAGTTAAGTACTGCATCTCAAAGACATATGATGTCTCTTAACCTTATTATTGTTATTGAAATATTTGATTGTTGGGTTATCAATTCTATGGGTCCTTTTCCCTCATCTTTCAGCTACCTTTATATTTTTCTACCTGTTGACTATGTATAAAAATGGATGGAGGCTGTAGTTTTTCGTACTAATGATAACACAACTGTGGTAAAATTCTTAAAAAAAAATATGTTATCTAGGTATGGTACATCACGTATCATCATTAGTGACCAAGGAACACATTTATATATCCGTTCTTTTGAAGCTTTGATACGCAGGTATGGTGTTCTTCATAAAGTTGTCACTGTATACTATCCACAGACAAATAGACAAGCCGAGCTAGCAAACAGAGAGGTTAAACAGAGTTTAGAAAAGAGGGTTAACCCAAATCGCAAAGACTGGTCTCTATGCCTTTTTAATACATTATGGGCATATCTCACTGTATACAAAACCATCTTATGAATGTTTCCATATTGGCTTGACTATAGAAAAGCTTTCCATTTACCTGTTGAGCTAAAGCATAAAGCTTACTGGGCTATCAAAATCCTTAACTTTGATTGCAGTACTGCAGGTCTTAAGAGAAAGTTACAATTGTCAGAAATAGAACAGCTACGAAATGATGCATATGACAACTCTAGGATTTACAAAGTTAAAGTGAAAGCAGCTCATGACAAACAGATATTAAGGAAGCACTTCGAGTCAAATCAATAGGTTTATCTTTATGATTCTCGATTGTATTTATACCCTGAAAAATTGAGATCTCAATGGACTGGTCCATTTATGGTAAGATACGTTTTTCCTAATAGTACTGTCGAAATCGAAGACCCCACTAATGGGCAAAATTTCAAAGTGAATGGACAAAGGTTGAAAAGCTATGTAAAAAAAGTAAACCACTCTATGTACTTAGACGAGATCCCTTGTGAATCATGTCTACCATGCTTGATCAGGTTCAATCTATCTATACCATATTTTATTATTTATCTATATTTTATCTTTTGACTTTTTATTTTTGCTTTTATTTTCTTTCTATTTTCTTCTTTTACTTTTTCCTTCAGTGTGATTTTATTTCCTGGTCAAATGGCGGATACAGTATTACGTGACTATTAAAGTCGATTTCTCAGTTCCCTAAAAACTGTCTCTCAAACTGTGTATTCATTTTTTTTCTTTCTTTCAAAATGGATCGCATTCTTGCCAACCTTAAAAAAAGCTTTTCTTCATTGCCTCAAAATGCCTTACTTCAAAATTTACAAAGCACGGTCTAAAAGACTAAGGATATTAATGTTGAGTAATATCCCTACAGACATTTGTTGGTTAATCAAAGCCAAGGTTCGATTATCTAGTAAGTTTGTAAATGATTTTTTTTCTTTTATATTTGGTATTGGAAGAAGCTCTTATGCCAAAAGGTGATGAGCAAAAAGGTTACATGTCTGTCATAAATGTGTTCGATGGAATTGTAACCGAAGTTGTTATTTTTTAGGATTTGCATCTAGAAATCGAGAAGATAAAATTCAATTCATTAAGGACGGACTGAGTAAGGATTCTTTGGATGATAATCTATTGACTCTTGAGACGCATCCTTATTGGCTCGTGCAACAAGAACTTCTCAATTTATGGAATAAATTCAAAAATGAACATCAACATTATAGTCTCAAAAATTTGACTCTAAAAGACCCTGTTTGCCAATTTATAAAAAAATTGGATGGGAAGCCTATCCTCGACCCATAGAGGGCCTTTAAGCCATTACTGGACGTAAAACCAGAGGAATATGTGAACCACAATCACAACTACTTGTAAATACATGTGTTTTAATTTTAAACTTTTTTTATTTTATTTTATAAATAGTAGGGCTACTCATTTAGAAAGGCAATCTTTACATCCATTTGGTGTATCAATAAATCATATATCGCAGCCAATGTAATCAAAATCCTAATTGATGTAATTCTAGTTACAGGAGCATAAGTATCAAAGTAATCTAAGTTTTTCTTTTGAATAAACTCTTTGCCAACCAACCTTGCCTTATTTCTTAATAGTACCATCAGCCCTCATCTTCTTTTTGAAGATCTATTTACATTCAATAAGCTTGAAACCTATAGGAAAATCAACCAATTGCCACACATGATTACTAATGATTGAGTTAATCTCATCATTAATTACCTCCCTCTATAAATGAGTATCATGAAAATCGTAGCCTCATTATATGTC
Organism: Ailanthus altissimus; assembly: GCA_946807835.1. NCBI lineage: Eukaryota > Viridiplantae > Streptophyta > Magnoliopsida > Sapindales > Simaroubaceae > Ailanthus > Ailanthus altissimus. The sequence goes on from OX327684.1 coordinate 17,176,709, forward strand.
TTAGGGTCATCTTCTATAAGAAAAATATAAAAATCATTACCAAAACTAGTGAATTTTCTCATTCTCTTTCTTCTCTTAGGTCTATTGTTAGAGCTTTTCAGATGGTCTACATTAACCTTTACATATATTATACTTTTATCTATATTGGCTTTCTTAGAAAAAATAGACTGAAAAACCTCTGTATTTTTAGATTCTATTATGTAGTTTGTATCAAACAACCCCATGGTATCCTCTAATACCAAGAATCTATATGCAACACTATTCTGAGCATAATCTATAAACATACAATCTATTATCTTAGGTTTCATCATTTTTCTTTTAAGATCAAGAATAAGAGCTTTTGCAAGATACCCCTACAATTTAAGGTATAAAAGATTAGGAAGCATACTTTTCCATAACTCATAGGGTGTAATTCCTAATTTCTTATAGGGAATTATATTTTATATATGGTAAGTAGTCAAAATTGCTTCCCCTTACAAATTCATAGGTGCCATAGAATTAATCAACATACAATTCATTATTTTTTTCAACTATATATTTTTCCTTTCAGCTACCCCATTAGATTTAGGTAAGTATGGTGGCATAACTTCATGTATAATTCTATTTGTCCTCATAATAGGAACTAAATAAGTTAGACATATACTCTCCACTTCTATCAGTTCTTAATCTCTTAATTTTTCTTACATATTGATTTTCAACTTCTTATTTGTAAATTAAGAACTTATCATATAACTCATCTTTATTTCTTAACAAATATACCTTAGTATATTTGAAGAAATCATCTGTAAAGGTTATGTAAAATCTTTTTTCTATTCTAGTTACGATATCCTTAAGATCACCTAAGTCACTATGAATTAAATCAAGCAATTCGGTTTCTTTAAGAGTTATAGGTTTATAACTTTTTTTAATGGACTTTCCCTCCATATATACATCACATTGATGCTTTTCATCTAAACTTATGTTAGATAGTAAACCAACTCTTTTCATATTTCTCAAATAAAGATAATTCAAGTGACTTAGTCTATCATGCCATAAATTAACAGGTTCAATAATATAAACTAAGAAAACTTCTTTATTTATAGGAACATCAAGTACACTTAGTTTGAATAATTTATTGGATAAATATCCCTTTTTCCAATGAATGTTCTACCTTTAGTCATTACAAATTTCTCTCATTTAAAAGAGACTTTTACATTTACTTTTTCTAGCACAAATACAGAACCAAGATTATATCTAATATTGGGAATATTGGGAACATTGAGTACATTACTCAATACAAGAGACTTTCTAAAAGTAAGTTTAAGGAGAACTTTTTCTTTCCCCACCATCAGTACAGAATGGGAATCACCAAGATATACTTGCTCACCTACATCTCTCACAAGAACATACTCCTGAAAAGCACTCTTATCTCTATATATGTGTCTCGTGGCTCCCGAGTCAATCACCTACTCTTATTGCCACTTGCCACCATGTCACATGTAAAACAACCACTGCAATAATAACATCTTCTCCCTCAACCAAATTGGCCTTAGGATTTTTGTTGTTTCCTTTATTGTTTCCATGCTTACACTGATATACGAAATGACCACCTTTTTCACAAGCATAACACTTACCTTTCTTTTTTAATAAGGCTTTATTTTTTTTAAGGTGAGTGTTACTTGTGGATTCTTGATGTTTCCTATCATGATTATTACCCTCAACTAAATTTTCCTTAGAAACTAATTCTTTTGCATTTTTTAAAATTTTCCATTGGCGATTCTTTTCTTCTATTCTTATATGCACAATTGAATCAAGCAACCAACAATAAAAGGGTTCTGGGAGAACTATGTTTTCATTCTTTAAATCATTTAAAAGAAGATGAAAATTATGAATTTGTGTTGTCACTTCTTTTTCCTCAAACATTTTAAAGTCAAGAAAATTAGCAATGACATAGGCTTAGGCACCAGCATCTTCTATTACATATTTCTTCTTAAGCTGGGCCCATAATTCATATGCATCTTTATATGTAGAGTATACATTATATAACGCATTTGATAATGAGTGTAAGATTGTGTTACGACATACTCTATTAACCTTACTCCATTTAGGAATTCCTCCTTATAGTTTTCTGCAGTAGCCTTTGAAGAAAGAATGGTAAAATATTTGGTCAGTCCTATGACGTCTAATGTATCAAACACCCAGTCTTACCATCTTTTTAAAGTGTTTTTCATCATAATGTGAGATTTTTGTAGCCTCCTATAATGACTTGGCGACAGCCAACAATGATGAATCACTTGTAGTATCCATGAATATGTAAAATTAGTTTTAAAATGTTGAAAAATGATATGTATTGTATGGAAAATGTAATACAAGGATACAACAAGAACAATTAGAAATTCAATGCATACTTAGCACTATCCTTAAACTATTTCTACCCCCACAATTGATATTAATTAAGGTGCACTTGGGTTAAAAGGTAGGATAGTTCTAGAATCCAATAACTTATTAGAGAATATAAAAGTGCACACCAAATATATTCTACTTGGACAACAAGTGTCTACTTATGAAAATAGTTGATAAGAGAGAATTATAATAAAAATATTGAGAAGAAAAGTTAATTGCACTAATTCAAGTGTGCTTGCAGTATTTATAGAGCTTAAGCGTCTCTCTAGGAAAACACAATACCTCTTTGAAAAACCACACCTATTGAAAGGAGTAGGTGACTCTTTAAAGAGTCATAACTCCAGGCTTGGGAGGCGCGGCACTCATCCTGAGGTACCCAACGACTATATTGCCATAGCACCCAACTGGGTGCCGCAACGCCCAAGCCTCCTATGGTTTAGGCACTTCCCGTTCTCTTTCTTTCTCTTCTCGACTCTTTCTCTCTACTTAAACGCTTAATTTTACACTTATTTATTTGAAATCCACTCTCAAATACTAACAATAGTTATCCAAATTTTCATTCGTTCATTGTTTTATTTGTTAAGAAGAATTCTATTTTACTATGGAATTTCTTGACGAACTAGTGTTAAATTAAATAAAATAAAGTTGCTGCTTTAACTCTTATATATTTCTATATATACTATTTAATTTATTAATTTCTTTTCTAAAATACATTGTTTGTTTTCCCTCTAATCATTATAACTACAATAAATTTAGAAGGCGAAAGGTCTTTAGTTGTAAATTGATAATGACGTAATCGAATATTAATATGTTGAGAATGTTTTAATAATGTTAAGGCTCTTGCTGCCTTAAAAAGGCCTGCTAAATTAAATAGTAAATAGTTATTAATAGAAATTGAATTAAAATTAAACTATGATTTTGACTTAGGATAAAACTAAGGTACTAATTTTTAATGAATTATTTCATATTTTTATTTTAGTTGAATTTGTTTTGTTAAGTTTTTCATATTTCAGTGCCGTGATGCTAAAGTTAGATTACTTAGCACCACAGTGCTAGAGAAGTTGCGGCGCTGATTCCTGGATGGGACTGTTGAAAAAGCCACCATGTCTTTCCAACAATTATGTCCATTTGAAGAGGTTAAGTGTCTCTTCAAACAACAACCTTCTCCCTATAAATTTTGGCATTTTTCACATGAATGAAAGATCATTTGTCTTAATCTTGAATTCCTCTCTCACAATCATTATTTTCCAAAATTCAAAAGAGATTACTTGTTGTCTAAGAAGTTGTATTTAGGTCTGCACTCTTACAACATTCATTTGTCATTGAATCTTAGAGATTATATTGCTATTCAAACCCTTTTGTATCAAGATTATTATCTTATAAGAGTAAAAATAGTCTTAAGGATAATGCCTAGCACATCTTAACAATCATGTTTGTTGTATTCTTTCCATACATATCCAACTAATCTTAAGACTATTTCCTACATGGATACAATTTCAGATTCTTCATTGTTAGCAGTAGCCAAATCATTGTCAGAGGCTATTAAAATTCCATTGTTTGATTGGAAATAGTTCAAGTGATAGCAAGATTAGGTGTTTGATACTTTGGACATGATGAACATGGTGGAGTATCTTATACAACTACCACCAAAGGTTGATACAAAAAACTACACAACAAAATTTTTAAAATGGAATAAGGCAAATAAGGTATGTTGTAATACCATCTTAAACACATTATCAAATGAGATATATGATATATATTCTTTATAAAAAAAAATGCACATAAAATTTGGGCACAACTTAGGATAAAATATATTATAGAAGAGGTTGGTGCTTAAAAATATGTTGTTTCTAATTTCTTGGACTTCAAAATGTTAGAGAAACAAGTTTTTACCTCTCAAATTCTTTATTTTTATTTATTAATTAATAATTTAAAATTTAAAATTTGAGGATATAGTTCTCCGTGAGCCTTTTGTGGTTAGTTTCCTAGTAAAAAAGTTACCATATTCTTGAAAAGATTAAAGAAAAGCAACAAGCACAAAAGAAAACATTTGAATTTGAAGGATACTATTATTCATATTAGAATTAAAGAAATGAAACGCCAACGGGAGAATAGTGAGAAGGCTAAAGAGATCATTTTTAAGGGTAATTTGGTTGAAAATAATGTTGCTTCAAGTGAATAACATCCTAAATCCACAGACAAACCATACTTTAAAAATTCAAATCCCTTATTAAAAAAGAAAGGTAATTGTTATGTCTGTGATAAGAGTAGTCATTTTGGTAATTAGTGTAAGTACAGGAAAAAGAATAAAAAGAGAAATAATAAATCCTCCAAGGCCTATTTGGTTGTGAGAGATAAAGTGATTGTCACTATTGTAGTTTCCCAAGTGAACATGGTTGCTATTGGCAACAAAGACTGGGTCATAAATTTTGAAGCCACAAGTGCGATATATGGTGATAGAATTACATTTTATAATTATGTTCAAGTAAGAGAATGAGAAGAACAAGTTTATTGTGATGATTCTCATTTTACACCTGTGGTAGAAAAAGAGAAATTTCTTCTCAAGTTAACCTTTGGGAAAACTCTTGCTTTGAATAATGTGTTACATGCTTCTAATATTAGATACAATCTCATTTTTGTATTTATGCTTGGTAAAGCAAATGTAAAGGTCTCATTTGAAGGGGACAAAATTATAATGACCAAAAATAGAACATTTGTTGAAAAGGGATACTGTTCCAATGACCTATTCAAACTCAATGTATTTGATACAATTATCAATGATGAAAGTTATTTATATTATTGATTCTTTTGGTATATGGTATGATAGACTACGTCACTTGGATTATCTTTACTTAAAGAAAATTAAAAGTGTTAGATTACTTCCTAACATGAACATAGAAGAGGTTCATAAATGTGATGTGTGTGTGTGAAAGTAAAGTTCACAAAAAAAAAGTTGTAAACTAATAACTTTTAAACAAACAGAGTTGCTCAGTTTGATGCATAGTAACATTGGTGATCTTAAAGACACTATTACTAGAGGAGGGAAAAGGTTTTACATAACCTTTATAGATGATTTTTCAAGATATACCAAGGTATATCTCTTAAGAAATAAAGATGATTCATATGATAAGTTCTTAATCTACAAATAAGAAGTTGAAAATCAACTTGGAAAAAAATCAAAAGTTTAAGAATTGATCGAGGGAGAGAATATATGTCTAACATATTTAATTCTTATTGTGAAAATAATGGGATTATACTTAAAACTACACCTTCATATTCTCCTAAATCAAATGAGGTGGTTGAAAGAAAAAAAATTAAACTCTAAAGGACATGAAGAAATGTATGCTGATAAGTTTTAAAGCACCTATGAATTCTTGAAGGCAAGCAATACTTACTACTTCCTACACACAAAATAGAATACTATATAATAAAACTGATAAAACTCAAAGTGTGGGGGTGTCTTACTAAGGTCTTAATTCCTAATCCTAAAAGGAAGAGAATGGGAACTAAAACAGTTGATTGTATATTTATAGGCTATGCCCAAAATAGTGCTGCATATAAATTCTTGGCATTAAAAATTACTAACAATATGCTTGATGCGAACAATATAATATAATTTAAAATTACAAAGTTATTTGAGACTATTTTCTTAAGAAAACCCAACCTGAAAAATCATTAACTCATTTGAAAGTACACCATAGTCTTTTAAAACATTCTAATCATAAACTAAGAAAAAGTAAAAGAATGAGGAAAGCCACAAATTTTGGTAATGATTTATATGCCTTTCTTATGAAAGAGGACCCTTAAATATATAGAGAGGTTATGTCCTCTCATGATGCTCCTTTATGAAAAGATGCTGTCAATGATGAATTAAACTCAATCATAGGTAATCATGAGTGGTAAATTGTTGACTTACCTCAAGGAACCAAGCCTATTAGTTGCAAATAGATCTTCAAAAAGAAGTTAAGGGCTGACGATTTAGTTGCAAATATAAGGTAAGGTTAATTGTCAAAGGGTTCACACAAAATAAAATTTTAGATTATTTTGATACTTATGCTCTTGTAACTAGAATAACATCTATTAGAATCTTAATTGCATTAGGTGCCATTCATGATTTATACATACATCAAATGGATATTAAAATTGTCTTTCTAAATGGAGATTTAGAAAAGAAAATTTGTATGAAACGGCCAGAAGGTTGTGTGAGTCCTAGTACAAAGCATAAAGTATACAAACTTATGAAATCATTACATGGCTTGAAATAAGCACCCAAACAATGTCATGAGAAATTTGACAATGCTCTGGTATACAATGGTTTTATGATTAATGACTCAGATAAGTTTGTATATATTAAAATATTTTATCCTAAAAACTTTGCTATCACTTGTTTATATATAGACGGCAAGCTTATATTTAGTCATAGTATGAAAGTAATATATGAGACTAAAAAAATATTATCAACTAAGTTTGATATGAAAGATATGGTAGAAGCAAATGTAATTATTGGGATCAAAAAAATGAGAACATGTAATGGTCTCACCTTATCTCAAATACACTATATAGATAAATTCTTGATAAGGTTAACATGCTCTATATGTAAACTAATGACAACACCCAATGATGCCAGTACTAAACTATCTAAGACATTAAACATAGTAATAATCAGATCTATTATGCTTAAATAACTTATAGTCTCATGTATAATAAATAATATTATACTGATATAGCATATGCTGTAGGGAGACTAAGTAGATATACTCATAATCTGGGCAGAGAGCATTGGAGTGCCTTGGATAGACTTGCAAAGTATTTGATAGACACTAAGAATTATGGACTCGCATATAGTAGATTACAACTTGTGTTGAAAGTTTTTGTGATGCAAATTGGATTTCTAAATCTAATGAAATTAAGTCTACTAGTGGATTTATGTTCACCTTAAGAGCAAGTGATGTATGTTGAAAATCTACCAAATAAACTTGTATAATTCGAACAACTATGGAGTTATAATTGATAGCTTTGGAAAAGACTTATTCTGAAACTGAATGGTTGAGAACACTCATAACTAATCTTCCCATAAACTCTCACCTTTTTACATCTATTTTAATTTATTGTGATTTTCTAGCTACAATAGCTAGAGCAAATAGTAAATTCTATAATGGAAAAGTAGACATATACGTCTAAGACATAGTATAATCAAGTAGCGGCTGAAATTTAGGCTAGTGAGCCTAGATTTTGTGAGTTCAGAATTGAATTTGGTCGAACCTCTAACAAAATCAATAATTCCAAGTTAATAGAACATAAATTGAGGTGGATGTGACTTCTACCTATAGCATAAGACAATAATGATAGTAATTCTACCTATGTGATTGGAGATCTCATAAAGTAGATTTATAGAAAAAAAAAAAAAAACAAGTCACTTCTTGTCTTATTGTACTACTAATTATTTACTGAGAGTACTACCTAAGGCTAGGTAGTATCTCTTGTGAAAAAGGATGATTTATAACTCTTAATGAACTCTATAACTTTATTATTGTATAATCTATAATGAAAAAGTAGACATATACGTCTAAGACATAGTATAATCAAGTAGCGGCTGAAATTTAGGCTAGTGGGCCTAGATTTTGTAAGTTTAGAATTGAATTTGGTCGAACCTCTAACAAAATCACTAAATACGAGGTTAATAGAACATAAATCGAGGTGGATGGGACTTCTACCTATAGCATAAGACAATAGTGATAGTAATTCTACCTATGTGATTGGAGATCCCATAAAGTAGATTTATAGAAGAAAAAAATAAGTCACTTCTTATCTTATTGTACTACTGATTATTTACTGAAAGTACTACCTAAGGCTAGGTAGTATCTCTTGTGAAAATGATGATTTATAACTCTTAATGAACTCTATAACTTTATTATTGTATGGTGATGTGTTATACTGCAGAACACATTTGATGGAGTATCACTTATATAAGTGTAAAATTGGGTAGATTCATGTGGGAGCAAGGCATGTATCTCTGGAGTGTTCATGAAACCAGGATGACATAAGGCTATAAAAGTGCCACACCGCTGGACAAAACAAGTCACTAGAGAGTTTAACATGAACATTTAATCCTCTATTTGACAACAAAGGAATGAAGGTTCATAAAAACTTAGTTTCACCCAGTTCCTATAAAATTACGATTACTTGTTCAATGGTTGGTTCATAGCTTGAAAAAGCACCAATTCATATACATTAAATTCTACTTTTAATTTTAGAGTTAATTTGTTTATTTTGAGTTATGTGAGGGATTGTTGGATATTTCAAGAGTATTCAAAATAAATAAGACATGAGAAATTAAGGAAATGTAAAATAAATGAAAATTCACAAATCGACACGAAGTATGGACTCAGCACCCTAGTGCTAGAGAAGTAGTAGCATCGTGCTGAAGTCAGAATAGTCAACTCTACGGTGCTAGAAAAGTAATGCCGCAACGTTAGAGAAGCAGCGTTGTAACACTAAAGTCTGGACACTCAGCACTGTGACACTAAAGTCAGAATATTTAGTGCCACAACACTAGAAAAGCAGTGTTGCGACGCTGATTGTTGGATGTGACTATTGAAAAAGTCAAAATGAATGAAAGATATAATTTTTCTCATCTATTACTTTCCAATAATTTTTTTTTAGTCTCATCTATTACTTTCCAATAATTTTAGCCTTTGGAAGATGTTTGATGTCTCTTCAAAGAGCAACCTATTCTCTATAAAATTCTAGCATTTCTCAAATGAATGAAATATATAATTTTTCTTAATCTTGAATTCCTTTTTTACAATCTTATTCTCTAAAATTCATAAGTGATTATTTATTTTTTTAAGAAAGTTGTATTTGGATGTGCACTCTTGCAACTTTTATTTGTCACTGAATCCTGAAGTTTATACTGCAATTCACACCCTTTTGCATCAAGATTATTATCTTAGGGGGCAAAAATAATTTTAAGGACAGTGTCTATTATGCCTTGACAACTATTTTTGTTGTATCCTTTCCATATATACCCAACAAATTACACTTTTGAATATTTCATTCATTGGTTAGATGAAGTTTACAATTTTTCAAAAATCTAGAAATGCCTAAAGAACAACAAGCACCATATGTAACTTTTAAATTGAGAAGAGGTGTTAGAGATTTTTGGAATATAACACAAAGCTCTTGACTATAGGTAAGGAAGGATAAAACTCAATCATGGAGTTGCATGAATCATCTTATAAATTACGATATGTTTCCATTAATTTTTGCATGACATGTCAAGGTATGAGATTTGTCCATGATTATGCTATTGAATTTGAAAATTAGTTTGGACATTCATATTTTGTTGAGAGCAAAGAATATTTAGTGGATAAATTGTAAATGGATTTTTTGATAACATAAGAAATCAAATACCTTTATATCTTATTTATATGCTATTAAATGACATTTCTTTAGCTACAAAGATTGAATATTTACTTCAAAATCCTTTTGAAATAAATGTAGATAAAATAATTAATAAGGTTGTTGAAGATATTATTGAAAATATTCAGGAGATAGTGGCAAATGAGTCCTTAAGAAAGAGACTAAATGTGTGCATGAGATTAAACATGTCCTCAAGTAGGAAAACATACCAAATAATTCAAGAGAAAGGAGTAGAATTCATTATTGATTTAAGCTTTGCCTCCACATGTATGTTTTAAGGTTATAGAGGAAGATCAAGTTACAACGCATGACATTATAAAAGATCAAAAAGATTGTTGAAGAACTGGCTACGAAAATAATAAAGAACGGTGAGGATATTAGGCAAAACTTAAGGCAAGAAAAAAAAGGTTTGCAGAAATTTCATTTGAATATGACAAATTCTTCTTTAAGAGTCGCAAATAAATATAAGAATTAAGTATGACTATTTTTTAGTTTCAAGAAAGATTAATGAAGAAGGTTATAAGTTTGTATTGAAAGATTTTTTTATTGTTGCATTTCAAGTTTCATCCTTTAGACTTCATTCAACTTTAAGGACTTCTTTTTTAAAAAAAATAGGAGTAGAATTTGATGCAGGAGTTTAGAATTAGTATTTTTAATAGTAGATATTTTATGTTATTTTATACCCTTAAAGCATGTGTAATAATATTTTATTAGATTAATAAAGTTTATTCATACATATAATTGAGCATACATTGATGAGCCCATATTTATAAAGTATGTGATCTATATATTGGCATATGATGCTAATATAGAGGGTATAGATCACAAGTTCTTTATAAATTAAATCTAGTTCACAACCATTAATGAAAAATGACATTTCATTATGTAAGGTTGTAGTTTTTCTGCTTCTTATAGTGAATGATTTGACTTGATCATTGAAGAAGAGACTTCAAGTAGAAAAACCAGTGTATATGTTACATTGAACGGGACTACTGTGAATTTCGATTTAGTTAACTAAATGTCGTAGATCTTAATTCACAAAAGCTTTAATAAGCTTAATTGATCTTAATCCTAAACAGGTAATGAACTTACATTCATGCATTATATCTTTTGAGTTATCACGGAGTAAGATCCAAATAAACAGTCAAAACATCGATAGCTTGGAGATATAATTTCATAGGTCGTAGGAACATATATTTATAAGATGGAATCTAATAATTAATGTCTACCTAAACTGTTTGCAGTACTTGATCATTATAATATGTGGCCACAATTTATTCAATAAATTATTTATTGAATAATAATATTTATTTATAAATTTATTTACAAATATAGATATATTAAAAGTGATCATTAGAGCATTCAGTGACTTAGGGGCAAATAAGTAATTAAAGAGGTAAGACATTTTTTCAAGGCCTAACTTTAATTATAGACATCAATTACAAGGTCAATTAAATGGTTATTATTGGTCTAAAGACCAAACCTAATTTAATTAAAAGGAGTTTTAATTAAATAGGCTTTTACTTTATAACATGGGTTACTAGAGTACAGCTCTTAACTTTTAGTGGAATAACCTGTGGTTAACTTAGAAGAATTGGTGTATTATGAGATAATAAAGACTAGACCTTTTAAGTTGGAGCTACGAAGCCTATGGGTCTTGCAGGCTTTCTATTAGCTCAAATCCTAATCAAACTCTAATTTCTTAATCCTAATCAAATTCTAAATACCTAAGGAAGATCCCTATATATATGGGAGGTATGGAGTAATAAACACAACAACCATACAAAGAAAAATTCTTTTAGGCATTCTTACGTGGAAAAAGAATTTAATTAATACAATTCTCTTAGATTTGGGTATTAGTGATTTTAGAGATTAAGAAAGATCCACGTGTCTACACGCGTTGAGTTTAAAGATTGAGGTAGTAGAAAAGATTGCAGCCAGTCAATTCAAGATTTGTCATAGTAAGGAATTGAGGTAATCTTCTATCCCTATACATGTAATTATGAATAAGACGATCTGATTTTCGCTGTATTTATTTTATTAAACAAAAAAAAAATTTATTTACCAACCAACAGCTTGTAGTACTCATCAACAATTCATTGCTTAAATAATATTTTCTTCTCTTTAGTATGTGAATCTCGTTTTTAAGTCCTTTAGATTAGAGCGGTATCTAATTTTATAAGGCAAAACAGTTACCTACCAACTTTATTCATTGGGTTCAGATATTATTAAGCTACATTTGTTTAATGTTCAATAACATGAAATAAATTACCCTTTTGTTCCATTACCTACACTGTGTCAGAATTTTTTTTTCATGCAGCAAAATAAAAAAGAATAACATTTAAGAAAAAAAAAAAAAGATCCATGAATCTCCTTACAAAGACAAAGTGAGTGCCTATAAAAAATATCTAAACGAGAAAAAATTAATCTTCTTCTTTACTTGTTTGTCATTTAGAATTCTTATTAGTATGTCTGTGAAGTATTGTCCTAGCTCATCAACTCATTGGTGGGAGAATTTGTGGGGTCAATAATGGATAGTTGATAGGGATAACAATGGGGTGAGGTAGGGCAGGGTTAAGAGGTCTTTTTTGTACCCTACTCTATTTTTTATTTTAAACTTCGTCCTTATCTCATTTCTCATAAAAATTTAATGTAGCGGGGATGGAAAATTTCCATGCAAAAAATGACTTTCCCATCCCCGTCTTATTCCCCATTTTTATTAATATTAAATGTTGATTTATATTCATATATTTTAATAATATAAAATTAATTTATTATTATAAACAGGAATAAAACTAGCAACATGGAAAAATATGATAATATCTTTCTATAATGTAAATAATATATAAAAATTTTAAGTAAATAATAAATAAAACAAAAAATAAGAAATTTAAAATAATATTTTAGTGCATAGCATCATTGATCTTCCTGTTAATTACTTCATATTCTCTCATTAAAAGACATGAGATTGGGATTTTATTTTTAAAACTAAATAAACTACTTTTAGCTTTTTATTAATTTATTTGAGATAATGCAATAAATAGTTCAACAAAATAAAACTCATAAGAAATTAGATTGAAGTTTACCTTATCAGTAACTTCAATAAATGTTTGACATTGAATTTTTGTAAAAGAACTTGAATATAAACTTGATAATAAAAATAAATCATATAGGAACTAGTTGGTTAAAAACAAATTAAATTAAAAATTAAATTTTTACAAATAATACATAATTATATTTCATACCTTTAATTTTATTCCATAACTAATCTTGAGCAAATATCAAACTTCTAATGTCTTTCGATATAATCTACTACAATGAAGACTTAAAAATTTATCAATTGTACTAAATATAGATTCAGATGCTACCCAAATTGATTGAATTATAGTTCTGATTTTTTTACTCGAGACGAGAGAGCAAGTTTGATGAGAGGACAAAGAGAGCAACTGAGGAAGTTTGATGAGAGTATAAGAGAATGAAATTAATGATGACTAATGATAAGGGCATATTTGTCATATATTTTATCATGTTTTTATTTTGATATTTTAATATTTTATGAGAATAAATTGTTATTTATGTGCATTAATGTTATTTATAGAGACGTGAACGAAATTTTTAAAAAAAGGACGCAAAATGAGCAAAAACAAGGACTAAAATACAAACTTTTCAAAATATAGACCTGTCACCCTAACACCACAAGGATTTTTGCCCCAGCGCTGTAACAGTTATCAAAATAAGAAAATAAAAAAATGACATATTTAAATCGCAATTTAGCGCCCCAATGCTAGCTCGACACCGCGCCAGCGACAGCCCAACGCCAGCACCTCATCGCTCCAGTGGTGAGGCCTTTTACATGCAATGCCCTAGCAACAGCAATATAGCGCCCCAGCGGTAGTGTGATTCATAATCCAATGAGAATTAAGATTTTCGAGCTTAAATCAATCCCTATAAAAGGTCACTCATCCCCAGCCTTTAAAGAACATCAAGAACACATAACACAAGTCTTAGAGAGCAATTGGAGCTTAATTGAAGCAGTCATAAAGAGAGATTCAAGGCCTTCTTTAGCATCAAGAGTTTCTTAGGCAGCACAATTAAGAGCAATTCAATGTCTATATCGGTTTGCTATTGATTGTATCATGATTTATGATTATTTTTGCCGCTATTCTCTTATAGCCATGAACTAAATTTCTTTCTATGTTAATACTTGAACTCAATATATGCGCTTAATTGCCATATCTTTTTTAATAATTAATAAACTTAATTTTTTGTTATTTAAATTACTTATTCTTAATGCTTCAATATATCTAACAAATATATGGTGAATAAATTGGTAATATTTTTTATAAACTCGAAAGAGGAATCATTATATTTAGACCTAGGTAATTTGATGCATGATTGTAGAGTAACATTCAATATTGCATATACAAGTTTCAAATTAGGATAGGAATATATCTAATTGACATGTATGATCAATAAGATTTAATCTTAATGAATCTTAATTTATTACAAGTACCATAGGAATATAGGTATTTGGTAAATTAAAGTATACTTGTATGGCCTTGGAAGAGGCTTGTGAATACATTAGTGTCTTAATAAATAACAAAGATTAAGGGAATTAAATATTAAAAGATTAATCATTAGAAAGCATATTGAGGGATAGTATTAACCCTAAGTTTTTTTCTATATTGTTATCTTCCAAATCTCTTTACATTGTGTCATTACTTTTATATTTTTTACATTCATTCTTATATTTTTATTTTTTTGAATAATTATTAGAAAGACATAATTTTACTACTTAGTTAAAAAGTATAAATTATCCTTGTGAGTTCGATATCCGACTCTTTTTTTCCCTTATTACTTGCATACGATGGTATATACTTGCACTTAAATTTAAGATATAGAAATATCGCATCAGCTGACGACTCAACTCAAAAATAAAAAGCATTTAATACTAGATTTTTTAAGATTATTTTGTTAAATATTTTTAGTTTTTATTAATAAAATTATATTATTAAAATATTTCTTAGTAACCTAGTTAAATACAAATTATAAAATAAAAAAAATTGGTAAACTATATAAAAATATACTAAAATTACATTTAATATATTCATATAAAATGAGTGCGGGACAAGGATGGGGTAGGGAGGTCTAATCCTATCCCTACCCCATTAATAATTTAAAGATTAATTTTTCTCCATGTCCTACCCCATTTTCATATAAATTTCCCTATTCATGCCCCATTTGTCGTTGGTTTTTTTTTCTCTTAAAATGACTTTTAGTTTATTTAGAGCTTAGAAAATAAGCATTTTTTTTTACTTTTACTTCTTTAAAAATACATCTTAGACTTGAAACTTAAAAATTATCATATTATATGAGATTTAGTTAATTATAATTATTTGAAATATTATCATGAATATCTTGAAGGTATCGCATAATTTTAGTAATACTCGATAATTTAAAAAATAGCTAGTAATACCTAATCATTAGAGAATATTATGTTGAAATTAACAAAGTTGCATGAAAAAGTCTAAATTACCTTTTTAGACATTAAAAATTAATGAAATAACTATTTTACCTTACATAATATATGAAAAAATTTATTTTACCCATAAAAATTAAGGGATATTATTGTGAATATCCTCAAGGTATCACCTAATTTCACTAATATCTACTAATTTGATAAATAGGCAATAATGCCTAATTGTTAAGGAATATTCTATTAAAATTAACAGAATTGCGTAAAAAGTCTAAATTGCCCTTTTAGATTTGAAAAGTAAAATAAAATGACTGTTTTACCCTTGCACAACAAACAAAAGTACACAATTTTACATAAAAAATTAGGAAAAGAACAACTAGACCCCTATTATATTTTTTAAAGTGATAGTTTACTTACCCTGGTTTCAAAAATACACAAATACCCCACCTTCGTTAACTATTTCTGTTAATTTAAACTATAATAAGAGCAATATAGTGTTTCACTCATAAAAGACACGTGGCACAATCTGACGGGATGTTGACCAGACGATGACCAGCATTGGTCGATCAACACCGTTGACAAGTGTTGATTGGCTATTGACCAGCCCTAAACTAATTCACCGTAAACACTGTTAAACTCTAAATTTCATAATATACGCTATAATAAGGTTATTTTCATCACTAAAGCATCGTAGGAATCCTAAAATTAGTAAGAAAAATAATGAGACCATTATTTTTTATTTTTTTACTAATTTCAATCTCTTATAATGCTTCATTGGTGAAAATAACCTCACTGTTGTGTAGCTCACAAAATTTAGAGTCCGACGAGTGTTCAAAATAAATCGGTCCGATGGCAGTCAACACTAGTTAACGATCGATCAACACTGAATATATGATAATGAATAGTTAGTCAATGCCGGTGAATGCTAATTAACTATTGGTTAAGGGTATTATTGTAATTATAGTTATTACCATCCAACTTAACAGAAAAAGTTAACAGATAGGAGTGTATTTGTGTATTTTTGAAACCAGGGTGAGTATACTCTCACTTTTAAAAACTTTTAGGGGTTCCAGTTGTCCATTTCCCTAAAAAAATTAACTTTTGAATAATAAAGTAATAATATCCCTTTTTCTTTTATCCTTTAATAATATAATAATTGCATAAAAAAAATTCAATAGGAAATCTTTTCCTTCATCACTGAATTTTTTATAATAAAATCATTATGTTCTCACAAACACTACAACCATTACATGATGATCACAAAATTTAGATTAGCTAACAATAATCAATTTCAATTCCTCAACATCATTCTATAACCAAAACCTATAATAAATAACAATAATTTAAATAAACACCAACTCAACAAACACAAATTAATAATAAGGTTAAGTTTTCATGTAACACTCGAGATCCAAGATGTATGAAACCATAAATAGCAGGGCCAAGATGGATGAGGTGAGGGTGAGGTGCAGAATCCCACATTGCCAAGTTAAAGAAAAGTTTTGTTCTATATATGCAGAACCTCTTCTCAAATAGTATGAGGTCTTTTGGGGAGACCCATGAATAAAACTGTATGGGCTTAGACTCAAAGCGGACAATAACATATTGTGTAGGAGCGAGTCATTACAAATGGTATCATAATCGAACCTACCTCGTGGTGTGGGCTAGTGAGCCCATAGTCTGGGCTACAGATAATGCAAATGTATCGTGTACCCTTGGGGTCTAGCCCACATAGGTCAGCAATGTGTCCCTAGGGGCTCAGCGTACACGGGGCCGTGTGTCCCCTAAGGAGGGTATATTATAACACCCGAGATCCAAATGCTTAATGCCATAGACAACAAGGTCAAAATGGATGAGGTGAGGGTGAGGTGCAGAATCCCACATTGCCTGGTTAGAGAATGTTTTTGTTTTATATATGTAAAACCTCTTTTCAAATAGTATGAAGCCTTTTAGGGAGACACAAGAATAAAATCATGCAGCCTAGGCCCAAAACGGACAATATCATACTATATGATAGCGAGTTATTACATTTCGTCCTTAAGTTTCAGTTCAAAACCCTATTAGTTCTAAATCCAACAGAACTAGAGCAGTATTTATAAAGTTAAGTTTCCAATGCCGTAGCAGTATGGAACAAATTTCAGTGTTCCTATATGAACAATAAGTGAATATATAATACATGAACAAAATATGCAATTGGAAAAAAAAATTTACCCCACCCCAAAAGACTCACTCACTTGAACTGCACTGTAATGTTCACTTCCATATCTCTCAAATATTAAAAAAAAAAAAAAATTACCCCACCCCAAAAGGCTTATTCACTTACTTGAATAGCACTGCAATATTCACTTCCATATCTTTCAAAAACTCACTCACTACCTCAAAGAACTATAACCCATAAAGAGATTGTGGAAGGTGAAATTTTTATCTACATGCTTAACGTCGTCATGGATCCAATATGAGATTGTCAAAGGTACAGTGATTTTTAAGAGAGAGGTGTAACCATTCTGAATAAGCATTGTTGAAGGTGCAGTGCTATTCAAGAGAGAGGCGTGGCCACCATCGTGACCAAAGCTCACCTTCTCAATTTTACATAGATTAAAACGCCAGCGCCATCGTGATCGGAGCTCACCTTCTCAATTTTGCAGAGACCAAAGCGCCAATCCCATCATGATAATCTAATAAAAGGAGATGAATTTATGAGTCATCGTGATTTGAATTGTGGTGAAAATGAGATGAGTTGTGGTGATCTGGTGTAAGGGATTTTTTATTTTTTTAAAGCATAAAGATTTTGTTTTTAGGGTTAAAAAGAAAGTGGCTTAAAAAGATAAGAAATATTTTTAGGATTTTTAAGTGTTGTTTGCATACGGGAGTAAGATTATTTGGGTACAAAAATAAGGGTAATTAGACATAGGAATAAGAGTGATTAGATACAAAATTGTTTGGATAATACAATATTAAAATAACAATGTTATCCTTTTCTCAGTTAATTATAATAAAAAAATTTCTAATAGTTAAACATTATTACTTATTTTTGCAACTAATAGGTATTACTAAAATTAGGTGATATTTAAAGATACTCATGATAATATCCTAAAAATTAAAATTTTCAGTAATAAAAAAATTAACTTTTACTCTTTAAATATTAAAATATATTTAATGTATATATAAAAATATTATACAATGGCCATAAACAAAAACACTGGAAATCCTTTTTTTTTCTCCATGGCCTATAAATCTACAGTCCTTCCCATCATTTTCCTCATCTTTTTTATCAAAATAGATCTTTCTCATCAAATTTCCACCTTTGAATTAGACTGCAGCAACCATTGGATCTAAACCAAAAGGCTTCGATCGTGCTTCACTCTTAAATCTTTTCACAAACTGTTCAGCATACCCTATGTTTGACAACTTCTGTCCTTATTTAAAAAACCACAGCCTTGGACCCAAAACCCACAATGCTTCTTATAGCTGGTATCGTACTGACCCATTTCTACTTGAACTCATTTTTCATTGCAGGATCCTGGAATACCCATGTTTAACTTACGATCCCACTTCTGCAAATGCCATTTACTTATGTATACATATTCAAAAGTGCTAATATTATAATTCTCTTTAATCATCGAGTAGGGAAACTCTTTTCTCTTTTCTCTTTTCTCTTCTCTTAACCTGGTTCAGAGGAATGAAGTAAAAGTAGGTGAGGACTGTAATGGTCCTAGGAATCACTTCAGTTATGACTAAAGACTGTTTTGCATCTCATTTTCTCATTTACTCTTATCCTACTCATTATATATCCCATCACTCCCATAAACATACATTGTTCCCATTAAAGTACACGAGAGAAGTATAAAAGCACCATAATTCAAAGTGCAAAATGTGTAATGGAAGCAGAAATAATGAGTCAGCTTTGTAAGTCGCTAAAGATAATAGAGTCTAAGAAAGAAGTGGTTGAGCTGGAAGGAACTTTTCAAAAGGGACGAAATGATGAAAGCAGGGTGTCGGGTAGGGAAAGTGCTATCCATCCGAGCAGTAAATAGAGAAGCATTTAGAACCACCGTGAGATAAGTGTGGAAGCCTATTGAAAATGTGAAAATAGAAAGCCTCGATAAGAACAAGTTCTTATGTCGCTTTGATGCTGCTGAGGATAAAAGAAAAGTTCTAGCAGAAGAGCCTTGGCATTTTGACAGAGTACTTATTATCCTAGTAAAAGCAAAGGGCATTGGAGACATAAACAAAATCTAATTCACATACATAAATTTTCTGGATCCAGATACATAGCATCCCAATAGCCTGCATGCAGAGAGAAATGGTTAAGATGCTGGGAAAGAAAGTTGGCTATGTTGAGGGAGTAGAAGTGGATGAGCAACGGGGACTGTATGAGAAAGTTTGCCTAGGTTAGAGTATGGGTTGACACCTCAAAACCATTAAGAAGATTCATAAAAGTCAGTATAAATAACTCAATAGAAGAAGTGATATTGTCAATTCTCTATGAGAAGATGCCCGATTTGTGCTACTATTGTGGCAAAATTGGACACTCCTACAAAGAGTGCGAAAACTACCAGAGGAGAGACATAGAGGATGAAGGGAAGTAAGGAGAATCAGAGGAATGAGAGATGCAAGAAAATAAGTTGGCTTATAGGAGCTGGTATGAGCTGGTACATTTAGGGGGCAGCAGAATTTTTGGACACCAAAAGAAAAAACAGAGAAATCCAAGCAAATAGTTAATAGTCTTGTCAAAGGGAGGAAATCTAGATCAGAAAAGGGCCCAGTTGTCACCGGAACAAAAGTGGTAGAAGAATCCGTAAGAAGCACTGGAAAAGTGAAAGAATGGAGCCACCGGATCATTACCAATGACCTGAACCGGAGAAAGGAATTACCACATCCTATTTACTAGAATCAGGTCAAGTGGGGGGATTTTCAAGGACCATTAATAAAGGATGTGAAGATATGGTAATTGACATAGAGGCAAGACAATTTAGGGAGGAATGAGTGGGTAAAGATATTGTTATTTATAGTGATAGATTTGATAGGAATATAGGGAGTACGGAGCTTGGAGAAGACTCTTTAACGAGGAGAGAGAATGGGGAAATTTGAGGGAAAGTTATACGTGAATAGGCGACAATGTTTCAAATCGATGAGGTGTCACAAAGCTTTAAAACTGACATGGACAAACCCATCCTGGAAAGAAAATGGGGAAAGAAGGAAATTGAAGCTAATAGCCAGGGAAATTAGCCCATCAGAGAAAAATCGAAGCCCAATCGAAGCCCAACAAAGGGTAAAAGGAAGTGTCTTGAGGCTGAGGTTGAGAACCCTAAAAGAATTAAATGTGAAACCCAACCGACATACCAGAATTTTGAAATGCAGCAAGAAGGCAAGAACCAAATAAGCAGTGGAACAGAATCGGAAGCAACTTTAATATTGGCGGCGGCGGCGGCAGCGGCTGGACTCTAGCCCCACTAGGAACCATAATAATTTTGAGGCTTGGGGAACACTCAAACATTCTGAGCACTGAGTAATGTTCTCCAAGCACAGAAACTTCAACTATTTTTTGTGTGTGAAACCAAGCTCCAGAATCCAAAATAGTCTAAATTGCCAGAAGATTGAATTTTGCTAATTGTTTAACTATGAATAGCGTGGGCAGAAAGGGAGGTGTAGCACTACTCTAGGGAGACAAAAGTAATATCTCTCTAATCTCTTACAACGGTGTCACATAGATGTAGTGGTAAAAGAAGATGATGGTGATGGCCGGAGGTTCTCGGGTATTTCTAAACTCCTTAAGATAGATCAAAAGAAATTTAATTAGACTCTTTTGAAGAGATTAGCTAAGTTATTTGGCCTTCATTAGGTATGTGGTGGGGACTTTAACAAAATCCTGGATGTGGATGAAAAGAATAGAGGCCACCCAAAATGTACTAAAGCCATATGCAGATTTAGAGAGGTGGTGGAGAACAATGGGCTGAGAAATATAGGGTGGAAGGGGTTCCCATTCACCCAGTCTAATAGGAGATGGGAATCAAAATGGTTGAAGAACGGCTGGACAGATTTTTCTGCAATGACCAATGGCTAGGAAAATTTATAAGGTGGGAAGTGTTGCAGACCAATGGCTAGGAAAATTTATAAGGTGGGAAGTGTTGCACCCGATTGCTACAAATTATGACCATAACCCAATTCTTTTAAAGCCTTTGGAAGAGATAGACCAGGCTTGGAAGTAATCAAATAAGGGTGTTTAGTGTCACGTCTCACATCGAATAGAAATTGAGTGGATCTTGAGTATATAAGGGTGGATATACAGCATTACTTAACAGGCTAGTCTTTTGGGTCAATGGCAAACGCCCGGCCCGTGATAAGTGGTATCAGAGCAGACCCAAATTCTCATTTATATGTGGGCTCCCAAAATCGCTCAAATGAAGATTACCACATAGGATGTGGGTCCCTTATACTCCTAGGGGATGGGCAATACGGGCCAAGTGGGCCCTAAAAATCCTGTGTCTTGAGCCCCAATAGAGGTTGCCACGTAGGTAGTGGGTCTCCTATCCTCTGGGGAATGGGCAATACGGGCTAGGTTGGTCCTTGAGTTTGGGCCACACCGTGACGAGGGCGTCACGTGATTGGGTGGGAGAGAATGTCACGTCCCACATCAAATAGAAATTGTGTGGATCTTGGGTATATAAGGGTGGGTATGCAGCATTACCTAACAGGCTAATCTTTTGGGTCAATGGCAAGTGCCGACCCGTGACACTAGGTTTCACTATGAAGATCTTTGGGTAAGGCACGTTGAATGCAAAGATGTCATTAACAGTAGATGGAATGGCTAGCTATTTATGAGAGTTGATCTAGTTGAAAAGTTTATCACAAGAAGAGACAATGTTATAGGTCATTTGAAGTGTTGGAACAAGAAAATTTTTTGTGGCAGTAGGGAGAAACTAAACCACTAAATGGAGAAACTTTATCAAATCAGAAAGATGGGGCTCTAGTATGAAGACCATAAACAAGTCCAAAATATTAAGAAGCAAGTGGATAATCTCTTGTATGAAGAATAGATTTATTGGTGGCAAAGATCAAGAATAAGTTGGCTCAAGGAAGGGGACAAGAACACCAAGTTCTTTCATGCCAAGGTTAGCAAACGGAAGAAAAATAACTTGATCCTAGGTCTCTTTAATAAAGATGATATTTAGATTGAAGAGGAGAATGGCTTGGAAGGTATTGTAAGTGAGAATTTTTCCAACCTATTCACTTCCTCATGCCCAAGTAAAAAATACAGAGATGTTGCCATGGTTGGTATCAATGTAAGAGTCTCAGATGAAATAAATAAAAGCCCTTCGTCAAAGATGTCTGTATAGTGGTCTAATCCACAAAACCCCCTAGTCCTGATGGATTTACTATTGGATTTTTTCAAAGACATTGACACCAAGTGAGAGAAGATACAATTACTACTTGCCTTCATATCCTGAACAACAAATGTAACATTTAATCTCTCAATCACACACTTATAATCCTAATCCCTAAAGTAAAGAACCCAAAAAGACCAAGTGACTTTAAACCTATTAGTCTATAATGTAATCTATAGAATCATAGCAAGAACTTTCACTCATAGACTAAAATAAATATTGGGCAATGTCATCTCCCTAAACCAAAGTGCCTTCATCCCCAAAAGACTCATCTCATACAATGTTATAATTGGCCATGAGTACCTCCACAAGATTATAAACAAAAAAAGATAAAACAAGGCTGGGTTGCTCTTAAGCTGGACATAAGTAAAGTATATGACAGGGTAGAATGGGGCTTCCTTGAAGATGTCACACTGAGGCTAAGCTTTGCAGAAACCTGGGTCAATCTGGTTATGAAGTGTGTCTCTACCGTTTCTTACTCTTTTGTAATAAATGAGATAGTTAAAGGGAATCTCAGAGTTGGTAGGAGGCTGAGACAAGGGTGTCTTCTTTCACCATACCGTTTTATCTTATGTGCAGAGGCAATATCAACTTTACTAAACAAAGTTGAGAATGATAAGCAGATCAAGGAAGTGAAGTTCAACAACTCTTTAACTATGTCCCATCTACTCTATGTAGATGATAGTCTTATTTGTATAAGAACAATAGACCATAAATGCAGGAATCTTAATACACTTCAAGACATATATATAGGCCTCAGGCCAGTTGTTTAATTACTCAAAATCCTCAGTTTTTTTCAATCCAAACATTAGCAGATATAAATGCAACAAATTCTTCAACTCCAAGAAGTCTCCATCCATAAGTAATATCTAAGACTTCCATCTATGGTGAGTAGGAACAAGAATTTTTTTTTTAATAAAATTAAACTGAGGGATGCAAGTAAAATCAACAATTAGCAAAAGAAAATGATCTCTAGTAGAGGAAAGAATTCTGATCAAGGCTGTGGCTCAAGCTGCCCTATTTATGCTATAAGCATCTTTAAGATTCCTGAGACATTATTCGAGGATATGCAAAGTTAGGTATCAAACTTTTGGTAGGGTCTGAAGGATGGGGGTACAAAAAAAGATCCATTAGATCTCTTAGGGAAAACTCTGTCAACTGAAAATTGAAAGAGGAATAAGATTTTAGGATCTATGCAGCTTTAATCAAGCCCTAGTATCAAAGCAAGTATGGAGAATTCTAAGCAACCTTGATTCACTCACTGCACTTGTCTTAAAGGCAAGATACTTTAAAAATAAAGATTTTATGGAAGTCATAACCCATGGAGAAGTATAATTTGGGGAAGGGAACTCTTTGAAAAGGGCTTAAGATAAGTAGTTAGAAATAGAGAGAAAATAAATATATGTAACAGTAATTGGATTCCAAGGGAGTCCACATTAAAACCTATCTTTCCAAGATCTTTTACAGATGATTCTAAGTGGCTGAGCTGATTGAGGACAGTAACTAATGGAATGTGTAGTTGATCAAGCAACAGTTTAGATAGGAATATGTGCAGGACATAACCAAAATTATACTGCCTTACATAAAGCAAGTAGATTATGGATTAAGGTTATAGTAGTTAAGTACAAGTGCATGCTATCGTATCAAGTAATATAAAATTTAAGTTCAAATATCGTTCACATAGAGATTACGTGATATAATTCTTCAATCCATGACTAAAATTATATCTACTTAACTTATATTCAGAAAAATTAAAATCTAAAATTTAATTAATTAACCTAATTTTATCAAATTAAACTAAACCTAAATAGCAAATAAAGAATGAAATAAATTCACCAAAGGATAATAATCTATGGTATAGACTCATCCTCTAATATTTCATTAGATTCATTAACCACTTAGTTCATTCCTTAATATAAATTGTTGGTTTAGACGCTAATTTGATCACAAGTCTCTGTCGATGGTCAAGTGATTATATTATGTATTCTAACAATCATCTATATATCTATGATAATCAAATTAGAATGTGATTTATTAAGATCATTTCTTGGGTTTGATCTTTGATTTTGTGTTGTGAATTCTTTCTCTAAGTTTTTATCTCTCTACTTGATCTTTTTTAAAATTAGACTTTTTGATCTTCTATTTATAAGTTTATATCTTCAAATTAGGGTAAAACATCAAATATAAATCAGATTATGATTACTGCTTACGATTTATTGTTTACGCATATTGTTTATAAGTATTGTTCATGAAGCACTGCAGCGCTAAGTGCTGTACATACTATTTTTTAGGGCCATTTTAAGCACTGGGCACTGTATTAGAATTACTGTAACACATCTACTGTAGTATGGTACCATAGGAATTTGATGTTTTTATTTTATTTTTATTAGATTTTCATCCTAATTTATTTCATTGACTCTAAATTTATAAAATAATAATAAAACACATAAAAAAAATTTAATTTAAACGAACAAATATTAAATTTAAAAAATAAAAATATTAAATTTAATTAATCTCTATAAACTATATTTATTAATATTATAAAAAAAATAACATCTTTAAAAAGTGCATATCATGTGATAATAAATGTGAAACTGAAAAAGGAATAGAGCTTCAACCTTAATATTTATGGGTAAATTGTGAAATTTGTCAGTCCCCTCCAACGGTAAGATATTCTTACGAAGGGCGCCGTCAAATATGCTGTCTACAGGAAAAACATCTTCATGAGGAAAATAAAAAAAGGATCCAATCTCGAAAAGATGCCTTATTATGAAAGAATCTGACATTCATGCTTTAGTGTCCGGTAAAAAGCAAAAAAGATCTGGTCCTTATCCCCTTGTGCTGAGCTAGTCAAAGAGAGAAAAGATACTAACCTGTGGGATTTCTATCAGCATGTGTGTAATACCACAACTCTTGAGGAAAGGGAAAGGATAATGATGATCCTTTGGGCTAGCTGGCAAATGAGAAATAATTTTGTTGCCCAAAGAAAAATAGATGACCCTATGAGAAAGCTAGATAGAATTGATGATTGGCTTACATTCAGTAGAGAGCTGAAGTCTTCTGACTCAATTATGGGCCGCCAAAGAAAAATGTATGACCAAGGGAACAAGACAGAAATTACAGAAGGAAGTTTCAGGATTACCTCTGATGCAGCGACTTGTGTGCAGAGGGACAAATTTGGTCTAGGGGCAGCGATATTCAACTGGAAAAGGGACCTGTAGCTATGGTTGCAACCATATCATCATGGAGAGGAGATGTAGAGACAGCTGAGGCTCAAGCCATCTGACTAGACCTACAAATAGTTATACAACTCAAGTTATGTGTTCCAGTGATAGAAACGGATGCCTGCAATGTTGCAGATTTAGTAAATGGCTCTTTAGAATTAGTTAAGGATATTAAATGGATCATTGATGAAATCTGAAATCTTTGTTGTTGTCTTAACAATGTTAAAGTGCATTATATTCCTAGAAATACTAATGTAATAGCTCACAGGATTGCCAATTTAGCTTTCAATCAGGATTGTAATCAATTATGGCTAGAAGATTTTCCAGTTTCTCTGGAATGAAGGATGCATTTTAGTTTCAAAAAAGAAAAAAAAAAGTGCTAATATTGTTGAAGTCAAAAAGAAAATAAGTGCTAAAATTCTCTGGATGATCGGATGAGTAGCATATTGTTGCCACTAAATCTCTAATCGCTTAACCAAAAACAGTAGGACATTATGACTAGGCCACAATGAGTTTAATTCTCATCAAACCAAACCTAACTTCTTCATCTTCCAACAAGAAAGAATTTTTTAGAAAAAAAAAAATTTGAAATCCCAGTAATTTCCATACAAATTTACAAATATTTGTATAAGCCTGAAACTAACTCCAGCAATCAACACGATATATTAAATTAAAAGAAAGTTAGAAACGCCACCGCATTTGGGGGAGAGGGGAGGGGGGGAATTTCTCCCTCTCACCGACAATGGTGGATCAATAAAACAAAACATGTAAAAAAATTCTAACTGGGGGGAATTAACCTCACTTTCCACAAATAACTCGCTTTCTCTTTCTCAGTAAACAGACACTAAACCCACACTCCACATCAGAAAAAGCAACTCTGTCATCTTGTTTTTCCTTTTTGGAGATCTAATTTCTCTTGTCAAGAATGCGACTTTTGAGATATTGATGCTAACAAATTGGACCTCTTTTTAACATTATAACATAAAGATTGAAGTTATTAAGCCCCCGCAGTTAATTCATTCAGACTCCTATTATCACTAGCATGGTAAATACAATTTTTTGAATGACTAAAATTACCAAAAAGGACATGAGATATGTGAAAATGGTTATGGTGCAATTCCCTACCATATTCATGTCTTGATATCATATCTTTCTATTCCTATGAATTTTTATTTTTTATCTTTTTTTTTAATTACAAACAATGGTAACTCCCTAATGAAAATTAAAACAACAATCAAATTAAATTTATAAAGTTCAAGTTCTCTAATTGCAGAGGAAATCATTAAATTTAACAATCTCTCTTGCACTACGAAACACATGAAAAATTAGTAATAATTTCGAAATAATATTATTTGGTTTTGTCATAGATCTTTGTTGATGATAATAAGGACTTTAATGATATCTCTAATTTATTTGCAGTATTTTACGTATGTTGTCAATAAATATCTATCATGTTAAGACTCTCAACAATAGGTGGGCAAGTGAAGGAGTTCTAAGATTGATTGAGATGTCGTAATTAATAGATTTTATTGTTAAAATTTATTGAGATGTGCAAAAAAAATTTATAAAACATCAAATCTTGCTCATATATGTATATATGATTTTTCTTTTCTTGAGAAACTTCTCTCAAATAATAATTAAATTTAAATATTTTTAAAAATAAGCCACATACTATTATCAATGCAAATGAAGAAGTAACATTTAGGATATTGAAGAAAAAAGTAACATATTTTTTTCAATGTTGTATTTACAATTAGAATATATTGCAATCGAATGTCTATGATAGTTAATTAACATTGAGCTTATTATGGTCAGTGACGCAACCAGAACTTATGTCATGGGGAGCCAAAATGTTGAAATTAAAAGAAAAATTAAGATAAAAGTTTAATTATAAAAGAACCATATTATCAGACCTGAGGGCCAATTTTGGGATAATATTGTTAAGAAAAACTATTATTTAATTTAAGAAATTTATGAGCACAGTGGTTTGACTTATAATTATAATGTAGCCCAAAATTTTGCACTGAAACCTCCATTTGAAGGTCTAAGGTGTCAACTACTCTTTTGTGCAATGGTTGGTATTAGAGATGACAATGGATTTGATTTAAAATGGAGATCCCTAAATTTGTATCTGTATTTGTTTTAAGAAAAAGTATATTTTTGTCTTAAAATATGGTTTAATATCCAATTTTGTCTCTATTATTTTAAATTATTTAAATTTGTCTCTCTTCATTAATCAATAATCACTAGATTTAAAAAAAAAAAAAAATTGTATGAAGACACTTTTGCCTATATTAAAATTTAACTGTTAATATTATTTTTACGTGTCAATAAATAATTGATTATTGATAAAAATACATGACACATTTAGATAAGTTTAATTTTAATATTAATTTTTAAATTTTTTTAAATTTATTTTTAAAAATAAATTATAAAAAAAACATAACTCTCAATTGGCATAGACACCCGCAGTGGCCTGCCACCACCGGCCACGAACTTTGTCAATAAAAATTATCAAAATTTATATTATTGGACTTTATTTTTCGTGGTCTACATAATGATAGAATTATTTTTAACCAAAAAGACCATAATGTAGCCAAATATACAATGGGAACTATAGGAGGCGAAGGACACCGATGGCGCATATCAAATGGAGCAGTAGTGATGTGCACTCCCACCATCGTTAGATAGATTAGGCATTGGATGGATGCAAAAGAATCCATTTGTCTTTGTAGCAGTACACGTAACCACCGGAGCAGGATCATGCATCGATCGAAGACACGAAACAGGAGATGATGTGCTTCGGCCGCTGCTTCTACCACCGGGATTTTGACAAAGGCTTCTTTATCCTTTGCGAGCTGGATCACAACAACCACTTGAGCGGGGTCAGGCGTCGATCTATCCTTTACTGCCTAGATCACTACAACCATTAGAGCAGGATTAGGTGCCGATCAGAAAAGCAAAACATGAGATGACATGCTTCATTTTTTTCTTTCCTATGGAGTTTATGTACTTAGTTTTTTCTTTTCCACAGAGTTAGTGTTCTGAATTATGTTCTCAAGAGCATGTATAATGTAGAGAACTAGGGGAAGAACATGTCATGATAAGACCATCTTCCAAAATTATGGTCAAATTGAATGGAAGGTTGAACAAATATGGTGTTATCAATCCCTATTTTGATATTGGTGTCAAAAAGACCGAAGGTTGGACTGCAAGGTTGCTTCCTAATAAGGGCAAAATTATCATATATTTTTTCATGTTTTTATTATTTATATTTTATTGTTTTATGAGAATAGATGGTTATTTATGTGCATTATTATTATTTATAGGGACTTGAACGAAATTTAAAGAAAGAATGCAAAAGGAGCGAAAATAGGGATTAAAATGCAAAGTTTTCAAAGTATGTGTCCATCGCCCCAGCGCCACTATGAGTATCGCCCCAACTCTGGAATAGTGACCGAAATACGAAATACGACCTGATGAAGTCGCGTCTAGCGCCCCAGTGCCAAAGAGTCACTGCACCAACGACGCTCCAGCGCCTCAGCGCTATAATCACACCGCTCCGGCGATAAAGCCGTTTTCATGCAGCGCCCCAGTGACATAAGCATATCGCCCCAGCAGTAATGCGAATCCTAGTGCGACCAGAATTGAGTTTTTCAAGTTCAAATCAAACCCTATAAAAGGCCACTCGACCCCAGACATAAAAAAAACCAGAGAAGAACCTAGATCAACCTAAAGAGAGTTTATGGCAGTTCAAGAGCACCAAGAATCTAGAACAACATCAATCAAGAGCAATTCGACGTCTACATCGATTTGCAATTGATTGTATTATGTTTTATTTTTATTTTTATTGCTGTGATTCTCTAGTAGCTATGAACTAAACTTATTTTCTAGGTTTAATATTTGAACTCAATATGTGCGCTTAATTGTCATATCTTTTAATATTTAATAAACTTAGTCCTTTATTATTTAAATTACTTGTGTTTAATGCTTCAATATATCTGGCCAATATATAGTGAATGAGTTGGTAATATTATTGATAAACTCGGAAGAGGAATCATAATATTTAGACCTAGGTAATTTGATGCATGATTGTAAAGTAACATTTAATGTTGCATATGCAAGTTTCAATTTAGGATAAGAATATACCTAATTGGCATGTATGATCAATAAGACCTAATCTTAATGAATCTTAGTTTGTTACAAGTACCATAGAAATATAGGTATTTGGTAAACTAAGGTATACTTGCATGACCTTGGAAGAGGCTTGTGAATACATTAGTGTCTTGATCAATAACAAAGACTAAGGGAGTTAAATATTAGAAGATTGATCATTAGAAAACATATTAAGGGATAGTATTAATCTTAGGTTTTCTCTATATCATTATCACTTAAATCTCTTTGCATTGTGTTTTTACTTTTATATTTTCTACATTCATTCTTAGACTTTTATTTTTCTGAATAATTATTAGGAAGACATAATTTTAGTAATTGGTTAAAAAAAAAATTATCCCTGTGGGTTCGATATCCGTCTAATTAGTCTCTTTATTATTTACATATGATAGTGTATACTTGCACTTAATTTTATGATATAGAAATATCGCATCACTTCCTTGCAAGGTTGGACCTGAGTTTTGTTCTTTAGTTTTTGATGTACTTTGGAAGAATTTGTTTACAATTGGATTAGCTTCTTGTTTTGCTTGATTTGATTATGCATTTTAATGCGAATGGTGTTGCTTTTCCTTGTTAGTTGAATGACAAACTCTATAATATGTTTACACATTTATCTATTTAAAATTATTTTTCTCAAAAAAACATTAGAAGTGTATCATAGTAATGATTAATTTAATTTAAAAATATTTAATTAAAAATAATTTACTTTATTTAATTAAAAAATAATTTATTTAAACATAAAACAAATCTATGTATATGAGCATAATTATCATATCATAATTTATTATTATATACAAAGGCAAATTAGACAATTCACAATTATCGATATGAAATCAGTTAATTTTAATGAAAGATTCTTTAACAGAAGAGCATTAATAAAATTTTTTTAAAAAATTTGAATATTTTTAATAAAATTATAAAATTCATGAATATTTCTATAATTAAGCCTTACCTCAGAAATATTCATAACAATATTCTTCATTTAATGTTATATTTACAATTAAAATATATCATAAGCGAATGTCTATAATAGTCAATTAACATTGAGTTTATTATAGCCAGTGGCGCAACCAAAACTTACGTCATAGGGAGAGCCAAATTGTTGAAATTAAAAGAAAAATTAAGATAATTTTTTTAAAAAAAACTATTAAGATAAAATTTTAATTATAAAAGAACCATATTATCAGACCTAAGAGCCAAAATCTAAAATACTCATTTTGAGATAATATTGCTAAGAAGACTATTTTTTTAATTTAAGAAAATTATGAGCACAGTGATTTAACTTATGAATATTATGTAGCTAAAAAATTTGCACTAAAACCTCCATTTGAACGTTCAAGGTGTCCCCTAGTCTTCTGTACACTAGTGATGACAACGAATTAAGTTTAGGATAAATATTTTAAATGTGTATTTGTATTTGTTTTAAAAATAAAATATTAAATTATTCTTAAATTTGAAGCAAATTTAAAATTTTATTATTAAAATCACTATAACAAATATGTACTGTTTATCAAACCTACAACAAGTTATTCGCAGATTTTAATTGAATTGTTAATTAATATAAAATTATAACATTAATTTGAAAGAAAATTCATAAAATATAACAATTAAAGTCATATCACAAATTTAAATTCAATAAAAAAAATTCGTCAAAATTAAACTCATTTTCAAGTTAAAATTAATAAAAGTAATTTATAAATAATTGATACAAACTAGACAACATAATTTAAAAATAACCCAATTTAACAAATATAATTTTTCGTAAATTTAATTCAAATTTAAAAACACATCTTATAAATGAATTTATACTGATATATTATAATTTTAAGATAAGCTAATTTGCTAACTAGCTAAATCAATAATATATTAAACATTAAAAAATGAAAGTAAAATAAAATGGCTATCAATATCCATTATGCAAAATAAATAAATAAATAAAGTTTTAAAAAAATCAACCATCAATCTCTCTTAAAATATTTATATTATTTAATTAAGTAATATAATGTCAATAAGATGAAAATTAAGGAGAGATTTGAAATATCATTTGATGATAAAATAAACATTTAATTAACGTGAACTAATAGTTTTGTGAAAATAAATAATTAGAATTGACATAGTTGAAGGACAATATTTGTATAACAGCTGAGTTGAGAACAATTAATAAAGTGAAGAAGAAATTAAAATTGTTATTTTTAATTTTATTTAGGGCAACAACTAAAATAACATCATTTAATTTTCTTTATTTTAAAATTAAAAAACAATGTAAATATTCACAGATACCTCAACAGGTATTTACATGATATTTCACCAAAATCATATCCGTCCTAAACCTATTGAGTTTTAATTTTGTGTGTGAAACCTACTTCAAGTCTTATCAAATCCTTTCCAACAAGAGCAAGTTCTAACTAATTTGTAAATCATTTTACTATCCTTAATTAGTATATTTATGACTGTTGAAGATTTGGTGATTCAACAATCTTGTTTAGACAAGAATTGAGATAAATATCAAAGAAGAGAGTCACAAGAAGTCTAGAATGTGTGGGACAAATATGAAGAAGTCTATGACGTATCGGACACGAAGGGAGAAGCAAAAAAAGACTCGAAGACACGAAGGAAGTAAGGAAAAGCGCGGAGCTAGAATAGGGCCCAGCATTGTGGCGCCTAAGGTTGAGTGTTGCGGCACCTAGGACAGAACCTCAGCGTCGTGGCAATAGGTTCCCAGCGCTAGACGCATTAAGGTTTAGTGCTGCTGTGCCAGAGCGGGGAGATATTCCATGTTTGATCCGAATTTTAAATTTTGGAAACTTTAGGACTTCTAAAACAAGTGAACTCTTATTTCAATAAGGAATAAGGTTAGTAAGCACGAAATAACCCCTATATAAACACTTGTAAACCTTTTAGTTGAGATCAAATATTAAGAGAAATTCTAAGAGAATGAAAGAACTGGGTAGACACTAAGTGCTTGTGTACATTAGAGTGAAACTATTATTTGGGTATTCATTGTTCGTAGTATAGTAAGTGTATACTAAACACTAGGTCCTTTTAAGGATTTTTTATTGGGTTTTTCTTATAAAATCTCTAAAGAGTTAATAAAGAGAGTTGGATCCTTGAATCTATCGTAAACGTAGGCAATTAACTGAACCCTATAAGTGATTGTGTTGTGTATTTTTATTTTTTGGTTTAAATATTTATTATTTTACATAATATACAAGTTATTCTGCTGCGCATAAAGGTCATGGTTCAAAGTTAAAGTTAAAATTCTTCGCTTTAACCTAATTTCACGAAAAGAATAACATTTTCTCCCTCAACAATGACTATTTAAATTTAAATATCCTAGCACAAAAATTGAACAAAAAAATTAATTTTTTTTCTAACATTTGAACTATTAATCCACTAATTTTCTATTAGGTTTTCAAAATAATCATGTTATACTTTTTAAATAATATTTTTTTTAAAAATAAAATATTTTATTAAACTTATTATTCTATTACCTTTTTTTTTTAAAAAAAACTTCTCCTTTTTTTTCCCTTAGAACACAACCCATATTGAGGATGAGCTTCTTGATCAATCATCTTTTATTGAATTTCATTATTATTATTGTTATTTAATTAGTTTTATTTATTTAAATTATTAAATAATTATTTGTTTAAAATTTTATTTTAGTATTTATTTATTTATAATTAAAAACAAAATATTTCATTAAATTAATTAAAAAATAAAAACAAAAATAAAATAAAACACAACCTTTTATTAATTAAAAATAAATTATAAAAAATTATTAATCACTTTCACGGATCCTATTCGTGAGTCTGCAAAAGTAGCTCAACAAATCACTTTGTAGAAGCATATAGCAGGTATGCAAATCAATTTGCGAAAGTATTTCGAAGGTACAAGAATTATTTTGCGGAAGTGTTTCGCAGGTTCACGAAATTCGTTTGCAAATCTATTCCTAATTCTCAAATTTTTACATTTCACTTTTTTTTTTTTCTATTTCATCGTATTTCTTTAAGATTCAATTTATTTCTTTTGAATTTTACTATATTATACTTTTTCATTTTAAAAACATATACAAAAAACTTCAAAATTTTAAATTTCTTAAAAAAGATCGAGTTCAAATATTTGATAAAAGAGAAAATATAACTCAAAAATATAATTATTTAATTATTCATTTCTTGACTAATAAATTTTAATCCATTCATTTATGGGTAAAAAAATATAGCCATTTAAAAAAAAATTCCAAAAATAATTCAGTCCACGAACCCACGTCCTTTTAACAAATCAAAGACCTTTAGGTGAGCGAAGACTTGCCCATTGACTTAGTTGTTAAAGGCCTAAGTAAACCATCACATATCCTCTAACGTGGAAGAAACTATGAGAAAACTGCGAAAAAAACAAATAGCAGTTGTAAATTGGCGATCTTTTCTGAAAATTAATTCTCAGATTTACTGTTCTCGAATCGACAACCATCCTCGCCGATCAGACTGGTGTGGAACTAATTAAGTCTGTTTGCTTTAAGGATGTTTACGCTGGAAGGTAATTATGCATCTTTATTAATTCGTTAACTTAATTTCAGATCAATGAAAGGTTTATTTTTGTTTTATCTCTTCTACAGTCTTACCTTTTTGGAGAACAAACATTCTGTAACAGTCAAATGGTAAGAGCTCATGAGAAAGATGATAATATATGAAGAGATTAGCAGTTGTCTTCAAGTTCCTCAATCATAATAAGTAGACAAGAGGTACATTATATCTTATTTATTTATTTTACAACAGTTTTTATAGTTAATGTTTCTAGTTATATTGTGTTGAGGGACCGTTGAAGTATTTTAGGTAAAGAGCAAAAATATTACCAGATATTAGACAAGCACTTACACCCAAGTCTACCCAACCAACCAACCAACCAAAAAGCAATAAGTTACCTTAATTTTTGTTTTTTTCTCGTTATTTTCTTGAGTAATACTAAGTATCGCAAATTTTTATTTTAAATTAAATTTTAAAAGTAATATGTCAAGTAAATATTAAATGATAAAATAATATAAATTTTAAAATTATTTATTATACCTAATATTTACTTAATATATTATTTTTAAAATATAATTTAAAATAAAAATTTAAAATACTTAACATTATTCTATTTTCTTAGTTCTCGTTTGATTAATAAGCCTATTAAGGTATAATTAATTATTTATTTATTACTAGCATTAGCTAATACTGTTGCCGTAGTTCAAATGTGTACCCAAAAGAGCATAAATGCAGCATATTCAAGCCATGACAGTTAAATTACATAAACCAAAAAGGATTCACCATTTAACTTCGTTAGAATATCGATTATTATTTGCTTAATGTACAACATTCCCCGCAGCACAAGGAAACCTTGATTTTCTCTTTTTTGAGTATTATATATGAAATTATTGGTCGTAAATAAGTTGAAAACTGTATATTAGTGAAGGTAATTAAAAGAGAATTCGTGTTAATTTCCTTGCAATATTTTTCTCAATATTCTTCATGCTATCAAAGTGTAAGTTTTTTCAAGGATGGTTATGCCATGATCTTTTTTTTTTTGGGCTGAAGATTAAAGAGCAGCAATCATTTTCCCTTCTATGTAATTGGCTGCAAGAAGACGTTAGGGGCGAAATTTCTCACCTTTATGAACTTCATGCTAATTTTTTTTTTAAAAAAACGATAAACAAACACTCCGTCTCAAAAATAAAAATAAAAATAAAAATAAAGATGAAAAGAACACTCAGAAATTACATAGAATTCAAAATATACTAGGGTAAAAGGTACACTCGAAACTACATGCTACATGCTAAAAACATTCAGGAGCACACAGTAGCATCACGATGCCTATTTCTTAACAAAACAAAACATCAATTTTGATGACAAATAATTGGAATCTAAAATTTGCTGAGGGAACAACAACAAACACACCCAAAACATACACAAACACAATATCAGTTCATGACCAGATCAACGGCGAGAGAAGCGAAAAAAGTGGTTGGGTCGCCTATCAGGACACTCACCAGGATTTTGAAGAGCGTCTTGACTATCTTGAAAAGTTTGTTGTCACTTTTCTCCTTCGATTTCAGTTCTCTTTTATTAGGTAGATTCAGATTCTTCGGAACCAAACTATGGTTAACACTGGGATTCGCCTTTTGCCATGCCTCGTGCAACATTTTTATGCTGCAATAGGCATGAAAATGGTAATTATTCTCACATGTAGACTTATAGAACCACCACGCGTAGCCGGTTACAGCGCCATCAAGCCATTGTTTTTTGCACCAAATGCACTTTTTGGATAGAGGACCGTCCTTGCTAGAAAGCTCAAATTCAACGCCTTCAATCGGAGGAAGCTTGATAGGGAGGTTGAAACAACATGGATGCAAAAGAATCCCTTTGTCTTTGCAGCAGTACACGTAACCATCTGCCTCTCTGGTACATGCACTACAGCGTTTTTTACACTCACAATTTTTTGTACGGCATTTATCAGGGAGTTCTTTTAAGAATTCGAAGGTGCAGTTTGGGTAGAAGTCATGTTTGGGATTCTCCTTAGGGAACATGCAGTGGATATGAAGAGTGAAGTCGCACGGCTCACACAGATATACGGACCCAGAAGCTGGCCTCTTGCAACCATGGCAATTCCGGAGATTATCACATTTTATCAGCTGGAGCTCATGATCATGCCTGTGGTGGTCATGAACTGCTGGGCTCGGTAAAGTTTGGCCTGCATCAGCCCATGCATTGAGAGACAACATTAATGAAGATGGCATATAAGTAATTACATAATCGAGGGGAAAAAAAAAGGAACACGAAGATTTTGAAATAATTGGAAATTGACGCCACCTTTTATTTTTATTTCATAAAAGAGGAAAATTCATTGAAAAAAATAAGAATGCTTTAGGAAAGCAAGCAGCAAGAGGAGCAAAGCCCTCCGAAAGAACAAAGAACAAAAATTAAACAAATAGAGATTGACTCTTAAGAACCCTAAGGTGCGCTCACCATTTAAAATGGAAGCTGTAGCATCGTAGGCAACAGCCTCATCTGTGGTTAAATATGGTAATAATAATAACAATAATAATAATGCAGTTGATGATAAAAAGACTTGTAGTGCATTTTAAAAATTTTAGATTCAAGTCCTCCTCTTCATATAAAAATAATTATAATAATGAAACTTCATAATTTTTTCATAACAAAAACCCTAATAAGAATCTCGAAAAGGCTATAGGATTATTGATTACCCAAAATGGTGTTCATTGTCTTCCGGCAGCTTGGTTCTTGGGAACAAGTAGAGAAATGGAAGTAGAAAAATTACTTCCAGATTAAAAAGAAAGCAAAAAGAAAATGTTATATGTTTGTCACCACAGCAAAGAAATGTTGTGTTTCTTAGTATAACAAAAGCAGGTGATGGGTTCTATCTCCTATGTTGGAGTGGGGATTTGCCTGCATTATATATAGAATTTTGTATGGGTTCGTGAATAATCCTGAGGATGTTTCAGCCGTCGATTCGTGAATCGTGAAACTTGTACGTACGATTTTATTTTCATTGATAGAAGCTTCGGCGTCGGTTCCGTTGACGCGGGGTTGAAACTTACCGTGTAATGCCTACGCGACGCGGAGAGTTAAGTTACCCACACACATTCCTTGGAAATTGCCTCTAACTCTGTCTCTAGTGCACAATTGAACTTTGAATTTTGATTTACTTGGGCTTGTTTTGTTAGGGATTGTGTTGTCGAAAAATTTCTAAGCCCAAGTATAATTGTGGACTCATTTAAAGAACATGCCGTCACCCTATCTCTTTTGCTTTGTATTTTCATTACGTTTTTTTGTAATTTGATTAATGTTATGATTATATAATTAAAATATAATTTTGTATCTCAACTGATACATGTATTTAATATTTTAATATTAATTAATATTGTATAATAATTATTTTAATAAAAATAAAAAAATTGCTAACTATCTGATAAATAATAATCATTAATTTATAACACATTAATTAAAATATAAATTTTATATTTTAACTATATAAATATATCACTATTCTTATAATTTATGGTACGGTTATTTGTCAAAGAAGCTAACGCATTTAAAATTCGTATCTTAAATTTTATATTTCATTTGATTTGTCATGGAACTATGAATATAATATCATAAATTAGACCATTTCACTTCCCCATTCATGTGATGGGACAATATTAACAAGTGTCACATAATTTATAAGCATATTTATTTATTAACAAAGTCCTATTTAGTTGTTGTCTGGCTCTTGGAAAAGGAGTAGCCAGATTTCAGAGTTAATAAAAAATAGGGAAAAAGATATTTTAGACTTCTGTAATTTAGGAAAATAGACATGTAGATTTTTGTAATTTTAAAAATTTCATTTACACTTCTATTAAATAAAAATTGTTAACTTTAATAGAAAATTTTTTAAAATCGATAAAACTACCATTATACTCCCCTTTATGGTTAGAAAAAATTAAAATTTAAATACTATCATATTTATTTATTATCAAAGTCTTATTTATTCATTGTCTCGCTCTTGAAAAAGGAGTGGTCAGGTTTCACAGTTAATAAAAAATAGAAAAAAAGATATTTGGACTCTCGTAATTTAGAGAAAGAAATATGTAGACCTTTATAATTTAAATCATTTGCACTCCTGTCAGGTGATAAAAACTATTAACTTTAACAAAAAATCTGTTAAAACTGATAAAGTTGCCATTATACCCCTCCTTATGATAGGGAAAAATCAAAATTCAAATACTCAAAATGAAATTCGAACCTTTGACACCTAATATAATAGTAAGCATTTTATCCAAAGAGACATTGACTGGTGTTGATCAGTATTGATCACCTTATTGATTGTCATTGATTACAATTGACTGACGATTATTGAGCGGCTATTGATCAACCATTAATTAGTGTTGACTGATATTGATTGATCGTTGACCGATGTAGACCAGTCATTGACTGGTATTGATTGACTTTCGATCGAAAAAAATGATTTTTTATTTTTACCCTCTTAAGTGTTAACTTTAACAATTTTTATCTCTGAATAGGAGTGTAAACGAAAATTTTAATATTATAGAGATCTGTATATCTCTTTTTTCAAATTACAGGGTCTATATATCTTTTTTTTCTAAAATATACATAAAAAGTTCTCATATCTTAGGCATTTGACGAATTTACTCATATTTTTTTCATTGTTATTTATTTTATTTTTTAAGAGTTAATAACATGTGACATAATAAAACCCACTAGCTAAAATTTGTGCTGTAAGGCTATAACCTAATAATAATCAAGATAATATCTTTGAAGTCAATTGTTAAAAAAAAATTCTTACTTAGAGTCTAAGTTAGATCATTAAACAAATAAAGCATGGACAAAAACAAGAAACTAATTCAACCTAAAATTGAAATTTGCAAAAGTTTTGATTCCTTTTAATTTTTTTTTTCTCATCATCAAAAATAAATTATTTATAATAATATAATATTCTCCTTATGGACTCAAAAGCAAAACTTATGATAAAAATAATTTCAGCTAAATTGTTTCTTATCTCATAAGAGAAACTAAAACTAAAATGACATTTGATGTTCTAAGAAAGAAAAAAAAATCTCATCACCACCCTTGATTTTTTTTTAAATACAATATCCTCCCCTTAATTTTATATTAAGCTTTTATCTACCCTGAATTTTATGTGTTGACCCCAAAGATTCACCATTGTCAAGGTTTGTAGGTTTTAAGGCTTAGAAAAGATAAGTTCGTGAATTTGACAAAGTATAACATGCAGAATTGAGAAGTAAAAATTAGATTTTGAATTAGGAAAATATAAAGTAATTAAATTTTTACTATAGAAAATTATAAATATCATGTGTTGTTTGGAATTTCACAAGTTTAATGTTAGTTAAAGTAAAAAAAAATAGAATGAAATTTTAGTCGTCCAATTATATTTATAAGACATGCCCTTAAATTTTTAAAAATTAAAAAATAGACAAAAATAAAATAAAATAAATTTCTTATCTATTATTATCATAAACTACTAGATAGAAAATAGGATGGCAATTGTTTTGTTCCGCTGCAAAAAAAAAAAAAAAGCATTGTAGTACTAGTAAGTTCTATATATAAGTTAGAATGTCTTTAGTGTTGTAAATATAAAATAAACTAAGTAAAGGAACTTATGTGATATTGAGAGTGAAAATTTTATTCACTAAAACTCTCGAATTTGAGTTACAAATGTTTGGCTCTTTATAGTTAAATCATTCCCATCTACTTATTGCCACATCAATTGTAGTAACCAGTATTCATAACCGGTAAGAATATGTATATTTATATATATAAATATACATATTTTATTTGTATGTGGGTGATCCTTGATTTATATATTGTTATTAGTAGTGTTTTTTATAGGTTAAGGATATACTATTAGTATTGGGTTTATTTGCAAGACTTTGGAATTATTTTAGGGACCAAATTGCTATACTTTGAAAGTTTTGGGGATGAATTCGTAAATACCAAAAACTAACCACTTAGTATAAAAATACACTTTTAAAAACCCTAATTTACCATTTTTAGGTCGAGCTACCCATTTTAAGAGAGAGAAGAGAGAAATAGAGGAGAGAGAAAGAGGAGAAGAAGAAGAAAAAGAAGAAGAAATTGGAATTTTGAATTTCAAGAGGTATATCATACGTATTTCTCAATTTATTGGTATTAATTAAGTTAATTTCTTTAAGTTTTGATTTCTGGAAATATGTATAATTAAGGATTTGATGTGTATTTCGTTTGATGTTGTGAGAATTGATGATGATCTATAAGATAGTTTGATAAATCATGATGAATTATGGAATTTCTGCTGGATAACCTCTTGATCTAGGAATTTTATAAATTGTTGTGATTCGATTCTGGTTTTGAATTTTGAGTATATGAAATTATACATGTTTAGGATCATCTGAGACTTTGAATCGACTGAAAATCTCGGAAATTGAATTTGTAGTGAATTTACCAAAATGACCCTGGAATTCTGGAAATTTCCTGTGTAAACAGTATGATACAGTGGAAAATAATTTTTGACCTGCTGAATGATCTTTAAAAATTATGAATTTGTGGAATATGATAATTTTATATGTCTAATATGATATACTCGGAATTGAGAATTTGGATCAATGTGGTTGAAGTGTTATGAATTTCTAAAGTGTATCAGCTCATTGTAGTATTTGATTAACAGATTTTTAAAGTTATGAAATAAAATAGTTTTAAAATACTTTTGGCAGTTATTTGGAAGCCAAATATTTATCATGAACTAAGATATGTGTCAAGAGTAATTATGTGGTAGTTTTATAATTTTTGAGTTAGTATATGATTTTATAAAATTGGGAGATTGAATACTGTTCAGTAAGTATCTTGATCCTGTCAGGTTTGTAGTTTGGATTCGATGGTGTGTATGGAATGGATTGTGTAGGAATTTTGATATAATATTCATATATAAGAAGTATATATGAGTCAAGAATGATATATTCTGATTTCGGAGTAATTGGACATCATTTGATGTATTAGAAATTTTTGTTAAGTGTAAGTGGTCAGAATGACAGGTTTTGAGAAACCAAATATTTAGACCAATTTGATGTGATAAATGCATTGTGTATAATTTTGTAAGCTATTTAAAGTATTTTGTGTGAATTATGAGGCTTATGAAAGGATTAATCTCCATTGATAGGTTAAGGAGATTTAAGCCTTGTAGCTGAAAGTGTTAAGAGGTAAGTATACTAGACTTACTACTGGAATCACAATAAACATAATTATTGTTTTGTATGATTTTGTAAATGGGGTTAAGAATATGTTTATGATATG
Organism: Ailanthus altissimus; assembly: GCA_946807835.1. Classification (NCBI taxonomy): domain Eukaryota; kingdom Viridiplantae; phylum Streptophyta; class Magnoliopsida; order Sapindales; family Simaroubaceae; genus Ailanthus; species Ailanthus altissimus. The sequence goes on from OX327684.1 coordinate 17,218,611, forward strand.
TCAAAGTATATTTTGATATGAAATGTGAATATATGTTTATGAATGTGAGCATTGACATTGAGCATGGACATACATGTGTTTTTGAAAGTGAGCTTTCCAAAATAAGATGCGTTTAACAAAGAAAGCTTTTGAAGTGTAATATGTCCATGAGAAATATTTTGTGATTTGAGGGTACTTGAACTCACTGTTAACTTAGTAGGCATTTTATGTGATTTGTGGAGCCTTTATGTGTGGCCTTTCCTTCGGGATTGGTATATGTTATGTGTTCCGTATGTAGGGAGGATCCTATTGGTACCTAAAGGAAGTGTGAGTCATCACATTCGTGTGGTGGCGTATTGGTACACGTGAGAGGACTCACCGATGATCAGGGTGAGGGTTTGGCTTTTACCTTCGGGCATAAGCGTTATATATGTGTGATTTAAAGACCTCACTTGTACTATTCCTCTCATACGGTATGTCACCTACGAGTGACATTTGGCTCATTATGTGATATGTGATATGTAAGTCCTACTAAGTAGTAGTCGAGTAATGGTATTCCTATTATGTGTTTTGAAAGAATGTGTAAGCGCTTACATGATATGTGATTTGATAAGATTATGATTTTGATTGATCACAGCATATCATACATATGCATTGTGTACATATATGTATTTGTATTTGATATATGAAAAACTAGTATGCTTATTGAGTTTTATACTCATTATAGTTTATGGTGATTTCAGGTAAATAAGGTACATGTGTGCTTAGCGGATTTGGCAAGGCTTCTGCTGTTCCTTGGGTTCCCTAAGTTGCTAGGTTGTTGTGTGTTTCATTTGGGGACACGTGAGATAGGATATTTGGTTTGTCCCTATTGAATAAATACTTATGTATTATTTCATTGTGTGTGGATTGGATTTGGTTTAAGTTTTATAAAGTGTGGTTATTGGATGATTTTAAGTAAGAATTGCAATGGATATATTCTGGGCTCCCGGTAACAAAGTTGCTACTGGTGACGTAGTAGAGTGTTAATCTCTGAGAAAACTCTGCGTATCTCCGGTTTAATAATTGTCCCAGTCATAATTCAATTGCTATAATTCTGAAAGAAATTGAAATGAATGTTTAAATATGGTCAAGAGAAGTTTATATTTATATGTTAGGTTATGGTTGATTTTAGTGTTGAACTTACTAGCAACTTGCTAAGGATTTCTGTGTTGAATGAAAGTTGAAAATTTTATGTAATATTATTTATGAGTGCACATGCAGTGAATGAATGTAAGTGATGTCGTGTGTCGGATCTTTTGGGTCTGGGGCGTGACAGCTTTTATTGGTATCAGAGCTAAGATATGATTCTGTAGACTTTTAAGTGTCGAGTCAAGGGAACCGAGCAGATGCCAAATCCTTAGGATTGTATTTGTAGCTTTGTTGTGTAAAAGTTTGACATATTCCTTAAATTTTGTATGATTTTGTGAAGATGACACAGTATCCAAGAGCTGCTAAGATTGTTGTTGTTGTGGATATTGGTACCTTGTGGATCTTAATGTTACCATTTAGATTTTCTTTTAAGTTATGACTAATATGCTTAGTAAGAGTGATGTTGAATATCTTATAATGATAATTTGCATGTGATAGAGCAAATTGAGATAATTTTCTCAATGACAAAATATAGAGAAGTAGAGTATTGAAGACATCAATTGAAACAACTTTTATTGAAAAGGAAAACAACAACACAACAACAATAGCAGCAACAAAAATACAATAGAGGCTATGGAGTGAGATTTAAGTCTATTTTGCGCTTCTTCTGACTGTCATGAGTAGACCAATCTAACTGATGCAATGTTGGATTAGACAGAGGAATAAAAGACTGCAATTGATCAATCAGTTGATCAACAGTTGGAGCTGAAATAAGAATCCGTCGTGCTAGAAGTGGGATGAATTGGGTTCCCGCTGCATAGTCAAGAAAAGATATCAACCCGTCGAAAAAACCATTAACATTTAACAAACCAATGGGTTTTTGGTGGATTTGTAATTGTGCCCATGAGACAATTTGAAAAATTTCCTCCAAGGTCCCGAAACCTCCTGGTAGAGCTATGAAAGCATCCGCATGCCTAAGCATTTGAGCCATTCGCTCGTGCATAGATGAGACTTGTAACTCATCCCCAATTGTTTTTCCTACAACATTTTCAATAGCTAGAGGTTTTGGAATGATACCCAAAACTCGACTACCTTTATTGTGTGCAGCTTTTGCCACAGACCCCATTAACCCTCGGTTACCTCCTCCATATACTAAATGTATATTTCGCTCAGCTAATACCTTACCAAGATTTTCTGCAACTTTTGTAAACTCTTCAGTATTCCCAGGGTTGGATCCACAAAAGACACAAATTTTTGTGAATCGACGAGCTGAGGTTTCCTCCATTGTTATGCTCACCCTAATCTTTGAATATTTTTGAGTTTGTATAAGGATGCAATAATAATGTATTTATAGAGAAACAAATTGATAATAGTTGTGGAGCATATGTGTAAGTATGTTCAAGTATATATTTTTCTCGATTCTTGTGAGGTAAAACAAAAAAAAAATGAGTTTTACTTTATCATTTTATAAGGGACAATAGGTTGCAAAATCTTGAATAAATATATGTTGATATGTAAGTGTGATAAAAATTGTGTCGGAAGTGTGATAAGTTAGGTAAGATAATTAAGAAAAGTCAATAAAGGCTTATTTCATGGATTTAGGGACTTAGCCATTTTGGCACTAATGGTCGACAATACATCAATGACTTGAAGACTTTTTGAGCTAACAATTGGACTTTGGACATGAGGCCAAATTAACTTTATTAATTACAAAGATTTTGTGGTCTTAACATTAATTTTTGGCCGATAGATTAAAAGCAGATATGAAGAAAGATAAAGCACACTTGACATAAAGATAAAGCAGTAATCAGTCTCTCTTTGATGTGATAGAGCAACACGGATCTAGTTTCTGTGAAAATAGAAACAGCAATGTAGGTCAAAATGAGTCTCCTTGGTCGCTTTCATCTGTGTCGTATCCGTGAGAGAGGAACTTATGGAGTTGTTGTTCCCATACATTGAATGAGGGCTCTGGCGGAGTGGAATGTAGGTCTACCATATCTTGATCTTCTCCAGGTGAGCTGGTCTGGATGAGGGATGTGCTGGCTTCCTCTTGGATTTGGGTGTCGGTTGGATAAGGTTGGGAGTCTTGAAAGAGGGATAAGTCAAGATTGGGTTGGTGTTGGTCAAATTCTGTCGGGACAACTGGCTGAGATTGAGTAGGTTCTGTCGGGACAACTGGCTGAGATTGGGTAGGTTCTGTCGGGACAGTTAGCTGAGGCCATTGGTGAAGGTTATCCATTGCTTGTCTGTATCTGGCATAATAAGTCATGTTTGAGATATGGTGATGATGAGTAGAGTAATCTGTATTTCTGAGATGTGAAAGATGATATTTTTGTCTTTGTTGGAATTTGAGTATATTGGCAAAATTCAGGTCTTCTGTAAAGTCAGCTTCAACTTGTTCCCAAGGTGCAGCATCTTCTGGGGAGATCCAAACAGACGGAGGAATTATTTGATTTTCCTGAGCAAGAATTCTTTCAAGTTCTCTCTTTTGCTGAATTACTTCTTCAGGCCAGAGCTTAATTGACCCCTTTAGTGAAAGGGTAAATGTGAAGTAATCCTTAACAGTGGGGTAATAATGAATCTCGTGATCTGAAATAATCATACCCTTCCGTTGGAGAAGTAAGACTGACCAAAGATGTTGTCTGGGGACTGCAGCATTTGTGTTGTTTGCAATCATGTATTGAAATTTAGTTATCCACCATGTCTTTGGGTAAAACCATTGGAGAAAAATCAGGGCTGGATGATCTTCATCACATTTTTCTAATTTTTGGAGGGTTCTAAGTAATGGGAATTCCATGGCAATTGTATACAGATCCAACAGGTACCATAACAAGTAAAGGATAGGTTTGGACCATTGGGAAAATGGGAAAAAAGAGTGCAGGTGAAAGAAAGGGTATTCTAAGTTGAACAAAGGGCCACCAAGAACTGTGAGGCCGTGTTCTTGGACTGCTAAGATGGCGTAGTGTCTGATGAATTCTTTGGCACGGGAATGGAGTGTTCTGGTTTTGATTAGGTCTGGAAATTGTGGTGGAGAAAAAGGAACAGGAGGAGTTATGATAATGGGATTCATTATGAAGATGGTAAGAAGGTTGGTTTTATTTATTGTTAGAAAAGTGATTATGAGGTTTAGGCTATTTATAGAGTTTTATGAAAGAAAATCAATAATCGTTTTGTCCTTTCCTTTTACGTGGATGACGTTAAAGGAATAGTTAAAAGAATCATATTTGCCATCGCAGTGATTGTGCTAGTAGAATCTTTTCTATTTGAAATCGAGCATATTAGAAAAAGCAGACATGTCAATCTCAATGAGAAAATGATGTCCAATAAGGTGGACTATTTTTTTTTAAGAGTTAAAGTAAGAGATATAATGTTAAGATCTATAGTTTAAGAATCAGTTGAACTAAAGGTCTTTTTATTGAAGTTGATTTTTGATCGTTTAAGATAATGCTTTCAATATTCTGATTTGAATGACAACTTAGTTGCGTAGAAATACTACATTTTTTTTTTTGAATGATATCAAGGTAGTGAATGATATTATGATGTATGAGTATATGTTGAAGGGATTAAAATTTTTAAAGGAGTTAAGAATTTTATGTAAGAGATTAGTATGGGTATTCTACATCTATGTTATTCTTTAATGAATGAAAGGTGAAGTGTATAGATACCCATTAAATATTGAACGAATGGAAAAAAAAAAAAAAGAATAAAAATATGTGTGTATAATTTTATAAGTCCATAATGTGTGTCATATGTTTATTTTATGGATATATGTTTCGTACTCCTCTCGTATACTCAGCTATGAGCCAACTTAGAGATAATCTAACATATGAATGAGTATTTATTAGGATTTTGGACTACAATGAGCAAATCCTATATACAAGGAAGATTGCTTTGTAAATGTTTTATGAATAAACTATACAGTTGAAAAGGAAAATTGAGAATGAGAAGAAGAAATGAGATCTAAGTATCCTCATCTATGTGCTTAAGTTATGAATTTCGAGGACGAAATTCTTATAAGGAGGGGAGAATTGTAGTAACCAGTATCCATAACCGGTAAGAATATGTATATTTATATATATAAATATACGTATTTTATTTGTATGTGGGTGATCCTTGATTTATATATTGTTATTAGTAGTGTTTTTTATAGGTTAAGGATATACTATTAGTATTGGGTTTATTTGCAAGACTTTGGAATTATTTTAGGGACCAAATTGCTATACTTTGAAAGTTTTGGGGATGAATTCGTAAATACCAAAAACTAACCACTTAGTATAAAAATACACTTTTAAAAACCCTAATTTACCATTTTTAGGTCGAGCTACCCATTTTAAGAGAGAGAAGAGAGAAATAGAGGAGAGAGAAAGAGGAGAAGAAGAAGAAAAAGAAGAAGAAATTGGAATTTTGAATTTCAAGAGGTATATCATACGTATTTCTCAATTTATTGGTATTAATTAAGTTAATTTCTTTAAGTTTTGATTTCTGGAAATATGTATAATTAAGGATTTGATGTGTATTTCGTTTGATGTTGTGAGAATTGATGATGATCTATAAGATAGTTTGATAAATCATGATGAATTATGGAATTTCTGCTGGATAACCTCTTGATCTAGGAATTTTATAAATTGTTGTGATTCGATTCTGGTTTTGAATTTTGAGTATATGAAATTATACATGTTTAGGATCATCTGAGACTTTGAATCGACTGAAAATCTCGGAAATTGAATTTGTAGTGAATTTACCAAAATGACCCTGGAATTCTGGAAATTTCCTGTGTAAACAGTATGATACAGTGGAAAATAATTTTTGACCTGCTGAATGATCTTTAAAAATTATGAATTTGTGGAATATGATAATTTTATATGTCTAATATGATATACTCGGAATTGAGAATTTGGATCAATGTGGTTGAAGTGTTATGAATTTCTAAAGTGTATCAGCTCATTGTAGTATTTGATTAACAGATTTTTAAAGTTATGAAATAAAATAGTTTTAAAATACTTTTGGCAGTTATTTGGAAGCCAAATATTTATCATGAACTAAGATATGTGTCAAGAGTAATTATGTGGTAGTTTTATAATTTTTGAGTTAGTATATGATTTTATAAAATTGGGAGATTGAATACTGTTCAGTAAGTATCTTGATCCTGTCAGGTTTGTAGTTTGGATTCGATGGTGTGTATGGAATGGATTGTGTAGGAATTTTGATATAATATTCATATATAAGAAGTATATATGAGTCAAGAATGATATATTCTGATTTCGGAGTAATTGGACATCATTTGATGTATTAGAAATTTTTGTTAAGTGTAAGTGGTCAGAATGACAGGTTTTGAGAAACCAAATATTTAGACCAATTTGATGTGATAAATGCATTGTGTATAATTTTGTAAGCTATTTAAAGTATTTTGTGTGAATTATGAGGCTTATGAAAGGATTAATCTCCATTGATAGGTTAAGGAGATTTAAGCCTTGTAGCTGAAAGTGTTAAGAGGTAAGTATACTAGACTTACTACTGGAATCACAATAAACATAATTATTGTTTTGTATGATTTTGTAAATGGGGTTAAGAATATGTTTATGATATGTCAAAGTATATTTTGATATGAAATGTGAATATATGTTTATGAATGTGAGCATTGACATTGAGCATGGACATACATGTGTTTTTGAAAGTGAGCTTTCCAAAATAAGATGCGTTTAACAAAGAAAGCTTTTGAAGTGTAATATGTCCATGAGAAATATTTTGTGATTTGAGGGTACTTGAACTCACTGTTAACTTAGTAGGCATTTTATGTGATTTGTGGAGCCTTTATGTGTGGCCTTTCCTTCGGGATTGGTATATGTTATGTGTTCCGTATGTAGGGAGGATCCTATTGGTACCTAAAGGAAGTGTGAGTCATCACATTCGTGTGGTGGCGTATTGGTACACGTGAGAGGACTCACCGATGATCAGGGTGAGGGTTTGGCTTTTACCTTCGGGCATAAGCGTTATATATGTGTGATTTAAAGACCTCACTTGTACTATTCCTCTCATACGGTATGTCACCTACGAGTGACATTTGGCTCATTATGTGATATGTGATATGTAAGTCCTACTAAGTAGTAGTCGAGTAATGGTATTCCTATTATGTGTTTTGAAAGAATGTGTAAGCGCTTACATGATATGTGATTTGATAAGATTATGATTTTGATTGATCACAGCATATCATACATATGCATTGTGTACATATATGTATTTGTATTTGATATATGAAAAACTAGTATGCTTATTGAGTTTTATACTCATTATAGTTTATGGTGATTTCAGGTAAATAAGGTACATGTGTGCTTAGCGGATTTGGCAAGGCTTCTGCTGTTCCTTGGGTTCCCTAAGTTGCTAGGTTGTTGTGTGTTTCATTTGGGGACACGTGAGATAGGATATTTGGTTTGTCCCTATTGAATAAATACTTATGTATTATTTCATTGTGTGTGGATTGGATTTGGTTTAAGTTTTATAAAGTGTGGTTATTGGATGATTTTAAGTAAGAATTGCAATGGATATATTCTGGGCTCCCGGTAACAAAGTTGCTACTGGTGACGTAGTAGAGTGTTAATCTCTGAGAAAACTCTGCGTATCTCCGGTTTAATAATTGTCCCAGTCATAATTCAATTGCTATAATTCTGAAAGAAATTGAAATGAATGTTTAAATATGGTCAAGAGAAGTTTATATTTATATGTTAGGTTATGGTTGATTTTAGTGTTGAACTTACTAGCAACTTGCTAAGGATTTCTGTGTTGAATGAAAGTTGAAAATTTTATGTAATATTATTTATGAGTGCACATGCAGTGAATGAATGTAAGTGATGTCGTGTGTCGGATCTTTTGGGTCTGGGGCGTGACATCAATGTCCAAGTGGCACGATGAAATCCTTCATGCTTGTCACTTGTAAGTGTGTTGTGGATGTACAATGACTTATAATAATACTCCTCTTTAGATATTTACTACTTATTATATTTAACTTTTGCTAGAATGAAATTTAATAGAATAAAACTACAGTAAAAGAAATATAATTTCAGGTGAATCACAAAATAGTGTTCAACATATAATTGTCTCATTAAAAATATTTATCAATAAAACTTAGTAGAATAAAATTTTATTAAAGAAGAAAGAAGCATAGTGCGGATAAGTTTAGAATAGTTGTAAAAGTACGTCTATTTATAAATTATATTTGTTAATCTATTTTGGAGTGTATGCATGTAATTGTGTACAGATTAAAAAAATTAATTACATGTATTATATATATGATTTGCAGTAAAATTAAATACATATTCAGCACATATACATGTAATATGAAGCATTAACAGTTTAAGTTTACAAAAATTTACTTTTGAAGAACTTTGATGAAGATTTTAAATTTTTAAATAGTTTTAAGTTTACCTTAAAGTGAATCCTTATATAATACTAATTCATAACAATTTGATGAAATTATAAATAGTAACAACTACTAAGTATTTTCAACAACAAAATTTGTTTCTCAAAAGAAAGATGAGAAGAAATATTTTTGTTTCTCTCTTATTTCCTCCCTCGCAACCATTTGTTTGGAATAATAGCTTTTTAAAACAAAAACTCTCTTTGTTAATTTAATTCATTTCTCACACGTATAGTTTCATTCCTTAAAGTTCTTTACCATTATTGATTAAGGACCAACTAATATTAGTGGCAATTTTTCAATGGTCCAAACACAATGCACCATTAACTTTCCAATTGAAATACATAGTCAATCAAGATTACATCAAATTAGGTATATGTTTTCTACTAAAATTAAAATAACAAACAAATAAATATATATTATTTATTTAAATAATATTTATTCAATTATTCAAAAACTCTTTGAGTAAATAACTTTATCTTATTTAATTTTACTAATAAATCTAATGGGTGAATTTATGGTAAAATAATTAATAGACTAAAATTGTGCCACTTGTTAACATTTTATTAGTTAACAACTTTTGTTAACTAATTAAGTCATGTACTTCAAATTTAAGCCTAAATAAGTGTATAACTTCAGGAACTTTGAAATATATTTTCGGTTTGTTGAAATTTTTAGGATGGAACTGTTCAATCTAAAAATGTTCTTCTAGTGCACAACGAGTACACTTTATATTATGAAACTCTCAGATCCATGCTCGATTTGTCATATGAAACTCCTTCATACGTTCATGAAAAACATCCCACACATATGTTATAGATATTATAAAGCGGTGCATTAGATCATACAAGTTGAAGATATAACATATTCGTATTATCTCTTTATCATTTAAAATTCAGGTAGAGCGGAGATATAGATCAACACCATCAAATCTCTATATGTTCGACTGTAAACTTATTTTCAGATTTATATTTCAATAACTAATATCTGCAAACACTTTTGTGATATTATTTATCCCTAAGGTAAAACTCTTTTCTTGGGTATTATTGCTTATGGCTATAAAATTTTCTGTAACATAATTTTGGAGTATTATGATATATTACTCACCCAAATGAGTTGATGAATCCTATATTTATGTACACTAAATTTCATGAGTATCGGACCATACCCAATGACACCCAACGGTCAGACCATAAAAGGTTTTTGATATGTGTGAAACCAAAGTATGTGAATTACTCACAAGCCCACCATAGCGCTCAGGTCAAAAGATCACGAATACTATTTAACTCGAAAGACTCTCTATTAACGGCTTTATGGAATATTTATTGGAGGCCATCGCGAGTCTATTTAATATTTAATTCTTACTGAATACCTGTATCTCTATACAAGTTTCTACTTATCTTATGTTCTGTTAAGACTGACCATCCAGACCATCCAGATATAAACATTTACTGATCTATTTATATATATATATTTATATATTAAGATCTTCACCGACTGACCCACATAAGTAAAGATAGATCAGGAAACATAATATTTAAGAATATATTTACATAATGACATTTCTTAACACTATTTGTAACTTTCTTGCAACTATGTTATTACTAACATATTCTTTGATCTTTGTCCTATTTTAAAAAAGACTCTAACTCCTTATATTTCACTGACTATTATAATCTACTAACTCTAATCAGTGCTAACTCTTAACATTTATAACTCTTAGCATTGTTAATTCTTAGCACTAATATAAACTCCTTTAAACTAGATCTAAACTCTTTTAGATTTTACAATGTCTAAAATATTACAAGCATCTTACTATATATAAAATATAATTATTGATTTAATAAAATAATAATAGTGTGTAAATATGAAATAAATATTCATGCATAAAGGGGATAACACGTAAATACAAATCTCAACAACTCCCACTTACTTTAGTGCAATTCTCAATGGTATCTAATGCCCATTGACTCCACATGTCTTTCAAATACTTTTGAAGTTAAAGCTTTAGTAAGTTGGTCTGCTACATTATTTATAGAGTCTACTCTACAAATTATTACATCTCCTTTAGCCAAAATTTCTCTTATAACATGATTTTTTTTTCACGTGCTTAAATTTTTGGTGTGCTCTCGACTCTTTAAGTTGTGCAATGGCTCTACTGTTGTTGCAAAACAATGGTATAGGATCCATTGCACTTGAAACTATTCCAAGTTCACCAACAAATTTATGTATCCACACTGCTTCTTTTGCTGCTTCTAAGGATGCAATATATTCTACCTCTGTTGTGGAATCATCTGTGGACAACTATTTATTGCTTTTACAACTTATTGTAGCACTATTAAAAATGAATACATACCAAAATGTAGACTTTCTATTATCTAGATCAGACTGGAAGTCTAAATCTGTGTATCCTCTCACTTATAAGTCACTTTCTCCATATATCAAAAACTTATCCTTAGTACCCTTAAAGTATTTGAGGACATGTTTTACAGCCATTCAATGGCCTTCACCTAGATCAAAATAATATTGTCTTGTAACACTTAAGGCCATACTGATGTCAGGTATCGTACACATTATGGTATACATCAAACTTCCTACAGCTGATGCATATGGTATATTAGATATTCTAACTTTTTCATCTTTACTATGAGGACACATCTTCCTCGAAAGATGAACGTCAAGTATAAAAAGTATATTAACTATCTTACAATTATTGAAATTGTACATTTTTAACACATTATTTATCTACGATGATTGAGAGAGTCCTATAAGCCTCCTAGTTCTATCTCTATAAAGCTTTATACTCAATATATAGAAAGCCTCTCCCAAATTCTTCATAGAGAAATTCTTACTAAGATAGCTTTTGATTGACTGTAATATACCAATATCATTTTTTATAATGAGTATGTCATCTACATAAATCAATAACTAAGAAGACTACCATGCTCCCACTGTCTTTTTATATACATATGATTTATCTTCGTTCTTGATGAAATCAAACCCTCTAATTACCTCACCAAAATGAAGATTTCAACTTTGAAAAGCATGTTTAAGTCCCTAAATAACTTCTTCAGTTTGCATACTAGACCAGAAGTTTAACTGGATATAAAACCTTCAGGTTATAGATCTCTTCTTCAAGATATCTATTTAAGAATGTTGTTTTTACATCTATTTACCAAATTTCATAATCATAATATGCAACAATTACCAATAAATTTTGAATTGACTTAAGCATCGTTACCGGTGAGAAGGTTTTCTCATAATCGATCCCAGATCCCTGAGTATAATGTTTCGCCACTAGACGGGATTTAAAAGCCTTTACTTTTTCATCGGGCCATGCTTTTGCTTATAAATCCATTTACAATCAATAGGAATTATTCTTTTGGGAAGCTCAACCAAGTCTCAGACTTGATTTTTATGCATTGAGTCAATTTTAAATTTTATGGCTTCTTGCCATTTACTCGAATAAATATCCAACATTGCCTCTTTATAATTCAAAGGATCATTTTCTTCAACCAAGAAAACACCAAGAGCACTTTTAAGTATTGAACCATACTTCTCGGGTGGCTTTGATATCATTTCCAACCTACGTAGATGGTGTGTCAAAAGTATTCCGCTCGATTGATCTTGAGGTTTCATCGTTGGTTCATTTACATCCTGATTGAGTTCATCTAATTCAATCTTTCTACAATCTCTATGATTTATAAGAAATTATTTCTCTATAAATGTGGCATTTCGAGCAATGAACACATTTCGTTCTTCAGGATCATATACGGGTACCCCCATTAAACTCTTAAGATATTCAATAAATTGAAACTTGTACCCTTTAGGTGCAAATTTATCTTGTTGCGTAACTTTTGTGTAAACAGGATAGCACTAAATCTTAATATATTTAAGATTCGGTTTTCTTATATTCTATATCTCATAAAGAGTAGAAGGAACAGCTTTCGATGAAACTCTGTTCAATATATAAGCAATAATTTTTAGAGCATAACCCCATAGATATTCAGGAAGATCGGTAAAGCTCATCATTAATCGGACCATATCCAATAAAGTCTAATTCCTCCTCTCCAAAACACCATTGTGTTATGGAGTAGTTAAAGGACTATACTGAGCAAGAATCTCATTTTCTTTTAAATAATCTAAAAATACACTGTTGATGTATTCACCGCTTCGATCTAATCGAAGGCATTTAATATATTTTTTGGTTTGTTTCTCTACTTTGAGTCAAAACACTTTAAACTTTTAAAATTTTTTTGACTTGTATTTTATAAGAAACATGTATCCAAATCATGATAGATTATCAATAAATATAACAAATTATTGAAACTCACCCATTACAGTGTGATTCATTGGACCACATATATCACTATGTACAAGTTTTAATAAATCAGTGACGCAGTGTCCAATATCAATGAATAGAGCATTGGTCATTTTTCCTTGAATGCAGGATTCACAATCTGGATAAGGCTCTATTGTCAGATCAAGCATCCAACCATCCTTATCCAAATGAGTTAAGCGTCTCACACTTATATAACCTAATCTCATATCCCACAATTTTGTATCATTTAAAGTTTTCGAGTTATTATTAGCATTCACTTGTACATTCATGACATTTTCTGTTGTATCTAATATATAATGACCATTAATCAACTGACATTTAACTAATAAAATATTATATAAATCATACAAACATAAGAATTGGTTCTGAACATACATATGATATCCTTCATTATCCAATACATGAATGAAAATAATTTGTTGGATAATGTTTGGCACATAATATATTCAATACAACAATTTTATTATAAGGAATAAGTAAATCAAAACATCCAATAGCCTCGACCTGCAGGAAATCACTATTCTCAACATGAAACTGTACTTCTCTAGGTTGTAACAGTCTAATTTCATTCAGCCTTGCAACACATTACAAATATGAGAGGGACAAGCAGTATTAAATACCCAGCTAGTACTAGCATCAAATGCTAAAGAAATGTCAATGATAGGTAAGTGTATACCTGAGGGGGTCTTCTAAATCGTGGTAAGGTATTTTGGACAATTACGCTTCCAATGCCTATCCTCGTTGCAATTGAAATATTTTTCTTTTACTTTGTTCTTATATTGGGGCTTGGACATATGTTGCATTTGAGGACCCATCTTAGGCGCATGCTTTACTTTCTTTTTATTCTTTCCTTTGAACTTCTTAGAAGTCTTCGAGGTAGAAGATAAATCACCCTGAATATAAAGAGCCATGCCCCTTTTGTTCATGTCTTCTTGAGCTGTTTTCAACATCTTATGCAGATCAGTATAAGTAAAGGACAATCCTTGTACGTTGAAGTTTACGATGAACTGTGCAAATAACCGTAGAAGTGATTGAAGAATCAAACTGTTCCCTAATGTATTACTTAGTGAGATATCTATGATCTCTAGCCTCTTAATAAGAGACATAATCTTGAGGACATGGGGACTCACTAGATTGCTATCGAGTAGTCTAGCTTGAAAGAGAGACTTGGCAACCTTATAAATTTTAACTTAAGGTCGATCGTCAAATAACTCTTTCAAGTGAAGCATTATACTCCCAGCACTGTCTATGTGGATATGCTCCCTTTGGAGCTCCATAGACATTGAGTCAAGAATGTATGATTTGACTTTTAAATCATCATCCAACCATTTTCTATATGTCTCATTTGCTTCTTGAGAAGCATCATCAGAAACGGCTCGGGGCAGACGCTGATCAATTACATACTTAAGCTTTTTAGAATCCAAAACTATTCAGAGATTCATAATCTAGTCGGCATAATTTTCTGCACCTTTGAGTAAGTGTGCATTAAGGATACGAACTAGTGGGTTACTTAAATTCATTTGATCTTCACAAAACAAACAAAAAAAGATATTAGCGAAACATTTCATTTGCTAATATATAACGTTTTAAATCATAGGTATAACAGTTATATATTTTTTAATCTAAAAATGTCCTCTCATTGTTTTACGTAATTCTTTTAATCTCTCAAATGAAAAAAACGGTGTTTTAAATTCTTTAAACTATACAATGAGAAGTGGACCCTATTAGTATTTTAATTTAATTTCACACTATAGCAATATTAGCCTTTGTAAACCCAAAAGATAGACAACTCTTGTCAATTGCATCTCATGCAACTCTAATCAATGATCCTAAATATACCTTATCATCATACTGTAGCAATATTAGATAAGTATATTCCAGATTAACTTGTCAATCATCAAATATATGTTACTAGTATTACCCTCACGTTGCAATAATATTTGGTAATACATTCGCATACATTTGTCTTATCTCATGTTTAACCAGCATAGTCAGAATCAACCCAACCAATCCCTCGCGTAATAACAATATTGAAAAAGGCCAAAGTGAAACATCTAATACCTATTGACAAGACCAATCATTGTATAATATTATCTCATAATATAATATTATTTAATTTGATTAAGAGAGATTTTTTAAATTATTTTTTTATTAACAATTTTTAATAAATTTAAATATTTAATAATGATCTGATTTATAATCAAAATGTTTGTTTATACAAGCAAAACTAACCCCCACTAATAGGGCTTCCAATGTGGTTAACAATATAAACAAATGTTTATAATATATAATACAATAATATAATAATTATAATTGTATTAAATGAACCTCACATGTAAAAATATTAAATAAAAGTGTTTTGTTTAGAATGATTAGTGTTAAAAGTTGAACGTTATAGCATTATATTATATAATGCTCAAAAAAGAAATTTTTACCCTTTTTTTATCTTCAACCTAAAGCGCCCTACTGTTCTGACTCATGAACACCTCGGCGTTCAACACTTGAACCCCTCAGCATTCTACCTTATGAACGCTCTAGCATTCTGCCCTTTGAACACCCATACGTTAAGCATCTTAATGTCCCCACTGTTCTCAAAATGAATGCCCTAGCATTCTGCCATTTGAACGCCCATGCGTTAAGCATTTTAACGTCCCCACCGTTCTTAAAATGAATGCCCCAACGTTATACGATGAACGTGTTAGGATTAGTGCTTACGTGATATCCCTGAATGTAAATATACTTATGTATTTATACAAGTGTATATTCTCATTAAATTGCTAATACCTATTTAAATGGTACCATACAATATAACGTTAGAGTTATTGTATGATCTGAAGGAGTTCATATTTGATCTAAAAGAGTTTAAATAAGAGCTCACAGTTAGCCACGCTGAAAGATATAAATGCTAAGTATTAACACAACTAATAGTTATCTGGTTATAATACTTAGCGAAGATCCAAGAGTTGGAGCTTTGTCTATAATGGGATATAGACCTGGGAATATACTAATAACTGCATAGTTGCAAGAGTTGCAATTAGATGCCAGAAAATGTCAGTTGCGCAAATATGTTCTCAAATATTGTCCTTGATCTATTTTTACCGATGTGAGTCTGTCGGTGGATACCTTTATATAAATCAGCATATGTTGTACCTATATGGTATAGATGGTCGTTCCTAGCCGACTGTGAGCTTAGAGCTCGTATTGACATATGGGTATACAGTTAGGACTGAATATAGGATGGACTCATGAGGGCCTCCGATAAACACTCTATATAAGCCGTCAATAGAGGGTCCTCTTAAGTTAAGTAGTATACGTGGTCCTTTGACCTGAGTGCCACAGTGGGCTTGTAAGTGATTCACCATACTTTGGTTCTATGCATGTCACAGACCTTTCATGGTGTAACCGCTGGGTGTCACTGGGTATGGTCTGATGCTTATGGAGTCCAATGTGTACAGATATGAGATCCGTCAGCTCGCATATGGAGTTAGATATCTAGATGCTTCAAGACTGTATCTCAGAAAGTCTTGTGGCCACAAGCATTAATCCTGGGAAAGAGTTTCCACCAAGGTGGAACAATATGGAAAATGAGATTGCATATATTGTTCAATGAGATACAAGTCTGGGAATATGACATGGATGAGCACATGAGAATTTGATAGTGATAATCTATATCCCCAGCACATCCAGGATATCATGACGGAAGGACTATATGTATACGTTATACCCTCAGCTTAGATGGTTGACGACCTGATTTGTATTTTCATAACATGTGTGTGGGGCAATGTTCACGGACTCATGGAATAGTTTCATTTAATGAATCGGGCATGGACCTAGGGAGTCCCAAAATATGGAGTGTACTTGTTGTGCACTGGGGCAGTATACCAGATTAAACTGTTTAATCTAGTAATATTCAGCACTACCATGGGAACGCGTGCATGTCTGTATTTAAGTATTAAATACAACAATTAGTCAATAGTTATTATTTATTAATTGTATCATTACACGTGACGCACTGTGGTCTCTCAGTTGAGTTTACCAAAATATAGAATTTAATGAGACCCACTAAGGGGTAGGCTTACTAACTATTTATGAGGGATAAAATGGTCATTTCACACATTATTTATTTAATTGTTAAATAATCAAAATATCTCATAATAATATATTATTAAATTATATATGCCTAATAGTTGTCACCTATTTATTTATTTATTTTATATAATAATATTATTTTGTTTAATAGGTGGCCATTTCTATTATTTATATAATATTATATTATTATTATATTTATGTGAGATTGTGTGTGTGAGAGGTGGAGTGTGTGTGTGTCGGCAATGAAGGGAAAATGGAAATTTTTTTCATTTTCCTTAGTGTGCCGAATGAACAAAAAGAAATGGGAAGGAAATGAACTAGTTTCATTTCTTTTTGGTGTTGAGAGAGGGGAAAACAAATGAAAATGGTTCTTTTTTATATATATATTTTGGTGCCAAGAAAAGCAATTGTGAATTGTTTCAATTTTTTTTTTTTTTTTTTAGAGAAAAAGAAATATACACACAACTAGCTATTTTAAGGGGTTAAGGGTTAATCCCGTGCTGGATTTGGAGCTGCTGTTCTAACTTATCAATCTCACCGAGTTGGTGACTAAAACTACTAGTGAGTTAGTTTTCAGGCGGACTCTGAAGATACACGTGTATAACATTAAACGTTTTGGTGATTTTTCAACCCTATTGTTTCTCTCTTATTTCCTTCCTCACAACCCTTTGTTTGGAATAATAGCTTTTTAAAACAAAAACTCTCTTTGTTAATTCAATTCATTTCTCACACGTATAGTTTCATTCCCTTAGGTTCTTTACCATTATTGATTAAGGACCAACTAATATTAGTGGCAATTTTTCAATGGTCCAAACACAATGCACCATTAACTTTCTAATTGAAATATATAGCCAATCAAGATTACATCAAATTAGGTATATGTTTCCCACTAAAATTAAAATAACAAACAAATAAATAATATATATTTATTTAAATAATATTTATTCAATTATTCAAAAACTCTTTGAGTAAATAATTTTACCTTATTTAATTTTACTAATAAGGTTAATGAGAGAATTCATGGATTAAAATTGTGCCACTTGTCAACATTTAATTAGTTAACAACTCTTATCAACTAATTAAATTATGTACTTAAAATTTAAGTTTAGACAAGTGCACAACCTAAGGGACTCTGAAATATATTTTTTGTTTGCTAGAATTTTTTGGATAGAACTATTCAATCCAAATATGTTATCCTAATACACAACGAGTACACTTCATATTGTGAAACTCTTTAAATTCACGCTCGATTTGTCATATAAAATTCCTCCATACGTTCATGAAAAATGTCTTATACACATGTTATAGATATTACAAAGCAGCGTGTTAAATCATACAAGTTGATGATATAACATATCCGTATAATCTCTCCACCATTTATAATTCGGGCAGAGCAGAGATATACATCAACATCGTTAAATCTCCATATATTCGATTGTAAACTTATTTTCAGATTTATATTTCAATAAATAATATTTGCAAACACTTTTACGATATTATTTGTCCCTAGGGTAAAACTCTTTTTTCAGGTATTATTGCTTATGGCCATATAACTTTTTGAAACACAATTTTAGAGTATTAAGATATATTACTCACCCAAATCAGCTGATGGATCCCATAACTATACACATTGAATTCTATAAGCATCGGACCATACTCAGTGACACCCAGCGGTCAGATTATGTAAGGTTTCTAACATATGTAGAGCCAAAGTATGGTGGATCACTCACAAACCACCGTAGTGCTCAGGTCAAAGGATCACAAATATTATTTAACTCGAAAGACCCTCTATTGATGGCTTTATGAAATGTTTATTGGAGGTCCTCGTGAGTCTGTTCAATACCTAATCATTACTGAATACCTGTATCTCTATACGAGCTTTCACTAAATTTTACTAATAAGGTTAATAAGAGAATTCATGGATCAAAATTGTGCTACTTGTCAACATTTTATTAGTTAACAACTCTTGTCAACTAATTAAATTATGTACTTAAAATTTAAGTTTAGACAAGTGCACAACCTAAGAGACCCTGAAATATATTTTTTGTTTGCTAGAATTTCTTGGATAGAACTATTCAATCCAAATATGTTGTCCTAATGCACAACGAGTACATTTTATATTGTGAAACTCTTTAGATCCACGCTCGATTTGTCATATGAAACTCCTCCATACGTTCATGAAAAATGTCCTATACACATGTTATAGATATTACAAAGCAGCGTGTTAAATCATACAAGTTGATGATATAACATATCCGTATAATCTCTCCACCATTTACAATTCGGGTAGAGCAGAGATATACATCAACATCGTCAAATCTCCATATATTCGACTGTAAACATATTTTCAGATTTATATTTCAATAAATAATATTTACAAACACTTTTACGATATTATTTGTCCCTAGGGTAAAACTCTTTTTCCAGGTATTATTGCTTATGGCCATATAACTTTCTGAAACACAATTTTAGAGTATTAAGATATATTACTCACCCAAATCAGCTAATGGATCCCATAACTATACATATTGAACTCTATAAGCATCGGACCATACCCAGTGACACCCAGCGGTCAGATCATGTAAGGTTTCTAACATATGTGGAGCCAAAGTATGGTGGATCACTCACAAGCCCACCGTGGTGCTCAGGTCAAAGGATCACAAATATTATTTAACTCGAAAGACCCTCTATTGATGGTTTTATGGAATGTTTATTAGAGGTCTTTATGAGTCTGTTCAATACCTAATCCTTACTGAATACCTGTATCTCTATACGAACTTTTACTAAGCTTATGATCTGCTAAGACTGACCATTTGAACCATCCGGATATAAACATATAGTGACCCTATTTCTGAAAATTTTCATTTCTTCTAAAGAAATGTCATCCAAAACACCTTTACTTATTTGTTGATCATTGATACATCCAAGGTTTTCTTGAATTTGAAACTATTCACAGATTCATTGGCAAGTCAAATATTTTATCGATACCTATAGTTGATGTGCAAAGATCAAGTACACTAGCTAATTGCTTATAATCATCTTATCTTTATAAGATTCTAATCTTATCTTTATAAGATTAAATAGGACATGTGTAGCAAAATATTTCTAATCGTTAATTATAACACTTTAGATCATGGGTATAACTTTTATACATTTTTTAATCTAAAAGCACTCTCTCACTGCTTTACATAATCCCCTAAATCTCTCAAAGGAGAAAATGTCAACTTAAACTTTTTAAACTGTACAACAGAAAGTGGATCCCATTGGCATTTTACTCCAGCTTCACGCTTTAATAATATTAGCCTTTGTAAACCCAAAAGGTAGATAACTCTTGTTAATTGCATCTCATGCAACTCTTACCACTGATCCTAAATATACCTTATCCTCACGCTTTAGAAATATTATATAAGTGTATTTCAGATTAACTTGTCAATTATCAAATATATGTTACTGATACTACCATCACGCTTTAGCAATATTAGGTAATACGTTCACATATATTTGCATCATCTCATGTTTAACTGGCATAGTCTTAATCATACTAATCAAATCTATTACGCTCTAACAATATTAGAAAAGACCGATATGACTTGTCAAACACCGTAGTAATAAGAAAGATTAATGTCTAACATTATCTCATAATGAAACACTTCACAATCTAATTAAGGGAGATTTCTTAATTCTATTCCCATCTCATTAAGCCGTGATTCTAAATCACATATTTATTTTATGCAAACACAACTAACCCCTATTAGTAATACTCTTATTATGATTACTAGCACAAATAAATGGAACCGCAATTTATATCGCATTTATAAAATTTATAAATAGTAACATACTTTAAATGTTGCTTAGTATAAGTGTGTATTCGTTGGCCAAATAATTAAAAAGAAAATTGGTGGAAAAATATTTTATTAATGCATTATAAAGCTACACCTCATGTTTGCGTTTGTTTTGCTTTTTAAACATTGCCACTAATTCTTTCATTTTTTTTTTACTTTAAAAGAATGACCAATCACAATTAAACATATGGTGATAACATATACTAATTAAATGAAACAATTCATTTTGATTAGAAGTAGCAAATAGCCGAATGTTTCTTTGCCGATTATAATAATAGTTGAAGAATTCAATTCATTTTGGTTTTTGTTTAACTAAAAGCTTTACTTTCTTTTTGTAAAAGAATATTAATTGTATTACTATGTTTTATCTTATTATAAATTAATAGTATAATATGTGATATATAATTAATAGATTAATGTGTCAAGTTTCATTTGATACAATTTTAGGTTTAACACTTAAATTCTAACTATTTTTCAAGAGATCTTGAAATAAATGAATAACCGAATTCTTTTCTTTTAAATGAAATAACTATTATTTTATTTAAATGGTAGTTATATCTACCAATGCCACATGTTGTGCAATTACAAGTTAATGGTACATTATGTGGCATGCACTTGATAGATTTATATGTCAAGTCTCACTTGGCACAATCTTGAGTTTAACACTTAAACCCTAATTACTTCTCTAAAGACCCTAAAATAAATTCATATTTTCTGAGAAGTTCCTAAATCGAACAAATCAATCCAGTATGCTACCCTAGTGCTTAACGAGTACATTTCATATATTGAGACTCCCTAAGTTCACACCCATTTTTTCATACAGAACATTTTTGTAAGTCTATAACTAATGCCCCTCACACACACATTATGGATAATACAAAATGGCGAGTCAAACCATATAAGTTGAGGTTAATGCATATTCGTATAATCCCTCTGTCATTTTTATATATTGGAAGAGCGGAGACATAGATCAACATGTCAAGTCTCCTATTGCTCAATCGTAAACTTATCTCCTAGATTTGTATTCCATAAACAATATCCGCAAACACTTTTACGATATTGTTTATCTCCAGGGAAAAGCTTTTCCAGGTTAATATGCTTGTGGCCACAAGACTTTCTGGAATACAATCTTGGAGTATTAGGATATTCAACTCACTCATATGAGCTGATGGATTTCATATCTACATATACCAGACTCTATAAGCATCAGACTATACCAAATGACACCCAGCGGTCAGAATATGAAAGGTCTTTGACATATATGAAACCTAAGTATGGTGGATCACTCACAAGCCCACCGTAGTGCTCAGGTCAAAGGACTACGAATACTACTCAACTCAAGAAGACCCTTCATTAACGAATTTATGGGATATCTATTAGAGGTCTTCATTGAGTCAGTTCAGTATTCAGTCCTAACTGAATACTTATATATCTATATGAGCTTCTACTAAGCTTATAGTCTGTTAAAATTAACCATCTAGATTATCTAGATATAGACATACATTGATCCATATAAAATAAGATTTCTATCAACAGACCATGCATCAGGAAAAAATAGACCAGGAACATATAGTTTAAGAACATACTTACACAATGATATATTCTAGCACCGCTTGCAACTCTTTACAACTATATCATTACTAGTATATTCCTAAGTCTTTGTATTTTGCTAACTCTTATAACATGCTATCTTTTAGCATTGCTAACTCTTAGCATTTATAACTTTCAATGTTACTAACTCTTAGCCCTGGTCTAAAATCTTTTAGACCTGATCTGAAGGAGTTCAGATCAATATAATGTCTGAAATATTACAAGCATCTAACCATATATGTAAAATATTAACGATATTATTTAAAATATTTATTGTATTAATATTAAACAATTAATATTTATACAATATTAGAATGGCACATAAGCACCATCTCTAACATATATATACATATTAAGGTCTTTACCGACAAACCTGCATCAGTAAAGATAGATCAGGAATATAATATTTGAGAATATATTTATATAATGATATTTTTTGGCACCATTTGCAACTATGTTATGACTAACATATTCTCTGGTCTTCATCCTATTTCAAAGAAGGCTCTAACTCCTTAGATTTTACTAACTTTTATATAACCTGCTAACTCTTATCAATGTTAACTCTTAGCATTTATAACTTTCAGCGTTGCTAATTTTTAGCACTGATCTAAACTCCTTTAGACCAAATCTGAATTCTTTCAGATCATACAATGTCTGAAATATTACAAGTATCTAACCATATATAAAATATAATTAGTGATTTAATGAAATAATAATAGTATAAATATGAAATAAATATTCATACATAAAAAGAATACACATAAACACAAATTTTAACAATACTTCAATTGATTCAAAGCTTCCCCTCAAAATAATATGCATCAATTTGATACTTTGTTGAGATGATACATACTAATGTCATGTACCATCTTTTCAAATGTACGTGGAGATAAAGTTTTAGTGAATAAACCTGCAAAATCATTCACGGAATGTATTTGTCTTACATTAGTTTTCTTATTCTCTTAGAGCTTGTAATTGTAAAAAAACTTTGGTGAGATATGCTTAGTTTTGTCCAATTTGATGTATCCTCCTCTAACTTGAGTAATCCAAGCAACATTATTTCATATATAGTTGTAAAAGTATTTATTATAGAATACAATTCACATATTTTCTTACTATAAGGGATGACTGATTATAGCCTTATACACTTTCTAATTTCTTCATGCAATCCAAGATTTTCTACATGATTTAAGGAGATGGCAATAATAGTCTACTCCATAGATCTTCAAGAGATTGTTATGCTATTACAAGTGAAATTACATCCCGCCTATAAGCAAGCTTTATGGGAATCAAATAAATAATTTACATCAACATAACCAACAAGATTTGAATTTTGTGTTAGCTAATTATAATATTATAATCTTAAATCTATTGCTATATGAAGATAGTAAAAAATATATTTAACATAATACAGTGTCATCCAGTTGGTTCAGAACTGAATTTTTCCAATTAACAATGCTATATCTAATCTAGTATAATGTGGTATATACAATAAAGCACTAGTTGCAATCGAATAAGATACTTATAGACCAAGTACCTATTCATCTCCTTTTTTAGAACTAAATGGATCCTTATTATGATCAAGAGATCGAACAACCATTAGGTTACTTAAGAAAAAAGCTTTATCCATATTAAAATATTTCAAAAGTTTGTAATAATTTATTTGAATGATAAAAATTCAATTTGAATTGTGCTCAATCTGTAATATGAGACAATATTTAGCTTTCCTAGCTTTCATCTCAAATTCACTTCTTAAGTACCCAGCAAGTTTTTTAGAGCTCTTTAAGAATACCCACTAGATTTAAGTTATTGACATAAATTGCTATAATGGCAAAGTCAAATCCTAACTACTTTGTGAATATATAAGGACAAATGGGATCATTATTATATCAACACAAAGATTTTTATAACTTTATAGAATATAAGTTACAATTTGGTGATTGGACTGCTTCAAGCATTTTCAATACTTCAGAGATTTTTATATCAATATCAATATCAATTGACTCAAATAAGTAAGTTGGTCAATTTTTCTAATACAACCAAATTGATCAAGAATCAAAATGTAATGGCATTTATTATAGGAGAATAAGTCTACTCATAATCATACTTGGTCTTCGTGAGAAATCTTGAGCAACAAGTT
Organism: Ailanthus altissimus; assembly: GCA_946807835.1. Taxonomy (NCBI): domain Eukaryota; kingdom Viridiplantae; phylum Streptophyta; class Magnoliopsida; order Sapindales; family Simaroubaceae; genus Ailanthus; species Ailanthus altissimus. Next base: position 17,243,135 of record OX327684.1, read on the forward strand.
TGCCTTATATCTCACAATTTCATTTTTCTCATTATATTTCCTTACAAATACCTATTTGTACCCAACGGGTTCGACATTTTTTAGTGTTTAGACCACAAGTTGAGATACTTCTTATTTGACTAAAAAAACATCGTCTGCCTAAATTGCTTCTTTCCATTTTAGCTAATCATGCCCCAGTTTATATATTCATCAACAAGCAATGTTTCAGAAACATCATTCATTATTACAGTGACTACTCCAAAACACATCATCAATTATTATTTCTTTATTTATAGTCTCTTATAGGACTACTTCTAATACTTAAGTTGCTTTTAAGGCTCTCATTATATCTAGATGATTATTCTTTTTATGAGTCTTTTTAATTAGATTTAGCATCATTTATAATATATCCCAATTTTGTATTTTTATTTTTGGCAAAATAGAATCTTTTGAAGCAAGTAGTCTATTACATTTTTTTAATGTTAAACAAGCATTTCCTTAGCTACTTTTTCAATAGCTTATTCTTTAGGAACAACTACCAAGGCTGGTACATTGGCAGATGCCACATATGACTTGGTAAATTTTGATGCATCTATAGATGCATCAGGTAGTTGATTTAAAATTTGCTACAAATGAACTATCCTGTGTACTTTATTTTCACTTTATTCAGTGCAAGAATTTAGATGAGATATATGGATTACTTTCCTAGATAATATTGCTATTTTTAGGGTGTTTTTCTCACTCCTAATAAAAAAATTCATCTCATCAAAATGACAATCTACACAATGTGGAATAAACAAATTAACTATTAAGAGTTCCAAATACTTGATAATAATTTGTAAGTCAAAATCCACACAAACTCTTAAATAATGTTGAGGTCCTATCTTAGTACATTGAGAAAGCACAACTAAAACTTGTACAACATATTTAAGAGTACGTAAGCGGGTGTTTAAGCTAAAACTATAACGTAAAATATAGATTGAGGTGTCGATCCCACAAGGAAACTTTTGACAAAATAGGTTGGTGAAGTAAAATATTAAAGCAGTGGCAAATAAGAAAATTAATTAATTGGTTTAAGTGGATGAGATAGAATTGTTTATGAATTGAGAAAAATGTCTTATGATGATTTAAACAAGGCTTTGAGAATCACAATTATGCTTTATAAATCTACTCTACACTTTGATTTAATGTTTATAACTCAATTGACAGTTTTACATCTAAACAATCAATCAGAAGATATGTAAAATATAGCACATTTGATAACACATGCATTTGATATGACTAAACTCTTTTGCAAATATTAACACAAATCATGTTCATTTATACAAGTTATCTAAGATCGACAATATATCATTTTGATAATATTGTAATAAAAGATCAACTTGAATATCAAATATTTATTGTCTTTACATGTTATCCAAGATCGACAATATATCAATTGACAATATTGCAGTAAAAGATTAACATATAAAACAATGTAACCAATAACAATTATAATTCAACAAGAATCATATAAGAAAAGCATGACTGAACATATATAAGACATGAGAATTATAACCTCTGGATTATAGAAAATAAAATAGATAAGAGTTTAATCAAAACCAAACTTACAACATTTGTAGCTCTTGACAACGAATCAAAGCATAGAAGTAGATTTATTACACATAAAAGTTCATCTCTTAGCCTTGTCAAGAACTCTAGCCTAGATTACAATACATGTTAATGAGAAAAAAATAAGGGAGAATTATCTAATGTTGAAACCATCCTAAGAGTGTCCTTATATAGGCAATGAATGGAAATATGTCATATGTTACATCAATCTTTAATAATTTTAGGCTAAAAACTCGTTCACCCACCTACAACATGTTTTTGATAATGTAAATGACCGATGTAGCCTCTGTGGCCGACATAAAAATTGTAGCATTTTGTCTCTTCTTTCCATAGGCCCTAGATTCATGCAAATTGGATGAGTATCCAATGATATATGAGTAAAAATCCAAAGATACATCAGATTTCAGCCAACAACCCTTTTACCCACTTGCAAGACAATTTGGTCCATGATAACGACTGATTTGGACTTTACCATCAACATAAGAGTTGTTGATAATTAAGTTAGTATTTCACAGCTTCAATAATAATACCAATTGGGTACGTATTTGGTGAGATATGGTCTAAATACGTAAGTTGAGTCAAGCTAATCGAAAGTTGTAGCCCGATTCTATTATATCTCAATTTTTGGCCCATAACATGTTGGATTTGGCTTTTCCACTATTCTTCAAGTTTGTGTAAGATTGAGTCACGTTGCTCCAGATTTAATAATTTCTTCATTTCATTTTCTATATTGAGAGCTATATCTATTTTACCTAAACCTGTGCAAATAACATTCATTAATCACAATTTAAAGAGAACGCTTTATTTCAAGCTAAAAGTACAAAAATGCTAAAATTAATGACATTAAATTGTGACTGAATCTCTTAATAAATATGCATTTTTATGTGTTCATCAACGAGATATATCAAGTTGAAGACTAAACATCATTTGCAATAAGGAATATTCGTAATAAGCATTTGGCTCTTAGGCATATTAACGTTACAACATGAAAGATTGCATTACCCTATGATGAAGTAGGTAATTCAATATATAATACTAAAGTTCTTGTAATCACTTAAAGTCTCTTATTGAATTATTCTACCAACTTATTATGGGTATGAACATGTGGCATTAGATGTTGTATGTCAATTCCAACTTATATATAGTAATCATCAAAGGTCTCAGAAGTGAACTCACCAGATTACCAAAACAGATGGCCTTGATTGGGTAATTTAAAAATTGTGTATGTAATATGATAATTTGTGATAACAATTTAGCATAAGCAAAATTACACATAGATAATATACAAACATCTGACCATTATACAGATGCATCAATCAAGAATATAAAGTAACGAAATAGTCCACTTGGTGGGTTAATTGGTTCACAAAGATCTCATTAAATTCTCTGCAAAAATGATGAAGATTCAACACTAATTTTAGAAGAAGATGGTCTAATCATCTGTTTGCCCTAAGAAAAAATAGTGTAAATATTCTCATTAAACAGAAGAGTCTTTAAATTCTTCACTGTATGTCCATAAACTTTTTCATTTATTTGCACCATAATTGATTTAGGATGGCTGTGACAATCATGTGAAAGCATAAAGGTATTTGGATCTTTTTTCTTGGTTATGTGGCTCTTAAGTGCTCTAATTGTCATACAATATATGCTTGGTCAGAAAGAATGAAGCTTCTCTAATGTTTATTTCTAGTCAAAGACTTTAAAAGTAATGGAGAGATATTTTATGTTATTCTCATTTGTAGTTTCTGTAATTATTATAACGAATATCTTTGAAGTTAAGCAAAGATCTTCTTAACCTTAGTGAACACAGGGGATTATGGATGTATAATTTTGTGTCATTTGTTAAGTAGATTATAGTCTTTCTAGAACCTTCAATCAAGTCTGCAAAGCATGTTATAATGTTCACTTTCATTTCAACTAATATTAAATTTAAAAAATACCTTTTATTTCAAATGATTATATATATATATATATTGTCGCACTATCTATTAGGCATATTTCTTCATCTTTCTTGAGGACATTTAATTTGCTATTTAAATCTATATATTCCTAGGGTAGAGTCCTCATGTAGATAAATGTTATCAATTAAAAATAAAATATAGTAAAGGGACTTGTATGATATTGAGAGTGAAATTTTTATTCACTAAACTGTCGGATTTGGATTATAAATGGGGGGCTATCTATAGTTAAACCATTATCATTTACTTATTGCGACATCAATGTTCAAGTGGTATGATAAAATCCTCCATGTTTGTCGCTTGTAAGCATGTGGTGAATATATAAAGACTTATCAGTTATCGCAATATTTGGAGTTTTTTTTTTTGGCAGTATCGTTTGAGAAGCACTCCTTATGATTAGAAAGTATTTGTTACTTATATTGTAGTATTTGAATGAACTGAACAATAGTACTTTTTATTAACAAAGAATTACTTTCTTTTTTCAGTTGGGAGATACTAGTCCTACCCTAAATTAAATTATTTGTCCGGTCAAAGAGCAAATAAAAGAAAATGTACACTCTTTAAGTTGGATGGACTTGGCATAACATTTTCCTCAACTTCATTACAGTAGAGATTGGGCCTGGAGTTGATCTAATTAGCCCAATATCGGAACTGGGTCGATGTTTGAGCCTCAGCTTTGAAGTAAGCCGAAGATCGACAAAACAGAGCTCCATCGTTGTAAGAGCAACTGCATAATTATTGATGATAAAATGACACCCCAGGTGGGGCCAAGTGGGACCGATTACAGGCAAATGTGGATCCCATTTATCCTATGGTGTAAAAGCAAGCACACACAATGTGAAAATTGCAGGTGCAGCGTGGACCACCATCATCATCGTCATCATGTTCAAAAAGCTGGTAAAAAACTAAAGCAATTTGAATTTAATCATCCAGTTGGCATGCTAAATTAGACAATCTTTAAAGAAGTAAATTTTTTTTATTTTTTGGAGAAACTTTAAAAAAATAATTTGGAATCTCCCTTGAGAGTCTTCTTGGAGATATGCACGTGAACAGATTCTAAGTGAGATTTGTCTGCTTGTTAATGAATGATTTACAGGCTTACAGCTCTCGAATTTTCCCCTCTCCCGCACGTGACCAAAAGTTTGCATTTTCTTACATAAAATATTAAACATAGATCATCCTCTTAAACTGTTTTGATCTCTCCTCAACTTTGTGAAATATTGCCCCATATATAGACGTGCATATTCTCGAGCTATTATATTAAATTAAAGTAATTTGAAGTTTTCATTCACTTAATTGAAAGTTTAAATTATTGAAATAAAGATTTAATAGTAATATTAATGGCAAATGAATTAAGTATATAATTTTAAAAGATTTATAATTTATGAATTTACAAACATTTGCAGACATGTTGATGTCATTTTGAATGTATTTTTTTCTTATAAAAAATTCTTTTACATGAATGTAATGAAATTACTCCAATAATAATGCTAAGTGAGATAATTGTAATATTTTTGTATCATCTTAAAATATTTAATCAATTAAATTAATTCACATTTAGATTCAAATGTTATACATAAGTTGTTTTGTTTTGTTGTACATTAGTTGTCGAGAGGAAATGAGAAAGAGAGAGGAAGGTGTACCTAGATGTGAAGGATGGGGAGGTGACAGGAAACGAACAAAATAATGGGTGGCAGAAGGCTGCAAAAATAAGCTTTGCTTTCCAACTATGTATCTAAATAAGAAGGCTTTATTTATTTTATGCATGAAAATAAGTTAAAGACATGTTCTGTCAGAGATTGATTAGATAGGGGAATTAGATTCCGACACCACCAGCCTTAAAAACTTCTCTGCTTCTTTTTCCTTAAATCACATGCTATCAATAATTAAAATTCTATCAGATTCAACTGATCTCTATGCAGTAGTTGCATGCATTATCGCCTCTCTTTAAATAAATTTAAACAAATTACAGTACTTCTGCAAGTTGGGAAATTCCCTGCTTCTTCAATTTTCTTTTCCTTATAAGGAAAGCTACCTTGGCTGTACATGTAGCTGGGTTTGTAGCGTTCCTTTTCTTTTCTTTTTTTTAAGTTTTAGCAAAGCTTCTCTACTGCTATATATTATTACTGTATCTTCTAGGCTTTCTAATCTAGCGCTTAATATCACAATTTCTTTCTCCTGGATTTGTTTGCTTTTACGGTGTAAATTAAAACCACCAAATATTGCCTACATGGGTTTAATATTTAATCATGGCTTAAATGATCGGATGTTGGGAAAGCAGTTGAGAGTTAGACACTTAATGGTGTAACGTCGCTCAGCATAAGAAAAAGGATTAATTGATAGGTTTAGTTGATATTTAATTGTAAAAACACAGGCCACCTAGTTGTGCATATCTTTCGATAATTTATTCATTTCGTCATCAAGTGAAGTAGGTGTAATGGTATATATTTAAGAAATTTTTACCTTTTCACAAGTAAGCTTCAAATTTCTGTCTTTTCATTTCATTAGTATGGAAAATTTGGATATATGACTGCACATATTGTGAACTATAGCTTTACAAAGTTTTGAAAATCAATTGTTGTCTACAGAAATTAAGTAAAAATTAAGTAAACATGCAAAGTGAGAAAAACTAGCAGATTTTACATCATGAAAATCTTTATGATCGACGGTGTCAAAAACAGTCTCTAAAGCCCTCATAAGTCAAAACTTTGGTTGATTAAAAATTTCAAGGTTTTTGAGAACCTCATTTGGTAAGAATTTAATGAACATTTCTTCCTTCATTGATCCATGTTGAGGTATTAAGTCTCTGCTTTCGGCTTTGATACTAATTTATTAGAAATCAGTATTAGCATTAATTCATTTTAGGAATTAGTCTTTACATGGACTTAATTATTGAGATTTTATGAGCCCTAGTACAATCGTAATTTAGTATTTTAACACTTTAAGAATTCTATGCGCGTGCGAAAGACTTCACTCATAAATAATTAAGAATATAAAAAATTAACACAATAATAAAGATTAAAAAAAAACTATAAGATATAAAATATATGTAATTTGACAACAAATGCTTACGTTTATTCCTGATCCATGACTCAACTTCTTTAATAAATGGTTTATAAAGAACTTTTAAGATCACTAAGTATCTCTTAAATCATTTAGATCACTCAATATCTTTCAGATCACCTAAATATAATAATAAAATATTTAACCAAAGAATATAACGAAGAGCCAAAGCTTTTCTTAAAGAATTTATCATCGTTCTTTTGCACACTTAGCATTCAAGTAATCTCATAGTTATACTCTCGCGCACTTAGCATTGCCTACTTAGTTTTTTATTCTCTCTTATTACATCTTTTATGCTTAATTAATTTAAAGGATTATAAATATTTATATAATGTTTAAAAAGTTTTTAAAAATTCAATCTCTAATTGAAATAGGAGGTTATGTGTTTAAAAATTTTAAACTCACTTAAAAAAATTGAATTGAACTAAAACAGGAAACATTCTCGAGCTACTGTGTAAACAGTGCCTTGATATGAACAGTATCATATAAACAGTTTTATGTAAATAGTATCTTATTTTCAACTTTTTATTTTTGTTTTTTCTTATCGATAACACAAGTACTTTATCTTGTGTTTAACTTTTTTTTTAGTTTCTAACTTAACTTTAATTTTAAATAACTAAATTCTAATAATTCAAATAGCTAATTGTTTATCAGGGGTAAGGTTAAAAGGGAAGCTTTCCGAAGACTCGAGCGACGTTAATTGTATTGGTTGGTAAGCATCATTTTTATATCTAAATCAAAGTGGATGCTAACACTTTGTATTATTAATATCATTATTGAATGGGAATGGATTTTCAAAACGCGTAATGTATAGTCAATAGCAATCAAAGTTGGTAATGACAGGACCAAAGTGGACCAATTGAAGCTGACCCCAGCATATACTTTGAGAGACAGAATTTTCCCTGGGGAAAGGTAAGACTATTAATCAAATCTTCTCTCCGTGTTAAGGTGTGTAATCAGATAATTCCCACTTCAATTTGAGGCTTAACTGGCACTTAATTCTCTTGAGATTTACTAGAAAAATATATGTTAAAGTGTATGCACTATGCAAGAAGTAGTACTCGATAAGGAATTTTATCTTTGGTATTAATGCATGTTCTGTTAACATCAAAGATACCATCTATGATCAAAATATCTTTTATCTTTTCGTTGTATCAAATAAGGTCGGCATTATCTATCATTCACTTCAAGGATAGAATATTTATCATAATTAAGAGCTTAAATTTAGTATCAGAGAGATACAACTCAATAACCAGGTACTCTAGGGAGTTCCCAACCTAACTTCAAAATCCAGGAAACTATAATTTACTACTCAAGAAGCATAGAGCTTCTGTTCAAGTTACTAATTAGAGGAATTCTTTGTTATTAACTTAAACTTATGAGATCGATGGTTAATATTTCCCTCCCCTCCCCCCACCACCCTCTTTTTTTACGCAATAGAGCAAATTGAATGGTTACTATTAAACAAACGTGTAAAATAACAGTAATTTTAATTATTATCAGATCGAGCTTAAAGTTATAAATGATCATTAGAGAATCGATGGCTCCACCCTGCGAACAATGAAAAAGCTAGCAATAGTACATTACCCAATGCCTCACTTTTCAGAGCACACGACTGATATATAATCAGGTAGAAGGCTGAAAAACCAAAATAAAAAGTAAATAAATAAATAAAATCAAAGATTCTGTTCCTCATGTAATGGCGTCTGCAGTTCATTATATATAAATGTGATCAGCTCAAAATGAAATAACATGGTTAAGATATAACAAGTATTAGATAAATTAGAAATGAAATTCTAATATTATTATGTTAGAAAATTTGAAGTTTTTATATTATTACTCTGAATAATAATTACAAGAAGTAACATTTAAAACCTAACTTATATAACTATTAAAATCAATGGTGGTGCCGTCAATTATTGATTGCACAGCCTACCATTATATTCCTGTTCACATTATACAGCTGTATTTTTTTTATTTGAACTTGATCATGTTAATATTGTAAATAGATAATATTAATGTTTATATAAAAGCTCCATTTGCATTCTTTGAGATAGTGAAATATAATTCTTTTCTCTCAACTTATAATAACAAAGTTAGTATATAAAAATTATAATTATAATATAAAAAGTGACACAATAAGAAATATTTTAAATTAAAAAAATCTTAAATTAATAATGACTGAATAAAAAATTTTAATTTGGTACTAACTTTAATAATAAAGATTAATGTTGGTTGTAAGATTTTTTTTTAAAAAACATGCATATGTATTTCCCTTACAAATGGAAAATAAGAAATCTATATGTAATGAAAGGTTTTAAGCTGTGTATGATAAATAATAGTTGAAGCACTAATTATACATTAGCGGGTCCAACTAAGACAACTAAGAAACTGACCAGCTTAGGTTTAAAAGACCCCATAAATTTGTGTGTTGTTGTAGAAGTGCTTTGGACCACAGCTGCTTCTTTCCCGTGGAGAACTGAGAATAGCATTCTGAAATAGGTTGCTTTCACTTTTAGACTTTATCGGTGACAATGTCTACAATTTATCCATAAACCAGCAATTTCGCTACATGACTTTAAAGTCGATTGTCGACTTTCCCATGTTGCCATCTCTGTCTTTGAGGTTTTCATTAATGAAAAGCTAAAATTGAAATTTACACTAGAGCTTTTGGAGTATTTCTATATAATAAAAAAAAAGTGTTATATATTATTATTATTATTATTATTTTAAAAGGTGTATAAATACCCATAGTAATTCAATACAATATTGCATTACATAAACACAAATACCCGTGACACTTTACAATATTATATTACAATTCGGAGCATTTATAAGTACTGAAACTAAATCTCCTCCCCTCTATATGTTGGAAGGACTTCGACTGAACTCAAATACTCGTAGTACTTTACAGTATTACTTACAACTCAAAAGTGCTAAAATTAAATTTCTCCCATCCATTGCTAGCCATAACATTTCCTTAAAGAGTATCTCCATATTATATACTTAAGCATGCATTTGAAATTATTATTATTTTTATATTTTCTAATTTACTTTAACCAAGAGCGACAAAATAAGAAAAATATTAAATTGTACTACGAAAGAGGACGTGAAAAACGATCTATACATAAATAAAATTTAGAGGAAAAAAAAAAGTATGCACAAAGAAAGTTTGGTGCGTTTGATTTCAGATATGTCTCCTATTGTTCCTTCCTAATATGGTCCTTAATCATTACGTTTATATTTAAAGGGAGTTTCTGGGGTCAATTTCTCAACCACCTTACGTACCCACAGGCCGCAACCAAATGTTCCTATCTAGATCTAGTGGACCATATATAGTTGGTAATGCATGCATGTTTTGGGATCCCTAAATTTGAAAGTGAAAGGAGACATTGATATGCGAAGTCTCCATGTAGTCCATGTGCTTTGTTCAACCCTAGACCGAAATTTACTTTGAAGAAATATGACTTTTAATGGGAATCGCAATCACCCGTAAATCAAACATCAATTATGTTCATTTTTTTATTTTTTATTAAATTAAAATATTAAATATTAATAATTTTTAAATGTGAATGTCGGAACTTTTTTAAAATAAAATTGACAACTCATTACACTGAATGGTGTTAAAATAAAAGCTCTAACTTTGTAGATAAAAATTGTTGTTTACCAACTATATAAAGAATCAACAACTCTTGTTTTATTTGTATTTGGAGGGATAAGACTTATCACGTTTCTATAATTTTGTTATTATTATTTTATTTAATAAATGAACTCCCTTTGCTGAAGTTGGCTTAAAAGAAAAGAGTTACTATTTACATTTTAGAAAAAAGTGCTGACATCTACGCTAAAATCTTCCAAAATATTTGGGTTTGTAATTTATCGCACGTTTATTGTTTTACTTTTTGAACTTTTCATCAAGTTCAAATAAAGTTTACCATATACACCCAGACGCATAATGACTCGAGGATTGATATCTTTCAAATACTGGTTAAAAGTAGAGTATTACATATTTTTTATTGTATACCAGATATAAATGCTTTGGAATTGTAGTTCTCAGGTTTTGAAATTTTTGCAAAGCTATTTTCTTGCTTTCGAACTTTTTTATTTTTACGAGAATAACCCCGTTTTCCCCTTCTTATTCCTAAAATCTTTTAAGATTGGTAGGAATAGCACCATTCTTTTATTTTAAAAAAAAGATACTCAAGTTAATATTTGATTGAAAATATAAGTGCTAGTGTGTAAAGAATATTTCTCAAATAAATAAGAGGATAATTTGATACTTAAGAATACTCTCAAGAATACTATGAGGAATTTAATGTAATTAAATAAATAGTGGACTAAAAACACCATTCTTATATAATGACAGAATCAAATCCAAAATAGAATTTGTATATATGTTAATTTACGCGCGATGCATCCAGAAGAAGTTAAGGTAGATTAGGACTTATAATTACACTTAAATTCAAAAATAATAATCAAGAAAGGAGTTGAAATTACAATTCAAACATTTTTCCTCATTCTTGTATATTTCCTATTCTGTTTGGGAAATATCTGCAGGTTATTAGGTTGGATTTTATCTATTTACGAACAAAAAAATTTGGTTCTTAAGCCCTCTAATGTCATTGGGCCACGTGTGGGAATATGCCAAGTCCTATTTTATTGTAACCTAGGTCGCTCATTATTATCTTTGAGTGGTGCAAGTTATTTAGGTCGTATTAATAATAGAACCAACAAATATCATCTCCACCCTTCCCCCCCTCCTCTGAATAATAAATGAAAGAATGTGTCCCTTACACAAGAAGTGTGTAAGACGCATTTTTTCACTATTTAACTAGTAAGCGATATATATTTAATCTAAAAGTCCTATCACTTTTAAATGAACTATATTGTAAATTGAGAAACGTCCAATCACAATGACTTTTTACTTTTTCATGCAGACGCATAGCCTTGAACAGGAAGTTGTACTTACTTTTTTATTATAAAAATAAAAGTTGCCCCATTTTTTCTCTTTTATTCGAGAATTTTGAAAGGCTCTTCCCAAACCTTTCTCTCCATTCATTCTCACTCCTTTTCAAAAATCTTTAATCTTTTAAGGAAACTCTTTCTTTTTTCAGTAACCTCCTAAAAAAGTGATATGAAACGTGAATACTTTTTCCATCGATGAATTAAAAACCACTTACCAGATGTCATAAAGGATAAAAGTGTCACGCCCTAGATTCAAAAGGTTTGATACACGACATAACTTATATTCATTCAATAATGAGCACACATATAATCTTATTGTTTCTAGTATATTCCTAAATTCTTGTTTACGGGCTGGTCTCATGTTTAAAATATAAATATAAACATTTATTGACAATATTTAAATATTCATTTTAATTTTTCAGAATTATAACAATTGAATTATGATTGGGGCAATTAGTAAACCGAAGATACGTAGAGTTTTTTCAGATATTAACACTACTACGTCACCAGTAGCAACTTTGTTACCGGAAGCCCAGAATATATTCATTGCAAATTCTTACTTAAAATCAACTCATGACCATACTTGATGAAACATAAACCAAATACAACCACACATAATAAAATAATACATAAGTATTTATTCAATAGGGACAAATCAAATATCTTAAACCACGTGTCCCTAAATGAAACACTCAACAACCTAGTAATTAGGGAACCCAAGGGACAACAGAAGCCTTGCCAAATTCGCTAAGTACACATGTACCTTATTTACCTAAAATCACCATAAACTGTAATGAGTATAAAAATCAGTAAGCATACAAATTTTTCATATATTAAATACAAATACATATATGTACACAATGCATGTGTATGATATGCTGTGATAAATCAAAATCAAAATCTTATCAAATCACATGTCAGGTAAGCGCTTACACATTCTTTCAAAACATATAATAGGAATACCATCACTTAACTACTACTTAGTAGGACTTTCATATCACATATCACATAATGAGCCAAATGTCACACATAGGTGACATATCGTATGAGAGAAATAGTACAAGTGAGGTTTTAAATTACACATACATAATGTTCATGTCAGAAGGTAAAAGCCAAACCCTCACCCTGATCATCGGCGAGTTCTCTTACATGTACCAATACACCACCGCACAAATGTGATGACTCACTTTTCCTTTAGGTACCAATAGGATCCTCACTACATACGGAACACATAACATATACCAATCCGAAGGAAATGCCACACATAAAGGCTCCACAAATCACATAAAATGCCTACTAAGTCAACAATGAGTTCAAGCATCTTCAAAACACAAAATGTTTCTCATGGACATATTACACTTCAAAAGCTCTCTTTGTTAAACACATTTCATTTTGAAAGCTCACTTTCAAAAACACATATATGTCATGTATGTCCATACTCACATTCATAAACACATATCTTCACATTTCATATCGAAATATACTTTGACATAACATAAACATATTTCTAACTACATTTACAAAATCATACATAACAATTACTATGTTTATTGTGATTTCAGTAAAAAGTCTAGTATACTTACCTTTTAGCACTTTCAGCTACAAGGCTTAAATCTCTTTAACCTATCAATGATACTAATCCTTTCATGTGCCTCAACATTCATACAAAATACTTTAAATAAATTACAAAATTACACATATTGCACTTATAATATCGAATTGGTCTAATTACTTGATTTCTCAAAACCTGTCATTCTGACCACTTACACTTAACAAAATTTTCTTATACATCAAATGATGTCCAATTACTCCAAAATCAGAATATATCATTCTTGACTCATATATCCTTCTTATATATGAATATTATATCATAATTCCTACACAATCCATTCCATAAACACCATCAAATACAAACTATTAACCTGACAGGATCAAGATATTTACTAAATAGTATTCAATCTCCCAATTTTATAAAATCATATATTAACTCAAAAATTATAAAATTACTACATAATTACTTGACACATATCTCAATACATGATAAATATTTCACTTCAAAATCACTGCCAAAAGTATTTTAACACTATTTTATTTCATAACTTTAAAAATATGTTAATCAAATACTATAATGAGCTGACATGCTTTAGAAAATCATAACAATTTAACCACATTGATCTAAATTCTCAATTTTGAATATATCATATTAGACATAAGTTTATCATATTCTGAAAATTCGTAATTTTTTAAGATCATTCAGTAGATCAAAAATTGTTTGTCACTGTATCATACTGTTAACACAGAAAATTTTCAGAATTTCAGGGTCATTTTGGTAAATTCACTAAAAATTTAATTTTTAAAATTTTCAATCGATTTAAAGTCTCAAATGATTCTAGACATGTCTAATTTCATATAATCAAAATCTAAAACCAGAATCGAAGTACAACAATTTATAAAATTTTCGGATCAAGAGACTATCAAGTAGAAATTCTACAATTCATCGTGATTCATCAAGCTATCTACATAAATCATTATCAATTCTCATAATATTTTACAAAATTCACATCAAATCGTTAATTGTACATACTTTCAAAAATCAAAACTTAAAGGAATTTACTAAATTAACACCAAGAAACTAAGAAATTGTTATAATATACCTCTTCAAGCTTAAATTTCAACTTTCTTCTTCTTTTTCTCCTTCTTCTTCTCTTTCTCTCCCCTTTATTTCTCTATTTTCTCACTCTAAAATTCAATGAATTAGGGTTTAAAATGTGTATTTTTATACTAAGAGTCTAACTTTTAGTATTTATAAATTAACCCCTAAAACTTTTAAAGTATTACAATTTGGTCCCTAAAATAAATTAAAGTCTTGCAAATAAACCCAATATTAATAGTATGTCTTTAATATATACAAACACTACTAATAAAAATACATAAATCAAGTATTACCTATATACAAATAAAATATATATATTATACAGGTACAAATATTTATTATTTCCGGTTGTGGATAAGTGGTTACTACAAAAGGTTAGGGTTCTTATACGAATCCCTATAGGAAACTTAAAACAATGAGATCGAAGAACCTTAATTTCTTCATATTTTCAATCCCTCCTATCATCTTAGAGTTCCTACACATAACAGGTTTTTCTCCGCTTCAGATTCACCCAAACGTATTTTATTTACTTTGAGATGTAGCCATTCTGAATCATATTATGAATCCTCCTTACTATTTGACTCTTTATGATATCTTTCTCACCTACAACCTAATTTGCTCTAAAGCAAATTACTTCAAGTTGTCTAAAAGAGGAAGAAATGTTTTCAAGAATTTTGAAGAAAAGAGAGTCGACTTTGAAAAGAGTGTTGTGGTTATTAGTGGTACTTGAAAATAACCATGGGTTCCTCTATAAAGTAAACACCTCTTTTGGTATTTTTAACTGAAAAACCACTATTAAATTTCCTTCTATCTCAGAAAGGGAGAGATTCTTTCAGAAATTCTTCTAAAAAAAGCCAATCAACCATAAACATATCCATACTCCTGAAATGCTATAAAAATATTATAGGTTTAAGAGAGTACGCCACTTCTAGTGCACTCTCACAAAAGATGTGAGATTGTGGAACCCCTCCTGACTTAACCATTAAAGTGGGAACTCCTCCTTTTGATTCAATGAGCTTTCGCTACCAGATCTTATATCGAGAGTTTTTTTCTATGTAGGAACTATTCCTAAATGGGATCCTTCATTTGATGAAAATATATTTACCCCATTTACTTATAAGGGTTTCTTTAAGATATTAGTATCTCTTAGAAATAATTCCTTTGATTTTTAGTTTCTATAGATAATGTAACTCATTTTTATTATTATTATTTTTTTTTGCATGTAGTTGCACCCGTGAAGCAATTCAGGTCTCTGAAAAGAGGGAGATCTTTGACTTCACTCTAGTCGGCTCTTCTTTAGGGGGAGAGCCTAATAGTACCCCAAAGCAATTTTAGCCAATCCTATAGCTTCAAGGAGTGGTGCTTTAATGGTTTCCCTAGAAGCCAAGCCTGTAGATCTAGTTTTATTTATGGATCTTTTTTCGTAGACATTTTCTTTGGGGATAGGAACATCTAATTCTATTCCTGTGGGTACTTCTGCTCCTCAAGGTGTATTGTCCCGAAAAGATAAAGGTAATCATTATAAAGTTTTTCCCTTTTGTTCTTTGCTTTGTTCTTCCATATCCTAACTATCTTTATTTTACAATCCTTTAATATTTTATGGAGGAACTTTTAGATGTATTGTGAGATCTTCCAACCAAGAAAACCACAGACCAAAAAAAAAAGGCCCCAAAATGTACCAAAAAGTACCAAGGCTTCGCTGTTAAGAAGTCTAGGATAAAGCCTTTTAAGGTCACTATTGAAAGTAAAGAGGCTTTTTTGACAATTCCAGAAACTATACTTAAGGTTCCTAAGCGATACTAAAGGTTCCACAGGAGAAACATGAGGTTATTGAGGTAGCGCTTGAAACTGAGGAACCTGGGGTGGTTCCTCTAGAATTAGCGGTTGTGTGGAACTTAGGGAGGTTCCTTTGCTTGAAGACTTCTTTTTCGGGTCTGCTTTAAAATTATTTATGCCTCAAGGTAAATGATGTTTTTTTGTTTGTATTGTATTTTATTTTTCAAAAAATTTTGAATTTTCTTTCTAACTCTCGACGGTTGATGTGTGACTTGTCAACGAGATTATATGTGGGAATCTACCACTTTTATGATTGGTAGAGAATCTCATCGAGATCAACGACTCAAATGATCCTGAACTCTGAGAGAGTGCAACAGAGAAGAGAAGGGGCCAGAGGTAAAGAAGAGGCTCGCACTAGTCGAGGAAGTAGACCCGAAAATAGGTATTCACCTCAACTTTAGCTTCCTTATCATCCATGATATATTGATGATCATTTTGCTCCCCGATTTTGGAAAGACAAAGCCTGTGATTATATGTGGGAATCTACCACTTTTAGGATTGACGAAAGAGTGTCGCAATAGTACTGGGAGGCATTTTACACAAGCAGACCTTTCCTTAATCCCCAATATATGAGTAAGTAATTAGAAGTGCATGAGTACTAGTTCCACATTTAGGGTAAGTATTATGTTGTTTTTATTTGATGTTGTTAAGTATAGTTTGCTGATTTTTGTTTTTTAATTCAAACGTTGTAGGATAATCAACTTCCTACAAAGGCCTATAAGAATGAGCTTTGGAATGCTGAGTGGCAAGTTGAGCAACTAAGGAAGAATGTAGAAAATGGTTTTGAAAAGGAATTTTATACTTGGTTTAGATCTTTAAAGGCTATAGGAGGAGAACTATAGGCTCTGAATAAAAGTTTTTAGGAAGTTTGTACAAGAAGGAAGCTTCAATAGAATATAGAGCATTTGTCTGAAGAATAAAAGGAAACATGGAAATCCAATAGGGAACTGTTAAGAAAGATATCAAAGTTGAAAGCTTCCCTCAAGAGTAATGAAAAGTGAGTGTCATTTTTAGAAGAAGAAGTAGAAAATTTGAAATGAGCAAAAGATATTCTGGATGTGAAAATGAGTAAGCTACAATGTGGGAATGATTCATTAAAGAGCACTATCTACCAACTTTAGGAGCAACCAATGTAGAGTTGATGGAAAAACATAACAAGTTGAGAATGGTTACTACTTGCAATAATATAAGTACGAACTTAATAAACTTGGGTGAAGAACGTGCTTCTAGGTTTAGGGAAGTAACAAGTGTGCTTTAGGTTTCCTTAAAAGGATCCCAACAAGTTATTACTAATGCCCAAGCATAAAAGAAAGCTTCAAATGAGTTATGGAAGAAGAAACTAGGCAAGACCAAGAAAGTATTTAACCGAGAAATATGTGTGGTGTCTACTCGTAGCTTTCAACAAGGATTTCATTCTAATCGTGATCATGTTGTGTATAGAGAGATTCCTCATAATTTTGATATAGCTTGTGGATTCTACAAGGGTTTATCCATAAGGAATTATGAAGATGGCCATTGACAAATCAATTATAGCTCGGATGGTGAAGAGCTTCAGAAGTAGATCTGGATGTTATAAAGCTTCCACCAAAATCATCAGATGATTCTGCTTGACTCCTTTTATTTTGTAATTTTTAGATCATGTTAACCTTTCATTGTTCTACATGATTAATGAAAAGAAAAATATTTAACAAATATATTTTCTTCTCTGTTGTGGTTTATATTTATTCTTTGCTGCATTTGTAAAGATGGTATTTGCAAGTGCTTTATATAGTAATGGTAAACAAATAAAAGGAATAGAATATGTAATTGAAATGGCCTAAGTAAAGAAAATAACATATATGACAAATGGAATACTTCCCTATTTGGAACGTGTATTACTATCTTTGGAAGTATTCCTTCTATTTTTGAATATGGTTTCTATTCTTTTGAATAATGTTTTTATGTTTCCTTTAGGATGAGGTATTACTTTTTTTTGGCAAAAAAAAAAAACTTGTAAATATAGATGCTTGTTCATTGTTTGTACTTCTTATGAGATTGAGGTGTTTCTTTCCTGTCACTAAGAACTTTGTTATTATATTTCTAGTGCATGGAGACAGTTTAGATATAGGGGTAAGTCATCTTTGTATTTTTATTATAGTCTTTACCCTCAAATACTTTGTATCCACGGGATCCTTGTTTTTACAAGATGTATTCACTTGAATTTGGATGAAAGGTCATCCTTGGATGTGTAAGATGTTTTTCCCATGAAAGGTCTTCATATCCACAAGACCTTTTTCTTGAATCTGAATGTGAGGCCATCTTTGAACTTGTATGATGGCTTTCTTATAGAAGTTCCTTGTGTCTACCAAACTTTTTTGAATGAATCTGGATTAAAGGTAATCTATAAATTGTAGGATGTTTTTCCTTCCAGTGGAGTTTATATCTACAAAATTAATTTTAGAGTGAGAGACAATTCCTATATTCATAGAGCATTTACATTCACTAGATCCTCATATCTATAGGATCGATAACTTGGATTTATTGTTTGAATATATTAAAAGACCATCCTCCGATTTATAACATGGTTTTCCCATGGAAGAACCTCATCAACAAGACCTATTGCTTGATGTTTGGTTAAAAGTTCATCCTTAGATTTGTAGGATGGTTTTCCCATAGAAGGCCTTGATATTCACAAGACTTGTAACTTTGAATTCTAGTTAGGAGGCCATCCTAAAATTTGTAAGATGGTTTATTTCAAGTGATTTTTATCTCTGTAGAATTAATTTTGGAGTGAAAAACCTTTCTTGTTTTCGTAGAACAATTATTTACATTGGATCCTCGTATCCATAGGATCAGTACAGTGAAAATTTGGTTAAAAGACAATTCTCATATCTACATAATAGTTTACTTCTGGCAATTTTCATATCTATAAAATTGACTTTTAGAGTAGAAGATCGTTGTCATTTCCATAGACTGGTTGTTTTCATAGGATTCTTGTATCCACAGGATAATAATTGATAATGGATGGAATGTCATTCTCATATCTATAGAATGGTTTACTTCCAGCGATTCTCGTATCTACAAAATCAAATTTTAGGGTAAAAGTCATTCCCATTTTTGTAGAATGAATTACTTTTAAGGATCCTGATATCCACAAGATTATAAGTGATAATAGATGGAAGGCTATTCTTATATCCACAAAATGGTTTAGTTCCAACGATTGTCGTATCCACAGAATCGACTTTTAAGGTGAAAACTCGTTCTTATTGTTGTAGACAATTTACTTCTAAAGGTTCCTTTATCCATAGGATCATAAGTGATGGATGGATGGTAGATCATTCTTATATCCACATAATGGTTGACTTTCAGCACTTCTCATATTCATTGAATTAACTTTTAAGTTGGAAGGTTATTCTCATTTTGGTATAACGGTTTCTTCCATAGATCCTCGTATCTATAGGATTAAATGTTCTTCTTGGAGAATAGAAGTCAAAAAAAGGTATTTCCTTTTCTAATGAGGAACATTGATGCTTTTAATTTTGAAAACATAAATTGTGATTTTAAAAAATCAAATTATATAAA
Organism: Ailanthus altissimus; assembly: GCA_946807835.1. Taxonomy (NCBI): domain Eukaryota; kingdom Viridiplantae; phylum Streptophyta; class Magnoliopsida; order Sapindales; family Simaroubaceae; genus Ailanthus; species Ailanthus altissimus. Next base: position 17,262,761 of record OX327684.1, read on the forward strand.
ACCTTTTTAGTGTAGAGATGTTCCAAGAAGTTGGAATGGAATTTCCTGTCATGTCTTGTAACAGAAAAACTCCTAGTCCAACTTTTTTATGATCTTGTCTAGACCTTCCTATGTCTCAGCCACTTCTCTATGTTTTGTTCTTTATTTATGTACAAAGCTACCCGTAGGACTAGGTTACCCTCTTTAATTTCTCTCTTGCAGACCCTGGCATTATAGTGTTTTCTCATCTATTTTTGTAAATAGTTTAGTGAATGGCTGTAACGTCTCATACTTCATTTGTTAAGTCTTTGGCCAATGACAATGCTTCATTGTTCAACTCTAATTTTATTCTCAAGATAGATATAAAAGCTCTTATAGGAAGTACAACTTTTGTTCCATATACTAGAGAGTATGACAAGGTGCCAATTGACTTTTTCTCTATCATTCTGTAAGCCAGAGAACTTGAAAGTTCCTCAAGCCATTTACCATTTTTTTTATCTAGTAATTTCTTTAACATGGTGAAAAATGTACGATTGGTTACTTTAGCCAGCCCATTACCCTAGGGGTAACTATGAAGGGAGAATTTTTGTTGGATCTTAACTTTATTGTAGGAGAAAGTGACGATGAAGATGATGAACTACTTCTTATTTTTAGATACTAATACCTATGGCATCTCATAACTGGTGATTGTGTTCTACCAGATGATTTTTCACTCCTGCACTTATGATATTGCTGTAAGCCTCTACTTATACCTACTTAGTAAAGTAGTCTGTGGTAAGAAGGATAAACTGCTTCCCTCTAGCCATGAGAGGGAGAGGTCCCACAATATCCATTCCCTACTAGATGAAAGGCCAAAGGCTGGAAACTGTGTTTAGAACTTCTATTGGTAGATGGATAAGAGCTGTATGCTTTTGGTATTTTCCCATCTCTTCACGAATTCTAATGCCTCTCCTTAAAGCATGGTCTTGTGTACGTAGACGCCTCCGTTAGAATGGTTCTTGCACATTTCTTCATGAATTTCTTCGAATATATTCTTTTCGTCATCTATAGGTAAACATCTCATGTAGATTCCAGAGATAGATCGTCTGTATAGTTAATCATTTATGAATGTGAACCTATGAAAGCTTTTATGGAAAGTACTATTTTTGTTCCATAAACCAAAGAGTACGACAAGGTCCTAATTGACTTATTTTCTATTGTTCTGTAGGCCTAGAGAACTCTTGGAAGTTCCTTGAGCCATTTACCCCTTTTTTTGTTCCAATAGTTTTCTTAACATTGTGAAGATTGTACTATTAGTTATTTAAGCAAGCCCATTACCCTAGGGGTTGCTACGAAGGGATAATTTTTACTAGATCTTGAATTTGTTATAGAATGAAGTAACGATGAAGTTGATGAACTACTTCCCATTTTTAGATACTAATACTTATGGCATTTCAAAACTAGTGATTATTTTCTACTAGATGAATTTTTCACCTTTGTACTAATGATGTTGTTGTAAGCCTCTACTCATACCTATCTGGTGAAGTAGTCTATAGTAAAAAAGATGAACTACTTCTCTTTAGTTGCGAGAGAGAGAGAGGTCTCACAATATCCATTCCCTACTAGGTAGAGGACTAAGGGCTGGAAACTCTGTGTATAGAACTTCTATTGGTATATGGATAAAGGTTATATATTTTTGGCACTTTTCACATCTCTTCATGAATTTGAAGGCGTCTATTTTAATGAAAGGCCAGAAGTATCCTTGAGACATGGTCTTGTGTACGTGGACGCCACTGATAAAATAGTTTCGCACATTCCTTCATGAATCTCTTTAAATATCTTCTTTTCGTCATCTACGAGTACACATCTCATATAGATTCTAGAAAAAAGATCGTCTGTATAGCTTGTTATCTATAAGGGTGAACCTTTCTACTTTACTCTATAGCTTTCTCACTTCCTTTCTATTTGTGGGGAGCTTTTCATCCTTTTAGTACTCAATTTATAGTTTCATCCAACTCCTAGAAGCATACATCTCTATTAGATTTTGTGGTTCTATCTCTTTATCTTTGTCGATCTTTGTTTTGTCCCTGATATTTAGGATTGTTTTAGTTAGTGGATCTTCTACAGTGCAAGCTTATTTAGTTAATTTATCTACATTTGCATTCTATTCGTGAGGGATTTGGGAGATAATTACCCTTTAGAAGCTTTTTGTAAGTTTCCTTACTTTTGTTAGTAGGTTCCTCATTCGTTCTTCTTAGATGTTGTAGTCTCTATTCTATTATAAAGTAACGAGTATGGAGTCTATGTAAATTTCTATCTTCTGGATCATCAACCGACGTACCATCATTAACCTTTCAATTAAAGCTTTATACTCATTCTCATTATTAGAAGTAGAGATTCAAAGTTTTACTGCATGTTCTAGTATTAGGGCTTTTAGACTTTTGATCCGGACTCCTAAACCTATGCCTTTATTATTGGAAGCTCTATCAATATTTATCTTTCAAGTTCCTTTTAGTTTTATTGGCTCTAAGATTAGGGACTCGTCTTGCACCTCCAACTTGCACTCAAGTAAGAAGTTAGCTAAAGCTTGTTAATTTAGTTTGAGAATCACAAGAATTTTTAATTAAATTAGAGTTTATTATTTTTAGTAATGTCTTAATTAGTTTGAGTCCTATTTTAATTTCTTTTTCTTTTTCTTTTTAATGTTTTATTAGTTGAGTAATTATAATTTGAGTCATATTTCTAATTCAATAGAAGTCTTATTTTGTAGATTTAGGATATAATGGTTAGTATAACTATGTATCTTTTATAACATTAGAATAGACTTGTTATTTTGATTACTCAGTCATGGAATAAACTTTTGATTTGAGTTGTTCTTGTTATTTCTCGCCATTCATTGAATCAATAAAATCTAACATCCTAAATTCATAAGTATTCTCAGAATCAATGTGAGTGTAATTTAATTCTTTGTTCCGGCCATTCTTAAAGTAAACAAAAAATTAAATCTACCATTTATCTACCTTTTCGTTGTGTCACTTGTCCCTTAATTGTTGTCCTTGGCTAAAAGTATATATCTAGGTAAATTAGTCTCATGACCATCTTGGACACTTTTCCCGCTACATCCGATTTTGATAAGATCCATTTAAAATAGTAAGAAGTATATATGATGACTAGATGTGTTCTGAAATAGTGGCAAAATTTGTCTTTAACATATATTAGGGTAAAAACAAGCATTTCTGCCACTAAGTATCTGGTTTTTACATTTAATCAGGCTTTGCTTATGTAGAAGATAGGTCTTGGTTGGCCACCTTCCCCTTTGAATAGTATTACACTCATTGTTACGAAGGAAACTACTATGTATAGGAATATAATTTCATTAGGGAGTGGTGTAGACAAAATAGAGGGGTTGCTTAAGTATTTCTTGAGCCTTTGCAATGCTTCTGTCTATTCAGGCCCCCAAAGGTTCTTGATTTTTGCCTTGATAGCTTAGAAAGGCATGTATTTATCTGACATCCTTAATATAATTTGACTTAAGGCAGCTACTCTTTCAATTAAGGTATGAACTTTATTTAGCGTTCGGGGTATTGTGATATTCCTAAGGGGTTGAACATATATAAGGTCTACGTATATCCCTCTTATACTGACAATGCGAACCAGAAAGGTTCTAGAAGATATACTGAAGGTGTATTTGGTCGAATTCAGTCACATCTTATACTTCTACATAAAGTCGAAGACTTTTTATAGATTAATGATGTGGTCTTTAGCCTTCTTGCTTTTGACCATAGTGTCATCAATATATGCTTCTATTATTTTGCCCAAGAGCTTTCCAAAGACCTTGTTAACTAGTCCTTAGAAAGTAACTGCTACATTTTTTAGTCCAAAAGGCATTACCTTATAGTAGTACATACCTTGTTTAGTAATGAAGCTTGTTTTCTCTTCATCTTCTTTGGCCATTCAAATCTGGTTGTATATGCTATACTCATCTAGGAATGAGAGTCTCTCATATCTTATTATAGCATCTATGATAAACACTTGAAATTACACATTTAATAAAGGTTTTATATTATTATTTTACATTATTAGTGTCATTAACCTCACTAACTTAAGTATGTTTACAAATTTGTACCTAATTAACTTTTAACTATTTTGTGGTAGGTTTGATAAAATGGGAAAAACATTCTACTTAAAAATCCAATTGGAGTGATTCATGATCCTATGAATAAATGACTTAATAGGCTAAAATATTATATTTCACAAAGAATTTGTAATTAAGCATTTAGATGGTGAAAAATAACCTAGACCAATACTGGTCTACAGTACAAGCTAGTCCGAATAGTCTTCAGTATTTAGCCCAAAACGAGATAAATATATATCTAATACGTATGATACAACTCAATTTAGAAAGATAAAAGACTTATCTACAACTTTGAATATTTTAATAGAAGCTAATTCAGACTACAATCAATTCTAAATTGGACAATCAAGTGGGTATATTGATGATAATCAGTGCAAATTAGTTGCCTCATTTCTTGACTTTTATCATTCAAGTGATTCCTTCCTCATTTGTCTTGTATTATCAATATTTTTTTATATATAAGTGGCCTATTTATACTCAAAGCATATAATTAAAGAGCTAGATTTTAGTTCAAAATACTTGTCTTTTGTATTATCTCTTTGTAGTAGTATTTCATTCATTTACTATTCTAAAGTTCATGTTATATCTTCTTCCATCTCTTTCCTTTAAGTTTATTATGTTTAAGTAATTTTTATTTTGCTAAGATGAAATGGTGAAACTCTTGGTAAGGTAATAAGATACACTTCAACTCTTATTCTAGAATTTAATATTCCATTCTTAAGTTAAACAAATTTATATATGATGTATTTATTTTATTTTATAATATTAATACTCTTTCTTGCAAAATGGTGAATCTTAATTTATTATAGATAATCTTTATAGTCGGCACAATAAATTCTTGAAACCATTTATAAGATTTGGTGTAAATAGTCTTTCTTGTAAAGTGGGAGTCATGACTTATTATAGACAAATATAAATATTAGCATAATAAATACTTGAACCTATTTACAAGATTTGGTGTATAATAATTGAAAGAAATAAGTACAAGTTAATATATAAATGATAATGACTTTAATTGTTATATTTTTCAATTGGAACCTTTTTTGTGTGAGGATTCCAATTGAGTTATAAAAAGAGTTTCATATATTCTTATTTCATATGCCAATAGTAAATCCCCTAATCTTAGTATTCATTTTAATTGGTTTTTTGAATTATTATTTGCAAACGTCTTTTATTGCTTTATTTGTTTTTAGAGTATTTATAGTTTTTAATTTTAATTCCACTTTCCTGTTGATCGACCCCGTTCTCACCGAATTAATTATTACTTTGACAATCCTACTTAAGAATAAATTCCTATATTCTAGATGTATCAAATTTTCGGAGCCATTGTCGAAGAAGTGAAATTGATTAAGATTATTTATTTTATTTTCATGAAAGGCTAAGCCTCCTATCTTGCTTTACATTAATTATTCTTCGTTTGTTATTCTTGTGTTATTATAGTTTGTTTTACTTAACCACCTATCATTTGTTTACTAGCTTTTTATTATCCTAGTCTAACATTGTCTAATCTAACTTCTAACTATTTCTCTAACTTTTATTTTATTGTTAGCCTTACCCTTTTATTTTCTTTTATTTAATATTTTATTTCTTTTTTTCTCTTATTTGTAATATTTATTGTTATCATATTTTATTTTATTTCTTTGTATGAGTGGTTGGTTTCGAGATCTTAAGTCTTATTGTTTGGTGAAATGTAATTTCAGAACTTTCTTTGATAATTTGTTTGATTCTTCATCATCTTTTCATTCTTCACCAAAAACACTATGACCGATAATAAAATTGAAGGACTCATAAACCTAAAAGACAACCAGTCTCAACATAATGACCATAATCGACCTAGGACACTTAAGGAATACATAAACCCCACACGAACCGGTGAACCATCTTGCTTAGTTTTTCATCCAGATACAACATATTTTAATTTTAAGCCAGACATTATCCAACTTTTACCCACTTTTTATGGCTTAGATGTAGAGAACTCTTGCTTACATTTAAGAGAATTTAAAGAAGTGTGTAACACGTATAATGACTAATTGTAGTATAAACAAAATTCGATTTAAGCTTTTTCCTTTTTCTTTAAAAGTTAAAGTTAAAACATGGCTATAAAATCTTAGACCATGATCTATTTCTTTATGGGAAGAGATGCAACAACAATTTCTTAAACCAGGAGAGACCATTTACCAATGTTGAAAAATGTATACATAATTACTTAATACCTGTCCTCATCATGGCTTTCAAACTTGGTGATTAGTCTCAAATTTCTACGATGGCTTAATACCCCAAGTTAGACAAATGGTAGAAATGATGTGTAATGGAACATTGAGGATAAAGACTCAGAAAATGTAATGAACTACTTAAATTTACTAGCTAAAAATGCTCAAAATTGGGACATTATTGGTACTTGTAAGGCACCTAGCAAAACTCAATCTACTACATCTAGTAGAGGTATTTATCAGCTTACAGAAGATCATGACCTTCTAACCACATTAGCATCCCTAGCTAAGAAAGTTGAAACCTTAGAAATAAAATGAAGTAGTCAATTAAAATCTGTTCAAGAAATTGACTATCACATATGTGAAACCTAAGATCACTCCATCAATGATTGCCCAACTTTGCCTATATTTAGGAAATGTCTCTATGAATAAGCCAATGTTCTAAACACGTTCAAGTAGTCAAACCATAACCCATATTCACAAAACTACAATCCTAGTTAGAGAAATCACCTGAATTTTAGTTAGAGAAATAAAACTTAAGTACAAGCTTCACAACCACCTTTTCAATCACATTAAAATTTTCAAAACCCTCAAGGTTATGCACTATATGTTTCTCCTAAGAAACATTTTGAATAAACTTTGCATGCATTCAATGAAAAGTAATAGTTTATTATTTCTCAAAATGCTCAAACATTTGCTAATTTAAAAAATAGTTTTGCTAAATTTGCATCCTTATTGAGCATTCTTGAGAAAGGAAATTTTCCTTCTCAACCACAACCAAACTCTAAAGAACAATATAACTCAAATGCATGTAGTTCAAGAAGCCAACGCATAAATCAAGTTAAAGCGGTTATCACTCTTCAAAACAGTAAGGTTATTGAAAAACACATTCCTAAACCTTATGAGAATAATGAATCGATCTTTAAGGGTAAAGAAAGTGTTGAATCTACACCTAGTGAAGAAAACACCGAACCCTCATCTGCACTCCTATGTTTTCATGCATTATATAATACTAGGAAGTTGAATCACAATCCTGAAATTTTTTAAATCTTCAAATAGGTAAAAGTTAATATTCCTTTATTGAATGCTATTAAATAGGTTCCCTCTTATGCAAAATTTTTGAAAGATTTTTGCACAATTAAAAAAAAAACTAAATGTGAAAAAAAAAGCATTTTTATCTGAACAAGTAAGTGTCATTCTTCAAAATAATAATGCTTTGAAATATAAAGACCCTGATTATCCTATAATTTCATGCATTATTGGAAGTCATAAAATTAAACAAACCTTACTTGATATTGGAGCTAGTGTGAATTTACTATCATATTCAATTTATTAACAACTCAATCTTGGTGAGTTAAACCAACTTCTGTAACTCTTTTACTTGCCAATGGATTAATAAAAATGTCAAGCAGGATATTGAAAGATGTGTTAGTTTAAGTCGATAAATTTATATATCCTCTTGAGTTTATTATTTTGAATACAAACCCTGTTTAATGATGTAATCTGATACCTATTATTTTGGGTCATCCATTTTTAACAACTTCTAACGCTTTGATCAATTATAGGAATGGAGTAATGAAGCTTTCATTTGAAAACATGACACTTGAGCTCAATGTTTTCAATATGTGTAAGCAACCATATGAGGAGGGGGATGAAAGTGAAGAAGTCAACATGATTGAAACAATTGTAGATGATTATATTGAAATTTTGAGTTTTACTGATCCTTTAAAAATTTATTTAATGAATACATTTGAGTCAAATATGTAATTAAATTCTAAAATCTCTACCATATGTTCTTTACTTGACTGCGTACAAGGGATCAAAACTAAAGGATGGAAACAAAAGTTTAAAAAATTAGGAGAAAATAAGGATAAGCATAATGAAATTCTAAAGTTTGAGTTGAAACCGCTACCTAAATGGCTAAAGTATGCATTTCTTGGAGAGAAAAAAACTTACTCAGTGGTAATTTCTTCTACACTCATAAACGAATAAGAAGGTAAGTTACTTGAAGTATTGAAAATGCATAAAAATGCAATATGGTGGACTTTAAAAGACATAAAAGACATTAATTCTTTGATGTGCACACATAGAATACACTTAGAGGATAATGTCAAAACTTCCCGACAACCCTAAAGTAGATTAAACCCACATATGAAAAAGGTAGTGAGAGATAAAGTTCTCAAATTACTTGAAGTTAGAATCATCTATCCTATCTCAGATAGTAAGTGGGTAAGTGATGCGATATTCCTATATCTTAAAATTAAGCGCAAGTATACGCTATTGTAACAAGTAATAAAGGGACTTATAAAGTCGGATGTCGAACCCACAAGGATAATTTTTATTTTCTTACCAAGTACTAAAATTATATCTTTTTTATAATTATTCAGAAAAATCAAATCTTAATTTTGCAATAAATTTGAATAAAATAAAAGTACAGAAAATAAATGAGACAACTTAATTAAAATAAAAAAATAGCAATATAGAGAAAGCCTAGGGTTAATTACTATCCTTCAATATGGTTTCTAAAGATTAATCCTTTTAATATTTATATCCCTCAATTCTTATTATTGGTCAAGACACTAATGTATTCACAAGCCTCTTCCAAGGTCATGCAAGTATATCTTAATTTACCAAATACCTATATTCCTATGGTACTTGTAATAAATAAAGATTCATTAAGAATAAGTCTTATTGACCATACATGCCAATTAGGTATATTCATATCCTAATTCAAAACTTGCATATGCAACATTGAATGTTACTCTACAATCATGCATCAAATTATCTAGGTCTAAATACAATGATGCCTCTTCCAAGTTTATCAAAGTATTACTAAAGTAATCACAATATTGATCAGATATAATGAAGCATTAAGAACAAATAATTTGAATAATGAAGAATTGAGTTCATATAAATATTAAAAAGATCCAACAATTAAGTTCATATATTGAGTTCAAGTAATAACCTTAAAAAACAAATTTAGCTCATGATAACAAGAAAATTATGGCTGAAAAAAAATAAACATGATACAACCAAAAGCAAACCAATATAGACGTCAATTCGCAGTTGGTTGATACGCCAAAGATTCACCAATAATCTCTTATTTCCTTGAATTGCCCTTGCTTCTCTCTCTGAAAATTGCTCTTCTTTAATGTGTTGTGGCTTAAAGAGCCCAAAGTTGTGTCTCTTTTAGGTCTGAAACGAGTGGCCTTTATATAGGGATTGATTAGAGTCTTGGAGTTGTATTTCTTTTAGGATTAGAAAATCGCACTGTTCACCGCTGCCGCGATCACTGTTCATCATGGGGGCGACAGCACTGTAGTGTGTTACTGTTCTAATGGCACTGTAGCGATATCCTGTAGCATTTTATGTTTTGTCTTGTTTTTCTAAAATTTTCATCCCTAATTACTCAATTGACTCCAAACCTGCAAAATAACAATTAAACATATAAAAAGTCTAATATTCTTATTAAAATGAGCAATTAATTAAGTTAAGAAAGTAAAAATAATAGATATAATTTACGCTTATCTGTAAGTCCTACTCAGGTAGTACCAAAAAATATGAAATCACAGTCATTGAAAATGACAAAGGTAAGTTCATACTAACTCGAGTCTCATCTAGTTGGAGGATACATATAGATTATAGAAAGTTGAACTCTTCCACTAGAAAAGACTATTTTTCTTTACCACTCCTTGACCAAATTTTAGAAAGAATAGCAAGACATCCTTATTATTACTTTCTAGATAGCTATTCTGGTTATTATCAAATTTCCATAGCACTAGAGGACCAAGAAAAGACTATCTTTATATGTCCTTTTAGAACCTTTGCTTTTAGAAAGATATCATTTGGACTTTGTAATGCCCCAGCAACATTTCAAATATGTATGTTAAGCATTTTTGGTGACATGGTTGAACATTATTTAGAAGTTTTCATGGATGATTTAACTGTGTTTGAAAATTCTTTTGATAATTATCTTAAAAACTTAAGAAAAGTCTTTAAGAGATGTGAAGAAAAGGGTTTTGTGTTGAATTGAAAAAAATATCATTATATAGTTACTTCTGAAATTATTTTAGGACACATAGTGTCTTTTAAAGGAACTAAAGTGGATAAGAAAAAAGTCGAACTCATTGCTCATTTGCCCCCACAAAAAATAGTCAGAGAAGTCTGATCCTTTTTAAGACATACTGGATTTTATAGGAGGTTCATCAATAAATTTAGTACTATATCTAGACCTCTTTGTAACCTCTTAGAAAAAGATGTATTATTTAAGTGGACTTAAAAGTGCCAAAATTCATTTAAAAAATTAATTGGCCTCTTAACATCTGCTCCTATCATACAATCTTCTTACTAGTCTTTATCTTTTGATCTTATGTGTAATGTCAGTGATTATGCTGTTGGTGCTATATTAGGACAAAGAAAGGAAAGTAAACCCTATGTAATTTATTACACAAGTAGAATTTTAAACAATGTACAAATGAATTGCATAACTGAGAAAGAATTACTTGCTGTATAGACAAATTCTGCTCTTACTTAATTGGTTCTTCAACTGTTGTGCTTATTGACCATGCTGCTATAAGGTACTTAATGTCAAAATAGGATGCAAAACCAAGACTAATTCAATGGATTTTATTGCTTCAAGAATTTAATATCAGTATTAAAGATAAGAAGGGAGCTTAGACTACTATTGCAAATCACTTAACAAGACTCATATCATATTCATCAACAAAAATAACACCCATTAATGATTCTATTTCAAAATGACACATAATGCCTTTTAACCCTATTTTTGTTATTGAAATCTTTAATTATTGGGGAATGGATTTCATGGGACTATTTTCACTATTATTTAAATTTACGCGTAGTAGATTTTGTCTCAAAATGGATTGAGGCTATTCTATATTAAAATAATGACCATAAAACAGTCATAAATTTTTTGAAAGAAAATATATTGAGTCAATTTTGAATCCCTCGAGCCATTATAAGTGATGGAGGTAAGCACTTTTGTAACAAGCCATTTGAAATATTAATAAAAAAATATGGTATTACTCACAAAATTGCCACCCCTTATCACCCTTAGACAAATGGACAAGTTAAACTAGTTAATAAGGAGAAAAAATAAATTTTGAAAAACACTATGAACCTAAATCACAAAGACTAGTCTTAAAACTTAATGATGCACTTTGGACTTATAGAACGACTTTTAAAACTTCATTGGGCATATCTCTTTATAGACTAGTTTATGAAAAATCTTATCACTTACCTATGGAACTTGAGCATAAAGCCTATGGACCATTATAACTTTCAACATAAATATTTATGCTGAACAGATACATAAATTACAAATAAATAAACTTGAAGAATTGAGAAATGATGCATATAAGAATTCAAAAATTCGCAAAGCTAAAATCAAAGCTTTTTATAATAAAAAAATTCAAAGAAAAATATTTGTTGTTGGCTAGAAGGATTTGCTTTATAATTCTCGACTTCACATATTTCCTAAAAATTTAAGATCAAGATGGAATGGTTCATTTATTGTGAAACATGTATACCTTTATAGAGCAATTGACATTGAAAATCCTAAAAAGGGTAATGTGTTTAAGGTAAATGCGCAAAAACTCAATCCATTTTTAAAAAATTAAGCTTTTCAAGAAGAATTTGTGTCCCTGTTTGACCATTCTTATGAGACCAATTGATCTTTTTGTGTGTGTGTGTATATATATATATATATTTATTCTTCTTCTAACTTTATTTGTTTTTCGTACTTGCATGTTAATTTAATATATTTTGTGTTAAATTTTGTTTTGCACCTCGATTAAGTGGTGGATAATGGTACTCCATGACATTTCAAGTCGATTTTGTCAATTTTTTACAATTATTAATACCTTCTCTTTTTCTCGTTTCTAAAAACAATGGATAATATTCTAATGAATTTGAAAAACGTTTTCTCTTATTGCCTTAATATGCCTTAAAGTTACCAAGAAAAATGTGAAAGATTAAGATTATTAGTAATTATGAATATACTTGCTGATGTACACTGGTTAATTGAAGCTAATGTTTGATTGGCATACGAGTTTTCAGACTCATTAATTTTTTACATGCCTGGCTTAGATAAAAGCTCTTTTACAAAAAAGCAAAGGGCAAAACAATTAAGTATTTGTTACAAGTGTGCACGCATGACTTGTAATACACATTACCGCACTTTATGAATGGTGTCTATAAATCGCAAAGATAAAATTAGGTTCATTAAGGATGGCTTAAGTAAGGAGTTTTTAGATGATATCTTATTGACTCTTAAGATACATCCTAATGAATATGTGCATATTGTAATTCGTAAATTATGGGACATATTCCTAAAAGAATATGAGCACTACAGTCTTGGGAATCTGACTTTAAATGACACAGTTTGCCAATTTATAAGAAAATTGGATGGGAAGCCTATCCCTGACCCAAAGAGGGCGTTTAAGCTGTTTCTGAATGTAAAATCAAAGGAATATGTGAGCCACAATCATAACTACTTGTACATATTTATCGTTGCTGTTATTTTTAAATGTTTATTTTCAACCTCAAATGTCTTTTCCAACAACAACTAACCACCTATAGCCGATTTTTAAAAGTTTTGCATTTAATCTTATCCATTACCAACTAATTACCCATATAACTTTACATTGCAACACTTTTTGGTCTATAAATACATTGCATTATTTCTGCATCTTCATACAAACTCAAAATCATTCAAAGGGTGAGGGTGAGTGTAATAATGGAGGGAACATCAACTTGTAAATTCACAAAAAAAAATTGTCTTTTGCGGATCCAGCCTTAAAAAAAGCTGAAGAGTTCGTAGAAGCAACAAAAACCCTTAGTAAGATTTTAGTTGAGTGAAAAATTCATTTAGTATATAAGGGAGGTAGTCGTAGATTAATAAAGTGTGTGGCAATAGCTGCATAAAATAAAGGCAGTCGAATTTTGAGTATCATACCGAAAACTATAGCTATTAGAAATATTGTAAGAAAAAATAATTAAGGATGAGTTACAAGTATCATCAATGCATGAGCGAATGTCTCTTATGCTTTTGAATGCTAATGCCTTTATAACTCTACCTTGAGGTTTTGGAACTTTGGAGAAAAATTTTCAAATTGTCTCATGGGCACAATTGTAAATCCACCAAAAACTCATTGGTTTACTAAATGTTGATGGTTTTTATAATGATTGTTATCTTTTCTTGACTAAGCAATGAAAAAATAATTCATCTCATCTGCAGCACAACAGATCCTCATTTCTGCTTCAACTATTGATCAATTACTCAATGAATTACAAACTTTTATACCTATATTTGATCTAACAATACATTAGATAGATTGGTATACTAATAAAAGTAAAAAGAAATGTAAGATAGATTGGACTCTCCGTTTGTAGCCTCTCTACTTTTATGTATTTTTAAGTATTTTATGTGACTTGTTTTATTTTGTTGCAAGTTTTCTTTCTAATAAAAAATATTTCTAGTGATATCTTTTATACTCTACTCTTTCTATATTTTGACATAAAGGATAACATATCAATCTGGTTTGGGGGAGGGTAGTTGATATATAAGATATTAATGTTCAATTTTTGCTATTACTTTGTTCTTGATAAAAAAAAAACTTCATTATGAATAATGTGAGTAAAATGTTCATTTATGCATTCTTAAGACTCATTCTAGTTCTAGAATGGCAGAGCAAATAGTACATTACTAAAATTTTGAAACACATTCTAATTGATTTATTTTTATACATTTCATGTACATTTGTTTGTTGCTTATGTTCTTAGAAACTCTTGTGTAAATAAGTTTATTTTACTATCGAGGTATGATTTCAAAATTGTTTAGTTTAAGTCACTTTTTCTATCTAAGTTACTAAATAATAATTCCCAAATTATTTCTTGAGCACAATACTAAACCTTGAGGTAAGATGGATGATTTAATTTATATAGCCAAGAGAATTTGCATGTTTTAGCATACATATTCTTTTCTAAACTTATACAACTTTTGTGAGTGAGTAGAAAGGTTTGAGATAACAACTCTTGAACTTTCATTAACCTTTTGAAATGGTTAATTTTTATTTGAAATGACATTATTTAGGATGAGGAATAATTTAGTTGTCTAGCTGATGGATGATTGAAAATTATGAAAAAGTTTTATAGTGAGAAATTGCTCTTATTTTATAATGATTCCTTATGTTTTTTTAAGAAAAAAACGAAAGAAAAAAGTATAAGAAAAAGAAAAAGAAAAGAAGTCAATTCAGTTCAATAAAGTCTTCGTTAAATTTTAGAAGACAAAAGTCATTATGAAGCAATTTTATCACCGAACTCTATTCATAATATTCGCATAAAGTAATTATAGTTTTGAAGCTAGTATGTGGCAAGAATAGTTTAACTCTAAACAATTAATTTTTCTATCTTTAGATCAATGTTAATTTTTCTGTTTGTTTTTATATGTAACCTTTTCTTGAGTGATTATTTATTTTTTAACTCCATGAGTGAAATTCCAGCTCTTTAAATAGTTATTCACCTGTGAGAATATAGAGTTGAGGCTTTTACTTGAAGAAAATTTTCAAGGCTATATATATTGTGGTTTGTGGTAAGAAAGCTTCAGTTAAATTCACACACACACACAATTTTGAAAGTTATTATTGAAATAACCTTAATAACGATTATGATCTTAAACTGACATTTTGTTTGAAATACTTAGGTAGTGTTCAAATTTTTATTTATACTTGAATTGGTAGGGACTAGTAATAAGCTGGTTGGAGGTGTGATGAACACTTAAAATTACACATTTAATAAGGGTTTTATATCATTGTTTTGCATTACTAGTGTCATTAACCTCCCTAACGTTAGCATGTTTACTATATTGTACCTAATTAGTCTTTAACTATTAAGTGATAAATTTGGTAAAATAGGCATAACTTTCTACCTAAGAATATAATTAGAGTGATTACTAATCCTATAAAGAGATGACTTAATGAGCTAAAATATTAAATTCAACAAGAGTTTGTAATTCGAGCATTTAGAGGGTAAAAAATGGCCTAAAATAGTATTAATCTGTAATACAGGCCTAATTCAAACAGTCTTCAATATTTATCCTATAACTAAAGAAATACGTATCTAATACGTATGACACAACTCAATTTATAAAAACAATAGACTTATCTATAACTTTGAGTTTTTGAGTGAAAGCTATTAATTTTAAATTAAATAATCAAGTCGGTGCATTAATGATAATCAGTATAAATTAGTTACCTCCCTCCTTGACTTCTATCATCCAAGTGGTTCCCTCCTTATTTGTCTTGTATTATCCATATTTTTCTATAAATAAGTGGCATGTTTATGTCCAAAGCATGTAATTAGAGAGTTAAATTTTAGTTCAAAACACTTTTCTTTTGTATTATCTCTTTATAGTAATATTTCATTCATTTATTATTCTAAAGTTCAGGTTATCTCTTCTTTCATCTATTTCCTTGAAGTTTATTATGTCCAGTTAATTTTTATTTTACTAAGGTGAAAGGGTGAAACTCTTGGTAAGTTAATAAGAAACACTTCAACTCTTATTCTAGAATTTAATATTCTATTCTTAAGTTAAGCAAATTTATATATGATGTATTTATTTTTTTTTACAATATTAATATCATTTCTTGCAAAGTAGTGAATCTTGATTTATTATAGACAATCTTTATAGTTGGCATAATAAATTTTTGAAACCATAAATAAGATTTGGCGTAGATATCATTTCTTATAAAGAGGGAGTCATGATTTATTGTAGACAAATATAAAAATTAGTATAATAAATACTTGAACCCATTTACAAGATTTGGTGTATAATAATTGAAAGAAATAAATACAAGTTAATATATAAATGGTAATAAACTTTAAATATTATATCTTCTTATTAGAACCTCCTTTGTACGAATATTCTAATTAAGTTATGAAAAGAGTTGAATATATTCTTATTTCATATGCCAAGAATTGATCCCCCTAACCTTAGCATTTATTTTAATTAGTTTTATTATTATTATTTGTAAACATCTTATATTGCTTTATTTTTCTTTAGAGTATTTATAGTTTGTAATTTTAATTCCACTTTCGTTTAGATCGACTTCGTTCTCACTGAGTTAATTATTACTTTGACAATCCTGCACTTAAGAATAAACTCCTATATTCTGGACACGTGAGTCTACCATTTAGTTGATCTTTGGAAGTGGAAAGGAATCTTTGGGTATAGTTTTGTTTAGATTAGTATAGTCCATAAAGACTCACCATTTTCCATTCTTCTTCCCTACTACAACTACATTGAAGGCTAGTCTATATAGTTTACTTCTCTTATAAATTCGATCTCTAGTAGTTTATCAACTTTATCACTTATAATTTGGTTCTGTTCATGAGGGAACCGTGGTTGTTTCTGTTAGATCAGCTTGCAATCTTCCCAAATGTTTAACTTGTGACATACGACTTTTGGATCAATTCCTATCATGTCTTTAAAGACCAAGCAAAGACATCTCAGTTCCTGATTAGTAGCTTTTCCATTTGTTCTTTCTCTCATTTGGCTAAGTTAGTTCTAATTAGAACTTTATAATAGGGGTCATAGGGTCTAGGATTACTTCCTCAGTCTTCTCGATGCTAAGTGACAAGTATTCTTTCTTTAAAGGAAGTCATTCTAGCAATTGATCCTATAATTACTTTTAAAAGGAGGTTACACCCTTGTAGGTAGTGGAAACTATTCTTTAAACTGTTCATCAATTTTCTTAGAGGTCTCCATCATCTCTGTGTTTCCAAGTGTATTCATGGTTTATTTTAAGTAATTAGCATAACATTACTTTGCTTTGCCTATACTTGTTCTCCCTTTATATCGACTATTCACTTTTCAGTAGCTAAAATGCATCTAACTTCTTAGTGGAAGGTTAAGGAGATAGCTTCATATAATGGATCCATAAGCATTCTGCTATGGCATTATATGTTGTGGGTGCCTAGACAACCAGGTAATCAACTTTCAATGGCTTCTCAACTATGATGACAAGTGAGGTTATGACTTTTTTAATCTATACTTTATATCTTTTGAAGGCTATTAGTATTGTGTTGCGGCGCCTTAGGTCATTTTCATTAAGTTTGATCCATTTAAACACTTTTTAGAACAGTATATCAACATTGTTGCCTTCGTCTATCAAGACCTTTTAAATAATAGTCCTACTGGTGTTTAGGCTAACTACCAATGGATCTAATTATGTTATCATTAAGTTAATTAAATCGTTATAGGAAAACTTTATTTCCCCTAGTTCTTGTGCTATGGAAAGAGTTGAAGAAGTTTCTCTGATTCTACATCTTTGTACTTTGGTTGCTCTCCAGAATAGCAGCATCTACCTCTTATCTTTTCCTTCTTTCTCTAGTGGCCAACCGTGTATTACATTCACAAAGAAATGATTAATTGTTGTCCTTACAGATTGAGCTTCTATAGAGTCTTTGATAGACTAACTATTCCTCCATAAACCCTCTAATATTGGAAGCTTTCCTTCATTGATCTCATTTATTATTGGCTCTGCGAATCTTCTTTTTATTTCAACAAAAATGAAAGGAAACTCGTGGATGGAGTTTAGAATTGGAATCTCCTTCTTAGACTTATAATCTTTCATTATTACGCTCCTTCTTAGACAATTTCAATATTGAAATAAGTGCTCATTCTACATTTGAGTGTAAATTTGAAACCTTGGGGCTCGACATCTATGAATCGTGTGTCTATAGTTGTTATAGAAAGAACAATGTTTGAAATTGTCCCTTTGCTCTATTGGTGTTATTATGGGCCTAAGTTTCTAAAAAATTTTGAAATCCTTATGTTTCACCCATATCTTATTTGTTTGAGTGTTTATAAGAATTAACAATTTGAAGATCTCATCGATCACTTATCTTCATTGCCTCTTATCTGATTGGAAGGTCTTTTCTTATTCCTATTTTTATTTTATAATGTTTCCTGTATTTATTTTTAGAGGAACATTCTTATTTCTTAGTTACTATCACGGAAGCCTCCTTATTATGAAAGCTTTTTACTATTCTTCATGTATCCATTATTTTGATTTTTGATTAATTAATTTGAAGTAAAATTCTTTCCAACCAGATACTTATAGTATGAAGTAGAGGTTTTGACTACTTTTTTGTAAGCTTGGGTGGCTATCTCAAACTTGCAGCTTTCTAGCTTATTGAGTTCTCTATTGAACTAATTAAGGAAGCTTCAAATTGATTCATTGTCTCCTTTTTTTCATAAAGAAAAATTTTGAAGTCGTCTTCTTTTTTTTTTGGTTCTAAATAGAGTGTGCGATGAATTACATAGTTAATTTCTCAACCAAACTTCTCTTTAAGTCCTCATAACTAAATTTGAGTCGAACCTTTTAGGATAGAAGGAAAAGTGATACACTTTAGGAATTCATTTTATGTATGCATAATCATTTTGGAATTGAAGTGAAATATATGCTCTTTGAGATCCTCAGTCTTGTCGAACATGTGAAAATTAGGTATGTTAAATTCATTTGGCCTTTCAATCATTCTGATTGCTTTCGTGAAAGAATCTTGGTTGACCTTCCTAACTAAGGCCATCACATCTTCGAAAGATCAAAATTTTGTGTATTCCCACATATATCTCACCTACTTCCTTGAGGATATAAGGTTTCATGTCTTTACCTTCTAATTTTATGGATACTTAGGAGTAGATGCCTGGCTTTATTCTGAATAGTGTCTTTTTCGGGAGTTTTGTCAAGAATCCCTACCTTCAAAATTTGTTTATCTTTATCTTGAGGTGATTCATCTTTAAGACCATCATCTTAACATGCACCTCCTTTTAATATTATTACCTCATCCCATAGTTCAACATTTTCTCTCCAATAATCATCGATCTGATTGATTAATTTCAAAATTAAGTTGGCCACTCTAGTAGGAACATTGTTCCTAAGGGCAACCAATTCGAAAGCTCTAAAATCTTTATGCTTGGTGTTATATTGGTTAGAAGAGCAATTATTCTGCTAGTTTGTCATATTTCTTGATGGAGTTAAAGCTAGAAAAGTCAGTTTATCCTTCTAAGACCTTTTTCCATAAATGGTGTCACTAAAATTTTTGGGTTTTAGATCCTTGCAAATTTACTTGCCCTCAAGCTTTCTTAATTTTCACGATAATAATATTGTCTTTCTCCTTCTTTCTCTCAAACTCTCCTAAAATTTTCAGGAACATCACCATCCTCCTGTAAAAGAAGACACTCTAATGCTTAAGTTAATGTTTAATTGAAAAAATGAGTGTTAGTATATGAAGAGTGTTTCTAAGGTATACATAAGGCTAATTGAATGCTTAAGGATGTTCTCAGAGAATGCTCTAAGAAATTAAATGTAATTGAATTTGATTAAATGAATAATAGACTAAAAATTATATGTTATATAGTGATAGAACTAAATCCGAAATAAAATTTATGTGTACATTAATTTATGCCATATGCAATGCATCTAGAAGAAGTGAAGGTAGATTAAGACTTATAATCATGCTTGAATTCATAAATAATAATCAAAGAAAGAGTTAAAATCATAATTCAAATATGTTTCCTCATTCTTGCGTATTTTCTAACCTGTGTGGAACATACCTATTAGTTATTGGGTTAGATTTACCTATTTATAGGTGAAAAATCTACATCTTAAGCTCTCTTTTGTCATTAAGTCACGTGTGGAGATTTGTCAAGTCCAATTTTATTGTAACTTGAGCTTGTATCTTTAAAAGTCCACTATTATCTTTAAGTGGCATAAATTAATTGGACCGTATTAGTAATAAGCCCTATAATAGTAAATTAGAAGAGTGTGTGTCCTATTATGGTGTCCTAATCTGGCCATCACTCTTTATTAAATAGATTCGAGGTTAGTTCTTCATATATACTTCTCCATTAAAATTATCCTATCACTCTTTCCCAGCTAGTACTCTCATCTTCTCTTAGACTCTTCCATCTCAATGAATTATTCATAAAAAATACTTGTGTTGGTTCTTCATTTGTTAGTAAATAAGACGAGATGATAATGATTAAAGATATAATAGAGATGAAACTTCAGCTATAGTATTTGCTTTGAAATGGAAAAATTAAGGTCATATTAATAAGTTTTAATTTTTCAATCGAATTGAATGTTAATGCACTCTGTTGTTAGTATATTCTTATTTATTTGATCTCTACAAAAATAATCTGTGATTGTGCATTTCATATTCGAAGTAATCAGTTTTCATATAATCCCTTGCTCTGTATAAAGGGTTAATCGTCTCTTCTACTTCTAAGTCTGAACTTTGTAGACTTTTGATCTAAATTAAGTCGTTGAAGATTGTCAATTAGTTGGGCGATTCATAATAGTAATTATTTTTTTGCATTTTTATCCATAATTAGAGGAAATGTATACAAAAACTAATTATGGCTCCGTTTTAGGTAGAATCAGAACATAGCTCATGCCTAATTGAAAATTATAGGAATTATGCCTGAGCACGATGTAGAAAAAGGTATGCAATAGCAATGAACCCATGTCATACATCATAATGCAACCAATCGAACCTTTTTTTCTCGTTTCTCACTTTTAGATAATAATAATAATAATAATAATAAAGAAAAAGGATATCTGGACCCCATATTTGGAGAAAGGGACATACAGATTTTTATAATTTTAAATTTTTTATTTACACCCTTGTGAGGTGACAAAACTATTAAAGTTAATGCCAAAAGGGGTAAAAATAGAAAATCCCCCCTTTTGACTAAAAGTCTGTCAATGCCAATCAATAGTTAGTCAACCGTAGGTCAACGGTCAGTCAACACTGGCTAACTGTCAATCAACAACGATCAACGCTGATTAACGGTCGGTTAATGTTGGTCAATAGTCGCTTAATAATCATCGGTCAACAACGGTCAATGACGTTCAACGATCAAGGTCAATGGTAGTTAATAAGGTAGTCAATGCAGGTCAACACTTGTCATTTCTTGAATAGTTAATTAAGAATAATATCCTTAATAAATTTTTAATTACATATATAAATAAAAATTTAAAGTAATTTAGTTGGTTTAAATGTTTACTATTATTTTAGAGGTGAAATGTTCGAATCTCACTTTGAGTATTTTAATTTTAATTTTTTTCAACCATATAGTGGGACATAATAGGAATTTTATTAATTTCAACAAATTTTTTATTAAAGTTAATAGTTTTTGTCACCTAACAAAAATGTAAATAGAATTTTTAAAATTACGAGGATTTGCATGCCTTTTTTTCTAAATTACAAAAATCCAAATATCTTTTTTCCTAATAATAATAATGAAGATACCCAAAATCTCTCAACAATGAAAACTAACGCAATTTCCATAACAATCTCAATAATAAAAATTTTATGGTGGATTTATTCTAACACTTGAGTAAAAGTTTCTAAGTTCAAATTCACCCTTCGCATAAATTGTTATACACGTGTATGATAACGTGTATGTTGGTGGCAAAGTATAAAAAAAAAAAGAGAAAAGAAATGAACCGGTGGTCGCCGTATATATATATATATATAATAGTTTTGTTTTTGCTTCATTGAGAAAAAGAAGCAAAAACTGAAATAGAAAAAAAGAAAGAAGAGAAAGTCGAGAGGAAAAGAAAATGGAGGAAAAAGAAAGTGAGAAAGGAAGAAACCGAGAAGGAAAAAGAGGAGAAAGAGGAGAAAAGAAGAAGAAAAAAAAGAAAAAGAAAATATAAGAAATTTCAGAAAATTAGTTTGGATAGTTAGATTTATATTCAGTGATTTAGCGAATAATAGTTTTACGATATTAGAATATTTATATTTTAATATTTATAATACATATCGGTACTAATGATATATTTTTATACCCTATGATATAAAAAGTGTGCTGATAACGGGTAGATCTCAGAATCCAAACCCAATTCAGGATTAGTGCACTTTTGTGAGTGGATAACTATATATATTTTATATATTTTTAATACAATAATTTATGATTAAATTACGCGTTATCAGATTTAATTATGATTTAGTTTAGACAGATAAATATTTATACTATTTAGTATATTTAGAAATGTTTTAAAATTTATTATGATATAATTTATGATTACGTTCAGTACAGAAATATTTATTATAAAATAATTATGCTTTTATGATATTATATAATAGTAGTTTTTAAACTACTATATGAGTACCCTCCCCTTTAGTGTAGTTGCTCTGTGCATGCATTAGACCAGTTTAGTTTGCTCTGCCCGAGCGATGCAACATTCCGCCGGATTAGACCAGCTCAGATCTCCTGCTCAGCCTGTGCGTGAGTTACTCCGCCAGTTTAGACCAATTTTTTTCCAGGTACAAGTTTGGTGTGATTTTCAATGTATATGTAGTATATATATTTCTAAAGCTATGTTACATATATTCAGCTTTATAATAAATTTTATGATAGTTTATACTTTCAGACTTTCAGATTCTTAGTATTTTGTTATAATTTTAGTTTTAGCACAGATTTTTTGATAGCTCATACTTTCAGTACAAGTTTATTGATTACTCAGTATACAGTTTCATGATTATTTTATCTTACAGATTTATACGTGCACAATACATATAAAGTATATAATCTTTTCAAATTATGTCTACTCACTGAATCATAAGCTCACCATTTTTTTTATTTTTCCTATTTTTTTTAAGTTGTCATAGGAATTCGTGCAGTGTGATACAGTCATCACATTTTGAGGTTGACCCATGACACACGTAACTGCATAAGTATCTCAATCTGTATATTTGTATATATTTTTTTTATATATTAAAATACATATGTATATTTTTTGTTGAAGCGGGTAGGCTTATTGTATTATATATATATGAATAAAGAGTATATTAGTCACACGTCATCGCAGGATCCGCCTCGATTCTCAAAGAGAA
This sequence comes from Ailanthus altissimus, assembly GCA_946807835.1. Taxonomy (NCBI): domain Eukaryota; kingdom Viridiplantae; phylum Streptophyta; class Magnoliopsida; order Sapindales; family Simaroubaceae; genus Ailanthus; species Ailanthus altissimus. The sequence goes on from OX327684.1 coordinate 17,285,990, forward strand.
CTTATCATAAAAAAACAAAAAGGGAACTTCTAACGTAGCATACATTTATAACATCAATTTTACGAGTACAAGTATACTAGCAGGATATGATTCTTCTACTAAGTGGGGATAATTGTAAATTGAGGGAATCAAACGGTGAAATCTTGATAATCAGCTGCCATATTTGATGCATCTATTATTCATGATCCATATCGTACGGTGTCCCAAGAAAATTTCACGGTAATCTCGGCCACATGTTTCATGATGTGGGGACCTTTAGATGTTGGTGAGACCCAACTTTTTCACCGACCCAGATGGATTATTAGAAGAACAATATATTATATAATATATGTGTATATATATATATATATATATATATAGTTTTAGCCAGAGAAAAAAAGATAGATTGACAAAATATTCTAGGGTTTTGGACATGGCCAAAAGAACCTTACAAGAAGGTGGTGTGGGACCTGCTTAATTCGACGTGGTACATTGACCAGAATAATACTTTCCCCGCCTGTGAGCATCTGATGACGACAAGTCTGGCCGCGCCACATACGGTGGCTTACCACCACCACCCTCTTTCTTTTTCTTAGCCCTAATGAAGTTCACATAAATGATGTATATAAAACTTTAAAATGAAAATATATGTATAATTTGACTGATTCATCTATTAATAAAGTGTGTTAAATGAGCTATAAAATTATGGGTTTTTATATGTGATTCGTACGTGATATACAAATATTTTAACTTAATATTGACTGAATCTGCGTATGGAAAATGGAATTGGGGGCGGGGTTGATATTTTCCATGCATAAAAGATGGATAATTCTGATAGAGGCTACTTTAAAAATAAAAAATAAAATAAAAAGAACAGAGTCCTATCAAATTTTGATTGGTATTTTACTTTTTAAGCCGCCTTGATTAGTGGAAGAATTATAAAAGGAAATTAACCCAAGTCTTAATTGGAATTTTCTCCATTAGTAGCTTAATTAATTTGGTGATATTGACTGAGTAATTGTATATAAGTCCCATTACAATGGGAATTGACATTCATCTTCTAAAAGTGGGAGCATTCCTGACAGATGTATGTTAGTAATTAGAACAACCTGTAAATGAAAATTATGTTATACACATGTGTCTGTTATGTGTTTTTATATTAATTAGAAGAGGGTGTAAAATATAAATGATCAACGTTGAAATTGAAGCAGATAGTGTGGTAGACCTAGGGTAGCTTACGATTTAATGCATCTTCAAGTAAATATCATTTTCTTTGTATCCAAAATCAAAAGCATCAATGTAGATTTAAGAAAATTACAAATGATTTTACATTTGGGGAATGGAGCAAATAAACTTATGTTCTGGAGTGCTTTCATTATTTTAATTTTTAAAAATGTTTTTAAAATCTAAAAGTAGTGATTATATATTTATCTTAAATGGTTAATTGAATATGATAGTTTTCTTTTTTGAATTAGAAAGAAACTTCTGAGTACATAATGAAGAAGATTGAGACAACTACTTTTTGAAAAAAAAAATAATCATATAAAAATATTTGGTAACTGTTTTCATATTCCAAAATCTATACACATCTCCTCTAATTAGCCTTAGACTTTAATTGGCTTGATTATAGTTTATTTAGAGAAGGTTTTATATGGTGATGCCTTCACCATATGATTCATGAGACCATCAATTGATATCTCAATATTTAGTGAATCAACAAATTATTATTGTACATAAAATATATATATGAAAAAGAAAGTTTAGAATAAGTAACATAATTTTGTTAGATAAATTTTTAAAGGTAGCACCATAAAAGATTTTCTTCTCATTATTTATTCAGAAAAATGGGTCATAATTTCACTGTGTAAAGAATTCTACAGTCATGATAAATGATGATCAATGAAATGAAAATAACGAGTCATACCCATTGGACAACCAAGCTGATTGGAAAATCAGCTATTAATATGAAATATTACTTTCTCGTCAATTTGTTTATTTTTACTTATTGATCGAGTCAAGTAAAGTAGAATGGCAAAGTAAAGTGTTGTACCAAAGCTAATGCCTGTAACAATCCATCTCTTTTTTCACACTTTTGTCAAAACACAGCCCACAATTTGTTGCCTGCTTGTAGCAATCCGTTTCGTCTCCGATTGTTGATGAGTATTCTGAGAGTCATAATAGAAGTATTACAATATAGAAAGAGCTTCAGCTTGTATATACAACTTTACTCGTGAATAATGATCTACCTAAAAAAGAAATATAAAAATTGTATATTTTCATGCATGCAGAAAAAAAATTAAAGAAAAAAAACCCCTTGGACAGCCCTAAGAAACAAAGGTACATTCGATTATGACATTTCCACCCCCAAGACCACCCCACAAAGACTAACTTTTTCTTTCTTAATGACATAAATTTCAAGTTGTTTAAACATATAATTCATATTAAGTATTGAACTTAGGGCCACTCTCTCTTTCTCTATGTCTAGCTGCTTGCATGGCCACTAATATCTTTTTTTAGCACTGTAAATTAAACAGTGTAAAAGAGAAAGAGAGAAAAGCTTACATGCTAAGAAACTTGTTGGTTTCCTCTACAAACCCTAAAAATTTAATAAAACAAAAAGAGAGAGTAGGGATATAGAGAACAAAGAACAAATAAATAAAACCCACTCTCCTTTATTATCTTTCCATCTCCGTCTCTTTCTCTTTCCATTTCTCTTTCTCTCTTTCTCTGCAACTCTCTTGTTTGATGTGATTCTCCACCATATTTCCAAAAACCCATCAAACTTTTGTGGAAGAATTTAAGAAATTTTAATAAGCACCATGGTTTTTTCATCGGTTCCTGTCTATCTAGATCCACCCAACTGGCAACAGGTAGTGTTTTAATTTTTCTCTTATTATCTTTCTCTATAGCTATAGTTATCTTCTTCTCCACAAAAGCAAATTAAAAGATAAATAATATTCCGATCCTTTTTTTATCTCATCTTGAATATACCATAAAAACATACGTATACATAATTTTATAATTTATTCTTTTTTCTTCTTTGCTTTTTGATTTTACAGCAACCAAATCAGTCACAAGGAGGCAACACTGAGAATTCTCAGCTTCAACTACCGCCGCCGCTGCCTATAGGTGGTGGCGGTTCTGGCACAGGCTCAATCAGGCCTGGTTCGATGGCTGAGCGAGCTCGACTAGCCAAGATACCACAGCCTGAGGCAGCCCTAAAATGTCCAAGATGTGAGTCTACAAATACCAAATTTTGTTACTTCAACAACTACAGCCTTTCTCAGCCTCGCCACTTTTGCAAGACCTGCCGGCGATACTGGACTAGAGGCGGTGCACTGAGGAACGTGCCGGTTGGCGGTGGCTGTAGAAGAAACAAAAGAAGCAAAGGAAGCAGTAGATCCAAATCTCCTGCTGTAACTGAGGGCCAGGCCGCGGGGTCTAGCTCCTCAAGTGCCCTTTCTTCTAGTCGTTGCACAACCGATATATTAAGTTACATGCCAATTCAACAACAACAATTGCCTATTTTTCCACCTTTACACCTTCTGAGTGACTACAACTCCGGCAATATCGGGTTAAATTTTGGGGGAATTCAGGCTCAAGGAGTGGCAACAGCTGCTCCTAGTAGTGACAATGACATTGGTTTTAATGTTGCTTCTGGTTCAAGCGGGCTTGTTGAACAGTGGAAAATGCAACCAGTTCAGCAATTTCCTTTCTTGAGTAGTGGTTTGGAACAAGCAACTGGCCTATATTCATTTGAAGGTGAAAGTGTAGAGCCATCCGGCTATGTTGGTCAGCTTCGTTCTAAGCCGTTGAATTCTGGGTTTACTCAGTTGGAAAATGTGAAAATGGAAGGGAATCAAGGGTTGAATTTCTCGAGAAATTTTTTGGGTATTTCAGGAAATGATCAATATTGGGGTAGCAATGCATGGACTGATATTTCTGGATTCACTTCTTCTTCAACCAGCCATCTCCTATGATTTTGATCTCTCTAATCCTCTTCCCAAAAAAAAAAAACAAAACAAAACAAAAACAAAAAACAAAACAAAACCCTCCACGCTTTGTGATTATTTTTTTCCTTGAATTATCGCCACAGGTTCTGAAAATGAAAAATCAACTTGAAGATATGAATTCCGATCAACGGCCTTAATTAACTTGCAGGATGAACACCCCAAGGTTTAAGAAGGTAACATGGGGAGGTTGGATGTCGATCGATCTTTAAAAATGGTCTCTTCATGAGCTGATCAATGAAATCTAGAAGTGGTAGTCTTCTAGTCTTGAATTTCATTTGCTGTTGTTCATTTTTTTTAACTTTGTCTACCACTTGTATTTAATGGGTATGTTTACAGGAGTAGGTAGGTCTGTGTTCATGGAGTTTGGTATCTGCCATGATGAACTGAATTATTATAGTTGTATTAATCAAATGCGCTACTGTACTAAGTGATTTCCTCGAAATGATGTGTAAGAGATTGTCCCTCTTCTTTTTCCACTTTTCAGATTGCTTTTTCTTCCCAATGAGATGAACAAATCTCATAGCCAAATTAGATAACAATATTCCAAATTATCTTCATGATATATAAACCATTGTTAACAACTAAGCACTCATTTGAGATGTTCAAAATGGGAATGGCCAGGGATCATGAGAGTGTAGAGTTTTTGTCTTATTAATTCTGCTTCAGTACCAGCAATTCTGAGAAGCTCATGGATCATCATCTCAGTCACCTGTGTCGTTACAGTGATTTGATGAAATCTCAGTGTCCTTGCTTGACTGGTTTTATGAAATGTAAGACTCTCCCGTCTCCTGCAACTGCTCTTCTGTTTCTCTGCCACAAACACAGACGTTTACGCAAAGGATACAGCTCAATCACGTATTCCCTCTAATAATTTGTGGCACGCTTTGCTTTTTTGGGCCAATGCAGTGAGTAACTTCCTTTTCTAGTGGGTATCAATGTTTCAGTGTTTTTCAGTTCATGCACGCCTTGTTTAATCATCATCAATCTCTTCATCAACCGAGTCATTTTGCTGTTAGTACTCTCAGTTCCTTTAATCATCTACTTTGGCAATTTCAAATTCCAATATGTCAACCTTGGTCTCACATTGTTTTGGGAATTTTAACCTGAGGTTAGTTATTTTTCACCCGCCCGAGAAATAATTGTTGAAAGTACATCTATCTTTACGCCCATGCTTGCTTGCTTATACACTTCCACTCAAGAGAGAGAGACAAAAAATATATAATGATGGTTTTCCAATAATAAGGAAATCAACTTAAGAGAGTTACTTTACTTTGTTGCTTTGTGAGACATGGTGACTGAAATGATTGTGTAATTATAAGAAATTTGACCAAATTAAACGTACTTATTTGCTGTTTCTCCTGTGTACAAAATAGAGATGGACAATATAAGAAGCAAGAAGCTAAAGAAAAACGCCAAAATCCCACTCAAAACCATGCAAAAGATCCATATAGGATTCCCCAATTTTGTTAGCAAATTTATAACGTAAGACCACAGCACCACTCACAAGAGTCAAAAGTAGCTAGTATAATAAGAACAAGAAAATTCGCAGACTTTGTTAACCTTTTGTTTGATTTTGGTTCCCTCTTTATATTAATAAGAAAATTCATTTGCCACAAATTTCCTCATACTTATTATTCTTATGATGTCACTATAACAGTTATCTTTGTGGTTAATTGCATTTTATTTAATAAGAGAATGGAATCTTAGTTCTGGATCTGCTTTTACAATAACCAATGCTGTGTTCACTAATAAGGAATAAAGCTACCAATTCATAAACTGTCAAAAAAGCAAATCTCTCTATCTCTCTTTCATTCAAAGAATGCAAAACAGTGATGGATAAGGTTGTTTTTGGTCGGTTGTTTATGTGATATTGAAGGGATAGAGAACGCAACACTGTCGATAAAAATGGGGTCGTTTGCTAAGTAAAAAAGAATGAAAAAGAAAGAAAGAGAAAGAAAGAGAAAGATAATATTTTTGAAGAAGAAGAAGAAGAGCTCTGAAATTCAAGCAATTAGTGATGTTGTTTATAAGTTGATGCGCCCACATGTTAATGTGTGTAGGCGTGAGATGTTCTCTCTGTTTCCATGGCAGCTTTCACTTTATGAAACGTCCTTGTATGCTTCGCTCTCTCTTTTCTCTTTAATTTCTCTCACAGAGATTCCAATCTATGTATGTATGCCCTTCCTCTCTTCTCATCAATCTTTTCACGTTCTCCCACATGTGCTCAATCATATTTGTGTTAGATTCTTCCGCCATTTCTAGAACCTTGATTGGCATAATATAAATTGTACGAAAAAAGAATCAAGATTTATACATATCATATAATATATATATATAGTTATATATATAGTTATCATGAATCATGCACTGCCAAGGTACCATATATACATCTATTAGCGTGAAAGATAACATTAAGTTTTGTCTAAAATCACTGTAACCCATTAAATGTTGTCCTCAAATTTTTAGACAAATAGTATTATAAGCGGCTGATTGGTTCAATTAAAAAATTTGACTGTCACCAGAATTTGGAAAGGTTTAGTTTATATTTAAATAATATTTGAAGTAACGTTTTCATTTGAAGAGCCGTGTGAATTACATACGTTATGTTTAATTTTTCTTTTTTTTACTTGTATAATCTTGTGCAGTTGAGTTATATATATATATATATATATATATATATATATATCAATGGCCTTGATCTTGTGGTAAAGTCGCTGCAATTAATAGCACTGGTTGTGGTGATGATTGATAATTCCATGCATGGTCTTCCATTGCAAGCATCTTAATGTTCAGTCATCAATGGAAGCTTGCGTAATGAAGCACTAATCTCGTGGACTGGTCTTGATTCTGTATTAAAATTAGACATAAAGCCAAACGCGTCTTAATGTTTCTTTCATATTTTTCCATATGGAGACTATCTTCATTTGACTAAATGATGGTGAGAAAATACATATATCTAATCAAAAGTTAAAAAAATGAAAAAAAAAAAAAAGGAAAATATCTGCAGATTAATGTATAAATGACATGATCAGCTCATCGGTGGTGGCAATAATTAACGTTTCATTCAAAGTCAGCGAGGGGGAAAGTGGCCTTATCAAGTCTCAAACAGTTCTTCCTTCATTTGTCATGACTGAAGTTGAAATGGTAAGATGAGTTTTTCTCCCTTTTCTTTTTGAGAAAAGATGAATTGGGTTTACAAGTATCTCACATATAAGATTTCACACTTGATTTATAACGCGTTTACTAGAAGTACATGACATTATTTTCTGGCAAGAATTAAATTAATTATCTAAAGACTCTACTAATATGTTTTTTTTTAATATATAAAAGACACTTTACATAGAAATTTTCGAATACGAATATCTTTACATTTTTTGGTAACAATATTCTATATATTTTTAAATACATATATATAGTGGGATATTATAAATTAAAGTTTTGACATAAATTTCGAACCATTAATTTCATGCAATTGCGGTTGAAATTAATGTTAAAAGATAATATCAACTTAGAAATCTATCAATCATTAAATGTATGAAATAAAAACTTAAAACTGTGCCAAAATTTAAGAAAATACTATATATATATGAGACAAGCTTATGCATCCTTAGTTTCTTATAAGCTAAGTATCTAGAATCAGCAGGGGAATTGGTAAATGGTGTCATGTAAAGGCAAAAAGTATCTTGGTCTTTCTAGTGCCTAGTATGTGCGTGCCATCTCTTGCATTTTGGGGGCCATTAACTTTCAATTTGTTTTTGTCACTTCCAGTGAAATCAATCAATTTGTCTCCCATAAAATAAATATGTATGCGTAAACGAATCTTTACGAGCAATAATTAACTGTCCTAGTACTTCTCCAAAGAACAAGAACATATTTAACTATGAACCCTTAATTAATTTGTCTAGACGTTAACTGATTATTAACTTAATTCTTAAGTAAATCGTTTAGTCCTGTCATTTACCGAAAGAAATATCTGTACTACTAGCTAGTTGATTAGTGATCGATGTAGACCTTACTGCTAACTCGTGTAGACACCGATTATGATGCCATTAAGCAAGCAGATTTATATATTGTTTATTTGTTTTGATTTATATTATAATTGATTAACCCACGATGAATTTTGACCGACAAAATAAACACCAATACATTTCAAGTGTGTGGCTTTAATTCTTGTCATCATCTTCTTAAGTGGAGTTCGATTAGAAGCTAAACAGTCCCTAAAAGTGCCAGTAATCATCACTAATTGAAAGAATTGCTGCCAATGTGTGGCGATGTGAGAGGCTCATGCATGCAAACTCCTTAATTTTATTGTATAAATAATTATCATTCTAAGACACGTAATTTTTGGCTTCTTTCTAATTTTTTTTTTTTTTTATGTTTTCAATTTGTGTCTTGTCTCACTTTTACTCTAAAGTTGGAGTTGATTGGATATGCCATCGGCACTTCTATTTGTCCCTTAAATACTTTGACTCAACCGGTCATTTGTGAGTTATCAATAAAACAAAACAGTTAAGTCCCTTTTCCTCTCGTTCCATATAAATCAAAGAGCTACGTATATAGTATCAACCGAATGGATGTGTAGCTGTTGATGTTTTGAAAGAATTATAATTTGATTTTATGCCGAGGAAAAAGCTTGCTTTGCTCAATTGAGGCTGCAGATAGCCATTATTGAAGGTGATACGGTTAAAAGTTAATTATTGCAAGATAGACATTGGTACTCAAAACAACTTGGAGAACCTGAATAATTTTTACAAGTTCAGCTCTGATTTCTAATCTTGAAGCAATAAACTGGACCCCAGGTGGGGGGCCTGAAGATATATTTAGTTGGCAAAGGAGCATCAAGTTGGCAAATTTAGTGTAATGATTTTATTTTTCTGTTTTATTTAATATTGCAATTGCTATTTATTATAACTCGGATCAAAAGACTTGCTTAGGACAACTAATGACACCTAACCGGATCGTGATAAGTATGTCATATCGTTATCCAGCCACAGCAAACTGAAAATGGAGTCCCAGTACACAAGCCCACTTGCTAAATTTCTAAAACCTCGCTCAAAAGTTTGCGACTTCAGACAAATTTGAAGAAAACTTAGCCAACTTGTCATCGTGTAGAAAATATATATGCATCAAATCAACCAACAATAAGAAGAAGAAATATGATCTTTTACTTCCGATTAGATCGATTATGATTATTACATACCATATAAAAGTTCTGCTTAAGATGCAAATTTAATTTCGAAAATGATTTGCTTAGATTTTTTTTCAAAATTTTGAGTAAGTATAACAAAAAAAAACGAAAATTACGAAAGATAAATGACAAATGTGTAGCAAAATAGAGCCTAGGCAATGATATATAGATTGAATTGATCACATGAAATTTAAACGTAATTCCAAAATGTAAGAGAGTTGAAATCCTCTGCAGATAAAGGTGACCAATTGAAAGTTTGATAAATCAAGAGCAAGTGAAGAAAGAAATTTATTATATATGGGGGAGTTCTTTATTTGGTAAGTTGCAAATAAATTGACAACTATTCAGTCGACGAACGTCGTGAGGCCTAACTTTCAACGTAAGCCCTATCTTGTATGAACTAGAGTTTACCTAGTTGGCAAAGGCTGAAATGAATGATTACTTATCCTCTAATAAAGCTTATAAATTGCGACCCAAAACGCACAGACATGCACAAATTGAACTGCAACAGCCACTTGGTTTAAGTCTTTACGGGACAAAACAATTACGATGGCACCAGCATCACCTTCAATGGCTTGCTGAATTGGGGTTCTGTTTTTGAGGGTCCTTACCTTTGTTTCTCTTTTAATTTCCCTAATTGTCCTTACCACCAATTCTATAGACTTGGGAACAAAAGAAGTTCGCTTCTATAAAGTTTACGCCTACAGGTAACTCTCGTCATTTTTTTTTTCGATCATCTTATGACAACGGTATTTTCATAGTTCATTCAACTGATATTTTTATTCAATGGCTAGCGTTCCTGTATGCCCTTTTCTGATGGAAAGCGCCCTAATTCCTTCGCAAAATTTATACAGTATAGTTCCAGTCTGATTAGCACAGAGGTGTTTCTATTTAATTTAGAAGCGCAATAATAGTCGTGTTTAATAAATATTATTTTTATAAAAACATTCGTCTTCTACTCTACATCTACACTACAACGGCAATTACTGCACTTTTAAAACTGTAATTCCCTGTTAATAAATGGATCCCTGATTAAAATTAATGGGTAAAAGTGCTTTTTGATATTAGAAAAGTACTTGAAATAGTTTTAAAATAAGAGGGGGATGCTATATGTTTTTGAGAAAAAGCTTGTTACCATTTATTATAAAAGCACTTCCCAACTCGAGCTAAACGCAGAAGTATTTTAACATAAATTCTTTTAAAGTATTTTATTAGAGATTTAGTGATTTAAAAATTTTATTTTAATAAAAATTATAAAGAATATCAAATATGAGAGTCACAAAAAATTTAAAATGTATAAGACACATATAAAAAAATTTAAAATGTGTAAAACACGAAAAGGAAAGTGAAATGGGACTTGAAGATGTGAAAAAAGCGAGAAAAATGCAGAGACTGATAATAGGGTTGAGCGTCGAGTTGCCCAGGACTAGATGCCGCAACACCAAACACCAGAGCAAGGAAAGTCCTTTTTTGCTACGAATTTCTGAGTTTTTACAAAATAATGGACTCTTATTCCAATTAGAATTATGGTTAATAGGTACAAAATAAAATTTATATAAACTTTTATAAATTTTTTAATTGAGATTAAATATTAAGAGATACTTTAAGAAAGAGAAAAACTAAATAGATACTAAGTGTTTATATGCATTAAGTAGAACTATTATTTAGGTGTTTATTATTCATAGAAGAGTAAGAGTATATTAAACAATAGATTTTTTTAAATTTTTACTATTTTACTTAATATTTAAATTATTTTATTACGTAAAAAGATTAAAATTTAAAATTAAATTTAGTTAAAATTTTTCATTTTAATCTAATCTCATTAAAAGAATAAAAATTCCTCCAACACTCTAAATTGTCAAGAAAACAAATAAAAAAAATAAAACCTCAAGATCATGTTCACTTTCTCCTGCGTGTAATTACTTCCCATTGAATCCCCATAAATTACAGATGATTGCAACAACGGTCATGGGATTTGCTTACACACACCTTCAAATTGCTTTCTCATTATTCAATGTTAGCACGGGAAATCGCGTCACCAGCGGAGATGAAAGCTTCACATTTGACTTTTATGGTGACAAAGTACAAGAGCCCTCCGAAATTTCATTTTTCAAAAGAACAATCATTTCTTTTAGTGCAAATATCCATACTTTTAAAATGTAAATGCGATCTAAATAATGGTAACTAGCTAAGGAATGGTCGTATTTTAAACTATACAACACTGTTTAAGTCATGTGAGTATTCATACAAACATCCACACTTTAAAAATCTTTATTCTTCTGCATATTATTTATGCTTGACGGAAATTTTTATATCAATAAGTGTCTTTAGAACGTACATCAAAGAGATTTTGGCACTAAAAATCCTACAAAAAAAAAATTGAATTAAATTTTAACTCCATCAATATATTGCTACATATATATTTTTTTATAGTTTATGAGAAATTATCAATTTGGTTCCTATATTTTTTTTTTTTTTGCACTACCTATTAGATCCTTAAATTTTTTAAAATATTTAGTTTAGCCTTTGTTATTAAAAAAATTAATGTCTAAAACGTATTTTTTTATGACAGATAAATTCGATTAATATAAAATAATTTATCATTATTAGGCATCTTAATTTACTTTACTATCTTTAAAAAGTGCACTTTAAATGTTGATTTTTCAACAATTGGAACTAAACTAGGTATTTTAAAAAATTTAAGGACCTAATGAATAATTTTAAAAAAATCAGAGATTAAAATGTCAATTCTCCAAATTTTGTTTAATAAATTTTTGTTGCCAAAATCTCCTTTAATCCGTATCAGTATACCCGTAAAATAACGGCAGGGGTTGCTGCAGCATTAGCGATTACCAACGAGGCGAAGAGAGAGCCTCAAGCATCATCTGGTGACATCGACAAGTTTTTCGATAAAGGATATGCCTCTGCTAGCCTCGTCCTCATCGGATTTGTTTGCACATCGATGCTGTCAGTCTTTTCATCTTATGAACTCCCAAAGAAAGCATCTTATGAACTCTGCTTTCACGAAACTTATATTCTGCTCTTATTGTTTGAAGCATCTTGGCTTTTTTTATTCGTTTGCTTTTTTTCTTTCCTTGTGTTCAAGCATTCATTAAATTGTAGATGATGATTTCAAAGTAGTGTAGATTTGATTGATATAATTGGATCAAGTATGTCGATTATTTGCATACATAATCAGATAGACATGAGAGGTTTATTATCAAAACAACATTTAAAAAAAAAACAAGTATGGTATATTATATTTGTTAAAGCAGAAGCATATCAAGTAAACAATATAGTGCAGTAACAATTAATTAACAAATAATTTAGAAAGAGAAAAATAAAAAAAAAAATAAAAATTTACGTGATTTGACAACTTATTTGTATTTACAGTGGATCATCATAAAACACTCACAAAATATTTATTTTATAAGAATATCAAAATTTATAAAGAATTCTCAACAATTTTTCACTAAATTGTCTCTTTTATAATTTAAAATTTTTTTCTTGTGTGTACTTGTGTTGTAATAATTGATGTCAATTATAAGGAGTTACAATAGTTTATATAGTGTTAATACTAATCTTAGAGATCCTAAACTTAGTTAAAATAAAGATTTTTACATGTAAAAGTCTAAATTCTACTTAAAGAAGTCAATTAAATTAAAATAAGAAATACACATAAGTTGTCACATGAACAATGACTACCACGTGAACAGTTCTTACTTTCGGCTTTTCGTTTTATTCTTTTTTAGCACTTTACTGACTCTTCATTAGTTTCTAACTCAAAACCAAAACTCATCCTTAATTTTAAAATACTAATTTTTAACAATATTAATGTTTTTACTATTAATATGTTATATCATGTATAGCTTCTCAATAATTTTTTTTGATGTGGTATTAGTAATTTGATAATGTAATATTAATATTTTAATTAATAATATTATATTTGATAATGCGTTAAAAAAAAATACTTTATGCTAGTGCCCATTGATTGCCTTTTAATATACGCAAGAAGTTAGAAGATAAATTTTGTCATACGCGTGTATGACAATGTATTTGTTTGGTGGCGAATTAAAAAATAAAGAAAAAAAAATTAAGTAGTGACCGCCGTATATATATATATATATATATTTAATTGTTTGATTTTTGCTTCGTTGAAAAAATGAAGCAAAAACTGAAATAGAAAAAGAAAGTAGAGAAAGTCAGAGAGAAAGAGAAAAGAGAAAAGAAAAGAAAGGAAAAATAGTTATTAGAATTCAAACCAGCTCAGGATTAACGCATTTTTGTGAGTGAATAACTATATATATATTTTATATATTTTTAATACAGTCATTTATGATTAAATTACGTGTTATCAGATTTAGTCATGATTTATTTTAGACAGATAAATATTTATACTATTTAGTATATTCAGAAATATTTTAGAATTTATTATAATATAATTTATGATTACGTTCAGTACAGAAATATTTATTTTAGAACAATTATACTTTCATGATATTATATAGTAGTAGTTTTTAAACCACCACATGCATACCCTCCCCTTTAGTGTAGTTGCTCTGCGCATGTGTTAGACTAGTTTAGTTTGCTCTACCCGAGCGATGCAGCATTTCACCGGGTTAGACCAGCTCAAATCTCCCGCTCTGTCTGTGCATGAGTTACTCCGCCAGGTTAGACCAGATTTTCCTCAGATAAAAGTTTGATGTGATTTTCAGTAAATATGTAGTACTTGTTTCCAGAGCTATGTTACATATATTCAGTTTGATAATTGATTTTATAATAATTTGCGCTTTCAAATTTTCATATCTCAGTATTATGTCATGATTTTAATTTTAATACAGATTTTATGACAACTCATACTTTCAGTATAAGTTTATTAATTACTCAGTATATAATTTCATAATTATTTTATCTTACAAATTTATACGTGTACAATACATATAAAGTTATAATATTTTCAGATTATATTCATTTACTGAATCATAAACTCACAATTTTTCTTATTTTTATCAGGTTGTCATAAAAATTTATATAATGTGATACAGTTATTACATTTTAAGATTGGCCTATAATATGTATAATTGTATAAATATTTCAGTCTATATATTTATATATATTAAAATATATATGTATACTTTTATTGAAGTAAATAATTTTATTATATTATATATATATAAATAAAAAATTTATTAATCTCACGCCGTCACAAAATTCACCTTGATTCTAAAAAAGAAACTCGTATTGGATTCTGTGAAATTTCGCCCCGAAAGGAAGGGCTTAGAAAAAGAGTTAATTGTCAAATATATTGTACCGTGCTTAAGATGTTTATTTAATAACAGAACATAATAAAATAATTATAAAAGAAAGGAAATATAATGAGGTAGGAGTAGGACCTACGGACTTCCGAGTTCAGGGGCATCATGTTATTTAGTAGAAAATTCAAATTTTTAACTCTTTTTGGTTTTCTTTATTTTATTTCCGGCATAAAAAACTATACTAACGTAGGTTTATCATTCTCTTTTGAAAATTGCGAGTTTATTTTATCTTTTACGTATTTGCTAAGTTATTATAAGTGTAGACAATGAAATGATTGATAGAATTTGACAAAGAAACTTAACATGAAGCTGAAACGAAATTCGTAAACAAAAGAGCTGAAATTTCATGCAGATAAGGGTGAACAATTGAAAGCTTCATAAACCAAAAGCAAGTCAACAGAGAATCAAACTTATTGTCTGGTTAATTATTTCTACATAAATTAACAACTATTCAATGAATGAAGAAGTATGAACCCCCCATGTGAAGCTTGACTTTGAAAGTAAACCTCTTATTGTCTGTGGGAGCTAGACTTCTTGTTTTGTTGAACCAGTTGGCATAAGCTGAAGTAAACGATTACTTGTACTCTCACACGCTTATAAAACGTGAGCCAAATGCAGAGAGAGGCACCCAAATTGAAGTGCATAAAAGCCGGTTGATTTAGCGAGAGAAAATTATTAAGATGGCGCCACCACCACCTTCGCTTGGCTGCCGAATTGCGGTTCTTTTTGTCAGGGTTCTCACTTTTATTTTTATTAAGGAATAATTCTAAAATTATTTTGTAATAATTTTAAAATAATTTTTTTATACCCTCCTATTATATATACTTGTTATTAATGTAAATTATTATTTTTTATATATGTTACTTTTTTATTATATAATAAGATTATAATCTATATAAAGATTTTATTGTACAGCTTTACAATACACAGTGAAATATATTTTCTTTACATTTCTTATATGGTATTAAAACTTTGATTTGTTCATTGTCATTTTATTTACTAAGAGATTTGGTGGAAATTATTTTCAAAATCCGACGGAATCTATCGGAGTTTTTCTAAAAGTCACCGAAAAATTCTAAAATCTTGTCGTCTTAGCCACCGCCCATCTCCAATTACTCAGAATCCTCCGGCTGTTTCAACGCAGTCGACGACACGCCGATCCGAGGTCAGAAACCACTGTCACTTCAGATCCCGACCGTTTTACGGCGACGTGACTGACACCGCTCACAACAAACGAATCCCCCATCACGGGCCGTTCAGTGCCGCCAACAACGCGCCAATTCGAGGTTGAAAACCGCCGGACGCTCCGCCGAAACTTCACTACCACCGATTTCTTTCACTTCAGATCCCGCCCGTTATACAGCAATGTGACCGACACCGCCCAGACCAAAATAATTCTCAGTCACCGACTGTTCAATCGCCGCCGAGTATACCTCAATCGGAGGTCGGAGCAAGCCGAACGCACCATTTGAAGTTCACTGGTTTCTGTTAAGGGCCTGTTTGTAAACTTTTCAGTATTTTCAGGTCAGATAGTATTTTTTTATTCTTTTGAGCTTTTTTGTAATTTCTAAAAGTTTTGGGGTATTTTTGCAATTATAATATTTTTAAGGGTCATTTTATAATTTTTGGAGAAATTAGTGGATATTTTGCAATTATTATATTTTGAAGGGTTGATTTATAATTATTAAAAATTTAGGGGTTTACTTATAATTAATATAAATTTAAGGACTAGATTGTTATTAGTAAAAAAAATGATTTTTTTTTTGAATTTATGGATAAGTATAGTACTTCTGTTGGTTCTACTCTACTTAAGTCATGCCACATATCTGAAACATCTCAAGATGCGATTTTTACAGGAACTGTTGTTACTACTGCACAGAATAGTGTGAATCGTTCCCTTAATAACCTTGAATCTTTACTTCGTCTACTCTTTTTTAATTCTGGTAAATCCTTAATTTCTGCTTCTTCTAATATTTCAGGTAATTCTTCTTAGTATTTTGACTCTGTATGTTGCAATCATATGACTTCTGATCCTACAATTTTCTCCTCTAAAACTCTTAATTCCTATTTACCATCTATTCAAACTGCTAATAGTTCTCTCATACAAGTTAACCATGTTGGTCACGTGTCTTACCTTAATCTTTCTATATCTGACACTTTTTTTATTCCTAACCTTACCTTAAATTTTTTGTGTGTTGGTCAATTATGCGAACTTGGTCTTAATGTCTTGTTTACTGCTTCTGGTTGTTGTGTGCAGGATCCAAAGACCAGTCGAATGCTTGGGACATGTCGTAAGGTTGGACGTCTGTATGAACTTATCTCTTTAGATTTATCCTTTCTATATCCTTCGTCTGCAGCATCTACCTCATCGGTACCTTCGTTACATCTTTGGCATTCTCGTTTGGGTCATGCGTCAATCAATCGCATCCAATCTCTAGTATCCAGTGGTCACTTAGGTATTGTTTCTAATAATAAAGATGATTGCCTTACATGTCCTTTAGCTAAACAACCAGCCTTACATTTTGATAATAGTACTATTGTCTCTCATGGTCCATTTGATCTTGTACATTCTAATATATGGGGTCCTTCTCTAAATCCTATAATGGGAGGATCCAAATATTTTGTGATTTTCGTTGATGACTATTCTCGATATACTTGGTTGTTCCTTATGAAACAACGATCCGAATTTACTAAAATTTACCAAAATTTTACTCAGATGGTTAAAACTCAGTTCTCATGTCATATTAAGGTTTTTCGCACTGATAATGTTATGGAGTATAGAGATTCTGATTTTCTAAATCTTTTACAAAAATAGGGTACTTTATATTAAAGGTTTTGTCCTGATACATCTCAACAAAATGAGAGAGCTGAACGTAAACACAGACACATTTTTAATATTACTCGTGCTCTTCTTAGCCCATCAAAGAATTTTATAGGCCCAAACCAACGGTACAAGCTGAGCACATTCTATCTACGATACTGATTTTGATGTGGGCTCAATTTAGGTTACTGTTTCCAAAAACACCCTGCTCTTTTCTAGATATACTCCTTGTAAGCCTAAGAACCTCTCCGACTCGAGAGGTTACAAGTCCATAAAATGTTCCAAGTATGCACATATTTTCTTGTCAAATTCTCAGAAGCGGAGCAATATAGGGAACATATCTACATATTTTCTCTTTTGAAAGCGAGAAAGAAATAATATTACTTTACGTGATTTTTAACTTAATTTATAAAAGTAATGAAACTTTTTTGGTTTTTTTTTGCTAAATATAAAAAAAAAACCTTACCCTTTTAATGTATTACATTTATATATAAAACAAATAATACTCTATATAAAAACTAAAATTTATTTGGTTGGATTTTTTTTTTTAAAACAAATTAGAAGTTGAGTTTTTAAAAATAAAATTTTTAAAAGTAAAGCTTTTAAAACAACACATTGATCGTTTAATTATTAATTAAAAAAAACTCTTTTAAAATATGATATTGTTTGCTTACACATTATTAAAAAGGTTTATTTATTAATAATTATTAAAAGGATACTTAATAAATATCAAATAAATCTATTTATTAAAGTTTTAAACAAATTAAAATATAATTAAATTTAGAATGTACTTCATTAAATCCAATCGCATAAAACACAAAAATCTAAAAAAAATTAATACATAATAGTCAGTGAATTAAATAAATTATTGTATTTGGTACAAAATTAAAAATAAAATAAAATAGTACTTACCTATGACAAAAAAAATTGGTAAAAACTTTTGTAGAGACGCGATGACTGCAAAGATATAAACATATGATGTCTTTCAAGAAAACATTTAAAACATATTAGTTAAATATAGTTGATTTTTATTAAAAATATACCATAAAATTAAGATAATATTATTAAGTATATATGACATTATATAAATATTTTATTAAAAAAATTCAAAAAATATACTCTCAAAATTCAAATTTAAGCTTTGCAAGTAGAGGTAAAAAATATATATATATATATATTATTTTTTTTAAGAATCAAAAACTCTTTTTCAATTGAATCCAAACATAATTAAAAAATTTTAAAAAAGTTTTTAACATTAAAAAAAAAATCTTTTAAGCAGTAGAGAAACATAACCAAACAGATATTAAATCATATAAACTCTCATATATAATAGAATTATTATAATAATATCTTGAAGTTTACAACGATAACTTGAAATATTGACTATACAACTATTAATTAAAATATGTCTATGGTTAACTAATTGGCGGGCTTGAGGTTTAAAAGAAGCTATTCAAAAACAAGCAATTATGCTTTTTTACTTTATAAACAATTATAAATAAAATAATTGATCACTCTTATTTAAGTTATTATTGGATTATCTAATGTATTTATTATTATATTTATCTCTTCAACTATGTTATGCCATATCTAATAGTATAAGTGAATTTGATGATTAGTTTGTACAGTAGTACTACTAATATGAAATTCGGTTCTTTTATTTCCTATCAAATACTAATCATATTAAATTTAAATTATTATATAGATGAATTTTATAATTAATGTACTTATAACTTTACAAAAGAAATGTTGATCCCGGATTTTGGTTGACTCTAGGCCAATAAGTTATATTTATAGTCTAGCAAAAATAATATTTGAGTCCATTATTGAGTTTCAGCCAATTTAATAATGCTTAAGGGGCTTTTATGGCATGTAATGGGCTGTTTGGAACTCATATATAATTGAATAGTGAAGAACAAGCACATATGCGTGTTTGAATGCTATTCTCAGACTAAGATATAATTTTTACTTGTTCAAATAACAATTAAGGTGGAGGGAAAGAGAGAACATGCACATAAACAAAAATGAGACAAAAAAATTATAATAATTCAGCTCTATAAAAATTTATATTTATTATTGAGTCTTAACTCACTTATGATGTATTATTAAACTAAAATTTTTACAATAAAAATATAAAGAGAAATTATCTTTATAAATAACAAATTTATGAATAGTAAGAACCTCCAAGAGTTATGTTAAAATTCTGACGGAGGGTGTAAAATAACGTTTGAAGAGAATTCAAAGAAGAACTCTAATAAAAAAAAAAAAGGTCAAAAAGTCTTATCCTTTATCATTTAGTCTTTTATTTATAAGTATTATTGAGTTTTGACGGTTAAATCCTTATAAGACTAGAATAAATTATTATTTTTTTATTTTAATTATACTCTAAGCTTATAAGAAAATTTACTTTGAGAATCTTGAGATTAAAAATAACAAATGAGTGTCTTCAAAATAATTGGTTTAAATCTAATTCCCGATCAATAGTAAATGAGTGTCTTCTCGTCTATTTAAAAAAATAAATGATAGGTTATATTAAAAGTGCTTAAGTGATCTATTCAATCAATGTGTCAATGTTACTTTCAAGGTTACCTTATCTAGTATCAAGAATTTTTAAAGTCAAAACTATAATCATATCTCAAGGTTATTTTGTATAATTTTAAATTTTTTTTTGGTGATAGATCATACCTTCTTATAATGTCCTGCATAATAAGTTTTGTCGTGACAGATTAAAACTTCAAGATATTTAAATTGAGACTTATGGACCAAGCTGAACTCATGAAAAAAATAGAATTTAAGTCAAAATCTTAGAGGAACATTAAATTATTAATTCCAATATCAACATTGTTTTTATTATGTTAATTTATATAATTAAACATTATATTAGTTATATATTTCATAATTTTTTATTAATTTAACATTAAAAATTTATAAAAATAAATTTTTTATTAAAAAATAAATTACTTAACAATTATCATCAAATAAAAAATAAATAAATTATTTAAATTGCACCCTTTAACTTTATTGAGAATTCGGATTTTTTTTTTAATAAAAAAGAGTGAACAAAACCCGTCTTTGAATCACGCCATGCACCTCCATATCTTCACAGCAAAAACGCCTAGATAAGAGCCGCCGCACCATCTTTACGGCCAGTCGACCAGGACGTAGCCACTGGTAATTCCGCATCGACCAGGACCACCATCGCCGCCTTGTGTCCATTGGTTAGTTTCTCGTGACGAATTGTATAAGTCGTATAATAAATTAATCGAATCTAAATTCGAATTCTTACATTAATAATCAAACAAATTGAATACATACCCACCAAAATTTTGTTATACCCGATTTAAACAAGGTGCAATTTCTAATTCATTTATATGAATTGGCCGCCAGCCACATTTGGAGCTCCCACTAAATCACTGCATCATTTTCTTCCGACTTTATTAGCCTTTTATTGTATATTTTGTTTGAACATTACTTGTCTTTATTGTATTTCTTGAAGAGAGGATGAATAAAAAATTTGGAGGAAGGCAGCCAACCGGGACTCCGTCGTTGGCGCGGTCTTGCGTCGTGGTTATTGTGTCGCTTCTTGCCGGAGCCTCCGTCGTCCACAACATATACCAACCTGACCTGGTAAATTCGGTCTATATATTCTCTTTTGTCATGCTGTGAACGCTTATATTCTGTTTGATAAAATGTCTGACAGACTAACTTGTCCATAAGCAGACAGTTCCATAAAGGTTCTAATGTAGTGTTATTCTTTTGCATGCAGACACTGCCTCCGGTCGAGAAAGTTGATGGGGCCAATGACAAACAGCAACCTGAGAAACCGTGAGTGATTGGTTGCCTTTTGGGCTGCGATTTTCTTCATGCTGAGCTTATGCTTTGTTGTGCTAGTTACTTGATAACACTACACCTTGGTTTAACGTGTTGTTGGATAATAACGAGTGAATCATTTGGAAATTAAAGGGACAGTTTTTCTTATCAACTCTTTCTTTTATTGATTTTTGTTTTTGATTTCTTGCACTTTTTTAAAAAAATTATTTTGTTTTAGCTTGATGTTGTTTTGAAAATCTAATTTATCCTCATGGCTGATTACGACTATGGCTCGACAGTGGATAACCAACGCTTTATCAATAAACTAGTATTCAAATTTGATGAAGCTTCACTTTAGTGTGAATTTAATCAGGGAAGAAATTTTAGAGGTTGTCAATTTATGTACTAAAAAAATGTTAAATGTTAATTGTATTATTAAGGACTCGTGTAACTTTTCACACGTGTAATGTAGAGTCATAGTGGTCACACATTACTAAGGTGACATTGAATTTGGGCATTTGGGATTTCAGAATTGATAAGGGGACAGATGGCGGTTAGTCGTTAAGGTGTAAATGTGTAGGGTATGAGTATTTAAAGGTCTACCTACGTGGGATTCAAATTCAATGAACTTGACCAATGATTTTTTTGGGCTGCGATTACTTACTTACTCTTTTAATATGTTATATTATTTTAAACAAATTTGTTGTTCTTATATTATATACTAATTTTTATTATCTTTTTATTATTTTATTATTATATTATTATTTTTATAAATTATTAATTTTTTTTAAAAAAATAATACTAAAATAATTAAAACCATAACATATATATGTTATGATAGAAGAATGAATATTTTAGTTATTTTTTTATTTTTTTTTATATTTTACATTTTTATTAGTATTTAATATTAATGCATTAATATTTATACTCATTAGAAAGAATAAATATATTATAATTTTTTTAATTATTTTAAATAAAATTAATAAAAGTAATTAAAATAATAAAAATATAATATATTTATTCTTTCTCAAAAGTTTTAAATATTAATGTATTTAAAAAAATTAATTAATGAATAAATTTTGAAAATATAAAATAAAATAGAAATAAAATAATTAAAATATTCATCATTCCATAATAATATTAATATGTTATGGTTTTATTATTTTAATATTATTTTAAAAAAAATTACATTAATAATTTATGAAAAAATAATAATGTAAAGGTAGATTAGTAAAAAAAATAATAAAAATTAATGGGTAATATAATAGTATTGGGTCTTTTTGGTTAATATGAAATATGGAAGATATAAATGGGTAATGATCAAAACAAGAAGAGGTCATATATAGTTTCCTTCTTTAAAATTTAAGTCGGTCTATCACAAAAATTAATTTATTAAAAAAATCACAAATCAATTAAAAATTGTAACTTAAAAAACATATTAATATAAGTTTCATTCAAATTATCTAAGATGATAAAAAAATAATGATAAAATTTAATTTAAACAAATTATTTGTTTTCACAATTAAAAAAAAAACCAACAACTAAAACATTTGTACTTAAATATATGAATTAAAAAATAATGTAATTATAACTATGTTCCATCAAACAATACATCAAAAATAGAAAATGATAAAACAAAATCTATCAACTAAAGAAATATTAAAACTTGAAGCTAACATGTATTACAAAGTCAATCAATTTAATTATTATTATTCGCATAAGTAAATACACAAATCAATCTACCAAGAGCATATTTTAAAATTGTCAACACAAACCAAACTATCATTCTATCAAATTTGATAATATATATTGATTTAAATTGAAATGAATTAATCTATATTTGATTGTAACCACACATTTTAAGTATTATACTAGAAGAATTAATAATAAACAAATCTAATGGAGATAAAGTGAGTTTTTCTTAATATCTTTAAATACATATATTACAATAAAATTAATTTAAAGCAAAAAAATATAAATAAATATTTAAAAATGTACTTTTATATTTAATTTAAATAAGAAATTTCAAACTCAAAACCTCGGACGATATAATTACCAATGAGATATACCTATAATAATAATAATAATGTGATAATATTATTACTACCGTCTTATATTATATGTCCATATAGTCTTGATTTGTTTGTCAAAATCCCATTTAAAAAATTTAGTTATTTTTGGTAGATAATATAATATAAGAAGTTAAAAATTTGATCACAATACAAATGAATGTAAAAAAATCCAATTGAAAAAAAAAAAAAACAATTTTCATTTACGAGCAACATTTTATCGATCAGAAGTTTGACTCTTAACGCCAATCGTCCAATTTTCAGATCTAATTGACTGAGGATCTATCAACATTCAATGAACGGCCGAGGCGGACGTATCAGAAATAGTAAGACTCGTATCCAATCAATGTAAGCAAAAAATGCAAAACTCGCACAAGCAATTGCTCATAAGAATTAACGAACGAGGATAATTGTAGTTCATTAGCTTACATGGTTGGTTAGCTCTCCCACCCCAACCGCACGCCTTTAATATGCATCTCCCTCGCATCTTTCTATTACTCTTTTTAATTGCTTATTTTTATATCTCTTTCGAGATCTCGTTACACTTCTCGTTTCAGGCTTATCTGAATCTTTCTTAAAATCCTCCGAAATTTAAAGGGTTTGTCTCTTTTCACAATTTGGCCAAGTGTTTGATCTGAAAAATGAAGGTCACTGTAGTTTCGCGGAGTGGTAGAGAAGTTATCAAAGGAGGTCTTGAACTGAATGATTCAGTATGTTCGCTTTCTCCCTCAAAATCTTTTATTATTATTATTATTATTATTATTCTGTTTGTGTGCTGATAAATTGAGAGACAGAGAGTAACATTTTTTTTGGGTGGTGTTTTGCAGGCTACAGTGGCTGATCTGCAGGAGGCAATTCATAAGCGAAGTGAGTGCTTGATATGCTTCTCTTTTGCCTTATATTAAACTTTTGATTTCTTTTAGTCTAATAAACAATAAAATTTGGCAAAAAGATTACACTTAGGTTGTTCTTGCTAATTCTTGCTGCAGTTTCCTAAGTAGATAAGGACTCATTATCAATCTGTTTTAGTTTTAAATATGATTTGTTTTTGTTTAAGGCTTGATATGCGCTAGTGGTCCTTATTTTCTCTTCAATATATTGTTCACTGAACAGTACTCCTGCACGATTCTTTAAGAGGCTGATTTCCTTTTACTCGTTTATGTGAATATCATTTCTATTATCTGCTGGTCACTTTCTTCGCTGAAAGCTAGCGCAGGATTTTAAGTGTTAAATTTGTTACTTATCTGCAACATGCTTCTGTTCACCATTCAATTTCTATTTGTTAAAACACTATTCCTTGTTGAAATTTGTTTGAGTTCTATGAATTCCCATGATTTTTGAGTTCTGGTATCTGGATAGACTTTCAAGTATAATTAGTAGCTGATCATATGTGTATGAAATGCAATTCCAATTTTTTTTTTTTGGGTCAAAATGGGAGGGGATAGGGGGACGTAGAGTTATAGATCCTATTTTCATACAATGTTGGAACTTTGCAGCTTGGGATCCCTTGGCTATTTTGAAAATTGTAGCACTAGAGGCATTTTTATGTATTTATTTTTCTACATCTACTTCTGATATTTTTGGTTCATGGAGTACCCTTTTTCTGGGTTGTAACATTAGGCTAGTTGGTCAGACTTAATATTATTACTATACATGATTAGTTGAGCTATATATGTGAATTGGCAATCTTGAATATAATTTCAGTTGAATAAGCTAATTTGTATTTCTTGTCTGAACAGCCAAAAAATTTTACCCTTCAAGACAAAGGCTAACCCTCCCACTCCCGCCTGGATCAAAAGAGAGACCTACCATCCTCAATTACAAGAAGAGTCTCAAAGAATACTGTGATGGAAACTTGGACAACTTGACTGTAGTGTTCAAGGATTTGGGCCCACAAGTTTCCTACCGTACACTTTTCTTTTTTGAATACTTGGGTCCCTTGATCCTGTATCCAATATTTTACTACTTCCCTGTGTACCATTACTTTGGCTACAAAGTGGACCGTGTCATCCACCCAGTTCAGACCTATGCTTTATATTACTGGTGTTTCCACTACTTCAAACGAATTATGGAAACATTTTTTGTGCACCGCTTCAGTCATGCAACCTCTCCACTTTCTAATGTGTTTCGGAATTGTGCTTATTATTGGACCTTTGGTTCCTACATTGCTTACTACGTGAACCATCCTCTTTATACCCCTGTTAGTGACCTCCAAATGAAGATCGGTTTTGGGTTTGGATTGCTTTGTCAGGTTTCAAACCTTTATTGCCATTTGTTGCTGAAGAATCTTCGCAGCCCTGATGGCAGTGGAGGTTATCAAATCCCTCGTGGGTTTTTGTTCAATATTGTGACGTGTGCAAATTACACAACAGAGATTTATCAGTGGTTAGGATTCAATATTGCGACACAGACTGTTGCAGGCTACATCTTTCTAGTGGTTGCTACTCTTATTATGACCAATTGGGCTCTTGCAAAACATCGTCGTTTGAAGAAGGTAAACTCTATGCTTTTGTTACATGCATTCATTATTCTATTTAATATTGGAGAAAGCTTTCAAGTTCTTTATTTATATTGGCCTGCCTGTCTTTTGCTGCCTCATACCAAATTAGACCCACCTGAGATCTTGGTTGGTTTAATTTTCAAACTATTTGCTTTACTGAGGCTTCTTTTGTGTAAATACTACATTTGTTTGCTTTGGATGCCTCAGAAACATATAATATAGATGCTAATATGTTCAGAACTGAATGGTCATGTGGCCTGACATGAACAAGTTTCTGGGATGTTATTGGATTGAACTGTTATTTATATCTAGTTATCACAATAACTTAGTTTATTCAGATCAACTGCTGCATAATTACTGCTTTCTGATTGGATTTGGATCATAATCTGATTTATTTGGCCACCTAAATCTTTGTTTGATGTTGTGTAGATAGTGAGGTGTATAGTATCATTGACTAGTTTATTGAAAATATTTTCCAAATAGAAAAATCAATTTGTAGACATTTGAAAGTCTTGATATATGTAATGCCCATATGTAAATATAATTGAGGCTCCTGAAAATAAGTGCATTAATTGTTTTCCCATATACCCAATTGTATTATAGACAATGTCAGCTTACCTTCTCACTTTTTGTCATCTGCAGCTATTTGATGGGAAGGAGGGAAGGCCCAAGTATCCACGCCGATGGTTGATTCTGCCCCCATTCCTGTAGAAGTGATTGGTGAACCTTCCACATGTTATTTAGTGACTTCAAGATTATTGGAGGTCCATTCTCATCGGATATAAACTAGATATCACATGTTCACCTAGTTCTTAATTGGTGTTTAGACTGTTTAAGACATTGTAATTGATTTGAACTGTACGGGCTTTACATCCTTTTTTCTAAATCAGATGATTTTGGAAGTGTTTGCTACATCATTGCTTCTTTCTTTCATTGCATCTCAATGTATCGCATAGCTTCTGGGCTCTTCAAAATATTCTAATTATAACATTTGTAAGATGAGGCTGATGAATGAATATTTGTGCCACTGAATGTCGATCATTTCCCAAAAAAATCGTTAAGGGATGTTAAGGCTTATGCTAATTGTGCCATAGGGATGATTCCCGTGCACGACGGTCATTTAGACTTGCGATATCATAGGGATGAACTTGATTTGGACAATGTAGCTCCGATATACCATTTATCATCTTGCACAAGGCATTAATAGTTCTGATTGAATTTAAGGACATTTAGGTTTCAGTTTCTTCAAATCAACCCAGGGCGGATGATCTAGTGATAAAGGTTGAACCTGGAACCAGGTGTCAATGGAGGTTCATAGGTTATTTTTTTGAAGCAAATGGAGGTTCATTGTTAAAAACTAAAAACTCAAGAGAAATTGTTTCTTCTTCAATATTTCCCTGATAATATTACATGAATCTACGTTTATTTTGGGCAGACTGGCTAGTCTATGTATGATGTTGCAAAATACTAACCTTGTACTTGAAGTTTCATGCTTAACATTTAGGGCAAAAAATTTAAGTACCGAAATGGGAAGTTCGGTTGTCGGTTGGAGCGGACAGCTATCGCGGGCAGGAAAAGGTGCCTCTCCAGCAGCCAATTTTGTTCGATAAAACTTGTACAAAGATCACATTATTTTCAAAAGCTTATGTGTTTTGTCTACAGAAAAGATAACATTTTAAAATATCTCACAGTTGTCACTCAATAACAACGGGTGGAAGAGTCTTATCTCCTTTTATTTAATTTTTGCAAGGTTTATCATTCTTTGATGGAAAGGTTACGACATTTTTTCATTTCTTTTAGTGGGGAAGATGATAATAGCAACGTGCATATGCAGAATCTTCTATTCTGTGCCAGTCATATCAAGATGTATTTAAAAGTATTTCAGTACCAAGTAGTTATATATTTTTCCCCCTCAATTAGTACTTCATTTATTTATTTTCATAATATCTCTTCAAAATTAGTCCTAATACAACAAAATGTGTTTCTACAAAGTACAACATTATATATACAAAGTCATCTATATAAATTAAGGTGAGACAATATTAGTAGATAAATAATGATAAAAAGTTAATGAATTAAATGAAAATAATAATATGATATTACTTTGATATTGTTTTTTATTCATGCCACATTAATTTGTAAGTGTAATATTGTTGCTAAAGTACTTATGAATATACCTTTATACATTTTTACTTAAAAGAAGAATTATCTATATCACAGACTTTTTTGTGTGGGTACCAATCCATCAAAGTGATACAAATTTTCCGGGTAATAAGATATTCGAGATTCAAATAGTATTCACATACGGACAGATGAAATATTTATTTTTATATTGTATAATTAAAAACTAAAAATATTTAATAATTTAAGTTTAATTTATATTATTAGGCCCCGATTGGTATTGCTGTTGGAGAGGCTATATATAATTTTGAAAAGTTATTTTAAGTATTTGGTAAAATAATTTTAAAATTATCTCTCTTACAATAGATTTTAAAAAATAAAGAGAGGGTTGTTTTTCGAATTCTGATTTTGAGAATCATTTTTATCTTTAAATATGATTTAAATTTTATCTTTATATAAATAAAAAAAATTCACAATTATTCCATTCATTATAATTTTACTTAAAAAACAAAATCATTAAAGTTTAACATAAATTAAAACTTTATTTTACGTTTTATCTCTTTTTTATAATAATATATATATATATGAAATCATTAACTTAGTAAAAATGGAGATAAGGTCTAAATCAAGTGTATGTTTGTGTTAATTTTATGGTTTCTAAATTAAACAAAATATTAAAAACAACTAATAAAAAAATACAACACAAAGAGAACTAACACACAAATTGACCAATTCTTCCTAAAGGCTTACATTAATGGATAGAACTCATCATCAAAATTTAATATATAAAAGAGATATTATAAGACATAAATTACAATAAAAAGTAATAATACTCATAAGTTAGGATCTCATATATTCTTCATCTTTTTAGATTAGTGGAGGTCATTTTTATATGTCTTGATGGATGTTTTCTTAATAAGGATAAATAGTAATTCTTGATAATTTATCAAATGATAGATGGTTGTCAAGTAGATTGTAAGGCAAACTCTAAACTAAAAATAAAGAGGAAGAAATGTCTCCAGAAAGGAGAATGAGATGAATATGGAAAAGTGGAGTAATGAATGAACAACATTTCTCTTCCTTGGGAGAAAGTTAGGCTTGTATAATGGAGGTTAGCTCATTGGGCTACTTAAAGACTTTTTAGTAGAGAAAAGAGTGTAATATCTTTAGCGCTAGGTCTCATGTTTATAGTATGAGAATATTTCTTTTATATTAAAGAATATCCTCCTCAATAAGGTTGCACTTCTTATTTTGTGCCTTCTTATATTTTTTCTTGCCAACTGTCATCTAATATGATTTTTGTGAGCTGATGTGGCAAGCATGAGGTTCAATAGTGTCATAGACTATTGAGCTATTTTGCAAATATCTTATTTTAATTGATTGATTGCCATTTATATGACAATATAGCAAGTGTAGGGCTTTGCGTAGATCATTCTTTAAGTGGAAATGACTTAGAATACCTCCATAGTCTAAATAGAAAGTCTTGATTGGTTTAGGTCTTTGTTGAGCCAATTTTTTTTTTCTTATGGAGTTAAGTGGCTAATCTGGTGTATAGCTTAGTCTTGCTTTTATTGGTCTACATAGCTAGTTTAAAATTATCCTCCCGCATCAACCCCTTTGCTTTATAATGTGAAGAGAAAGAAATGGTATAAACTCTTAAAAAATACATAAACAATTTTTTTTTGCTTCTTGGAGGTAGGATTTAGCATCCTATTGCCTACTGAGTACTATTGTTCATTGCATGAGGTAGACCAAAGCTACAGATTATGCTTCAGTGCATTATAAGTTTACCTACTCCATTCTTGCAACTAATTCCTTTGTACATCTTATTACTTATTGAGTACTATTGTTCATTGCATGAGGTAGACCAAAGCTACAGATTATGCTTCAGTGCATTATAAGTTTACCTACTCCATTCTTGCAACTAATTCCTTTGTACATCTTTTTAAGTACATATCCTAAATCTTAGTAAGATTTATTGTTTGGTATTAAGTAGAGATAACACTAATTTAAAAAAACACATCCCATATGAGATTCATTGGAGAACACGGGGCTCAACCCCTTAGTTTCAGATGGAGATAAACCACTTTGGAGATATATATTCTGTCCAAAATTCACTGGAGAACATGGGGCTCAACACAATGTTGGTCAAGATTGTGCCTGAACCAAGTATTCGCATTACTAAGCCTATAAAAGTTGACTCAGTCGACAGTGAAACTTGTTGGATAGATTCCATCATCTAGTATCTAAGAGATGGAGTCACCCATGAGGATAACACCTATGCCAAAATTCACTACATTATTAAAGGCATACTCTATAAGAGAGGAGAGTCCCTACCCTACGTAAGATATTTACGCCCTTATGAAGGGCACTATATGCTTAAGGGGATGCATGAAAGATTGTATGAAATCATTGAGAAGGCCAAGCTCTAGCTTACAAGGCATTGAGGCACGAATACTTTTAGCTCATATGAAATAAGATGCCTAAGTCATGGTTAAAACATGTAGTAAGTGCCAAGGGTTTATGAAGATACCAATACAACCATCTGAGCAACTTATGGTGCTGAGCTCCTTTTAGCATTTCGCTATTTGGGGGTCGATCTCATCGGTTCGATGCTAGTTGTAAGGGGTAGAGCTAAGTACGTTATTATGGTAGTGGACTACGCTAATAACTAGGCAGAGGCAGAGTCATTGACCTCTATCACTGATACGAAGACAATTGAGTTCATTTGGCGCGTCATAATTGCAGGGTATGATTTTTCGATTCAAAACCATAATAGGTGCGTGCATATGTGCGTGTCCATTGTTTATTAATACATATACATGCATCTCATACATTATATACGTAGTAGGAGCTGAAAATATAATTTTTAAACAGTGAACATAATAAATTTTGAGTCTCATTAGAATAATGAAATCAAATTAAAGATTAAGAATTCACCTTACAAACTTTTAGAATGGATTAGCCTGAAGTTTTACCTGAAATGAACCCATTAACAATTCTAACAATTAATAAAGGTAGGTTTGATTGGCTAGAATAATAGCTTTTAATTCAAGCACTGGTTTAGTATTTAAACTATGAGATTAACTCTTAATCTCTAGTTTAACACTTAAACTATAGGCAATTTGTTTCACAATTGTTCAACTCTTGAACAATTTAAACAAATGCTTTTGTTGCTTAAAATAATGAATTTATTTTTTGATTAATTCAACACTTGAATTTCAAAAACAAAATTCAAAGCTTCCATAGTAGTCTTTTATTACGAGAAGAAGATGAATATAATAAGAACAACATTTGTCCTTTTCTTTTGAACTTTTGCGTTCTTGTTATTAACACTTAAAATCAAATGTAAAACATAATTCTCATCTCACTTCCCTTATGGTGTGGCCGGCTATTTTTGTAACAAAAAGCCATGATTTTTGTTTCAATTTCACATTTATGTAATAAGTCAAAATTAACTCTTTAATTTAATTTAACCATAGTTAGCTTTTAACTTAAATTTAATTTATCTAACTCAAGTTAACATTTAACTTAAGTTAAGTTAAATTTACTTGTCAAACAAGTAAATAATAAAATATTCAATTAACTTAACTCAAGTTAATATTTAATCAAATTTAATCTAAACCAAAGTTAGGTTAACTTACTTTTTCACCAAGTAAATAATTAAATAATTAATTAATCTAACCTTAATTAATAATTAACTTAGGTTAAGTTAAAATTATTTAATCATTAAATATCCTTTTAACCTAACCATATGGTTAACTCTTAACCATATTTAAGTTAAATATTTATTTAATATTTAAGTAAATAAATGTCTTGACTATTTAAATATTAAAAAATTAAATATGTAAAATTATTCTTAAGCCCTTACTTGGTTACTAAGTTAACTCTTAGTGGGTATCACCTAACCAAACACTTGAGTCAACTTAACCGAGAGCTCACTATATGCTATGTGTAAATATTTAATTGGTCAATAATAATTGTTAACTAATTAATGTACTTAAAACTTAAGTCTTGACACGCGCGCATCTCGAAGGTTCCTGAAACAAATATTCAATTTTACTGAAAATTATAGATTGAACAATTTAATCTGGTATGCTGCCCCAGTGCATAACGAGTACACTTCATATTGCGGGACTCCTTAGGTCCACGTCCGATTCATCAAATGGAATTATTCTATAAGTCCGTTATCGATACCCTACGCACACATCACAAATATTGTAAATCACTGCGTTAAACCATTGATGAACACATGAAAATACATGTTGTTAAGAGATTTAATCACCATTTAATGTCACTAATTTTAGTATTTTCTGTATTTTTAGCTTGAAATAAAGTGTTCTCCTTAAATTGTGATTAATGAATGTTATTTGGACAGGTTTAGGTAAAATAGACATAACTCTCAATGTAGAAATCGAAATGAAGAAATTCTTGAACCTGGTGCAACATGACTCAATCTTACACAAATTTGAAGAATAGTGGAAAAGACAAATCCAACATGTTATGGGCCAAAAATTGAGATACAACAGAATGGGACTACAACTCCTGCCCAGCTTGACCCAACTCACGTATTTGGACCATATCTCACAAAATACGTACTCAATTGGTATAATTATTGAAGTTGTGAATTGCTGACTTAAATATCAATAAATCGTATGTTGATGGTAAAGTCCAAATCAGCCGTTATCATGGACCAAATCGCATTGTAAGTGGGTAAAATGGTTGTTGGCTAAATTCTGATGTATCTTTGGAATTTTGCTTATATCTCATTGGATACTCATCCAATTTGCATAAAATTGGTGCCTATGGAAAGAAGAGTCAAAATTCTACAACTTTCATGTCGGCTGTAGAAGCTAAATCGATCATTTACATTATCAAAAATATACTGTAAGTGGATAAATAAGTTATTGGCTTAAAATTATTGAAGATTGATGTCATCCATGACATATGTCCATTCATTGCCTATATAAGGAGACACTTAGGACGTTTTTAAAATAGATAATTCTCTCTTATTTTTTTTCTCATTAACATGTATTGTAATTTAGGCTAGAGTTCTTGGTAAGGCTAAGAGATGAACTTTTATGTGTAATAAATCTACTTCCATGCTTTGATTCGGTGTCAAGAGCTACAAATGTTGTAAGTTTGGTTTTGATTAAACTCTTATCTATTCTATTTTCTAAAATTCAGAGATTATAATTCTCATATCTTAATAAGTTCAGTCATGTTTTTTTTATGTGATTCTTGGTGAATTATAATTGTTACTGGTGACATTGTTTTATATGTTAATCTTTTACTGCAATATTGTCAAATTGATATATTGTCGATCTTGGATAACATATAAGGGTAATAAATGTTTAATATTCAAGTTGATCTTTTACTGCAATATTGTCAAAGTGATATATTGTCGATCTTAGACTACTTGTATAAATGAACATGATGTATGTTAATGCTTGCAAAGAGTTTAATTACGTCAAATACATGTGTTATCAAATGTGCTATATTTTTCTATCTTCCGATTGATTGTTTGGGATGTGAAACTTTCAATTGAGTTATAAGCATTGAATCAAAGTGTATAGTAGATTTATAAAGTATAATTGTGATTCTCAAAGCCTTGTTTGAATTATCATAAAACATTTCCTTCAAATCATAGACAATCCTATCTCATCCACTTAAATCAATTAATTTTATCCTTTGCTACTGCTTTAATATTTTACTTCATCAACCTATTTTGCCAAGAGCTTCCTCGTAGGATCGACACCTCAATCTATACTACAATAGCCGCGTTATATTTTGAGCGTAAACAACCATACAAGCTGAAGTCTAAGCGTATACGTAT
The DNA here is from genome assembly GCA_946807835.1 of Ailanthus altissimus. Lineage (NCBI taxonomy): Eukaryota > Viridiplantae > Streptophyta > Magnoliopsida > Sapindales > Simaroubaceae > Ailanthus > Ailanthus altissimus. The sequence goes on from OX327684.1 coordinate 17,319,642, forward strand.
AGTCCTTCTGTCACTTATATCCTAGAAGACCAAAGATATCAATTATGACCGTTAAATCTCTATGTACTTAATCGTGAACTTATCTTCAAATTTGTATTTCTGTAAAATAATATTTGCAAACTCCTTTGTGATATTATTCAAGCCTACAAAAAACTCTTTTTTGAATTATCTACTTTAGGCCAAAAGACTTTTGAAAACATAATTTTTAGAGTATTAGAATATATAACTCACCTATATGAGCTGATGGATCCTATATCTACACGTATCGGACTCCATGAGCATCAGACCATACCTAGCAACACCCAATGGTCAGACCATGAAAGGTTTTTGACATGTATGAAACCAAAGCATGGTAAATCACTTACAAGCCCACCGTGGCGCTCAGGTCAAAGAACCACGAATATTTCTCAACTCGAGAAGACCTTCTATTGACGGCTTTATGGGATGTCTATTAGAGGTCCTCATGAGTCTGTTTAGTGCTCAATCATAATTGAATACCCACATGCCTATACAAGCTCTAAGTTCATGGTCAGCTAAGAGCAATCATTTGTACCCTACCCATATAGACATACATTGATCTATATTAAAGGGATTTGCTAACAGACTCGCATCGATGAAAATAAATGAGGAACATAGTGTTTGAGAACATACTTGTATAATGACATTTTCTAGCATCTATTGCAACTATGTCATTACTAGTTACCCTTAGGTTTTTGTTCTATTACAGAAAATACTATAACTCTTTAAAATTCACTGACTATTATAACCTGTTAACTCCTTAATATTTATAATTGTCAGTGATACTAACTCTTAGCTTTAATCTAAATTTCTTTAGACCAGATACGAACTCCTTCAGATCATATAATGTTTGTAACATTGCAAGCAATGTACCATACATTTTTTAATATTAACAATTTTATTCAAAATATTTATTGTATAAATATTAAATAATTAATATTCATACAATATTGGAATGGTACATAAGTACCAGCTCCAACAATAATTTGTCGTTTGGTCTGCCTTATTCCATAGTTATGCATAACGACACTCAGTTTGCCAATAAAAAACTCAAATAATTTTATAGAAACCTAAAGATCATTAACAAGTTTGCTTAACCAGTCTATCCTCAATCTAACAGACAGGTTGAAGCCATGAACAAGATCTTTAAAAATATCCTAAAGAATAAGCTTATTAGCTACAAAGGCACTTGGATAAATGAGCTACCAAGTGTGTTGTAGTCTTACAGAACCATACCAAGCATTACAACCAAGACCTCTCTATGTCCCATTTTTGAATTGTTCTTTTTTCTTTTCATTTTTCCAGAACCATTCTTACCCTCTTCTCATTAGTGTTGTTCTTGCTTTGGTTTTCTTAGGTCTAAGTTCCTCGATTCTTCCAAAATGGATCTACTTGCAAAAACTACCTTATAGGTCTTCAAGAGATAAGGACTTGCTTACCCTCTATCTCTTTTTTGCTTATTCTCATTTTTTAAAAAATTTTCTTGGTGTTCTTGCTTGTGTGTGGGTGTTTTGTGGTTAGATTGATTGGTGGGAGTGAGGCTCAATATTGATTATAGTGTTTTAGATTGGTGAAGTCACAAATTATGAAGGTGTCAAGTGGTAGTGATGACTCTCTTAGCTCATTAGAGCTCAATAGCAATAGTAAGTCCATAAAGATAATAACTTCTAAGTTAGCACCCCTAGGCATAGTTTTCCATCCCTTAAAAAGAAAAGAAGACTACCTCTAAGCAGTCTCATCCTCTTTCCCTTAAAAAATCCTCCGTTAAGGGCTCTACATCTTCTGTTCGAGTTGTTGACCCCAAATAGTCTGTCTCTAAGGCCTATATATCCCTGCTCTGTATTCTGAAGTGAGTAACTCTAACTTTGTTTTCCTTAGAAAGTATTACTCAATCTATTCCTTTGTCACCTTTAGAATACCTCTACTTTGTGGGGAAGTTTTCATTTTTTAAGAGTTTTTTATTCTTGGCCTTAGGTTCCCTTTGCACCTTTTATTTAGGGAACTGCTTGCCACTATAGACTTAATTTCCACCTAAGTGACTTTTTCCTTTTAGAGATTAATTATTAAGAGCCATGTGTTTTGGAAGAAAGCCTTAGGTGCTAATTTTTCTATAGAAGATTTCAAAAGCCTTTTTCGCCTTAAGATGAATAACCTCACTAAAGGCACATTCTATATGATCTCTTAGGATATGAACACAAATCTTGTAAGTGAATATAGGTTTTAAATCGACTTGAAGGTACGTTAGCTATTTATAGGTAGGGATGAGGTTCTGCGGTTAGGATCTGGTGCACTCTAAAAAGGGTACAATCTCAGTTCGCCCCTAAAGGTATGATATCAACAATATGTTACAGGGAATGAGAGAAACTATAATACAACAGCTTGTAGAATAATGTTAAGAGTAGGAAATGGTAATTTGTTACAAGTCCAAGTTGTTGGACAGCTTGACTTACTTCTTGTATACAATACAATAATTGTATTGCATAATTGATATAATATCCAAAACATCATTTGACATATTGTGTCTCTTCCTGTACTTGACAATAATGGATATCATATGAATATTAGAAATTATTCTTTATATTCATGTGATGTGAATGATATTTTATTAGCTGAATGTCAGTTAATAAATAGATATAATATACAATTAGAAATGTTGGTAGATCAGAATCTTTAAATAATACGGAGCTGTGGTATATAAGTTTATGTCATATATGCATGAGACGCTTATCCATTTAGTTAAGAATGGTTGGATTCCTAATTTGACCATAAAGACTTAACTAGTTTATGAATAATGTATTAACGGAGATGACTAAACATAGCAGAATGTACATCACACCCCTTTGATTAGATTAAGGTAGTGAGTACATTAGCAGCAAGTTTTTTGTTTGTTTAAGGAAGAATGAGATTCTCACTCACTATAGTCCTCAAGATACTTTACATTATAACGATGGTTCAGAGAGGAGGAATCAGACTTTATTAAATATGGTCTGATTGATAATAAGTGTTACCAATCTATATATGTGAGATTATGCTCTAAATGCAACTGTTTATTAAGCAGAGTTCCATCAGAAGCTGTTTCTTCCATTCCGTATATGATACAGAAAGAAAGGAAGTAGTATCTTAAATAAGTTAAAACTTGGGACTGTCCGACTTACGTAACAGTTACGCAGCAGGGTATCTTATTTTGTAATAGTTACTCAACAAGATAAAATCGCACCCAAGAGGTACATGTATAGGTTCATTGTACATCATGTGAATTTAATAGGATACTAGTTCTATAATTCAAAGAAGTGAAGTATGTTCATTTCTCTATATATCACTATTCTAGAGAAAGAGTTTCTCATGGATCGTGGGAATCATAGAAGGATTGAACTTGGTGAAGTCAATCTAGAAATCAATGAACCAAGGATAAAAACTCAGGCTTAATTAAGCAGTGACCTTTTAGCACACTTTCCCATTGGGTCGAAAAGGATATCTAGGTCATCTATTAGGTATGTTTGATGCCTGAAGTTGAACTTGGAGTTTTTTTTTGTAGAAGAAAATAATTTTTGACCTATAGAGAGATGATGTTAAACATCGATTTGGGAAACGATAAGAAGCCATAGAAACAAAAATTGACTCTATGCATTAGAATCAAGTCTGGGGCTTGGTTTAACTACCCGTGAAAATTGTTATCATTGGTTGTAAAAAGTTTACAAGAGATAGTGGGAGCCAGATGGAAGGTAGAGACCTTTTAAGCCCTATATTAGTTCTAGAAAGGTAATCCTCAGTGATTTGGGATTAACTAAGAGGAAACTTTGGACCAGTATTGATGCTAAAGTCGATTAGAATGTTATTGGCTCTTGTAGCATATTATAACCTTGAGGTTTGGCAGATTGATGTAAAGATGACATTCCTGAATGAATACCTCGAGTAAGAGATATTCATAGAATAGTCTGAAGATTTTATATCTAGCCAGACTTCTTATCTAGTGTGTAGGCTGAAAAAGTCTATTTATGGGCTTAAACAAGCCTCTCGAAGCTGGAATCATTATTTTAATGAGATAATCAGATTGTTTGGTTTTATAAAAAATGATGAGGAAACTAGTGCGCATGAAAAGTCAGTGGGAGCATGATAGTCTTCTTAATACTCTTTGTTGATGACATATTGGTCATTGGGAATGATGTCGGTATGTTATAGTCGGTTAAAAATAACTTGTAAGAATTTCACCATGAAGGATTTATGAGAGGCTTCCTTTATACTAGGTATAAAGCATTATAGAGATAGAGCTAGGAAGCTGATAAGACTTTTTAAAATCAATTCACATCAATAGCATCTTGAAAAGGTACAGTTTTCTTAACTGTGAGTTAGTTAACATATCTTTTAGACCTGATGTTCATATTTTGAGAAGATTGTCTCTTCAGATGAAAGATGAGAGAGTTAGAGTGTCTGATGCACTAGATACATCACCTTTTGAGAGCTTGATGTATGCTATGATGTATTTGAGATCTGATAGAAGTTTGTTTATAAGAGTTATGAGCCAATTCCAGTCCGATTCACGTGATCGCCATTTAATGGTAGTAAAACATATCTTGAGATACCTTAAGGGTAAAAAGGATAAGTTTCTCAAATATGGAAAAAGTGACTTACAAGTGAGAAGATGCACAAAATCAGACTTTTAGTTTGACCTAGATGATAAAAGGTCTACATCTAGGAATGTGCTCATTCTCTTTAGTATAGGTGAGTTGAAATTTCACCAAACTGGGATTCACTGCTAATTTATTTAGGATGCAGCGGAAAAGGCAATATAGATTTATAGGTTTATCACTAGGCTTGGAAGAGTTTCAAGATAGATGGATCCAATCCCATGGTTTGCAATAAAACTAGGCCGTTGTACAGGCCAAGGTGCCAAGAGGACACCAGTACTCTAATTATGTTGAGGGGAGTCTCACATGACTAAAGGGATCTTGGCCAAAGGGAGATGTGACTATTTGTAGAAGTGTTCTATAAATAATTTAGTAGACTCGCTTTCTAAGGCTACGACTCAAAAAGTGTTTATGAAACACGTAAAGTCGATGTGTATGAGATACCATCAGGTATAGCACCAGAGCAAGTGGGAGATTGTTAGGGTTGATGCTTACGTGTCATCCTTGAATGTATATATACTTGTATATTTATACAATTGTACATTTTCTTTAAATTGCTAATACCTATTTATATGGTATTATGCAATATAATATTACAGACATTGTATGATCTGAAGAAGTTCAGATCAGATTTAAAGGAGTTTATATAAGGGCCTATAGTTGGCCACGCTGAGAGATATAAATGCTAAATGTTAGTACAATTAATTATTAGCTGGTTATAATACTCAACGAAGATCCAGAGTTGGAGCCTTGTCTGTAATGAGACATAGACCTAGGAATATACTAGTAACTGTATAGTTGCTAGAGTTACAATTAGGTGCTAGAAAATATTAGTTGTGCAAGTATGTTCTTAAATAATTATCCCTGATCTATTTCTGCCGACGCGGGTCTGTCAGTGGATACTTTTATATAGATCAACATATGTTGTACCTATAAGGTATAGATGGTTGTTCCTAACCGACCGTGAGTTTGGAGTTCATATTGATATATGGGGTATCTAGTTAAGACTAGATATAGGACAGACTCACAAAGGTCTCCAATAGACACTCTATGTAAGCCGTCAATAGAGGGTCCTCTTCAGTTGAGTAGTATAAGTAGTCCTTTAACTTAGGTGCCACAGTGGACTTATAGGTGATCCACCATACTTTGGTTCCACACATGTCACAGACCTTTCATAGTATGACTGTTGGGTGTCGCTGGGTATAGTCCGATGCTTATAGAGTTTGGTGTGTACAGATATGGGATCCGTCAGCTCGTATAAAGAGTTAGATATCCAGATGCTTCGAAAATATATCTCAGAAAGTCTTGTGGCCACAAGCATTAATCCCGGGAAAGAGTTTTCGTTTGGGTGAAATAATATGACAAAAGAGTTTGCACATATTGTTTAGTGAGATACAAGTCTGAAGATAAGACATGGAGATTTGACAGTGATAATCTATATCCCCGCACATCCAAGATATCATGACGGAAGGACCATACGTATGCGTTGTAACCTCAACTTGAATGGTTCAACGCGCTGATTTGTATATCCTTGACGTATGCGTGGGGCAATGCTCACAGACTTATAAAATAGTTCCATTTGATGAATCAGGAATAGACCTAGGGAGTCCCGCAATACGGAGTGTACTCGTTATGCACTGGGGCAGCATGCTGGATTAAATTATTTAATCCAGTAATATCCAGCACTACTACGGGAATGCATGCATATTTGTATTTAAGTGTTAAATATAATAATTAGTTAATAATTGTTATTTACTAATTGTACAATGACATGTGACGTATTGTGAACCTTCGGTTGAGTTTACTTAAGTATGTGATTTGATAAAATCCACTAGGAGGTATACTTAATAACTATTAATGAGGTGTAACATGATTATTTCACATGTTGATTATTTAATTGCTAAATAATCAATAATATCTCATTATTTTATATTATTATATTATTTGGTGACATATAATTGTCACCCATTATTTTGTTTTATATTACTATTTATTTATATAATATTATATTATTATTTTAATATATATATATAATATGAAATATGTGTGATTGAGAGGAGAGTGTGTGTGACGGTGTGAAATGAAAAGGAAATGAAAAATTGTTTCATTTCCATTTTTAGAGCAGAGATAGAGAAGAAGAAGAAGAAAAAAAAAATTTTATTTTTCTTTATGGTTCCAAATGAAGCAATTATGAATTGCTTCAGTTTCCATTTCCTTTCCTTTTTTAGAGAAAAGAAAAAATACACACACCAGAAATTTTAAGGGTTTAAGAGTTAAGCCCAGTACTGGATATACAGTTGCTGTTCTAACTTGCCAAGTCCACCGAGTTAGTGACTAAAACTGTCGGTGAGTTGGTCTCCTTGCGAATTCCGAGGATATACGTGTATAACTTTACACGTTCAGGTAATTTTTCAACACTCCTAATATATTAATGTGATTAATATATTTTATTTATTGTGTTTATTATATGTTTTAATGCTTCCGAAACGTTAAATATGTATATGATACGTATTTTAGGCAATAAACACAATTACACATGCATACACCCACGTATATTAGATCCCCGACAACACAACTTATAAATAAAAGCCTTCTCAAAGGAGACAACAAGAGATATTACGAAAGAGAATAAGCTTTAAGGAGTTTAGAACACAATTTGAAGATTAAAAAAGGGATTTAATAGTAAGTTAAAGAGAGAAAGCACTGAATTAACGCATTATTATTTGCTTTCTTCTTCTCATACTTATATATTTTGTTTTTCTTTATTATGTCCATCAATTTATGTTCTAAATCTTAAGTTTTTATCACGAGATAAGCTTTTATATCTAAGATTACAGCTTTAAACTTGATATGTGATTGAATTTTAGTTCTTTTCATATTTTTATGAACTCAATAGTAGAATTGTTCAATTATTATATGCTTAATACTTTATAATTACTTAATCACTAATTAAATTATTGTAGGAATCCTAATGAATACGATGAAGGGATTATTTGTTGGCCTTTAATAATTTAATATATGATTATAACGTAGCAATTATGAGTTTCATATGAGATAGACAACCATATATGGCAGTAGTAAATTAATTATTAATGAATCTTATTCTCATCTGATTACCATAAATATATAGGTAATTATTAGAGTAAGATATAGTCACTCAACCATCAACATGAGGCTTTATGATAATATTAAGGACCTAGGTAACAATTCATATTGGGGGATTAATTTAATATTAATTAGTTCAAATAAAGTATCAATGGATAGTTATAAGCCTAAGTTTTATTTATTATTAGTGATTATATATTCTTATCTTTAGTCTTATCTTGATTGTTAATTTTATATTTATTTAGATTAGTTTGCTTAACTTTTAATTTTCATTTGCGTGAATAAAATAAGAAAACATAATTTTAATACTTAGCCTAACAATAACAACAATTTCTTGTGAGAACATTACTCTATTCACTATTTATTACTTATTTACGATAGCATGCATTTGCGCTTTAGTACAACACAACAATGATCATATGATCGCAAAGATTTTTATAGTTTTTCAGATTTAATCCTTGAAAGACTTGTTCACTAGATGCTGGTATATAGTCCCAATATTCTTGAGCCCAAAAGGCATTTCCTTGTAGTAGTATAGGTCCATATTGATGATAAATGTGGTCTTCTCCTTGTATGAGCCATACATCCCGATTTGGTTGTAGCCTGAGAAGGCATCCATAAAGCTTAGGAGCTCATGCCATGAGGTTACATCAATCAGCTAATTTATTTGGAACAAAAAGAAGTTGTCCTTGGGCCAGACCTTGTAGAGCTTGGTGAAGTCTATACACATATGCCATTTCTCATTTGCTTTCTTTACTAGGACAACATTGGAAACCCACTCCGGGTACTGAGCCTTTCGGATGAAGCTGACATTGAGTAGCCTGTTTACCTCAGCCTCAATAGCTTCGTATATTTCTCGTTGAAGGGCATTCTCTCTACTTGATTGGCTTATGGTTGGAATCTACAATCATCCTGTAATATAGTAGTTTTGGATCAATCCCAAGCATGTTCTTATGGGGCCAAGAAAAAAAATATCCACATACTAATTGGGGAAGGTGATTAGAGCTTCCTTGACTTTCTTGAGCATTAAAAAGTTTATCTTAACATTCTTACTTGGATCACTCAAGGAGATTGAGACTGAGATGGGCTCCTCAGCAGGCTCACCTTGTTTTTCTTTACTCTTAACTCTCGGGTCTAGTGTGGTGATCTAGTAGCTTGGCTTTATTGTAGTTGCATAATATTTTCTAGCTACTTTTTGGTCACCTTTTATAGTGACAACCTCTTCAGTAATCATAACTAGGTAATACTTAAAGACAACAGCTTAGGTAGCCATCAGAAAGGGTTGACACAAGATCACATATAAGCACTTGGTTAATCCATAACTAAAAAGTCAATTATGCGAATTATGGAGTTTGGAGCACTACCAATAGAGACAAGAATGGTGATGGATTCGAGAGGCATCACACTGTCCCTTAAAAATCTACCCATGAAATGGAGACATATGACAACTTATGAGACTCAATTCTATCATATCTAATCATCTTTATAAATTACCTCTATTTGGCTCTTAGTGTCTACCATCACACTAGTAACTTTGCTGGTGTCTATTTTTAGGGTGACTATAAGAGCATCATCATGGGAAAACACAACTCCTCAACAGTCTTCCTCAGTGAACATAATCAAAGTGTATGGGGAACTGACTTAAGAGGGATAAGGTGAACAGTATATCTGTAGCTCTTCTATAATGTCTTATATTATTCTCAAGCATAATTCTTTTCTGCCTTGTTAAAGGTTATTGCTCTAGTAGAGCTTTCTAAGATCGCATTAACCTTAGGGTCCTTCTTCGACATGGGTTTTTCAAGCACATCTCCTTCACATTCAGACTTATCTTTTTTGTTGAGTGTCTGACTCGTGCTAGGCATTCCTCACCTCACTAATGAATTGCTTAAGTATGTTATTTTTAATTGGGGCCTCAATTTGTTCCCTTAGTTAGAAGAATTCAGCAGTATTGTGGTTATACTATTTGTGAAAATCATAATACTTTCACTTACTGCTATGATCTAGACTTTTCTTTATGTTGTAGGCTTCTAAAGCCATCCTTTAATTCTGATGGAAAAAATATACTCTCAAGAGGTGTTTAGTGGAGTGTAGGACTGGAACTGTGACACCTCTATGGCATATTGTGGGCTCGGCTTGCTGAACTTGGCAGTAAGGGAGGCAGCCTCAGTAGAGCTGGGTTCTCTTACTAACTAGGCCACTTAGGCGCAGATGGCGACATTAAGGTTAGTTTAGCTCTCATGGGCTTCTCTTTAAGCTGAGAGCCTTCTCATCTCTATTCTTACCTCTTCATTAGGGACTTCTTATTTATCTTAATTTACTTTAGTGCTCGAGTATAAGCCTCACCATAAGTTTTAGGCTTTAACCATTGAAAAGTGAACAACTTCCCAAGCCTGATGTTTTTTTAAAAGTTGATGAGTGTCTCCTTAACACCAAAAACAATCATGCCAATGACCTCTTTATGGAACCTCTGTACAAAGTCTTTAAGGGGACTTTAACTTTTCTTGTCTGATATACATCAAGGTAAAGGGTCTTTAGGCCTATAATAAATTTACTATAATTGGAAGATAAAGGTTTTAGATAATTGGTGTCGAAATAATATTAATTTAAGCTCCAGTCTATGAAACCAATCTCCAATTATCCCATGGAGAATATAGGGGAACACGTGACACATTGCATCCTTCTTTACTCCCTAGATTAATATATGATCTCTGTAGAGCTCTAAGTGAGCTATCAGGTCAATCTTGCCTTTATTGTTCATGAGCTAAGGCATATTAAATGTAGGAGGTGAAAGCGTGTTCTTAATGTCATCGGTGAAGGGAGATTTGGCCTCCATCATAGGAAAGGGATCTACTACGATGTCCTTTGCTTAACGAATATCCTTAAGATCTTGTCAGAGCTTGTTAAGTTTTCTAAGGAGATTAGCTATGTTATTGTTTACATTGGTGTCCTCTGCCTCTGTGCAGGCTTGACACTTGATGTTGAGTGAGTCTCGAAGGTGTCATTTGAAAGGTTAATTCAGCTCCCCCCTATTTGGTGCTTTCTAGCCTACTCTCAGCGATACATCTGAGCTTTTTGTTTGGAAGAGAGAGAGATTTGATCTTGTTGATTTATCTACTCTGCTAGGGCTTTTGAGAGCTGTGGCTCCTAGGTCGGCCATGATGGGAGCGATCAAGAGCAAGCTGAGTCAAGTCTCATTATTTGTTCTTCTTTAACTTCAGCTACACTGGTCATCGTATGACACAACTCCTCAATGAACTTTTCAAACTACTTCTGGGTGACCAAAGCATCTTTAATAGATGGATCGTTAGGCGACCTCGAGGTGTTCCTTGAACATTTTTAAGGAAACACTATATGGGTCATTCTAAATCCTTAGCTACTTTCTTAATGGGCATGTTTTTGATCAAAGACTTTAGTTTTCCTCAACATTTCAAGTATGATTAAAGGTATTTACGAAATTTTAGATGGTCTGATTTGGCAAGGAATATTTAAATAGGTTTTTCTTAGAAATTCTCACAGTCGGTGCTAAATGTTTGGGGTTAATTTTTGGCCAAGGACTTAAACAAAACATGTGAGAAGTAAAGATTAAGGGAAATCTCGAATTTTTGGCTTACTTGGATTTTCAAAAGATTTTATGTTTATTGGATTGGACTGCTTGTAGAAAGGGCTGGATGCAACTACACACTAATGATTCCATGTAATTAATTTTTCTTAAAACATATAGTCAATATATGTGTAGAAAAATATTATAAATGACTAATAAGAAACGAAGTCTAAGGATAATTCAGTAACTAAGAAACTTTTGAAATGTATTATAACATTTATGGAAGTATTGAAAATGAACGAATTACAAAATGGGCTATACACATATTTATAAGGGGGTGGAATCCACTGACCCTTACGGCCTCACTGCCTCATAACTCTCATTTAAATTCTACCACTTTAGTTGTATTTTACATTGTTAAAAAATTTCAATGAAAAACAATTAAGCAAAAATAAATGCAACTTTATAATGTACAGTGGTAATGAACGTACTTCAAGACTATCTTATTAAAAACTTTGTTAGTAAGATAAAATATAGTCGAAAGAAAAAAAAAGTATAGTGCATGTTTATAATTGATATAATTCTTCTCTTAGAAGAATGACCCCCTTTGATTTAAATGCTCCCACTTAAAGTAATATTTCCAAGCGCTTTGAATATAAAGAAGGGAATTAAATTTAGTATGATGAAATATAAATATTATTTATTAAATTCATGATGCAAAATATAAATATCAAAAGTAATGTTTAGAATGCATGACCTTCTATATACTTAAAAATAATTATATTTAGAAGGCAAAACCTTCCATGTATCGGTAGTAATAAAGAGGCATAACTTTCACTGCATTTATAATAATGAAGAGGCGTAAACTTTCATAAATTGATAATAATAAAGAGACATAGTCTTTCATAAATTGATAGTAATAAAAAGACATAACCTTCCTATATTGATAGTAGTTAAAAGAAATAAATTTAAAAATAATTATGTTTTAAAATTTTAAGTTTTAAATTAATGAGATTAATTATTAGAATTTCGTTTTGACTTATTGATTTGTTATGCAATCTTTAAATTATAGGTAAATTATTTGAATTTTAAAAAATAGATATAATATTAAATATTATAAATATAAATATAAGATAATTGATATAAAATATTATTTTTATTTTATAATGTAAAAAATTCAAATAAATAAAAACTACGATGTATAATCATAAAGATTATATTATATAATAATATAAATATAATATAAATAATAATTAAATATAAATAAAATATGTAAATAAAAAATATAAAATAAAATAAGTCAAAAATTTAACATAAAAGTAAAAAATTTAAGCTTACTCATAAATTGTGTTGATAATTTATTATAAATAAATAATAAAAAGTAAAAGTTAAATATAATTTAATAATTAAAATTTTTTTAAAAGGTATTATAAAATTTATGAAAATATTAAAAATAAATTAAAAAAAAGATTATACGTATATTTATAAATGAGGCGGTGGAATCCACCCCCACCGCCTCACCACCTCGTAACAAAAAAGAGAAAACAAAACAAAAACAAAAACATGTAAATACAAGGGCAAAGTGGTCATTAAGGAGAAACAAAAAGGAAAGACTGGAAAAGCGGAAATAGCTGGTGGCAGCAGAGAAATAATGACCTCTGTAGCCAATAATTAATCCAACGGTCCAAATCTCATCTCCCACTCTCAGTCATCTTTATATAAATTTTGTCCATTTCCTCTTGGCAACTGCAACCTTGAAAACAAAGTAGCTCTCCACATAGTGTGCCTCGTACTGCGCCCGTTCTCATCTCATAACCGGTCAATTTCTCTTTCTCTCTCTGTATTTTCTATTTAAATGATATTATCGTCATTTTATGTTTTCTTTTATCGCACTTGTCTATCTGTTCATTAGCTTCTAGATCCGGTGAATTCTTCAAATTTTTTCTCCCAAAAAAAGATTTTATTTTTAGTTTTGATACTGGGTTAATTGAAAAACAAAAATCACCCATCGTTAGTATGTGATTTAGGTTATGATCGGATACATGTGTGATTTGTGTTTTAGTGGCTAGTAGTCGTGAGATTGATTCGATTTATGTTTGATTTATTTGATTGCATTTCCGAAATGATTAACTTTCGGCCTGTTAATAGTTAAGATGGCACTTATTTGGATGAAATTTATATAGAAATCACGATCTTTTTTTTGGAGTTCTTTTGATCAATAATCAACTATTATTCTGTTTTATTATTTTCTTTTGATCAAGAATCTATTTTATTTGGATGCAATAAATTTTCGCTTGAAATTATTCTGTGACGAAGCTATTTACCAATTTGGTTCGAGCTGATAATCTTTTTGTGATCACGGATATTAATATCAATTTGTATACATATCTTAGCTGAAGAAATAGGGAAATAGAAGGGCATTACCGTGACGTTTAATTTTTCTGTTTGTGAAATATTGTTCTTGTCTTAGCTGATCTTATCTTTAATAATGCAGGTAGCAGAAGATGGCAGACGCTGAGGATATTCAGCCACTTGTTTGCGATAATGGAACTGGAATGGTTAAGGTAATTATTATGAATTATAAGTTGTTGTTGATTGCTACATTGTAGGTTGGTAGCTGATTGTAAATTTTAATTTTTTAGGCTGGATTTGCTGGAGATGATGCTCCACGGGCTGTGTTTCCTAGCATTGTTGGTCGTCCTCGTCACACGGGTGTGATGGTTGGCATGGGCCAGAAAGATGCATATGTTGGTGATGAGGCTCAATCGAAGAGAGGTATTTTGACTTTGAAATACCCAATTGAGCATGGTATTGTGAGCAACTGGGATGACATGGAGAAGATCTGGCATCACACCTTTTACAATGAGCTACGTGTTGCCCCAGAAGAGCACCCAGTTCTTCTCACTGAGGCTCCTCTCAACCCCAAGGCTAATCGTGAGAAGATGACCCAGATAATGTTTGAGACTTTCAACACTCCTGCTATGTATGTCGCCATCCAAGCTGTTCTTTCCTTGTATGCGAGTGGCCGTACCACTGGTAAGAATCTCAAAGTTCTATAGGTGCTAGATTGATGTGTTTGACTTATATTTAGGCAATAGCTAGAATGGCTGAGTTTATTATTTTACAGGCACAATGTGTGATTTATTGTCAAAATCATTGGGGTTTCTCATTGATACTGTATGCAATGGACTTGAGTTTTGCTAATTTCTGTAAAGAGGCCTTGTTGGTGTTTATTCATGGGGATGTCACTTTTTCTGTATAATGGATGTTTTGCTTCTTACTTTTAGGTATCGTGTTGGACTCTGGTGATGGTGTCAGCCATACAGTCCCTATATATGAGGGGTATGCCCTCCCACATGCAATCCTTCGTCTTGACCTTGCTGGTCGTGACCTTACTGATCACTTGATGAAAATTCTCACCGAGCGTGGGTACTCTTTCACCACCACAGCTGAGCGTGAAATTGTGAGGGACATGAAAGAAAAGCTGGCTTATATTGCCCTCGACTATGAGCAGGAGCTTGAGACCTCCAAGACCAGCTCTGCAGTTGAGAAGAGCTATGAGTTGCCAGATGGGCAGGTTATCACTATTGGTGCTGAGCGTTTCAGATGTCCTGAGGTCCTTTTCCAACCATCCATGATTGGTATGGAAGCAGCAGGTATCCATGAGACCACTTACAACTCTATCATGAAGTGTGATGTTGATATCAGGAAAGACCTGTACGGCAACATTGTCCTCAGTGGTGGTTCAACCATGTTCCCTGGTATTGCTGATAGAATGAACAAGGAAATTTCTGCCCTTGCCCCAAGCAGCATGAAGATCAAGGTAGTGGCACCGCCTGAGAGGAAATACAGTGTCTGGATTGGAGGATCCATCTTGGCATCCCTTAGCACATTCCAGCAGGTTGGTTTTTTATGCATATATTGGGGTTCATGTTTTAACTGAAAGTTTCTGATCATTTGCTGATTTTCCTTGTTGTTTGAGTGCAGATGTGGATTGCGAAGGCCGAGTATGATGAATCTGGGCCTTCAATCGTGCACAGAAAGTGCTTTTAAACTGTTCACCAATAGGACTTTTAAAGAAAGTACTTTTTTTTCAATTGCAGTTTGCAACTCTTGTCATTTCTAGTTTTGTTATCCCTCTGTTTTTATTTTCATGTTGGAGTGATGACTTTGAGAAGGCCGAGTTGATTTCACCCAGAATGATCCAATTTTTTCATTGTCATTTACTTTCAGAAGCTTGACTGTTGACATCCAATTTCTTTCTCTGGATACCACTTTATTACAATTTTTCCCATGGTCGATGGGTGATACTTTTTTTTGGAAGGTAGATGGGCGATACTTTATTGGTCTTTAACATTTTGGTTTTGGAGTTGAAAGAAATTGAATCTCTTTAAACCATAATCCAGAGATCTAGTGTCGGGTGTATCGCTTACTCAATGTGTTAGGGCAGTAGGTTAATTAAGATTTGAGATCCTTGATTGCCAAGATGGTCCATTCTTCAGTTATTTAATAAAAAAAATTTGTGGATCTTTAAGAGTACATATGGGGAAGTGAAGTTGAAGGGCTTTCTTGTGATGTAGGTCCTTTGATGTCCCAACTTCGAAGAAAAGGTTGCCTCCCTTTTAGTTTCCTGTCCCCAATTGCTTAGGCCTGGGGACTCCGTTTTGGGAACTTTTATTCCGTTGTTTCCAGTAAACACAACAGAAAATTGACAGGGAATCTAAACAAAAGATGCTAAATGATTAGCAATGGCTCAAGTGGGAAGGAAATCATTTAGACTCATTTATATTTGTCCTTTTTATTCTTTTTAGGTGCAATTCTAAAGCCCAAAGAAAGAGGTGGAATTCTTAAATATGCACGTAGGTTGTTATTTTCATCGATAACAACTTCACACGCATAGAAAAGCCATCAGAAGACGCGGAAAGGAATGTTTTTATGTCAGCAAAAAAAAAATTGTAGATACCTTGAAAACTGTCTTATAGCAATCCAACCATCGCACAGAAAGCATTTTATATTAAGATGGTCTAACCTCAATGGAGTTTTACAACTTCTGAATGTAGAAGGGTTTGATTAATGTCCAATCAAAAAAAGAAATTGATTCAAAGAAATCATAAACGATCAAGTTTCTATTTCATCATAGGCTGCCTATGATTGAAGTTTAAGCATTGAACCTAATCGTCAAGGGGGAGATAACCAGTTTAATGATATATAACCGTGGTGCTTTAACATTTACAATAGCCGAAAGCTTCAAAATCGCTATTTTGTCCGGACGCGGCACGGGACAACATCGAAAACAAACAAGCAAACAACACAACATATGAACATGATCCTTCAGTTTTAAGCTAGTATTGCTTCATATGAAGTATTCTTATTATTGTGGTCGCTCATTCACTTACTATTTATCTTCACATAAGTTGGCTTTTTCCTATACTTCATTCCGCATCATAAAGCAATGATGTTTTATTTTGATGCTCATTGTCGAAGAACGGATGATTCTCTGCCATAATATATTCATCTCCACCGCTGCTTAGGACCCAGAAGTTAGAATTCTTCGTTGGCTTTTCATGCACTGTATTGTCATCCATGTTGGATATGTTGTTTTCTTTTGTTCCCTTCAGCGGTCAAGAAACTCTCTTTTAGGAATTCGTCATGTTGATTCAGATAATAATAATTATTATAGTGAGAATTTGATCTCCCAAATCTTCTTCCAAATGAGTCTTCGAAACTGGCAATCTTATCTGAAGAAGATCGCTGGCTGAAGCTCCCAAATCCTTTGATCTCTCTCGTTAGCCCACGAGCTCTTGCTCTCTCTTCTGTGAGTAGTTGATCGCTTTTCAGCAGTTCTAGCACTCTCTTTGATAACTTTCTAACACTCAAGCCCCAGTTGAATCTGCATGGTAAACAAAACAATGGAAAAAATTTATTATTATTATTTTCTTCTTTTTTCAAGGAATCATTATATTAAATATGAATGCTGAAAATAAGTATATAATAAAGTAATAATAACAAACCCTTTCTCGTCAATATACTGAAAGTTTCCAGTGTCCTTAATCGCATATTCATCACTTTGAAACTCTTCAGCAATTCTTTTTGGTCCATGGGTAAGGAGGTGTTCCAATAATATTAGAGCGTTATAAGAAGCTCGCCAATTCTTTCTATCAAATTTCAGTAACCTAAGTTGTATAATTGAACCAAAAAAGGAAAAAAATTCAGTTTTATGGATACATCTTAAACAAGCTCATATGGAAGAAACTCATAATTCATAAATTAACCTTTGGTGAAGAATCTCCATAATTCTCCAATAATCATCTACTTCAAAAGCAGCCCGTGATATTACATTCATTGTGCGTGTATCTGGTGGCCACAGATTTCCATTTGTAGCTTCTTCTGTCAACCTTCAAGCAATAATCACATCACATGGAATCATATATATATATACAAAGACCCACCCAGTCGAGATTGTATTTGTTTTCAATGGACCATATATATATGTGTGTGTGTGTGTGTGTGTGTATAAAAGCTTAAACTTACAGTTCTGCTGGTGTAACGTCAGTCAGCGCCAATCGAGCAGTCTTGATCTTCTCTTTGAAGTAGAAAGAAGCATGTGTTTTGAAGTTACGGAAAATAGGACTGCCCATAATACTGTTATTGTTGCTCAGAATGTTCAACATGCTTGCTAAGGTAGCTGTGGAAGATGATGAGAATCTGTTTTATGAGTTTCTTTTTAAAGCCTTATCTAGGTACGTAAGAAGTGCAACTACTCCATTGCAGAAACAAAGTACGCAAACTACTCTTTGAAAGTGATTTGGCAAGTAATAAGAAATTATAACAAGGAAACACTTGTTAGAACGAGAACGTTTTAGTTTTACCAGAGATAAAAAGAGGGGAAATGCCAAGGTTTTTTCAACTTAGACTGTTAGAATAGCTGACGATGATATCAACGCGGAATTTATAGTTGATTAAATATTATTGTTAGTAGGCCTCTTTGCATACCAGATGACGCATGCTAAAAGAAACTCTTGTTAAGGCCAAAACAGATGCAGTTTTTGACCTTAAAATGGAAGTGTACCTTATTGAAATTCAGTTGATTCCTACCAGAAAGATAAATTAGGCCATTAACACCTACTTTAACTCTTACCCCCTTTGCACTATGAATTAATTCCTTGACGTAATGGAGCTTTATACTTTCCTAATGAAGTTTGCAATAGTCGCCCAAGAATTACAGATAGTTTATTAACGAAGTTTTTGACACTCTTGAATACAATCTTTTCTTGTGCCTTCTTGCAATTGCAATGCTATCAAATTGTAACACATCGCTCTGCGTCAAAATAATTATCCTTTGTGCTTCATTCATCTAGGGCCGCTATGGAATTTGCTCTTCGCCTTTTGGTTTATTTCCATTCCCCGTAAGGTTCGAAATTAGGAAAGAAAGGACCTCCTTGAAATAGATTTAATCCGGTTGTAGGGTCATGAGATAAGACATAATGGTTTTTTACCTTCAACCAATATCAAGAAAGAGAAACAAATTGTCAATGCTTTACAGGTAGCAGTTGACAATGCCGTTGGTAGAATTCCAGTAAATCAGTTTAGGCATCATGAAGGAACCTCGTCTCACCGAAGCAAATAATTCAAAGTTGGCTTCATCCATCAAGATAAGTCATGATGGATCTGCATCATTTGCGGTCAAAATCTCAAACATCAATGCAGTTCTCCACATTGCAAGAAGACCTGACATCAATATCATAAGCCAATCTCTTAGGGTTCCAGTACTGGAACTGGCACCATCGTTTGGTATTGAAACCAAAACTAATTTTGAAATTGTGTATTTGAACCTCAACGAAACAATCTCGATAAAGACAATAATCCAAACAGCTTTCAATTTTTTTTGTGAACGCAATGCTTTTGTCAAGCACTTAATCCTATAAAGAAGACAAGGAGCTCCTTTAAATAAATAATATTACAAATTGAAACCGCACGGGCAGCTCAAGGCCTGCATAGGCAAGCACATGAAAACTTAGTTCTGATCGCTGTAAACATGATCTTAGAAATGTGTACAACCTAAACTTGCCTAATCAGGTATGCACGTCACTTTTGTATCAGCAGCAATAATAAACTAAATGGAGAGGCCTGAAGAATCATTCATAACACTTGTACTTCTGGATCAAAACTCTGACATGAGGCTCATGTGCGAATTTTCCACATACCAGATCTATATCCCACTGACATGAGTGCTAACTCCCAAAGCATGTTGGGTATGCTCAATGGATTCATCTTGGATCCCGGAATTTCAGACCAATTTACAGATATCTCAATCATCGGGATACTAAACCTTTTGCACAGATAAACTAACTCAACATCAAAGCACCACCTACATAAGGTCCATATTGCTCAGTGGGTCAGCAAATTCAAACTTCGAGTCAACAATGAGTAGCACACATGGAACCAAACATATCATTGCTCAACATATTGGCTTTGAAAAAGTCCTCCTTTATCTAGTTTTAAATTTTGCATTTGTATTTAAGGGCAGTGAATAAACACCTTTTCAGGCGAATATTTGTGAAAAGCTTCCTCGCTGCAGCTCTCGTAAACATCTTGAAACCACACTGATGGATCAAGAAGTTTACATTAAGATAAAGAAGCAACAGAGTTACTCCAGAAAATAAGAAACAAATGCAAAGTAAAAGTTTACCTGTGTGTCACGAATCCCAGGACCAGCAGTCAAGAGAACAACAATGTGGAAACCCTTCATAAAAAAATTGCGGTACCACTTCCTCTGAAATCAAGTGATGTACTTCAACTAAGAGAAGATAATATGTAAAGTAAAACAAGAAGCATATGAAGAAGCATGTGGCATTCACAATACTAAACTGTAGCCAAAGCTTTCTCTTCAAGATGAGCACGGGAGCCAAAAGCAGCTATTGGGACATCAGAAACTCTAAAACTTGATTCACAAGTTGCTGAATCTCCATAATTATACTCCTTTCTGGCAATTGCATGGATCTATAGACATAACATCAGCTCGTTGTAGTAACATTGTTTACGCTTTCACAGAAAGTCAATTGAATTTTTTAACAAATAAACTTATGAAACCACACTATAATACACAAAATGAATAGTTGCAGTCAATACAAACCTGACTTTCAAGTTTTTCTAGGTCATTAACCTTGGTTGCACCATCAGCATCAAGCATTAGAAGTAATTCTCCACATGAATGAAGCATTCCCTGTTTTACAATGCTTTCACAGAGGTAAAGAGCTTCACTCAATTATTGTCCCACAGTTGAAAAAATATTACCCCTTAAACACCATAAAATAACTCGGAAATGAGATAATATTTAGATTTGACTCACTTTTCTTATAGCTTCTCCCTTGCCATGATTTTTACCGAGAAGGATAACCCTTACATTATCCATTGAGTACCTCCTTACGAAGTCAAAAGCTACTCTTTTTGTCCTATCGGAACTTCCATCATCAATGATCAGCACCTAAACATGAAGTCAACAGTTAAGGCCTAACCTCAAATGTGAACAACCTGTTGGAAGCTAGTTAACTTTGCTTTTACAAAGATTAACATTCAATGACATCAAATGAACTGTCTGAACACAACATTTCACATTGTCATAAATGTTAATATACAATTTCCAGCCCATTAATGGCAATTAGTTTTCAGGAAGCTAAAACCATGTCTTCTAGCCTTGTAGCAAACATAATCTTTAATTAGATTCTTTAGTTCGGCCCAACAGTGATAAAATAATGAACTAGTGCAAAGATATAATGAGCTTTCTTTTTTCTTTTTAAATTTTTATATAAGAAACAGAAATTTAGTTTATTAGAAAGAAAATAGTGCTGAAGTGATATTCTACTAGGGCTGTTGGAGTGGCAATGCAACAAAAAGCAGATGCCTATGACTGGTTCTGAACCCATTGAGATGACCCAAGAATTTTGCTGTAAAAGTTAAGATAGACCAAAGCAGAAAGCAATGAACAGCATCAATACTCCTCATGAAATGATGAACACATGGAAAATGTAAACCAGAATTGACTTCAGTTTTTATAAGATTTTAGGCATGTTTTGAGGCTGTGCAAGGCAGCGATAAATGAAACCAGAAACATAGACATTTTGGATTCACTTAAGCCAAAGTTAGAAAATGAGATAACATGCAAACTCCACTAGTAAACAAGTGAACAACTGCAAGGAGAAAGGGTGCGAAATACTATTTATGGCTCAAATTTTAATGTCCTTAGCCAAAAGAAGTTAGTATAGTGGATGTATAAATTGATTAATTCCTGTCTTAAATTGGAGAATGCCATTCACGGTCAATAAAGTATAGCAAAAAATTTGTCAAACCTATATTCTGTCCTTGGGTTAAACTCACATTTTCTAGAATGTTGTTATATCCTCTAGGGAATGAGAAAGAACCAAGATAAAATAAAGACTTAAGTTTAATTGCTGGCACTTTTACTACGATCAGTCTTACTGCTATTAAGCCTGATTCTTATAGGCATATGGAAGGAACTGAAAGTACCTCATAAGAGAATGACTTGTCCTTTCCTGCACGTTGTTGAAGATAACTACAAATCAAGACGCATAATTATGCTTTAATATTGTAAGCCCCTCCGTAATATCCAGAAATAATTATCTTATTACATCAACACTAACATTAATGTCTGCACAGCTCAAAATATTATTTGATGTGCCATCTGCCCCATATCACTCACAATCACACCCTTAATCCGAGAAAATTATTTGGGGTAATGCCATCTAAAGATTCATTATTATGGTCATTTTCAATAACAAAAATAACCTGTTTCCCTTTTTCTTAAGCACATACTGCAAAAATTTCATCATATAAGGAGTATCAAACATCAACAACAATATTTTCATATTTTGAAATAAGAAACAATAATATTATCAAACTAGCTTGCATAAGAATAATTTTATTAAAATACATTGTTTTCATGTTTCTTAGTTCTTCCATTTTCTGGTCTTATCTAACATCACAAAGAATGTGATTTAAAGAACAGAAAAAATCCTTGTTGCAGCAATACTAAACATAAAAATAGTTTTGCTTTGACTTACTTGAGGGTTTCATCAAGAACTCCAGGAAGCCTGTGCTCTTCATTGAATGCAGGAATTATCAAAGATACATACTTCTCCGCTGGATCAGTTATAAAAGGACAAGGAACCTACAACAAGTGCATCCAGCATATTTAGTTTCAACCAAAACCACTTCAAATCAAATTTTGTATCCTAACAGTATAACCAGCATAACATTGACACCCAAAAAAAAAATAAAAAGAGCAAAAAGGCAACAAGAACTGAGCTATTCTACAATTATGACTTTATATTCCACATATCACTCAAATCTTTCTAGACTTCAATTTGTACAATAACTAAGCATCCCAACTGTCCACACCCTTCTCAGCAAATATTTTCAACCAGTTTTGAATCAGGCTAACTCCTCAAAAGAAAGTTTCAGTTTTGGACAAAGCTAAAACCAGAAAATATCTTGTGATCATAAAAAAGAGAAAAGGCATTACCTAGAGGTTTCTACAGTAAAAAGAATTATCGTTGGCTACTTAACCTGCTAAAAGGAATGCACATTTAGTAACAATTCATAAATAGCAACATTAGTTCATCAACAGAAACTAATTAGCCATTTCCTTTTTCTCTTTAGTGGCCAGTGTTCCACTCGGTGACTTATCCAGCAACCTTATTTATTCATTTATTTTATGGATTTGTCATTTTTTTTCTTTAATTTCCCAAATCTGAAAGATTAAAAATTTTAGTCAACTAGTTAACAAAAATTTCAATTTCAAGTGCTGTGAAAAAATGTAGTCGAATAATGCAAATGAAATATATACATACATACATACATACATACATACATTCCTCAATGCATGAATGTGTTTGTATATACATATAACTGCAAAAAAAGAAGAAAACAAATTACCTCCTTCAACGAACTAGGATCCTCGAAGATCGCAGAAGCTTCAACGTGACTGCTTTAAAGAGAAATCAATGAATTAACTTGATAGAAATAAATGAAAGAAAATTTTCTTTAAAAAAAAAGGGAAAGGAGATCGAGGAGAATAGAAATTCAAAAATTAGGGTATTTAATTTTCCAATGATGAGAGAGCATACGTGTGATTGTGTCTCCGTCTATAAGCTTCGAATATGATCGCAGAAACTAATCCTAATAAAACGATTAAAATCAGAACCAGCGATACCTCCAGTATCGCCCATAAAAACCCCATTATATTTCTTATTTCAGCCTTCAGCCTTGTGTTTGTCGCGAGCTCGAATTTAATCTGCAGCTTTGTAGCGGCTGATAGATGTCAACGAATTGTACATCTTTACAAGATGTTAAACTTTTGTCGACTTCTTACCAACAAGCCCGTCTAGCTCAGTTGGTAGAGCGCAAGGCTCTTAACCTTGTGGTCGTGGGTTCGAGCCCCACGGTGGGCGAATAATTATTTTTGAAAATTGCTCTTCCTATATTGGGTACTAACATTCGGGTCCTGCATTTTTATAATTTCTCAACTAAAACAATATTTTGTTCATTTGTATCAACTAGGTCCCTACCTGGATTTCAAATTAATAAAACAAATCCCTATCTCTTCGGCTACTAATATTTGGGTTCTAATTTTTTATTTTATAATTTCTTAACTAATACAATAGTTTATTCGTTTATATCAAATTGGTCCTAACTTGATTTTAAAAAAATTTAAAAAAAACAAATTTTTATTGAAATAACTAGGATACCCTTTAATATTAAAAAAGTTCCAAAATTCAACAATATAGGATAATAGTTTGTTTATTTGTATCAACTAGGTCCCTATCTCGATTTCAAATTAAAAAAACCAATTCCTATCTGTTGGGGTACTAACATTTGGGTCCTAATTTTGTTTATAATTTCTCAACTAATACAACAGCTCGTTCGTTTATAACAAATAGGTCCTAACTTGATTTCACCCAAAAAAAAAAATAAAAGAAAAGAACTTTTATTGAAAAAACTAGGATACCCTTCAATATTAAAAAAGTTCCTAAATACAACATTATAAGATATTTTGATCAGTTCATTAGGTATCAGCTGAAAATATCTATTGCATAGGTTGAATAGCTAATGCAGAAGCACAATCTATTAGGAACTCCCTCTCTTTGTCAAACATTTAGATGATATAAAATTGTCCTCTATGTATTGGGGTACTAACATTTCGGTTCCTGAATATTTATAATTTCTCAATTAATACAATAATTTGTTCATTTAAATTAAATAGGTCGCTTTAAAAAAGAAGAAGAAGAAGAAATCCCAAATCTTGTAGAAATAATTAGGATACCCTTTAATATCAAGTTAGATGTCTTACATTTTGGTGGTCAAAATTTAACACTAGGATATTTTAGTCATGTCACTTGGTATTAACTGAAATATCCATTCCATAATTATTCCCTAATTATTAAATATCTATTCCATAAGTCTTTACTTTTCAATCAGCAAGCATCACGTTGAATGTCCCGCCAAAACCATGCTTCAATTTTAAAATTTAGGGAATATCTAATTATGGAAATATTTCCACTTCTTTAGGTGGATACGTGGAATTATAGGAGACAGTTTTACCCCTATTTGTTTTGGATATAAATTAGGGTTTATTCCTCGTCTCCTTTTACTTGCAATATTTTACTCTGCCGCTATTTTTTACCTCAAAAAGAAGAATTTTCTCTCAAACTTCCATTTTCATATTCATTTTTTTATCATGAAAGATAAGGAGAAGTATAAGTAATTTCCTATTGATTAACTCAAAACCACCTATAAAAATACTTAAAGATATTAAAGTATGGGTTTTGCCTCGGAAGGGTCCTCATTGGGAACTTAGAACCGTGAAACGAGGGGAATTCCCTTTGTTCCCTGAGCATCTCAACTGCTTTACGTTTCTTATTACCCCAATAATTCTAGAATTCCTTCACGTTATCGGTCTTTTTCCTCTTCAAGTTCATCCTAATGTCTTTTACCTTCTCCGAGACATAGCCATCGCAAACTCTATGCTGAACCTAATATACTCTCTAATATTTTATAATGTCTTTTTAACCTACAAACTTATCTATCCTAAAGCCAACTAACTCTGGCTCCCAAATGGGGGAAAGAATTTTTTGAAGACTTCAAAGGGAACCGGGCTGATTTTGAAGAGAGTGCCATAGTGATAAGTGGTAATTTGAAGCAACTACGGCTTCTATTGAGGTAAACACCTCGTTCAGTGTTTATGATTAGAAGGCTACTCTATCTTTTCCATCAATTCCTGTATGTGGGTGGTTCTTGAAGAAGTTCTTGTGAAACAACTATTTTAACCACAAACATATCCACACTTTTAAAATGCTGAGGAAGTACTTTAGTCTAAAACATGCTCGTTACTTCCCATGCGCTTTAATCCAGGAGGATGGAATCTGGACTCTTACTCTTCCTAACCTAAGTATTAAGGCTGAAACTTCTCTATTTGACTCCGTGGGGTTCCACCACAGAGTCATGTTTCGCAAATTCCTTTCTCAAGATAAACTATTCTTGGAGGGGAGTCTTAAGGAGGATGATACCATTTATTCTTCCCATTCTTACAAGAAGTTTTTCTCAGACTAGTAAATCTTCTCCTTTGAAGGATCGATTTTTACCTTACTTTTTGATCCCCTAAGACTTTATTTATTTATTTTTTTTGTAGCACCTCAAGTAGAGACTGTTCGTTTTTCCTCTGAAGGGGAAGTTTTAGACTTCGTCATGACTGGTCGTCCTGTAAAGTTTGGGAGTTAACTACTTGGAAAGGTCGATCAAAGTTTAAATACCACTCAGAATCCTATTGGGTGAATCCTGTCTTGTTCGCCAAACTCTCGGCTCATGAGTCTTGTCATGGGGCTTTTACTCCTGCTCTGTCAAGCGTTACGCCCTAAAAGGAAGAATGTTTTTTTGTCTACTTTATTTTCTTTCGCTTTTCTTTCTGGATTTATTATTTCCTGAAATTGTCTTTTTCATCTTTCTAGCTCTTTAATCTTTTATGGAAGAGCTTCCAGATGTATTGGCGGATTTTTTTTTGCCATGGAAGCTTGGAACAAAAAGAAAGACTTCGACAGGTGACTTAGGAGGTTTTGAGACTTCTTCTACAAAGAAGGTAAAACCGTGTATTCTAGTTGCTAGTGAGGATGTTCGAGCAGCAGTTCCAAAAGTTCATGCATCTGAAGTTCCCATGGTAATTTCTAAGGTACCTCTAGCAACCTCTAGTGTCCCTGATTCGCCCGTCAAGGTTTCCTCAATGATTCCTGCTGCAACTGCAGTATCTTCTGAGGTTCTTTCAGTGATCACTAATACTTCTCAAGGATCTGCAGAGGCCCTTCAAGGAGAGCCCGTAGTTAATATAAGTGATGCTGTTAAAGCTGGATCTCCTATGGTTCTTGATTCTAGACCTTCTGCGACTGATATTCCGGTCACTGATCTGGATCTAGAACCATTTGTTTCCCTAGGTAAAAAATTGTTTTTCTCCCATTTTTTCTCTTATATTATTTATCTTTTCCTTTTTAATCTCATTCCTTTTTGTCGTTCTCTAGGTTGTTTGCAGTTCTAACTCTTATTGATTCTACTTTTGCAGAGGATCCTATCGAGATTGTGGATTCAGATGATAGGATTGATAGACCTACTTTTTATCGTTCTCGGAGGTTCCTTAATAAATTTTCTATAAGATTTTGAAAGAAAAAAGCTGGGGATTATGTTCGGGAATCTTTTGTGTTGAGGATTGACGGGGGATAATGTTACCACAGTGTTGAGGAGACTATTCACTTGAGCTAGTGAATAGTCTCAAGTGAGTACGGCTTCCACCTTTAGGGTAAATGGAAGTGTACTGGGTATTCATTTGTGATTTGGGGTCAGAGGATTTGGTTAATATATTCTTGATTGATATTTTATATATTATAAGTGCTTCAAGATAGTTTGCTTATTATGGAAACATATAAGAAGGAGCTTAAGAAAGATGAATAGAGAGTTGCGCATTTATAGGCTCTAATAGATAAGAGTTTAAAAGAGGAAGTTTTCTTTTATGGTTGAAATTTTTTTTTGGTCGCAAATCTCCATCTGTTAGAAAAGGAAAATATGAGTGTTGCGGATATCAAGCCATGCACTTTAATTTGACATTCATATGGCATCAACTAAGCCACAACCTTGATACTTATTTTATTCTATGCGTAGCGGAAAATCGTAACTTGATACCATAAAAAAGAACACATAAGACTAATACACCAATAAAGATAAAGAAAACAAACCAATCAACAAGACACAAGATATACGTGGTTCGGCCTAAAATTGTCTACGTCCACGGAAGATCCATGATCCAACTTCTTATTATTAATATAGATCACTAAGTATCTTCTTACATCATCAATGATTCCACAAGACCCTTTAGTATCTCCCATAAAGACCTTTAAGTATCTACCCTTAATCACCATGACTCTCTAAAACCTCTTAGTATCTCCTCATAAGAGATTTTTATAAGGAACACAAGAATAGCCCGAGCATCTAAGTCAAAAGGATCTATGGTGTTTCTCTTTTATTCACTCAAAGAACCTAAAGAAAAAATACTCCCTAAAGGTTACACCTTAGTGTACCACGCACTTAGTGCCTACCTAGCTGCTCTATTCTCTCTTATGGTTACATCTTGAAACCTTAGATACTTAATCTTAAAAAAAGGTTTACAAGTATTTATATAGGGTGTATTTCGTGCCTATTAACCTTATTTCTTGTTGGAGTAAGAGTCCACTTGTTTTGAAAGTCCAAAACTTACCAAAACTTGAAATTCCAAACCAAAACGGACATCCTGACGCGTTTGGGCGCTGCGGCGCTCATCCCTAGGCGCCGCGGCGCTGGCCCTTCTCGCACCTATCACCGCGGTGCTGGGTTTCTATGTTGAGTGCCGCGGCGCTCAGCCCTGGGCGCCGCGGCACTGGCAGCTTCTCTCGCGATGTTTTCGTTTCTTTCGCGTCTTCAAGTCTGGTTTCACTTCCTCCTTCGTGTCTCACACATCCTAGGCTTCTCCATACGTGTCCTACACGTTCTAGACTTCTTGTGACTCTCCACTTTGGTATTCATCTCAATTCTTGTCCAACCAAGATTGTTGAATCACCAATTTTCCAACAAGGAGACTCTAAGCTAAGTTGAAGAAAGTCTATAGAGGAAGTGCACTTCGACAAGATTTTGATCGAGTGGTGCGGGAACTAAAGGAAGCATGCCAAATGAATGCTGAGATCTTAAGGAACTAATACAAGATCTGATCTACTCTAAGGAAGTATGAGTGAAGGATATCCTTCCGGGAATGAGAGGTGGAAAACCTTCAACAAGGGAAAAAAGTTCTAATTGTGGAGGTCAATGAGCTTTGAAAAAGTAAAAATTCCCTTGCAAGCATGGTTAACCAACTTTAGGAGCAAATTTCTACTACTGACATGAAGTTGATGGCCAAGCATAATGAGCTGAGGGTTGTGGCTAATCATGCTACTGTTGGAGCTATGTTACTGAAGATGACGGAAGATTGTGCGACCAAGATTGGGAAGGCGGTTGACGAGTTCCTTATCTTGCTACAGATATCTCAAAGGGAATTTGCTTCATCCCGGGCTGACAAGGAAGCTTCAGATGCTTTGTGGGAATGAAAGTTAGTGACAACTAAAGGAGTATTAAGCCAAGTATTAAGGATATTAAGGAATAATTCTAGAATAATTCCTTAATAATTCCTTTATACTCTCCTATCATATATACATGTTATTAATGTAAAATATTATTTCCTTATTTATGTTATTTTCCTATTTTGTAATAAGGTTACAGCCTATATAAAGGCTCCATTGTACAGTTTATATTTACAGTGAAATATATTCTCTTTACATTTCTCACATGGTATCAGAGCTTTGATTTTTTTTCACTGTCATTTTGTTTAGCTAGAGATTTGTCGAAATTGTTTTTGAAAACCAGACGGAATCCACCGGAGTTTTTTGAAAAGTCGCCGAAAAATTCCAAAATCTTGCCTCTTAGCCACCGCCCATCTCAGATTACTCAGAATCCTCCGGCCGTTTCAACGCCGTTGAAGATGTGCCAATCCAAGGCTGAAAATCGTCGGACACGCCACTAGAATACCACTGTCGCCCGCCACTGTCACTTCAGATCCCAGCCGTTCTATGGCGACGTGACCGACACCACCTACACCAAAATAATCCTTAGTCACCGGCTGTTTCAACGCCGTTGACACGTGCCAATCCGAGGTCTAAAACCGCCGAATGAGCTGCCGAAATGCCACTACCGCCGGTCACTTTCACTTCAGATCTCGACTGTTCTACTGTGACGTGACCGACACCGCTCAGACTGAAAGAATCCCCATTCACCGGCCGTTCAAACAATGCCGAGTTTACATCAATCGGAGGTTGGAGTAAGCCGGATGTGCCACATGAAGTTCACTGTTTCCTGTTAGGGGTCTGTTTGCAAACTTTTTAGTATTTCAAGGTTAGATCGTAATTTTCTATTTTTTAGGGTATTTTTAAAATTTTAAATAGTTTCAAGGCTATTTTGAAATTATAATAATTTTTAAGAGTCATTTTATAATTTTTGAAAAGTTTAAAGGCTATTTTATAATTATATTATTTTATAGGGGTCATTTTGTAATTATTCAAATTTGAGGGGTCAATTTGTTATTATTAAAAGTTTGGGAGTTAACTTGTAATTAATATAAATTTAGGGACTAAATTGTCATTAGTCAAATATAAAAGGAAAAAAGAAAGAAGGGTTTTGGAATTTATGGATAAGTGTGGTACTTCTCAGTGTTATTCTGCTAGTTCTGCTCTATCTAGGCCATGCCACATATATAGGCCATCTCAAGGTGCTGCTTTTACAAGATTTATTGTTACTCCTGCACAGGATAGTGTGAATTGTTCTTTTAATAACCTTGAATCTTTACTCTGTCTACTTCTTTCTAATTCTGGTAAACCTTTAATTTCTGCCTCTTATAATTTTTCAGGTAAATCTTCTTGGTATTTTGACTCTGCATGTTGTAATCACATGACTTCTGATCCTACAATTTTCTCCTCTAAAACTCTTAATTCTTATTTACTATCTATTAAAACTGTTAATGGTTCTCTTATGAAAGTTAACTATATTGGTCAAGTGTCTTGTCATAATTTCTCTGTATCTGACACTTTTTTTATTCCTAACCTTACATTAAACCTTTTGTCTGTTGGTCAATTATGCGAACTTGGTTTTAATGTATTGTTTACTGCTTCTGGTTATTGTGTGCAGGATCCAAAGATCGGTCGGACACTTGGGATTGGCCGCAAAGTTGGACGTCTGTATGAACTTATTTCTTTAGATCTATCTTTTTTATATCCTTCGTCTACAGCATCTACTTTTTCAGTGCCTTCATTACATCTTTGGCACTCTCATTTGGATCATGCGTTAGTCAATCGTATTCGATCTCTAGTATCCAGTGGTCATTTAGGTATTGTTTTTTATAATAAAAATGATTGTCTTACATGTCCTTTAGCTAAACAACTAGCCTTACCTTTTGATAATAGTACTACTGTCTTTTATACTCCATTTAATCTTGTACATTCTGATATATGAGGTCCTTCTCCAAATCCCACAATGGGAGGATCCAAATATTTTGTGATCTTCGTTGATGACTATTCTCGGTATACTTAGTTGTTCCTTATGAAACAACGATCTGAATTTACTAAAATTTACCGAGATTTTGCTCAGATGGTTAAAACTCAGTTCTCATGTCCTATTAAGGTTTTTTGCACTGATAATGCTATGGAGTATAGAGATTCTGATTTTTTAAATATTTTACAGGAACACGGTATTATATGTCAAAGGTCCTATCTTGGTACATCTCAGCAAAATAGGAGAGCTGAACGTAAACACAAACACATTTTAGATACTACTCGTGCTTTTCTTATCTCTTTCTCTTATCCTGAATGTTTTTGGGGAAAAGCTACTTTAACCATTGTCTTTACCATTAATCTTATTCCTTATTCTGTTATAGAGAACAAGTCACCTTATGAGCGTCTTTATGGAACTCCACCTAATTATAAACTCCTTAAAGTATTTGGTTGTGTTTGTTTTGTCCTACTTCAAAAATATGAGCACACTAAACTCGAGCCACGTACTCGATTATGTTGCTTCTTGGGATACGGGATAGAACATAAAGGTTATAGGTGTTAGGATCCTATATCTAACCATCTTCGTGTTTCTCATCATGTAATCTTTCTCGAGCATACGATGTTTTTCTTTGTATCTAACTTTAAATATGTATCTCCTTCTATGTCACAATTGTTTACAGATAATTCTGTTGATATTTTTCCCAATACTTTACCTACAAATATTTCTTCTGAGTTTCATACAGGTGAATCTGCTGAAATGAAGCCTCTTACCTCGTCTGAAGGATCTGCTCTCAATATTCCTGAGGCCTCCTCTACTCTTTTTCTTCGTCGTTCATCTCAGGTAAAAGAACTTCATGTTAAACTTTGTGATTATCACTGTTTCTCTACTACCTTTTCTTTATATGAGCCTCAATCATATTCCGAGGCTAGTTCTAATCCTGTTTAGCAGTAAGCAATGACAGAAGAATTGCAAGCCATTGAGAAGTCACATACTTGGGATTTTGTTACTCTTCCATCTAATGAAACTGTCATTGGATGCAAATGAGTGTACAAGATCAAGACTAAATCTGATGGATCTATTGAGCGTTATAAAGCCTGCCTTGTTGCCAAAAGCTTTACCCAAGAATATGAAATAGATTATGAAGAAACTTTTGCCCCAGTTGCTAGACTTACTTATGTTCGAAATTTATTAGCTGTTGCTGCAGTTCGTGGTTTGACATTATTTTAGATGGATGTCAAAAATGCTTTCCTCAATGGTGATCTCACTGAAGAAGTGTATATGAAGCCTCATCCGGGTTATCTACATCCTTCAGGCAAAGTCTGTAAACTTCATCGTGCTCTATATGGTCTTAAACAAGCTCCTCGTGCATGGTTTATAAAGTTTAGTGGGACTATTCTTCAGCATAGTTTTTAGTCTAGTCCCTATGACTCAGCTCTTTTTGTCCGTAAGACAGCACAAGATTGTGTTCTCCTTCTTATCTATGTTGATAATATGATTATCACGGGTGATGATCTTCTTGGTATTTTCAGTCTCAAGAACTTTCTTCAGCAACACTTTAAGATGAAAGATCTTGACAACCTTAGTTATTTCCTTGGCCTTGAAGTACTATCTGACTCTACTGGGTATTATCTTTCTTAGGATAAATAGGCATCCGATCTACTTGCTAAAGCTGGGTTGACAGACAGTAAGACCGCCTCCACTCCTTTAAAGCATAATGCCAAACTCTTATCCTTTGATGGTACTATTCTCAGTGATGCTACCCTATATCGTCAATTGGTTGGTAGTTTGGTTTACCTTACAGTTACTCGCCCAGATATTGCTCATGCTGTTCATATTGTCAGTCAGTTTATGGCCGCTCTTCATATCTCTTATTATGCAGCAATTCTTCATATCCTACGTTATCTCAAAGGTATACTTTTTTACAGTCTCTATTTTTCGGCTTACTTTCCTCTTGTGTTACGAGTTTATGTTAATACGGATTGGGCTGGTGATTCTACGGATCGACAATCAACTACTGAATTTTGTCTTTTCTTGGGTGATTGTCTTATTTCATGAAAAAGTAAGAAACAGATAGCCACTGCTCACTTGAGTACTAAAGCTGAATACCGTGCTCTTCCAGATATTACCCAAGAAATTATCTGGCTTCGTTAGCTTCTTGAAGATATAGGTATTTTTTACCTTTGAGGTATACCTCTTTATTGTGACAATCAAAATGCTATTCAAATTGCCCACAATGATGCATTTCATGAGCGGACTAAACATATTGAAATAGATTGTCACTTTGTTCGACAACATGTTTCTCAAGGCACTATCATGCTCCACTCCATCTTATCTGAGGAACAATCTACTGATATCTTTACCAAATCTCTACTTCCACGCCATTTTCATGCTCTAGTTTTCAAACTCAAACTTGCTTCCACTGCGCCATCTTGAGTTAAAGGGGGGGTATTAAGGATATTAAGGAATAATTCTAAAATGATTCCGGAATAATTCTGGAATAATCTCCTACCATATATACATGTTATTAATGTAAAATATTATTTCCTTATGTATGTTATTTTCTTATTTTGTAATAAGGTTACAGCCTATATAAAGGCTCTATTGTACAGTTTATATTTACAGTGAAATATATTCTCTTTACACTTCTCACACCAAGAAATGTGTATAGCATCTGCTCGAGGATTTTGTCGAGGTTTTTGGTCGGGGCGTGATCCAGCTGCTTATAGAGAGCTACTTGGAGATTTTGATGTCATATGTGGGTTCTATAGAGTTTAGTCTGAGATGCACTTTAATGAAGATCATCGTCAGATCAACTACAATT
Source organism: Ailanthus altissimus (assembly GCA_946807835.1). Classification (NCBI taxonomy): domain Eukaryota; kingdom Viridiplantae; phylum Streptophyta; class Magnoliopsida; order Sapindales; family Simaroubaceae; genus Ailanthus; species Ailanthus altissimus. The sequence continues at coordinate 17,353,411 of OX327684.1, forward strand.
TAGGTGGTGAGGAAGCAGCGAAAACGAATCCAAATATGGTGGACCTTCCTCCTGAATCTTTTAATGAATGAAATTATTCTTTTTTTTCCCTAGCATTTTTTTGTAATATTTGTTCTTATAAACTTTGTGTTTCAAAAGATTACTGAAGAAAGAATTTGTATTTGTTTTCGTACCTTTGGTTTTGTGCTTACTCGTGACTTTGATGGCAACTGTAAGTGTTCGACTAAGTGTTTGTATTGTTTGATAATCTGAATAATAAAGTTAGATGTGTTTCTTATTTGTTGTAATGGTTCCTAAGGCTTTTTTTGTTTCTGAAGTAAGAAAGATATTTTTGGTTTCTTAGGGATGTTTGCGAGAGAGTATCTTATTTTTTTGAAAGGTTAACAAATGGTTCCTTTAGCTTGGGCAAAGTGGCCTTTAGGGTCTTTTTATAAAGTGGGTTGTTGGTGAGGTTTTCTAAATGTATGCTCAATGGCTCTACAGGTTTCTTTTGTTAGAGTTCTGATTTGTCCAATTGGTTTCTTGTAAGGAACTTTTGGTATAGAACCCTAAGTTTGGCTCGATGGTCTTATCTTCTTTGAACTAAATGCTTTTACCCATTTATCTTTGATAAAGCCATCACTTTCAAAGAAGCTAGGATTATGATTTAGAAGCTTTTACTCAGCTTCGCGGGATGAAGCCACCACTTCCGAAGATGTTTAGGCTCATAGTTCTAAAGCTTTTACCCTTCTCCTTAGAATGGGGCCACTATTTCTAAGGAAGCTTATGATTATAGTCTAGAAGCTTTTATCCATCTTTGTAGGATAGGGCTCCCACTTCCGAGGAAGTTTAGGCTCATGGTCTGGAAGCATTTACCCGTCTCTACGAGACGGGACCACTACTTCCAAGGAAGCTTAGGCTTATGATCCAGAAGCTTTTACTTGTCTTCTCAGGGTGGGACTACCACTTCCAAGGAACTTTTGACTTGCGGTTTGAAAGTTCTTACCCGTCTCTGTAGGACATGACTACTATTTCTTAGGAAGCTTAGGCTCACGATCCATAAGCTTTTATCCATCTCCCGAGATGTGGCCATCACTTCTGATGAAGCTTAGGCTCATAGTCCAAAAGCTTTTACTAATCTCCATCGGACAAAGCCATTGCTTTCAAGGAAGTTTAGGCTTATGATCCAAAAGCTTTTAATCATCTCTGTCGGATGAGGCCCTTATTTCATAAGCTAAGGCTTTGTGACCCTTGCAGAGGAAGTTTTGGCGTTTGGTTCTTAGAGTTTTTGAAATTGAAATTATAAATTTATTGAAAGAAAATAAAAAACGATAACTGTAAATGTTTATACGTAGAACCTCTTAAGTTTTGATATATTCTAGAGAGTTAGGACAAGATATCCTACCATGTGTTGTAGGAGGAAAGTACCATTGTCTAGCTTTTTCATGACTTTGTACGAGCCTTCCCATGTCTCAGCTATCTTGCCTGTATTGTATTCTTTATTGATGTCGAGTTCTTCCTATAGGACTAAGTCGCCCTCGTTTATTTCTTTTCTCCAAACCTTGTTGTTGTACTGCCTTTGCATCTTTGTCTTGTATATTGTTATGTGGATGGCCATGATATCCTGTAATTTGTCTGTCAAATCTTTTACTAAAATAGAGCCTCGTCATTGAGTTGAAGGTATACCGTCTTTGTCCTTAAGTTTGGATAACTACTTCCATAAAAAGTGCCACTTCAATTTCGTACACCAACTATTAAACCTAGTTTAAATATTTGAGAGTTACAATATTTATTTATAATATTATTATTATTATGAGAGTTATAATATTTATATTTTATGGAGTTACTATACATTAAATTATTCTTATTAATTATTAAGTTATTATTTAGAAGGATAACGATAATTTTACCTTAATAGTTTGACCTAATTGACAACTTTACTCCAATTTGATCTAAAATACATGATTTTGCCCCAATTTGTTAATTTAGACGAAAATGGTAGTTTTAATAAAATGATACGTGTTATAATATGATAAGTTATAAATGACATGTGTCCTCATGTAATTAATTTATATTTTTAAAAATAAATAATAAATATATATTTTTTAATAAAATGACACTTGTCATAATATGGTATGTTATAAATGGCATGTGTCACCATATAATTGATTTATATTTTTAATAAATATTTTTAAAATAGTGAAAAGAAGTATTCGATAACTTCAAAATATTATAATATATGTGAAATTCTAAAACCTTAAGCCCAAAGCATGATTTTAAAATGTTTTTTGGTTGAGCTTTTAGGTAATAAATTATTGATCTTTGCAAAAACTTAGACTACCACATTAACCTTAAGCCCAAAGCATGATTTTAAAATGTTTTTTGGTTGAGCTTTTAGGTCATAAATTATTGATCTTTGTAAAAACTTAGACTACCACATTAACCTACAAGTCTTTAGAATTTTGTGATGATTATCTAGTGAAAGTAAGCATTTGATAACTTCAAAATGGTAAATTATGTTCGAAATTTTGAAACCTCTAGCCTAAGATATGATTTTATAAAGTTTTTAGTCGAGTTTTTGTTTCCTAAATGATCGATTTGGCCAAAATGTGGACTAGCACCTTGGCCTACAACGCTTTTTTCTTTTTCATGCTCAACCTTACCCTTTGTAGCATTACTATCCTGCCATTTCTTGAGCTTTCTTCTTTCAGCTTTTGAAACATAAGGTTTACCTCTAATTGTAACTTTCCTCCCTTCATGGTTATCTTCTTCCACCAAATCAACCTTAGGTTTTTCAATCCCATACTTTGTAATAGATATAGAAGCAGATCTAAGCCCAAGAGCTTTATCAATGAGATCTTCAAGTTGCTGGGTGGCTGAAGGAGCCCCATTTCCAGCAATATCAGATATTTTACTATCAACATCATCCAAGATAGTTTTGTCTTTAAGGAGAGGCTCGTGTGAATCAATAGTTCTAGCATTTGAATAATTTGACCTAATATTAGTAGAATTATCCATAGATAAGCATTCTTCTACCGACTTTTCATCTCTGACATCTTTTTCTGATTCAATATTAGAATTTTCTTTGAGGTCTACTTTCTTCAAAATCAGCTATTCCTTTCTCTTTACCTGAACATGCTTTTCGTTTAAATGTAATTCTAAGAAGCTCTCATCTATGCGAAATAACAGTCCAAAGCCCATTATAAAAGGGCATGGAGGAAGAAAGTTCTTCTTCCCACGAATCGTAAAGATCTCAACTGTAAGATATTCTTCAATAGAAGCAGTCTAATGACCAAGTTTGAAATCCATGCCTGGCTATGGCAAACCTACATCACAACATCCAATTATGTAGTTGAATCATGCTATACGTGTTATAATTTACTCTAATTGAAACAACATGTAAATTTATATCAAGTTAATGTGAGGTAGAGAATAACTGTAAAACATCGTATTTGGTTTAAAGTGAGTGGGTATACAAGTTGTTTAGGTCTCTGTCTTGATCACAATACTCGAAGCTCTATATAGATTTTCATGGACATACTTGTTACATAAGCATTTATTAAAGTCAACATTAGAAGTAGACTCATTTAAAAATTTTGTGATGAATATCTAGTAAAAAGAAATATTCGATAATTTTGAAATAGTATAATTTATGCGAAATTCTGAAACCTCTTGCCCAAGTTATGTTTTTTTAAAAAAAATTGGTCGAGTTTTTAGATTCCAAATTATAAATTTTTACTTAAAAGTTGACTATTACCTTGACTTACAAGTCTCAGAATTATATGATGATTATCTGGTAAAAAATAAGTACTTGATAACTTTGAAATGATATAATATATGCAAAATTTTGAAACATGTAGTCTAAGCTATGGTTTTAAAAAAAAATTGGTTGAGTTTTTAGGCCCTAAATTATTGATTTTGGTCAAAAAGTGGTTAAACACTTTGGCCTACAAGTTTTAGAATTATGTGATGATTATTTGGTGATAAGATAATCTACATATAAGACTAGAAAAATTATCAATTACCCATTTATCTTTTTATAAACACAAGGTTCATCAGAATTTTGATCAAAATTAAATGATTTGATTGATTGATCAAATCTGATGTTCCAAGTCTAGATGCTTGTTTTAGTCCATAGAGAAATTTTTGTAATTTATAAACCATATGCTTTTGGCCTATAGTTATAAAACCATCTGGTTGTATAATATAGATATTTTTTTAATATTTTTATTAAGGAAGACAGTCTTAATATCTATTTTAAAAATATTATAATTAAGATTTGTTGTAAGGAATAAGAGAGTTCTAATAGATATAAGCATAACTATCAAAGAAAAGGCATTCTCATAATCGATATCTTCTTTCTAAATATACCAATTTGCAATAAGCCTATCTTTAAAGGTTTTCATCTTTCCATCTACCCATTTCTTCCTCTTGTAGACATATTTACACCCTATATGTTTATCCATTTAGATTTTTCTATAAATTCCTAGATTTTGTTGGAATACATAGAATCCAACTCTAATTTTATATTTTGAAACCAATGATTTCGATCTATATCAACCATTGCTTCATCATAGCTAACACGATCTAGTTTATGTCATTAGAAATTTCCTAAAAAGATTCTTCAATTAATATGCACTTAGCTAGACATCTAATAGTCCTCTCACTATGACAAAGTACCAGCGACTGTAGCTATACAATTGGTTTTGGTTAGTTATTATGATCTAGATTAGGTACTAACTTATTGACTATCTCAGGCATAAAACTAAAGATCCTAAATGACTCAATAAGAACTATTTTACTTTTAGGCTTAAAGTTCTTTATATACTTTTCCTCAAGGACAATTTTATTCTTGCTCACAAATATTTTTCTGTCTTGAGGATCATAGAAAAAACTTCCTACTTGTTCCCTTAAGATTACTAAATAATAGAAAAACTTATGATTTAGGTTCAAACTTATTTGTCTTCCTCTTTAGTTCGTATGCTGGACAACCTCATATGTGTACATAATACAATCTAAGTTTACACCCAAACACATTTTCAGAGGTATTTTAAAAATTGACTGAGATGGAACTAAGCTACCAAAAGAGAAGAAAACACATTAAGGGGAAATATATTTTGGTATGCAAGTTTGTGTAGATAGGTGAGGTTATGGTAACTACGATTGTATTAACTAATAATCTAGTGGATCTATTCACTAAGTCATTACTAGTTAAAGTTTTTTGAAACTCATATATACAATATGAGAGATTGATAGATGTCTAACATGCTTTAGGGCAAGTGAAAGATTCTTAGACATATTTATATTATTTTATTCCCTTAAAGTATGTATAATAAATATTTATTTGATTAATAAATTTTTTCATACATATGTTTAAGCATATATAGATGAGCCTATATTTGTATTAGGCATATAATGCTAATATAGAAGGCATAGACTGTAACTTTTTTAAAAATTAAATCTTATTCACAACTATTAATGAAAATGACATTTTATTATGAAAGGTTGTAGTTTTTCTACTTCTTACAGCAGATGATTTACCTTGATCAATAAAGTAGAGACTTCGAGTAGAAAAATAGTGTATATGATACATTAAACGAGACTACTGTGAATTTTGATCTAGTTAACTAAATGTCGTTGTTTTAAATTCACAAAAGTTTTAATAAACTTGATTGGTTTTAATTCTGAGCAAGTAATGAACATACATTCATGTATTGTGTCTTTGAATTTATCATGGAGTAAAATCCATATAAACGGTCAAAACTTCAATAGCTTAGAGATATAATTTCATGGATCGAGGAATATACTTGTAAGATGGAATATGCTTAGTGATATTCATCTAAGTTGTTTGCAGTGCTTGATCATTTAAATATATGGCCATAGTTTATTTAATAAATTATTTATTGAATAATAATATTTATTCGTAAATTTATTTACAAATATAGACATATTAAAAAAAGATGATTAGAGCATTCAGTGACATATAGGTAAATAAATAATTAAAGAGACAAGACATTATTTTTAAGTCTAGATTTAATTATGGACATCAGTTAAAGAGTTAATTAAGTGGCTATTATTGATTTAAGACTAAGCCTAATTTCACTAAAAGAGTTTTAATTAAAATGGGCTTTAATTAAAATGAGCTTTTATTTATTTTACATTAGTTACTAAAGTTAGCTTTTAGCTTTTAGTAGAATACGTTGGGTTTAACTTAGAATAACTGGCGGGTGATGAAAAGACTGGAACTGGGCTTTTTAAGTTGGAGCTAGGAAGGTCATAGGTCTAGTTGTCCTTCTGCTAACTCTAATCCTAATCAAACTCTAATTTCCAATGAAGATGCTTATATATAGAGGAGGTAGGAAGTAATAAAATAAGAACAATAGTTCTCTTATATATTTTTACATTAAGGAAAGAGAATTTAGCTACTATTTTTCTCTTAGTCTATAGCATTGCCTTGAGATCATGTACCCATACACGTGAGTGTAAAGGATGAGGGAGATCCATGTGCCCACATATGTGAGTTTGAAGATTGCATCTAGTCAATTCAAAATTTATCAAAAGAGGAATTGAGTTAATTTCTAACCTTATACATGTAACTATGAACAAGATAATCTAGCTTCCACATAAATTTATTTTATTAAACATTTTTTTTATAGGCACAACAGAGTATTTGGTTATTACTAGTTTTACCCATTAAAAAACTTTATAACCATTTTCAATACCACATAATCTTGCAACTACAAGTGCTTTTTGATACAGGTTAATTAGGTTTAATATTTTCATCTTACAAACTTAATATTGTTCATTAAAAAATTAAGATTATTGGGTTTTTCATATATTTTATTGTTATTTTGTAGGTTTGGAGTCAATAAAAAAATAGAAATGAAATCTAATGAAAATAAACCAAAAGCATCAAAATTGCTACGGTACCCTACTACAGTAAATTGCTACAGTGACAGCTATAGTAACTTTGCTACAATAAATTACTGCATGAACATCAAATCCTAATCTGACTTATATTTAATATTTTACCTTAATTTAAAGACATAAACCTATAAATAAAATATCAAAAAGCCTATTTTGAAGAATCAAGAAAAGAGAGAAGAAGAAAGAGAAAGAGCAATTTTGGGAAGATCAAGAAGATTGATAACTGCAGAAAATTAGTTTTATCTCCTAAACTCTTTATCTTTTTAGTTTTCTATGATTTTTATGATAGTTTTATTAATCAGCTTTACAACTCTTTATTTAACCATGACCTAAGTTTCTATTCTAGAATTACAATTTTAAACTTGATATGTGATTGAATTCAAATTCTTTTTTAGTTTCATTTTTATGAAGTCAATAATAGAATTGTCCAATTATTCTATGCTTAATGTTTTCTAATTAATTGATCACTAATTAAATTGTTATGAGAACCCTAATAGACTCGACGAAGAAATTTAGGTGTTGGCTTTGAATAATTTAATATATGATCATATAATAACAACTATGAGTTTCATGTAAAAAAGACATATACCTACATAGCATATATGGTAGTAATAGATCAGTTCTTAATGAATCTTATTCTATTCTGATTACCATAAGACATATAGCAAATTGTTAGGGTAAGATATAGTCACTTGACCATCAACACGAGCTTGTGATAATATTAAAGATCTAACCAACAATTCATATTGAATGATTAATTTAAGAAAAGATCAATTGGTTCAAGTAATACATTGAGGGATAGTTATAATCCTATGTCTTTTCTATGATTAGTGATTATATATTCTTATCTTTAGTGTTATCTTGATTGTTAGTTTTCTGTTCATTAGATTAGATTACTATATTTTTATTTTCAATCATTTGAATAAAAGTAAGAAGATAAAATTTTAGTATTTAGCATAATAATAACAATAATTCATCTTGTGAATGATACTCTACTCACTCTTTATTACTTGTTGTGTAGCATACATTTGCGCTTAGATAGAAATCTCACATCACTTTTCAGCATTTTTTAGGGTTGAAATTGTTTTTGCCCTTTATTTTCTGTTTAATCTTGTGGCCTAAAAAATGACAAATGGACAAAAAATTCTTTTTACTATTATTATAGTTCCCGCAACAGTGTGTAGTATAAGAAATGCTACTACTACAGTAACCAAACTTTTGTATTTTTTTATAATTAAATAAAATAAATCTAAAATTAAATAATATATATCATTTTCAATAATAAAAATAAATACAAACTAAAATTTAGATAAATATAAATATAATTTTTAATAATAATATAACTTAATTATACTATACATAATAAATAAATATTATAAATAATAAAAATAAAATATTTAATTTATTATATAAAGATATTTATAATAAATAATCATAAAGTAAATATATTAATAATAAAATTAAAATTAAAATAAATATAAAAGGGGGCAAGTGTCTCCACCCCCATTATGGGGGCATAACTTATCACCCATATAATGGAGCAATTAGTTTTATCGTTCCTGGGCGATAAAACGGTAATAAAACTAATCACCGTAGTGCGATTAACTTTATTGCGCTGGGGTGATATGTTTTATCTCGCAACACGATAAAATTTTATTTATTATTATGTAACGCGATGAAGTTTTTACTATTAAAGTGTGGGCACGATATTTTGGTATTATTTATCGTGTGGGTGCTATATTTTTGTATTATTTATTGTGCAGCGTGGTATTTTTTATTATTTATCATGCCGACATGATATATTTATTTCTTATTACTTATCACATCGGGGCGATATTGTTTATGATGCGCGTAATTGTTTATTACCCCATTAATGTGTGCAATATCTTTTTCGCGCCACATCAACGTGAGTGCAATATTTATTTTTTGCATCACCAATTTGGGCGCGATAGTGTCATCACACCAAATAACTTAGTGTGATAGTATTTTAGCAATATCACCCATAATATTTTAATTATCTATAGTATGATTATTTTATTTAAAATTATATATTTATATTTATATTAATTTTATTTAATTATAAATAAAATAAATATGTAAATTAAATAAAATAATATAAAAGCTGTTACTGTAGCAGTTACTTTTTATTATAATAAATACTACATAATTCATTGGGTACTGTGTACTGTAGCAAACACTATAAAAATTGTAAAAAAGTATTTTTGTCCAATTATTATTTATTCAACGACAAAAGATTAAAAATAAAATAAGAGGCTAAAAGAGTTTTCTACCCAAAAAAAAGAAGCTATTTAGGTTCATTTCCCCTTTTCTTATAGATTAAGGCCTAGCTCTAGCACCCTAAACTTGTTTTTCTGGTTTCTAACTTCTTCATTTTTATCACTTCTGCAGCAACGACAGAAAGAAGCAACTAATTATAGTTACAATTGTAAGGAAAATTTCATGGGAAAAGATATCAATAACATAGTACAGCTTTGACCATACGTTTTATTTTTTATAATATTAAAGTCCATTTTTTTGTAGAATGACCGACTTTGAATGCAATTATGTGTGTAGTGTTCTTCTTTAACTCATATAAGGTGACTAAATATATTGCATGCAAAGAACACACTAATATTCTGATATGTTCATGTTATTTTTGGAATCATTAGTTGGATTAGGATCTTTTAAACATATTTGTTTGGCTATAATATTATTGAATATTTTCATTAACTAATGATATTAAGTATTTTTATTTTTGCAGAATTTATTCTACTTTATTAATTTTTGAAATTTTAATTATATTTCATTTTTTCATAATAAGGATTGGACATACACTTAAAAGTATCAGTACAAATGTCAACAACTTCTTAATAGTTGTTACCATTGTATATATATTGCTTAGCATATCAGACTAATCTTAGCATTCCATATTTAGCTTTGCTGATTTGCATATGCTCAATTTTCTAGTGGATGAAGAATTGGTGCAATCATTTTGTTTGACTAGTAGGTTTAATTCTTCTTTAAAAGTTTCAAAAATGTGAAATACATGCATCTTTGTTGTTAATTGTAGTAAAAATAGAGTTTGTGCGAGTTTTATTTGGACTCTGATCTTTTAACTCCAGCTTGTTCACCACAATTGTAAATTATGTTCTTGAACTTGATTAAAGCACCATTTAACATCTTTAATTTCCATTGCATGGTTAGCTTTAACTTAGATAGACTCGATAATTTATAATATCCACAACTTGGCACCAAAAAAATATATTTTATTAGGATTTGAATTTGTTTCAAATATACCTTTTGTCGCCTTTCATCATATTTGCATATTTTTGTTCTAGAACTTAATCATTTCCTTATTAACTTGCTTGGCATATCTTAAACTTGTGATGATGTGACCATTTTGCTCTTTGATCTGTAAGAATGTGGATTTTTCCTTGTGAATGATTTGTGCTTAACATGAAGCAGATCTAAGTTAAAGATATTCTTTTAGGATGATAGAGTAACTCAGTTTTTGAGTTGTTGATGGTGTTATTAGGCTCATATGAAGATAATTTTTGTATTTGAATGTATTTCAAAATGAATGCTTGACTTGGTGAAACAATAGAAGCCACGTGCAACACTTTATCTCTTTCATTTTTAAATTGCTTAGTAAGGGCATTTTTGTAATTTGATATAATATTTCATGTCATTTTTGGTATTTTAATTTGTTAACAAGGTTATTCTTGTAGCTTACTATTTCCTTCGACACTTATCAATTCTTACAAAAATGCCCTTAATTGTAAACTATGTTCTTGAACTTGAATAAAGCACCATTTAACATCTCTAATTTCCCTTGCATGATTAGCTCTAACTTAGATAGACTCGATAATTCATAATATCCACAACTTGGCACAAAAAATAATTTATTAGAATTAGAATTTGTTTCAAATATACTTATTGCCTCCTTTTGCCACATTTGCATATTTTATTCTGGAACTCAATCATTTCCCTATTAACTTGCTTGCTATATCTTAAACTTGTTGATGATGTGACCATTTTGCTCTTTGATCTGTAAGAATGTGGATTTTTTCTTGTGAATGATTTGTGCTTAACATGAAGCAGATATAAGTTAAAGATATTCTCTTAGGATAATAGAGTAACTTAGTTGTTGAGTTGTTAATGGTGTTATTAGGCTCACATAAAGATAATTTTTGTATTTGAATGTATTTCAAAATGAATGCTTGACTTGGTGAAATGAGTGTTTGGTGTCAAATCTTAATTTAAACCAATTTCTGGCCATTATACTTCCAACAGTCAACAATAGTAAGCCACGTGCAACACTTTATCTCTTTCATTTTTAAATTGCTTAATAAGGGCATTTTTGTAATTTAATACCATATTTCATATCAATTTTGGTATTTTAATTTGTTAACAAGAGCATTCTTGTAACTTATTATTTTCTTCGACACGTATCAATTCTTAAGTTAGTGTCAAACTTTAATCAATTATCACATCAAGTGGCAACACTACAAGAATTTTGACTATTAACCACAACAATTTTTGTGGCTAAAACTATGATTTTGGTGGCTAAAATGTTTTAGCCACGAAATACTTTTGTGGCAAATTTCGTTACCTATAGTGCGTGGTAGATTATATATAGCCACGAAATTTGTATTTCATGGTTAAAAATAATTAGCCACAAAATTATTTTGTGGCTAAAAATAATTAGCCACAAAATTATTTTGTGGTTAAATCTTGTTTCATACTTGATTTTATCAATTATTGAAGATAAAATATTTGTTGTAAAAATTATGGTTAAAGCATTTTTGTGGCTAAAGATACCTGTTTAGTCACGAAAACTTCGTAGTTAAAGATGACGCATTTAACCACAAAACTAATTGTGACTAAAAAATTGTTGTTTAACCACGAATATTTAATGGCTAAATATTCTATTTAGCCACTAAATTTATTTTCATAGCTAAATATTCTCCTATTTGGCTACATAATATTTTATGACTAAATGCAATATTTGGCCACAAAATATTTCGTAAATAATCTATTTAGCCATGAAGTATTTGTTGCAAAATACTCTTTTAACCACAAAATGCTTTATTGTTTAATCAAAATATTTTGTAGCTAAATATATTTAGCCACAAAATTTTTTTTATTAAAATATTTAAAAAAATAAATATATTATAATTGTTATATTTTTTTTAACTTTTATATTTATTTTATAATTTAAATTTTTTTTTTAGTTCACCATTACTATGTATATAAAACTTTTACAAAGATAATTTAGTAAAATCATAATTATAAACATCTAAAAGCATATGAAAAAATAATAATTAATTATGCTAATTGGTTCAACAAAGTGTAATAAGGAGTAATTCAAGTACAAAATAAAAATAAAAATAGACAAACGTAGCTAAGCTGATCGTGAAGATTGCTTTAATGATGAAAGCATATCACTTAGAAGAATCCTACAGTTTACAAAGTTGTTGCCTTCTAAGTTCAAATCATGACTACTAAGCTTTTTTCTTTCCAAACACCTCTTAAGATAAAAAGGTTCATCAATAAGTTGTTCACATCCCTCAATATTTCGCTACTGCTGAAGTTGCACCATCTTATCCTATAAATAATCAAAATCAAATATTAGAAAAATAATAACTTTATCACATTAACAAATCAACTAATTAAAAATAATAATATCACACATTTATAAATAATAACAAAAGCACTTACATAAGGTGATTGTGCCACTGAATTCACCATCCTTATGTTTAAATCAAACATTTAAAACATAAGAAAAATATGTTAAATATTGTTAAGATATAAAAATAAAGAGACTATTCTACTTTAAAGTTCTCCTCACATTGGCAACAAATGATTTAGATCCACCACAATGATTATATGAGAATTTCTTTTTATTTTCTTCATTTTTCTTACACCTTGCCTGAAAATAAAAATAGTAAATTTTAGTATAATATATAATATAAATTTAAATATTAATATTTCAAAATTTTAGAGAAATAAAATTAATTTACTAAAATTTTGAAACATTTCTTTTATATTTTAAATATAAACATTCTGTAATACATGAAAGTTAAACACTTCAGAATATTTACAACACACAAGAATGATATTAAAATCTCATCCCACCAATACACTATGAACTTCAACAATAAAGCCCCTAAAAGTGCTCACTTAACGGAATATTTTGGACAACAGGGACTAACTAAGATATTTAAAAAAAAATAGGGACTTAGTCACCAATTAAAAAAATGTAAGGACTTAATTGTCAATTTTTCTTTTATTAAAAGTATTGACCTTAGATTTTAAGCTGTCAAGAGCCAGCAAATTAAATTTATATCTCAATGAGAATAGTGATTAGAGGCCTGTTAATAAGCTGGGCTAAGATGACCAATTATTAGTGCGTACTAGGTTTATTGCATGTGTTGGGCTTTTAAAACCTTGGATTCAATTAAGATCAAAGAAAAGTAAACACAAAAGGATAAGAAATAAATTATAGTAGTTGAGATTGATGTGAGCTTGCGTCTACTTTACTAAACTTTGTAAGCTCACTCATATAATATTATTTTATAACAAAAGTACAAAGAGGCAAAACCTCTTTATAAATAAAGTTATAAATATATTATTTCAGAGCCTTAGAGGTTCAATCTACAATAGAGCCTTGGAGGTTGTAATTTGCTCGAAGAGAATCCAGTAAAGAGGAAAGGTCTATAATTCCGAGAAAAAGAAGACGAAGAAGTAAAAAATATGAAAAATGAAGTCCCTTCTTTCAATACCTAGTTCCCCTTTTATAGGTGTTGTTGTGCTTATAGTAGAATCCTTTTAAAATTAGAGCAAGCTTTTACTTTTATAACTACAATACATTCTGATTATCAAAGTAGGATTTATGTAGGGAATCTAAGGATTTTGAGATTCTCAGGACCTGTGTGGTTTTGAATCCTCGGGTTGGTATGAGTCCTTGATCTTTGGTAAAGAAGGATTAAAAATCCTTTTTGCCCTTCCAAGGGTAAGAGGTGGTTGGCTTCTTGGACCACTGGTTGCAACTTTATGGGTTTACGTATTCAGCCTCGAAGAGGCCGATTGTTACAAATGCTTATTGATGCTGAGGGCAGAGGGCCGTGAGTATGTCCTAAGGGTGTCTAATATGGTTATTTTGTATAATATTGGAGCTCCTAGTATTGGTGGGCCAGAGCTTGTCATGATTGTATGATGGGCCCTATCACGATGAGCTATGAGCCTCAAATGAGGTGTTCTCGAAATCTTGGGGGTATGGGTTGTGCTGACCCTTCTAACAAATTAGGTTTAGGTCGAAATCTCATAAGGAACAAAAATAAGTGTTTAAAGTATTTTTTTTTTAAATTGTAAATGTTTCACCCTTATTGTTTTAGAATTTTTTGCATTTGAGTAAAATTTGTTATATCAATTTTACTAATTTTAAACTTCTTTTCCTTATTTGAAAAAAAAAAAAAGAATTAATCTTCTACTATAAATAACTTATAATCTCAATAGTTTTTTTAATAGAAAGACATTTAGCTGAATGTATTTAATCTTGGTTTAAATCCTTTAACGTGTTTGTTTCTTCAACTTTATGAGAATTTCAAGGGAATGATGGCTAAATTGAAAGGGTGATTTTGTCGTTGATCATTAAAAAATTAATACAGTAACCAAATTTCCCTTTTTCTGGTATATAGTGGTAACCAACGTAAAAAGATTTTCTCGTAGTCCAAATACGGAAAACTTTAGTTTCCGAAACAATAGGTTTGAGACATTCCGAACTCCACTCTTTGTTGCTAAAACATAAGAAGTTACATTATTGTTTCTACCTATTCTTACTCTCCATCTTTCAATTAATCTTCTACTCACCACAAATCATAATTACAAAAAAATAGATCACTTAACTGCATGATTCTTGATATAAATAGTGTGTAAAAAGTACTTATTGACAAACCATAATATTTTTCCCTCGCTTTGCCCAGGATTATTATTAGTAGTAGTAGTTAAAAATATGTTTCTAAAACAAAACCCATAATATTCTTAATATCATCCTAAGCCTGCGAATAACAAAGAATCCATGGCAAGCACCATCAAAATCCTCTTCTCCACCTTCCTCTTTGCGACCACCGCCTTCTCCACGGGCATAAACAATGGGGGGCTCCCGCTCCAAGTGGCCGATGAAAAGAAGGTTTGAATAATATGATTGTAATTAGTTGTAGATATATTTGAGTTTTCTTTTTCTTTTAATTTAATAAAATGGTGGTTTGTTTCCAAGTAATATTCTTTAGGTATGTTCGTCTCGTGAAAGTCTAGAAACATTAGTTGCACCGTCGTTTATTTGTGTTATATTATTTTGAAAACCATCCATCAAAATAACTGGACAAAAGTTTCAATAGAATTGTATGTTAAATATTATTATCTTTCTGTTTAATGAATTACCGTATTATTTCTTTATTATAATAGTAATTTTTATTTTAACATTCGTTATAGCCTGGAGGTGTGGAAGAGACCCTTCAAAAGCTACACCAAGAGGGAAAACTCCCGAAAGGATTATGGCGAATGATGCACAAAGATGAGGACTTGAAGAAAGCAATAGAAACCGGAGCACCACTACCCCAAGAATACATGGAAGCTTTGGTATGTAAAGTAATATCTGATGATTTGACCATGGAATTAATTAACTTAAATACAATATTTATTTGTTATGTGGCCGACTGGATTTTTGTTTTTTTAAAAACAATTGTCAATATTTTACGTAGGCTGGATCATTGGGACTGCCGGGACAGGAATCACAAGCCCCAACATCAAGTGAAAAGAACATGAAAAATGAACAAGTGAGGGCACCTGCAACAACTAATCTCGCATTTCCAGTTCATCGGCACAAGAAATATTGTGTGCCGAAACCAGAAGTTAATGATCAAATACTGCAAGCAAATATTGATTGGGCCTGCAAGAATGGTGTAGATTGTGATCCTCTTGTAAATATGAAGGAAATTAGTTGCGCTGATCAAACTTTGAGAACTAAAGCTGCATACGCCATGAATTACTACTATAATGCCCATGCTCGCAGAGATTACGCATGCGATTTCAATCAAACCGCTTTTCTTACACATGATAATCCGAGTAAGTGAGCAAAACAAGTAATGCATGATTCATCATTGAGCATTATACACGAAAATTACTTATGGTTAAATTTACATAAATGTGCCAACATTCACAACAAAGAAGGACTTTCCCTATTTTTTTTTTAGGATCAAATGCTTTTCTACTCTCATTTTTTATATATCTAGTTTTCTACTAATATATAGTTGATAGTTGATAAATTATAAAATAAATCTTGACCGTATATAATTAATACAAAATACGTGTCAACAGAAAATATTAATTCATTTTTTTTTAAACTCTTTGTTTGCATATGTATTTAAATACAGGCATTGGCAAATGTGCATTCCTGTGAGGTATTACATCGGGGAGATCTGCATATCTTGCTGCTTAAGGAAGTTATACTCGTAATTGGTTGATGTATTTCTTTTTTTCCTTTGTTTATTCAGAAGATGTTCAACATCTCCACTGTGATATTCGCTAGCCAACATAATCTATATACTCTGTTAAGAGATGTGCAATATCCTTTGTGAAATCACTTGACAAGCAAACTGTGTAAAAACTTGTCCTTATTAGATATGAAGCCATAGTTCATATTGATGCAAGTTTGAGTGACTTATATATGGAATTGCTGATGGTTCAAAACTACTGAGATTGGAGAGTCAAGATACTAATAAAAAATTTGTGAACGTGGTAAAAGAAAAATAATACATGATAAATTTAGTCATAAATGAAGGCATCCAATAATGAAAATCCGGGTTACATGCATTGTTCCCTTTTTGTTAAATTATTTAGGGAAATGTACACTAGCTTCTTTTTTAAACTCATATATTTCTATAGCGACAAAGTTAAAATGTAAACTTTATTAGTCACAAACTTAAAGGATAGATGAAAAAACTCTTGTAATGACATATTTTTCAAATTTTGTTATTTAAGCCACCAACTTTTTAAATATATAATTCTCATCGTCCAAAAAAATTTGAAAAAAATACTCTACAAAAAATAAATAAATAATTTTGTTAATCAATCTACTAAAAAGTATGATTTATATGATTATTTTGTTTTATTTGTTGTTGTTTTGTATTTATATGAGTTCACAATGTATTTTGAAGTTGTTTGTGTTTAGTTTGTAAAGGTATAAGTATGAAAATATAGTGGTAGTATATTGTGATGAAATAGAGAAAAAATAAAGCTCGGCAAGAAAAAATGGTGAACAGGAGGATAGAACGAAATCGAGAACGAAGAAACTTAGAATTCCTCACGAGGCCTTGTACCATATGGCCCAGTCATTCGTCAGGCTGCGCTTCACGAGGAGGGGTGCGAGGCCCCTGCTCAAGCCTTGCATGCAAGGTGCAAGAAGAAGCATGCGACATTTACTTGCAATGCGAGAAAGGTAATTTGATACCTGTAACATGCAAGCCTAGTGTTTTTTTTCAAATTTAATTTTTTTATTAATTGAATATTTTTTTTACAAGTGTCGTGGAGTATGAGGTAACTGTTGTACTCTTCAGAGGAAGGTGTGAGAGCTCTAGTGATGGAATAAATATATATTGAGTTTGGTAACTAGGATATTATGGTTTCAAAGAACGTCAATTATGAAGAGCTATTAAATAAAGTGTGTTTTGCACTAGGAATTAATAATGTAAAGCATAGGATGTTAATAAAGATTTTTATTGATGCATAGAAGTATAACTTGAGACCAATTGAGATTAAAGACAACAATGATGTTATGTTCTTTACGTGCCATAATCCATTCATGCCAGTAAGCCGTAGCAACTAAGTAAGCTGTACAGCCCCAATAATATCAACTTTTATATATCCCACAAATACCATCGGTAATTATTATGATTATTTTCCACGCCGGTTTAATGAAGACACAACATATACACACTTTGATAGTCAAATAGAAGAGGATGTCGATGGTATTGGAATTACTGATGATGTGAAAGAATATAAAAGATTGGATGATGTTTAGGAAGGCAAGCATTATTATGTTTTTAATACCTCCCTTAATGAGGATGCACAAGCATGCGCTTTGAATAGAAAAGAAGATGAAGTTGAAACAGAAAACCTTTTTCAATTTCTTAATTCAATACTACCATAAGACTTGGTCGCATCAAATATGTAATACCCTGGAATATTTATTTATTAGATTATTTTTTTATTTATTAGAATTAATTTTTATTTATTAGGATTAAATTTATTTGTTAAAAAGGAAATGGAAGAATTTGATTGGCTGAAAAAGTGTTGGTATGATAGAAATGGATTCATGGAATTAAAACCTTGACCATTTACACTTTTTCAACACTTAATCATGAACCATTAGCAATTAGCCACCAAATAAATTGGAAAGTGATAGAATTAGTTAGTTTTTGACTAGATTTTAACTAGTTTAGTTAGTGAATAGTTATTTGAATTTTTGGACCAATCAAATGCCACCATTTCTAACCAATGGCATTTTTGTAATTTTAGGTTTAGTTAGGGGTATTTTTAAAAAGAAAATTGAAGGCTATAAAATGGGGAATAGTATTGAAAAATTAGACAATTCTAAACCTATTTGCCATCCCCCTCCCCCTCTTTTTGCATTTTCTCTCCAATTTTCTTTTATCCCTTTTTAAATTCAACAAATTTAAATACTTACCTTAGCAAATTAAGCCCTCAAACCCTTAATTAAACCCATCTTCATCAAGTTTCAAGGATCAATTTTAAGTTAGAAGGTGTTATTCAAGGTGAGTTGATGCTAAAATTCTATGAAATATGGATTTGGGGTTTTAAGGGTTAATAGATGAAATAATAGCCATGTAGAATTAGGCATTTGTGCATTTAATTTGGTAAATTGAAATTTTATTCATTATTTGTGTATTTTGGCATATTAAGGTGAAAGCTTGGTCAAGGATAGCCAAGGAAAAGAGAAAGAGAAAAAGTGAGTTACAAGTGGAGGAATTAAGCTTATAAGGTTGGTGTACACTTTAGATTTAAATTTAAATTTTTACTTTAGGAAATTTAGTGTATATTTATGTGATTTAATAATATAATAGATGAGTGTGTTGAACTATGACATTGAATTGATAATTATATAGTTTCTAAATGTATTAAATATATTTTGAACATTGGATATTAAATGGTTGTAAAAAAAAATAATATTTGGGCATAAATATGAATTTTAAGAAAAATAGGACTTATATGAGAATTTTAAAAAAAATATGGACTAATTTATAAATATCTAAAAATTTTAGGTCTTTTTGTAAATTATTATAGAATTAGAACTTAAATATGATTTTTTGAAGAAATTGGGGCTTAATTACAAAGTTTTTGAAAATTTAGGCTCATAAGTGGAAAATTAAAAATTTTTGGGCTGAATTGTTAAATATGAAAAATTTAAAACTTATTTGGGTATTTTGAATATTCTGGACCTATATGAAAACTTTTGAAACATTTGGGCTAATGTGTAAAATTTTGAAAAAATTTAGGCATAAATGTGAATAGTAAAAATAATTTGGGCCTATTTGTAATAATAATAAAATATTTGTGTCTAAATATGAAAAATGAGAAAAATTGAGTAAATGTGAATTTGTATAATAATTTAATTTATTAATAATAATAATAATAAATATGTATTAAAATTTTTTTTAAAGGAAAATAATGTATTAATAATATTATTGAGATGCCCTAAGTAAAGCTGAACATTGATATGGGAGGATTGATAATTGGTATGCCAATAAGGTATGATAGCAGTACTGTACCGTTTGCTTGTCTGATGACACCACTCTGTGTATCTGATCTGTTATCTGTTCTAAATCCGGTGGGTAGTAACCGAGTGGCCGATGCCGGATCACTATTGGATATCTGTTAGTCCATTAGCCAATCCATAGTATTGTGTCCGTGTTTATTTCGAGTGCCTACTTGGATTAATTATAATTTATTAAAATAGTTAATAAATGAATTAATTAAATTATAAATATGATATGTATATATATTGATAAATTGAAATGAGAAATTGAATAATGTTTTAATTTAATGAATTGATTAATTGATAAATTTTGATTTATTATTGTTATATGGTGACATTGGTTATTATTAAAATTTTCATTAGTTATATATATGGTTTATTTTCAATAAGGATAATAAAATATTATTATACTGTTTCAACTTTTGTGTACACCCACTAAACCGTTTTGCTTAGCACGTTGAATTTACTATACGTAGGTAGTAGAGTTGCTGTCCCTAAAGACTGAAGAGTGAATCTTTCTGCAGCAACTCAAAGTCGTTCACATCCTTTATATACATATAATTATATTTAGTAGATATTTTATTTATCTATAAACTGTTGTATATTATATTATGGACATTAATTGTATGTATGTGTATGTATGTATTTCCTTAGAACTATTTTCTTTAAAATTATTATGGTATATGATATTTGTTTTGATAATATGTTGGATTTGAAATAGTTTGGTGAATGTTTGATGTATTTAGATTGCAATATGAGTTGTGGATATTTGTTGGAAAATGAAAAGATGGTTGAGAATTGATATTGAGATTTGTGAGTGTTTTCTTTTGTCACAGGTAGTGTAAAGTCCAATTTTTATGATAGACTATGCCAATTTTTCCTCGTAAATGTTTATTTCACAAAAAAAAAAATTAATTGTATTTTTGATAAGTTTGAATAATTGTTTATTATTTTTTATATTCGATGCTATCATAGCATCCCCTGATCTTGTGTCTCATTAAGAGACGGGTGATTGGAGTGTTACATTTTTAGTAGTATCAGAGTCCAGGTTTAAGCGTTCCTAGACCTAGATGTGTGTAGCATTTTGCGTGTGCATACATTGAACTATATATGTGTGTGTGTGTGTGTGTGTGTGTGTGTGTGTGTGTGTGTGTGTGTGTGTGTGTGTGTGTGTGTGTGTGTGTGTGTGTGTGTGTGTGTGTGTGTGTGTGTGTGTGTGTGTGTGTGTGTGTGTGTGTGTGTGTGTGTGTGTGTGTGTGTGTATTTGTAAGAGGATGTGACTCTGACATGCAAAATTCTCTTCTATCTTATATAGGATAAGAAATGGAACCCTCTAACACCCGAACAACCGAGGGTGATGATAGGAGTATTGGTGATAGCCCAGTCAGTGTAGCTGGGGAAGTTTCATGAGGGTTTTCTAGTTCGAGGATGGTTGGACAAGCTAGTCGGGGCCAGCCAGAGTTTATGCAGCAAATGGCCAAGTTTTTTCAGCATATGGCCAGAGCTGCACCTCAGAAATTAGCAATAGAAAGGTTGGCAAAATATCGACCCACTAATTTTCATGGAAGGCGTGACGAGGATGCATCTGTTGTTGAGTATTGGTTTGAGCGCACAAAGAGAATTTTACAACAGCTTCATTCCACACCAGAGGAAAGCTTGGAGTGTGCAATTTCTCTTTTACAAGAAGATGCTTACTAGTGGTGGACCACAATATCACAGATGGTACAGCCTGAGGAGTGGACCTGGGATTTCTTTCAAAAATAATTTCCAAGGAAATACATTAGCCGTATTTATATTGATAATATGAAGAAAGAATTTATTAATCTGAAGCAGCGACAGATGATTGTTACTGAATATGAGCGGGAATTTATAAGATTGAGTAACTATGCTTTAGAGATTGTGGCTTCGAAGGCAGACAAATGTAGGCGATTTGAAGATGGCCTGAATGATTACATACGCCTTCAGATTACGGCGCTTCAGATCGAAGAATTTTAGAGACTAGTTTCTGCAGCACTTAATATAGAAAGGGTGAAGAAAGAATAACAGGCCAGGAAAGATAGGAGCCAGCTAAAAAAATGTCTAGGAAAATCTAGTGCGTCTCAGCAATTAAGTAAGAAATTTAAGGGACCTGAGACTAATGGCTAACCGTACCTGTTGAGGCAGGGACAGGGATCCTCTGTTAAGTCATGACATCCAACAACTTCTATGGCCAGTAACCTAGGGAGCACAACGAGAGCATCAGCCCCTATATGTGAGCACTGTGGTAGAAAGCATTTTGGGGAATGCTGGAGGTTGACAGGAGCGTGCTTTAAATGTAGATCACATGATCATTTTCTGAAAGATTGCCCGAGAAACAAGGGTAATTCTATTCCACCGACTGAGAGATCAGTTACCATAGGTTAGAAATGCAGGAGGCCCAGCCAGGCAGATATAGCAAGAAGCAGCTAGAAATAAGTACCTGCACCAATGGGAAGACAGGACACTCGGACCCTGGCACGTACTTATGCCATCAGGGCTTAAGAGAAACAGGAAGCACCTAATGTTATCGTGGGTACAATTTCTATCTTTGACACCTCAGCTCATGCATTGATAAATCCAGAGTCCACTCATTCATATATTTGTACTGCCATCCCTAGTAAGAGAAACATATAGGCTGACATGACTGAACATGAGGTGTTAGTTAGTAATCCCTTAGGTCACAGTGTGATCGTAAGTAGGGTATATTGAGGATGTCCAATTCAAATACAGGTGTAAGAATTTTCAGGCAATTTAATATAATTGCCCTTTCAGGACTTTGATGTGATTCTAAGTATGGATTGGTTGTCATAACACCGAGTTGTAATTGATTGTCGTCTAAAAAGAATTACTCTTCAGACTACAGATGGAAAGGAGATAACTATGGTGCGAGAAAGAGCTGACTATCTCTTTAATGTCATTTCAGCCACTACTACTAGAAGATTAATCAGGAAAGGGTGTGAAGCTTATCTGCCACACGTAGTTGATTCGAGGAGAGATAGATCTAGTCTTCAGGATATACCCACTGTGTGTGACTTTCCAGATATATTTCTGGATGATTTTCCTGGCTTACCACCAGAAATGGAGGTAGAATTTGTTATTGACCTTGTACCGTGTACTACCCTAATACCTATTCCTCCTTACAGAATGGCACCTGTAGAGCTGAAGGAATTAAAGATACAATTGTAGGAGTTACTAGAAAATGGATTTATACGACCTAGTGTATCTCCGTAGGGAGCACTTGTGTTGTTTGTAAAAAAGAAGGATGGGTTGTTTAAACTATATGTGGATTACAGACAGTTGAACAAGGTCACAGTCAAGAATAAATATCCCCTACCTAGAATTGATGATTTATTTGACCAGTTAAGAGGAGCTAGTGTCTTCTCCAAGATAAATTTGAGATCAGGGTATCATCAGTTAAGAGTGAAAGAGTCTGACATTTCAAAGATAGCTTTTCGAATTCGATACGGACATTATGAGTTTGTTGTAATTGCATTTGGGCTAACGAATACACCTGCAACCTTTATAGATTTGATGAACCATATTTTTCATCCGTACTTTGATCAGTTAATAGTGGTGTTTACTAATGATATTCTGATTTACTCTAAGACCCTAGAAGAGCATAATAGTAATCTCTGGACTGTATTGCAGACTCTAAAAGGGCAGAAGTTATATGCTAAGTTAAGTAAGTGTGAATTTTGGTTGAACGAGATTTCTTTTTTATGGCATATTGTGTCTGCTGAATGCATTAGAACTGATCCTAAGAAGATAGAAGTAATCTTGGCGTGGAAGCCACCAAGAAATGTTACGAAAGTTAGAAGCTTTCTCTGCTTAGCTGATTATTACAGACGATTTGTGAAGGGGTTCTCCTTAATAACAGCTCCATTGACTAAGTTACTCTAGAAGAATGTTAAGTTTAAGTGGAATGAGGAGTACCAAGCAAGTTTTGAGAAACTTAAGGCATTGTTGTTTGAAGCTCCAGTTCTGACTCAGCCAGTGTTTAGAAAGGATTTTGTAATCTATAGTAATGCCTCACATAATGGCATTAGCTGTATATTAATGCAAGAAGGAAATGTGGTTTCTTATGCTTCCAAACAGTTCAAGACCCACGAGAAGAATTATCCGACACATGATCTAGAACTAGCAGCCATAGTATTTTCTTTAAAGATATGGAGGCATTACTTGTATGGGAAAAGATGTTACATTTATACTGATCATAAGAGTTTTAAGTATTTAACCACTCATAAAGAGCTTAATTTGAGACAAAGAAGGTGGATGAAGTTACTTAAGGATTATGATTGTATCATTGACTATCATTCAAGAAAAGCGAATGTAGTAGCTGATGCTTTAAGTAGGAAATCCTTGGTTGCGTTAAGGGTTTTGAATGCTTCTCTGAAGATGACAGCTGATGATGTAATTAATAATAGAATTAAAAGTCCAGCCTAGTTTGTTCTAGTAGATACAAGAAAAGCAGAAACAAGATGAAAAACTGATGATCATTTACATGCAAGTCCAAGAAGGGAAGAAAACCGATTTTGTAATAAAATGGGATGATTGTTTGTACTTTAGAAAAAGACTATGTGTGCCTCAAGATGATGAATTAAAGAAGACTATTCTGAAGGAAGCTATGTTATTGATTTTGAAGGAAGATGGATTGACCATATTTCATTAATAGAATTTGCTTATAATAATAGCTATCAGTCAAGTATCGACATGGCACCTTATGAAGCATTGTATGGAAGAAGATGCAGAACACCTCTATGCTGGGCAGAACTTAGCGAAAATAAGCTGATAGGTCCAGATTTGATAAGACAAACTAAAGAGAATGTGAAGATGATAAAAAAAAGACTAGAAGTCGCAACTTCACGACAGAAAGCTTATGCGGGCTTGAAAAGGAAAGATATTGAGTATGAAGTTGGGGATAAGGTCTTTCTGAAGGTATCTCCATGGAATAAAGTATTGAGATTTGGGAAGAATGGTAAGTTAAGTCCTACGTTTATCGACCCATATGAGATTATTGAGCGTGTGGGTTCAGTAGCCTACAAAATAGCTTTACCACCTGGATTGGAAAAGATACATAATGCTTTTCATGTATATATGCTGAGGAGATATCGATCAGATCCTTCTACATTATCGCAGCTGAGAACATTGATGTACAACTTAATTTAACATATGAAGAAGAACCGAAAAATATTAGATCGAGAAATCAAAGAGTTGTGGAATAAAAAGGTTCCACTGGTTAAGGTATTGTGGATAAATCATAAGATTGAAGAGGTTACCTAGGAAAGCAAGGAAATAATGCGACAGCAATACCCTCACTTGTTTGGATTAGGTAAATTTCGAGGATGAAATTTCTTAAAAGAGGAAGAATTGTACCACCCCGGAATATTTATTTATTATAATTAATTTTTATTTATTATGATTAAATTTATTTGTTAAAGAAAATTGAAGAATTTGATTGGTTGGAAAAGTGTTAGTATGATAGAAATGGATTCATAGAATTAAAACCTTGACTATTTACACTTTTTCAACACTTAACCATGAACCAATAGCTATTAGCCATCAAATGAATTGGAAAGTGGTAGAATTAGTTAGTTTTTGACTAGATTTTAACTAGTTTAGTTAAGGAATAGTTATTTAAATTTTTGGACCAATCAAATGTCACCATTTTTAACCAATGGCATTTTTATAATTTTGGATTTAGTTGGGGGTATTTTTGAAAAGAAAAATGAAAGCTATAAAATGTAGAATAATATTAAAAAATTAGACAACTCTAAACCCCTTTGCCGTCCCCCCTTTGGCATTTTCTCTCCAATTTTCTTTTATGCCCCTTTAAATTCAACAAATTTACATATTTACCTTAGCAAATTAAGCTCCAAAACCATTATTTAAACCTCTTTTCATCAAGTTTCAAGGATCAATTTTGAGTTAAAAGGTGTTATTCAATGTGAGTTGATGCTAAAATTCTATTGAATGTGGATTTAGAGTTTTAAGGATTAATAGATGAAATAGTCATGTAGAATTAGGCATTTGTGCATTTAATTTGGTAAATTGGAATTTTATTGATTATTTGTGTATTTTGGCATATTAAGGTGAAAGTTTGGCCAAGTATAGCCAAGGGAAGGAGAAGGGGAAGAAGTGAGTCACAAGTGGAGGAATTAAGCTTATAAGGTTGGTGTACACTTTAGATTGAAATTTAAAATTTTACTTTAGGAAATTTAGTGTATATTTATGTGATTTAATAATATAATAGATGAGTGTGTTGAACTATGGCATTGAATTAATAATTATATAGTTTCTAAATGTATTAAATATATTTTGAACATTGGATATTAAATGGTTGTAAAAAAAAACAGTATTTGGGCATAAATATGAATTTTGAGAAAAATAGGACTTATATGAGAATTTTAAAAAAATCTCGACTAATTTATAAATATCTAAAAAACTTAGGCCTTTATGTGAATTATTATAGAATTAGAACTTAAATATGACTTTTTGAAGAAATTGGGGCTTAATTACAAAATTTTGAAAAATTTGGGCTTATAAGTGAAAAATTGAAAAATTTTGGACTGAATTGTTAAATTTGAAAATTTTAGAACTTATTTGGGTATTTTTGAATATTCTGAACCTATATAGAAACTGTTGAAACATTTAGGCTCATGTGTAAAATTTTAAAAAATTTGAGCATAGACGTAAATAGTAAAAAAAACTTTGGCCTATTTGTAATAATAGAAAAATGTTTGTGTTTAAATATGAATAATGAGAAAAATTGGGTAAATGTGAATTTATATAATAAGTTAGTTTATTAATAATAATAATAATAATAAATTTGTATTAAAAAATTTTTAAAGGAAAATAATGTATTAATAATATTATTGAGACGTGTTTACGCTCAAAATATATTACGGTTATCGCAGTATAGATTAAGGTGTCGATCTTACGAGGAAGCTTTTGACAAAATAGGTTGGTGAAGCAAAATATTAAAGTAGTAGCAAATGATAAAATTAATTAATTGGTTTAAGTGGATGAGATAGAATTGTCTATAAATTGAGAAAAATGTCTTATGATGATGTAAACAAGGCTTTGAGAATCACAATCATGCTTTATAAATATACTCTACACTTTGATTCAATGTTTATAACTCAATTGACAGTTTTACATTTAAACAAATAATTAGAAGATATGTAAAATATAGTACATTTGATAACACATGTATTTTATATGACTAAACTCTTTTGCAAATATTAACACAAATCATGTTCATTTACGCAAGTTATCTAAGATCGACAATATATCATTTTGACAATATTGCAGTAAAAAATCAACTTGAATATCAAACACTTATTGCCTTTACATGTTATCCAAGATTAACAATATATCAATTGACAATATTATAGTAAAAGATTCACATATAAAATAATGTAACTAATAACAATTATAATTCAACAAAAATCACATAAAGAATGTATGAGTGAAAATATATGAAACATGAGAATTATAACCTTTGCATTATAAAAAATAAAATAGATAAGAGTTTAAGCATAATCAAACTTACAAACATTTATAGCTCTTGACAACGAATCAAAGCATAGAAATAGATTTATTATACATAAAAGTTCATCTCTTAACCTTGCCAAGAACTCTAACCTAGATTACAATACATGTTAATGAGAAGAAAATAAGAGAGAATTATTTAATGACGAAAAGGTCATAAGAGTGTCCTTATATAAGTAATGAATGAAAATATGTCAAGTGTGACATCAATCTTCAATAATTTAGGTCAACAACTCATTCACCCACTTTCAGCACCTTTTTGATAATGTAAATGACCGATGTAGCTTTTTTGGCAAACATGAAAGTTGTAGAATTTTGTCTCTTCTTTCTATAGGCATCATGTTCATGGAAATTAGATCAGTATCAAATGAGATATGGGCAAAATACCAAAGATACATCAGATTTATGCCAACAACCATTTTACCCACTTACAAGATCATTTAGTCCATGATAACGGCTGATTTGGACTTTACCATCAACATAAGAGTTGTTGATAATTAAGTTCATATTTCACAGCTTCAAGAATTATACCAATTGTATACGTATTTGATGACATACGGTCTAAATATGTGAGTTGAGTCAAACTAAGTAGAAGTTGTAGCCCGATTTTATTGTATCTCAATTTTTGGCCCATAATATGTTGAATTTGACTTTTCAACTGTTCTTCAAGTTTGTGTAAGATTGAGTCATATTACTCCAGATTCAATAATTTCTTCATTTAGATTTTTATATTGAGAGTTATTTCTATTTTACATAAACCTATACAAATAACATTCATTAATCATAATTTAAGGAGAACACTTTATTTCAAACTAAAAGTACAAAAATGCTAAAATTAGTGACGTTAAATGGTGACTGAAACTCTTAATAAATATGCATTTTTATGGGTTTATCACAGCCCCTAACCAACTTATTGGTAGTCTTTAACAATTCAAGTGTATATAGAATATGCAAAACTACCTAAGTATTTCAAACAAAAAGTCAGTTCAAGATCACTGTTGCTATTATAGTTTTTTCAATTATAACTTCCAAAAATTGTGTGTGTATGAACTAAGCCGTAACCATCTTATCACAAACTACAACAGAAATAGCCTTGAGAATTTCTCCAAGTAAAAGCCTCAACTTCATATCCTTACTGATGTATAACTATTTAAAAGGTTAAGATTTCTCTCATGGAGTTGGAAAACAGTTAAGCACTCAAGAAAAAGTCAATTTTAAGGACAAACATACAAACTAACATTGATCCAAAGATAGAAA
The DNA here is from genome assembly GCA_946807835.1 of Ailanthus altissimus. NCBI lineage: Eukaryota > Viridiplantae > Streptophyta > Magnoliopsida > Sapindales > Simaroubaceae > Ailanthus > Ailanthus altissimus. Next base: position 17,381,978 of record OX327684.1, read on the forward strand.
AAATCAATTGTTTAAAAATCAATTATTCTTAACATATGCTAGCTTTAAAACTTCAATTGGTTTGTGAGAATAATACAAATATAACTTGGTGAAAAAATTGCTTTACAAAATATTTATCTTTTAAAATTGAATGAAGACTTTATTAAACTGAATTGATTCTTCTTTTTTTGTATTTTGCTTTCTTATATATATATATATATATATATATTTAAAGAATACAAGGAAGCATTACAAAAGTTTCTCACTAAAATATTTTATACACAAATGCAACCAACTTATTCCTTAATTCAAATAATATCAATTTAAACAAAAATTAACCAATTCAAAGAATCAATAAAAATTCATAAGTTGTTTTCTCAACCTTTCCACTTACTCACAAATAATATATGAGATTAGAAAATTATATATTTAAACATAGAAATTCTCTTGGCTATATAAATTGAATCATCCGTCTTACCACATGGCTTAGCATTGTGCTCAAAAATATTTTGAAAGTCATTCTTTAGTAACCTAAATAAAAATAGTGACTCAACCTAAAAAATTTTGAAATCATACATAAGCAGAAAAGTAAATTCCTTTATACAAGAATTACCAAGACTATAAACAATAAACAACAATATATAAAACATAAAACAAAACAACAAAAAGCTAGTTAAAATACGTTTCAAAAGTTAAAAATAAAACTTCTTACTCTGTCATTCTAATTTGACTTAGAATGTATCTCAAGAGTTCAATAATGAACTCTTTACTCTGCCATTTTAATCAAATATTGGACCACAATTTTTTTTTTAATGCAAAATGCAACTTGTGTCTACTATCCTCCCCCAAACCAGATGAAACATTGTCCTTAATGTTTAAATAAAAAGAGATAAAGTATATGAGACATTACCTGAAACGCCAGTTATTCGAAAGAAACAAACTTGAGAGACACTTAAGCAAATATAAAATAAAATAATGATGCTAATAAAATAAATAAAACAAAGAAAAATTTACAAACGAAGTGTCAGTTCCAATTTTCACTTGTTAAGGCCTACTGACCAATCGATCTGAATTATTGTTGGGTCAAGTTCGTAGGTAACTGCCTGTAATTTGTCAATCAATTCATCCACCTCGGTAGCAGAAACCAGGATCTATTGCGTCGAATGTGAAATAAAATTATATTTCACAGCTTGATCAAGAAAACATAGTAAGCAATCAAAATAGTTATTAATATTCAACAAACCTATGGTTTTCGGTGGATATTTAGCTGGGTCTAAGAGACAATTTGAAAATTTTCTTCCAAGGTACCAAAACCACCTGGTAAAGCAATAAAAACATATGCATTGTAAAGCATTCTAGCTATACATTCATGCATAGATGAGACTCGTAATTCTTCCCTTATTATTTTTTCAGTCATGGTTTTCATAGCTAAAGCTGTAGGAATAATACCTAAACACTTGACTTCCTCCTAAATGTACAGCTGTTGACATACACCCCATTAACTCGAGGCTACCCCTTCCATAAATCAAATAAAATTTTCTTACAGCTAATGCTTTTCTTAGATTGTTTACTGCTTCTACAAATATTTTATTTCCCCTAAGACTAGGTCCATAAAATACATATATATTTCAGAATTGTTGAACTGAGGTTTCCTCTATATCTACACTCATCTTTATCTCAATATATGAAAATAAAAAAAATGAGGTACTATATTTATAAAGTACCAAATGATAACAATGATTATGATAACCCGACAGTTTATCAAAAGAGAGTTAAAAATAAAACACAAAAATTTAAACATAATGACCCATATGCATTATTAAACAAAAAGGTTTAAATTTAAGACATCTATATGAGTATCCTACTATTCATAAAATAAAACAAAAAAACAAAAAAAATTGAATTTAAAACACATGTATTTACAAGTAGTTGTAATTGTGGCTCGCATCTTCCTCTGGTTTTACGTCCAGTAATGGCTTAAACGCCCTTATGGGTCGAGGATAAGCTTCTCATCCAATTTTTTTATAAATTGCCAAACATGGTCTTTTAGAGTTAGATTCTCGAGATTATACTATTGATGTTCATTTTTTAATTTATTCCATAAATCGAGAAGTTCACGTTGCACGAGCCTACAAGGATACATCTCAAGAGTCAATAAGATATCATCCAAAGACTCCTTACTCAGTCTATCCTTAATGAATTGAATTTTGTCTTCTCGATTTCTAGATGCAAATCCTAAAGAACGACAACTCCAGGTAAAATTCCATCGAGCACATTTATGATAGACTTATAACCTCTTTACTCGTCGTTTTTTAACATAAGAGTTTCTTCCAAGACCAGGCATATGAGAAACAAAATCATTTGTAGACTCACCAGATAGTCAATAGCCTTAGTCTTTCACACCGTGCTTTGTAAATCTTAAGTAGTGCATTTTGAGCCAATGAAGGAAAATGTTTTTTAAGGTTGGCAAGAATGCGATCCATTTTGAAAGAAAGAAAAGAGATGAATGCACAATTTGAGGGACAGTTTTTAAGGAACTGAGAAACCGACTTTAATAGTCACAGAGTACCATATCCGCCACTTTACCTGGAAATAAAATCACACTAAAGAAAAAAACGAAGAAAATAAAGTAAAATAAAATGTGAAAGAAAATAAAAGTCAAAATAAAAAGTCAAAAGATAAAATATAAAATATAGACAAAATATAAAATATTGTACAGATAAACCTAATTAAGCATGATAGACATGATCCACAAGAGAGATCTCGTCTAGGTATATAGAGTGGTCTACCTTTTCTATATAGCTTTTCAGCCGCTGTCCATTCACTTTGAAAGTTCGCCCATCAGTGGGGTCCTCTATTTCGATATCACCATTAGAAAAAATGTGCCTTACCATAAATGGATCAGTCCATTGAGATCTCAACTTTCCAAGGTGTAAATGCAATCGAGAGTCATAAAGATAGACCCGTTGTTTTGGTTCAAAGTGTTTCCTTGAGATCTGTTTGTCATAAGCTGCTTTCATTTTAGCTTTGTAAATTCTGGAGTTGTCATATGCGTCATTTCGTAGCTCTTCTATTTCTAACAATTATAACTTTCTATGGAGACCTGCAGCACTCAAATTAAAGTTAAGGGCTTTGACAGTCCAATAAGCTTTATGCTCTAGCTCAACAGGTAAATGGCAAGCTTTTCCATAAACAAGCCAGTATGGAGACATTCCTAAGATGGTTTTTTATGCTGTGCGATAGGCCCATAATGCATCAGAAAGGCGTAGAGACTAATCTTTGCGATTCAGGTTAACCGTTTATTCTAAAATCTATTTAACCTCTCTATTTGCTAGCTCGGCTTGTCCATTTATCTGTGTATGGTATGCAATGAAAACTTTGTGAAGAACACCATACCTACGCATCAAAGCTTCAAAAGAATGATTACAAAACTGTGTTCTTTGGTCACTAATGATGACACGTGGCGTACAGTACCTAGATAATACATTTTCTTTTAAAAAATTTACCACAGTGGTATTATCATTAGTACGACAAGCTACAGCCTCCACCTATTTTGATACATAGTCAACAGCTAGAATGATGTAAAGGTAGCCAAAAGATAAGAAAAAAAGACCCATAAAATTGATACCCCAACAATCAAATATCTCAATAACAAGAATAGGGTTAAAAGGCCCATATGTCTTCGAGATAAAGCACCTAACTTTTGACATCTTTCACAAGAATGACAAAAATTATTAGTGTCTTTGAACAAAATGGGCCAGTAAAGACCATACTGTAAAATTTTCATAGCTGTCTTCTTCATAGAAAAATGACCACCACAAGTAGCACAATAGCAAAAATTTAAGACACTAAAAACTTCACTTTCAGAAATGCAACGTCTCATAATTTGGTTAGGACAGTATTTGAAAAGATATGGATCGTCCCAATAAAAATTAAATAGCTCAACCAAGAACTTACGCTTATCTTGTACACTCTAGTTAGATAGAAGTTCACCACAAACTAAATAATTTACGATATGTGTATACCAAGATATTTGGCTTATAGTAAAAAGATGTTTATCAGGAAAATCATCTCGAATGGGTGCAAATCAGTGCAGTCAATGAACTTAAGGTGGGATAACTGATCAACGACAACATGTTTAAAGCCTTTATTGTCTTTGATAGTTAGATCAATTTTCTGCAAAAGAAGAATCCACCTAATTATACGGGCTTTAGCATCCTTCTTAGAAAGAAGGTACTTAAGGGCTACATAGTCAATAAAAACAACAATAAGTAAACCAATCAAATAAGAATAAAATTTGGCTAAGGTAAAAACAATAGCTAGTAGTTCTTTTTCAATAGTGGTGTAATTCATCTGAGCATCATTCAAAGTCCTACTAACATAATAAACAACAAAGGGTTTTTCCTCCCTTCGTTGCCTAAGAACTGCTTCTACAGCATAATTACTTGCATCACACATAATTTCAAATGGAAGGTTCCAATTCGATGATTGCATGATAGGAGCGATTGTGAGTTTGGCAATGAGTGTTCGGAATGCCTCCTCATACTCTTGTGTCCATGTAAATTCTGCATCTTTTAGCAAAATGCTATATAATGGTCTAGATATGACAAAAAACTTTTGTATAAACCATCTGTAAAAGCCAGCGTGTCCAAGAAAAGATCGAACATTCTTTACCATTTTGGGTGTAGATAATTTAGAGATTAATTCGATTTTGGCCTTGTCAATCTCTATCCCTCTTTCAGATACAATATGGCCCAAAACGATTCTTGAAGATACTATGAAATGACATTTCTCCCAATTTAGCACAAGTCCTTTTTCTTCACATTTACTCAAAACAGCTTTTAAATTAAGTAGGCATAAATCAAAATAATTACCAAAAACAGTCAAATCATCCATAAAAAATTACATGCATTTTTCAACCATATTAGAGAAAATACTCAACATACAATGCTGAAAAGTAGTTGGTGCTTTATATAATCCAAATGGCATTCTACGAAAAGTATAAGTACTAAAAGGGCATGTAAAAGTAGTTTTTTTCTTGATCTTCTATAGCTTTCTCAATCTGGTAATATCTAGAATACCCATCAAGAAAGTAATAAAAAGGATGTCTAGCTACACATTCTAAAATTTGGTCGATAAAAGGCAATGAAAAATAGTCTTTCTTAGTGGTTATGTTTAATTTTCTATAATTAATGCACATTTGCCAACCACTTACCACCCTAGTTGGAACAGGCATCCTATTCTCATTTTTTACAATATTAACCCCAGATTTCTTAGGAACTACTTAAGTTGGACTTACCTATTGACTATCAGAAATTGGGTAAATTATACCCACATCTAATAGTTTCAAGACCTCTTTCTTTACTACTTCTTTCATTGTTAAGTTAAATCTTCTTTGTGAGTCCCTACAAGGTTGGGTACCTTCTTCTAAATGAATTCTATGGAAGCATATCAATGCAGAAATACCTTTAATATCAACTATGGTCCAACCTAGTGCAAACTTATGTTCTTTTAACAATTTTATCAATTTTTTCTCTTTTTCAGCACTAAGTTCAGAACAAATGATGATAGAAAATGTATCACCTGGTTCTAAGAATGCATGTTTTAAACCTTTGGGCAGTGGAGAAAGCTCAACTTGTGGTGTCTCGAGGTTTGATAGTTTTGGTCTCTCCCTTTCTCGTGGCAACTCTTCAAAGCATGGCTGCCAAAATCGAGTCTCTTTATCTTGTAAGTCAAAAATACTAAACACATTAGTTATTTCATCAGGATAACGCAATTCTTCAAAATTAAAATCAATGAGGTTTTCTAAAGAATCAAAGCCATGATTTTTATAAACTTCCTCCGCTACAAGTGTATCTATCATATATGAATGATAGCATTTGTCATCTTCTCGTGGTTGCTTGCCAATATGAAAAATGTTCATCTCAAGAGTCATATTACCAAAACATAATTTCATTAGACTATTTTTTGCAATTAATAAGAGCGTTAGCAGTGATAAGAAAAGATTTCCCCAAAATAAGAGGGATTTTAGACTCCATGTTAACCACAGAATGAGTATCTAAAACAAGAAAATCAACAGGATAGTAAAATTTATCAATTTGCAACAAAATATCTTCTATTATTCCCTGTGGTTTCTTGATTGATAGGTCAGCTAATTGTAGGACTACAGATGTAGGTTTAATCTCACCAAGTCCCAATTGCAAGCAAATAGAATAAAACATTAAATTTACACTTGCTCCTAAGTCCAACAAAGCTTAACAAAACTTTTGTGTCCTAATTTGGCAGGAGATTATGGGACATCCTGGGTCTTTATACTTGAGTGGTGTCTTTTATTCAATTATTGCATTTACCTGTTCTGCCAAAAATGCAGTTTTCTTTACATGGTGTTTTCTTTTGATAGTGCATAGATCCTTGATGACTTTGGCAAAAGTTGGAACTTGCTTAATCAAATGCAACAAGGGAAGATTAATCTTAACTTTTTTCAAATGTTCCAAAATCTCATCTTGAATTTCTGAATTTTTTTCAACTGATTGAAGAGCTTGAGGAAAAGGTACTGGGATTGAAAACTTATTTTCGGGCTCTTTTTTAAGGGGGCGTCTTTACTACTCATAAATGTGTTAGTTTTAGAAGTAGGCTCACTTGTAATCTTACCACTTCGAGTAATAATAGCATTGACTTCTTTGAGATTTTATGCATCAAAAGTAGAAGTTTGTGCCATGAATTGTTATTTTGGATTGGATTGAGGTTGAGATGGAAACTTACCTCGCTCTTGTACAATTAAGGCACTGGTTAGCTTTGTGATTTGACTCTTAATTTCTTTATTTTTGTCTATCACTTGTGTAAGAACTGTTTCAAATTTTTAATTAGTCTTACTTTGTACCTTTATAAATGCTTATAATGTATCCTCTAAAGGACTCATAGTTGGTCGTGCATTATATTAAGGTGCAACATAAGATTTGGGTGCTTGTTGTTCTTGTTTCGAATGGCTGTTGGCTTGTTGGTCAGATTTCTAAGTAACGTTTGGGTGGTTTCTCTAGCTAAGATTAAAGGTTTCAGAGTAGGGTAAATAATACTTTTTGTACATCTTTAGAGTATTACATTATTTCTCATATATCCCTCTCATCTCACTATAAGTAGAGCAATCCTAAGCTAAGTGTTCCGCTCCTCCACAGATAAAACAGACATCGTGTGACTTAACCTTAGCAGCTGTATGAGTGACCCTTCTATCTTTGACTTTCAAGCCTATAACTCCCTAGTTAAGACCTCTAATTAGGCTTTGAGATTATCATATTTCCTAAGATGAAAAACTCCACTAGGTCATGACTTATTTGTGCTTTCAATCATGCTAGGACCAGTCCATGTATGGGCTTTTTTGGCTAAGTCATTAAGAAATTCTATGGCTTCTTCTGAATCTTTATGAAGGAACTCCTCATTACACATTATCTTAACAAATTGGCGCTCTCTAATTGTAAGTCCCTCATAAAAATAACTAATCAAACGCCAATTTTTATACCCGTGGTGAGGGCATAGATTTAGCAATTCTTTAAACCTTTCCCATGCTTGATATAAGGTTTCACTGTCTTTTTTGGAGAAGGAAAAAATTTGTCTTTTTAGGCCATTAGTTTTGTGTTGTGAAAAGTATTTATTAAAAAATGCTTAGGTCATTTCTGTCCAAATTCCTATAGACCTCGGCCTCAAAGAATATAGCCAACTTTTTACTTTGTTTTTCAAAGAAAAAGGAAAAAATTTAAGCCTAACAGTGTCTATGGCTTCAGGTTAGCTATGGAATGTGGTAATTACCTCTTCAAATTTCCTAACATGTACATAAGGATTTTCACTATCTAAACCATGAAAAGTTGGCAGAAGTTGTATCATTCTAGGTTTAAAATCTGGATGTGGTGTATTAAGTGAAAATATAATGCATGATGATGTGGCTATGCGACTAGGATGCAAGTAATCTTTTAGAGTCCTAACGGTGTTATCTTCGTGTTGGCTCATTGTGTTGGAATTACAAGATGAATTAGATGGTGATTTCTCTTCCCTTATAAATTGTGGTGATGGTTCTAGTTCTACTTCTCTCACGAATCTTCCTCATTTGTCTCTAAGTCAATGCATACATCCTAACAATTTTTTTTTAATAAAAGAAATACTCAAGGAAAATTAAAAAGTGAAAAAAAACATAACAAGAAATAGAAATGAGTTAGGTGGTAAGATCAACCATGAAATATAAATACAATAAATGAACAAAAGATAATAAACTGTAAAATACGATAAAAAAATACAATAAGTAAATAAAATAAAATAAAATGCAATAAATAAATAAAAATTTAGGCAGTAGAACCAGCCATTAAATAAAATAAAAATACAACAAATTAACTAAAAAAATAATGTGCAATAAATAAATAAAAAAATAAAAAAATATAATAAATAAACTAAAGTGCAATAAATAAAAATAAATAAACTAAGTTAGGCAGTAGAACTGTCACACCCCAAACCCAAAAGATCCGACACACGACATCACTTACATTCATTCAATGTATGTGCACTCATAAATAATATTACACAAAATTTTAAACTTTAATTCAACATAGGAATCCTTAGCAAGTTGCTAGTAAGTTTAATACTAAAATCAAACCATAACTTAACATATAAATATAAACTTCTATTGACAATATTTATACATTTATTTCAATTTCTTTCAGAATTATAACAATTAAATTATGACTGGGATAATTAATAAACCAGAGATACGCAGAGTTTTCTCAGAGATTAACACTCTACTACGTCACTAGTAGTAACTTTGTTACCGGAAGCCTAGAATATATTCATTGTAAATTCCTACTTAAAATCAACCAATAACCACACTTGGTAAAACTTAAATCAAATTCAACCACACATAATAAAATAATACATAAATATTTATTTAATAGAGACAAATCAAATATTTTATCCCACGTGTCTCCAAATAAAACACTCAACAACCTAACAACTTAGAAAACCTAAGGAACAGCAGAAGCCTTGCCAAATCCGCTAAGCACACATGTACTTTATTTACCTGAAATCACCATAAATTATAATGAGTATAAAACTCAGTAAGCATACTAGTTTTTCATATATCAAATACAAATACATATATGTACATAATGCATATGTATGATATGCTGTGATAAATCAAAATTATAATCTTATCAAATCACATGTCATGAAAGCGCTTACATATTCTTTCAAAATATATAATAGGAATACTATCACTCAACTACTACTTAGTAGGACTTACATATCACATATCATATAATGAGTCAAATGTCACTCGTAGGTGACATACCGTATGAAAGGAATAGTACAAGTGAAAATTTTAAATTACACATATTAATGCTCATGCCCGAAGGTAAAAGCCAAACCCTCACCCTGATCATTAGTAAGTCCTCTCATATGCACCAATACGCCACCACACAAATGTGGTGACTCACTCTTCCTTTAGGTATTAATAGGATCCTCCTTACATACGGAACATATAACATATACCAATCCCAAAGGAAATACCACACATAAAGGCTCCACAAATCACATAAAATGCCTACTAAGTTAACAGTGAGTTCAAGCATCCTCAAAGCACAAAATATTTCTCATGGACATATTACACTTCAAAAGCTCTCTTTGTTAAACACATTTCACTTTGAAAGCTCACTTTCAAAAACACATATATGTCATATATGTCCATGCTCACAATTATAAACACATGTCTTCCCATTTCATATCAAAACATACTTTGACATAACATAAACATATTCCTAATCATATTTACAAAATCATACATAACCATTAATATGTTTATTGTGATTTTAGTAAAAAGTCTAGTATACTTACCTCTTAGCACTTTCAGCTACAAGGCTTAAATCTCCTTAACCTATCAATAAAGATTAATCCTTTCATGAGCCTCAACATTCATAAAAACACTTTAAATAGCTTACAAAATTACACATTGCACTTATCACATCAAATTAGTCTAATTACTTAGTTTCTCAAAACCTGTCATTCTGACCACTTACACTTAACAAAATTTTCTAATACATCAAATGATGTCCAATTACTCCAAAATCAAAATATATCATTCCTGACTCATATATCCTTCTTATGTATTAATATTATATCATAATTCCAACACAATCCATTCCATAAACACCATTGAATTCAAACTACTAACCTGATAGGATCAAGATACTTAATGAACAGTATTAAATCTCCTAATTTTATAAAATCATATACTAACTCAAAAATTATGAAACTATTACAAAACTACTCTTGACACATATCTAAATCCATGATAAATATTTTATTTTAAAATCACTGCCAAAAATATTTTAAAACTATTTTATTCTATAACTTTAAAAATCTGTTAATCAAATACTGCAATGAGTTGACACTCTTTAACAAATCATAACAATTTAACCACATTGATCTAAATTCTCAATTCTGAGTATATCATATTAGGCCTATATACTTATCATATTCCATAATTGTGTAATTTTTGAAGATCATTGAGCAGATCAAAAATTATTTGTCACTGTATTATACTATTTACATAGGAAATTTCGATAATTTTAAAGTTATTTTGGTAAATTCACTACAAATTCAATTTCTAGAATTTTTAATTGATTCAAAGTCTCAGATGATCCTAAACATGTCTAATTTTATATACTCAAAATTAAAAACCAGAATCAAATCACAACAGTTTATAAAATTCCTGAATCAAGAGACTATTAAATAGAAATTCTGCAATTCATCATGATTTATCAAGCTATCTACATAAATCATCATCAATTCTCACAATATCTTACGAAATACACATCAGATCCTCACTTATACATATTTTTAGAAATCAAAAATTAAAAGAATTAACTAATTTAATACCAAGAAACTAAAAAAGAGTTATAATATACCTCTTAAGCTTAAATTCCAACTTTCTTCTTCCTTTTCTTCTTCTTCTTCTCTTTCTCTCCCCTTTCTTTCTCTCTTTTCTCACTCTAAAAGAGGTAGCTCAACTAAAATGAGTAAATTAGAGTTTCAAAAGTGTATTTTTATACTAAGAGGCTAATTTTTAGTATTTACAAATTTGCCCTAAAACTTTGAAAGTATTACAATTTGGTCCCTAAAATAAATCTAAAGTCTTGCAAATAAACCCAATACTAATAGTATGTCCTTAACCTATACAAACACTACTAATAACAATATATAAATCAAGTATCACCCACATACAAATAAAATATGTATATTTATATATATATATAAATACATATTCTTACCGATTGTGGATACTGGTTACTACAAGAACCAGCCATTAAAATAAAATAAAAGACGACAAATTAAAAAACGTAAAGTGCAGTAATAAATAAAAGAAAATAAAGTACGAAATACAATAAATAAATAAAAGAAAATAAAGTGCGAAGCACAATAAATAAATAAATAAAAGAGAATGAACTAAGTTAAGCAGTAAAATCAGTCATTAAAATAATATAAAATATAACAAATTAACTAAAAAAATAAAATAAATTAGGTGGTAGAACCAACCAAGATCAATAAAATGAATTACAACAGGAAATAAAACTAAGATTTTACAAAGAAAAAAAATGTACAAAGTTACCGCTTTAGTATTGATAAACGCAACCGACTTTCGCTTAGTGTACCTCCTCGGCAACGGCGCCTAATTTTGTTTACGCTCAAAATATAATGTAACTATCGCAGTATAGATTGAGGTGTCGATTCCACGAGGAAGCTTTTGACAAAATAAGTTGGTGAAGCAAAATATTAAAGTAGTAGCAAATGATAAAATTAATTAATTGGTTTAAGTGGATGAGATAGAATTATCTATAAATTGAGAAAAATGTCTTATGATGATGTAAACAAGGCTTTGAGAATTGCAATCATGCTTTATAAATATACTCTATACTTTGATTCAATGTTTATAACCCAATTGACAGTTTTACATTTAAACAAATAATTAGAAGATATGTAAAATATAGTACATTTGATAACACATGCATTTTATATGACTAAACTCTTTTGTAAATATTAACACAAATTATGTTCATTTACGCAAGTTATCTAAGATCGACAACATATCATTTTAACAATATTGTAGTAAAAGATCAACTTGAATATCAAACATTTATTGCCTTTACATGTTATCCAAGATTGACAATATATCAGTTGACAATATTACAGTAAAAGATTCACATATAAAATAATGTAACTAATAACAATTATAATTCAACACAAATCACATAAAGAAAGTATGAGTGAAAATATATTAAACATGAGAATTATAACCTTTGGATTATAAAAAATAAAATAGATAAGAGTTTAAGCATAATCAAACTTACAAACATTTATAACTCTTGACAACGAATCAAAGCATAGAAATAGATTTATTATACATAAAAGTTTATCTCTTAGCCTTGCCAAGAACTCTAGCCTAGATTACAATACATGTTAATGAGAAAAAAATAAGAGAGAATTATCTAATGTCAAAAATGTCCTAAGAGTGTCCTTATATAGGCAATGAATGGAAATATGTCAAGTGTGACATCAATTTTCAATCATTTAGGCCAACAACTCATTTGCCTACTTGCAGTACCTTTTTGATAATGTAAATGACTGTTGTAGCTTTTTTGGTAAACATAAAAGTTTTATAATTTTGTCTCTTCTTTCCATAGGCATCATGTTCATGGAAATTAGATGAGTATCCAATGAGATATGGGCAAAATACCAAAGATACATCAGATTTAGGCCAACAACCATTTTACCCACTTGCAAAACCATTTGGTCTATGATAACGACTGATTTGGACTTTATCATCAACATAAGAGTTGTTGATAATTAAGTTTATATTTCACAGCTTTAAGAATTATATCAATTTGGTACGTATTTGGTGACATACGGTCTAAATACGTGAGTTTGGTCAAGTTGAGCAGAAGTTGTAGCCCAATTCTATTGTATATCAATTTTTGGCCTATAACATGTTAGATTTAGCTTTTTAATTATTCTTTAAGTTTATGTAAGATTGAGTTATGTTACACTAGGTTCAAGAATTTCTTCATTTTAATTTTTACATTGAGAGTTATGTCAATTTTACCTAAACCTGTACAAATAACATTCATTAATCACAATTTAAGGAGAACACTTAATTTCAAGCTAAAAGTATAAAAATGCAAAAATTAGTGACTGAATCTCTTAATAAATATGCATTTTCATGTGTTTATCAAGACGCTCTAAGTAAACCTGAACATTGGTATGAGAGGATTGGTAGTTGTCATGCTAATAGGGTATTATAGCAGTACTGTACTATTTACTTGTCTGATGACACCACTCTGTGTATCTGATTTGTTATCTGTTCTGGATCCGGTGGGTAGTCATCGAGTGGCCGATGCCGGATCACTATCTGATATCTGTTAGCCAATCTATGGTATCGTGTCAGTGTTTATTTTGGGCGCCTACTTGGATTAATTATAATTTATTAAAATAGTTAATAAATAAATAAATAAAATTATAAATATGATATGTGTATATATATATATATTGATCAATTGAAATGAGAAATTGAATAATGTTTTAGTTTAATGAATTGATTAGTTGATAAATTTTTATTTATTATTGTTATATGACGATATTGGTTATTATTAAAATTTTCATTATTTATATATATGGTTTATTTGTAATAAGGATAATAAATTATTATTATACTCTTTCAACTTTTGTGTACACCCATTAAGTCGTTGTGCTTAGCGCGTTGGATTTATTATGCGCAGGTAATAAAGTTATCGTCCCTAAAGACTGAAGAGTGAATCTTTCTACAGCAATTCAGAGTTGCTCGCATCCTCTATATACATATAATTATATTTGGTAGATATTTTATTTTTCTGTAAACTATTGTATATTATATTATGAACATTAATTGTATGTACGTGTATGTATGTATTTCCTTATAACTATTTTCTTTAAAATTATAATGGTACATGATATTTATTTTGATAATATGTTGGATTTGAAATAGTTTGGTGAAGGTTTGATGTATTTAGATTGTAATATGAGTTGTGGATATTTGTTGGAAAATAAAAAGTTGGTTGAGAATTGATATTGAGATTTGAGAGTGTTTTCTTTTGTCATAGGTAGTGTAAAGTCTAATTTTTAGGGGAGACTCTCCCAATTTTCTCTTGTAAATGTTTATTTCATAAAAAAAAAATTAATTGTTTTTGATAAGTTTGAATAATTATTTATTATTATTTATATTCGATACTATTGTAGTATCCCCTGATCTCATGTCTCATTAAAAGACTGGTGATGGGGGTGTTACAAAATAAGGTATTTAGTTCTGGAATTGGGGATGTGTTTGTTAAAAAGTTTTATGATATCAATGATGAATTTCATCAAGTTATTAACATGTTGGCACACAAGGGTAATTGGAACTTTAAAGTTTTAAGGTCTATTAAAATATAATTTGAGAAAAAAATGTGATGATGAAATATGCAAATGGAGAATACATGCAGTGTCGATCGATACGAGGAAGTATTTCATGTGCAAAATTGATGCGGATCACATACGTCAACTAGATCAATTGTGTGATGGCACCGACAAGCAAAAAATCATATTATTGGCAAATTCATTAAATATAAGTTTACATCAATCAGTAGAGTTTACAAACCCTATAAGATCCAAGCCGACAAACAAGAAGAGTTTGGGGTAGAAATAAATAATGTCATTGCTTAGCGAGCTAAAAAGCATACATACAAGTTGATAGCTGGCTCTCCAGAGGTTTTGTTCATAATATACTGCTATGTGCTGGAACAATATAACTTGAGTATGGTTATATTTGAAAATTAATGATTACAATCACTTTAAATTTTTATTTTTGGCATTAGGATCATGTATCAAGGGTTTTAGTTATTCATCAAGCCGATGATTGTAGTTGATAGAACAAATTTAAAAGGTGAGTATCTAGGAACAATATTTTTGACCGTATATAAATATAGAATCCATCAAATATTTTCATTAGCATGAGGGATTGTTGAATCAGAGAACAATAATTCTTGGACATGGTTTTATAGCTAAACTTCAAGATGTTATTAGTGATGTTGATGATCTTATTTTTGTATTCGATCGACATACAAGTATTAAGAAGGCCATTTTCATAGGTGTTTTCTAATGCATTTCATGAGATCTATATATAATACTTGGAAGGAAATTTGGTCAATAGATACAAGATAACATTAAATAAGAAAAAGAAGAAATGAGGATTTCTAGTTTTTTATTTTATTGCTACAAAGGCATATTGCCTTGTTGAATTTCAAGAGCAAATGAACAAGATTTGGAAATTAAAACCTGAGGTTATAAAGTACTTGAGAAGGATTTGATTATTTTGGATAAGTAGAAAGATGCCGACATCTAACCTCCTATCACACGTTAGCAATCAAAGAAGCGAATGACCAAATGAAATTCATATCAAGGGGAGGAATCAACGAAAAATGTGTGCAGTCGGTGTAAGCAAAATGGACATAACTACCAAATGTGTCTTGAGAAGTTTATATAAAAATAAGTAAAGCAAATAAGATTTTACATTGTTACTCTTAAGACATTCAGGCCCTCGTCTATATTCATATCCCCGCCGAGATCAGTAGATCTAATAAAGCTCATTGGGGTTTGTACAAGAGCCAATACACGCACATCCCTAGCATAAGTCCCTAATGGGATCCCTAAGTTTTGGAGCCTTCAGATAGCTTTCTCCTGTAAAACTACAATAGCCTGGAAAACCATAAAATTATTATCAGAATTGAAAACCAAGTAGTTAATAATTATTGTATTACAGAAAATTGCAATGAAATTGAGTGCAGCATAACTTACACGCTTATGCTTCAAAAATATTTCCTCAATTTCTTTCAATTGTAGAGTCTCTCTACTCACCTAGACCGTTTTGGTCTCATATATCCACACCTAATCAAGAATAATAAATGAGATTTGATAAAAATAAATAACTACATCAACAATCAATTTTAAGAAAACTACATACTAGAAAATCAAATGAAAAACCTAACACTTTATGTTTCTCTTTGTCGCCAATAAAATCTTTTCTGACTTTCTTCAACATTTTAATGCACATTGTGCTAAGTGAATTATAGAGAACGGACCATGCTACGTTCCGCTATAGATAATTATTAAACTCTTATAAATCATCTACAACACATAGAATAAAATATCGAACTTCTCTGCAGGTGTTATGCGTCATCAACAATTTATGAATCAAATACACCAAACTAAACTTCACCGCATCTTTATTGTCGACATTTGCAAAGTCTATAGCATTGTACCACCGATCGACCTCCCCATACATCAAACGTCTTACATCTGACTAGTACTACTGCCACAATCGACTCTGAAATTTTCTCTCCAAATCTCGGACAAACAAATAATATCTCATCTTCAGCCTTGTAATAAGTGCAAAATCGCTGCTAGAGAATTGAATTTGCCTATCGCCAATCAACAACCACATTTTCTTATGCAAATTAACAATGTACACTTGTAGTATCAAGGCCTCGTGCACCAACATCCCAAAAAAAAATGTCGTATGTCCAAGAACTAACCCAGAGCTCATGGTGTATGATGTACAAGCGGCATGCATGTGTGTCATATGACGCAAGATGTAGCTGTCTCCGCCATCTTTTTTAACGATTTTTGTCGTATTTTGCCCATTTTTTACTATTTTAATCTAAATTTACCCATTTTCAATTATACTAATTCAAATCTACTCATTTTCTATTATTTCTAACAAAAATACCAAAAAAATGAAATGAGTTAAAAACTCACAATTTTCGGTCATTCTCTAAATTATCACTTTTTAACTTATCTTTTTAGCTTCAAATTTTCAAATATCATAATTAAAAACCCGATCTACTATTTGGAAGCTAAGATTTGAGTATTTATTAAGTGGGTTTGAGAAAAATAGTAAAAAAGAGCAATTATTTCTTTTACAAGTAATATAATCCAAAAATTAAACTTGTAGCTAATAAAATTTACAATTTAACTTTGTGAGTATAAAAATATATCAAACTGAAAAGGGGCTATTTGCCTACATTTCCCAATTATCTTTAGTTGTATCTCTCAACTAAAACACATAACATGAATTTAACCAAAAGCCAAAAGGAGGTGATAGACCGAAGCACCCAGGAGTTCCTTTGATGAACTAAACCACTAAAATCAAAGACAATTAAGGTTTATCCATAGAATTTTTTTTATACTGAAATTCTTGTATTATATTTTTGTACAATTTATAAATACAAAAAGGTGCAAAATATATACCTGATATGAATAATATTATTTTATTCATCCGATAATATAATGTCACGTTAATCTGTACAACGAAACTTGTATAAATATTTTGGTATATAGATATTAGTCCTCGAATAGTTTCAGTCATAGGAAAATTGTCAATTACATATTATTACCAGTTTCTTTTCATAATTTTTCAACAAGTACTATTATTCTCTTTTGGGGTGTAATTGATCATTTTAAGGTCAGAAAAGTAATATAAAAAAAAAGAGATATTGATACTTATTTTTAAAAAAAATTAAAGAAAAAATTGATAAAAATATCAAACAGGGGTAACTGGTCAATTTCCCCACTCTTATTCTCCAGGGAATTTAATAAATACATAATTAAAAATGCTGTCTATGATACTGGAATTAAAATTTTAATATAATATCAAAAATAATTTAAATTTTTGAATCAAATTATAAAATTAAGGGCGATAATATTCCACTAGTAATCTAAATTACAAATTAAACCGTAAGTTACCACGAGTCGCTAGATAACAACTCAGCATAACCACAAATTGAAATAGAGTCAAACATTGCAATATAATTAGCTTTATATAGCAAAGGAAATTTCTTGTATCACTGACGAATCAAAATCAAGCAGTCCTAAAGGTAGGCAATTCGGTTGTTGGTCCGTTAAGTTTTGAACCGATGAATTTTAATTGAATCAAACTGTCTGTTTAGTACTGTTTTCAATTTTTGTTTAATTTATTTAGTTATTTTAAATTTATTTTTTATATTTTTGAACCAAGCCTTATTGAAATACAGTTTTCGATTTTTGTCCAATTTTTATTTATTTGTTTTAAGTTTATTTATTTATTTTAAAACCAAACCAATCAGACCTACTGCTCAATTCTAACAAATAACAGGTCTTTATCTACCGAACTCTTTTCTTAACTGCAGTAATGGCGTTAGTCTAAAATTTAAAGAAGATTTAAAGAAGATTGAAAGGCCTGTGAATGGTTAAGGATAAATGGACCCCAAAATTTTTAGTGATAGTTTGGCAACTTTGTTTTTGAAAATACATAAATACGTTTTCTTTTTAACTTTTTTTTTTAGTTAAGTTGGATAGTAATTATTATAATTATTATATATCTTTGATTATTTTTTATTAATAGTTAACTTGCATTAATTGAAATTGACCGATCTCTAATTAGTGTTGATTGATCGTTACTTGACCATTAATTGATATTAGAATAATTAATTAAAAATATTTTTAGACTCTAAATTTTACGATTTACGCAATAGTTAGATTATTTTTATTAATGAAGCATCATAAGTGTTCGAAATTAATATAAAAAAAAAGAAAAATTAATGACCCACTATTTTTTTAATAATTTTGATACTCCTTCAATATTTTATTAGTGAAAATAACTTTAGAGTTATATAAAACACAAAATTTAAAATTTAACGTGTCCATTATGAATCGTTCCAATGTCAATTAACACCGATCAATATAGTTAATATGATCAATAATTGATCAATGCCAATCAACACTAATCAACATCAGTTAATGTTTCATTAAATTGTATTACGTGTCTTTTATGAATTATATTTTTCTTATTACTATTTAAACTAACAAAAAAAAGTTAATAAAGAGATACGTATTTGTGTAATTTTTAAAATAGAATTATTAAACTGTCATTTTCAAAAGATTTTGGAGATCTATTTTTTCTTTTACCCGCCTGTGAATTTCAAACAAGTGAATGATGAGATGGGGCTCAAAACTCATTCTTGGGTTTTTCCTTCTGTTACGAAAACATTTATTTTTTAGTTCAATTTTTATAATCCTTTAATTGATACACGTAAAAAATAAGCCCTTAGAATAAATTAATGTAATTTAAGAGAAATCAATAAAAAAACATCAATTTAAATTCTGAATTTTTGAATTAGTTGAGAGAGATCTGTATTAAATATCATTAGATAAATTTTTTATAAATGGATTTTGGATGGGATGTATGATGATTTATGTACGTTACTAGACTTCTGTTTAATTATAAATACTTGTCCTTGGCTCCTTTTATATATAATATATATATATATATGGAGGCAAATTACGATAATATGAAAAGAGTTCACTGGTATCGATTCGTTTGAGAAAAGGTAAATCTTATGATCAACAAAATTGAACAGTCTTGTTCACTTTCTTCTACTAAGCATTAAGTCAATAGTCCAAACTCTGATACATAAACTATGAGTACCAATTAGGTGAGCGACATTACTTAGTTTATGGTGCACAATTTGAAAGAAAATCAGTATTTGACTGTAGTTAATAGTTAATCTTTACCTAAAGTCAAACGCCAATTTTTTTTAGTCATATTTAATAAAGTGCGCAACTTAGTAACTATATCAAATTCCACCAAATTATCTATTAGTTAGTGTTGTTTCATGAATAAGTGCTTGGTTGTGAATTTTTTTTTTTTCTTGTAGAGAGGAAAAGAATTATAATATAAAAAGGTTTAGCTAAGGTTTGTTTTGATATTTTTAAGGCCGGGTTAAATAAAAAATTATTTATAAAATTTATAAAATGGGTGTCGTGAGTAATTCGGTGTTCAAAGTATTTATGAGGTGCAAATAGTTCCACTCTAACTGATTTTGTAAAAATATTTTTGAAAGAGAAAATTGATTGTGTAGACGTAGATTCTGTCGTGAGATAAAAGCCATAGAAGCTGCTGCAGCAAATGTAATGGCGCGCCCCAAGAGATTTACAAGCTTGAGAATGTTTATTTAATAGTGGTCTAAGTTGGTCTGGTGAGGCAGCAATGGTGGTTTATTCAATCCAATTAATTTATTCTTGCAAGCCTAGGAATTAAGTAAAATATTATTGACGTACTTTTCAACATGAATCATTCCTACAAACGGCTGTTTCATTGTTTGGCCTACAGTCAAACATTACATCAATTGTGCAACTAATGTCAGTTTGGTGTTGGAGGAAATTGTAGTCGTATGGTCAGCTAATAGTCAAGCTATATCGAAAATCACATGTGATTTCGTCCTCTTTTTGACTTTTTCAGGTGAAATACTCTTCCTCTCTCGCATACTTACACCTGTTGTTAGTGATCCATAAGTGTCAAACTTGTACGCCACAAACAATTACCCAATACAAAAATCATTACTTGAAGGCATCGCACGCATAAAAGCTTGAAAGACGTCCTGTAGACCATGGCAAACACAATTAAAATCGTCGTGTTTGTCACCTTCCTCCTCTACCTCATCTCCCCTTCTCGATATAAGTCGAGAAATTTAAAAACTTTATGCTTTGTTTTTAGAATTATACAAATTTTCAACTATGTGATATAAATTTTCTCATCTAAATCTCTATATAAAAAAATAATTTTAATATTTATTTAATAAATATATAAATTATGAATTATAGTTAATGTAATTAAGATTCTAATAGATAATATTCTTATTATAAGAGTATAAGTATAAAAATAATCTAAATTTTTTTTTTTTTTGTATAAACCTTTGAGAACTAATCTTACCTTATATTTTTCTATTAATCTATAAGCTTTTAACTTCTTTTTTAAAATCTATTTACAACTAATAGGTTTGATTCTTAGAGATAAGTCAACAAGCCTATATAGTTATTCATAATTGAGTCTGTTTTATTGTTGATAACCTCTTTCGATAAAGAAGTATTGTAAGATGTTATAGTTTCTTCAAATATTTAAGGGTCCTTTTCAATAAGAAAGTTAATAACTTTTGTTATCTTTTTACTTCTTTTTAGTCTATTTTCAGAATTTTTTAAAGAATTATTTTGCATTTCTACTTGAAAGTAATAATTTTTCGTTTTGTGTTTTCTTAAAATAAAATTGTTTTAAAGAATTATGCATTCTTTGATTCAATAATAAGGTTTGCATCAAATATTTTGTATGTATTTTTCAATACTAGGAATCTATATACAACATTGATTTGAGTATATCATATAAACATATAATCAATTATTTTAGATTTCATTCTATTTTTTTTTAGATCAGAATTAAGTTATTTACAAGACACCCCTTATTTTTTGAGGTATGATATAATAGCTTATAGCCTCTCATAATTCATATGACATCCTACCAATTTTTTTTTCCGTATAGTCTTCTGTTTTGTAGGTGGCAAGTAATAAGTATTGCTTCCTCCTACAAATTCATTAGTCCCCATGAACTTACTAACATAGAGTTTATCATGTCTTTTAAAGTTTTATCTTTCTTTTCAGCAACCTCATTTGATTAAGGTGAATATAGAAGTGTAATTTTATGTATAATATCATTATCCTCACAATAAGAATTAAACATATTGGATATATATATATATATTTACCTATATCAATTCTTAATCTTTTAATTTTTTTTTCAAGTTAATTTTCAACTTCTTGTTTAAAGATCAAGAACTTTTTATATGATTCATCTTTATTTCTTAATAGATATACTTCGGTGTATGTTGAAAAATCATTAATGAATGTTACATAGAACTTTTTACCTCCTTTAGTGATGGTATTTTTTAAATCGTCAAAGACATTATGAATTATATCAAATAACTTAATTTCTCTTAAAAATATTGGTTTATAATTTTTCTTTGTGGACTTAGCTTCCACACATATATCACATTTATGAACCTTTTCTTTGTTCATCTTACAAAGTAAACTAATATCCTTCATTTTTTTATATAAGAATAATTTAAGTGGTCAAGCCTACCATACAATATACTAATAGAGTCTACAACATAAGCAAAATAAGTACTATCTTTGTTAATAATTGTGTCAAGTACATTAAGTTTGAACAAATTGTTAGAATAATATTCTTTTTTCACAAAGACCACATTTTTTGTTGTTACAAGTTTGTCCCATTCAAATGAGACTTTTACACTAGCTTTGCCAAGTATAAATACAGAAATAAGATTATATCTAATATTAGGAATATGAAGCACCTTATTTAATGCAAGTGTCTTTCCAAAAGTTAATTTGAAAAGAAGTTTCATTTTTTTCACTATAAGTGCAAAATGGGAATCATAGAGATAAACTTATTCTTCTCCCTCACTCACATAAACATAGTTATAGAATGCATTTCTGTCATCACATATGTGTCTTATGGCTCAAAAATCTATGATCCATTTTTTGTTGTCATTTGCAACTATATTCACTTAGAAAACCATAACAACGATAATAATTTCATCTCTCTCGATCAAATTGGCCTTAAGAGGTTTTTTGTCTCATATTTTATCTCCTTGTATATACTTGTATTGGTTAGCAAAATGATCAATTTTATCACAAACATAACAATTACCTTTCCTCTTGAATGAGGGTTTTGTACTTTTGAAGTATTGCTTGTTCATGGGTTTGGATTGCTTCTCCCTTGGAGTAACATTCTTTTAGCCTTAAAAATAATTTCTTTGGCCTTCTTAATTTTCTTCTTTTGGCGATTATTTTCTTCAATTTGGATATAGATGATTGCATCATCCAATTTCATATGTTTCCTTTTGTGCTTATTACTTTCCTTATAATCTTTCTAAGAGTTTGATAATTTTTCAACTTAGCAACTAGCCACAAAAGATTTGAAAGTCTTATATATGATCACTAGATGAAAATCATATATTTGAGAAGTAACATCCTTTTCTTCAAACATTTTAAAGTTTAAGAAATTGACAATAACATACTTTTGAGCACTAGCATCTTCTATAATGTATTTTTTCTTTAATTGTATCCAAATCTCATGTATACTTTTATAAGTAAAATAAACATCATATAACTCATTTAACAATATATTTAAAATTGTATTATAGCATACCTTATTTTTCTTAGTCTATTTTTTTGAATAATTTTATGTAGTTCTCTGTGTCATGTTTTAAAGGTTGCTGTGTGAGAAATTTTATCAAGTTTAAAATATCTAATTTATTGTATACTCGATTTTGTCATTGTTTGGAGTCCTTCCCATCAAATAGTGAAATCTTGGTTTCTTCTGACTAGGATTTTGCAACAACTAACAAAGATGCATCTGACATTATATTTATGAATAGTCTTAAGATTATTAGAAAAATATATTTCAGATGTAGAGTTTGAAATATGTCAAGGCATACTAAATACTGTCCTTAAGACTGTTTCTACCCTCACAAGAGTGTAATCCTCGTGCAAATGAGTGCATGACAGTATAGCCTCTATGATTCAATAATAAGAGTGAAAATTGCAAGAATGCACTCTCAAATACAATTTTTATGAATAAGTAATTATTTATTAATTTGAAGTGTTGGTTAAGATAAAACAATAATAAGAAAATTGATGTCAAGAAATGATCAATTTCCATATGAGAGAGGCCGCAAATTTATAGTACAAAGTTGCTTTTTGTATAGCTATCAAACCTTTTTCTCAAAAGCTACAAATTTAGTTGCTCATGGTGGCTGTTTAGAAGGGACATCTAGCCATTGGCATCACAACTTGGATTACTCAAATTGCAACGCCTATATACTACCTCGGGCTGTGCCACAACCTGAATTGACTCTGGTCATGGAGTCGGCGCCGACACCAATTCTTACTTCCTTCTTCGACCTTTTGTTATATATGTCTTTTACTTATCTTCATTTTAATTTATTTTGAAATAATCTATAAATTTCCAACACAAATGACAGCCAATATACGTGCAAAGGAATATATATTTAATAATAAGTTGATTTTGGATTTCCCTTTTTTTATCTAACCAAACCAATGGAAATTACATTTTAAATACAACGAATATATTGCTCTTCAAATGTTTCAAGTAGGAAGAAGTTCTAGCAACTATGATGGCGACAGAGGGAGAAGCGGCAGCGGCAGCACCAGAACCAGGGGCAGAGCAGCCCGGAAAAAAGGGTAAAAGGACTAACAAAAGGTTGAGAAAGAGAAAAGCCAGAGCTAATGTAACATTCCCAGTTGTGCCAGACAAGAAATATTGGGTGCCAAAACAAGGTCTTCGTGAAGAACAAATTGATTGGGGCTGCAAGCACGGCGTCGACTGTGATCCTATTTACAATACAAGAGAAAGTAGCTGTGCTCTGATCAATCATGGTTTGTTAAGGCTGCTTATGTTATGAGTTATTACTTCAATGCTGAAGGTCGCAATGAAAGCAGCTGCCATTTCAACGATAATGCTATCCTGTTATCAGATAATCCTAGTAAGTACTCAGAACACAATTTCAATAACAATATTGTTTAGTATATTCTTGTGATTGCTTCCGTCATCCACCCACTTTTCTAATATTTGCTTTTGCTTTTGTTTTCAGTTAAATACAGGCAATACTTACTATCGTTTGTTTTAAAGTCAGTTGAAATCATATTGGGAAGAAGATCATCATTTCGCGGGGTTAATAGCTTAAAGGAGCTTTGGCTTGCAATTGCATGGACACATTTTATTTATTAATAGATTCAATTATTTTTTTTTTCTTTTCTAGAAGATTTCAATTGTCAATATCCTTTTTTACGATACTTGATGTAAGTGTTGTTCAGTGCGAGGAAGTATGTGAGTTTTGAAATTTAATTAAAGAAAAATAATTGACGGACTCACTTAATTTGACTTGCTGTTTTAAACACTCTAATTTTAGAAATATTTGAAAGACTTTGTTTGTCAACTCTTTTTGTTTGTTCTAACAAAAAATTCCTTTAAAGATACATAGTTACAATTTTGCCTCTAACATTATAAAAGTTAGTTACCACTGCCTTTTAATTTTATTTTTATTTTTATTTTTTGTAAAAAGAAAAAAGAAAATCCATCTTCTCGTAGAAATGGTCATGGCCATTTTTCACTTTCTCATTCACTGCAAAATTTGGCAAAATTTGAATACTACAAATTTTTACAAAATTCGGTCATTTCTATCTTTCTCATTCTCTTTTGTAACAATAAGTTTAAATATGCTTCTCACTAAACTAAC
Source organism: Ailanthus altissimus (assembly GCA_946807835.1). Classification (NCBI taxonomy): domain Eukaryota; kingdom Viridiplantae; phylum Streptophyta; class Magnoliopsida; order Sapindales; family Simaroubaceae; genus Ailanthus; species Ailanthus altissimus. The sequence goes on from OX327684.1 coordinate 17,407,198, forward strand.
CCAATTGAAAAACTTCTCAATAACTTAAGTCACCAAAAAATGGTCCGCAATCATCAAACAATCAATACTTAAATGAAATTCTATCTTTTCATATTTAAAATTTTTTATCAATCTAAAAACTTTAAATAAATTTTTATCATCCTCATAATAAATTGAATGAGGGAATGATTACGGTGGTGGTGGGCGTTATTGTTTTGGGTGTGATTGTGGTGGTGGTGGTGGTGGTTGATAATAGAGGAGAAAGTGGCTATGGTGTGTGGTGGTCATTTATGCATTTGGACCAAAAATGACAAACATTAAGAAGGAATTCAAAAAAATAACAAAAATAAATAAACAAAATAAAAGTAATAAAAAAGGGTTAGATGGCCATTTCTTTATTTTTATAAGAAAAAATGGAAAATAAAAATAAAAATAAAAATAAAAATAAAAATAAAAAATAAAAAATGAAAGAGGAAGATGGAAATTAAAAAAATAATTAATAATAAATACTTTTAATTGATTGATGTAATAATTAATGTCAACATCACATCACAATTAAATATTATTTTACCCTTATATTTATCAAAAGAAACAGAAAAAAAAAATTAACGACAGTAATTTTTAAATATTTTTAAAAATAAGAAGGTATTTAAAGTATATTGACCAAACTAAAGGGATTCATCCCTTTTGTTAATTGCAAATATAGTGATCATTCCACATAATTAGCTGCAAGATCTATGGTAATATTTAGTTTCGAGTTGGGCAGATACAGAGTCTAGGGAATTAATTACTCTTTACGTATAATATTTACAATCGAGACTTGGATTAAATCCTCGCGTAGATAATTTAAACTGGAGGCCTTTTGATTTCTGCAAAGAGACGGAGATCTCGCTGTCTTCCTTCTTGTGTTGGCGTGTGGTGCAAAAGACAATATAAAAAATATCACACTTACGCCCATTTAGGATTTTTGTCGAACATCTAGTATATAGTTGATCAAATCCACTCGAGCAATATTTTATTTCAAAAATCCAAAAACAATTATACAACCAATAACCAAACAATAGGAAGTTAAAACAATCAACGACAACAATTAAATCCAAGCAATTTACGCAATACACCGAATTAGCCACATCGGAGATTAACAATTTCACTAGTTATAGAGAGTAGCAAAGTACACTGTTACCTAAATCTCAACCTTCTAACCTCATAAATATCTCTTGTTCTACGAATTTCACTTTTATTGTTATCTTTTCTCTCTACAACACATAGTATTTTCTAAAATTAAATATCTAAATATTAAGAGGCAATTGCAAAAAAGCCCACCAATCCTTACGGTCTTACAAATAAAAGTTTCTTGTGCTTTAATTTATTAATATAATTAACGAATGTGAACATGAATATATATATATAATTTATTAATATAGTTAACGACAGGTGTTAATTATTTTATTTTATTTATTTATTTAAATTTCGTAATAATATGATTAAATTAAATAATTAACATATAATGTAATTAAATTGAATAAATATAAATATAATTTGAAAAAATATTAATATAATTTTAAATATATAATATAAAATAATTATGTCATATATAATAAAATAAAATTATAAGTAATTTGATTATAAAATAAAATTAGAAAAATAAAAAAAAAATTTGACACTATAGTTGATATTGTTTATTATAACAAATATTATTTATTGTAGTAAATACTGTTGAAATAGTGAAAATAATACTTTTGTTTGCATCTGAATTTTTTTATTATTAGGGGTTCGCAATTTTGAATTTTAGTTGGATTTGAAAATTTTCAACTCATTCTCTTTTTTGATTGGGATGAAGAAAGTATTAGGACAACCTTTTGGTTAAGATGAGTTGAGTTGAGAATTTTTGACAATTTTTTTTATTTTAAACGGGACAGCTCGGGGCGAGTTTTTTTGGGACGGATCGGGATAGGTTGGGAACTCTCAATTATTTTTAATTTAAAAAATCTAACTTCAATTTCAATTATATTTAATGTTATAATTCTAAATCTAATTTCAATTTTAATTATATTAAATATTATAATTTCAATTCCAATTTCGATTTTAGTTACGTTAAATATTAGAATTTCAAATCTAATTTTAATTTCAATTAAATAAAATATTATAATTTTTATTTTAATTACATTAAAGGTTATACTTTTAATTTCAATTGAAATTAGATTTTAAATTATAATATTTTATGTAATTAAAATTTGAATTAGAATTATAACATTTAACATAATTAAAATTAGAATTGAAATTAGAATTATAACATTTAACGTAATTCAATTCAAAATTAGAATTGAAATTCTAATATTTAATGTAATTAAAATCAAAATAAATTTGAAATTATAATATTTAATGTAATTAAAATTAAAATTAGATTTGAAATTACAACATTTAACGTAATTAAAATTACAATTAAAATTATAACATTTAAGATAATTAAAATTGCAATTGAAATTAAAATTAGAATTAGAATTGAAATTATAATATTGAACGTAATTCAATTCGAAATTGGAATTAGAATTATAATATTTAACGTAATAAAAATTGAAATTGAATTTTTATTTATAATATGTAACGTAATTGAAATTGAAATTGAAACTGGAATTTGAATTATAATATTGAACACAACTAACATTGAAATTGAACTTCAAATTATAATGTTTAAGTAATTAAAATTGAAATTAGATTTAAAATTATGACATTTAATGTAATTAAAAATTAGAATATGATATTTAATGTAATTGAAATTAAAATTATATTGGAATTATAATGAAAATTATAACATTTAACGTAATTAAAATTAGAATTGGAATTATGATAATTAATGTAATTGAAATTGAAATTTGATTGGAATTATAATATTAACATAATTAAAATCAAAATTGAATTTGAAATAGCATTTAATATAATTGAAATTAAAATTAGAATTGAAATCATTACATTTAAGTAATATAAATTAAAATTGGATTGAAATTATAATATTTAACGTAATTAAAATTGAAATTAGATTTGGAATTATAGTGTTTAACATAATTGAAATTGAAATTAGATTTAGAATTATAACATTTAATGTAGTTGAAATTAAAATTCGAATTGGATTAAAATTATAACATTTAACATAACTCAATTCGAAATTGAAAATGGAATTTTAATATTTAACACTATTAAAATTGAAATTAGATTTGAAATTATAACATTTAATCTAATTGAAATCAAAATTGGATTGAAATTATAATATTTAATGTAGCTGAAATCGAAATTGAATTTAAAATTATAATTTTAATATAATTAAAATTGAAATTGGATTTGAATTATAATATTTAACGAATTGAAATCGAAATTGGATTTAAAATTATAATATTTAACGTAATAGAATTTCACATTAGATTTTAAATTATAATATTTAACGCAATTGAAATTGAAATTATAATATTTAACGTAATTGAATTAATGTAATTAAAATTGAAATTGGATTTAGAATTAAAATATTTAACATAATTAAAATCAATATTAGATTTGAAATTATAATATTTAATATAATTGGATTAAAATTATAATATTTAACGTAATTAAAATTGAAAATAGATTTGAAATTATAATATTTAACGTAATTAAAATAAAAATTAGAATTAAAATAAAAATATTTAACATGTTTGAAATTGAAATTACTATTGAAAATATAATATTCAACATAATTGAAATCAATATTAGATTTAAAATTTAAACATTTAACGTAATTGAAATTAAAATTAAATTTAAAATTATAAAATTTAACGTAATTAAAATTTAATTTAAATTTAAAAATATAACATCTAACATAATTATAATTAAATTTAAATTTTTTGAATTCTCAAAAAATATTTTAAAAATTCCTAACTTTAACCGTCCCAATCCAAATTACATCATCTTAACACTTTAATTATTTTTTAATATCTTATTTTTAAATTGATTGAAATTTTTTAAATTAAATCGAATCGGAAGTTAGGAGCGGAATATTTTTCCACCCCTATTAGCTATAACAGTCAAAAAATATTTAAGATTAGTAAATAAAAAAAATGCCTCAATAAATTGGCTATTTATAAAAAAATTTCTATTTAAAAAAAAAAAGTCTCACCTTCGTTGAAGGGTTATAAATTGAAGCAGGGAGATCCATCATGAAGGACTTTACAGTTAGGCCCTTGGCGGAATTTACAGTTAGGCCCATGGTGGGCCCCATCGCAAGAGTTTTGCTTTTAGTTGGTCTGCTTAAGGCTTCGGGATTTTATTTTCTCATCAAATGATTAAAGGCAACGGTGCCTTCAGAAGGAAACAACTTTAATGAGAAGACTTATTTGGTTGTGAAATGAGGTGAGCCAACCCCTTATCTCTCTCTCTCTCTCTCAAAAAATAAAAAGATAGCCACTCTTTTTTTCTTAAATTGTTTTCTATGAACATCTCTACCAAACCTGTAAGAATGGGGCCAATTCCTGTCATTGCTGATCTAATAGCTTTGTTGACAATAAATTGTTTCCATAAGGCAAAATAGTTGTAGTTTTGATAAAAAAAAATTATCAGTGAAATGGAATGAAACATTGCATATTCTGATAAAAGAAAATGTTTAGCCATCCTACGATGGAAGACTTAAAACAAACAAATAGGTGTAATTATGAGTAGGAAACTGATAAATTTTCAGGCTTATTAATTTTCCTTGTATCCTGGACCCAATCCTCCGTATGAGAACACATATACCAAAACAATTGGTTTATTATCGTGCATAAGCCCAAGATCTTTTAAGCAGCAAGCACATGTTATGCTTCTGAAATTTGTGAAATTAATGGATCAGAATCAGATGAAACTCAACAGTGTTGTGTTTGATAGAAGTCCTGCAGTCGTCTGATCATGATCAGTTTGATGGTATTATGGATCTTAATTATCACTCAACTTTGTAATGATTCAACACCTAATTACAACTCTGCATGGGCATAATTTGGTAAAATTGTTCCCCAAATATGTGTTTTATTTCAGCACATATATATTATACATAAAAAATGGTGCATTCCAGGGCATCATGTACAGGAAAAGATGAAGGAGAGAAGTGGGAACATCATTAGATATTACATCAAAATATGTGAGTAATCAAGAGCTCCAACTACTATCATCTCAAAAACCCACTTTAAATAATAGATTGACTTGCATACCGGAGATTTTAAAATTGATAATATATAAAATAAAGATATTAAAATTTTATTTGCAATGTCACCTTCTTCAATCTCAGAGCCTAATTAATTTTAACAATAGAGTGAGACATACATTGAAACAAAAAAAACATTAAAAACGGAAGGCATAAAATAAAGAAAATCACATTTATGTAAAGACTAAAGTGGTAACTCTCTTTTTGACTGAAAGGTCCCAAACAAAAATAAAACCAAACCAATAATAAATCACAAAAAGCCTTGGATTGGTTTGTTATCATAACATAAAAAAAAACCCAAAACCACCGCCAGAAAATAGAAACCCACAAGCCCATGGGAGAAAAAGAGAAGAAGAAGAACAAAAAGAAGCAAAAACACCAACACCCAAATGATCAAAACACAAAATCAACGTCAGATATTGCTTTCAAGCCAACCTCTGAAGTAAAGGGACTCAAGTTCGGCGGTCAGTTCATCGTTAAATCATTCACAATCCGCCGAGGAAGACCCCTTGAGCTTCTGAAAATCCTTTCTTATCCTTCAGTAAATAAAGCCAACAACAACAACAGCAACAAAATCCCTTTTCCTTCAACCACAGGTTTCTTGCCTACAAACTTCACCATCTTGGCTCACCATGCTTGGCATACACTAACACTAGGGCTTGGCACCAAGAAATCAAAGGTAGTTCTATTTGTTTTTGAATCTGAGAGCATGAAGTTAGCTGTAGACAGGATTTGGCCACCGGAAATTCCTCTAGGAGAAGTGAACAAGAAGCTCATAAGAGGCTTAACTGGGTGTGAAATGGCTCGATTCAAGTTCAGAAAAGGGTGCATAACTTTCTATGTATATGCAGTGAGGAAAGAAGGGAGCATGGGATTTTCATGTGCTGATGATTTAAGAACAATATTACAGTCTGTTGTTGCACTAAACGATTTCTTGGATCACACTGCTATGCTTGCCATGCCTAATCAGAGAAGCATTAGCTACTGTACTCCTCCGGTCGCCATGGCTCATTAGGCATTTCTCTCTCTATCATCAACACATATTCAGATCATTAATTATCATAATCATCAGCATCATAGTCAATACATATGAGGATCAATTTCTTTCTTTTTAGTACTCCTTTAGACATTGTTAATTTCTTTTCTTGGGTTGACTTTTAATTTTTTTTTCTTCTTATGATGGGGAATTAGTTCATTTGTTGGTGACTCCTTAAAAGTTCTATGGAAAATGTATTGTTGTATGCATAAATAAATTGGAGCAATTTACAGTGAATTCAAGCTCTGTATAGATGTTGATATTTCTCTTCATTTGCAGCAAGCCGTGTTTCTGGGCTGGGGCAGGTAAGTGATATCAGCTTGAACCCTTGAAGACATGGGACTACTGCCATATTCTTATCTTAAAGAATATTCATTGAATAAATAATAATTTCTTTAACCCTTCACTTCTCATTGTATATTATTTTTCTTCTAAAATAATCTTTTATTGTTACTCACTGCATCATTTCCATTTTAGTCCTATTTTTGCCACATTTTGAAGCAAACCATAGCCGACAATGACATCTAGTGCAATTATGACTGCCCTTGTAATTAAACTCAAAACTTGACGAGTGTTGTTAAAAATTGTTGAGAGATCGATTTCTTTATTAGTTAAGATATTAGGAGTCAAATGGGTGGTTATAGAATCACTGTCACATACTCAGAAATGCTTTTTCTTTTTTCTTTCTTTTCCTTTTTTGTTGAATTTTATCATATACAAAGACTTGAAATAAAGTGAAGTTGCAACAAGGTCTAAATCACAGGGACTGCAGTTGCATTTCCATCAAAAATTTCTTCATTCAACACTGTTTTCTTGTAAAATGTGCCCAGATCTAACCCGTGAACACCGCTTGCAAATTGGTTTGTGAAAAACTTGTGCTGGCATCACTATACAATATATATTTTATATTGGGTGCACATAATATTATATTTTATTATGTTAAAAGGCTCTTCCTTGAGAAATTAAAACCTCTGTTTACGTATCTGGCTTGATATTATATATCACTAGAGAGCAGAATGAAAGTTTCTGCTATGTTTAAAAAGAAGAAAAAGAAATGAAGAGGTCAGCCAATAGTAAAAAGTGAACGTCATACGAAACATTGCAATCTTAAAAGTTCTAATTAGGTTGGACACTTTTTGACAAACACGCAACTCTCGTTTCTTATTTAAAAAAATCCATTCCTGTGTCGAGTTCTGTCTAGAACAAAAATAATAGTAAGGGGATGACATTTGGTAAATTTGTGGTGATATATCAAATCCAGATGATATAAATGATGTGTGGTTCAAGTATGCATGTGATTGTGCTGATGGCAGAAGATGACATGCTGAAGGGAAAAAATAAATAAACAAAAAAAAATGAAGAAATAAAAGGCCGTTTGGCATGATGAAAGAAGAAATGGGGTAGGGTGAAGGGCCAATCTCTCCACCGAAAACGAAGCTTTATGGACCAAAAAAAGTGGGGGAAAAGAAACTAAACCTATCTTTTTCTTCTAGTGACTTTAATCATAGCATGAGAAGGTCACATTCCAACAACCTTTTTCACATTGAGTTGGCCTGTGGCCATCTGATCTCTCTTTTTTCTTCTGTTGCAGCAGCTTGAAATTGAATGAATACACTAGCTTTTAACGAAGTATATGGGTACACAGTTTAGTTTTTGTTGCCAAAAGCTAAAGTATTTGTCTACAAATTAATATTACATGTATTTATTATGATTGTGGGGTAGTTGAGTGGAGGGCAATAAAGGACCTCTGATAAATAATACTACTGGTACTGGGTGTGGTCCATCATAGATGATCTAGGGTTTCACATGCTATATGCAGAAAGTATGTATCTTATATCATTCATGACATCAATAATGATCTTCACTTTCAAATTTATGAAACTTTATAAATGTGCTTTCAATTTAAGCATCGATATTGGCAGAAGTTGAATCTCGAAGCTCAATAAGGAATTCATCTATTTATTAGTAATGAAATATGGTTATAAACGCAATTTAGTGGTAGTCACTTTTTTTTTTTACATTGAAGTCTTTGAATTTAAATATTTCTCTTTATACAATCGATATTAATGTTAATAGCTTTATTCATAAAATCTCTGCTAACTAAAGTAATTTTTTTATTTATAAAATGCTGCTAAAAACGTTTTTAGCACTGAATTGAATTCCTCAATTGATTTTCTGGTTAACTTTTAATTTGATCTCATCGGATTAATTCTATCCTGATTTTATGCAGTACTGCTAATGAAATTCACGTTCCACCCATTTCTTAAAAAATTCCTGTTAATTTCTCCTGTGCAACCAACAGATTTGGTCTAATCACCGATTCATATGCAACTATATATGTTCATGTATATAATCAGTCTTGAGGATGATCGCATAAGATAAATGAATGGGATGTGAGAGTTAGAGACGCGCATGGGGAACAAAAGCTGCCGACAGAATTTAATCTGGCAGAGGACTGAGTACAGAAAATAATGCACTGAAACTTGCTAACCCCATTAACTGGAAAAAAATATTCTCATGGATATTTATAGACAATGCGACAAAGCAAATGAAACTTCAAAGTTTGCCGCATAAGTTTTAAGCCCGGAAATTATACAGAAAAAATTCATTCGGTTTCTGAAATGATTATCAGACACCTCAACATCTAATCCTTTTTCTCAATATCATCTGTTGGGCGAATAATTATAGTAGATCCAATCAGCTTGCGTTAGTTAAGGTCTTAATTGAAGGTTGAATGACGTTTTTTTTCAGTTGAAAACAACTTAAGTAGATGTTTGTGTTAGAACTGACATATCCTGGTTCAGGTTGCAATGTTGTTAAAAAGTTTGAGGTCCAAATTTGACTCGAATGGTAGTGAAACTCAACCCATTCTTTAAGCGTATATTTTCTAAATAAAAAAAGAAATACGTGAGAAAGATGGAAATATTTTTGGTTTCTAATTCATAGTCCTCTTTTAATTATAACTTATGAATTCAAGGACAATTATGATTAATAAGTCCTATTTTAATTTCTTTTATATTTATTCTATTATTATATAAGGAGATAATTTTTTACAATTTATTTATTTAATTTAAGAGATAAAAAATTATAGCACGCTTAAGATTTTTTAGCAACCTCTAGAAGCATCTCCTTGTATTTATAATAGTCTCTTGTTTGTCTAAACACTTCTCACATATAACATTGGCTTTCTTGACCCATTATTAACTTAAGCGTTAGAGTATTTTTTTAATATTCAATCCTTATTAGTAGTATTGGCGCCTCGATTTCGGTATAAAATAATAAAGATACCGTAGAGTTATCCGATTTTAACCTTATTAGAAATATATTTTTTTATAATGCGCATAAGAGATATTAGACATAATTTGATAATTTCACACTCGGTCGGAACGTTGGACAACCCTAGAATATTTTTAGAATTTTTTTATATATGCTTGAAAAAGAAAATTTTAATTTACTACATGAATTTTTCATTTAAGGGTTATATACAGAACAAACCTTTGTTGAGAAACACAATCCATATATTAGAGAATTGACCAATTAGAAACAATCTCATGGATTGCCAAGTTGGAAATTCTAACTAATTCCTTAGACTATTCTAACTAGATAGATGCAAAAGAACTAATTACATACTTAGTTTCCAACCAATGACAATTTAAAAATTTTGAGTTAGTTGAGGGACAATTTGGTCTTTTGAAGGAGAACTATATATATGGTAGAAGTGTGTAGATTTTTCAAGAGAGTAAAAGTATAACACTTAGAGCAAAAGAAAGAGCCAAATTCGTGCAAGAAGAGCGGTGTTGCTACAGTGACATTTCAAGTTTTTTTTTCATGATTTTTCATTTGTAATCAAGCTACAAAAATGTCAAGTATAAGTCTCTAAGCTCAATTGAAGCCTCCATTAGTGAAAATTCAAGAAAAGGAGGTAAGAAAAGCATTGTTTTGTAAGATTGATATGTGAACTTTCAAGATTGCTTCAATTGATGTTCTTGTGTGTGTTTTTGGTTTAGATTGAGTTGAATTCTAGTATAGAGCTTGAAGGAGTCATCAAATTGAAGAAATTGGCAAGGTAAGAATTAGGGTTTTGAGTGATTTAGATGTAGAGACTTCAATTGGTTGTAATTAAGGCATTAGAATGAAATTGGCTTGATTTTGATGTAATTGGAACAAGAAATTGAGAAAAGAAATGTGTTGGAACATGGGGTGAAATTCTGCCACTTTAGGGAAGTTAGTGATTGAGTTGTGTTTTAGTTGAATTGTGATGTATAAATGGTGTCTTTTATAAATTGAATGTATATGGTTGATGACAAAATAAAAAATGAAGAAAATGGGACATAATTGTCCATTTTGAAAAGGTAAAGGGCAATTATGTCCAACCAAGTTATAAGGCGTTTAATAATTTTCAGAGCTCCGGATGGTGAGTTAGATTAGATGAAATGACTCCATAAATGAAAATCGAAAAATAGTATCCATCCTGGCTTTGTATGTCGATTAGGGCGTTTAATAGTTAAATGAGATTATAGTGTTTGAATTAGTTCTAAATGTCATTTATGGTAAGTAGGTGAAGAAAATTGAGAGCGGTAATGGGAGCAGAAAACTGGAGCGAAATTGAGAATGGAGCGGTTGTAAGTGAAAATCTATCATTTCTTTTATCTTTCGTTTATTATATTTTCGCCTAATGAAAATGTATGTTTTATGTGCTTTTAATGCATAAACATGGTTTATGATCTTGATATATATCCATAGATATTCTTTTACATGTTCGGTTTAAGAAACAGTTTTAAAATTACTGCATCCGTTTCAAAAACCATTGGTACCCTTAGATTATAGTGGTGGTGATTGTATTAGACTCGGCCGATATATCCCGTACACATAGACAGGTTATGGGGGTGTGTCATTAACTCCGAAAAGTCGGGATGTCGAGTCATGTGAGTCGCTCTATGTATACGGGGTATTGTCTCGCTATATGTATACGATGTGGGATTCCTCTATATAGCCAGTTAGATGTCTTGAGATGTCACTGTGGGTACTGCTAGTTAAGGTGCCCCGTGACCTAGTCACGTGTGCGGTGCTAATTGAGTCGCTGCGTGAGTATAGAGTTTTAGGGTTACCATTGGCACAATTTAAAAATAAAATAGCTGAGCAAGGGCTTTAATAGTTTTCGATTTACCGATTGCATATTATGTGTTTATATGCACATGCTAGTTATTATATTGTATAGATTTTGGATATTATTTTTTATAGATGTAAATAAAACCCGCTCGACAATATTTCATTGACATATGATATTTACAACCGTGTTACAGCTTTATACAAGTTTTAGAAACATGAATTATGCATGTCTTTTAGAATTTAATATTTATACAGAATTTTATTTTATTCGAACTCTTAAATGCACACTGAGCTCCTTTAACTCACTCGTTTGTGTTTTATATTTTCTATCCCCCTCCAGGTATAGGCCTCGGTGCGCAAGTCGCTAATTCTTCTACGACTCATTAGTGGCCTAATCAGAGGAATATTTTGTAAATGTGCTAAATAACACTCTTTTTGCTTTCTGCATAGTAGTTATAGGCATGTGTATTTGTACATATGTTTTGGACAAACATAAAGAGGTTTCGATATTTTGATGATCGTTTCACTTCTTTATTAGTATTCCAGTTTTATGATTATAATGAAATTATTGAGTTGGATTTGGTTTGGAAAGGACCGGTGGTCTTATTTGGTAGTATTAAGAAGTGTTTGAAATAGAAGTACAATTTCTTTGTAGATTTTATATTGAATTTTTCGAAAAATAGGAGAAACTTTGCCTATTGTTTTAAAATTTAATAAGTTATTTCACGCATATTCTAAAATTTTCTCAATAATGGCAAGAACTAAAAAAAGGTTTGCCTCGTGGAATTTCTCAACTTACCCAGTTAAATTCTGAGAAACTTTCGTTGAGGTGCCCGACAAGACCGCTAGGACCTACAGTAAAAGGTCTCGGGGCAGGTCCTGTCAGTTTTTACTTGCTGGAGGTTATGTTGTTATAGAATTATTGAAGTGTTCAAGGGCAACGTAGGAGAAAGACGGTGGTATTCTTCAAATTCTAACGAAAAAACAAAGGTACCAAAGTAAATTTTTGAGATTCTAAAACTCGAAAACTTTAGTGGTGCCGTATGTGGGAAAGTCACATAAAAATTTCTCATCCTAAATAAAAAATCTTCTACCAAACACCAAAACACCTATCCCGACAACCGAAAAACATGGCTCACCAAACCAATAACTGACCTGACCTAGAAAACACTGAGGTAGGAAGATCTAGTTCCTCTAAACTAACCGCTCTTGGGAATGATGTTCCTCCAAATGTAGTAGCCTTCCTTTCAAAACTAATGAACAAATTTGACAACTACCAAAACAAAAACCTAAAACTTCGTGACAAGGTCACAATGTTATAAGAAAGTATAAACCAAGATGACGACTTTAAGGAACAACTTTCTGATAACTGAACACCCAAACAATATAAATTCAGGCTCTTAACAAAGTTTCGAAAAGAGTAACAACTCAAAGCATTTTAGGAGAACTGATTCCCGAGGTTACAAAGAGACAAGGAGAAGAAGACATAAGATGTATATACTTAAAGAGGTAGGAGAATTATATACCAAGATGCACAAATCTGAATCCTCAAAAAGACGCCATAATTTTGGCGAATAGGGTAAATCAAGACCCATTCACTGAAGCAATAAGACAAGCCAAAAGACCAAAGAAATTAAATGTACTAAACTTTCACATGTTCAACGAGACTAGCAATCCTAAAGAACACATATTCCACTTCAACGCAAGGATGATTATCATGCATACAATAGAGCCTTAAAGTGTTTGGTTTTTCCTTCCAACCTAAAATGATTTGCCCAAAACTGGCTCCAAAGTTCCAAACAAATCCCTATCTTCTCATTCGAGGAACTAACCAAACAATTCCTCAACCAGTAAATCCAAAATAGGAAAAGTAAAAAAACCACATTCAATATATTCTTAATGAAATAAGGGGAAACTGAATCTATTTGAAGCTTCCTCAATAGATTCAATAGATAGCTAAGCAAACTAGAAAGCTGCGATTCAAAAATAGCAGCCCAGGCTTACAAAAAAAAGTCAAAACTTCTACCCTCTACTACAAGTATTTGGTTTAAAAGAACTTTACTTCCTTTAAGCTAATCAGTCAAAAGTCTGAACAATGGATCAGAGAGGAAGAAGCAAAAGTCTTAATAAAGAATGAAAGTTTTATGATTACAGTAAAAAAACCAGAGAATACCTCCGAAAAGGAAAATTTTTAGAAGCAATCACAACATAGGGGAGGCAAACGATCTAGCAATCAAGAAGAAGGTAGACAAGAAAAAAGACAACGAGGATACCTAGAATTACTAATCACATTAACAATCCAATGGAGTTGATATAGGAGAGGTTAAAAGACAAATAAATATTATTGATGCCCAAACCAATTCAAAAGTCCATAGAACGGAGGAATAGATCAAATCACTACTCTTTCCATAATAATATGGACATTCAATTCAGAATTGTAAAGCTCTCAAATATCATATCTATAAGATAATAAAGGATGCATAATTAAACGAATATAAAGCTGGCAACAATTCTATTAAAAGCATGGAACTAATGAAGAAACCAAAAAACATAAATGGCCTTAAAAGAAGAGGAAAACATGCTATTCTTAATTATATAAATCCTTTTTCGATTTTATGAAAATTTAAGCAAGAGTTGCAGAACTAGTAACAGAGGAGATCAACAAATCAATACTTCTAATACTTGAAATACGAGAAGAAATCGAAGACTCAATAGAGGCACTGGTTACAAGACAAACAACAAGCTAGATTTATATAAATGCCATGCACAATAGACCTATCGAAATAGAATACATCAAAGAAAAGTGGAGACCACTATTCTAAAGAGTGTCTAAAATCCAAAGATATGGAATAGTAAAAACTACTATATCCCTCTATATCGTACAAGAATAAAGGGAGATTAAATTCTCATGGGAAGACCTAATTGACTTGAAAATGCCTTATCTAGAATCGCTAGTGATTAGTTTGAGCATAGTTGGAACTATAGTGGAGAGTACTAGTGGATGGCGAAAGTAATGCATATATACTATTTTGGAAATCATTTAAGGGGCTAAAGCTGAATGTAGATGATCCCAAACATTACAACACCAAATTAATAACCTTGGGCGGAGGAAAAGTACAGGTCAATTGAGTTATAACCATACCTATAATAGTAGTAAGAAAGAGATTATAAATCGATTACTTAGTAGTATGTGCACTTACTACTTACAATGCCATTGCTAGATGCTTCTGGATCTACTACATGAAAGCAATTTCCTATACGCTACATTAAGTAGTTAAATATGTATTAGCCAAAGGGAGAGAAGTGGTTGATATTAAAGGAGAACAAGTCTAAGCAAAATAGTGTTATACCAACTCAATGAAGTTAATTGTAAACAACTAACCAAAAAAAAAAAAAATTCTCCCTCCATTGAGGAGGAACCTTCTACCAAATAGCAATTACTAGATCAGTGATAAAGCAAATTTATCATATATTTTTTCATGTTTTTATTTTGATATTTTATTATTTTATGAGAATAGATGACAATTTATGTGCATTATTGTTATTTATAGGGACTAGAACGAAATTTAAAGATGACCTGTTTAAGTCCATCGCCCCAGCGCCACAAGAATTTTCACCCCAACGCTGAAACAGTGATCGAAAGGAAAAAATTAGAAAAGATGACCTGTTTAAGTTGTGACTGGCGCCCCAGCGACTGGCCTTCACTGCGCTAGCGCCCTAGTGACTAGCCTTCATTGTGCTAGTGCCTCAGCTCCATCTTTTCACCACACCAGAGACGGGCCAGCACTCTACACCAACATTCCACCGCTCCAGTGGTGAGGCTTATTACATGTAGCGCCTCAATGGTAGTGCGAGTCCTAATCCGATGAGAATTGAGATTTTCAAACTCATATTAATCCCTATAAAATGCCACTCATCCCCAAACTTTTAAAATGAACCTAAAGACCCCTAGAGCAATTCAAGAACACCAAGAATACAGAGCACAAATGTTAGAGAGCAATAGAAGTTTAATTGAAGCAACTTTAGAGAGAGATTTAAAGCATTCTTCGGCATCAAGAGTATTTTAGGCAGCGCAATCAAGACAAATTCTACATCTATATCGGTTTGCTATTGATTGTATCATGATTTATTATTATTTTTACTGTTGTTCTCTTATAACCATAAACTAAATTTATTTTTTAGGGTTAAAACTTGAACTCAATATGTGTGCTTAATTGTCATATCTTTTTAATATTTAATAAACTTAGTCATTTGTTATTTAAATTGCTTGATCTTAATGCTTCAATATATCTAGCCAATATATGGTGAATGAGTTGGTAATATTGTTAACAAACCTGGAATAAGAATCATAATATTTAAACCTATGTAATTTGATGCATGATTGTAGAGTAACATTCAATGTTGCATATGCAAGTTTCAATTTAGGATAGGAATATACCTAATTGGCATGTATGATCAATAAGACTTAATCTTAATGAATCTTAATTTATTAGAAGTACCATAAGAATATAGGTATTTGATAAATTAAACTATACTTGCATGACCTTAGAAGAAACTTGTGAATACATTTGTGTCTTGATCAATAACAAAGACTAAGGGAGTTAAATATTAGAAATTAATCATTAGAAAATATATTGAGGGATAGTATTAATCCTAGGTTTTCTCTATATTGTTATCACATAATTTCTCTTTGCATTGTATTTTTGATTTTATATTTTCTACATTCATTCTTAAATTTTTATTTTTCTGAATAATTACTAGAAATATATAATTTTAATACTTGGTTAAAACGTAAAAATTATTCCTGTGGGTTTGACATCTGACTCATTAAATCCCTTTATTACATGTTACGATAGCGTATACTTGTGCTTAATTATAAGATATAGAAATATAGTATCAATCAGCGGCTGAAAGGGAACAAAGATAAGTAATAGATTTGCTAACTAAGTGTTAGAATTTGTGTTTACCTGTCATCCCATTTTGTATGGATATTTGTTTTAATATTTATAAAATTATCATTTCATAAAATCGTTAATATTATTGATTATTAAATTGTAAGATACTTGTTATGTTTAAAATACTGTATAATCTAAAAGAGTTTAGATCAGTGTAAAGAGTTAGTAATGCTAAGAGTTATAAGTGCCAACAGTTAGCACGTTATAAGAGTTAACAAAATCTAAGGAGTTGGAGTTTTGTCTAAAATAGAACAAAGACCTAAAAATATATTAATAATGATATAGTTGTAAAGAGTTATAAATGGTACAGAAAATGTCATTATAGAGTATGTTCTTGAATACTATATTCTTGATCTATCTTTACCAATGCGGGTGTATCGGTGAAATATATATATATATATATCAGTGTATGTCTATATCTGAATGATCCAGATGGTTAGTTTTAGCAAATCTTGAGTATAGTGGAAGCTCGTATAGGCATACAGGTATTCAGTGAGGACTGGGTACTGAACAGACTCGCAAGAACGTCCAATAGACATCTTATAAAGCTATCAATAGCAGGTCCTCTCGAGTTGGATAGTATTCGTGGTCTTTTGACTTGAGTGCTACAGTGGGCTTGTGAGTGATCTATTATACTTTGGTTTCATGCATGTCAGAGACCTTTTATGGTATGACCGTTGGGTATTGCTAAGTATGATTCGATGCTGATGAAGTTCGGTGTGCATAGATATAATATCCATCAGCTCACATGAGTGAGTTGTATATCTTAATGCTCCGATATTGTATTTCAAAAAGTTTATGGCTATAAGTAGTAAACTCATAAAAGAGTTTTTTGTGGAATAAACAATATTGCAAAAGTATTTGCAGATATTGTTTATAGAAATATGAATCTGAAAATAAGTTCACGAATGAGCATATTTGATAGTGATGATCTATACCTCTGCTCTTCCAGGATATGGGTGATGGATGGATTATATGAATATGTTATAACCTCAGCTTGTATGATTTAAAATACCGCTTTGTAATATCTGTAACATTTGTGTGAGACATTGTTTACGGACGTATAGAATAGTTTCATATAACAAACGGGTATGGACTTAGAGAGTCTCACAATATGAAGTGTACTCGTTGTGCGCTAGGGCAATAGACTGAATTGAATAGTTCGATCTAAGAAATTCTAAAACATTGTCATCCATTATTTGACTTAAAAATTAACTAAAATGACCTTAGTTTTAAAACAAGCAAGATCAATTGTTTATTCCAAATTGTTTCGAATAAATAATGTTATTATTAAGGATAATAACATTTTTGTCCCACTAGTTTGACCTAATTCTCAATTTTATTTTACGAGTTTCAAAAATTTCAATTTTGTTCTAATTCGTTAGTAAGATTCCGTTAACTTTAACACTAGAGGGGTAAAACAATCATGGCATGTCAATAGTAAGATGGCATGACACGAAATATCCACATGTCAATCATTGATTTATCACTTAAAAAATAAAATAAATAAATAAATAAAAAGAGAGCAACCGCCGCCGTCATCAGTAGCGACCGATCGCCGGTGACCAATTATGATTTGACTCAAAATTTATATCATTGGACTCACAATTTTGTGATCTACGCAATAGTAAGATTTTTTTGATCAACGGATTACCGTAGATGTGCCAAAAGTAGAAACAAAACACTATAGGAGGCGGCGGCCATCGTCGTTCATCGTCAAACGGTAGGGTGGTGGCGTGCACCGCCCTCACCATTGGACAGATCGACAACCGATCTGTTAAACGGTGGGGGAGATGCACTCTACCGCACTACCGTTTGACAGCGAACGGTGGTGGCCGCCAACAACCACTACGGACCGGCGGTCGCACATCGAATGGAGAGGCGATGGCGTGCACCGCCCCTTTCGTAGGACAGATCGGCAACCGATCTATCCAATGGTAGGGGCGGTGGCTTCATTCAACCCGCGACCGACGATGGCAGAGTTACCAGCGGCCAGCACCGTTCGCCATGGAACGGTGGGGCGGTGCCGTTTGATGTGTGGTGGCCGCCACCCTTCTTCTATTTTCGATCTATATTTTGGCCACCTTCTTATTTTTTTTTTTTGACAAAAATGATTCCACCATTGTGTAAATATAAAAAAATAGAATCCAATGACATAAATTTTGCCTATTTTCGTTACCGAAATCTGGCGACATCGCCGGATTTAGTTGTTCAGTTTTATTTATTTTAATTATTTTTTAATATAAAATAAAATCTAATATTCATTAAAATTTTGAACCTATTAAAATATGCCACGTATCTTTTTATTTTTAATAGCCTATTAATAATCGACACATGTACATTGTTTAATGTACTCACATCACTAATTTCTAATTAACATAATTACTGAGGGCAAATTTGTCAATGTACAATAAAAAGTTATTTTCAGTTAAAGTTAATCGAATCTTACTAATGGACTTGGACAAAATTAGAATTTTTGAAACTTGTGAGATAAAATTGAGAATTAGATCAAACTCGTGAGACAAAAATGTCTTTATTCCTTATTATTATTGTTAAAAGTCAAGACAAGTAAACAAAGGGATATATGCTTGGAATGGTGGTGGGCCATTATTAAGGGTGGGCACGGTTCAGTTTTTTGCGAAACCGAACCAAACCAGCCCGGTTCGATTTTTTGAAAAAATAAAACCGAAATTAATTTTTTTAATGAGAAGAACCAAACCGGACCGAACCGATTTTTTTCGGTTCGGTCTGGTTCAATTTTTCTTGGTTTTTTCTGGTTTTTTTCGATTTTTTTGGGTGAAAAAACCCAAACCGGAACTGAACCAAACCAGTTGATTTTTTTTCCAAAAAATTCAAACCGAACTGAACTGGCTGGTTCGGTTCAGTGTTTTGGTTCCTGATTTTTTTTGCCCACCCTTAGCCATTATGGTTGACTCTTAAAGGAAATTACACATAAAATGAGTTGTTTTTAATTTTAGCAATAGATTTTGGTTTGGCCCGTGTGAGAGAGAAAGAGAGAGCATTTTACTTTGTTTCAAGTGTCGAGGTAAAAGCAATAACTTCCTCTTCTTCCGTCATTTGGTCGACTATTAACTGGTAAGCAAAACAGATTGTTTTGCTTGTTCAAGAGTTTAATAAACAAAAATGATTTCATTGCTTTGAAATAAATTCAAGAGTTTAAAGAGTTAAGCACAAATTCTAGTATTTAAGAGTTGAATGCTTGTTGCTAAAAATTGAAGTTGTCATTCTAGATATCTAAGTCCACCCAAGTTAGATCCTAAAATTGTCAAAGAATGTGCTTTAAGGTGGACTCTATTTTTTTTAAAAAAAATTTAAAGACTTCAAAGATGATTCTCAATCTCATTAGTGTAATGAAAACTTAAATTTAAAGTGTGTTTATTGCATTAGGAAATTAGATTTCCAATTTTGCTATGTTATATGTATGCATGACATGCATAATTTTAGTGTTATGAATACATATACATATGCATGCACCTATAAAAGCATCACACTTTCACTGAAAAGCAGGATATCTTTGATTGGTCACACAAAGATATGGTAGGGATTGACCCGGAAGTAATGTGTCAAAAACTAAACATTAAGAAAGGGTACAAATTAGTATGACAAAATTTTGCACCAGGACAGAACCAAATCATAAGCGAGGAAGTAGAAAAATTGCTAGAAATTGGTTTCATACGATAAGTAAGCTATCCAAATTGGCTATCGATAATCTTCATAGTCTAGAAAAAGAATGGGAAGTAGAGAGTATGTATCGATTATATTAACTTTAACAAAGCTATATCTAAAGATTCATTCCCACTTCCTAAAATCAATCAAATGGTAGATGTAACCAGTGGCTATGAATGAATCTTTTTTTTGGATGTATATAATGGATACAACCAGATTAAAATAATAAAAGAAGGTGAAAGAAAAAAGTAATTTTATAACTGAGAGGAGAATCTACTATTATAGAGTAATGCCTTTCATACTTTAAAATGCTAGAGCCACTTTCTAAAGAATTGTGACAAAAGATTTTGAGAAATTAATTGAAAAAATATTAAAAGCATACATTGATAACATCAAGAGCAAAAAAAGCTAAAAAAATATATATTTGATCTCTACTAAATTTTACGATGTCTTACGGAAGTACAAGATGCATCTAAATCCCACCAAATATACTTTTGGGATATCATCTGAAACCATCTTCAGACATATTGTCCGTGTTTGAGAATTGAATCTAGCCATTACAAGTCCAAGTATTAAAAAACTCCACAATCTCTCACACCCCAAAAGAAATCCAAAGTTTGATCGGAAGAATTGCAACCTTAAATCGTTTTATCTCACGGATGTCAGACAAATGCAATTTTTTCTTTTAAGCCCTAAAAGTAAAAAAAAAAAAAGAAAAGTAGTTGGGGACCACAATAAATGAAAGCTCTACAATGCCTTAAAGACTCTCTAAGAAAGCCATTAATTTTCCCTATACCGCTTCCCAACGAAACCCTATTTCTCTATCTTGCTGTATCAACCATAACCATGAGTGTTGCTCTAGTAAAAGAGGAAACAAAACATCAAAAGCCTATCTTTTACACAAGCAAAGTACTCACAAATGCAGAAACTCGGTATTCAACAACAGAAAAACTCGTCCTCGCACTAACTCATGCAAAAGACAAGCTCTTCCATTATTTTGAAGCCCATCTGATAGTTGTCTATACCTCACATCTACTAAAACATATCCTATCCAAATCAAACTTAGTTTGGAGGCCACGAAAATGACTATGGGACTAACCCACCTAGATATTGAGCCCTTGCCAACTTAATCTTAGAATGCAAATCAGAAGTACGGGATAATTCCTTACTTTCAAACAGATGCACATATATGGAGCCTTAGACCATAAAAGAGTAGGTCTCAGAGTATATCTAAAAAATCCATAAGGATTGGTACTAGAACACACAGTGAAATTTCAAACCCCTACTTCAAACAATAAGGTTGAATATAAGGCTTTAATAAAAGGACTGACAATAGCGTGTCGCGTGATGATCAAATGACTAGAAGTAAAAATCGATTCCTTACTTGTCATTTTCTAATGGAATGAAAAGTACACCACCAAAGAAGAACAAACGCAGAACCTACTAGCCAGGACCAAAGACTTTACAAAACACTTCCAAAATATCAGCATCACTCAAATACATCAAAAAGAAAACACAGACACGGAAAAACTAGCGAAAGAAGCCTCGACAGCAAAACTTTCACTAACAAGAATAATCCTTTCAAAGAAAGAGAAAAAATAAAACTAAGGGATGATAACACTGGAGAAATATAAGAGACACTCAATACCATCGAGATAACAACTATAGACAATTAGATGATACCTTGCATAAAGTGCATAAAAGATGGAAAACTCCCCCATGACAGGAAGGAAGCAAGAAGCCTACAAAATAGAGTTACAAGATTCGCCATTATAGACGATAATCTTTATAGACGATATATGTGCCCATAGAAGATGGAAAGAAAATATTTAAGGAGATTCATTAAGGAACCTGTCAGAGCCACTCAAACGGAGGTGTCCTTGCACATAAGACCATGCAACAAGGATATTTATGGCCTTCAATCAAAAGAGATGCCTTGGCGTATATGAAGAAATGCAAAAAAGGCCAGAAATATACCATACTTATCCATCAAGCCGTAAAATAAACGCAGTTTCTAGCCTCGACCATTCATCTAGTGGGGGATAGGTATAGTTGAATCTTTACCACCAGCTACAGGAGGGAAACACTTGGTTCTTCTAGCCACAAACTAAGTGGGTGGAAGCAAAAGCTCTGTAGTCAATTTCTTCTACAATAAATTCAAGATCTAGTAGTGGTTTTCTTCCCGCAGCTACCCTCAAGGGAACAGACAAGCAGAAGTCACAAATTGAACAATCTTCACTATCCTATGAAAACGTCTAGAGCAGAGAAAGGCAAATAAATAGCTCAATAAACTTCCAGGAGTACCCTGGGCATATAGAACAACAGAAAACAATAACCACTATATAATAATGTAAATTTTATAATATGTAACTTACAATATTAAAACTATATTTATAGTTTATAACTTATTAATAGTTTAAAATATTTTTAAAAATATTTTTCCAACAATTCCACATAAAAGATTTGAAAACCTTTTGTTAATTTTGATGTATAAGAAAATATAATGTATAATCAATAATAAATATATATATATACACATATAGGAGTAAGATTCTATTATATAATAGGTATAAGTGTCTTTAGAACTTGAACTCATACTTAATGTTATAGAATCCATTTAAGGAACTTGAGGAACTATGTATTGAATTCAGTCTCTTTGACCAAACTTCAACTACAATACATATAATAGTAATGAGGATTCGGTTTTGCCAAGTTAGCGTATTAATAGCCATGCGCTATATCTTGATTCAAGTAAGAGCTCTAGAGAATAGTCCAATTCTCATAGTCGCGGTCGTATGACTACTCTCACATAGGTGAGTTCTCCAAGATCATATGTGACCCATGCTTTGAAAGAATATGTTTGTCTTGGATTCATTCAAAATTAACACTTTTGCCATAAAGATGAGTAGAAGCATTTCTCCTCTAGAATATATATCCTTAATATAAGTGCTAAATACATCACACAATATAGACTGTTCTTCTCCATTGAATCTTTATGGGATTACCAAACATAGATGTTGGGTTACTTTTATAGGCGACTCCCTTATGAGTTTAAGCACATCCTTTCAATAATTTATAAAACTTTTTTAAAAATTTTTGTATTTATATTTTTTCTTAAAAGTATTTTAACTCTCTTATGGATTTAAGCACGCCTTTTTTATTGTATTTATGGTTTTTCTCAAAAATCTTTTATTTGTAAGATTTTTATATAATTCCCATTTTATAGAGCATGTTAAAACTTTCTTCAACTGGTTATATATTATTTTGAAAACTTTCTCTAAAATATTTTTGAAATTCAAATAAAATTCACTTCCTTAAGAGAAAATGTTAATATATATTAACAATAAATATAAGCAATATATATCATAAGATAGATAAGAAAACTAAAGAAGTTTTTAGCTTTATTTTTAATATCTTTTTGTTTCTCTTTTTATTATTTATAGTCATGTTTATTAATGTGATTAAAACAAATCCCCCACATTTGAAATTTTTTTTTAAACTATTGATGTACAATTATAAAAGTAAGATATGCACAAATAAAGGCAAATCTCTCTACTAGACATGTTATTCACAAACAAGAGATCCTTCACAACTAAAATATTATACAAAAAATACTAATAATTATAACATTGGTTTCAGTTATAAACCCAATATTATATATATTAACAACCTTGTAATACAATGTATAGAAAAAAAAAATTAAGATGCTAATAACTTACCAGCATATCAATCAACAATGTCACAATTTCTTACTTTCAGTTTATATAAAAAATAATAAGCCAAACATCGAATATACTTGAATTATAAAGAACTATGCACAAGTTAATTTATGCTAAATTAGCATTACACCATAACAAGAAAGTAAATATCAATTAAAATTTTCATTACACGTTAATCAAAATATGTAACCATGAACGCATAATATTTATATATCCAAGAATGTTTTATGCAAAAAAAAAAACAAAATTGAGCAATAAAAAGTTTTAATTTACAATTTATTTTACTCGCACTAAAATAGTTCATAAAAGATTTTCTTTTCCCAAATTTATAACTATTGCTAAATTTGTGATTTAAACTTTTACAACATTTTTTATTTTGAAATTCTATAGTTATGATATCCTAATTATATTGGTTTAAAAAGACAAACTCTTTGTCTTTATAGAACTCTTAAATACTTTAAATTCCTTTTTTTTTTTTTCTAACTCAGACTCTAAAACATAGTACTTAATCACAAGTTTACAATTGTTTGAGTTTTCATAGGAAATTAATTGTTTAACATTGTGGAGTTTACAGGGAAAATAATTTTATGTATAACAAATTCTCATAATAAATATCATAACATAACTTTTAGAGAAACACTTTGTTTATATGATAAATAAATAAACAAAATCTATGAAACACACTAACACACATTAGAGAAAATAACAGACATGATCATAGCACCAACACATGTAATTGTAATTAACATAAATAAAATATTATGAATAAAAATATGTGTCATTCTTGCATTCATGATATATTTTTCGTAAACTATAATGCAACTTTAAACTTCACAAAGAAAATTAGTTGTTTTCTTTTCTTGAAAAAGCTTGCTATAACTTTTAGTTATAGGAAAGTTTTAAATTTCAAAGGAATTTTTTTTAAATAAAAAAAACAGTTCTTTAAAACATCAACCATTTATTGTTTAATACGGTAAAACATCAACCATTTATTGTTTAATACGGAAAACTCATAATATGACATATAAAAGAATTTAACATTATTAACAAAAACAAATATAATAATTGAACCATTCTAGTAATTGTGACTAATAAAGAATTATAAACTCTTTTAGTAATCAATTTGATAATAAAATAGTTTACATACATAATATATTTTTCACTACAAGCTTAATAAAAGTATTATCAAACGTAGATTAAACAACTAATAACATAAGGGCATAACACATCAAAATCAAACGAACTAACTTTTATTTTCTCTTCAACAATGGACTACCAAACATATAATAGTATACTTGAACAGTAACTAAAAAACTTCAAGCAAATGATAAACAAATTAAATATATATATATATAAAATAAAAGAATTATAAAGATTATTTGACTTTAGATTGTTCGGTATATTTATTTTATATATTATTACAATCATACTTTATATTATATATTATCATATATAAAAGACACAAAACATATTAACGATATATATAAAATAAAAACGAGTAAAAAAAAATCAAACCTGACTTGAGCATAAAAGAGGCATGCTAATAGTATTGTCTTAAAGTCAAATAGTTTTCTTTTTGTGTGGGTAACTAGTGATCTATATGGCTTCAAGATTCAACTCTATGCTCATAACTACTCTTCTCAATGAATACAATCACCGAAAGATTATAATAAATCATCCTTTCCATAGTTGCTTAAAACTTAATATAAAAAGTATATAATTTAAAATAGTGTATAACATAATACACTTCTCATTTATCTTTTCTTTCTTCTTGACTCTCACATACATCACTATTTCTAATGAAGAATTAACACCTTTTATATAGCAGTAGGTCTAAATAATAATTCAATAATTAATAAGAATAATTTAATGTATAATATCTCTATATAATAAAAATATTATAACTCCTATAATAAATATTGTAACTCTCAAATATTTAAATTAGTTTTTATAACTAATTTAAATATTATAACTACTATATAATAATGTAAATTTTATAATATATACCTTATAATATTAAAACTATATTAATAATTAAAATATTTTTAAATTTTTTTCTTCAATATAATTGTGAGAAAGTTGTTTAAAAATTATTAGGATATGATTTGGAGAGTAAACCAAGTGCATTGAATGCGCGAGGAAGCAAGGGGAACACAAAAGGAGGATGAAAGGAAAAAGCGGTGCCTAGGCGTGGACGCTGCAGCGCCAAGGCATAGGCGCCGCAACACCCCAAACAGCAAGTGGGCGCCGCGATACCCTGTACGAAAAATAGTTTCTCATTTTGTTCTTATTTGTTTCGACTCTCACTTGTTCCAAGACTCCCTAAAATGACTCTCACGCATTTAAGGTTAATCTAGATCATCCTAAAGTCTATATAAAGACCCTTTATTAGCTTGTAAACACATCTTTGTGATCATAGCATTCTTTATGATTCTTAGTGAGAGAAACCCTTAGCTTACAAGAGAGGGTGTGTTCTTTCTTGTAAAAGGCATACTTTGTGAGTACCTTGTGATTCAATAATAATAGAATATGATCTTGATTCGCTGTGGAAGGTAAGTTGCCAAACCACGTAAATTCTATATATTGTTCTTCTATATTGTCTCTCTAGATTTCTTAATTGCTTGGATTGTATTATCTATACTTTGAGTTTATTTCTTGCTTGATTGATTCCACTTTAATAAATAGGTATCAGAACAAAATTTTAAGTAGACATAGCCACAACCAAGTATAAGGTAGAGAAATTTAACGGAACAAATGACTCTAATATATGAAAAACGAAGGTTAGGACATTGTTGATGAGTCAACGATTAGGATTGGCATTAAAGAAGATTATAGATCCATCTAGTAAAGAAGAGAAAACATCAGAGTCGTCTAAGGTTGAAGTAGAAAGAAGGAATATTCAAGAAAGAGCTCATTATATAATCGTTTTACTATTGAGCGATAAAGTACTGAGGGAAGTAGTAAGTGAGATTAGGTGATTAGTGTTTGAAAGAAGCTTGAATCTCTTTATATACAAAAGTCGTTAGCCAACAGATTACATATAATGAAGAAGTTGTATCAATTGTCCATGTTAGAAGGAACGCCAATGAAAAATCATATAGATGCCTTCAACAAGATCATTATCAATTGTTAGAAAATTAGTGATTCAACAATCTTGGTTGGACAAGAATTGAGATGAATACCAAAGTAGAGAGTCACAAGAAGTCTAGAATGTGTAGGACACGTATGGAGAAGTCTAGGATGTATGGGACATGAAGGGGGAAGTGAAATAGGACTCAAAGACGCAAAGAAAATGAAGAAATCATGGAAGAGCACCGCGACTCCCAGGGCTGAGCGCCGCGGCGTTCAACACAGAATCCCAGCGCTGCGGCGATGAGTGCGAGAAGGGCTAGCGTCGCAACGTCAGAACACGTGAGGATGTCCATTTTTCATCCGAATTTTGAGTTTTGAAAAGTTTTGGACTTCTAAAATAAGTGGACTCTTACTCCAACAAGGAATAGGGTTAGTAGGCACGAAATACACCCTATATAAACACTTGTAAACCCTTTGTTTAAGATTAAGAATCTAAGGTTTCAAGATGTAACCATAAGAGAGAATAGAGGAGCTAGGTAGGCACTAAGTGCATGGTGCACTAGAGTGTAACCTTTAGGGAGTATTTTCTTTAGGTTCTTAAGTGAATAAAAGAAACATCATAGATCCTTTTGGCTTAGATGCTCGGGCTATTCTTGTGTTCCTTGTAAAAAGCTCTTATGATGAGATACTAAGAAGTCTTAGGAAGTCATGGTGATCAAGGGTAGATACTTAGAGATCTCTATGAGAGATATTAAGGGATTTTGTGGGATCATTGATGATGTAAGAAGATACTTAGTGATCTATATCAATAATAAGAAGCAGGATCATGGATCCTCCGTGGACGTAGGCAATTTTGAGCCGAACCACGTATATCTTGTGTCTTATTGATTAGTTTATTTTCTTTATCTTTATTGGTGTGTTAATCTTATGTGTTCTTACTTATGGTGTGAGTTATGATTTTTCGCTGTGCATAGAGTAAAATGGGTATCAAGGTTGTGACTTAGTTGATGCCATTAGGGTGTTCAATTGAAGTGCATGGCTTGATATCCACAACATTGATCTTGAATCTCAACATTAAGATAAATATGAAGATAAGACAATTATCATGTTGAGTTCACTCCCCAAAAGTTATGAGAGCTTTATTGATATATTACTTTACAGCAGAGAAAGTTTAACGATGAGTGATGTAAAATCATCATTAAACTCAAAGCTATTAGGAAAGTAGATTGAGGGTAATACAAAAAGTTTATCTGTAAGAGGAAGGTCCTCATATAGAGATGGAAAGAAAAATGGCTCAATGTCAAAGTCCAGGACTCCTAGGAAGTATTATTGCTGCAAGAAATAGGAACACTTCATAAAGGATTGTCCGGAGAAGAAAGCACAGGCAAAAAGGAAACAAATGTTTCATTTGCCTATGATGATAGCTACGACAACATAGAAACTCTAGTCACTATTGATGGTAAGAGTACTGAATAATGGGTTCTTGATTCTAGTTTTACTTTTCACATGTGCCTACACAAGTCTTAGTTTAAAATTTTCCAACCCATTAGTAGTGTTAATGGATAATGACATTGCTTGTCAGACGATGAAAATTGATAGTATTAAACTCAGGCTGTATGATAGGTAAGTGAGATAATTGACAAAAGTTAGGTATATTCCTAACCTCAAGAGAAATATAATCTCACCAAAGACTTTAGACTAGAATGAGTGTTCCATTAGGATCGACAAAGGGCTTTTGAGAGTATTAAAGGGTTCCATGGTGGTAATGAGATAAGAGAAGTACAAAGGTGTTTATGTGCTAAAGGGTAAAGTTGTAAGTGGTTCTGCATTATTCCATATAAATGATGAGAATATACAAACTAAGTCATAGCATTTTAGACGAATACACCTAGATGAGAGAAACTTGAAGAAATTATTTAGTCAAAAGGCGTTTGGCGAGGATAAGTTCTAGCCATTAGAGTTTTGTAAACATTGTGTGCTTAGAAAAGTACATAGAGTAAGGTTTAGTATCAGCGAGTACAAAACTAAGGGGACTCTTGACTATATACATTCGGATCTTTAGGGACTAGCTCAGACAGCTATTCGTAGAAGTGCAAGGTATTTTCTCAATTTGATTAATGACTATTCAAGGAAGATGTGAGTTTATATGTTAAAAAGTAAAGATTCAGTATTTGATACGTTCAAGACTTCTCAATTGCACATTCAAAGAACTAATGTCGCTACCAATCAGCATGGCTAGGCTGGTTCTCAAGCTTTTGGAGCCACCATTTTATGTCTCTATGGACTCTGAATTTTTCAAAGAAAACCGGCATGTGTAATGAGTACATAACTTCTTTGAAGACGCTAGTTACTAAATGTTTGATTCCATTACTTGGAATTAGGTTCACTCGCCCATGGTGAGCCTTTTTCTCTAAGTACATATAAATTACAAATTGAATTTAGGTGGGGAACATAGAGTATTGGTTCGAGGATATCTAATTAAATAAATTTTAATATAATAAAAATAATATCTTCTTGATTAATGAAAAAGAAAAGAAATTTTTTTAGAAATAGCTCTAGAATTTCATAAATATGCTTTTTAACCACCTTTTAATTGTCTATTCTTTACTAGCCAAATAAACTGTAAATAGATATATTTACCCTCATATGCATAATATAGTGTTAAACAAAATATATGAATCTAAATTTAACAAATCCAAACTTAGATTTAAACCGATCGATCCGTCTTTAAAAATACATTTCAATATTTAGAATTTGAAATAAGTAGATTTAAAGTGGTTGCATCGCGAAAAAAACTAAAAAATGAGATGACGAATAAATTGAGAGTTTCATCGCGGAGAACTGTCGCAATCATATAATGCCATTCTGCCATCTCATACAAGGCATCTTGGGCTTAAGATGCCTTGCCAATATACCATTGTGCCATCTCAACTATAACATCTTAGGCCCAAATGCCATGGCCAAGATGAGCTGAACTTAAACAGCGGCCGACTGCCATTTTGACTACTGTCTGGATTCAATAACCCTAAATAAGCTTCTTTTTTTTTTGTTGGTTTTGAAATTTTTTTAATCATTTTAATCTATTTTTCACGTTTAATTCATCTATATTACATTTTTCTAACTCAAAATGCAATTTCTAACTCATTTCCAGCAAGAATTAAAACTTTTCTAGAATTTTAAAATAGTTACCAAGAATCGATCATTTTTAGAGTTTGAAGTAGAAAATATATCGTATAAGACTTGATCTACACAAAGATAACTTTCAAATTTTGATCTAACCGAATTTTTGTTAAGAAAATTTTAAATTGAGAAAAAGAGAATTCTGGGTAGAGAGAGAGTGTATTTTTTTTGTTTAAGGGTATAAGAGTCTAAATTTTACATTTTTTACTACCAAAAAAATATCACATTCAAATGTGGCTAAAATAGCATATTTATAAAATTTTGAGGCTATTTCTAAAAATTTTCCAAAAGAAAAAACATGATACAAGGCACAAATTTATAGAATAGAGACGCTAATGCATAATTTTGAAAATAAACCTTTAAATAAAAGATTTCTAGCCTTTGGCTACTTTTGGGATATTTGGCAACACTGAATATAGTGTCAGAGGTTGAAATCTCTCTTATAAAAATTAACAGTTTAATACTTGAGTTTTTTTAATTACTCATTAAATTTTTAATTTTTTTAAAATACTCAAATTAATCCTTTTAAGAAAATAATTAAGCATTTATCAAGATAAAAATCATAACAAAAAATCATGTAATTAAAGACTTAAAATTTTATCCACAACATATCAGGGAGAAACGAATTAAAGATACATATCAGCTCTCAAAATCAAATTGCTAATTGTTAGCAAAAAATATGCTTTGGATCCATATACGCTCTGTGTTTGGTTAGACAAAAGTCGCCCCAAATTTATGAAAATTGAGATTGAAAGATTTTACCAATAAGTGAGATTTATTGCTAAACTTGAGTTGAAAAACAATAAGTGAGGTCTATTACTAAACCTAAGCTATGGTGCAGCAAGTGTATCATGGAGCTTAGGTTTTTTACGAAAAAAAATGAGTGAAGCTCTATTAATAGGGCTGCAAACTTTTCAACAAGAAAGGACACAAAGTCCTGGATTAAAGGATAAAAAGAATAAAAAATTAAAAAACTTGTGAATAATCTGTGTAATAAATTATTGATGATGCAAATAATGAAAAATCAATCCTATTTACTTTCTATTATGTACAATTTTCCAAATAAGTTATAGCACAATTAGACCTAAAATCTTTAATTAGAGGTGGATATCATTCCCGAATCCTACCATCACAGCCCCCCCCCCCCCCCCCCCCCCCCCCCCCCCCCCCCCTTAAAAAAAAAAACTCTTATTTCTCTTTGTCTCTCATTAGTCATCTCTTGTCTCCCACCACTATTTATGTATGTTGTTTTTTTTCTTTGTATTTTCTTTTTCTGCTTTTGTTGTTCATGTTCTTTTAGGTCTTTGTATTCGATTAATATTTATATTTCAAATTTGTTCTTATAAATTTTTGAAATGGTGGTGATTGGCAATGACGAAGTAGGTTGCGACGGCCTCAAACTCAAACTATGCAATGTTTGAGAGAAGAAAAATTAAATATACAAATTAGGCAGTGTTTTGTGCTTGAAGCAGTGAAAAAGAAAATGGACGCTTTTTACCAATTGTTGCTTCTATTCTCATTGGTTTGGCAGTGTTTTTGCAGAGAAAAGAGAGAAGAAAAATCTGCTAAAATATGAGAGGAAAAAAATGTTTATTTGTAGGTTATGCCACCTAATTTTATTTTGAATTAATCAGTTATCATAACAGAGAGAGATTAGAGAAGAGAGAAAGTTTTTGAATAAATTAATAAATCAAATCCTCGTTATTGCTAATATTTTTTTATCTTTGTTTACAGAAGTTTGTTCTGATAAAATGCCAAGGGTAGATAATTATATTAGTTATCTAAATATTATTGCAATATATATAAAAAAAAATTATGTTGATTGGCTGGCTCTTTGACTTTTATTAGTGAATATGTGCAAGTATATATTATTTGGAATGGAGTGATCTACAACCTTTAAACTTCACATTTCTTACACAAGTTTTCAATTAATGGATTAATTCTTTGTTAATATTTAGGTTAGTTCTATGTTATTTAATTCACCTAACGTAGGTAAACATAAGATTTGAAGATTAAACATATGAGATTTGATTTTAATGTGTTTAAATAGATTAGTTTTAACTGTATAAACCTTGTGTAAAATATGAGATATATAAATTTTTTTTAATGAGTAATGCAATTTATTAGTGTAATATTATAGTACATAGTTAATAGTATTAAAGTATGGATTAATAAGATAAATGATTTTTGAAATCCTCGTCAACTGTCATTGCATCTGGTTTGTGCTCCTGCTTTGCAGTTTGATTATTGATGGTGAACAATTCTGTCCTTGAACAATCCTCAAAACCAACCCCACCATCTGCGGGATGTGATGCAAAATAAATTAATTAAACTCTTCAACAGGCCTTAAAAAAGTTTTGCTGCCCTTTGCCACCCCACTTTTAAAATAAGCTTTAAAATCAAGTAAATGTTGAAGCATAGACCCACTTGCCAAAGTCCTTATCAATAACCATTATTGTTTTATCCAATGATAAAGGATACCATCCTTAATTCTTTTATATATTTTTTTGTATAATGTTAGCTAAGGAGTAAGTTAGCTTTATTTTTTAAAGGTAAGGTTATGAATATTTATTAAACGCCTTAATTATGCAAATTACAAGTATCTTAATATTAAGAATTAGAGTAGCATTAGAAGTACAAAAGAAAAAATTCTTAAGATAAAAAATTACCAAAATAAATGTTGTTTAATATCTACATCTAGATGAAATATATGCAAACTATAATATGTTTCATGTTCATTTAAATTATGTGATTTATGTATTATGTGAATAATGTTATTTTTTTAATTTCTTATAATTTATTTGAATTCATTTGTTGTAGATAATGGACCCAAATTCAAGTTTAATGGGTAATAATATTATAGATTTACATTCTCAGTCAAATTTTAAGGAGGATTATAAGAGGGATAAAAGTGAGCAAGAAAAAGCTTCTTTTCTGCCACGTTCTAATGAAAAAAAGAGAAAGTTTGTGCTACA
This sequence comes from Ailanthus altissimus, assembly GCA_946807835.1. NCBI lineage: Eukaryota > Viridiplantae > Streptophyta > Magnoliopsida > Sapindales > Simaroubaceae > Ailanthus > Ailanthus altissimus. The sequence continues at coordinate 17,440,110 of OX327684.1, forward strand.
AGTATCGACACAAAGATCAAAAGTATAGTTGCACTTTAAAAAAGTAAAACATTAAAAGACAAAGCACAGTGCAATCATTGTGGTAAGTTGATTAGTTGTCATTCAGTATTTCATGGAACTAGCGGTATGTTAAAGCACTTAAAGAGATGTGTCGAGTATAACAAAAAGGTGATTGCAACAACAAGCTTTGGTAAAGAATCTACTGGAGAATAAGGAGGAGGTAGTAATGTTGTATCCAGAGGATAGAGTCAAGCTGCATATCAACAAGCCTTTATTAAAAAGGTGGTGATGGATTAGCTGCCTTTTAGTTTTATGGAGAATGCAGGTTTCAATATTATAACAGCGTGGTAATTCTTAAATTTGATGTCTCATCCCATAGAACTATAACAAAAGATGCAGTTGAATTGTTTGCTTTAGAGAAATGCATGTTAAAGAGTTTAATTAGTGGGCAATGAGTGAGCTTAACCAGTGACATCTGGACTTCTACTCATAATAATAGTTATATGATTGTCACAGCTCACTTCATAATAGTTATTGGCATTTGCATAAGAGGATTTTAAGCTTTGCCCCTATTTTAAATCACAAATGAGATACGATCAGTAAGCAGTTAGAGGATTTTTTTATTGGATTAGAGTATTGATAAAGTATTCTATGTAACAGTTGATAATGCAAGTGCTAATGATGTTGCCTTATCTCATCTGAAGATGAGATTGAAAAGTCAGAGAGATGATTCTTTGGTTTTGAATGGGGAATACATGTATGTGCGCTGTTGTGCATACATTTTAAATTTGATTGTGACAAATAGATTGAAAGATTTAAATGAAAGTGTGGTTTCAATATGGAGTGCAGTAAAATATATTTGATCTTCTGGATCGCGCTTACAAGCTTTTAAGTATTATTTGGAAATGAAGAAGATTGATTACAAGGGAAGAGTGGTATTAGATGTACCAACTAGATGGAATTCCACCTACTTAATGTTGACAACTGCATTGAAATTTTAAAAGGCTTTTGATATGATGGTAGATGATGATCTTCTATATGGGAGTTATTTTTTAGAGGAGAAAAATAGAAAGAGAAGATAAAGGCCACCGATTAGCTCAGATTAGGAGATTGCTAAGCATTTTGTGTTATTTTTGTAATCTTTCTATGAAGCGACATTAAAATTCAGTACTTCATTAAGTGTTACCTCTATAAACTACTTCAATGAGATTTGTATGATACATTCTCGCTTAACAAAAATGAGTCAAAGTGATGACTTTTCTTTGGGAGTCATGGAAAATAAGATGAAGTTAAAATTTGATAAATATTGGGAATCCACAGAGAAGATTAAGAAAATTTTGATAATACGTACTCTATTTGATCCACGGTGTAAGATGCAGTTCGTTGAATTTTGTTTTGCAAAACTCTTTGGTGATGATGGTGCAAGAATAAAAAAAATGAAGCGTCTCAGTAAGGAGTTATTGTTTAGGCTTTATGAAGTCTACAGTGCATTACATAGAAAATCACAGTGTGGTATATCTATTGCTAATGGTACTGCTGTTGGTGGTGGGAGTAGTAGTACTAGTAGCATACTTGTTTCACAATTTCAAGTATCCGGTAGCCCCTCAACCTCACTAGTTCAAGATGTTACATGGCACAATGACCCCTAAAGTGATTACATTGGGCTTGTAGAGGACGATAATGATTTGGAATAAGTGCATGAGGTGAAAAAATACTTTATGGATAAACTTGCGAATCCTCACAACCTGCGTTTTGATGTTTTGTAGTGGTGGTGGTTAAATGGCAAGAGATATCCGATTTTTTCACGTATAGCTAAAGATGTAGTTGCTATACCTGTATTTATTGTGGCCTCTGAGTCTGCTTTCAGTACTAGAGGTCATATTCTTGATTCATTTCAGAGTTCGTTAACTCCAAAGATAGTTAAGAGCTTGATATGTGGACAAAATTAGATATGATCTTCACTTTTTGTGGATAAAGCGAAGCGAGAAGAATGATTGCTTGCAAATGTTGAATATTATGATCAATTGGAAATAGGTAAAACAAAGTAAATTACTATAACAAAATTAAAATGTTTATACTTATGTGCACACATTTTTACTTGTTTTTTTTTTTTGTATAGAGTTTGTGCATCTGTCAATGCAAGAGCGTCCACGGGCACCAACACCACATCAGCAATAAAACTTGTTATTCATATTTACTTTATTGGTAATAAGTCAAATTTTAATTATTTAGTTTATTTAATTTTTATTCATATGTTCCATTAGCGTAATAATGCATTAATTTTTTTGAGGCACCCTTGCAGATTGTCAAATGCTAACTAGTGCATTTGCCATATATCAATACTTATGCTTCATAATATATTAAATTTTGGACTTAATGTTTGATTTAATTTGATTTTGTATTGTTTTCTTTCTAGAATGTTGTTATATAACTTATATTGTATTGTAGTTGGTTATGATTTATGAATATCAATGTCAATATGATTATTGGTATTTGTTGGAGAAGTGTGGATTGGAGTTTGTTTAATGGTTAGATGGTGGAATTAAATATTTGAAATTATATTGAAGTGTTACAAGCCAACAATATTTAGCAGGTTATTATATTTTAATCAATAAAATATTAATAAATGAAGGGAGATTCTGTCAAAATTTCTTAAAAACAAATAAACCTATTTCAATTCGAAATTAGATTTACAATGACAATATTTTACATAATTAGATTTTGAGTGAATTGATTTTAAAATTAATCAAATTATAACAATTTTTCATTTTAACATAATTTAAATTCAAATTATAACATTTAACGTAATCTAAATCCATGATATTTAATATAAGTGAAATAGAAAAATTAAATTACAATATTTAACATATTTCAACTCAAAATTGAATTTAGAATGACAATATTTTACGTAATTGGATTTGGAACAAATCAATTTTAAAATTAATCAAATTATAAAATGTATTCATTTAACATAATTTAAATTCAAATTATAACATTTAACGTAATTTAAATTCAAATTATAACATTTAACGTAATCCAAATCCATGATATTTAAGGTAATTGAAATTAAAATAATATTTTTTTACAATATTTAACATATTTCAACTTAAAACTGGATTTAGAATGACAACATTTTATGTAATTAGATTTGGAACGAATCGATTTCAAAATTAATTAAAATATAAAAAATTTTATTTAACATAATTTAAATTCAAATCATAACATTTAACGTAATCCAAATTCATGATATTTAACATAATTGAAATCGAAACAACATTTCAAATTACAATATTTAACGTATTCCAACTCGAAATTAGATTTAAAATGACAATATTTTACGTAATTGAATTTGGAATAAATTGATTTTAAAATTAATCAAATTATAACATTTATTCATTTAATGTAATTTAAATTCAAATAATAGCATTTAACGTAATCTAAATCTATGATATTTAACATAATTGAAATCGAAACAATATTTTAAATTATAATATTTAACGTATTTAACTTGAAATTGAATTTAGAATGATAACATTTTACGTAATAAGATTTGGAACGAATTAATTTCAAAATTTATCAAATTATAATATTTTACGTAATTTAATTTCAAATATTAATATTTAATGTAATTCAAATCAATAATAATTAACGTAATTGAAATCAAAACAAAATTTCAAATTATAATAACATATTTCAACTTGAAATTAGATTTATAATTACAACATTTTACGTAATTGGATTTGAAATTGAAACGAATCGGTTTCAAAATTATTGAAATTATAATATTTTACGTAATTTAAATTAAAATTGAATTTGAAATAATAACATTAATTTAATTAAATTTAAAATAATAACATTTAACGTAATTGAAATCTAAATTGAATTTAAATTTTATTCATCTTTTTATTTTTAAAAATTAAATTCGGGACGACGCGGCCCGATCCAAAACAACATCGTTTAAAAACTTTAAAAAAATTAGGGCAATTCTTGACCTGATTCGAGAATTTCGAAACCCGATCGGGACACTAGAAAGTGTCCCAAATATGACACTATTTAGGTTGGGACAATTCTCAACCACCTGAACTCGGGTTTGGAATTGTCCCGACCCAAAAAGTATCCAAAAAGTGTCCTGAACGGGACATTTTTTGGCGTCCCAATTGGGTCTGGAAATTCACGAATCCGAAAATGTCCACCCCTGTCCTTAATACGGAAAAGCTCAGTAGATACTTTTTAGGCTAGCATCAATAATGCCCCCTACAAAGTCGATCAAAATTATGATTTTTTCAAGGCTTGCAACACGACATCGGCCAAAATTGTGTATTATGAGCCTATCAATCCAAATCGCCTGGATTACCCTAATATGCCTAAAACTCATCTTTTCTATCTTCTTGGGATCTCCCAGGTGCCTTTCTTTATACAATAGTTGTCTAAAGTCACCTTAATCTTCAACAATCGTCCAAGATCATAATATTACCATACAAAAATCGTTCAATCCTTATTTATGTTCAATCCTTATTTATGTCAATAGGCCAACCTATCACAATATGACCTACCTGAGTCATCTTGAAACTCTTTTAATATTTTAATTCGTCTAGATTATTGCTTTATTTCATCTTGAAATCACCTAAGCACAACTTCAATCCAAATAATCAGCCGCTTTGTCTAAAAAAACCTGATCGCTTTATTTATCTGAATGATCGTTTACCAAATTATAACATCAGATAGGTCAACCTTGGCTACTTGGCTCTTACTTCACTCTCTTTAGGTGATCAATTGACCTGAATTTTTAAAGGACTTTGAAAAATTACCCACAATTACCTTTTGTTGTGGGATCACCTAAAATTGCTCCAAACTATTTCACAAGATCATCTCCATGTTGTAATATCTCCCCGAATAACATAGGTTTTGACATTGTTCACTAATCGTCCGAAACATGTCAATGAGCTGTGAATCATCTTTTGTAATTCTTAGATACTAAAATCGTCCTGTGACATTACTTCCATAAACTTCATAAATCGACCGTTTCTCTAGATCATTGCCTTATATTTTTAGGTCGACTTTTTCTTTTAGAGTTAATTTTTTTTTGGGAAAAACTGTTCATCTTCTAATCGTTCTAATAATTGTCATATCATTAAATTCAGTAATTATTTATAACGATCTAATTATTACCCCATTAATTCTTCTTAAGTTAAAATATTTGTATTACCTCCTCATTAAATGTCCAACTGTTCGAGTACAACCTTTCATTTTAACCGCCTTAAAGTCACTATATAAAAGAAAAAAGTTCATTTTTACTTTTCACTTTTACTCTGAGCATTTGCATTTCCTTTAACTCTCTCAAGCACGTTTCAACTTGTTCTTCGGATCTCAACAACCTTCATCCCATCTTCAAGGTAAGTTCAAGCTAATCTCTTTTTTTAATCTTAATTATCTACTTTTTATCTTCAAATTTTATTTGTCTATTGATGTTCTTTTTCTTGTAGTTTTACCATAGCATCTAAGTCGACTGTTTTTGCTCGTTCTAAGAAATCAAAATCAATTGAAGCTCAAGAAACGCCTCTACATCTCTTTTCCAAGTCTAGAATGGGTGACGAACAGGTCGTCCATTAGGTATTATCTTATAAATATGACTCCTTCTAGTATATTCTAGGTTTGTATAATCTTATTTTTCATTCCTAAATATTTTGATTACTTTCCTACTCACAGAAATGACCCTCTTAAGTTCGGTCAACCACACAACATGCCTGTATGGATGACTTCTAAATCTATTAGGTCTTGGCCAAAAATGTCTAGTGGTTTTGTATGATGGTTAAATCATCTTGAACCACACTTTAAATTTGTATAGAAGTCGTTTAGGGTTTACAATTTAATCCAACTATCTAGATATCAGATACCTCTACATCTTTAGTTTTAGGTTTGGCTTTATGACCCCTACCTTATATGATCTGGCCTTTCTTTTAAATGTTCCTATCTATGAGGTCAACATTAATACTGATCTTTCAGTAGATTCTGTCGACCTATACTTTTCTAGGTCAGAAGCAAGTTTTGAAAAGTTAAAGACTTGTTTTAAGGAAAAATTAGCCACTTAGGGTAGAACATATCACCTTCTTACTCTTTTGGTTGAGTAAGTATACACTTTGCCCATCTTCTTAAAAGATAATAAGGGAATACTTGAGGGGAGAAATCTTTATAGCTAATGGCACAAAACTAGCCTTAATACATTTTCTTCTCTCCCACCTTTATAGAAGCTACTACAAAATTGTCCCAATCAAAGATGATGATACCTTTCCAAACACAGGCACCCCATTTGGATACTCTATTTCAAGGTTGCCATATATTTTCTCCTTTTTTTCAAAGTCACTGTCTATTTACGCTCAAAATATAAAGCGGCTATCGCAATATTGATTAAGGTATCAATCCCACAATGAAGCCTTTGGAAAAATAGGCTAATGAAGTAAAAATATTAAAATAGTAACAAGGAGAAAATTAACTAATTTATTTATGTAAATGAGGTAGAATTGTATATAAATTAAAGGATAAGTCTTATGATGATATAAGCAAAGCTTTGAGAATCACAATTATGCTTCGTAAATCTATTCTAACTTTTATTCAATGTTTATAATTCAATTGAAAGTTTCACATCCCAAATAATCAGTTGGAAGATATGTAAAATATGGCATATTTAATAATACATATATTTGATATGACTAACTTCTTTGCAAACATTAACACAAACCATGTTCATTTATACAAGTTATCTAAAATCGAAAATATATCATTTTAACAATATTGTAGTAAAAGATCAACTTGAATATCAAATAATTAGTCTTCACATGTTACTAAGATCGACAATATATCGATTGACAATATTGCAGTAAAAGATTAACATGTAAAACAATATAACCAAAAATAATTGTAATTCAACAAGAATCACATAAAGAAAGCATGACTAAAAATATATGAAACATAAGAATTATAACCTTTAGATTATAAAAAAATAATAGATAAAAGTTTAGACACAAACAAACTTACAAACATTTGTAGCTCTTAACAAAGAATCAAAGTATAGAAGTAAATTTATTACGTATAAAAGTTCATCTCTTAGCCTTTCCAAGAACTCCAGCCTAACTTACAATGCATGTTAAAGAAAAGAAATACAAGAGAATTATGAAGCATTGAAAACGTCCTAAGAGTGTCCTTATATAGACAAAGAATGAAAACATGTTTAGTGTGACTTCAATCTTCAATAATTTAGGCCAACCACTCGTTCACCTAATTGCAACACTATTTTGATAATGGAAATTATCAATGTAGCCTTTTTGGCTAACATGAATGTTGTATCACTTTATCTCTTCTTTCCATAGCCACTGTGTTCATGCAATTTGGATGAGTATCCAATGCGATATGGGAAACATTTCAAAGATATGTCAGATTTCGGCCAACAACCTTTTTTTCCAATTTGTAATACAATTTGGTCCATGATATCGGCTGATTTGGACTTTACCATCAACATAAGAATTGTGGACAATTGAGTCATTATTTCACAGCTTCAAGAATTATACTAATTGGGTATGTATTTTGTAAAATACGATCTAAATACATGAGGTAGGTCAAGCTAAGCAGATATTGTAACCCAATTTTGTTGTATCCCAATTTTTGGTCTATAACATGTTGGATTTGGCTTTCAATTGTTCTTCAAGTGTGTGTAAGATTGAATCATGTTACTCTAAGTTTAATAATTTTTTCATTTTAATTTCTACATTGAGAGTTACGTCAATTTTACCTAAACCTGTGCAAATAACAATCATTAATCATAATTTAAGGACAACACTCTATTTCAAGCCTAAAAATACAAAAATGCTAAAATTAGTAACATTAAATGGTGACTGAATCTCTTAATAAATATGTATTTTAATGTGTTCATCACTTTCCAACCCCTTGAAGGTTGCATTCGTTACTATGCTCCTTAGTTAATCCAATGACAACTCAACTATGGGAATTTTGAAGACGTCTTTACTTTCTTTTACTTAACCCCTTTTTTAGATGATCATCTATTTTGTCGTCTTAGGCCAGCCCTCTTTGGCCCCAAGTGGACTCGCTAAGCTTATCAAGGTCGATCATCTTTTTTAGAAGCAATCAAATCTGATATCAACTAGCAAACATCTTGGGTCGCATGCCTAACTGCCAGGGATCTCCATCATGGTATTGTTATTGTCGTTGGCAATAACAACAAGTATGGCACTGAAACTTACCATTCTCAATGAGTAAGTCGCTAATTTGGTCTTTTTCAAGCAGTCTCTTGTCTTAATCTCTTCCCAAGAAACCAAAAGTTTAGAGCTATGGTGGTCTTTATGAGTTTAAGTTTTGTTCAGAAGACCACCACTATAAATAGGGAGTTGCAAAAATCACTTCAAATAACTGATCTTTCTATTTCTCTTGGTCGGTTTGAGTCTTTTGATCAATACTAAAAGGAACTGATTGCTTTATTTTACAATACCTATAGAAAAATTCATCATTTGCACAATTTTGCAGCTGACACTGATCATGTTGATGCTGTGAAAATCGACAGGCAAAAGACAAGAGGTAAGCTTATCTAAAATATAGTTGATTTTGAACAAATTTTTGGCATCAAATATAATTGTAATAACTTAAATGTAATGAAAAGACTAAGTCACCAAAGAAAGATGGTATTAGCCTTGGAACACAACTAGGCATCCATTGAGAGCCAAACCAAATAGGTTCACGAAGGAGGACCATAACTTGGTCAGGTGTTCTTTAAGCAATATTTTATAAATCGGAGGCCGTCGATTCCAACTGCTAAATTTGATATAACTGGACACATTCCTAATAAGGGAACAAATTGGCCTTCTTGGACAGGTTTCATATAAATAATTATTCAAACCTAACTTTAGACTCCGCACTAGTATCAGTGGTCGGCAACTATTCTTTTCAAGGTAATATTTTTACTTTTTTAGCTCTATGACATTTATTCTGATATTGATTTTTCTTGTCTATGTTTCAAAGGTTGTCCTCACTTCTTTGAATGCCCCAACAGCAGGTATGGAGGAAGACTTGGCTCCTCTAAGAAAGCGTGTCAATGTAAATGACCGTTCATTTGGTCTATTAAGTTATATTTGACTGTCTAATAACTTTTCTTCCTTTGTGAAAATGACCACAAGGAAGCAAGTAAGCATAAAGATTAGCCACTTAAAAATACCTTTAGAACCGACCGCTTCTTTGCAATCAAGCACTCTAGTTGAGCGATCTACCTCTTCCAATCACTCTCCAGCTCCCTAAGTCTTCAGTGATAGGGCAAACCCAATTTTTATGGGAGAATCGCCTCTGGCTCCTCAAGCTTCTCTAGCTCGGAACCTAGTTTTGTGAAAGAATCACCTCTGGCTCTTTAAGCTTTTGCCTTTCTATCAGCCTTAAACCTTTAGAAAAATTGCTCTTAAGAGGCCAACTCTAGGCAGTATGACTTTAGCTTTTGCCTTTCTATCAGCTATACTGGTAGAATCGTCTAATGATAACGAGGAGTCGCCCGATAAGTCTTCACCAACAGTATCACTTACTCGCCCTTCGTATATTCAAAAAGAAGTTAATACTATAATTAATGAGCTAAAAAGGTTGAAGAGAAGAATAACTAATCTACTGATAGACGATTGATAGGTGATAGAAGTGATCCAGAAGCTCAAGTGTGTATCTGACAACACTATAGACGATAATGTTTCGGTCGGTCTAAAGATGCAGATAGATGACTTCGCTACTTCATTTAATTTTATTGCCAAAAAGAAACAATCAGTCGTTCAAATAATCAAGGAGGCTGAGAAAAAACAGAGGAAAAAGCATCACTAAATTGTTCAAAGGTTTAGCTCATGTCTCAAATGCAAGAGCTTGGGGATCAACGTAAGGTCACCAAGCAAAATATTAAAAAGCTAGATAGCGCATTAGCCAAAATGAAAAAAGAGGAAACAGATAGAATGACTTACTCCCTTAAACTAGGCAAGCAAGTTCTGTAGCCTCACCCAAGGAAAAGTGAGCTCAAGAAGAAACTAAAGCTAAAGGACGCTCTTGTTTCAAAGGTTGAAGTCGATATGAAGGCGATTGATTCTTCAATTGCTGATTTCTACTTTCTGCTGGAGAAAATGTAAATATCCAATAAAGCCCTCCTTTTAATTTTTTAATCAATGAAATTTATTTATCGAAATTGTCTCATTTATAATTTGTACAATTTTTAGATATTGAAGGCAAACTAAAAATTAGTGACTCTATTTAAACAATCAATGAATCGCATAATATATAAACTAAAGAAATCGTTCAGGTTTTAATAAATAAAATATTTTAACAAGTGATGAGGTCGACCTTATGTAATTGACCATTATGAATATTTTAAACCGAAACAAATTAACTAATATAATTTTGATCTCAATACACCAATTCTGGATACCAAAAGTCTTTCGCAATGTTGGTCGATCTATAATTTAGCAAACATTAAATAGGATTATGAGTCGACTGACTTTGGTCTGATCACGAGTCTCAGTGGAATATTGTCTTATTAATTCCTTCCTAAATGGTAGGTCGGTAAGCTTTAAGAATTTTTCTATTGATCAATTGAGAATGAATTTCTCCATCTAACTCGCTTAGTAAGTATGCTCCATTGTCGAGAATTTTGGCCACCTTAAATGGCCCTTCCTAGTTGGCGCTGAATCTTCCAAGCTTATTTTACTTAGAGCATATTAGGAGGACTGCCTTCCATACAAGGTTACCCTAGCCAAAGGTTTTAATCATGGCTTTTTTATTGTAAGCTTTTTCCACCCTCTTCTTTTGAATCTCAAGGCAATTTAAAGCTTTAAGGTGATGTTCCTCCAATTGATCTATTTCTTCAATCATTACATCCTAGTATTGCTAGAAGTCTAGGTTATCTTGGTAACGCATCCTCAATGTGCTTTTAGTTAACTCCATTGGGACTATAGCCTTGTGCCCATAAACTAACTGATAAGGTGAGGTACCAGTAACCATTTTTAGGCTGACTCTGTTTGCCTATAGCATCTCCTGGAGCTTATTATGCCATGACCTATGGTTATCCAAGATTGCCTTTTTTTATCCGCTAGATGATGATTTATTTGTTGACTTGTCCTGGCCATTTGACTATGCATAATAGGGTATACTGTGTTTTAACTTGAAGCTGAATTCTATAGAAAATTTCACTATCTCTTCTTTTATAAAGACCGTTCCTTGGTCAGTCATGATTGACTCAGGCAGGCTGTTCCTATAAATAATATTTTTCTTGATAAATTTTAGGACCGATTGTTGCTTAACTATCTTTAATGGGATAGATTCTACCTATTTTATAAAGTAATCGGTCGCTAAAAGAATGAACGCGTTCTGTTTGGACGATAGTGGGTATATTTTCTCAATTATGTCCATGGCTCATCCTCTAAATGACCAAGGTCTGATCACTACATGCATTTCTTATTATGGGATGATTTGTATCGACCCATGCTTCTAATATTCTTCATAACCCTTGGTGTAGTCGTGATAATCCTATCCCATAGTTGGCCACCAAAATCCAGTCTTCAGAATCGCCTTCTTTATTAGTCCCCTACTTAGATAGGCTTCAATTAATCCTTCATGAGATTCAACCATCACAAGCATGTATTCCTTGAGGCCGATACATCTTAAAATTTTGCCTAGAGATGCTCTTTTAAACAATTCTCCTAGGGAAAGAGCAAATTTTGGCGCGATGATCTTTGTTCTTCGATCGGCCTATTCGATTGTGTTCTTCATATAGGAAATCATATAATTCCTCCAATCAGTGCTTAAATTGACCTACAAGATAGGTAACTAAAAAGGCATCCCAGAGATGTGTAGGAAAGATTGTGGTCTATGGATCAAAGGGATTTTTGAATTATTGACTTTTGAGCGAGATCGTTGACTTTTGAATTATTTGTTCATATGGAGTACTCGACCAGTGTAGAATGAAAACCTTGGATGAGGTATTTTTCTTTGTTGCAATATAGGACCAATATGTCAACCTCACAACTATATTTTTCGGTCACCTATTTAATTACTAACAACAAATCACCCTTGAGTTCAATATCCTTGACCTTCATCTCAGCAAGTACTTCTAACCCAATGATCAATGCTTCATACTTGGCCTGATTATTAATATATGGAAAATCCAAAAAAAAAAATGGCATCTTTATTTTTATCCATGTGGGGGATACAAAGACGATTCCTGCTCCAACAACCTGATTAGTCTTTGAGCCATTAAGTCATAATTGCTAACTTGTACTAAGCATTTTGATCTCATAATCTATTGCTTCCGTGTATGATGTAGGATGATCGACTAAAAGATTAGCTAATGCTTGTCTTTTGATTGTCTTTTGGGGAATGTATTTTAAATTGAACTCTGATAACACAATCGCCCATTTACCAAGCTGATTTCTTAAGAATGGCATTAACAAAAGATACTTTATAATATCTATCTAGCCTCTCACGTGCATTGTTGTGGGTAACAAGTAGTATCATAATTTTATGCATGAAAAATACAAGGTGAAGAATAATTTTTTTATCACCATATATCTGGTCTTTGTGTTGTTTAGAACTTGGCTAAGATAATACACGGCCTTTTCAACGCCTTTCTGCTCTTGAGCCAACATGTTGTCAATTGACTCTTGAGCAGTTGATATATAAAAAACAAATAGTCTCGGTTTAGGCAGTACCATGACTGGTGGACTTATCAGGTATTTCTTAATCTCTTTAAAGATCTTCTTATGGTAAGCATTCCATTTAAATTCTTCTCCATTTTTCAATCTTAGTAAGGGCAACGATGAATGCAGTTTTTTGCCTAAGTTTAAGATAAATCACCATAAAAATTTATTTTGTTGATTAACTATTGTAGATCTTTCTTTGTTCTTAGTATAAAGGCGTCTATGATCGCCTTAACTTTGTTATGGTCTATCTCTACCCTCTATTGGTGTACCAAAAATCCAAGAAAGTGAATGGGCAAGACACCGAATGTACATTTTAAAGGATTCATCTTAAGCTGGTGCAATTGCATTCTCTAGAAGGCAGTCCTTAAATCAGCTAGGTGGACATCATTAGACTTCGATTTGATCACCACACCATCAATGTATACTTTGAGGAATCAGCCAATCATGTCATGAAAGATTGTATTCATGGCTCATTAATAAGTCGCCTCGGTATTTTTTAGTCTAAAGGGTATAACTATCAACTCATAAGTACCAATCACCCTATGGCATCTAAATGCTATCTTATTAAGGTTAATTTTCTTGATGAAAATTTGGTTATAGCCTGAATCTCCATCTAGGACATTGAATATTTGGTGGTAACCAGTTGAGTCAACCAACATATCGACAATGGACATTAGATATTCATCATTTTAAGTCACCGGGTTAAGGATGAGAAAATCTATGTAAAGCCTAAGTTTGCCATTCTTCTTTATCACTAGGATGATATTGGACAACCATTCTATATAGTTGGTCAGCGTGATGAATCCTACACCGAGCAGTCTTATGATTCCTTCAACTATTTTATCCTCAACTTCCTTGGACATTCCTCTCATATGCTGCTTATACGGCTAAAATCTGTCTTTAATAAGCAAACTATACTTGACTAACTCCCAGCTGAGGCTAGGCATCTTAGTATAGTCCCACATAAAACAATCTTTATATTCCTTAAGAATTGCCAATAATTTGGCTTCATAAGCTGGCTAATGAAGATCGATATGTGGTTGCCTACTCCTTCTAAGTTGAATTCCTTCATATTGCTTTGAGGGTTGTGGCCGTCCAACTTTTCTAAAGCTAGTTTTAACTCGTGGCCAAGGCAGCTGTATGTTGTTATCTATTCATTAGAAAATAAACTTGAGGTCGGACTGTCTTGATTGTGGTGGGGCGAGTAAGGTCGCCCTTGATGACTTAAGTCTGTTTGAACCGTTTCTAGCTATAACGGTATAGGTTATCTTGTTTTAATAAAGTTATGATGATGGTTGGATTGTACAATGCAACAAATTCCACTTGCTCATCACCTTCAAATAGTCTAGGGTCGACGTAAATTATCTTAACCATCCCGTCTGGTTGCCATCTGAAAATTATCTAGTGCATGCTAGATGCCAATGTGTTATTCGAATGAATCCAGTTTCACCTGAGAATGACGTTGTAGTCATTTAGTACATTGACCACATAAAATGATTCAGCCTCTTTAATATAGTTGACTTTTACCTTGAGGGAAATGAATCCATTAGTTGATGTCTCATGGCCTGCAAAGTCTGTCATGATAACCTCAAAGTGCTTCAAATCGCTCTTATTGATGCCCAATTTCCTAAGCATCCTCAAGGGAAAGATGTTGACTCCAAATCCATTATTAATCAAGATCCTTTTGCATGGAACTCCATTAAGGTCAGCCTTCACATATAACAGTCAGATGTGCTTAGTTATATTGTCGGCTAGATAGGGCAGTGTCAGAGGTGCTGGCTTATCCGAATCATTTTTAATATGGTAAATGTTGACTACATCGCCATTTAGAGTGAACGATTGCCATAGTTTTGATTAGAATGATTCAGCCAACATGACCACCATGTTGATATTCTATTTAGGAGACTCTTCTGTTGCCCATATAATAAAGTCGATCCTCTTGAGCACTATTATTAAAAATTTCAAGGTCGACTTGAACCTTGTTAGATTTAGGATAGTTCATTTTTTATCGACTGGTACCCAAAATCTTTAGGGTGTATCATCCCTTTTGGTTGGCCTATAAAGCCGTTGATCCTCTGAGGCCTTTTTCCTATAGATTTTTTTGTTGAGACTTTCAATTTTGGCTAAGGCCTCAGATATCAATTCTTTTCCTTGGCTTTGGGTGCTCTGTTCGAGAATTTGAGCACTTCGCATCTCTGCATTCTTTTTTTTTTAGTCTTGGTCAGCCTAGAATATGAAAGAATTCAGCCCCGTAATCGATTAAACACGCTCTATCTCAACCTATTGACTTTCTATTGGCTGACTATGCTTATCCTTGGTTTAAACATAAATAAAGGTCGTAGAGGGGTGTTGGTATGATCTAGGTCGCGCAGGACCTTTTGAAAAGCAGTTCAGCATTAAAGACAAGTTAAACAAGCCTTCTTTGAGGTTGAATGGCCCTCCGAATTTTGCTTAATAGTGACCATTCTTTCTTTTTTGGACACCTCTAAAGCTAAATCATTAACTTGTGTCTTGATTCTTGGCTTGTCCGGTATCCAGACCCTTATGGCTAATCCCTTTCCTAGTAACCTCATTTTTGAAGAGATAACCACGTTTACACCTGATGCAGGAAAGGGGTCAGCCTACACAATGGAAGTTTTACTCGTTAAGCCGAAAAGAAGTCAGTCTTCTTCGATGAGCCTCTAAATCTCATTTTTGAAAATGACACAGTTATTTGTGCTATGTCGCTAGGAATTATGCCACTTATTATAGTCCTTTTCTACACATTGGTCAACTGAGGGAAATCATATGCCCTTCGAATAATCTAATTTTTTTTTATCCTTTAGTAACCAATCAAAAATCGAATTGGTCTTTCATAGATCAAAAGAATATTCTTTGGTAATCTGTATGTTCTTACCGACCTTTTTCTTCTTCTTCTTCTCTTTGGCGAGTGTCACCTTTTTTAACATTGGATACTCATAAGGCCCACCTTTATTACCTCAAAAAAGCATACCTCTTCATCGAAGTTAGACTCCTTTGATTTAGTTTCTAAATCGGCTTGGATGACCACGACCTTTAACTGGTTCTTATAATAAATCCTTTTTTAGAATACCCGCTTCTGATCTTTCTCCATCAAAAGTCTCTCATAGCTAGCGGTCCGAGTAACCAACTCATACAGATCGTGAAATAGTATCCTTCAAACTACTCTCTCATTATAAATGACATTCCTCAGATGACTATAGCTATGGAATCGACTTCTGAAATTTGTGTTTAGCACCGTGTTTGAAGTTTTCTGAATCAGCTGATATACTATGAAACCAATTCATGTGGCATTTGGGTGACTTTGGCTAAGTCGGCCAAGGCAACCTCTAAAGGTGGCCTATAAAATTTGGCATGAAACTTGTCTTTCATCTGCTCCTAATTGGTGATCAATTATGGCACCAAGTTAATGTACCACGTTTTAGTTAGTGAATTGCCAAATAGCCTCAATTTTTAGAATAATGAGGAACTGGCCTCACCATATTGCACTATAAATTTAGAGATGTGCTTAAAGGTAGTAATATTTTCTTCACCCAATGTAAAAAAGAATTCAAGGATCTTATATCCCTTTGAAAATAGGAAAAGTGTATCTATACTATAGAAGTAAGACTTTCTATAAGAAAGACAAGTTATAGGCCTCAATTCAACCTTCATATTCTGTAATATTTCAGCTGGCATATTGTGGTCTAACTCAGGTCACCCAGGACTATTAATAGGTTGTAAAGATTTTATAAACCCAAACTAAATCAGCTTAAATATGTTGTGGCTGGCTTGGTCTTGGTTCTGGTATAGACTCCTCAAGTTGAGCATGTTACCAACTTGGTTATAGCTAAAAATTTGTACTAGCTAATTTTGATAAACCTGAGAATTAGAAGAGTCAACCCTCTCAGATCATCTTATTATATTGATAGAACCATAGGGTAGGCCAGCCTGATTATACTTCTGTAATCGAGTTCTTGTAGTTCAGGGTTTGATCAACCCTAAAGCAGAGCGGTCAGCTCTTTCAGGTTCTGCCTCATTTTCTCAAGTTGCTTAAGTATGCTTCGGTTAATACTTTGATTATCTTCAATCAAAGGCCGAAACACTGCGACCATCTGGTTAGTTAGCATTGTGCCGAGTTCTTGATTTTCATGGGCGATTTGGAAAACCAACCTTTGAATGTCAACCGTGAAGAATGACCTAGGATATGAAAGAATGCTACAGTAAATCGCTTACAATTCTCGGTTTACTAAGTCATCTTCGGCATAGGCCAAACTCGTTTATCTTGCTTAGCTTCTGATGGGTCTCTGAGTTGAGGTGGTATAGTCGCGGACAACTCAATTTCATTCTTTCCTGTGAGATTTTGAGCCATTTTTCTAGTTGTTACTAGCATAAAATGAATGGGTCCCACCGAGCATGGAAAAAGAATGCTCTCAAAAAATATGTTTCGAGCCCGTGTACGCTCTATATCTAGCTAGACAAAAATCACCCCGAATTCGTGAAAAGTCAAGATTGAAGGATTTTACCAGCAAACGAGGTTTATCGCTAAACCTGAGTTGGAAAATAACAGGTGAGGTCTATCGTTAAACTTAGGTTGTGGTGCAGAAAGCGTATTACAAAGCTTGGGTCTTGCACGAAGAAAGACAGGCGATGCTTTATCAACTGAGCTGCAGGATTTTCAACAAGCGAGGATGCAGAGTCCTAGGTGGAACAATAAAAATAATAAAAAGTTAAGAAGTTTGTGAATAATCAGTGTAGTGAATTGCTGATAATGCAAATAATGAGAAATCAAGCAAATTTATAGACTGTAAATCCTATACAAAACCTACTTTTATAAGGAAAATAATCCTAAAATAACACAACTTCTTATTATATGCAATTTTTCAAATAAACTACAATACATAATTAGGCTTAAAATCCTTAATATGGAAAATCCTATTAAGTACTTTTTGGGTCGATGTCATCACTAGTTGGTTTTGAAAAACGTACACGAATTTGTAGAATACATTGCCTATTTTTTTTGTAATTACTCTAATAGTTGAATTTTAAATCTGAATCTTTACTATAAGGAACTTAATAACTAGAATTAGTTAATTTTATCTAAGAAGGTCTGAATGTATGATATAGTACTGCTTGCAAGCATTGTTTTTTAACCATAATATTGAATGTTGAGGTATCAAACTATGTTCTTCAATTTGATACCACTTTGTCATCAATTAAGCCACAATTCTGATACCAGTTTGTTGAGAGATAACAACCTTAACATTAATCTCTCTATGAGATTAGCCTTTGCGTTGTACTTTTTGATGTAGTTTTATGTGACCTAATATCACAACGGCTTAGTATTTAACACCTTAAGAGCCCCATGTGCGTGCGAAAGATATAACTTATAAATAATTAAGAAACATAAGATTAATACACTAATAAAGATTAAAAAAAATAAATCACAAAACACAAAATATATATAGTTCATCCAAAACGCTTACATCCATGGGGGATCTGTGATCCAGTTTCTTTTATTAAATAGATCACTAAGTATCTCCTTATATCATCATGAGCTTACAAAACTTCTTAGTATCTCTTATTATAGACCTTTAAGTATCTCCTACCCCATAAGATATTTTACCTAAAGAATACAAAAATAGTCCAAGCCTCTCTCAAAAGGATCTATAGTGTTCTTTTTGTTCACTCAAGAATAAATATGCCTTCAAAAGGTTACACCCTAGTACGTTGGGCATTTAGTGTCAACCTAACTCCTATATTCTCTCTTATGTTTACATCTTAAAACTTTAGATGCTTGGCATTCTTTAAGAGTTTACAAGGGTTTATATAGGGCTACAAAGTCTATAGGAACTCTAAACCTAGTTGAAATATAAGAGTCCTTACTTGTAGGAGATCTAATCCCACTTAAAGAAGTAAATTGAGCTGAAATATAAAATACACATAAGTTACCGCGTGAACAATACCTGTCGTCGCAAAAACAATACTTATTCTTCTGACTTTTTATTTTACTTCTCTCTTATACACCCAATGCTTGCTTGACTTCATAATGACTCTCATTATGGTATCCATCTCAATTCATGCTCTTACATTATTGTTGAATTACCAATTCCAACAAACCCCTCTTTAATTTAAAATCTCTCTCCATGAAGCTAATCGACATCATCCCCTCCTTAACCAATGCTCTCTAGCATTGTCTCTAGTCAAGTCCAAACTTAACTAAGGCTTGTGACTACAGTCACTAAAGATTTTTAAATGCTGATGTCTAGAGTAGCCCTAATGTTGCAATCTCTTATGTTCCTTAGACACCATGACCACAATCCCTTAATGACTGAAAATCTAATTTTACCATTACTACATTTCCTATACATTCTCTTTCGACTCTTGCCATAATGTGAGATAATAAAGCTGCTTTTATAATCTATTTCATATCCATACAATCATATTTCTTCAAGCGCATACCCTCTCTACATGCTTCTTACCCCTCGATCCTTTTGCATCGCCTTTTAGTATTCCTTCTTTTGCCTTCTATGAATATCCCTGCTTGGTCTAGCAGTCTTAAATCCACTAAATTTTTATGAGATTAGGAATAAAATCTCATACATAATCACTCCCTTGTCTTTCCACTATGCCATCTTAATTTTATTCTACTAAACCCTAGAACCAAAATGGATGTACCATTGGTAAAAGTTATATCTCAGCCTTTAATGAATCTACCATTGGTAAATAATGATTCTCCATGACTCATATGAAAATAATACCTTATAACTAAAATAATTCATTCATCAGACATGATTCTTCTAAAAGCTCTCATGTTATTGATAGGGGTGTAAAAGTACTATTATTATTTATACCTAACTTTCGTATTTTGCTCCAAAACATAACTATTTGGCTATTTAATTATGGTTTTTGATCATAAATAGATGCACGATAGAAAATGTAACGCATAGAAACAAACGGGAGGTGAATCGAAAGTCAAACGAAGAAGTTACGCTCAAAATACGAAAGGAGTACCAGGACTGAACGCCGCAGGGCCCAACGATTGAGCGCCGCGGTGCTCAATACGGCGAACAATTTAGGAATAGTATTCTGATACAATACGGCGAACAGTATTTTGCTACCGTAACTCGTGAACAGTATTTTGAAGACAAAAACCTATAAATAGAAAGCCAAAAAAACCCTAAGAGATGAGAGAAAAAAGAGAAGAAAAAAAGGGAGAAAAGAAGCAAAAACTTAGAGAGAGAATTCATCACACAAATTAAAGATCAAAGCCAAAGATTGAAGAACCAAGATCAAGATTCAAGCTTCAAGTCGAGATTGAGGGAGAAGCACATCAAGGAGTCACTTTGATTAGTTTTTTTTCTCTTTCTTTATTATTATGCTCTTGTTCTTGTTGATCTTTATGAATTGGTTTGATACTTTTGATTTTGTAATGGGTTAATTTATTCATTTAGGGTTAGACTATGTAAACCTAGTATGGATTTGGATTGTGTTAAATTTTAATTTATGAACTTGATAAATTCAATTGATTTATTCTATCTTGTGTTTAATGCTTTCATTATACCTTATCAATATTTTGAATGATTGAGGAACTATGATGAGCTCGACGGAGGGATTCATGTGTTTAGCCTAGGGTAGTTTGATGCATGATCATAGGGTAACAATTATGAGTTCCATCTAGGATAGATATATACCTAAATGGCATGTATGGTATAATTTAGACTTGATCTTAAGGAATTACATTCTAATTTAATTACCATAGACATATAGGTGATTGTTAGAATGCATAATATAGTCACTTGACCATCAACAGAGGCTTGTGATGAGATTAGTGTCTAATCCAATCAATTAGTATTAAGATATTAACTAAGTGGTTAATGAATCCAATGAAATACTAGGGGACGAGTTAAAACCCTAGATTATCTTTATTTGTGAATTCTACTCTTTGTTTTTGTTTAGTTAATTGATAGAATTAGATTAGTTAAATAAATTTTAGATTGTGATTTTCTGAATAAAAGTTAAGTAGGTATAATTTTAGTACTTGATTTATAGAATTAGATTGCATAGTCCATGTGAGATCGATATCTGGACTTAAAATCCTATATTACTTGATACGATAGCGTGCACTTGTGCTTAACTACTATAGTACAACAATCAATTATTAAGATTTTTGCCTAATCATTCTACAAACTTTCAAATCCACATTCCTTCTATCTTAGCTTTTGTTTTTTGAACTATTCCTTAACAAGTGCCATAGGCACATTTTTTAGATTTGCCCTTAAATCTTGATTGTTTTTTTTCATTCTTTTTTTTTTTAATCTGAATGATTCTTCTGACTTAGATCTAGATGATGTTGTCTTTTTGGTAGTCTCTTCAAGAGTGGTCTGTAACAAAAAAAACTCTCCAATAAAACCATTAACTTTTCTTTATTTTAGATATCATCTTCCTACCCATTGTTGATAACCTTTGCTCTGCAATCTGACCCTATCGTCTTTGCTCTACAATTTGGACCTCAATCAATGCTTTGATATTAGTTTGTTAAGGTATCAAGCTATACTCTCCAATTTGACACCACTTTAGCATCAATTAAGCCATAGCTTTGATACCAGTTTGTTAATAGAGAACAGCCTCAGTACTAATCTCTCTATAAAATTAGTCTTTGCGCTGATACCCTTTGATGTGATTTTATTTGCCCTAATACCACTATGGCTTGGTATTTAACACCTTAAGAACTCTATACGCATGCAAAAAATATAACTCACAAATAATTAAGAAACACACAAGATTAACACACCAATAAAGATAAAGAAATAAATCACAAAACACAAGATATACATGGTTTAGGGAAAACACCTACGTTTATAGGGGATCCACGATCCAGCTTCTTTTATTAAACAGATCACTAAATATCTCCTTACATCATTATAATATTACAAGACCTCTAACTATCTCCCATTGTAGACCTCTAAATATCTCCCTGGATAACCATAATATTAACAAGTCCTCTCAGTATCTCCATCCCATAAGAGATTTTACCTAAGGAATACAAGAATAACTCGAGGCTATCTTAAAAGGATCTATGATGCTTCTTTTGTTCACTCAAGAACAAAGACACCCTCAAAAGATTACACTACGCCGGGCACTTAGTGCCAACCTAGCTCCTTTATTATCTCTTATGTTTACATCTTGAAACTTTAGATGCTTGACTTTCTTTAAGTGTTTATAAGGGTTTTTATAGTGCTTACAAAGTCTCTAGAAACCCTAAACCTAGTTGAAATAGAAATTATTACTTGTAGAAGTCCTAATCTCACTTAAAGAAGTCAATTGAACTAAAATAAGAAATACTCATAAGTTGCCGCTTAAACGGTAACTGCATAAATAGTGTCATATAAATAGTATCCATTCTTCTAGCTTTTCATTTTCCTCCTCCCTTGTACATTTAACGCATACTTTACTTCATAATGACTCTCCTCATCCATCTCAATTCATGTCTATACATAACTGTTGAATCACTAATTCTAACATTGAAGTTAAGAAAATGACCATTACTTTCGTATGGTATTGGTCAATGTCTACTTATCCCATATAGTTTTAAAAAAGACAAAAACTTTCTTGTTATTAAGAATTTTCTATTATTTTTTAACTTTTTGCATGATTTGACAATTTTATTTTTGATAATAAATATCTTGACAATTTTTCTCCTGAATAATTGAGAGAAAAAAAAAAGAATCCAATGCAAATCTTTTAACTTTTTGTATGATTTGATAATTTTATTCTTGTTCATAAAGTACTTAACAGTTTTTCCCCCGAAGAATTGAGAGCAAATCTTTTAACTTTTTATATTATTTAACAATTTTATCCTTAATAATGAATAGCTTGATAGCTTTGCTCTTAAAGAATTGAGAGGAAAAAAAAGGACTTGGAAGAAAAAGAATTTTATCCTTAATAAATAGCTTGATAGTTTTGTCCTTGAAAATTTGAGAGCAAAAGAAGAAATTTTATCATTAATAATAAATAGGTTGATAGTTTAGCCCCTAAAAAATTGAGAGCAAAAAAAAAAAAGAATTGAAAGCAAAAGAGTTTTTATCTTTAATAATAAATAGCTTGACAGTTTTACCCTTGAAGAATTGAGAGAAAAATATAAAAAAAGTGACTTTAAAGGAATTTAAACCCAAATCTTCACAACTTGGCCAAAATTTAAGTTTAATTGATATTTTACTAATATATATGCCTATAAATAAATTAGATGAAGTATTAATTATCAATTAAATTATTCAAAAATTATCAATAATAATAAGTGTAAAATATTTTAATAAAGAATAAATTTAATTAAGTATATACAACAAAAGACTTAAATGTTATGTTTTAAAAACTTATTATAAAAATAAATTATTTTATAATTTTTATAAATTAATCTAAAAATAAACAAAAATACTAGAACATAATACACACTAAAAATAAAATTATTTTCAAGCTCACAAGTAAAATTTTATTATTTAATATTAAATAAGTTTTTGTAAAGAATTTTAAATTTAAACTGTAACTTGTGAGAAGTTTTTAAAAAATAATTTGTAAACAATAAATATTGAAGATTATATTCAACTCATATGAAATTAATTTTCATCAATTTTGTTAATGAAAATAAATTACTATAAATAATTTCAAATTCTTCTATGTTCTAAAATGAGTTTTAATTATTATAACTGTTAGTAAAGAAAATAATTATGTTATAGTAAAAAAATATTTTTAAATGATAATTGATGATTTCATATGGAAAATAATTTCTTACTTTTGTTGGAAGAATATTTTTTAATTAATATAATGATTAATACCTTTTTATTTCTTTTCAATTAATTTAAGAATAATTAAAATGAGAAAATATTTATAATGGATTTTTAAAAAAAATTCATTTTTTTAAGCTTATTTGAATTAAAGGTTATTTAAAATATTTTTAAACTTATTATTATTTTTTATTTTGAATATCAACATCTATTGAACTTATAACTAATAATTCATCTATTTATTTATAATATATATATATATTAGTCTTCATAAAATGTCAAGTAAATTTAAATTTGGTCAAGTGATAAAAAATTAAAAATTGATGGTTTTTATTTTTGAGGTAATTGGTTCAAATTTGAACAAAATTGTCAAATTATTTATTATCAAAAATAAAATTATTAAATCATGCAAAAAATTAAAAGTTAACAGAAAATTCTTAACAATAAGAGAGTTTTGGTCTTTTATAAAACCACAATGAACATTGGTCGATAACAAAGGAGAATAATAATCGTCTTCCCTGTTGAAGTTAATTAAGTTCTTCGGCTGGTTAAAGAAGTGAGAAATATACCATGATAAATTAATTGGGATTATGAAATTAATTAAATTAACATGAAGCTAAGTAGATCACGAGAGTTGCACTTATTATATTTGTTTAAAAAAACTCAGGTATTGATTATGATAAAAGAATTTCATAATCATAGACGACATATAAGTTAATAAGTTTATTAATTAAAACGAACTATGCACGTGATTAATAATCATGAGAAAACAAAAACATAAGATACAAGATCAATCATGGAAAAAATTTTATTTCTTCTTGTCTATGGTATATGCCATTTTTCTCTCAAATTTTTTTTTTTTTTTGGAATTAATAAACTATGACTTGTAATAAAATTAATTTGAAATTGTCTTGTTCAACATTCATTTTGTGAGATTGTCTCCCTCCACAAGCTATTAAAAAGAATTTGCATGAATTACTTAGGAGTATAAATTTCTGCCGTTACATTCTGATTATGTAATTAAAGGGTCTTCCATCTTTATTTTGCTTTATTAGGATTGAAGGACTATCACCACTACTCTTTTAACTTTCTAAATGGATTGCTTGCTGATCATATTCTGCAACTTATATTTACATTTATGATTATTTGTCTCTTTTATTTTTATGACTATATTTATTACCACTTCCCAAATCCTAAATATTAAACATTTTCGAAATATTGGAAGGTGGAATCTCTGATGAGTAAATGATTTCATTATTGTAGGAATAATCAACTATAGTCACTGATCATCATCTGCATCTTGGTAACTAAATCGAAATGTAGTATATCTAAAGTTAACTTAAATATAAATAAGTCTCAATTTGATAAAAGTTTAAGTATATCAAAATTTATACATCTGAGTGATATTTTGTTTTTATCTCTAAAAATTAATATATAAAAATGAACATTTTGATATATATATATATACCCTTTCAAGTATAATATTTTAATAATATTATTTAAATTTAAAAAATTAAGATAACTAATTGATGTTATAAGAGTATTAAATTTTGGGGAAAAAATATGCAAAAGTCTTCAAATGTTTTAATTTAGTGTAAAATTACTTAATTTAATTATATTTAACTATAAATTTATTTTAAGTGTTCAGTTATAGAAACAAACTTTTTTTAACAATAATTAATTTATTATTATAATAACAAAAACTCAAACACAATATTATTACTATTGTGTTGTTTGCAGAGTAGCATGAGAAGCCATGAGCCTAATATTGCCCTTTAGTTAATAATCCTTCACTGTCGTAATCACCAAGTGGCTAATATGCAACTTGATTCCTGGTTTTGCGAACATAATGACAAAGCTAAAAAGCTCCTTACTTTGTTTTACATCCAACATACAACGGCACCATTCAACAACTTCAATGGCCCTAAAATTCTTAGATAAAATTTTGCTTTGACACCCATACAATCTGCAATATCTCTATAATTTTTCTCAAAAAATTAAAGCAATTACAACATAAAACCTACATCAAATTTCCCATATAATCTTCATTAAACTCAGTTAAATTACCCATGTATTATTTTTAATATAGATTTCATTACAAAATTAAGATAGCAACATCATAAACAAAATAAGATAAAGACATTATATGTACAAATGATAAATAAATATATATATATATATATCAAAACCCTCGGCTTTTATGTAGAACGAGAATCAAACTCTAAACCGATATTAAATTTTTCACGTACTCTTCATTAAAATT
This sequence comes from Ailanthus altissimus, assembly GCA_946807835.1. Classification (NCBI taxonomy): domain Eukaryota; kingdom Viridiplantae; phylum Streptophyta; class Magnoliopsida; order Sapindales; family Simaroubaceae; genus Ailanthus; species Ailanthus altissimus. The sequence goes on from OX327684.1 coordinate 17,465,867, forward strand.
CAAACTACCAAATTATACTCGCCTTTTATTTTTCTTTTTAATATAGATGTTATAAAAAAAACTAAAATAGTAATATCATCAACAAAATAAGATAAAAACACTACCACTATATGCGCAGATGACAGAAAATATATTGGAGTCTACTTTTGTATAAAGGTGAGAATCAAACACCCAATAAATAAGAAAAGCAATTTTGTAATTTTACTAAAATAGGCATATGCTACTCGTCTTATATTTATTAATATCATTTCTATTAAAGTTTTAAATATTTAATTTCCTGACTACAGGGAAGTATATAAAACAATGAAATTAACGCAAAACAAATTATAGATAACTTAGGATGAAAAGGAAGTAGAAGTTGCAGTCTAATTGATCTTTCCCTTTATTCACACGGTCTATTTAATATCTATGATTTGTGATGATCTAAGCATATCGAGTAGAAACTATAGGGATGACTCAGGTGAGCACGGAGATGACAATAAGACAGCTTATAATGGCCAAACTCATCACCTCAATTTCAATTATATATATAAAGACATACATGCACAGCTTTCCTAGTGAAATCCAAAACCATCCCACACATCTTACCCAGAGACATGCCATACAAAGCCAATCTTATCCGATCATCCAATAGCAATGGCGTTGCCGGGCCATCAAATTACAACAGAAGAAACGTCGCTGAAGCAGCTCCCCTGAGGCGCTGCTCTTGCCGCAGTTGCCGAGGGGTTACATATATTATGGTGTGCAACAAGATTTACATGCACAAACATCGATAAATGATGGTGCAATCAGAGGATATGAGCAGCGGCTGTCACATGAAACGGTGTCAACTTTGCATGAATTGCAACGTAAGGCGAGAAAGGGGAAGAATTTTGATAAGACCACCTCAATTTTCTTTGACAAAAGCTCTCCTGGTTTTGAGTGGCTAATTGATGGCTAGTTAGGAGAGAAAAGGATTCTTTCTGAACATAGTCACTATTGGGTGAGACTTAAAATTAAAATTCTTAAAAGCTTTATTTTACTTTACTGTTAATTGACCACATTCTAATTTTAATTCTTTTAAAAAAAATCAAATTAGTTAATAATTCTGTATTTATAAATTAGGATATATTGAGATTATTCAAAAAAAATTATTAAATAACGTATTAATTGATCGAGTGAATTCATATTTTCCCGTATTTTTTATGCGCGGTTTAAACATATATTTTGCAATGGTCATGAAATTTTTGACAATGAACATATTAGATATTATATAACTATTTATTAATTATTTTAACAAGATGGTAGACATCAAAGATTTTTCAACAACACTCGATTGTCAAAAAGCTTTTATTTTTTTCCTTCTAGTGATATCTGCATCTTAAATAGGTATTTTGGCATCAATCCTCTCAAATTTTGGTACTTGAAATAACAAATAAATGAGTTGTTTATTTATTTTCACTTTAACTTGTCATCAAGAGCTAATTAAACATTAATCATTAAAAATTAACTATGTATTGGTACATTTGTAACACTAACTAGCTTCAATATGTAGAAAATTTATTAATTCATATGGAATATGACACATATTTGGATATTTGAGTGCTTTCAATTAAGTAATATTGTATTTTCATCAAGAAATGAGGAAAATGTATAGTGTCTAACAGTTTGTATATGTACTTTAGTTTGTCAAAAAAAAAAATCAGCTGGGTCAATTTTCATCATTGTTTTACAGCTTTATTATGATCCTTTGGGAAGGCAATACAGGTCTAAGCAACAAGTTCTTGAAGGAACAAGACTACTGCTCATAAAAAAAAAAATGAAGATGGAAAGCAAGGAGAAAATCAGGGATAAGACGGAATCAACTTATAATTGTTGTACCAAATTAAGAAGTTAAAAGTTTTAATTTAGTAAATCTTCTTTTTTGAGAAATATATAAAATTGAGATACAAATCATGTAAGTGTACCGTTACTATAGTTATAAATTTTGACGATAGCATCTCATAGATATTAATAATGTAGTGCTTATTTTGATTTATAATTTAAAAGAAAGAAAAAAATAAAAGAAGAAGAAGAAAGATGACAGTGTCAAGGATAAGGATGAATTGGGAGATGTATGAGAAAAATAAAGGGGGAGAAAAGTGACAAATGGGAACCGGTTTACATTTGGCGAGGATGAATAAACTCTTCCAAAAGATTTATATCAATGAGAATATAAAGAGTGGTAAAAGGAAAATTACATGAAGCACTATTATTTTGTTTTTTTATGCCTACAAGTACACTCTTTGTTCCATTTGGGGTAATTTCACTATATTTAATTAGGAAAAATAGATGAAATTCAATCTTGTTTTAGGATGATTTTGATATTAAAGTTTAAGGTAGATAGGTCTTATTTGTAAATCGAATGAACACACCGATGTACTGTGGAGATATTGTTTTAAATTTAGCATAAGAAAGTTGATTACATTTTTTTTTTAATTTTAATGAATGACAATGCTAAAACTATGTGATATTGAACAATTTGATGAAACTATTGACTTATTCTTTTACTCATTTTCAAAAAAAAAAAAAACAAAAAAAAAAAATTACCTTACTTTTTTTTTTAAAAAAAAATAATAATCTTTATCATTGAATAACTTCAAAGACAATACATCAACAAACTTTTGATACATTAATCAAAAGATTACTAGGATATAGAAGAAGGATTGCTTATAGGCATCTTCCTGAACCAAGCTCTTTTAAAAAAGAGTATCAATCATACCCACAATGGGTAAGGATATCAAATACGAACCCTTTTGATAAAAAGGGTGAAATAGAGACTTTTTCGAAAAAAGAAAAATAGAGACTTTTTCGAAAAAAAGAAAAATAAAAACCTTTTCGAAGAAAGGGAAATAGAGACATTTACGAAAAAAGGGATACAAAGACCTCAACTAATAAAGAAAAATACAAAGACCTCAACGAATGAGGAAAATACAAATACCTCAACGAATGAGGGAAATACAAAGACCAACAAAGGGATGAATTATTACAAGACCCACACAATTTAAACAAAATTATTCCAAAATAACCCAAATCCTATTTTATAACTAATACGAAAAATAATATTTTGTCGCCAAAATAGATCAATGACAAATGTAGTGCACTGGCAAGGTTACAGCTTTAAATAGGGGTTGGAATACGGTGCAGGACAAAGCGGAGATACTGTCGCCGGAACTTCACCAGAGGCAGTACCAGACCATGCGCCCAAGGGCATTAAGTCAGAAAAATGGGCGGCCGGACTCAAAGAAAACCGTCGTCGGAGCTGGCAAGTGTAGATGTGGTCGGATGACCGTAGGCGCGGTGAGGCCTGCAGGAAGCTAGGAGATGCAATGGTGTCCGGCACAAGGAGCAGTGGTCACGTCATTGAAATGCCAGCGGCTAAAGTCATTCGGTTGTTATGGATCGGCCATGGCTGGTGCGCCGTGAAGGTTGACGACACGACGGTGAAGCATTTTGTCTCAGCCCCTGTTGGCCACTAAACACACCTTCACACGCCCAACAGATGTACTATCCAGCCTCTGCCGCATGTCAAGGTCGAAGAGCACCGCAGCCCCGAGCTACTCGATGGAAGCTGACCTAGGACCATGGCCAGAAAGCCGGCGAAGCAAACAAAACTCGGAAAATAGAACTTTGCAAACCTACGCCGCTAGTCATGGTTGAGGAGCACCACGACCCTTAGCAACACGATGGAAACTGACCTGGGAGCATGGCCCGACCGCCGGCGAAGCAACAAAAACTGGAGACAGAATCAGCAAAAAGCCGCTGTAGGCAAACAGAATGGCACAGGAAAAAAGAAAAAAAAAACCGAAGAAATTCAGTATGGTCCCGATAATTGTCCTTATGTAAATCAATGTAATAACTTGGACTTTATATAAAATTCATGCCTAAATAATGTAACAAAAATCTAAACCCATAACCATCAACAAAAACAAAAATCTAAACAAGGAAAAACATTTAAGTTGAGATTTTCTTTTTATTTAAATAGTATAATATAATGCCTTTGTTATTAATCATCATCATACGATCACCACAAAATATATGAGACCTAGATTATAACAAGTAATACCATTATAAAGAATGACAACATAGAACAGAGAAATGTTACAAGGAAAAAGAAAATCAATGGTTATATAAGGAAAATTATTTAAGACTAATTATTATTAAAGGTTACACATAATTGCGTAAATAAACTTTCCATCTGCCGGATTAAATTTGTACATGCATTTTGATGAAACAAAAACAACAAATACATTTTTGATAAAGCTTGACTCTTATACATGAACTAATAAAATGTCACGTCGATAAAGTCCATTGACATGGGATCATATATCTTTTTATCAGATTCAGAGACAGAATCCAATGATGATCTTATTGACTCTCAAACATGAACTAAGTTCTTTTGTATTGAACTTAAGATATTTACCTGCTATAAAAATAGATTTCACTTGTATCAATTTAGTGACAATATACTTTACAAGAGTTAAAAGAGTTGCCAAGTAGTGATAAGTGCCATTTACACTTTGAGGGTTGAGAGACCGAGAAATGCTATGCCAAACCCAATCGGATGTGATGCGTAAAATACTAAAACTGCCGCAAAAACCACACTACTAAAAACACAAAGTCATCACACTAAAATACTAAGCAGCAAAAACACTAACACTAACACTAACACAAACACAAACACACATAATATATATATACTAAATAAATAAAATCCATGAATCCCAATACTCATAAGTATTAAACATTCAGTCTCAAACACCGATTCCCCACACAAATGTGTGTCAATCCAGTAAATATTCTCATTTGATAATCCAACCATCTCCAAACACAAATTATTTCTCAGCTTTGTCTGAGTCTTACCTTGCCGACCCGACTCGACTGGAATTTCTCAGCGAGCAATTCTGCCCCTCAATCTGCTGTGCACGAGCAAAATTCTGGCCTCCAATCCGCTATGTTGTTGTCGAAATTTCGCCAAACGTTATAATTAGGGACTTAGGTCTTATGATATGGTTTGAAGAGGAAGAAACTAAGTGTATATTGGAAAATGTGGAAGAATAATTCTTTGCCCCCAAAATGAGTGTGTTTTGGAGCCTTTTTTTTATTTCTAACTCCCAAAACGCTCGTCTTGAGGGCCTCAATTTTTTTTTTTCCATCCCACCAAATGCTACCGTTTTGTTTGGTGGCATTTTTTTTTGGGAAATTTCTTATTTGACTACTGTTTTAAACCAAATATATGTAATGTTGATTATTTCACCCTGTAATTTTAATATTTTTTTTATTAAATTAATTAAAAATTAATTTTTTAATTAATTTTTTATTATTTTATTTTTTATACATTAATTAAAAATAATTAATTTAAATATAAATTAAAAATAAAATTTTAAAAAACAAATCAAAATAAAATTAAAAATTAAAAAACAAAAAAAAAGCTTGGCTTGGTGCGCACCAAGTGCACATTATTTAATTATTTTTATTTTTTTGTCTATTTTGCTTCTATTTCCTTTTTTATTAAATTAATTTAAAATAATATTTTAATTAAATAAATATAATTAATTAATTTTTATTTTTTATACATTAATTAAAAACTAATTAATTAAATATAAATTAAAACTAAAATTTTAAAAATAAATTAAAATTTTAAAAAGAAATACAAAGCTTGGCTTGGTGCGCACCAAGTGCGTGTGGCGCGCACTACACACGCTTATAGCGCGCACCACACACACTTCGTGTCCTCATAAATTTATAATAATTCTTTATTTAATTATTTTTCTTTTGTTGTCTATTTTGCTTCTATTTCATTTTTTATTAAATTAATTAAAAATAATATTTTAATTAAATATATATAATTATTTATTTATTTTAATTAATTAAATAAAATTATTTATTTATTTTTATTTATTTATTATTTTCTTTATTATTTTCTTTTTTATATATTAATTAAAAAATAATTAATTTAAATATAAATTTAAAGTAAAATTTTTAAAATAAATTAAAATTTAAAAAAAAAGAAAAACAAAGCTTGGCTTGCTACACACCAAGTGCGTGTGATGCGCCCCACACACACTTTGTGTTCTTACAAATCTATAATAATTTTTTATTTAATTTTTTTTTTGTCTTTTTTCTTCTATTTTTTTCTTTTTTATTAAATTAATTAAATAAAATTATTTATTTATTTATACAATAATTAAAAAATAATTAATTTAAATATAAAATTTTAAAAGTAAATTAAAAATTAAGAAAGCAAAGCTTGGCTTGGTGCGCACCAAGTGCGTGTGGTGCGCACCACACCCACTTGTAGCACGCACCAAGTGCGTGTGGCGTGCACCAAGTGCGTGTGGCACGCACCACACGCACTTGGTGTGTACCAAGCCAAGCTTTGCTTTTTTTTGTTTTTTTAATTTTTAATTTGTTTTTAAAATGTTGCTTTTAATTTGTATTTAAATTAATTATTTTTTAATTAATGTATAAAAAAGAAATTAATTAATTAATTTTATTATTTTAATTAAATATTATTTTTTAATTAATTTTTATAAAAAAAGACAAAATAGAAAAATAACTAAATAAAAAGTATTAAAATCACAAATGAGGGTAAAATGGTCAACATTACATATATTTAGTTAACAAAAATTAAAAGGTTCGAATTCTATCCTAAAATAGTGGTTAAATATATAAATTTTCCTTTTTTCTTTAGTCTCTCGGAACCGCAGCGTTTTGGGAGAAGTTTGTTTTTTTTATTTTTTTGGCCCAAAACGCTACTATTTTAGGGGGCTTTTATTTTCTTAATTATTTTTTAAAAAACAATGATTTGTTTTAATTTCTAATATTTTACTTTTTAAAATATTCTCAATAATTAATTTATACTTGAGGCCTCTTTTTTTCTTTAATGATATTTTTAAATATTGATTTTTATATCTTTAATTATTTTAATAATTAATTTTTAAAACATTTAAAAAATTTATTATATTTCTAATCAAAACTATATTACTTTAGGTTTCTAATATTATGGTATCAATAATTAGATGTGGCAATTGGGTAAAGCCGCACTTTTCAACCCAACGGACTATATCAGCATGAGCTTATGCTCAGTATGCAATAGGCCCGTGCCGGGTACAGCCCATAACAAGTTTGACATGAACGGTCTGTGGACCTGCTATGAGCTCATGCTTGACATGACCCATTAAGGGCTTTATTATGAAATATTAAATTTTTTTACCATGAGATCTTGAACCCGAGACCTAATTTTATAACCACCTCGTGGCAAAAACTTAAGTAAAAGTATTAACAACTAGACCAATCAAAATTTTATTTATATTTTTAAATTTTAATATTTGTATTAGAATATAGGATTAAATTAATAACCACTTTTTAAAATATTTTAATTGCAATTATAGGATTGCAATAATAATTTAAAAAATTAGTTATAATTATATTATCATAATTGAATCGTAATTATGAATATAATTAAAATTACTGTTAATAGAAATGTAATTAAAATTACGATTATATTTTGTAATTTTAAACAATTTAGTAGTATATGTTGAAATATAACTTTATTATGGGCAAAATAAAATAAAATTGAAATAAAAAGTTAGCAAATGAGTCAATGATATTATATTTATCTCTATTATTCAAAAGTTAAAAATTAGATACAAATACAAAAATAAATGGTCAAATTTACATCACTATAGTTACAATACATCCTAACTAGGTTGGTACCTATTGAACCATCTATCATTTGTAAATTCAACTCTTTTCTAATAAATTATAAATTTTTATCTCAAATTTCAAAGTTCTCAAATTCTTTGAACATATCTTCTCACAAAATTTGGTTTTCAATCCATTGCATTTGTTCAATCTTTTACCCACATTAAAGCTTTCAAATTTTTTTTAATGTCAATCTTGATTGTTTTTTTATCTAATATCTCGTTCTTTGCAGTAAAATTATATTTTGATACTACATTGTACACCGTAGAAGTTAATAGATCTCGAGCCATGCTGAATAACACAAAATAAACTCTTTTGCTTGATTTTCATTATAACAAAATATCGAATTTTCTTTGTTGTTGAGTACTTTACATAGAAGGATAATTAGTATTCATATATATTTATTCAATTCAAATGCAGTAGAAATAATAGAACTAGTACCTATTTTTCTTTTACTTTTGCGTAAAATACTTTATGTAGCCTGATCATAAACAGACTTCTCATTTATTATTTTTATAGATAAAGTTGATTTAAATTTATTTTTATAAAAAAATGAATAATGATGTGATAAAATTATAGATTTGATAAAAATTATAAGAAAGTTCAAATTTCAAATTTTTTAGATCTCTGCAATTAAAACTTTTACACTACACCAATTAATTCTAAGATCCATTATCACAACATAAATAAATAACATAGAAAGTTCCCTCTAATATTTTTAGAATTTAATTTTCATAATAGTACATATATCATAAAACAATGGATTATCTCTATATCTAAGAAAAAAACATCACTAATATTATATATATGAATCAAAGCAATATAAAATAAAGGTTGATACACACATAATCATACTAATGTAAATTATTAAACACTTTCAAAATATGCATATAGTAAAATATAATTTTTCAATCATCATTAATTAGTATAATGCCTTTTATTTTATCATTATAATAATATGTAATATAATCATTAAAACTCACACAAAATTTCACACGATCATATATGTAATATGTCAATGAGTTTTCACGTCAAGTTTGAGCTTTCTATTATCCGTTTCATAGTTCTTCAACACATCTTTACATTTTTGTCGCATAGAAGATGATGAAATAATAAATTTTATTGTTTTTCTAATTTTTTTTAATATGAGAATTAATTATATTCAAACTATCTTGAACAATTAAATTAAAAATAAGATAAAGACACCTCAAATGAAAAATAAATAAAAAAAACTTAAACCAAATATATGTTAAATGATGAGAAAATAATTCCATAACAACAATGATTGCACTTGCATTATCAAAAGTAAAACTAATAACAATTTTAATAATTTAAACTTCTCTAAAAATATTCATTAAAGAAATAAAAATAAGATTAGTTGTGTGTGGATGTTCCAATTTACAAAAAGTAATGATTCTTTTTTGCAACAATCAATCATTATCAATATAATGCAACGTAACATAAATATACCCAAAATCACTGATATATGTCCAATAATCAAAAGTAAAAATAAACACTCCTTTAAAATATAAGATTTCATTAATTAATTTTTATACTTTGTTAATATGCAATGAAAATATTTATTTTAACTATCTTTCTAACAACACGAGAGAAGTTGGGTTGAACATTTTTTTTAATAAATTTTTCATACTTTTTATCTTTGATGAATAAAAGAGGTTGTTCACCAACTATAACATATCTAGTTAATCCCGCACGTATGCGCTGCTGATTTTATTTGAATCCAATATGATTTTCTCCATGAAAATTCGGGCAATTTAAGTTTGAGTTGGATCTTTTGAACCATGTATTTGAATATATCTTTTTGCATATTGATGCAAATGCCCAATGTCACATGAAGTTTTGGCTTTTAAAGCTTTAGCAGAAGCCAAAACTTACACATAGCCTTTTTTTCAAATTTCTAGCAACAAAAGTATGAGTTTCCAACATGAAATAATTTTAAAAAGTTTGATGTTTGACCTCTTTTTATTCTTTACTTTTAACATTTTCAATTATAAAAGTAGATTAACTATTAAATAAAATAAAATATTTATATGTGATGGTATTGACATACTTTTTTTAAATTCATTACTCTCAATATTAAAAATATTGAAATTTGACATTGTATTCATAACAAATAATTATGTTAAGAATATAGAATTAGATGAATAAAAATTAAAAAATAATTTGAGAGATTTGAGATAAAGTTAAAATTATATTAGAGATTTGAGAGAGAGTTGAGCTATGAAAATGAAAAATGGTATCTGGCACTACTTTTATATAGCAACAAATAAAAGAGCCGTTGGATTTTTCTAACACCTCTTTAAACCTTTAATCAATAGCTTTATAATCGTTGATCAATGATAATAAATAATAAAAAAATAAAAACTAAGCTTGAGCTGCAGCAGGCCTGCAAGTATAGGCTATACACGTAGCCCTGCATTTTGCTTTTTGTTTCTTATATTTTTTATTTTAAAATTAATTTTTTTTTAAAAAACATAAATAAATTTTATTTACAAATTTTTGTGTCTGAACACGGCACAGTCTATAAAAGATCTAATTTCAAGCTATCATGCTTAGACTAGTCCAGCACGAATATTATTCGTGCACAGACCAACCTAGCACAATAACTTATATGGGCCTAAATTTTATGGGTTGTGAAGGCCTGACACAACTCACTTATTGCGTCAATCAATAATTTATTAACACCTTTTAAAAGTATAAGTGAGCCTTAACATAATACTATCACATCAATATATTTTTATTTTCATTGATATTTTTTAAAAGATGTTAATAACATAATATCAACAAAATTCATTTTTATAGAAATGATACTCATAAAGTTTAGATCTGCAATGCATAAAACAGTATTTTCTTTAATAAAATTTAATTGTTAAACTGATATAATAAGTTGATGAAAAACCCTTAAACCCTAGCACTAAATTTTTAGTTCTATCTTAAAGGCTGAAAGTAAAAACTTGAAATTGAATTTTCCTTGTTCATTCTCTAATTGCTTTCTTAATAAAAACACCTAGATTAGATAAAGTTATGCCCCTTTAGTGATAGTCATTTTGTAGTACATGTGTTTTTGATAAAGATAGTGGCTTAAATAATAATAAAAAAATTGAAAGAAATAAGGATAAAAAAAACTATTAGTCAAGCGGTGGCATTTTAATTGGTTGATAGGGGAGGCATATGTTATAAATTGATTTGAAGCAAAATGCTTCATTTTGGTTAAAATTTAGAGACCGAGACACAAAAACAATCTGAGAGAAAAAAGAAAGGATCGAAAAAGAGAGAAGAAAGAAGAAGAAGCAAAAAAAGAGAGGAGTGAAACTGAAGAAGAAGAAGAATGGAAGGAGAGAGAGATAGAAATATTGATAAAGAAATAAAACAAAATTATAAAAAAAATTAGTTTAGGAAGTTAAATTAGTATCTAGTGATTCAACAGGTAACGATTTTACAAAATTAAGAGTATTTATGTTTTAATATTTATAATACATATCAGTATTAATGATATATTTTTATACCATATGATATAGGAGGAGTACCGATAATTGGTAGATTTTAAAATTTAAAATTAGTCAAGATTAGCGTATTTTTGTGAGTAAATTATTATATATATTTTATATTTTTTAATACAACAATTTATTATTTAATTATACTTTATCAGATTTATTCATAATTTATTTTAAAAAAATAAATATTTATGATATTTAGTATATTCATAAATATTTTTAAAATCTATTATAGTATAGCTTATGATTATATTTAGTACAAAAATATTTATTTTAAAATAATTATGATTTTATGATATTATGTAGTAGTAGTTTTTGAATCATTATATGGGTATCATTCCTTATAGTGCAGTTGCTCTGTGCATGCTTTAGATCAGTTTAGTTTGCTCAGTCCGAGCGATGTAACATTTCGCCGAGTTAGACCAACTCAGATCTTCCGTTCTGCCTGTGCGTGAATTTTTCTGCCAAGTTAAACCAGTTTTTTTTAGTACAAGTTTAGTGTAATTTTCTGTATATGTGTAATATATGTTTCTAAAGCTACATTACATATATTCAGTTTTAGAATATATTTTATAACAATTTACGCTTTCAAATTTTTAGATTCCTAATATTTTGTTATAATTTCTAACTCTAGAACAAATTTTTATAACAACTCATAATTCGAGTATAATTTTATTGTTTACTCAATATTCAATTTTATAATTATTTTATATCATAGATTCCTACATGTACATTATATATAAAATTATTAAATTATTATTAAGAAGCTATTATTTATAGTATATATAAATTATATAATATTTTCAAATTATGTTTACTCATTGAATTAAATTTTATTTTTTTTATTTTTTATTTTTTTTAAGTTGTCGCATAAACATCGTGTAGTGTGATTTGTACTTCACATTTAAAGGTTTAACCACCATATGTATAAATGCATGTGTTGTCATATTTTGTATATATTTGTGTATATTATATATATATATATGTATATTTTTGTTGTGGCAAGTAACCTCCTTTTATCAAATATAATGAACAAAGAATATGTTAATATTATATTATTACAAGATCCACTTCGACTTCTGACCTGTCACATTTAGATTAATTGCCATTTATTGAATTACAAAGGAGTAGCTTATAATGCAAATGCAATGATCAAGAATATATATATATATATATATATATATATATATAAAACAGAATCCAATTCCTTTAGCCAAAAGGATCTCGTATTCCATTTATCCTATGGCAAGATTTAGCTGAATCCAGTGGTATGAAGAGGCATTGCAGTACCTCACTCTCACTCACATTCTCTTAAAACAATGGGGTGTCTCGAGAATTGGATTTGAAGATGAAAATAAGCTAATGGACAACGTTATTCATCCCAGGACTAAAGCTGAAGCAACCATTTGGATTATCGTAGAATTCACAGGCTTTGCTATTCTCCATTTTGCTAAACTTGGCTTTCAGATCGAACGTGCCATGACTTTGTTGGTGCAATTATCCTGTAACGTTGTACTTCGGGATTACCATAACTTAATCCTTTCAATGAAACAAGCATTTTTACCTTGAATAAATATACTTTAGAATAACACACAGCGTTATAATAGTATAAAAACTACAGTATATATGAGGTGACCATAATGCATATTTATTGCTTTAACTAGTTAATAAATTTTATCAAGAACTCGATATAATTAATTTCGATGAATTTTAAATAAAAAAATTAAACTTAATCTTAGGTTGAAACTCGAGACGTCAAATTGAGAAAAATGTTTTGGCTGTTCTAAGCATTGCACTTTTTAATTAGATTTTTTTCATATGTACCTCTCAATCAATCAATTATTAAGAAATCAATAAGAGTAATATTACATATTTTAAGTTGTATTTTAAATTGTATCTTAAATAATAATGTATTAAATAATAAAATAGTATAAAATTTTAAATTATTTATTATATTATTTTATTATCCAATAATTATTTGACATGTCATTATTTAAAATATAATTTGATATATAACTTAAGATGTGTAGCATTATTAAATCAATAAATATAACCTAACGAAGGAATATAATATATTAGGAGTACACAATAGTACTCCCTAATAAAGTAGATTTCAAATGGATAAAATCAAATTAAATATTTTGTTTTTAACAAAAAATAATGATTTCTAATAATTTAAATATCTAGGAGGCATATTGATTAACTTGTTGTAAATATAAAATAAAAAGCAAAAATTAAAGATAATTAAATTATTGAAAGTTTTGAAAAATATTATAGCACTTATGAGAGTATTGAGATATGAATGAATTATAAAGGAGTTATACACGTATTTATAGGCGAGAAGAGAGGTGGAATTCATCTTTATGCCCTTCACTGCATCTTTACACGCCCTTTACAACACTCTTTTTGAATTTTACCACTTCACTCGTATGTTATATTGCTAAGAAAAATTTAGTGGGACAAAAACTAAGTAAAAATAAATATAACTCTGTAATATATTGTGATAGTAAACTTGCTTAAAACACTACCTCATTAAAAACCTTACCAATAAAACTCAGTGGAATATTAAAATTTGGCCAAAGAAAAAAAAGAGTACAGTGCCCGTTTATAATTAAGGTAATTTTTTTTCTTCTAGAAGAATGTGTTCACCTGATTAAATGCTTCCCCTAATTAATGCTTCACAATGCACGTTTGTTAATTTGTTGAGTTAACATATGCCAATCTTATAAACTAATTTCTCAAAAGTTGACATTGACAGATATCTCAGTAAATAGGTTTGCAAAATTATCGGTGGAGCGTATCTGTTTAACATCAATTTTCTTACTTTACTGTAACTCATGAGTGTAAAAGAATTTTAAAGAAATATGTTTGGTTCTTTTTTCTTTGATGTATCCGCTTCTAACTTGAGTAATACAAACAGCATTTTCATATATTATAATTGAAATATTTATTACAAAAGGTAGGTTGCATGTACCATAAATGTGATTAATGATAGATTGTAACCATATGTATTCCATACTTGTTTGATTGGAGGAGGTGGCAATAAAAGTTTATTTTATTGATTGCCATGAGATTGTTGTATTTTTGTAAGTGAAAATATATTCCATTTATGAGCGGACTTTATGGGGATCAGATAAGTTTATAATATTAGTAGGTTTATTACAAAGATATGTCTAGTGTGATGCATTAGACTAAATATAATAAAGTACTAATTACATTTAAATATAGTACTTCTGGACCAAGTATTTTCTTATCATCTTCCTTGGGCCAGAATGGATCATTTTTTGGATTAAGAAATTAAACAACCATAAGGGTAGTTAATGAATAAACTTTATCTATATTGAATCTTCTCAAAATCTTTTCAATATAGATTAAAGATTTCGTTTAGTTTGTACTCGATCTCTAAACTGAGACAATATTTATTTTTTCCTAAGCCTTTCATTTTAAGTATTTTGTAATCTTTATGAGCTCTTCAGGAGTCCTAATCAAATTCATGTCATTTGCAAATATAGCCACAATAACAAACTTAGAATTTGACTTCTTTATAAATACACGTAGGCATACAGAGTCCTTTCTCATTAAGTATTCCTTTAGGAAATTGTACCACATAACGCAAATTGTTTTGATCCATACAAAATCTTGGTAGCTTGATTGAATACAAATTACAATTATATGCTTTAAGAATACAAATTACATTATATTCTTTATAAATACATGAAGGCATATAGAGTTATTTCTTATTAAGTATTTATTTAGGCAATTGTATCACATAACGTACATTATTTTGATCCATACAAAATCTTAATAGCTTGATTGAATACAAATTACAATTATATGCTTCAAGTATGTTGAATCCTTTATAAATTTTCATAATTATCTATATCAAGTAACCCATATAAGTAACTTGTCATTACATCCATAAAATGCATATCAAGCTTTTTTTAGACTACCAAACTTATCAAAAATCGAAATGTATTTTAGTCCAGCACATGGAAAAAAGTTTCATCATAATCAATACCAAGTTTCTACTGAAAACCTTGATTAATGAGTCTTACTTTATATCTGATGATCTTATTGTTTTTATTATACTTCTATACAAAATAAATTATTTACATCTACGGATTTGACATCTTCAGGTGTCTAAACTACAAGTCCAAATATTTCATACTTGACTATAAAAGTCAATTCTATTTGAATTGCCTCTTTCCATAAAGCCAGTCATATTTTTTCCTACATTGATCAATAATTTATGATTTAAAATCATCATTCATAAATTCAGTAGTTATTATAATTAAGATCGCATTATTGACAATTATATCATCATGTTTTCATATTTCTCATGTGTAAGTATAATTTACACCATTTTCATTATTTTGAAATTCTTGTGTCTCTTTTGGGGTTGTCTCTTCTGGGATTTTGTCTGTATAGAGATATATATCTCTTCAATAACATGTGTCTCTTCAGGGACTTATATCCCTTCAGAGACTTTTATCTTTTCACAAACTTATGTCTCTTCAGGGACTAGTGTCTCTTCTGGAACTTATGTCTTTTCAATGACTTATATCTCTTTGGAGACTTGTGTCCCTTCAGAGATTATTAACTTTTCTGATGTTAGTAATTTAGAGAATGTGAATTTATTGGATTGAGCGAATTTTTAACAGGATCCTGGTTTTTTTCTTCTTTCACAAAATCATATCTTTTGAATCAAGTGGTCTAACATGTAACAGACGATTCATTATCTATCTGATGATTTGACTGTTCTATAAGAACAGTCACCCGACTTATGTATTAATAGCTAGTATGTACTTTATTGCTTTTGATGTATATAAAATATTTAGCAATTTATTTGCAATTGTTTAAAGATGCTTAATCCTTCACACCTCAATTTTATATTGATTTATGTATAGATCTAAATAAGACATAATGGTCATTTTTCAATAAAGTCTATGCCTTACTTCATGAGGCAATTTTCTTTTCTTTAATGATAGGAATACTATCTCATCAAAATGGCAATTTGCAAATCGTGTGATAAATAAATCACTCGTTAGGGGTTCAAGATATCTTGTAATTAATGATGAGTTAAAACCACTTTAAATCCCCAATAAATGTTAAGATCCCATTTTAGTGCATTGTGGGGTGATATAATCGTTAAAAATTTTGCTAATCAATTTTTGTGTGAACATGTGACACAAGTTAATTTACATCAATTCCCACTAATGATAATTGTCATTAAAATTTTTAAATGTAGACTCATCAACATTATTTAAACATATGATTGTAATAGGGTAGTATGAAATTGTGCCTTCAATCTAATGATATATGCTAGCAGTCTAATAAATGTAATATTTCATAGATATAGTAAAAAAAAATATGTGACTATAATACAAATGCATAAATTAAAATCATAAAATAGTAAAAAAGGTCCACTTGATGAATGAATTTGATCCATAAATATCTCCATGAATCATTTGTGAAAATGAGAGATTCTAGACCAATCTTGGAAGTGAAGGTTTAACTACAAGTTTGGTTTGTGAGCAAGTGATACAAAAACTCTCATTAGATAACAAAATCTTAAGTTTTTTAATAGACGTTCATGAGAATTTTTCAATGGTTCTACACATTATAGTTGATCTTGAATGACTAAGACAGTTATGCCATAGCACAAATATTTTTAGATCACTAAATTTCTGGTTCATTACTACATAGATTTGAATTGAATAATACAAACTAGATGGTAAGGCAGAAAGCTCTTCAAGTATGTATTACTTATTTGAGATATTGGAAGCAATGTGAATATGTATGTATTTTTATTCAAAGTCTCAATATGATATCCATTTCAGCAGATATCTTTAAAATTAAGCAAATTTCTTCTAGATCTATCTGCATATAAAGCTTCACTTATATATAACTTTGTTACACTTGCTAACAAGATTATTGTTCTTCCAGAGCCTTCATTCAAGTCTGCAAGACATTATATAACTTTTCTTTCAATATTTTCTATCTCGAAGGATAGTATATGTAGTTGTGTTGTTAACCAAATAAGCATCCAAATTTTTTTTTAAAGTGGACATCTTTAAAATTTATTCCTTACATAAAAGTTTATGATAGATATCAAGATGATAAACGTCACATTTCATACAAAAAGACATAAAATGAAAATATTAATTAAAGTTTAATAATTAATATTTTCTTCTTTATCCCCCAAAGAAATTAAAAACATCTATATGAGTAAGATCTTCGAGATCTTGAGATCAATAAGATTTGTTTTAATATTCTTTCTCTTTACTATGATAGATGCCTCATAATGCACCACGTTAATAACAAGTATTTTTTATGATACTTAAAGTATTTATTCTCTTACCATTGTATTTGTCTTTGTGTTTATGCTCTCTTTTAGTGGTTCTATGTTATTTGGTATTTATGGCCACAACGAAGGCAATAATCATACCCTCTCGCATCTTCATGACCACGTCCAAGGTATTGGCATTCACTTCTAGGAATGATTGAAAATCAATTGGACATGATTCGTAATTTCTCAGTAAGAGCTCTTTATTTTATTCAATAAGTAAATGACATGAGATTAATTCTTAATATTGATGCTTGATAAGGGCAAATTTGTCATATATTTTCTCATATTTTTATTATTAATATTTTATGGTTTTATGAGAATAGATGGCTATTTATGTGCATTATTGTTATTTATAGGGACTTGAACGAAATTTAAAGAAAGAACGCAAAAGGAGCGAAAACAGGGACTAAAATGCAAAGTTTTCAAATTATGAGTCCAGCGCCCCCGCGCCACAAGTATTTTCGCCCCAGCGCTAAATAGTGATCGAAATAAGAAAAACGACCTGATTAAGTCGCGTCTAGCGCCCCAGCGGCAGACAGTCACCGCGCCAGCGACGCTCCATCGCCCCAGCGCCATAAATTCACCGCGCCAGCGGTGAAGCCGTTTTCATGCAGCGCCCCAGCGACAAATGCATAGCGCGCCAGCGGTAGTGCGAGTCCTAGTCCGACGAGAATTGAGATTTTCAAGCTCAAATCAATCCCTATATAAAGCCACTCGTCCCCAGCCTTCAAAGAGGAATCCAAGACGACCCAAGAGCACCAAGAATACAGAGCACAAGTCTTGGAGAGCAATAGGAGCTTAATTGAAGCATCTTTAGAGAGAGATACAAGACGTTCTTCGGCATCAAGAGTTCCTAGGCAGCGCAATTAAGAGCAATTCGACGTCTATATCGGTTTGCTAATAATTGTATCATGATTTATAATTATTTTGACTGCTGTTCTCTTGTAACCATGAGCTAAACTTGTTTTCTAGGGTTAATATTTGAACTCAATATGTGTGCTTAATTGCCATATCCTTTTAGTATTTAATAAACTTAGTCATTTATTATTTAAATTACTTGTGTTTAATGCTTCAATATATCTGGCCAATATATGGTGAATGAATTGGTAATATTTTGATAAACTCAGAAGAGGAATCATAATATTTAGACCTAGGTAATTTGATGCATGATTGTAGAGTAACATTCAATGTTGCATATGCAAGTTTCAACTTAGGATAGGAATATACCTAATTGGCATGTATGATCAATAAGACCTAATCTTAATGAATCTTAATTTATTACAAGTACCATAGGAATATAGGTATTTGGTAAACTAAGGTATACTTGCATGACCTTGGAAGAGGCTTGTGAATACATTAGTGTCTTGATCAATAATAAAGACTAAGTGAGTTAAATATTAGAGGATTAATCATTAGAAACATATTGAGGGATAATATTAATCCTAGGTTCTCTCTACGTTGCTATATCTTTAAATCTCATTGCATTGTGTTTTTACTTTTATATTTTCTTACATTCATTCTTAGATTTTTATTTTTCTGAATAATTATTAGGAAGATATAATTTTAGTAATTGGTTAAAAAGAAAGAATTATCCCTGTGGGTTCGACATCCGACTTATTTAGTCTCTTTATTACTTGCATACGATAGTGTATACTTGCACTTAATTTATGATATAGAAATATCGCATCAATGCTCACAAAACTATTGTTACAGAACATCATTAAAGGCATAAAAGTAGAGAATGTCTTCTCAATATGCTTGTCCTGTAATTTTCTCACTACACAATTTCTGCCGCTAAATGGTTGTGAACAATGCAAAATTGTATTCAATAATAATTCTAAAATCATAAAATCTCATATTTACCCACTCATATCTTGTTTTTTGGAGGAATACATCTTTTTTATAATCATATTTTTCTTTTAGATTTTTTTTTAGGATCTATAGATTCTCCACTGTCAAATATTGAGCTTTCAACCTCTCATGTAAGTGATAATAGAGAAAAATTATAGCTTTCAACTTATCCTACAAGGATGTCATTTTCTTTTTTAATTGTCTTTTTATAAACCATTGCCTCAAGGGTGCATCTTAGTATCCAATACCCATAATAGATAATTTTTCAAAGGCATCAAGTATATGAATTTGTAAATTTGTTAAGAATATTTTTTAGGGACTTTTGGATATGAAAAAAGAGAACTAAAAATTAGTATAATGAAATATAAATATTATTCAACCAATTCATAAAATGTAAAATATAAATATCAAAAATAATATTTAAGAGGCATGACCTTCCATATATATAAAATAATCACAATTAAGAGGCAAACCTTTCATTATCAATATTATTAAGGAGACATTGACTTCCATTAATTATAGTAATAAGGAGATATAGCCTTCCATGGATTGAAATAATAAGGAGGCATAGCCTTCCATAAACTGATAATAATGATGAGACATAGCCTTTCATAGATTGATAGTAATGAAGAGACATAATTTTTTATATATTTATAGTAATGAGGAGACATAAACTTCTATAAATTGATAGTAATAAAGATGCATTATCTTCCATATATTAATAGTGATAAAGAGGCTTAACCTTTCATATTAATAAGTAATTAAAAAAACAAATTCAAAAATTATGATATAAAACTTCAGGTTATAATACGAAATTTTAAGTTCTAAATTAATAAGATCAATTATTAGAACTTCAAGTTCTAACTTATTGATTTATTCTGCAAACTTCAGGTTGCAAATTGAATATTCAAATTTAAAAGAATATGTATAATATTGAATATTATAAATATAAACACAAGATAATCAATGCGGAATATTTATCCTTATTTTTGATGTGAAAGATCCAAATAAATTACAATCACAACAAATATTCATAAGGATTATATTATATGATAATAGAGGTAGGATTCATGGTACCTCTTTTTTTACACAACTTTTGATATAAATTTTTAATTATTAGATCACATTTTATTCAATGACTAAGATTAAAGTTAATCTGTAATTGTAGTATTTGTAAAAGTTATTTAACTACTAATGGACCACATAATAATAATAATAATAATAATATCTTCTCTCTTCTCTTTTGTTTCTCTTTTTTATATCATCCAACTTTTTTTTTCTCATATTAATATTTTACTCTTTTATTGTGTACAAATATCATATTTAATTAATTTTAAAAACTTTATTTTTTTTAAATTGAATATATAAATTTCATAGATTATAAGATGACTCATTTTTTAAAATTATTCATAACTTTTTAAATATATTTAAATTTATAAATTAAAACCATGCACAAGCTAAATTGAACTTTTATATAAAAAAAAATTAAGAATAAATTTGAAGATTAAAGAAAATTAGAATTAAAAAAAGGAAGTTAGCTAGTTGAATTCAACATATTAGCTAAAACAAATATACTAACTAGCCTCTAATCAGTTAAAAGAAAGAAATATAAAAGAGTTTGGAGGATGTACCTTAGTACCTTAAGCATTACTAATTATCATCCAATGAACTAGTATCAGAATTGACTAAGTAGACTTTGGTACCAATATCTGTGACCCCACCTGAATGATGATCTCTTTCTTGAAGGAACTCTGGCCAGATATAAGGGATTTCTACATTTGATCAAGAGGAACAGGGAAAGGTGAATCCGGCATTTCCCGTGTTCCCAACAAAAGAAAATTATTCTTTTTGTTTGTTTGAAGTTGAATTCAACATATTAGCTAGCTTATTTTTCAATTTCAATTCTCTTTAATCTTTTATTTTTTTAATTCTTTTTTTTAAAATCTAAATTTCACTTGTGTATGGTTTTAATTTATAAATTTGAAGATACTTAAAAATTGTAAATAATTTTAAAAAATGAGTTATATATAATTTATAAAATTTATATATTCAATTTTAAAAAAAGAAGTTGTTAAAATTAATTAAATATAATATTTATACACAATAAATGAGTAAAATAGTAATTTAAGAAAGAAAAATGAGTTGGATGAAATAAAAAAGAAAAAATAATATTATTGTTATTATGGTGGGGTCTGTTAGTAGTTAAATAACTTTTAAAAATATTAAAATTACACATCAAATTTAATATTAGTCATTAAATAAAAAGTAATTTAATAATTAAAAACTCGTATAAAAAATTGTGTAAAAAAAATAGGTATCATAAATTCTGCCCTATAATAATATAAACATAACACAAATAATAAAATAAACGCTTAAAATAAAGTAAGTTAAAAGTTGCATATAAAAGTTAAGAATTGAACTTATTTACAAATCGTGCTAATAACGTGTTGTAAATATAAAAATAAAAAGTAAAAATTAAAGATAACTAAAGTACTAAAAGCTCTTATAGGCGATAGGAGAGATAGAATTTATCTTTATGCCCTTCACCGTCTCTTTACACTACCTTTACA
This sequence comes from Ailanthus altissimus, assembly GCA_946807835.1. Classification (NCBI taxonomy): domain Eukaryota; kingdom Viridiplantae; phylum Streptophyta; class Magnoliopsida; order Sapindales; family Simaroubaceae; genus Ailanthus; species Ailanthus altissimus. The sequence continues at coordinate 17,487,877 of OX327684.1, forward strand.
ATATAACTTACTTTTTCAATTATACATGTACATATTTTTTATAATCAATTGAAAAACTATTTTAAAAGAATTTAATTTTTAATTAAATTAGTAAAATTAAAGAGGATTATGTATAGAGTAATACTATACATCTTAAATTATAAGTTAAATTGTATTTAAATAATAATATATTAAATAATTATTAGATAATAAATTATATAAATTGTAAAATTATTTATTATACATTTTTACTGTTTAATAATTATTTAACACAAAAATTCACAATTTAAAATATTTAATATTATTATTACTAATAATTATGGAAGCAATAGAGTGGCCTTCCAAATCCAAATAATAAACACAGTATTGTAAAATAGGCGGCGGTTACTGTACAAAATCTGGAATCTACAACGAGAATCTACTTGGATTTTATATTTATTAGTTACAATTATTCACTTTCTGAAGCTTAACAATTTTTTTCAATCTTAATTTGTAGTACTGTCGCCAAATCGTTTGCCACTGTAATTTTAACTGTCTATATGTCATATATTTTAAAAACTTTTAATTTCTAATAAACATACCAACAATTTCTCCGCTCTTAAAAAAACCCTTAAAAATATTAAAATACCCAAAACATAATGGCACAAGCGAAAATAGATAAAGGCCACCTGATCATCACAGCCATGGAACATGTTGAGCACAGCAATGACGAAGCTGTCAACGGCAACAGGACTGGAAGATTAATATTTAATATCACCAGCGGTAAGGACGACTTTGCAAAAGCTGAAACGTGGCCGTCGAGGAAGGTTTATGAGCGCACGAGCAAAGTCCATCGTCATCAATGACTAAGACAATTCCTCCGCCTGCTACGGCTGGTTGCTGCCCTGCCCGGATGGATGGCTGAGGAGAGACACATAAAGTCTGGCACTGGCAGAATCTATAGGGTAAAATAAGATCACTTCATTCTCTGTGCGTGCAACATAATGTGATTTGATGTATCGTTAGGGTTATTAGAGATGCACTAGGGATTCAAAATAACTGAAGTCACAACCACGTATAATATGAGGGTCATTTTATTAGATATAATTATAAATTAAAATTGATATTTATATAATATAATTCTTTTAATTTATTATGTTAAATTATCAAAATAAATATTGAAAAAAATTTACCTGATAAATGTATAAAAATTAGAATGTACAAAAATTAGAGTCTTCAATAAAAATGCGAGTGTAGCAGTATGATTATATGATAGATAATAAAAAATTTGGAAAGAAAATAAAATAAAAAATAGATACAAAATACTGCATGGAATTAATTAGCAGTTATTTAATTTGGAAGTGTGCAAGTTAAAAATTTTGGTTTTATGATTACATCGTTATATGAATTTAAAAACCATATCCTATTAAGTCATGCAAGTTTCAAATAAAAAATTTTAACGTGTAAACTTTTATACTAAAGACTAAGATTAATAATTTATAAATTTGTTTTCATATCTGATGCTGTGGTCGATGAACAATTTTTTTTTTGTTTCTGCAGTACTGAATTGCTTCCAACTCTTTCTTTTTATCTTGGATTAATTTACACCGATATATCTATTCTTGATTGCTAGTTGAAAAATTATTTTGAAGTTGATAGAGAGACATAATTAAAGACCCAGGTTAAAAGAAGAAAAAAAAAAAAGAGCACTTTGCACTGGTGATACTTCAACTACTTTTTTCTTATTCTTATTACCTTATTTATGTATTATTGTTAATTTCTTAATATGTTTCATCGACCGTAGATAAGGTCAGCCTCACCTTGCAATCAGATCACAAAAATTTTTATCACTAAAAATAAAAGCACTTACGGTAAAGTAAGGTCATTGATATTGTAGCAGAACATTCGAGCTCCCTTATTGTATTTTTGATTCATTCAAATAAACTGAGTTCAAGCTTAAATTCTTAGTCATTTGGTTGACAGGTAAGCTTAAATGATTTTTAAAAGAACAATATTAGACTGATTTTTTTTTTAAAATGAACAATGTTATATTTTTGTAAAATTGGAATATAAAATTTATATCCCATTTTATGTGTCAAATATAAATTAATATTATATAATTATTACATTAATAAATTGTATTCTAATTTTGTAAGTCGAACGTTTTTATTTTTTAAAACTGTTCCATCAATTATGATTGTTGTTAATATTGTCTATAATATAGATAACCTTACTCTTATTAAATTTATCTTAAAATAATAATAAATAAAAAAACATATTGTTGATAATAAAAAAATTTTATGTGTATACATCTGCACTTTATTAAAATGCAAACTTCATTTTATTTATTTTTTACTTATATTAAGTAGTTTAAGGGGCATCTATATTTTAAAAATATGTAAACGCCCGCATTTAAGAATAACTTATGTTAGTAAAATAAACATAGTAAGATACCATGCCTAATCTTCTTTTCGTTTCAAATAAAATCCCACTAAGGGCTTTAATTTCTTCATCTCGTTTTGGTTAATTATTTTACCTTTACAACAAAAATAAAGTAGGGTTTTCTTACTTGCTCCTTTTGAAAGTTGCTTGAAAGAAACATATATAAAAATGTTATAAAAAGTGTGAAGTTAGCGAAGAGGTTTGCAACTAGAAGGTTTTTTAAAACTTGAGTGGAATCTTGCCATACAAGTCGCTTTGGCCGAGTGGTTAAGGCGTGTGCCTGCTAAGTACATGGGGTTTCCCCGCGAGAGTTCGAATCTCTCAGGCGACGAAGTTTTTTGTGAAAAAAATATGTGTATATATTATCTTTATTAACAAAGTGAATTTGCACTTAGCACGATCTCAATTCTCTCCTTTTGTTTATGACCATGCTTATAAATGGCATTGCATTGCATCGCATCGCATTCTCAGTTCTCATATCTAAACCATAGAATAAAGACTAACATTTTAGTCCAAACTCTGATGGAATTGTTTGGGACCTAACCTCTTCGTCCAGAAGGAGGACTCACAAACTAATCAATTGGGCGATCTATTGTGCACCAAATTATTGGGTTAAGAAAAATGTCGCTATTATTGAATAATTTCATTTTTTTGATTAGATTTAGTTCACGGACTTGGGCAAATAACCCAACTTTGGTCCCTAAAATTGTCAATTTTGACGCTAGCTTGTAAACAAGCTGGACTTTGAAATCGTTGGTTGGATATTATAAATGCTCGGGCTTAATTGTCCACATCTTGACCAAGATAAGTTAGAACAGGGAGATAATATACATGGTGCCGTTGATCGTTTTCTTTGATTATACAACTTAACACGTGCATATGTATGACAATACCAAAATAGAACCAACCAAAAGCATATGTATGACAGCAAAGAAAGCAGAGCTTCTGTTCCAAGTTGTTGCAATCCCATGATCATTCATGTGTTCTCTAGCAAATGAATGACACAGCGATTGCGTACTGTGTATCTCAAATCTGCCCTGACCAATTGCCAGAAAGGTGAAATCAGTTTCTTTTTTTGGAGAGAGATCTATCTCATATTCAAAATCTAAATATTTCAAATAAAGGTCTAATATCCATTCAAAAGTAAAATCCCCAAACAGGACCAACTCAATTGCCAAAAAAAATTTGAGATGCCATTTCATCATGTTCTATTCTAGAAAATTTAACGAACATCCATTTCAAATTTGCTCATGCGAACATCAATACATTTCTTTGACATGTGGAAAAGATAACAGACCTTGGCACTTAAAGGTAGAAACATAAAGAAAAGTGGAAAACGGGAAAAATAATATAATAGCCAAAATTCCAAAAACCCATATAATATGGGGCAAGGAATACATTCAATATATTACTAAGAACCAAAAACAATTTAATGAATGAATGACCAATGCAGCACAGTGGTACCAGCTGGTTTGTCGATACATGCTGTTAAGCATCAGGACAATGAATAAGCAAGCTCCAAAAACTTCATACCAACACACTTGCCGTCTGGTGCACAAATGTGAAACATAACCGTATTACTCCCCAATTTGATACATAAAGAATGAAGATGTCTCCACCTCCTGTTCATTATTGCAATGGGTGTCTGCTATATGAACCTGCCCTTGATTCTGGTTCACAGTTATTAAATATAAAGGAAAAAGAATCGATGATGGGAAAGCCGCAATAAATTACACTCTCACAGAAGGTACTTGCATCTCCGAGGCCAAAACTTGCACCTATCAAAGAGCTCTCAATGAAGAGTGCCGACACCTCTCTACCTTCAACCTACGACTATTATCACTTTTTATGGGCTTCAGAAACCGCTCTGCTTCCATTTCAGAATGAAGCGAAGACTGCAGCCTCTTTAAATGTCCTCTGCACTGTTTATGGTCAAAAGAAAGGGTGGCAGAAATACATTGTTCCTCCGGATTGAAAAGTCTTTGGTGGGGTGAGTGCCACTTTGCTTGCAAATAAGCAAGAGATCTCCACGGTGGAAAAGGCATTGAATTTTGACTAAGGGAAGATCTAGCAGCGTCAACCATTACTTGGAGAAACTGCTTCAACCTCATCAAAGAACCCACATAAACAACTGGAAGTGATTTCAATATTTTATCATAAGAATCAACAGCCCTGGCTATTTCGAAGTGGCTCCGAAAGTCCATATCAATTATCAAACGCTCAGAGTTTCCAGCATTATTGTAGTTTACTACATCAATATACTCATGATCCCCTGCATCACATATCCATATGTGTACCATCAGATACGGTTCAGCCCAAAATTTATTATATCGTTAGCAGTGTAGAAAGGTATAATAGCTCCTTCTTTGAGCAACAAGAAAACACAATTAAATAATGAAACTGCTCATCAGATTTTCTCAAAGGATATTTTTAAACTTCTGATTAGGATCACTACATGTACATCTCTACAAAACTATGATACCCAAATGAATTACTTCACCATCTAAGATCCCAAATTAAAAAAAAAAATTAGGGTAAACTGATAAAAATATCAACAATTGCAATTCAGACATTAGATGTATACCTCCTGGGACCTTGCCGCTACCTTGCCACCTGGTTGAACAAACTGCAGCATCATACCCTGAAAATCTCAAAAGCTTCACCAGAGCAAATCTGATGCAACTGGCATTACACTGGCCTGACTTCACCACATGAAGATTTGTCTCTTTGACCGATAGGATGAAAGAATGAACTACTGACGTCAGGTCCATTTCATACTGAGGCACAGAGCGTTTATAGAACTGCAAGCAGATTAAAAAATTTCTTCAACATTAAGCCAGTTCTCTAAAGACCACTCATCTATCAAAACGAGCCACCAAAAATTTTCCATTTTATGCTTTCTTCCCAATACTCTTATTCATTCCCCCCCATAAAAAAAAAATAATAATAATATACAAAATTGAATAACAAATTGTTCAATCTATTGGATAAGAATCGCCATATACAACTAAAAACATAGTCACTGCCTCCTTTAAATTTAAAAATCTAATCTTTCAAAACTAAAATTGCCTATAGAGAAAATATGCAAATATATCATAAATTTGGATGCCTAGTTTTTCATAACTAGAATTGCGTACAGGGAAAGAAATAAGCTCATTTATCATAAATTTTTATATAATTTTACCGAGATTTTGTCGGCAAGGTGAACGAGATCGGAGAAGCCGGAATCGGAGTCGCTGCTACAGATAGAATCGGTGCCGGCGCTGCCGTTCTCCAAGAAATCGCTGACCATGAGAGCCAAGTCGTGTTCGCTCTCGTGGATGAACCCTCCGCCTATTCCCCGAGCGGCCCATAAATCCCCCGTGGCGGTCGTCGCGCGGAGCAATTCCATAGCCAATACGATTTCGTTTCTTACTCGCCAATTCCCCAGCTTCAATAAATTTTCTCTCCCCCCACAGTACGATCACAACAACATAATTAGCACAACTCAATACTTTGAAATATTAAACAAGTCGTTGAATTTTTTTTGTAAAAAGCTTCGGAAATGAAAATTGTATAACTTTTTTTTCTTTTCGGTAATTGAATTGAATTTTTTTAAAAAAACAATTAATATTCTGGTGAAATCACGTTTCCGTGGTGATTGAAAATGCTTCCGATGATCTTGTTTTCGAAACTTGTGTTGTGATCCAAAGGGAAGAACAAAGGATGTGATTTTCTTGCTGCAAAACCCAAAGGATGAAAAACAAAAGCAACGGGAAAGGCGAGTAGATATAAAAGTTGGGGGAGGGCTCAAATGACGCAAATGACCTCAAGGTTTTGTTTTATTGTTTAAAACTGGTTTTGTTGTCAGTTAAATGCGAAATTACGACGGGTGGATAAGGCGAGAAATTACTAAATTATGTACATGGATGGGAAGTCGCTGCGTGTTCATTCGTACAAGTCTTTTAGCTTGTTTTAAAAATTTAAAAAAAATATATTTTCCTTTTTAATTTTAAAGTGTTTTAACTTTTAAATCAGGCTGGATAACCAAAAGTGGAAAAAAGCAAAATAAAATGTAGATAAAGTACAAAAATACATAAAAGAAAAAAAATTATTTAAGCGTAAATTGTACTTATCAAAACATATAAAATAGTTTTGATATCATATTAAATAAATAAAGAGTTCCTAAAAAATGCTCTCTTTCCATTTCTATTACAACCGAGAAGTATAATGTTAAAATAAGAATAAACTATTTTTTAGCGAATTAAACAATAAGGGCATAATAAGAATTTCACAAAAACGGAAATAACATCTTCTCTCGACTTGGGTCCCAAGTCACCAAGCAACTTGAACGGACAACATGATAAAATAACAATTAAAAAATAACGTTAATCGCCAGAAATGGAAGATGACGTGAGCTACACGGGACTCTTGGTCCGTTTTCGTAAAAAAAGCCGACCAGTAAACAGAAATGAATTCAATTTTCAACAGTCATCATGCTTTCGTTTAGTTATTAAAAATAAGAGGATCAACGGTCATCGTTTCGTAATCTCAAACGGTAGGCTAATCACGCGTATTTAACGATCATGGTTGAATGATTAAAATAACAAAATTTGTTAATTAAATGTCCGAGAAATAAAAATTTTATAATATTACCCCAAAAAAAAAATTAAATCCCTCGATAAACACTGATCACTAATGTAATCTAACGATAGCCGTGCATCAAAATAATATTAAGTTTTCGAGTTCCCAAGTCAATAAATAAATTCTTCAATTATTTCGAGTTGATAAAATAAAATAAAATAAAAAAAGCGAGGACGCGCCTTGTGTAATGTGGGACCACATGTAGGCTCCGCAGAATCTCTCTGTTTTCACCTTCTGCGAAAGAGATGAGACGAAGACAATTTCCCCGCTCTGGCAATCAATCATAGGTCTATAAACTGACCAACCCAACTCATGGTTTTAAAATGCCGGTCCGCCAATTAGGACTGACAAAAAAATATTTTTAAAAAAAATACCCCCATGAGCTCCTACTATTTACCTACTCTCATTATTGTTCACGTGGAAATACGCGCCAACTAGGGGTGAGTTAGGTGTCGAGTAGTTGATTAATTGTGCAATTAATTTTAAGGTCAATTCCTCCTTTTCTTTTTTCATTTAAGTTGTGATGGGTATGGTCAATATTAGGAATCACAGTTAGGGTCAACGTATCCATTCATGTGATTCATTTTGCTTTTTTTTTTTATCGTGAATTGGAGGAGTGGTTGATTAACCTGTTTGGCAAATTAGGGTTCGACGTAATGAGAAATTTGTCAAAGTCATTCATCATATCTGACGAGTTTGTGCTCAACCGCATTGAAGCAACATGTCAAAAAATATATAAATAAATGCTTTTAGCTAAAGAATGAATTGTTAATTCAAACGTTTTTCCTTTGAAGAAAACCCCATTTAAGTAATAGTTAGGTTTAATTTAATTCTTAGAGTAACAAAATTATTGTTCTAATATTTTATAGGTGATCAAAAAGTTGGCTTTGACAAACTTAATCATTAAGTCATACAAAACGGCAAAGTGTTTAATCTCAATCAAATAATTAAGTTTAAGAAACATACTTATCCTGATCTGCTGGCTCTTTCGCCAGGCTGTGGCCTTGGAAATGGACCGGTTCTACTTCTACAGCTAAACGACAATGCAATGTGCAAAAAACGAAAATAATTACAAACTAGATTTTAAAAAATTGTAGTAAATACTTATCTGCCTGACCTTACACCTACAAAGCATCATTTTCATGCATATCCAATTTCACAACATGCCCCAACTTCGGATCTCATCCACAAACTTTACAGGTCAATTTATTTGACACAAAAAGTCTATGATGATAAATGAGTGATTTCTGAAGTCTCGGTATCATACGTGCAGAGGTTTAAAGCTGACAACAAATAATATCAAATACACCTGCAAAATTGTGGATAAAGAAGAGCTTTTAGGGGGATTCCAGTATGGCCCAGAAAATAGGGGAGGAATCTAATCATGACTATAATAAAACTAACTATTTTTCTATTCCGAATTCTTCAAATCCTAAAACACAATTATCTAAGATAAATGGTTTCCTTGAGACAAGTTTACCTCAAGAACTTAAAAGACCCGGCAATAATACTGGATAAATATCGGCACTTGGATAATCGAGTGTGTTGAATATATGTAGTCTAATTATTACCCCAAACGTAAATTTTATTGCTCTAATTTATTTTCTAACTAAATAAAGGATATTCAGAGAACCATCTTTTTGTTCATAAAAAAAGAAGTATGGAAACCTAAGCGTGTAAATTTAATCCCAATTTGAGTATGAACTGCTAGTAATCTATGTATGATTTTGTTTTGATTTTATTTTATTACTTTGTTTTATACGCTCTCAATATTGCAGAATTAAGATTTAATCCATAACAGAGTGGAAATTCGAATGCACCCTCCCTCTAAAATTGGAAACCTATTTTAAACCTAAATTCTCAGAATTGAATTCCCATAATGCTCCGACCGAAATGTCAAGAGTTAAAATGAACACTGGTACCATATGTCTCATCAATAACATGGTATATCATTCAATATTGTAAGCCAAAAACATAAACTTCGGAGGCTAATTTACTCGGTTCAATCCTAGCAACCAAAATATAACATTGAACCTGCAAGGCAATTCGAGGGCTGTGGGAAAATTCTACCGTCCCTAAGTGAGTTTCAGAATTTTCTTTATCGAATATTCCTTCTAGGAGGTTGTCAAATTACCCATCCCTTTCTGTAAGCTTCAATGGACCCACTGCCATGTGCAAATTAAGACTAATTAAATATTCCCGTAACTGAGGGTGGGTGCTAAGAAAGGAACATGGGGCATGTTGTGGCCCTTTCAACCTAGCACATCAAGAAAAATCCAGACCATTCCCTTATCTTTCTAAAGACAAGATGGATTCTCTTCAATGATTTTCTGGTGCATAGAAGGGACATTTGGCACAAAGAGTTATGACAACCGACAAAGAATATGCTCTGAACCATTATCTGAAAGGGTTTAACTCGTTTCGATGAAGTCACTTAAATGTAAACCAAGCTACTTCAACGTAGGGCAATGCTAACCTCCAATTGTCTGTCCTAGATTACTTGAAAAGGAACTTATGGTTTATATGAAGAAAAGAAAAGGTATAATTCCCGTAGAAAGGAATTACTCAAAACCAAATTTGCAAGCAAATAGATCATGATGCCAAACAATGCTTACATGAGGTAATTAGTAAATACATGAGAAAATTGTGAACTGGCAACATATTTGATGTTGGAATGAAACACGTGTCATAACCTAGGAAAGAAAAAAAAACCAACTGGAAAGTTGAGGAGGGAATCAATCAACGGTTTTTAAAGAGAAAACACTGAAAAACATCAAAAGAAGTGGGTGCATTCTACTGTATTGGGATAAAATTTTCAGTATTAATACCCTAGATAAATTAAGGTCATAGGATTGATTTGATGGTATATAATATTTATTAAAATAAAAAATTAATTTAATATTTAAAGAATTATGAAAAACTTAACGGTTGTAGTCTGTAAAAGAAAAATAAAAACCGGTTGTAGTGATTTAGAAAAACCAAAGAATGAAACCGTCTAATGTGTTTAGAAAAATTAAGAAAAAAAAGCAAAAACTGTCTTTCTCTTCTCTGACCTACATCTTGCCGGTTCTCCATCACCGAATCCGACGATCGATAATTTGTTTCGGCCAAAAGCACGCTGCACCATCAACTTGTTCGGTCAGAAGAGAACATCGCTGCAAAGCCCTCAATCAGTCAACAGTTATCGACGTCTTGTCGCCCTTGATTTGCAGTATCGCCGACCGTTCAACAAACTCTATCGGCCAGTCGTCGTCCTCTAGTTAATAGGTATAATACAATGTCTCAATTTTTGTTTTAATTATTTTTATTATTTAATAATTTTAATAAAAAAATCATAATAGCCTAATAACTATCTCAACAAATAAATATCAATCGTATCTGAGACAAAAGGTTTTTTTTTCTTTAAATCCATTGATATATGAGAACAAATTTGAAAAGTTGAAGCAAGTTCAAAGTACAGCAAGTCAAAATACAGAATTTGAATATAGAAGGATAATGCATATGGATGACAGCTAAAGAAATTTGCAAAGGATACTTCTAGTGAATGAAACACTAGCAAATTTTCAAATTGGCAGTGCTCACATCTTTTGTCCGCAACATTGAATCACATATGCTGCCTATCGCAGTGTTTGCATCAACTCCAACTACAACAACCTTTACTCTACCCGAAACCACAATTGTACCCTACAGTTAAAGTATTTGGTACTTGTTGATGCTAAGAACTACCTTGTATTTTCCTCCTGTCTTGACCCAATGCCACGGGTACCCAATAATGAACAATTCTCTACATTCATTCCAATTAGTTAGTTGAGATGTCTGTAATTAATAATGATTTATTTTATTAGTTAATAATTTTAATAAAAATATCAAAATTATTATCAAAGTTATTGAGGTTGATCGATTTGCAACTTGTGGGTTTGCAAATTATAATGGAGTATTATTTGGAATTTGGCAAATGTTTTGTAGTTCTCATTTTCTTCTCTTTTATCCTTGTAAACTTTTGATTTATTTATTTAATTTGTCCTGTTAACAAATGCACCTTCTTTAACACTCATTGATGAGCATTATTTATTTTCATTGGTTTCATGACATTAATTTAACTATTATTTTCAATGGATAGACATTTGTAAGTGATATCAATATCCGGGTGCCTTTGATTCCCATGTCTGTGTATTGTTCTCCTTAGTACTAAACTCACTAGATTAGAGAGCATTAGCTAAATATTTGAAACTGAAGAAGACAAATGCTTAAGCATGAAACTATACTTGAGACTAAAAATGAAAATTTTTGAAGCAATGCAGTTACCTGGTACTTTAAAGAAACTATTTGTTTTTCTAAATAGTTGTTATTTTCATTATTTTTATATTCCTATTATTCTTCAACAACTAATTTTCCTACTAACTGTTTGTGGCCTTAGTTGTTGAAGTTGACAGATCATGTTAGATTTAAATATTTTTTTTGGGCATATTTTAGTTTGTTATTTTTTTCTTGTTTAGAAGAGGACATCCAACAGTTGAGTTCATTTTGTCTACAATTGAAGAGGCAATCTTTGTTCATGCTATAGTATCAGAAAAGTGTGTAAAAGCTCACACTACTTTTTTTTTACAGTGTTGCATTTGATTTGCTTGATATTTTTCTATCTATTCGTGCCAAATTGATATTATCTTGTTTATTTCTAGGCATATCAGTGCACTTCAGGTGATGACTTGGAAAGAGTATTAAAGCATTCTTTAAATAATGGTTTTAGCTTTAAACTTCTAGATTGTTGTTTGTTTAAATTATGTAGTTTAAATTCACATACCAAGAAAGCACATTTTATACCTTTTAACCATTAAAGAAAATGAACTCAATGTGTTACAAGCTTGAGTGAGATTACCTTAGTTTTTCGGAATGAAATCTTTAAATAGTTTCAAATCGCAACAAAATAAAATATATGTTTGATATCTATACCCTTCAATGTCCCTATAAGAAACAGCACCTACTGATCTAGCTATAAAAGATTCATATTTTGACTATTAGAATAATTAACCATGCATAAGAGAGAGAAGATGATATGGTTGTATTAGAATCCTCTATTGTGAAACTTTCTCAATGAGGCTAAATATAAGATAAGAATTATGAATATAGTTAAGACTAAACTTAAAATCTGGGAACCTGAGAAAGCTTACCAATGGGATATCGATCTAGGCATTCCTGCTTCTTCTTCACATTCTTTCATAAGATTCTTATAACAAATAATATTGTGGGGCTACAAAACAGTTGCAGTTCTCATGACAAGGACCTAAAAAAGGAAGTTAGCTAGTTGAATTCAACATATTAGCTAAAACAAATATACTAACTAGCCTCTAATCAGTTAAAGAAAGAAATATAAAAGAGTTTGGAGGATGTATCTTAGTACCTTAAGCATATCTAATTATCATCCAATGAACTAGTATCAGAATTGACTAAGTAGACTTTGGCACCAATATCTGTGACCCCACCTGAATGATGATCTCTTTCTTGAAGGAACTCTGGCCAGATATAAGGGATTTCTACATTTGATCAAGAGGAACAGGGAAAGGTGAATCCGGCACTTCCCGTGTTCCCAACAAAAGAAAATTATTCTTTTTGTTTGTTTGAAGTTGAATTCAACATATTAGCTAAAAAATATATATTGGCTAGCTTATTTTTCAATTTCAATTCTCTTTAATCTTTTATTTTTTTAATTCTTTTTTTTTAAATCTAAATTTTACTTGTGTATGGTTTTAATTTAAAATTTTGAAGATATTTAAAAATTGTAAATAATTTTAAAAAATGAGTTGTATATAATCTATAAAATTTATATATTCAATTTTAAAAAAAGAAGTTGTTAAAATTAATTAAATATAATATTTGTACACAATAAATGAGTAAAATAATAATTTAAGAAAGAAAAATGAGTTGGATGAAATAAAAAAGAGAAAATAATATTATTGTTATTATGGTGGGGTCTGTTAGTAATTAAATAATTTTTAAAAATATTATAATTATACATCAAATTTAATATTAGCCATTAAATAAAAAGTAATTTAATAGTTAAAAACTCGTATAAAAAATTGTGTAAAAAAAATAGGTATCATAAATTCTGCCCTATAATAATATAAACATAACACAAATAATAAAATAAACGCTTAAAATAAAGTAAGTTAAAAACTGCATATAAAAGTTAAGAATTGAACTTACTTACAAATCGTGCTAATAACGTGTTGTTAATATAAAAATAAAAAGTAAAAATTAAAGATAACTAAAGTACTAAAAGCTCTTATAGGTGATAGGGGAGATAAAATTTACCTTTATGTCCTTCACTGTCTCTTTACACCACCTTTACAACATAACTTACTTTTTTAATTATACATGTACATATTTTTTATAATCAATTGAAAAACTATTTTAAAAAAATTTAATTTTTAATTAAATTAATAAAATTAAAGAGGATTATGTATAGAGTAATACTATACATCTTAAATTATAAGTTAAATTGTATTTAAATAATAATGTATTAAATAATTATTAGATAATAAAATATATAAATTTTAAAATTATTTATTACACATTTTTACTGCTTAATAATTATTTAACACAAAAATTCACAATTTAAAATATTTAATATTATTATTACTAATAATTATGGAAGCAATAGAGTGGCCTTCCAAATCCAAATAATAAACACAGTATTGTAAAATAGGCGGCGGTTACTGTACAAAATCTGGAATCTACAACGAGAATCTACTTGGATTTTATATTTATTAGTTACAATTATTCACTTTCTGAAGCTTAACAATTTTTTTCAATCTTAATTTGTAGTACTGTCGCCAAATCGTTTGCCACTGTAATTTTAACTGTCTATATGTCATATATTTTTAAAACTTTTAATTTCTAATAAACATACCAACAATTTCTCCGCTCTTAAAAAAACCCTTAAAAATATTAAAATACCCAAAACATAATGGCACAAGCGAAAATAGATAAAGGCCACCTGATCATCACAGCCATGGAACATGTTGAGCACAGCAATGACGAAGCTGTCAACGGCAACAGGACTGGAAGATTAATATTTAATATCACCAGCGGTAAGGACGACTTTGCAAAAGCTGAAACGTGGCCGTCGAGGAAGGTTTATGAGCGCACGAGCAAAGTCCATCGTCATCAATGACTAAGACAATTCCTCCGCCTGCTACGGCTGGTTGCTGCCCTGCCCGGATGGATGGCTGAGGAGAGACACATAAAGTCTGGCACTGGCAGAATCTATAGGGTAAAATAAGATCACTTCATTCTCTGTGCGTGCAACATAATGTGATTTGATGTATCGTTAGGGTTATTAGAGATGCACTAGGGATTCAAAATAACTGAAGTCACAACCACGTATAATATGAGGGTCATTTTATTAGATATAATTATAAATTAAAATTGATATTTATATAATATAATTCTTTTAATTTATTATGTTAAATTATCAAAATAAATATTGAAAATTTTTTACCTGATAAATGTATAACAATTAGAATGTACAAAAATTAGAGTCTTCAATAAAAATGCGAGTGTAGCAGTATGATTATATGATAGATAATAAAAAATTTGGAAATAAAATAAAATAAAATAAAAAAATAGATACAAAATACTGCATGGAATTAATTAGCAGTTATTTAATTTGGAAGTGTGCAAGTTAAAAATTTTGGTTTTATGATTACATCGTTATATGAATTTAAAAACCATATCCTATTAAGTCATGCAAGTTTCAAATAAAAAATTTTAACGTGTAAACTTTTATACTAAAGACTAAGATTAATAATTTATAAATTTGTTTTCATATCTGATGCTGTCGTCGATGAACAATTTTTTTTTTGTTTCTGCAGTACTGAATTGCTTCCAACTCTTTCTTTTTATCTTGGATTAATTTACACCGATATATCTATTCTTGATTGCTAGTTGAAAAATTATTTTGAAGTTGATAGAGAGACCTAATTAAAGACCCAGGTTTAAAGAAAAAAAAAAAAGAGCACTTTGCACTGGTGATACTTCAACTACTTAAGGGCATAATAAGAATTTCACAAAAACGGAAATAACATCTTCTTGACTTGGGTCCCAAGTCACCAAGCAACTTGAACGGATAACATGAAAAAATAACAATTAAAAAATAACGTTAATCGCCAGAAATGGAAGATGACGTGAGCTACACGGGACTCTTGGTCCGTTTTCGTAAAAAAAGCCGACCGGTCAATTTTCAACAGTCATGATGCTTTCGTTTAGTTATTAAAAATAAGAGGATCAACGGTCATCGTTTCGTAATCTCGAACGGTAGGCCAATCATGCATATTTAACGATCATGGTTGAATGATTTAAATAACAAAATTTGTTAATTAAATGTCCGAGAAATAAAAATTTTATAATATTACCCCAAAAAAAAAATTAAATCCCTCGATAAACACTGATCACTAATGTAATCTAACGATAGCCGTGCATCAAAATAATGTTAAGTTTTCGAGTTCCCAAGTCAATAAATAAATCCTTCAATTATTTCGAGTTGATAAAATAAAATAAAATAAAAAAAGCGAGGACGCGCCTTGTCTAATGTGGGACCACACGTAGGCTCCGCAGAATCTCTCTCTTTTCACCTTCTGCGAAAGAGATGAGACGAAGACAATTTCCCCGCTCTGGCAATCAATCATAGGTCTATAAACTGACCAGCCCAACTCATGGTTTTAAAATGCCGGTCCGCCAATTAGGACTGACAAAAAAATATTTTTAAAAAAATATCCCTTGAGCTCCTACTATTTACCTACTCTCATTATTGTTCACGTGGTAATACGCGCCAACTAGGGGTGAGTTAGGTGTCGAATAGTTGGTTAATTGTGCAATTAATTTTAAGGTCAATTCCTCCTTTTCTTTTTTCATTTAAGTTGTGATGGGTATGGACCGTATGGTCAATATCAGGAATCACAGTTAGGGTCAACGTATCCATTCATGTGATTCATTTTGCTTTTTTTTTTTTTATCGTGAATTGGAGGAGTGGTTGATTAACCTGTTTGGCAAATTAGGGTTCGACGTAATGAGAAATTTGTCAAAGTCATTCATCATATCTGACGAGTTTGTGCTCAACCGCATTGAAGCAACATGTCAAAAAATATATAAATAAATGCTTTTAGCTAAAGAATGAATTGTTAATTCAAACGTTTTTCCTTTGAAGAAAACCCCATTTAAGTAATAGTTAGGTTTAATTTAATTCTTAGAGTAACAAAATTATTGTTCTAATATTTTATAGGTGATCAAAAAGTTGGCTTTGACAAACTTAATCATTAAGTCATACAAAACGGCAAAGTGTTTAATCTCAATCAAATAATTAAGTTTAAGAAACATACTTATCCTGATCTGCTGGCTCTTTCGCCAGGCTGTGGCCTTGGAAATGGACCGGTTCTACTTCTACAGCTAAACGACAATGCAATGTGCAAAAAACGAAAATAATTACAAACTAGATTTTAAAAAATTGTAGTAAATACTTATCTGCCTGACCTTACACCTACAAAGCATCATTTTCATGCATATCCAATTTCACAACATGCCCCAACTTCGGATCTCATCCACAAACTTTACAGGTCAATTTATTTGACACAAAAAGTCTATGATGATAAATGAGTGATTTCTGAAGTCTCGGTATCATACGTGCAGAGGTTTAAAGCTGACAACAAATAATATCAAATACACCTGCAAAATTGTGGATAAAGAAGAGCTTTTAGGGGGATTCCAGTATGGCCCAGAAAATAGGGGAGGAATCTAATCATGACTATAATAAAACTAACTATTTTTCTATTCCGAATTCTTCAAATCCTAAAACACAATTATCTAAGATAAATGGTTTCCTTGAGACAAGTTTACCTCAAGAACTTAAAAGACCCGGCAATAATACTGGATAAATATCGGCACTTGGATAATCGAGTGTGTTGAATATATGTAGTCTAATTATTACCCCAAACGTAAATTTTATTGCTCTAATTTATTTTCTAACTAAATAAAGGATATTCAGAGAACCATCTTTTTGTTCATAAAAAAAGAAGTATGGAAACCTAAGCGTGTAAATTTAATCCCAATTTGAGTATGAACTGCTAGTAATCTATGTATGATTTTGTTTTGATTTTATTTTATTACTTTGTTTTATACGCTCTCAATATTGCAGAATTAAGATTTAATCCATAACAGAGTGGAAATTCGAATGCACCCTCCCTCTAAAATTGGAAACCTATTTTAAACCTAAATTCTCAGAATTGAATTCCCATAATGCTCCGACCGAAATGTCAAGAGTTAAAATGAACACTGGTACCATATGTCTCATCAATAACATGGTATATCATTCAATATTGTAAGCCAAAAACATAAACTTCGGAGGCTAATTTACTCGGTTCAATCCTAGCAACCAAAATATAACATTGAACCTGCAAGGCAATTCGAGGGCTGTGGGAAAATTCTACCGTCCCTAAGTGAGTTTCAGAATTTTCTTTATCGAATATTCCTTCTAGGAGGTTGTCAAATTACCCATCCCTTTCTGTAAGCTTCAATGGACCCACTGCCATGTGCAAATTAAGACTAATTAAATATTCCCGTAACTGAGGGTGGGTGCTAAGAAAGGAACATGGGGCATGTTGTGGCCCTTTCAACCTAGCACATCAAGAAAAATCCAGACCATTCCCTTACCTTTCTAAAGACAAGATGGATTCTCTTCAATGATTTTCTGGTGCATAGAAGGGACATTTGGCACAAAGAGATATGACAACCGACAAAGAATATGCTCTGAACCGTTTAACTCGTTTGGATGAAGTCCCTTAAATGTAAACCAAGCTACTTCAACGTAGGGCAATGCTAACCTCCAATTGTCTGTCCTAGATTACTTGAAAAGGAACTTATGGTTTATATGAAGAAAAGAAAAGGTATAATTCCCGTAGAAAGGAATTACTCAAAACCAAATTTGCAAGCAAATAGATCATGATGCCAAACAATGCTTACATGAGGTAATTAGTAAATACATGAGAAAATTGTGAACTGGCAACATATTTGATGTTGAAATGAAACACGTGTCATAACCTAGGAAAGAAAAAAAACCAACCGGAAAGTTGAGGAGGGAATCAATCAACGGTTTTTAAAGAGAAAACACTGAAAAACATCAAAAGAATTGGGTGCATTCTACTGTATTGGAATAAAATTTCCAGTATTAATACCGTAGATAAATTGGTATATAATATTTATTAAAATAAAAAATTAATTTAATATTTAAAGAATTATGAAAAACTTAACCAATTGTAGTCTGTAAAAGAAAAACAAAAATCGGTTGTAGTGGTTTAGAAAAACCAAAGAATGAAACCATCTAATGTGTTTAGAAAAATCAAGAAAAAAAAAGCAAAAACCGTCTTTCTCTTCTCTGACCTACGTCTCGTCGGTTTTCCATCACCGAATCCGAAGATCTATAATTTGTTTCGGCCAAAAGCACGCTGCACCATCAACTTGTTCAGTCAAAAGAGAACATCGCTGCAAAGCCCTCAATCAGTCAACAGTTATCGACGTCTTGTCGCCCTTGATTTGCTGTATCGCCGACCGTTCGACAAACTCCATCGACCAGTCATCGTCCTCTAGTTAATAGGTATAATACAATGTCCTAATTTTTGCTTTAATTATTTTTATTATTTAATAATTTTAATAAAAAATCATAATAGCCTAATAACTATCTCAACAAATAAATATCAATCGTATCTGAGACAAAAGGTTTTTTTTTTTTTAAATCCATTGATATATGAGAACAAATTTGAAAAGTTGAAGCAAGTTCAAAGTACAGTAAGTCAAAATACAGAATTTGAATATAGAAGGATAATGCATATGGATGACAGCTAAAGAAATTTGCAAAGGATACTTCTTGTGAATGAAACACTAGCAAATTTTCAAATTGGCAGTGCTTACATCTTTTGTCCGCAACATTGAATCACATATGCTGCCTATGGCAGTGTTTGCATCAACTCCAACTACAACAGCCTTTACTCTACCCGAAACCACAATTGTACCCTACAGTTAAAGTATTTGGTACTTGTTGATGCTAAGAACTACCTTGTATTTTCCTCCTGTCTTGACCCAATGCCACGGGTACCCAATAATGAACAATTCTCTACATTCATTCCAATTAGTTAGTTGAGATGTCTGTAATTAA
Organism: Ailanthus altissimus; assembly: GCA_946807835.1. Taxonomy (NCBI): domain Eukaryota; kingdom Viridiplantae; phylum Streptophyta; class Magnoliopsida; order Sapindales; family Simaroubaceae; genus Ailanthus; species Ailanthus altissimus. The sequence goes on from OX327684.1 coordinate 17,507,099, forward strand.
TAATTATTTATTTTATTAGTTAATAATTTTAATAAAAATATCAAAATTATTATCAAAGTTATTGAGGTTGATCGATTTGCAACTTGTGGGTTTGCAAATTATAATGGAGTATTATTTGGAATTTGGCAAATGTTTTGTAGTTCTCATTTTCTTCTCTTTTATCCTTGTAAACTTTTGATTTATTTATTTAATTTGTCCTGTTAACAAATGCACCTTCTTTAACACTCATTGATGAGCATTATTTATTTTCATTGGTTTCATGACATTAATTTAACTATTATTTTCAATGGATAGACATTTGTAAGTGATATCAATATGCGGGTGCCTTTGATTCCCATGTCTGTGTATTGTTCTCCTTAGTACTAAACTCACTAGATTAGAGAGCATTAGCTAAATATTTGAAACTGAAGAAGACAAATGCTTAAGCATGAAACTATACTTGAGACTAAAAATGAAAATTTTTGAAGCAATGCAGTTACCTGGTACCTTAAAGAAACTATTTGTTTTTCTAAATAGTTGTTATTTCATTATTTTTATATTCCTATTATTCTTCAACAACTAATTTTCCTACTAACTGTTTGTGGCCTTAGTTGTTGAAGTTGACAGATCATGTTAGATTTAAATATTTTTTTTGGGCATATTTTAGTTTGTTATTTTTTTCTTGTTTAGAAGAGGACATCCAACAGTTGAGTTCATTTTGTCTACAATTGAAGAGGCAATCTTTGTTCATGCTATAGTATCAGAAAAGTGTGTAAAAGCTCACACTACTTTTTTTTTACAGTGTTGCATTTGATTTGCTTGATATTTTTCTATCTATTCGTGCCAAATTGATATTATCTTGTTTATTTCTAGGCATATTAGTGCACTTCAGGTGATGACTTGGAAAGAGTATTAAAGCATTCTTTTAATAATGGTTTTAGCTTTAAACTTCTAGATTGTTGTTTGTTTAAATTATGTAGTTTAAATTCACATACCAAGAAAGCACATTTTATACCTTTTAACCATTAAAGAAAATGAACTCAATGTGTTACAAGCTTGAGTGAGATTACCTTGGTTTTTCGGAATGAAATCTTTAAATAGTTTCAAATCGCAACAAAATAAAATATATGTTTGATATCTATACCCTTCAATGTCCCTATAGGAAACAGCACCTACTGATCTAGCTATAAAAGATTCATATTTTGACTATTAGAATAATTAACCATGCATAAGAGAGAGAAGATGATATGGTTGTATTAGAATCCTCTATTGCGAAACTTTCTCAATGAGGCTAAATATAAGATAAGAATTATGAATATAGTTAAGACTAAACTTAAAATCTGGGAACCTGAGAAAGCTTACCAATGAGATATCGATCTAGGCATTCCTGCTTCTTCTTCACATTCTTTCATAAGATTCTTATAACAAATAATATTGTGGGGCTACAAAATAGTTGAGTTCTCATGACAAGGACTATTGATTTTAATTATTAGACCATGAATTAAACTAAAAACTTGTTCAGTTCATCTACATTACTTAAAAAATGTGTTTCTTTATTTTAAATTTCTTTATGTTGCATGCACTTTGTCATATTTAATATTCATGCAGTAGATTGATGAATCTTAAATTGTATAGATGAAAGACAAGAGGAAAAGAAATTTTGAAACTAACAATGATGGGAGTAAGAAGGTTGACATGAAGGAGAGTGAAGATAGAAGTAAGAAGAGTTCAAATTCTAAAAGACCACGACCTTGGATTGAGTTTTTGTAAGTCTTTGTGCGTGTATTTCGTTTTATGTGTCTGATTTAATTAAGCCATATGACATAACATAACCATATTATACTGACTTCAAAGTTTTATGTAATTTAATGTAGCAAGAAGGAAGCAAAATCACTGCGGGATCAAGGGATTAAAGTCAATAAAAAGGTGAATAGTTTTTATGAAATTGTCTTTGATGATTTGTTAAATTTGATTTAACACAATGAGTTATTATTGGAGATACCTTTAATTTGTATTTTTAGGAAAGGATAAATTTAGGCAATCGTTTCAGATGCTTGAGTAAGGAAGATAAGGCTCATTATAGCCAGATTAATGATGATTCAGTAGATAATAAGATAGAAGAAAATGATGGTGAGAAGAAGGAAGGAATTCGTACAAGATGTGCCCCAAATCGTTTTAAAACATTGATTGTAAAATTGTCAGATAAGCAAAAGAAAGCTGTTACAAAGTTAGGATTTGGTAGTCTTCTTAATATCAAGTGTGGGCAATTGAGACGAGACTTATGTGCATGGTTAGTTGAAATGTATGATCCTTATACATCATGTATTTATTTGCACATGAGCACTTTCAAAGTCTCTGCACAAGATTTTGAGTATATTATGGGGATTAAAGATGGTGGAGTAGATGTCAATATAAGGATTGAAGATGGTGGCAAAGATGTAGATGTGGATGTTGACGATATGATTAATATGAATAATAAGTATTGCAATAAAATGGATACATTATATTGAAAACTTTGGAGGAAAATTTGGTTAGTAGCAAGGAAGTGAATGATGATTTTAAGAGAAGTTTTGTATTATTTACAATTTTGACAATTATTTTTCCTAAATCTGGGAATTATTTGTTGCCTATTTATCTGGTTCCATTGAAAGACACTGAAATCATAAAAGAGAAAAATTGGGCGACGTGGGCATTTAACGGTTTTGTCTATAGCATTAAAAAGTTTAAGGAGGGACGACAACAATATGTTAATGGTTGTATTCCGTTTTTAGAGGTAATAAAGTTTTTCTTTTACATACCCATGACATTTTTTTATATATAAATATGACATTATATTTACTGTATTGCTACATTATTGCTTTTAGAAATTATATTGTTACATTAACCATTTGATATTGCAGCTTTTTTATTTAGATAAAGTAAAATTTGCTCACATACCTATCAATAAATGTCTAACTCTCATACAAGCATGGTCTGATAAAGATATACGTAACTTTATGGGTTTTCTTAAGAAGAATAACTGTTTTGACAGCACAAAGGTACAATATTTCATTATTTGTTTGTAATTAGGTAAAATATGATTTTATTAAAAAATAATTTAACATATCATTTAGATTCTATTAGGTTCATTTGAGACAAAAACATCCCCAAAAAATCACATGCCAAGAAACATTTGATGATAAAGTGAAGAAGCATGGAAAATAATTACATAAATGTAATAGTGAGAAAGAATTATCATTATTGAATCAGAAAGTCGATCGTATTGGGTTAGCAGTTGCTGATTTGCAATATACAATTGGTGACTTAAAGAGAGACAATTTGGATAGTTATGTATTAGTTCAATGAGTACAATAGATAGTTGAAACAATTAAAGAGCATCTAGTCCCAAAGCAATCCAACTCATGCAGTAAGAAGATGGAAAGTCATAGTCAGTCGAACAAAAACAATGTCACATCAAAGGGCAAGGTGGCTGACAAGAAGGAAAATGAGGTACTTGAAAAAGTAAATTTGAAGGAGTTATTACGAAATAAGGAAGGGAAGTGTATTCTAGATTCCCTCAACATTGTTGCTGTTGAGGATATCAAGCCATGCACTTCAATTGGATACCTCAATGGTATCAACTAAGCCACAACCTTGATACCCCCTTTTACTCTATGCGCAGTGGAAAAATCATAACTCACACTATAAGCAAGAACACATAAGATTAACATACCAATAAAGATAAAGAAAACAAACCAATCACAAGACACAAGATATACGTGGTTTGGCCCAAATTGCCTACGTCCACGGAGGATCCATGATTTAGCTTCTTCCTATTGAAATAGATCATAAAGTATCTTCTTACATCATCAATAATCCCACAAGACCCTTTAGTATCTCCCATAGAGACCTCTAAGCATCTACCCTTGATCATTATGACTCCCTAAGACCTCTTCGTATCTCCTCATAAGAGATTTGTACAAGAAACACAAGAATAGCCCGAGCATCTAAGACTAAAGGATCTATGGTGTTTCTCTTTTATTCACTCAAAGCACCTAAAGAAGAAAACACCCCCAAAGGTTACACCCTAGTGCACCATGCACTTAGTACCTACCTAGCTCCTCTATTCTCTCTTATAGTTACATCTTGAAACTTCAGATGCTTAATCTTAAACAAGGGTTTACAAGTGTTTATATAGGGTGTATTTCATGCCTACTAACCTTATTCCTTGTTGGAGTAAGAGTCCACTTGTTTTGGAAGTCCAAAACTTCCCAAACCTTGAAATCCCGAACCAAAACGAACTTTTTCACCCGTTCTGGTGCCGCGGTGCTCGTCCTTGGGCGCTGCGGTGCTGGCCCTTATCGCGTCCATCGCTGCGACACTGGGGACCCAGCGCTGCAACTCTGGTCTTCTGTTTTGAGCGCCGCGGCGCTCAGCCCTGAGCACCGCGGCGCTGGTCAGCTCCCCGCGATTTCTTCGTTCTCTTCGCATCTTGGAGTCTCGTTTCACTTTCCCTTTCGTGTCCCACAGATCCTAGACTTCTCCATACATGTCCCACACGTTCTAGACTTATTGTGACTCTCCACTTTGGCATTCATCTCAATTCTTGTCCAACCAAAATTGTTGAATCACCAATTTTCTAACAATTGCTATAGAGGTATGACATATATTGAAAACTACAATGATTGATAGTACAAATTGTCAATAATAGTAATTTACTTAACTTCAAATAATTAAAATTTGTAGTTGTTGCTTTTGCAGGATGAAAACACAGATGAGGTTCATTCTATTGATGGATTATCATTAAGTGAACGAAATTCCATTCAAGTTAAAGAAGCACAATTACAAAAGTGTAGTCAATATCAGAACTCTCCTTATGACCAATATACAAAGGAAAAAAAGAGTTGCAAATTTTTTTCTAATAGTTCATTTAAATTTGGAGGTTCACTTTCAGAAGAAGATTTGAAACTTTTGCAATATATATTTAGAAAAGATCCAAATGGAAGGTAGTATCTTTTATTATTGTACATCAAGACTTTGAAACTTTTTAACATTTTTCCTTAATAATGAATAAATAATAATTATAATTCGTTATTGATATAGCGAGAAATTAGTGGATACTAGGCATCATCTTATTACTAGAAGTATAATGACCTCTTTAAGACCTGGAGAAAGGATAATAGACGAGGTATGATATATTTATTTTTAATTTGACTACATGGAAATTAGCTTTCAAATTGTTTACTTTTTTGTAATGCAAGGATCTTTTTTTTTTCAGATTATAAATTGTTTTATTGAGTACTTAACTAATAAAGAGCGTTCAAAACAAACATATAAATCTTGTAATTGGTATTTGACAACTCGATTGGCGGTAAGTTTAAATCAAATATAAGAACTGTGCTATAAGAATTAGTTACTGAAGGTTATATATCTCTTATTTCATGTACTAATTGATGACAGAAATTTGTATAGCAAATAGTGGTGGCTAATATGCAGTGCACAGATAAGTCAGACATTGAGGACTTTGTTCGTAAGCATAGTGATGAACATTTGAAATTACACATTTAATAAAAGTTTTATATGATTGTTTTGTATTACTAGTGTATTTAATTTTCTTAACTTAAGTATATTTATAATATTGCACATAATTATCTTTTAACTGTTTTGTGGTAGGTTCAGTAAAATGGGCATACTTTCTACCTAAAGATCCAATCGAGGTGATTCTTGATCCCGTGAAGAGCTGACACAATAGGCTAACATATTGTATTTCACAAAGTATTTGAAATTCGAGTGTTTAGAGGATGAAAATGGCCTAGAACAGAACCGATCTGCAGTACAGGCTCAGATTGAACAATCATCAATATTTGGCCCATACCTATAGAAATACGTATCTAATATATATGAGATTACTCAATTTGGAAAGATAAGAGACTTATCTACAACTTTGATGTTTTGAGTGACATCTAATTCGGATCACATTAATTTCAAATTGGATAATCAAGTGGGTGCCTTAGTGATAATCAATGCAAATTATTTTGCCACCATTTTTTACTTTCATCATCCAAGTGGTTCCCTCCAAATTTGTCTCGATTTATCCATGTTTTTCTATAAATAGGTAGCTTGTTTATGTCTAAAGCATGTAATTAGAAAGTTAGAATTTAGTTCAAAATACTTTTCCTTTGTATCCATTTCCTTGTAATATTATTTCTCTTATTTACTATTAAGTCATGTTATCTCTTCTTCCATTTCTTTTTTTTTTATTTAGTTTTACTATGTCCAAATAATTTTCTTTAAGATAAGATGAAAGGTTGAAGCTCTTGGCAAGGTAATAAGATATGTTTAACATTTATTCATGAATTTAATGCTTCATTCTTAAGTTATGCAAATTTATATATGATGTATTTATTTTATTTGTAGAATTAATACCCTTTCTTCTAAAGTGGTGATTCTTGATTTATTATTGACAAACTTAATACTTGGCACAATAAATTCTTGAAACCATTTACAAGATTTGGTATATATAACCTTTCTTGTAAAGTGGGAGTCTTGATTTATTGTAGACAAATATAAAGATTGGCATAATAAATACTTGAATCCATTTATAAGATTTGGTGTATAATAATTGAAAGAAATAAATACTAATCAATATATAAATGATGATGAACTTTAATTGTTATATTTTTCGGTTGGAACCTCCTTTGTGTGAGGATTCCAATTGAGTTATAAAAAAAAGTTAAATATATTCTTACTTCTTATGCTAAGAGTAGATCCTTCGAACCTTAGCGTTTTATCTGAATTGGTTAATTGAATTAATATTTACAAATATCTTATGCTGCATTAATTATCTTAAAAGTATTTATAATTTCATAATTTTAATTCTACTTCCCTGTGAATCGACCCCGTTCTCATCGGGTTATTTATTACTTCGACAATCCTGCACTTGGAAATAAACTCCTATATTCTGAACGTGTCAAGTTTTTGGCACCGTTGTCGAGGAGGTAAAATTAATATTTTATTTTGTTGTTGTTTGTTTGTTTATTTGATTTTCATGGAAGGCTGAGCCTCCTAACGTGCTTTACTTTATTTTCTTTTCTTTTTATTTTTTTTATTTTTTATTTTTTATTTTTTATTTTTTATGAAAGGCTAAGCCTCCTAACTTGTTTTAATTTATTTATTATTTTTGCTTTTTTTTTTATGGAAGGTTGAGCCTCCTACTCTTTATTTATTATTCGCTTTTGATTTTCATGGAAGGCCGAGCCTCCTAACGTGCTTTACTTTATTTATTATTCTGTTTTTATTTTCGCTTTTTATTTTCATGGAAAGTTGAGCCTCCTAACGTACTTTATTTATTTTTTTGTTTGTTATATAATCTAACATTACTAATCTAACTTCTAATTATTTATCTTTATTTTGCTTTTAATTTTTTCTATTTTATTTACTTGTGTTTAATATTTGTTTTTCTCTTATTTGTATTATTTATTGTTATTGTATTTCATTTTTTTTCTTTTTATGAGCGGTTGGTTTCGAGATCCTAATTCTCATCGTTTGGTGAATGGTATTGCAAAACTTCCTTTGATAATTTGTTAGATTCTCCTTCATCTTCTCATTCTTTACCAATTAACACCACGAGCGAAAATCAAATTGAGGGACTCATAGACCCAGGGGACAATCAGTCTCAACATAATGACCATAACCGACCTAGGACACTTACAGACTATATGAACCCTACACAACCGGTGCACCATCTTGCTTAATTTTTCCTCCGGATGCAACGTATTTTAATTTTAAGCCAGGCATTATCCAACTTTTACCCACTTTTCATGGTTTAGATGCAGAGAACCCTTATCTACATCTAAAAGAATTTGAAAAAGTGTGTAACACGTATAATGATCAAAATTGTAGCATGAACACAATTCGACTTAAGCTTTTCCCTTTTTCTTTAAAAAATAAAGCTAAAACATGGCTACAAAACCTTAGGCTGGAATCCATTTCTTTATGAGATGAGATGCAACAACAATTCCTAAAAAAAAAATTTCCTTCCCAGAGAACAAATTCTTTCAAAATACAAATCACCACTTTTTCTCAAAAACCAGGAGAGGCCTTTTACCAATGTTGGAAAAGATATAAAGAATTACTTAATACATGTCCCCATCATGGTTTTGAAACATGGAGAGTAGTCTCAAATTTCTATGAGGGCTTAACACCCCAAGTTAGGCAAATGGTAGAAATGATGTGTAATGGAACATTTTAAAAAAAAGACCCAGAAGAGGCAATGAACTATCTTGACTTACTAGCAGAAAATGCTCAAAATTGGGACACTGCTGGTACCTGTGAGGCACCTAGCAAAAATTAAACCACTACATCTAGTGGGGGTATTTATCATCTTAGGGAAGACCATGACCTTCAAGCCAAATTAGCATCCCTTGCTAGAAAAGTCGAAACCTTAGAAATGAAAAATAGTGGTTAAATAAAATCTGTTCAAGAAATTGTGTCACATTTGTGAAACCCATGATCACTCTACCAATGATTGCCCAACTTTGTTTGTATTTAGGGAATGTCTCCATGAACAAGCCAATGTTCTAAACACGTTCAAGCGGTCAAATAATAACCCATATTCACAAAACTATAATCCTGGATGGCGAAATCACCCGAATTTTAGTTTGAGGAATGACACTCAAGCACAGGCTTTACAATCACCTTTCCAACCACACCAAAATTTTCAAAATCATCAAGGTTATGTACCATATGTCCCACCTCCTAGGAAAAATCTTGAAAAAACCTTGCATACATTCATTGAAAAATAAGAGTCTGTTAATTCTCAAAATGCTCAAACATTTGCTGATTTGAAAGATACTTTTGCTAAATTTGCATCTGCACTGAACATTCATGAGAAAGAAAAATTTCCTTCTCAACCACAGCCAAACCTCAAAGGACAACATAACTTAAATGCATGTAGTTCAGGAAGCCAACACATGGATTAAGTTAAAGCAGTTATTACTCTTCGGAGTGGTAAAATTATTGAAAAAGAAATTCTTGAACCTCATGAGAGCGATGAATCAATCTCTAAGAGTAAGGAAAGTGTTGAACCTATACCTAATGAAGAAAACACCAAACCCTTACCTCCACCTCCATTTCCTCATGCGTTGCGTAATATTAAGAAGATGATCACAATTCTAAATTTTTTGAAATCTTCAAACAGGTAAAAGTTAATATTCCTTTACTGGATGCTATTAAACATGCATTACGTAATTTTACGTAATATTCCCTCTTATGTAAAATTTTTTAAAGATTTATGCACAGTAAAACGAAAACTGAATGTGAAAAAGAAAGCATTTTTAGCTGAACAAGTAAGTGCCATTCTTCAGAACAATAATACTTTGAAATATAAAGACCCTGGTTGTCCTACAATTTCATGTAATATTGGAAGTCATAAAATTGAACAAGCCTTACTTGATCTTGGTGCTAGTGTGAATTTATTGTCGTATTCAGTTTATCAACAGCTCAATCTCGGGGAGTTAAAATCAACCTCTGTAACTCTTTTACTTGCCGATAGATCAATAAAAGTACCAAGAAGGACAGTGAAAGATGTTTTAGTTCAAGTTGATAAATTCATATATCCTGTGGATTTTATTGTCTTGGACACAGAACCTGTTAAAGGATGTAATCTGATACCTATTATTTTGGTTCGTCTATTTTTAACAACTTCTAACGCTTTAATTAATTGTAGGAATGGAGGAATGAAGCTTTTATTTGGAAACATGACACTCAAACTCAATGTTTTCAATATGTGTAAGCAACCACATGAAGGGGAGGATGAAAGTGAAGAAGGTGACATGATTGAAACGATTGTGGAGGATCATATTCAAAAAGGGAGTTCTACTGATCTCTTAGAAATGTGTTTAATAAATTCATTTGAGTCAAATATACAATTAGATCCTGAAATCTCTGACATATGTTCTTTACTTGACTGTGCACATGTGATTGAAAATAAAGGATGGAAACTAAAGTTTGAAGAATTGAGAGAAAATGAGGATAAACAGAATGAAATTTTAAAGTTTGAGTTAAAACCTTTGCCTGAAAGACTGAAATATGCATTTCTTGGAGAGAAACAAACTTACCCGGTGGTAATCGCTTCTACACTCACAAGTGAACAAGAAGGTAAGTTAATTGAATTATTGAAAATGCATAAAAATGCAATTTGGTGGCTTTAAAAGACATAAATGGTATTAATACTCTGATTTGTACACATAGAATATACTTAGAGGATAATGCCAAAACATCCCAACAATCTCAAAGGAGATTAAATCCACATATGAAAGAGGTAGTGAGAGCTGAAGTTCTCAAATTACTTGAAGTAGGAATCATCTATCCTATCTCAGATAGTAAGTGGGTAAGTCTTACTCAGGTAGTACCAAAAAATCTGAAATCACAGTCATTGAAAATGAAAAAGGTGATTTAATACCAACTTGAGTCTCATCTAGTTGGAGGATGTGCATAGATTATAGAAAGTTGAACTCGACTACTAGAAAATACCATTTTCCTTTACCATTCCTTGATCAAATTATAGAAAGAGCAACAGAACATCCCTACTATTGTTTTCTAGATGGTTACTCTGGCTATTATCAAATTCCCATAGCACTAGAGGACCAAGAAAAGACTACATTCACATGCCCTTTTAGAACCTTTGCTTTTAGAAGAATGCCCTTTGGACTTTATAATGCCCCAGCAACATTTCAGAGATGTATGTTAAGCATTTTTAGTGACATGATTGAGCATTATTAGAAGTTTTCATGGATGATTTAACTGTGTTTGGAAATTCTTTTGATAATTGTCTTGAAAACTTAGAAAATGTCTTAAAAAGATGTGAAGAAAAAAGTCTTGTATTGAATTGGGAAAAATATCATTACATAGTTACTTCTGGAATTGTTTTAGGACATATAGTATCTTCTAAAGGAATTGAAGTGGATAAGGCAAAAGTCGAACTCGTTACACATTTGCCTCTACCAAAAACAGTCAGAGAAGTCTGATCCTTTTTAGGACATGCTGAATTCTATAGGAGGTTCATAAAAAACTTTAGTGCTATATCTAAACCTCTTAGCAAAAGATGTATCATTTAAGTGGACTCAAGAGTGTCAAAATTCGTTTGAAAAATTAATTGACCTCTTAACATCTGCTCCTATCATCCAATCTTCTGATTGGTCTTTACCTTTTGAGCTCATGTGTGATGCTAGTGACTACGCTGTTGGTGCTGTATTGGAACAAAGAAAGGAAGGTAAATCCTATATAATTTATTATGCAAGTAGAACTTTAAACAGTGCATAAATGAATTACACAACAACTGAAAAAGAACTACTTGTTGTAATTTTGCATTAGACAAATTTCGTTCTTACTTAATTGGTTCTTCAACTATTGTATTTACAGACCATGCTGCTGTAAGGTACTTAATGTCAAAACAAGATGCAAAACCAAGGCTGATTCGATGGATTCTATTGCTTCAAGAATTTATTATCACTATCAAGGATAAGAATGGAGCTAAGAATGTTGTTGCAGATCACTTATTAAGACTCACACCAGATTCATCAACAGAAATAACACCTATTAATGATTCTTTTTCTGATGAATTTTTATTTTCTATTGTTACAATGCCTTGGTATGCTAATATTATAATTTTCTTCTAACAGGAGAAATGTCACCTCAATGGAATGCTCAAGACAAAAGAAAATTTTTAACTGAGGTGAGAAAGTTTTATTGGGATGATCCTTATCTCTTCAAATATTATCATGATCAAATATTTCGAAGATGCATACCCGACAATGAGGTAAGTAAAGTTATTAAATTTTGTCATTCTGAAGCATGTAGGGGACATTTCTCATCAAAGAAAACAGCTGCAAAAATCTTGTAGTGTGAATTTTATTGGCCCACTTTATTTAAAGATACACATGCATTTTGTATAACGTGTGAAAATTGTCAAAAGTTGGGATCAATTTCAAAGCAAAACATAATGCCTTTGAACCTCATTCTTGTTATTGAAATCTTTGATTGTTGAGGGATAGATTTCATGGGATCATTTTCGTTATCATTTGGATTTACATATATCTTAGTTGCAGTAGATTATGTCCCAAAATAGATTGAGGCTATTCCATGTTGAAATAATGACCATAAAACAATCATAAAATTTTTGAAAGAAAATATCTTAAGTCGATTTGGAATCCCTCAAGCCATTATAAGTGATGGGGGTAAGCATTTTTATAATAGACCATTTGAAATATTAGTGAAAAAATATGGTATTACTCATAAAGTTGTCACCCTTTATCATCCTCAGACAAGTAGACAAGTTGAATTAACAAATAGAAAGATAAAATAAATTTTAGAAAAAATTGTAAACCCAAATCACAAAGATTGGTCTTTAAGACTAAATAATGCACTGTGGACTTATAGAACTGCTTTTAAAACTTCATTGGGTATGTCTCCCTATAGGATAGTTTATGAAAAACCTTGTCACTTACCTGTGGAACTTGAGCATAAAGCCTACTGGGCTATTAAAACTTTCAATGCAAATCTTGATTCTGCTGGACTTATACGTAAATTATAAATAAATGAACTTGAAGAATTGAGAAATGATGCATATGAGAATTCGAAAATTCATAAAGCTAAAATCAAAGCTTTTCATGATAAAAAAAATTCAGAGAAAAACATTTGACACTGGTTAGAAAGTTTTACTTTATAATTCTCGACTTCACATATTCCCTTAAAAATTAAGATCAAGATGGAGTGGCCCTTTTATTGTAAAACATGTGTACCTTTATAGAACAATTGACATTGAAAACCCTAGAAATGGGAATGTGTTTAAGGTAAATGGGCAAAGACTCAAGCCGTTTCTAGAAAATCAAGTTTTTCATGAAGAATTTACGTCCCTGTCGGATCCTTGTTACGAGACCAATTAATCTTTATTTTATATATTTACATATTTATATATATTTATTCTTCTTCTAACATTTATTTTTTACTTGTAGGTTAATTTAGTAGTTTTGTTAAAGTTTTGTTTTGCACCTCGGTTAAGTGGCGGATAACGGTACTCCGTGATATTTCAAGTTGGTTTTGTCAGTTTCCTATAATTACTGATATCTTCTCTTCTTCTCCATTTTTTTTAAAAAAATGGATCACATTCTAAAGAATTTGAAAAAGCGTTTTCCCTCATTGCCTCAAAATTCTTTGAAGAAAATTTACCAAGCAAGATGTGAAAGATTAAGGTTATTAATGATTATGAATATACCTGTTGATTTACGTTGGTTAATTGAAGCCAAAGTTCGATTGACAGGTGAATTTTCAGACTCATTAATTTCCTACATGCCTGGCTTAGGTAAAAGCTCTTTTTTCAAAAAAACGAAAAGCAAAACGATGAAATGTTTGTTACAAATGTGCACACACGACTTGCAACACACGTTGCCGCACTTTAGGAATGGTGTCTGTAAATCGCGAAGATAAAATTAGGTTCATTAAGGATGGCTTGAGTAAGGAGTCTTTAGATAATATCTTATCGACTCTTGAAACGCATCCTAGTGGATATGTGCATATTGCAATTCGTGAATTATGAGACATATTCATAAAAGAACATGAGCGGCACAGTCTCAGGAATCTGACTTTAAAAGACCCTGTTCGCCAATTTATAAGAAAATTGGATGGGAAGCCTATCCTTGACCCATAGAGGGCGTTTAAGCGGTTACTGGACGTAAAACCAAAGGAAGATGTAAGTCACAATCACAACTACTTGTATATATTTATTATACATGTTATTTTTAAATGTTTCATTTCAAACTCAAATGTCTTTTCAATAATCAACCACCTATAATCCTTTTTGAAAATTTTGCATTTTAAACCGACACCCCATGTGACTTAACTTTGCAACACCTTTTTAGCTCTATAAATACATTGCATTGTTTCTACATCTTTATACAAACTTAAAATCATTCAAGAAAGAGGGTGAGTGTAATCATGGAAGGATCATCAACTCGTAAATTCATAAAAATCTGTGTCTTTTGTGGATCCATCCCTGGAAACACTAGTGAGTTTGTAGAAGCAGCAGAAACCCTTGGTAAAGTGTTAGCTAAGAAAAATATTCATTTAGTATATGGGGGAGGTAGTCTTGGATTAATGGGATGTATGACAACCGCTGCACAAAATAATGGCAGTCTAGTTTTGGGTATCATACCAAAAGCTCTAACTGTTGGAGACATTGTAGAAAAATTAATTGGAGATGAGTTACAAGTATTATCAATGCATGAACGAATGTCTTTTATGCTTCGTAATGCTGATGCCTTCATAGCTCTACCTGGAGGTTTCGGAACATTAGAGGAAATTTTTCAAATTGTCTCATGGGCACAATTGCAAATCCATAAAAAATCAATTGGTTTGTTAAATGTTGATGGTTTTTATAATGAGTTGTTATCTTTTTTTGACTATGAGGTGGAAAAACAATTCGTCTCATCTGCAGCACGACAGATCCTCATTTCTGCTTCAACTGTTGATCAGTTACTCGATGAACTATAAGCGTTTACACCTCTATCTGATCCAACAATGAGTCAGATAGATTGGTATATTGATAACAGTGAAAAGAAACGCAAAATAGATTTGACGCTCCATCTGTAGCCTATCTATTTCTATGTATTTTTAAGCTTTTTGTGTGGCTTGTTTTATTTTGTTGCAGGTTTAATTTTCAATAAAAGATGTTTTAGGTGATATATTTTATACTTTACTCTTTCTATATTTGGACATTGAGGACAATGTCTCAATTTGGTTGGGGGAGAAGATAGTTGATATTATTGTTATCGTCTTGTTTACTAAAAAAATAATTATTATTATTATGAATGGTGTGAGTAAAATGTTCATTTATGTATTCTTGAGACGCATTCTAGCTCTAAAATGGCAGAGTAAAGAGTATATTATAAACTTTTGAAACACATTCTAATTAGTTTATTTTTAATGTATTTTACTTTTGTTGCTTAAGTTCTTGGTAACTCTTGCATAAATAAATTTGCTTTACTATCAATATATGATTTCAAAATTGTTTAGTTTAAATCACTTTTTCTATCTAAGTTACTAAAGAATAACTTCTGAAATTATTTCTTGAGAACAATACTAAGCCTTGTGGTAAGATGGATGATTCAATATATATAGCCAAGAGAATTTTCATGTTTAAGTATACATATTATTTTCTAAACTCACATATCTTTTGTGAGTGAATGGAGAGGTTTAAGATAACAGCTTACAAACTTTCATTGATCTTTTGAAATGGTTAATTTTTGTTTGGAATAACATTATTTGGGATGAAGAATGATTTGGTTGCTTAGCTGAAGGATAAAAAAAAAATTGGAAAAGTATTATGGTGATAAATTGCTTTTATTTTGTAATGATTCTTCATGTCTTTCAAAAAAAGAAAAAGAAAAAAAATGAGTAAAAAAATAAAAAATAAAAGAAAAAAGAAAGAAAGAAAGAAAAGAAGTCAATTCAGTTCAATAAAGTCTTCATTCAATTTTAAAAGACTAAAGTCATGAGGAAGCAATCTTATCACCAGACTCCATATTCATAAGATTAGCATTAAATAATTAAAGTCTTGAAACTAGCATGTGGCAATAATGGTTTGACTCTAAACACTTGATTTTTCTATCTTTGGATCAATGTTAGTTTGTCTGTCTGTCCTTAAATGTAACTTTTTCTTGAGCAATTATCTATTTTCCAACTCCAGGAGTGAAATCCTAAACCATTAAACAAGTTATTCACCTGTAAAAATATGGAGTTGAGGCTTTTACTTGAAACATTTTTAAGGCTATATATGTTGTGGTTTATGGTAAGAAGGCTTTGACTTAATTTACACACACAAAAAAAAAATTGGAAGTTATGATTGAAATAACCTTTATAGCGATTGTGATCTTGAACTAACATTTTGTTTGAAATACTTAGGTAGTGTTCAAATTTTATTTATGCTCGAATTGCTAGGGATAAGCCAGTTGGGGGGTGTGATAAACACTTGACATTACACATTTAATAAGAGTTTTATATGATTGTTTTGTATTACTAGTGTATTTAAGTTTCTTAACTTAAGTATGTTTACAATATTGTACCTAATTATCTTTTAACTGTTTTGTGGTAGGTTCGGTAAAATGGGCATAACTTTCTACCTAAAGATCCAATCGAGGTGATTCGTGATCCTGTGAAGAGCTGACTCAATGGGCTAACATATTATATTTCATAAAGCATTTGAAATTCGAGTGTTTAGAGGATAAAAATGGCCTAGAACAGAACTGATCTGCAGTACAGGCTCAAATTGAACAATAATCAATATTTTGCCCATAACTATAGAAATACGTATTTAATACGTATGAGATTACTCAATTTGGAAAGATAAGAGACCTATCTACAACTTTGATGTTTTGAGTGACAGTTAATTCGGATCATATTAATTCCAAATTGGATAATCAAGTGGGTGCCCTAGTGATAATCAATGCAAATTATTTTGCCACCATTCTTGACTTTCATCATCCAAGTGGTTCCCTCCAAATTTGTCTCGATTTATCTATGTTTTTCTATAAATAGGTGGCTTGTTTATGCCTAAAGTATGTAATTAGAAAGTTAGAATTTAGTTCAAAATACTTTTCCTTTGTATCCATTTCCTTGTAATATTATTTCTCTTATTTACTATTAAGTCATGTTATTTCTTCTTCCATTTCTTTTCTTTTTATTTAGTTTTATTATGTCCAAATAATTTTCTTTAAGCTAAGGTGAAAGGGTGAAGCTCTTGGCAAGGTAATAAGATATGTTTAACATTTATTCATGAATTTAATGCTTCATTATTAAGTTATGCAAATTTATATATGATGTATTTATTTTGTTTGTAGAATTAATACCCTTTCTTCTAAAGTGGTGATTCTTGATTTATTATTGACAAACTTAATACTTGGCACAATAAATTCTTGAAACCATTTACAAGATTTGGTGTATATAACTTTTCTTGTAAAGTGGAGGTCTTGATTTATTGTAGACAAATATAAAGATTGGCATAATAAATACTTGAACCTATTTATAAGATTTGGTGTATAATAATTGAAAGAAATAAATACTAATCAATATATAAATGATGATGAATTTTAATTGTTATATTTTCCGGTTGAAACCTCCTTTGTGTGAGGATTCCAATTGAGTTATAAAAAAAAATTAAATATATTCTTACTTCTTATGCCAAGAGTAGATCCTTCGAACCTTAGCGTTTTATCTGAATTGATTAATTGAATTAATATTTACAAATATCTTATGCTGCATTAATTATCTTAAAAGTATTTATAATTTCATAATTTTAATTCTACTTCCCTGTGGATCGACCCCGTTCTCATCGGGTTATTTATTACTTCGATAATTCTGCACTTGAGAATAAACTCCTATATTCTAGACGTGTCACATAAAATTCGGAAAATGTATATGTCAAGGCTTAAAATGTGTGAAAAGGTAAGAAACGTGTTTATTTATACAAATATTTTTACATATTATATTTAAATTATGTGTAATGATTGCTTGAATTATGTTATTTATGGTATAGATTTTTGTTCCTATGCACGATGATTATATGCAACATTGGTATCTAGCAATCTTAATTGTTAAAGATAAAATTGTTGAGATTTGGGATCCTTTACCACATGCTAGGCAAAGACAACGTCAAGAGGAGATAGTTAAGGAAATTGTAAGTTAAATTTTTAATTCTCTCTTTTTGCCAATTAGATGCAACGTACAGTTTACTAATATTGAATTATTATAGTTACGAGCATTAGAACTACTATTATTCGATGATATAACTCAAAACTATCCTTCAGATTGGGGTATAGCTGAGTTTTGTATATTTTATCTTGTTAATGTTCCAAAACAACCAAATGGATATAACTGTGGCATGTTCGTGATGAAATACATGGAGACACTATGTCATATATTATTGTCAAATTATGAGGTATTTTATTTTCAAGTTATTCATATATATTGGTGCTTAAAAGTTTGAATTTATTTTGATTTGAATTTATTTCGACTAAAGTTGACGTTTATATTTTGTTGTAGTATAATTCGGAGGAAGAAAGATTTCGTCTTGCGCTTCACCTTATCAATGGACTTGAAAATAAGGAGAGAGATAAAGTTAAAATTGATGCAGAATTATTCCATGAACGTTTGAGGAATGTTCCAAGTACCATCAAAGCCACCACTAATGTTGGTCAAAATAATAAACAGGAACAAATGGATAACTCTAAAAATATCCACCGCATTAGAGGTAGACGCAAATTATTTGTGTAAAGAGTAATAGTATGGCATGTAACAGAATCTTTTAGTTGATATTTTGAAATTTATTTATCTAATATATAGGATGTTAGATTTTTTTAGAGTTAAAAATTAGTACTTTTGTGGTTGTTTGTTATATATTTTTTTTTTACTAACATCAAATGATATAAATACTATTATTTAAATCTCATTAAAAGTTTTAAGGGACTATATAACTAACCTTATATTGTAAAGGATTTAAATTAATTTTTGAGAAATTTTTGCGGTTAGAATACATCATAAAATGAATTTACCTATGTACAATAAACTATTAGTGATTTACTTGCATAAATTTATTATGAGAGAATTTATTTACGTAATATATTGAATGAATTTATTTACATAATATATTATTTAAGAGTTGGTATTTGTTTAAGTATGTAAAGGTATAAAAGTTTATCTATTTTGTAGAGCAACAATTAAAGGAGTATAATACTAACTTGACTCTAGTAGCCTCATTTATTTCACAGATTTGGTATTTATATCTACTTAATCAAAGAACTTAATTGTTGGCTACGAAATAAAAAAATTAAAAAAAAATAAATGAATTTTTCCTCCTTTTTTTAACAAGAAATATAATTTTATAATGCTTAAAGTCATAATTTTTTTTTATTGGCAATGCTAAACAGCTAACACGTGTTAATTAACAAAAGTTACAACAAAATAATAAAATTTATTTTTCTCATACAATAACAAAAAATACCAAAAGCTAATTAATTAGCACTTATTATTGACATGGCCACCTTAACTTGTAAAACTTTAAGAGTTAACAAGGTTCACTTTTCAACGATCTTCATATCCAAATCCGCCTATTATACATAAAAAAAATGTTATCATTTATTATATTAAACTCCTAGAAAAATCAAAACAAACAAAGTACACTACAAAAAATAATGTTGTTATTTATTTTATTAGCCAATTTTCGCAAACTATACCATAAAGTCCTCAATTGCTTGTGCTCCACCATTTTCCATATTTATTCTGGCATGCGGTATGACCATTGTCTATATTTATTTTTTGATTCTTCATGTTATTATCTGAAGATCCAACTAAGTTAAACTCTTCACTGATGGAGAACAAGTGCAATATATTATGCATTCCGAAATTTGAACTTCATTTTGTACTCCTGCAACATTTGACAAGTCAAAACATAGATATATTAAAAATTATTATTAATGCCACATAATTACAATATCAAAGAATTTTTTCGCATTATTGGTTACTCACCTATAATATCAACATTCATATTTGTATTGTTACTAACTGCTGTGTTATAGGCATTCATACTTGGACATTTGCGTTTTGTATGTCCAACTTTTCTGCAATTTCCACATCTTTTTGATTTCATACCTTCATTAACTTGGACTTTTTGTTTACCTTTTGTTTTCACAACAATTGGATCTTTCACAATTCTAGCCTCCTTTTTATTAACAGTACCACAAATCTCTAGTTAATTCTATCATCTCACTCCTTAGCCAAGCAAGTTCACCCTTTAATTTCCAATACCCAACATCTGACTTTAAGGCGTAGAAACACATTTCATAGCATTCGGCACTTAACGAACCATACTTAATTATATTTAAGATGTCCCTAGATTGATTATCTAAAGGTGTGAGAAGTGGTGTTGCAACTTTAACATCTCTAGTCCACCTTCTCATAATCAATGTACTAGGTATCTCATTGACATGATTATATTTCATCACACTAAATAAATGACAACACGGGATGCCAAATGATTCAAAACCCTTGCAAGAACAATTAAATTGTTGATCCTTTGAGTGGTAAAACACAATCCACTTTTTATCTGCTTCTGCAAACTTAGACACGGTATACACTTGCATTTGCAAAATATTTATATGGTTTGACACAATAAAAGAAGCTTCCTTACGAATCTCATCACAAACCATACCAAATAATTTTTGGGTGTAAGTACTTGCAGCATACTTCTCCAAACTTTTAAGATGAGTGGTAATCACTGGACTAGAGTGTCTTGTTTCAAAATCATGTTTCAAATTATTATTTCTACAACATGACAAGGCCCTATCAATTTGTCGGACAAATTCATGCAACTTCATCTTCTTTTGGAGAAACCTATTCATAGATGAATTCATTCCCTCACATCGTTGTGTGTTGCGCATGCCAGCCAAAAAATGACCCCTTAAGAATGTTTTTGCCCATCTCTCCCTTTTCCTATAGATTTCTGAAACCCATTCATTTTCTTGAAGGCCAAGCTTATCCACCATATTCCACCACAATTGATCAAACTCTTCAGGTCTTAAATTTTCTAACATTAAATCCTTAAATGTTTTTAAGAATTTGGTATCATGTACATGCGACTGGGCATTTCTTTGTAAATGCCAGATACATAAACAATGCTGAGCTTCAGGAATAACCCTTTTTATTGCTTTTCGCATTGCTCTATCTCCATCAATCACCACAGATAAAGGTTTTTTATTATTCATTGCAGACAAAAAAATTTCAAGCACCTATATATATGTGTCAACTGTCTCATCTACAAATAGTGCACATCCAAAAAAAGTTGTTGCATAATGATTATTAACACCTACTAAAATAACTAAAGGCTTACCATATTCATTTGTTTTGTAGGTGCTATCAAAGGCCAATACGTCTCCAAAGAAGTAATAATTCGTACGAGCAGTAGAATCAACCCAAAACAAGTTTGCAAGTCTATTCTCCTCGTCTACAGTGTATTGGCAAATATAATCCGGATCTATCTCAGCTTTTGCGTTTAAGTATGCAAGAGCAGATTCTGAATCTGTTTCAAGTATCATAGACCGGCGGTGAACATCTAATGTATTATACAAATCCTTAGATATAAATCCCACAATATGATACGTCCCAACTTGGTTTACAAATAAGTCTATAATTTGACTAGTTTTAACACCAACTGTTTTCATTGAATTAGCATGTGCCTTGTCACAATCTTTAACTGAACGGTGAGATCGAAGGAATTGTATCTCATGAACTGATGCTAACTCATGAGAGTGTTTTGGAACAAATTCTTTTGCAAACCAAGTACCCAAATTTTTATCTCTGTTTACTTTAAATGCAACTGGACAATTGACCCTTGTAATTACCCTTGGTTTTCGGATTTGATTTGATCTTTGAACATACTTCTTTGCCCGCTCACCTTCTTTAGAACAAACCCAACGTCTAAGAGTGATTAAACCATCATCATCACGTCTTAAATCATCCTTGCGAATACTAAAACCCATTATTGTTGAATATTGTCTATAAAAATCTTCTGCTTCTTCAAGGCTTTTGAACTATTTTCCAATTACGTCTTCAGTTGTGAGTTGGTCCATACTTTTACCATCACAAAATAAAAATCTTGAAGAATCATCACTACTTGATAAACTTTTTACACTAGTTGACGGAAAATCACGTGCTGCAAAAAAATTCAAACATTATAAAGCTTTGCTAAACCTTTCTTAAATACAATCTAAATTATTAAAATATTATTTTTCTTAAGATTTTTGTACGATGATATAACAAATTTAGTGTTAAATGTAATATACGAAATACTAAATGAAAATATCCCACATCACATCACATAAATCCATTTATATCACATATGTTCTTTTAACATCAATCTCATCAGTAATTATCATCATTTGTGCTATAAAGCATCAAACCCTATATCACAAACTCACATAAGTGAACCAAAATTAGAAGAAAAAAAATTTGTCTACGAACTAAAGAACATTCTATAAAAAAAAAATCAAAAATAGCCATCTCATAAACTAAATAAATATTAATATTAATAAAATGCATTTGTTGGCTCCAAAACAAGAAGAATCGTTGTTACTATAAACTCCAGTGGCGAGGCTGGTTAACACTTTACACCCATCAATTTATCACTTGACAAACACTAACATGAAATTAAATTGACAGTGCTTATGTGCTTAGTAGTTATAAGATACCCCTCTCCGTCTATGCAATTCTTAACTTATAAATTTTGCAATAATTATATAATAGTAAATAACTCATAAAAAATAGTTGATAACTAACCTTGTTGATGAATGTCCATGACGGATATAAAAGAAGAACCGACCAATTGTTTTTACAAAATCGCTTCCAAACCTATGCAAATGAAAGTTTTATTATTTTGATCTCAATAAATTGGTATTATATAAGAATAAATATTTTTTAGAAAGTTGGATGTTGATAAATTTGTTCATTTTTAAAAGTACTATAGATAGTTTAAATTCAAATTGATTTGAATATTGAAACTTAACTGAATAACTACCACTTATGTAGAATTTTATTTGAATGTTGAACCTTAATGGAATCACTATTACTTTTGTAATTCTACGTCCAATTTATGAACCCACTCAAATATTTTGTATTACATACCATAACATATATAAATTGTAGTGTTTGTAAACTACAAAATTTTAAGTTATAAAATTATGGTTGATCAGATTGATTACTGGTTGATCATATATATAGTATTTGAACATATTGGGTTTAGAAATTCGTAGCTCCGAAGATTAGAGATAAAATTCTGAATTTTGGAGAATTTTGAATAGATATATAGAGCTTTAATTTGGCATATAGTTTGATAATATTTTAGCTTTATAAGGTTGTCAATATTTATGAAACATCCAGTTGAGGTTCTTCTAATTTGATGATAGATATTTGGTTTCTTTCATAATTTAAGGGAAACAATCTTGATTTTAATTTTGTTATTATCATGCAAATTCTGTGTCTTTACAAATTGAACCTATTTGTGTGCTTAGAGAAAAAAGTTTGTTGTTCTAATAATTAACATCACCATGTATTACCCCTTTCTAGCTTGAATCCCACTCCTTATGTGAGAATAAAACATGCAAATCATTACATCCAAATGAAAATAATTTAGATGTAGAAATTCAATGAACTCATTAAATTAATCGAGTCACTTGACGAAGAGCAATGTTTCTAGCCAAGCCAATGAAACTTTAGTGCAACATCTAGTTTAAGAATTATTTATTAGTAACATAAAGAATTAACCGGTCAATTCAAAGAGTGAAAGAAAAATTATATATAAAATACATTATAATATAAAAAAAAAACAGTTATAAGATGCCCCTCTCCATCTATTCAATTATTAACTTATAAATTTTACAGAAATTCATACAATAATAAATAACTCATAAAAAATAGTTGATAATTACGCTTGTTGATTGATGTCCATGGCAAATATAACAAAAAGAATGGACCAATCTTCTTTACAAAATCACTTGCAAACTTATGCAATTGAAAATTTTGTTATTTTAATCTCAATAACTCATATTATATAAGTACAAAATGTAGGAAGTTGGATGTTTATAAAATTGTTCATTTTTAAAAGTACTATACAGTTGAATTCAAATTTTTTTGAATGTTGAAACTTAACCGAATACTTACTATTTTTGTAATTATACAAAATTAAGGTTAGTCCAATTTTTTAACCTACTCAAACATTTTGTATTACATACTGCAAATAAATCGTTAAGTAACATTTTTTTACATTAATTACTCAAATTATAGTATTAGAAGTAGAAAAAATATTAATAAATATATTCTATAATGTAAAATTTTTAATTAATTTTAATTATAAAACTAGTATAAATATTGTTAACTTTGCAATGCTTGTAAATTTATTCTATGGTAATTTAAGTGTCAATAGTTTATTTATTTATTTATTTATTCATAAAGTTCATAAAACATGATGTTCAAATACAATATCACTCAATTACAGTTTATACAGTGTTAAAACTTATAATTGCAATAGAAAACTTGATGGTAAATATTGTACTTATAAATTTAAATAATACAAATTCAATTTTATTTTTAAAAAACATATATAAAGTGTATTATTTGTAAACTACATAATTTGAATTACAAAACCAATAATTTATGTCAACAGCTAATAATTACATAAACTATATACAAATTACACATACTTTCTATAAATTTGAAATAACATTTGTAAGTCAATATCGAAGTTATAAATGATATTTTTATTTGTAAATTAAACTGAATCTTATAAATATAATGTAAAATTTATAAATCAACACCGAACTTGTATATATAATGCAAAATTTGTAAATCAACACCGAACTTGTATATTTTCGTAAAAACTATATATATAACAAATAAATCGTATTTGTAAAAGAATTTAAAATAACTAAAGAAATTATAAATCAACCAAAAATGTAAAAGTATACATAAATTTTGTAAACTACACGTATGACGTGTAAATTTAATATAACATTTGTAAATCAATATCAAACTTATAAAATAATACTTTTTAGTTGTAAATTAAACAAAATCTTATAAATATAATGTAAAATTTATAAATCAACACTGAACTTATGCATTTACATAAAAAAAATTATATATATATAACAAATAAATCATTAATGAAACGTAATCTTTGTAAAAGAATTTAAAATAATTAAAAAAATTATAAATTAACACAAAAATGTAAAAATAGACATAAATTTTGTAAACTACACGTACGACGTGTAAATTTAATTAAATATTTGTAAATAAATATCAAACTTGTAAATGATACTTTTTATTTGTAAATTAAATAAAATCTTATAAATATAATGTAAAATTTATAAATCAACATTGAAATTGTATATTTACGTAAAAAAAACTATATATATAACAAATATATTTGTAAAAAAATTTAAAGTAAATAAAAAAAATTATAAATCAACACAAAAATATAAAAGTAGATATAAATTTTATAAACTACACGTACGATGTGTAAATTTAATATAATATTTGTAAATCAATATCAAACTTGTAAATGATACTTTTTATTTTTAAATGAAACAAATTCTTATAAATATAATGTAAACTTTGTAAATCAACACTGAAGTTGTATATTTACGTAAAAAATTATATATATAACAAATAAATCGTAAATAAAACATAATATTTGTAAAAGAATTTCAAGTAAATAAAAAAATTATAAATTAACACAAATATATAAAAGTAGACATAAATTTTATAAACTACACGTACGATGTGTAAATTTAATATAAGATTTGTAAATTAATATCAAATTTATAAATGATACTTTTTATTTATAAATTAAACAAAATCTTATAAACATAATGTAAAATTTGTAAATCAACACTAAACTTGTATAGTTGCGTAAAAAGTTATATATAAAAAAAAAATTGTGAATAAAACACAATATTTGTAAAAAAATTAAAATAAATAAGAAATTAAATTATTATTAACATTAACGCTTCGATAAGATACTAATTATTATGAATTGAATTATTTAAAAATAAATAAATGCTACACAAAGTTGTAGACTAAATGAATTTATCTTCTATTTCATATTTGTAACATAGAATTGAGAATTAAAATTACAAATAGGAAATAAGATTAAAATTTTTACATGCTAATTAAAGAAACATAACAATATAAATAATATATGTCATCAGACAATTCTATGACTAGTTGACTAACAATTTTGAAATAGAAAATAAGATTAAGATTTTTACATGCTAATTAAAGAAAACATAACAATATAAATATGAATTCCTTTTTATATATAGCGTGAAGTCATGTTTGTATGCCAAGTAAACTAATTACATTAACATAAATTTCATAAATACTAATAAACATTTTATATTATTTACAATGTTTATAATTTATTTTTATTTTTTTTAGTAAGATATACAAATTAACATTAATTTACTAAGATATACATATAATATTTTATATTTAAATCTACATTACATAAAATGTAATGCATTTTGTGCTCTTTATTACATGTAGGATTAATAATCATTGAAACTAAATTTTATTTTTCTTCATATTATTTATTTAGAAAAATCCTGATATTAGTTTTTAATTCTTAAAAATTTACTTTATTTAAAATATATTTTAATTTATGCCTATTACAAAATTCATGATTATTTTATGTTTAACTCTAAATAATTTTATGTTTTTTAATATTTATATGAGTAATTATTTTAATTTTTTTGACCTTAATAAATAGTTTAATAAAATAAATAAGTTAAAAGTGTAATACATAAATATAACATTTTTAATAAAAATTAAAAATGACCTATTACCTGAAGAAGAAGTTAACTTTTATTTATAATGAATCAGTAGTAGAGATTAAAATTACTTAATCAAAAGGTTAATAATAAACACAGTATTGATACCGTAAAAATTGTTCCAGTATCATAGAATAATCCAAAGAAGTGCTGAAGTTTAAAATTTAGATCTTAACTTCCGCATCTAAGTATCGGATTACTTTCAAAAAATTTCATATTTCATGACTAAAAATCTATTTCAATGTGGTAATGAAAAGTTCCGATTGTTTTGAGTTTTTAAAGAGTGTTCTAATTAAGGAATGGCAACGAATTGAATTTGAAAAGAATAGTTTTAAATTTAAATTGGCATTCATTTTAAAAATAAAATATCAAATTTTTTTATAAATTTTAGCAAATTTAGAATTTTATTATTAAATCCACACTAACAAATATATACTTCTTATTAAATTTACAACAAATTATCTGTCAATTTTAAATGGATCGTAAATTAATATAATAATAAAATATAATATTAATTTTAAAAAAAATTCATAAAATATAACAATTTAAATCATATCATAAATATAAATTTAATAAAAATCTTTCCATCAAAGTTAAACTAACTTTTAAGTTAAAACTAATAAAAATAATTTATGAATTGTTAATACAAATACCAACAACATAAGTAAAAAGTAACTCAAGAAAATAAAAATAAATTTTTTTAAGCTTAATTCAAAATTTAATAACACATCTTATAAATAAATTTATATTAACATTTTATAATTTTAAGATAAACTAATTTGTTAACTAACTAAGCCAATAACTTATTAAACATTAAAAATAAAAGATAATCATCAATAACCATGTAAAAAAATAAATGAAACAAAATAATTATTAATCTCCATCATTCCAAAAAAAAAAAAAACCATTCCTCTTAAAATATTTATATTATTTATCTACGATTTATCTTAATCATTAAGTCTTTTTTATCGGTATGAACTAAGATGGCAGCGGGCGGGTTTAGGACGGATACCTCTAATACCATATCCATATCCGCTTAAAAAATAAAATATCATATCCTTCTCAAACCCGTTGCAAATTTAAAATACCGTTACCAAACTCGCATTTGCGAGTTTGTACCTATTACCAAACTCACAATGAGTTATCCGCGAATTTTAAGTGAATTTTAAATTAATATAATAAAAAATAAAATTAAAATATTAATTTAATTAAAATTTTCTAAATTATAGCAATTAAAATAATATCAATTATACTTCCAATTTTATTTACATTAAATATTATAATTTTAACTTCAATTTTAATTTTAATTACATTAAATGTTATAATTTTAAATCTAATCTCGATTTTAATTACAATAAATATTATAATTTTAATTATGTTAAATATTTTTATTTTAATTACATTAAATATTATAATTCCAAATCCAATTTCGATTTCGATTTTAATTACGTTAAATATTATAAATCCAAATCCAATTTTAATTTTAATTATATTAATGTTATAATTATAATTTCAATTTCGATATCAATTATATTAAATATTATAATTCTTATTCCAATTTTGATTTCAATTATGTTAAAATATTATAATTTTAATTTTAATTTCACTTATGTTATAATTCTAAACCAAATTTTAATTTTAATTATATTAAATTTTATAATTTCAATTTCAATTTTTAATTTTAAATACGTTAAATATTATAAGTTAAAATTTAATTTCGATTTTAATTATATTAACTGTTATAATTCCAATTTCAATTTCAATTTCAATTACGTTAAATATTATAATATTGATTCTAATATTGAATTCAATTATATTAAATATTATAATTTCAAATTCAATTTCGATTTCAATTACATTAAATATTATAATTCTAAATCTAATTTTTATTTCAATTACATTAAATACTATAATTTTATTTCCAATTCCAATTCCAATTTCAATTTCAATTTCAATTACATTAAATGTCATAATTCTAATTTCAATTTCAATTTCAATTATGTTAAATGTCATAATTTTAAATCCAATTTCGATTTCAATTACGTTAAATGTCATAACTCTAAATCAAATTTTGATTTCAATTACATTAAATTGTTATAATTATAATTCCAATTTCGATAGTCAAATGTTATAATTTCAAATCCAATTTCAATTACATTAAATATTTTAATTTCAATTCTAATTCTAATTTTATTTACATTAAATATTATAATTCTTGTGTTAAATATTATAATTTCAAATCCAATTTCAATTACATTAAATGTTATCATTCTAAATCCAATTTCAATTACATTAAATGTTTAATTCTAATTACAATTACAATTTCAATTACTTTAAATATTATAATTTCAAATCCAATTTCAATTACGTTAAATATTAAATATCTTAGTTTCAATTTCAATTATGTTAAATTCTATAATTTTATTTTTAATTTCAATTACAATTATTAGTCCCTTTGAACTAATTTTATTTATTTTTATTGAATAGTATGAACAACGTCAAACCAAATCTAGACTTTTTATATGAGATAAAAATAAATGTAAAAACAATCAACTCATATTTTTATTTTTTTTAAATATTTTTTTAAATATAGTATGTACAAATACCCGTTGTAGGTATCCGCAGATTTTTTACTAAAATCATACCGTATTAAATTCGTTGCGGGTTTTAATTGTGTATACCAAACCCGCTTCAAACTTTACCAAATCATTTCCAATACAAACAAATTTTGGCAAGTTTGCGAAATGAACCTTCTCTCCTCTCTCTTCATCCACTTTATTTTATTTCTTTATTCTCCATTTCTCTCTCCCTTTCCTTATTTTCTTTCCTTTGCCTTATTACTCTTCTCTCAATCTCTCTTGCTCATCATCAAGCTTTCACATTTTTCCCTCTTTTCATCACATCTCTTCATCTCCATTTCTGTGTAGTTCTTCATATTATTTTTTTATGCTTTGTGGGCTTGCTTTGTTTTATTTCTTTATGATCCCCATTTCTGGGTTGTTAAAGGTATTAACTTTTTGTGGGCTCTTATGACTTTTTTTTTTTTTTGTATTAGATTTGATTATATCTGTTGCATTGATGATTTTAATGAATTTCTAGGTATTCTTGATTTGGGATTTTTGTACTTTGCTTGTTAGATGACTTTGTTAAAAAAAATTAGTTCTTTGATCTTATGTTATGGTTCTGCAAGTGATGAGTATCATGTGAACAAAAAGCTTAAAAAGGGATTTTGGATTAGTTGTGTGTTGATGCATGTCTCTCTGCTTTGCTTAAAATTTGTTTCATAAGCCTTTGTTTTCATATATGTTGGGTATTTGGGTCAAGTTGAGATTTTATCATTCTGACCAGAATTTGATCCGAATAATTCGGTAAATTTTTACCTAATTTAATTTTAATTATTTTTAAAAAATAATCCAAATATCCAACCCGATCGGGTTGAGAACCCACAAGTTTAAATACCCACAAGTCATTTTACTAACACTAAATAAGACTAAAAATATTTGAAAATAGGAAAGAGAACAAAAATAAAGCCAAAATAATATTCTAAAATAGCTAAGTTTCACAGACCAAACATATTAACATCAAGCATCAATATTTAAGATAAATGACAACAAATAAGATGGAACTCAACTACTACAAAACAAAAGAACAAATTACAAACATATTTGTCAGGCAATTCCATGGCCAAAATTCAAGCTATTATAAAACATGTTGAGACTACAATAATAATGTAGTGTTAAAATATTAATGCATTTTGAGAAAATCAATCAAATATCTTAAAAAAATCTTAACACAATTTTAGAACCATCTATAATTATCTAAAACTTTCTAAGGGTCGGATTAAATGTGTGGCAAAGTCTTCAGTTTGAGCAAGCCCATCATATAGCTAAAAAAACCCTCCAAAAACAAAGCCTTCTATTCTCTTTGTCCTCTTAATAAAATTTCTCCTCTCTTCTATACTATTCCAAGCTTTTCTATTAACAGCCTCAACATCTACTTTCTATACAAAATATTTTTAAAACAAAATTTTCTACAAATATCCTAAAATACTAACAAAAACATTAAAAATGTCTTCTCCTATCCTCAAAACACATTTTATTCCTATGTTGCATTGAATATAGGCAACTCATGTTAACTATGTCCTTTGTCTACACCATCTCTAGACTCCACATATGCAACTCTTATTTATTTTTTACTTTCAAACATGGATAGTCTCAATGCTCATTTCAACTTGAGTATTAGATACTTACATATAACTTTTTATGTATAATACCAAGATATAATGTTGATAATTAATTGTATATGAGCACAAGAGGCCAGCAATACTGCCTTCAGACCAAAAACTTAATGAAATGTTCAAGGACCATGTTAGTTTTACTGAACCCATGTCAGCCATTTGGAATCTTCAACTTATTTTGTGACAAAAAGAATGTAAAACAATAATAACAACAAGAAATATTAGTATAACATCACTTTAATGCGGGTTAAACATAAAGCCATTTTCATACCACATTACAATGAGCAAGGAACTAGATCTAAGAAACGATCCCTTGGAAAAGGTTTCAAACAAGTACCTTCTCATGCTCTGACTAAAATCAACATTTCCAGTTCAGGTGGAATGAGATTAGACAAATAACCTGACTATCGCCGCTTCAAAGGTTGCTGTTAGACAACAAAAATTAGTCAAATAACCAAATGCTAGTTCAATGAAAGTAATACTCGTTATTTATTACATTCAGCTGAAAACTTTAAGTCAATAGTCTTCATGAGAAATAAAATTAGAGTAGAGATGAAAAAGATTATTTAAAGAAGGACATACTCTTTGTGCATTACTAGGTACTCGCCGCTGTATAGTAACTTCTGGCTGTCTATCAGACACACTATCAACATCTCCCATCAGTACTGGATTATCATGCTTATAGAATGCCTGTAGGGCTCTCACAACAAATGGACGAACAACATTCACTTCCATTGCAGATAGATGAGCAATCTACAATTTTATGTTAAAGTGATTAGAAGCAAGGTAACCAAAGATAAAACAGATATAAATTGCAGTTCTAAAATCCACATTAGAAACAGTAGACACATGATACGCAGATGAGTGAGCCTCAAAAAGGAGATGATATGCAAGCATTTTGATATTTTCTCATCAACAAATGTCTCAAAATCATATATCATTCTTGAAGATGCATTAAACGTAATAACCCTATAATGTCAATCCCATTTTTCAGTTAGCTGGTTCCCACTCATCAACAGAAGGCTAACTTCATCAAAGTCACAAACATAAAAACAAGCTAATTTTCAATAACCCACACTTTTCTCCGGCACATATTTCCTCTCAGTAGCTAATAAAAGGGGGGAAAAGACATACAATTCATACAAGTTTCATGGGACAATGATGCCCTAAGTTTCAAACAGGGGAGTTTCTCTTGATCGCCCCCATGAGATAGACAGGCTACCAAACCATAAATGTGATTATCTGCCCAATTAACTGGCCATTATATCTAGATCCTGTGCTATATTTCACATATATGAATTAAGAGGTTCTGGCAGCTCCCTTCAGCCTCTTCAGTTTTTTTTAGACACTGAATAATTCATACTTTCTCCTTTGCAGAGATTTCAACATTATCATTTTCCTCGAATGATGAAAAATATAATTCTATGAGGATGCAAATAGCACATTATTGTAATCAGTATCAACAGATTCATAAAGAGAGATAAAAGGCCTACCTTCACAGCAGATGTAGCACTAAATTTTTCTAAGTTGGTCTCAACTTTATGCAGCCGTACATCCCTGATGTCCTCAATAAGAGACCTCACCTATGAAAAAAAAAATTATGGCAAAGGCCTTTGAAGAGCTGAAATGCACAATTAAACGAGGTTTAAGACCTTCAAACTCACCATATAAATGTCAGGAATGTCATCACGTGCACTACCATCCACAAAATCACAGTTGGCATTAATATGGTTATATTGTAAAGCATTCAATCAAACAAACAAAACATACTGCTGCTTACTGGTCAAAAAGGAGTCTGGAAATCTCAATGTAATGAAATGGCACTGCCTGAAAAGTACCTTGATCTTCCCTTTCTCCTTCCAAAACTTGCGTTAAATTTTCTATACCACGTAGCAAGAATTACGATACGATATTGGAACCATTAAATCTAGATTTCTTATTTAGCACGAATCATGACAAACAAAAATCAAGATTGACAAAAATCCAGCTACGAGAGCATTACAAATAATTAAAAACTCAATTAGTGCAAACATATATAAATGCCTACCAATTGACATCCACTGAGGAGGGCGAATAGTGCATTTCCCTCTCTTCTTCAACGCGACCGCAAGCCACAGCGGCACTTTAACTGGTATTTGCGGGAAGAACGGACCAAAATCACCCTGGTTTCAACAAATCAACCTCATAAAGAACAGCAATAACAGCATATTAAGCTTAATTTCAACGGAAGGGGCAAGTCCGGAAATTACACATATAAAATTTAGAGCATCCATTCTCATATTCGGCACAATCTCCACCAATTCATCTTCCGCCATAAACTCAATCTGAGCAACAAAAAGCCAAACCCAGTAACAGAAAAATTAAAACGAGACGGGAAATTTTAATAAATAAATTTAAAAAAATAAAAACAGATTAGTGGAAAAATAGACACCTCTTCCGGAGAAAATAGAGAGATGTGAGGATCGGATTGACCGGCCATTGATGTGAGCAAAATTGGATCAGGTGATATAGATTTGAGAATTAATTTTAAAAAGTCGAAATGGATTATTGGAGAATGGATAGATTATTTGATTTGATATATGGATCTGTGAATTTCGCGAATTTGAGTGAAACTGAAACCCTACTTTGTGTTAGTGGTGGCGGGAGATTTATGCCGGTGAACATTCTAAAAGAGATTCTTTTGGTTTTCCATTTTTACCCTTAAGGTGCTAAATATGATTTTAAAATTAGCGGGGAATTTTTTGTCCGCGCGGCGCCTGATATCTTTCCTTTCTTTTTTTCTTTTTTTTCTTTGAAAGCAATATAGCATAAGTAGATTTATGTGATTGAACGAAAGTGGCATATATAATATATAACTATTAATACTCATTTTGATTTGTTTTATGAAATACCTTAAACGTTATATGAATTTTATTTATTAATAATTAGAGTTTCAAATATAAATAAAACCAATTGTTTTGGTTGGATGTGAATAAATTTTGCATTGACGGTCACTTAAGTTTAAAATAAAAATCAATATTTAATAAATGAATTCAAATTATTTTTTTAAATAATAAATATGTTAAATGGGCAAACCGAGGCCATAATTCGTACAAGATCGCCCAAGTCCTGAGTTGGACTTACAAGCTAACAAAAAGATTAGAGCCTATACTTCGAGCTAATAAACTCACTAATTATAATACATAAAAATAATTAACTAAATTTTATTTAATTTGGGTCATAACTCCTATTTTTTAAATTATTGCCCTTTTTTGCACCCAATGTAATATTTGTGCACCTCTTGAACTTTGTTGAGGGTTCGAATTTTGAGAGATGGTTAAAGAGTTTTTATTTTTTTAATTATTAAAAATAATTAATAATTGTAGTATAATTATTTTAATTAACAGTTATAATTCATTAGTAGTTAAAGTATAATTATTGATAGTTGTAATTCATTAATAGTTATAGTGTAATAATTAACAATTGTAATTCATTTGTAATTGTAATATAATTACTACAATTGTAATTTTTTAAAATGTACATATTATAATATAAGATTTATATTAAAAAAAATAATTAGTTGAGCATTGCAAATAAATAGTAGTTCAATCCTGCCGAACATACTAAAATTATAATGGTCTAATTCTCTTACAAATATGGACTTATTTCATTCAAATATCTTGCAATAATTTTTATAGTTGAAGAGTAAAAAAGTAATCTAATTATACAAATAAATTACTCTTTAAACATGTAGTACAATTTTATTTATTCATTATTTTTTGAACATATGATACAATCTCATTCATTAATTTAATTTTAAAAAATAAAGTTTCATTAAATGACATATATCACAATGTAATTAATTAAATTATACATGTGTTAGTATGAAATTGATTTATAATTATATTAAATATTTTTTTACAAAAATTAAAAATAGAGTTAGAAGGTTTCTAAAAATGGCAGCTAGTCACCATTTTTTAGTGACACTCTGATAAAAAAAATATTCAAATTTACATCGTTAAACTCTATTGTTTATTATATAGACAATGGTGTGGTCATTTTTTATCAAAACAAAATGCTAAAAAATGCTCAAAGTGGGTGAAGAGAGGAGGCAGCCGCCGTCAAAATATGGGGCAGGATTTGCACCACCCCAACCAGTAAACAGATCGATTGTCAATCTATCTACAAGTGGGAATGATAACTTCTTTTAGCAACAATTACTGACCCTCTCCATCCACTTCGATTATTTTCTAACCTTCTTTTTCTTGCTAAAATGATCGCATAATCATGTAAATAAATAAATAAAAGTTTAATAATGTAAAATGAATAATTTTTTACTACCCTAGCATATTCGAACTAGTCACCATTTTTCAACAATAGTATAATTTTTTTATTAATTTATTATTAATTAATTAATTATATAATGACACGTGTTTAAATTATATGATAACATGTATCCATTTATATATATATTTTTTAATTTTATTAATAATAAAAATAAAATGATAAATAACTATTAAAAATAAATTTTTTATTCAAATAAACAAAATAAATGTGGTGATTATGATAATTTTAAGTATTAAAAATACTTTAAAGTAAAAGGGTCTATTGAGTCATTCTATTGGGATAATATGACCTTTACCCTTATATATTTACTTCATGATTCATTTTAATTATTTTTTTATCCAATTAATATTTACATATCGTATTAATTTGTATAAAAATACTTGGATACGTAATAATACTCAAGAATATATTGATTATTACACTAAGCGCAAAAAACTAAATTTGATACTTGAAAATGCTTTTTAAAACATATTAACGATATTAAGTAGCAACAAGAATTTTCAGCCTATTTTGTTTTTTTTGTTTCACAATACTAAGTAGTAGTTAAATACTTTTGAACAAAATAGCATTCGTATACCAAACTTTGGAACACAATAATAGAAATGCTTTAACTGCAAGCTTTTTACGATTTTTTTTTCAACTATCCAAATATTAATAGAAGACAAAGCAAATTTTATTTTTAAATCACAAGCCCCGTGAGTCAATGATAAAGGATTAGAATGTACCTTGTTTAGTAATGTGAAGATACTGAGTTAAAATTTTTCTTTTATAAGTAAAATATACACATAATATATATATATATATATATATAGAGAGAGAGAGAGAGGTGGGTTCTCTTAACTTATTTTTTAACTAAAATTGTGACTGAATTTTTTTTAAATTAATTTCATGCAATGAAATTGTGTAAATTTAAAATCAAAAATAGTATTCATTATTGTTAACTTTATATTAATGGTTTGTATAAAATTAATAAATAAAATTTTAAGTCATAATTTAAAATAAAAAAATTAAATTAAAGAGAACCTCACCTTATATAGATATGTGTGAATTTTAAATTTATTTAGTCAGCTTAGTAGATCTGTGAAAAGGCAGCTAGCTTGATCCATAATGAACCAATTGCCCAATCGAGCAAGTTGGACTTTCACAATTTTGATTTTGGACTTTTGCTGAACCTAATCTATAAGTGACGCATGGACTTAAATATTTTTACACATATTCTTTTTACTTAGTTATTTTATTTAATTTAGCAAAATATTATTTTATTCAGTTTATTTAATAATTAAATAGTTTAATATTAATTAGATAATTGAATAATATTTTTATTTTTAATTTATTTTATTAATTTGTATTTTTGTAGATTGTTATTTTATTAATTTAGTTATTAATAAAAATATTTTATTTATTTTAAATTATAGTTTTTTAAATATTTATAGTCTTAGCTTGTGAAATTAGTTAATTAATTAGTTTATTAATTTATATTTGCTTAATGTGTTAATGTATTTAATTTATTACTATGTTTAATAATTCTTTATTTAATTTCATTTGTTTGAATTTATTTATTATATAAAAACCGTGAGTGTTATTGCATTTTTTTAATCTAACTATTTTTTATTTCATTTATCACATTATATATATATATATGTTGGATTTTGTAGTAAATCAATGAGTACTTAAAATTACTCTATCAACATAATGCAAGTATCAATAAGTATTGTTACAAGTGTCCACGACTAAGGATGCGTATTTTTTGGTAAGTTGTTTTTTCAATAGATTTTTTTTAGTGTGACCTTCACATTTACCAATTTACTATTTTACTGTAAATGTACAAGTCTTATCTTGTAATTATGTATATAGTCAATTTACTCATTATATGGGACTAAATGTAATTGTTACGGGGATTGAGACTAAAGAATATTTACTTAATGACAAATTGTGGCATGAGATTAACAAGGTAAACATTATATATAAAGAATTTGTTGATCGAAAAAAATAATTTCTTTGGCCAACAGTTTTGAATTTTTTTTGATGCGAGAATTAGCATGTTGGGCTTTATCCTACTAAGCCTGAAAATTGAAGCTTGAATCTTTTTTTCTGTTGGTGATGATAAAGTACTTACAAAACACTCTTAAAATTATTGTTAAGACCTTGCTAGGGTAGGTTCCAGCGAAAACTCTCTAATACTTAAGTCAGAAAAAAAAAGTTATTTCAATGAGATTTGATAAAATAATAAGAAAAAGTAAAAAATATGTTGAATGCAGAAAAACGTTGAAGTTAGAATGTAGAATTCAGTACTAAAAGAAGTCTCCCCCTCTATTGTGATTTTTCTCACCTATTTATAACATTGGTCTTCTAGAAATATTTATTGAATTTATCTTCGCCGGTGTTATGCTTGAGTTGGGTAAGTCTTAGTAATTTTGGGTTATCCTAATCTCTTAGTGTGATTTGGGGGATTCTTTCCTAAAAGCATCATAGTTCTTATCCCTCTACAATTATATTTCCTTCATAGCGCCGGTTTTCCTCTTTAAACTCATTTCTATAATAAGCTTAATTGCTTTCAGCTTGGTTTGGTGGCAGTCTGGTCTTACTTTTTCTATGAAGGTGGCTCGACATCTTTTTATCAAGCTGGTCTTTTTTACAACGCACTTGATTCATTCTAGTCTAAGTCTTATTTTTGTTCTATACCTGATCAAAATATATCAATTGTTCGATTTAGGGTTGATCTGATACCTTTTCTGAGCCAGCTTCATTGTCTTGTTTATTTGGGTCGTGGAAGTTTCTAATCCCAGTCAGCTCAATTGTGAGTACGCAAGATTGGTGTACGAGTGATCTGGTATAAACTTGGCCTAAATGATCGAGCAGGTTTCATGTTCGAAATTCATCGTTAGGCCTGGTCCTGATATCTCCCAGTGATCTTTGCTGTCTTGGGTATAAGCCTTCAAGGCTAGCCCATAAAGGACTGCCTTGAAGGGTTGTCCCTTTTGGGCTGCAAAGGTTGGGTCTTGTGGCAATTTTAAGGGGGGAACAAAATTTATTTATTTTTATCATACATTATTAAATTCATATAACAATGTTTCACTCTATGTAGGTTTATATTCCCGTTAACTACAAAAGCTAGCATTGAATTGCGATAAAGATGATACGTTGATGACATATTAGGGGCTTACGTCGCTTTTTTATGCATTCTTATGTCTTACTATCTCTAGTTATGTAGATTTTATAATCTTAGGATAAATATATTGAAGGACGAGGTCTCTAATATATTTTTAAAAATAAAATAATATTTTAAACACGTAGACCAAATTAAGAGAGTCCGTCGACACTTTTTAATTCTTTTAAGAAGAATCTTCAAGAAAAAAAAAAGAGAAATCTAAAAATCTAAAAACAATTCAGGAGCATTTTTTTTAAATCGGGAGAATATAATTAGTAAAAAAAGGAAAACAAAGGCATAGGACATAAGTGCACGAGGCACGAGACAATGACATAATGCATTCGCACAATTGCACTGAATCACAAGTGGCGCAAAATCAAACGAAAGTAAAGATAAAGCCATTCGCTTTTGTTTGTACGTATATTTTAAGGGTTTTAACTCTATCAACTCATATTTTCTTGGTACCTAAGGTTACTGAAGAGAACAACCATATTTTACCATTATGGATCCTTCTTCATCTTAGTCATTTATTCCTCTCCCAGTCCTTGCTCATTCCTTAGCTATCCCTACTCCTTCTCCTTCCTTAAAATCTACTGATTTTTCCGAATGGACCATTTGTACAAGATCTTACCTACTAAAAGAAAATAAAGTGCCTGTAGCTGATCTTCTCATAATCAATCACTATCATGCCTTTCTCAAACCACAAAAGTCCATTTCTATCTCTCTTAAACAATTGATAACTCTAAATTATATCAAAACTAAAGAATATGTGCAAACAACCAAATTTGACCAACACCTTATCCCTGCTTCAACCGAAGAACAAGTAGTAACCCTCAGGTTCCCTGAGGACCTTCTCCCTCACTGGTTAAAACAAGGTTACACTCATATGCACTTTGGTGCTGTCATATTTGCCTTAACCTTCCATGACCGAAAAGGGCTTGAAACTGTTGCCCGCATTACTTTACTTGATGGACGCTTCTCTAAATATAAAGATGCTTTCATCGGTACGATGCAAACAACATTGAATATTGGCACAGTGTTAGTTACTCTGTACCCCAACTTTTGCATGCCACTTACAAATCCCAACCTGTTTTTAACACTAAAAGCACAGATCCACATTATAGGGGCAGTACTAGAATGAGACACATATTCAACCACACTTTACTACCAAATGGTCTATTGAGTCCAAAATCATACCTTGGACT
This sequence comes from Ailanthus altissimus, assembly GCA_946807835.1. Taxonomy (NCBI): domain Eukaryota; kingdom Viridiplantae; phylum Streptophyta; class Magnoliopsida; order Sapindales; family Simaroubaceae; genus Ailanthus; species Ailanthus altissimus. Next base: position 17,546,399 of record OX327684.1, read on the forward strand.
TTGGAACACCCCATATGAGCTAAGATGCCATTCTACTCTCAATAAAATCCAATAAGGTGCCAACATGTACCTATGTATCTAGATAACTCTCCAACGAAGAATTGGTAAAACTCCTTCCAGACACGTGGATAACAAAGTATGAAAAAAATCACAAACAATCTCAATTATTCAAACCACTACAATCTACAAATCATAGTTTCTTCCAGAGATATGACAGACTAACTGAAATTGGTTTTGAAAAACCAGGGCCTTCAGCTCCACATTTCCCAACCCAGTTCACATTTACCCCAACTAACCATCTACAAGAAATAGTTCTTTTTGTCTTCTTTACAAGACAAGGAAAGCCCATTTATCAGTTCAAAATAGAAGATAGCCACTGCTACTGGGACCCCTTTTGCAACTATCAGTCATGTCAAGATGACAGATCAGATGATGAAAATTTTGTCAAAAGACAAAGACAGAAAAAGAAAAAGCAACGTTCACAATGTACCCTTGAGAAACGATATCATAATTGTGATCCAGATGTCGGACTTCTAGGACAACCGTTTGGAAGATTTGACTACTATGTTACTTACTCTACCCTACAACATAACTCTTCTACTCCTTGTAAACTACACAAAGGGAACATACAACCACCACCGATGTGCAAACCGAAATTCCAAAACCCTTAAACACCATTTCATAATTCTGTATGTTCTCACCGACAGACTTTCCTCTATTAACTCCCCAACACAACCCTGAAGAAAACACTATCTAGAATGAAAAATAAAACAACCAAACACGAGAAGAGCAGACGATAACTTTGAACAAACAAGTCCTACAGATGCAGTGCTCAATTGGCAGTCATAAAATGCTGTGGCACAAAATAACTCACTCAAAAGAATTGAAGAATCTCAATCAAGAATAGAAGCCAAGATTGATGCTGCCTTTATAACCTATCAAATATTGATAGAAAAATTCAAACTTGAGATTAAGGTGCTACACAAACATCTTCTAAATTTGGTTCAACATGGCCTCCCATTTCAAGAGCAGGAAAAAAAAATTAACCATTTAAAAGCCCAACTACGAAGCCTTGAACAAGATAGTTTTCAGCCATAGTATCCTATAGATACCTTACCTAAGGCATCACAACCCTTACCATTTTCCAAACCTTCTTCCATCTTTGGTGACAATTCTACACTTATCCCAAAGAAGAAAGACAAAAAGAAAATGCTTGCCTCTGAGCCCTCTACTATATTCACGGTAGAAACTATCACAAAACCTATTTTTAAAAAATTACCAACCCCACCATCAGAATTCTACCAGAATCCGAACCCTACGCCATCCATTTTTCCCTCAACTACTATGAATCCATTATTCACCCTCACCAAGACACTACACCACAGACAGCTTCAGAAATTAAATCTATTTTTGGATCAACGTCAGGGTCAACATCCTCCCTGATTCCACCTCAATACATGAAGACTACACTTCTAGACTCACAGACGTCAAGGCCACAAACAAAAGTCCATGAACCAGATTCTTCTATGGATGAGGTAGAAACTCCCCTGCGGAGACGAATCTAATCATCGCATGCATATAACACAGAAAAAAATAATGGCAAACTCTTGATGACGTTAGCCTTCATAAATGGGTTGATCACATTTTTTAGTTTTAAGCATGGTGTATAGCTGAACAACAAAAGGCTGGAATGACCATCCATGAAGTCATCTAAAAGGCTATTGCCCAATTTTAAGGAATACTGAAATATTGGTACCTTCATCTTAGAGAATATAGACAGCTTATGCTACAACAAAATGAATCAATTGAACAATTCATTGGAATTCTATTTAATGAATTTGTTAGAGAAGAAGGCCAGATAACAGATAAAGCTCCCGAAGAATTCTTTAAAATGAAGTGTTGTTTGTATAAAAGAAAAGATCTTGAATTACACTTCAAAAAAGCTACAACTAGATACTACATTATGGGAATTAATGACCCTAATCTAAAACAAGCCTATCTCAATTCAGTTTCAGAATAATTAGGACAAGAGGCCTTAAGAATCCTTGATTCTAAGAATAAAATCTACAAAACTCCTCCATAGGAGTAATCCAATAGGCAATCTTGTTAGCTCTGGATAGGTTATGTGCATGTCATAATTTCTTTAAAGATTTTGATCTTACAGGAAAAAGAATTCAAAAGGATTGTGAGCGGCGTGATTTACAAATTAAATGTCTAGAAAAAGAATGCTCTTGCAGGACTAAAAAAAAAGCATCATCACCGGAAGTTCAAAATCCAATGACCATTCTCCAGGCTACCTAAATCCAATAAGAGATTCTTTCAAAGAAAGTCAGCTTTCTCTAAGAATAGGAACAAGTGTTTTATTTTTGGGCAAAAAGGACATTTTGTAAAACAATGTCCTGATAAAGATAAAAAAAGAAAGATGTTGTCGGTCATCAGTGCTATTGTTGATAGAGTATGTGGAGGCCTACTCAACACCTTGGGTCCACCAGGGTATACCGAGGGAAAGGCGCTGACGCCCCAACACACCCCGCATCTCATGCATGATCTCCCAAGGCTTCGAGCCCGGGGCCTTTCCTTTATAATACCTTAGCAACTTGTTCTTATAGTGAGGCCGACCCAACTCTTTGGGTCCACCAAGGGGCTGAATTGGCACCCCAACCACAAACGCATCTCATGCGCGACCTCCCCAGTGCTCGAACTCAGAATCTCATCTATTTATGCCTTACGAGTTTGAGATCAGTACCTATCAGGCTAGCCAGCCTGATGGGTATAATGACGAGTCGCTAAGGCAATATAAGGGGAAGATCCCGGGCTCAAATCCTTGGGAGGTCGTACATGAGATGCAGGGTGTGTTGGGGTGCCAACGCCTCCCCCTGGGTATACTCTTGTAGACCCAAGGTATTGGGTAGGCTCCACACACTCTATCAAAAAGGCCGACCTTTTTGTCAGAGATTGTGAAAGCCCATACCAACTTCTTGGTGTCCACCAGAGAAGAAGATGAAGAACTGGCACACCTTACACACCCAGCTCAGGTTACTTGCGCCCTCAAGTATTTGAACCCCCGCCTCATCTCTATAGAGGCCTTATAGGTCTTTAGAGGTTCGTCCTTGTACTCATCGGGATAGCCAGGCCTCTATAAAGATGATAGAGGGGGTTCGAATCCTTGGGGGTGCAAGTAACCTGAACCGGGTGTGTAGGGTGTGTCATGTCTTCATCTTCTTCTCTGGTGGACACCAAGGAGTTAGTGTGGGCTCCCGCACAATCTGACACTTCTTTCACAAATCACAAAGCCTCTGTTCCACATGCTCAAAAAGAATTCCCATAATGGCAACACCAACAGACAACAGCTGTAAAATTGCTTAAAGAAAAAGCAACTAGACTACCACCCTTATAGATCTTCACTTGGCAAAAGAATACTACAGACAGATGCAAGTGATTGTTATTAGGGGGCCATTCTCATAGAAGAAATCAATGAAAAGAGAAAAATATGTGGTTACAAAAGCAGAGCCTTGTCAGACTTAGAACTTCACTACCACAGTACGTTCAAGGAAGTTTTGGCGTTAAAACGAGCAATTAAAAATTTTGAATTCCACTTGATTGGACATAAATTCATTGTTGTGCTAGATATGTCAATATTTTCTCACATGCTGACATTCAAACAGAAACAGATTCCAAACCAACAATTATTAAGATGACAATAGTGGTTTTCTAATTTTTCCTTCGAAGTAAACACATTAAAGGTAAAGACAATACAATTGCAGACTTTCTCTCCCGTAACCCTATAAATATCGATATCTCACTCACCAACCACATCATTAAAAATACAGATAAAAGACCAAAGCACAAATCCTATTTCACTATCCTCCTAATGACAGTCTCTTCCTCCTCTGCCTCTTCCTCCCTGTTCTACTAAAACCCTTCATCATTCATCCACCAGTCCCGTTTGCACCTCTAAAATTTGAAGATAAAATCATAACTAGAACCGTTAGGTCAAACCCTACTGAGCTTATAAAACGATATGCCATTAAGGCTGTTGAAGAAAATGGATGGAACACTCTAGGAACCTTTTTGGTCAACTTAACCTACCATTTTTTCTATCTGTTCACTGTTATCCTTTTTGAAGCCTGGTCTAAAAGTGTTATTTACCTGTTATGGTACCTGTTAGACTCGTACACCATTGCAATGGAGTTCCTTGTCATAAAAATGAAAAAATGGCTCGAAATAGTCTCGTCTAACCATAATACAATTACATTTTTACAATGGTTCTTTCCTCGAGAACAATAGCTAATCAAGTTTAAAAGGCTAATACACCAACACAGTCAATCAAGAATGCCACCCAAAAGATTCCATATAGTTCTTCTCTTTCAATGAAAATAGATGATTATATCCAATCATGAGGTGCATTACTATCCTGTTGTTAAGGATTATTTTATGTTTCCATACTCTTTTCATCTGTTTGGAGACAACTCTAAGCAGAGATGCGAGACCTAGAAAGAGTCCTTACAGAAAAAAAATCAAATCATCCCGTCGTTAGTATGGATAGACCCTGAAGAATGTGCCCCTTGGGAAACCACAGACGATGACTTCTCATACTGTTGATGTATTTTAGGGTGTATGCATGTGATTGTGTACATATTGAAAAAACTAAACACATGTATCATATACACGAATTTGGCAGCAGAATTTATCATGTAATCAATATATACATATGTACTTCAATTCTTAACAACTTAAGAATACAGAAAACATACATTTGAAGACCTTTGATGAAGATTTCAAATTTCGGATTTCTTTTCTCCAACTTTGAGCTCATCTTGAAGTGCAATTTTGTTCAATTCTAGTTCACAATAATCCGGTGAGATTGTGAAGTTAGAATAACAACAGTATAAACTCCAGCAACAAGGTTTTTATTGCTTGAAAGAAAAATAAGAAGGATTTATTTTTTTTCTCCTTTGATTTTTCTCACAAGTCTTTGTTCAAAGAAAAACTCTCTCAAAACCAACTTTTCTTTTTCCTCTCAATCCTTACACGAATTTTGATTCACACACTTGTTAACACACATGAAACTCAACCATTTTTAGTGCTCTCTACACTTCATAAGTGCTCCACCAAAATTAGATTAAGTGGCCAACTATCAAAATAATTTTTGGTGGCCATTTTAACAATCTAATAAAATTAATCATTAATCCCAAAATAGTGCTCCACTTAATTTAGTTTATGTTTCTCAAATTAGGTATATCTTCCATTTAAAAATAAAATATCAAATAAATAAAATCATATTTTATTTATTTAAATAACATTTATTTAATTATTCAAAAATTATTTGAATAATTAATATTTACCTTATTTGATTTTACTAACATAGTTAATGAGTGAATTCATGGTAAAACAATTCATAGAATCAATTGTGCCACTTGTTAACATATAATTAGTTAATAACTCTTGTCAACTAATTAAATGATATACTTAATATTTAAGTCTAAACAAGTGCACACCCCGAGGAACCCCGAAATATATTTTTGGTTTGCTAGAATTTCTAGGATGAAATTATTCAATCCATTATACTGCCCCAGTGCACAATGAGTACACTTCATATTGTGAAACTCTCTAGGTCTACGCTCGAATTATCATATGGAACTCCTCCATACGTCCGTTAACAATGCCCTACACACACGTTACGAATATTACAAAGCGACGTGTTAGACCATAAGTTGAGATTATAACATATTCATATAATTCCTCCATCATTTATATCCGGGTAGAGCAGATATATAGATCAACACCGTCAAATCTCCATATGCCCAACCGAAAACTTATCTCTAGAATTGTATTTTAATAAATAATATTCTCAAATACTTTTGTAATATTATTTATCCTTAGGGTTAAACTCTTTTTTCAAGAATTACTGTTTATGGCCATAAGACTTTCTAAAATACATCTATAAAGCATTAGGATATAATACTCACCCAAATGAGTTGATGGATCCCATATCTATGCACACCAGACTCCGTGAGCATCAGACCATACTCAGCGACACCCAGTGGTTAGACCATGAAAGGTTTTTGACATGTGTGGAACCAAAATATGGTGGATCACTCATAAGCCCATCGTGGCACTCAGGTCAAAGGACCACGTATACTACTTAACTTGAAAGACCCTCAATTGACGGCTTTATGAGATGTCTATTGGAGATCTTTATGAGTCAGTTCAGTAGTCAGTCCTTACTGAATACTTGTATCTCTATATGAGCTCCACTAAACTTATGGTTTGCGAAGACTAACCATCTGAACTATCTAGATATAGATATACACTAATCTATATATTTATTAAGGTATTCACTGACAGACCAACATTAGTGAAGATAGATCAGAAACATAATATTTGAGAACGTCTTTACATAATGACATTTCTTAGCATTATTTACAACTCTTTGCAACTATGTCATTACTAATATATTCTTAAGTTTTTATCTCATTTCAGATAAGGCTCTAACTCTTTAGATATCGCTGAATCTTATAACCTGATAAATCTTATCAGTTCCAACTCTTATCAGTGTCAACTCTTAGCATTTATAACTCTCGGCGTTGTTAATTCTTAGCACTGATTTAAACTCATTTAGACCAGATCTGAACTCTTTCAAATCATACAATGTCTGAAACGTTACAAGTATCTTACCATATATAAAATATAATTAGTAATTTATTGAAATGATAATACTAGTATAAATATTAAACAAATATTCATATATAAAGGGATAACACGTAAGCACAAATCCTAATACATACAGCTCCGCCAAGCGTCCAACATCCATAAATATATAGACAAAGTGAACAACATCAATATTACCTTCAATAGTACTACTAGTACAGTTGGGCTAGAATTGATCATGAAAACTCTCCTCCCATAATCATTCAATCAAAAACTCATGAAACAAACACACAAATGCATGATGTCCCACCTACCCCTACAAATTCACATGACTTATCCATCTCCCTGTACCAAGATGCTCAGCCTCCACCTACTGAGTCACAAGTCCAACAGGAAGTAAGACTGTTATCCCATGAACTTGCACTACAAGAGGCCGAAATCCATGAAGAAAGCTATGATGACATCAAAATTTTAAAAGAATTCATAGAAGAGTATAAAAGCAGAAAAGCCAAACATGCCTGAAAACAGTTCAATGATGACAGAAATTTTAGTAGGTTTAACTGGTCAAGCTTCAGATCTTAAGCTACATGATAAAAACAATTATAAAAAATTGAGCTCTAATGCTTATAATTATTACGTGGCCCAACATTATGTTATGTTTTCTTACTCCAATTTTTTTGAATTTTGTCCAGTTAATTTTCTTGTATAGTGATCTACGTGCCACATCTAAAACTTATTTTTAGTTATTATGTTATTTGTATGGGGAGTCTCGAGTTATATAAAGTCACTCCCTCTTTTATAAAAAATAGACCAAAATAAAATAAAAAACCTCTTTTCTCTTATCTCGTGAATTTTTAAATTTTCTTCTAGTTGTCTTCTAAATTTGTCTTAGACAAAAAGTATAAAATGAGTTAATTTATTTTTTTAAATTTTAAAAAAATTTACTGAATCAAATATTTTTTATAAGAGATCCATTGTATAAAAAAGAATTTTTTTTTTTCAATTTTCGGATTTGATTCCGTTTAGGGAGTTGTCGGTCATGCCAATTAGCAGAGCCGTTACCCTCATCTACTAATCACCACCCACTCTTTCTGTGACTAACAAACCCGTGGGCCACCCCACAAAAGCACAAAACCATTTGCGTTTTGCCATCCGAGGATTTTTCTATTTAACAAAATCACCCTTCACCACACTTCCAACTCTCCAAAGGCATATTCGATATGCCAGGCCATAACTGTAATTTAAAAGTAAAAAAGTTGACAGTCATTGATACCTCGACACGACTGCCTTGAAAACATCCATAAATATACAGTACTCGCTATATTGAAATCCAAAACCGAAAACAAAAACGCTGCTCTCTGTGATTTCGTTATCATCGTCCTAAATGGCCAGGAAATTCTTCGTCGGCGGTAACTGGAAATGTGTAAGTCTTCGATTCATTTTCTATTACTCTTGATCATTGCCATATCGCAATCGTTAGATTAGTTTGTGATAAATTTTGATTGATTCATATAACTACGAGATCTGTTCATGATGTGGATACATTTTTTCATTTATATGAAAGCTGTTATAATTTATTTTTTTATTTTTATTGAATTATTTATAAATTTGATTGAATCTGAGTGTAGAATGGAACGACTGAAGAAGTGAAGAAGATAGTGAACGTACTTAACGAAGGTCAAGTTCCTTCTTCAGATGTTGTTGGTAAGTGAATGTCGTTTTTTTCGTTTTTGATACAAGGTGAATGTCGTTTAGTGTATCTCTTCCAATACTTTGAGATAATATTTTTGTTTAGCTAAATATTGATAAGTTGAAAAAGAATGGGGAAAATTCACTTATTGGCAGATTTTTCGTTAGTTTCAATGGGAACGGCGTTTGGATCACGATCCGAAGGCTGTTTTTGGAACTATTATAGACTTTGGTGTTTTTAGATGCAAGTTAGATATAATTGTACAGAAAATAGAAGCATTGGCTTATATTTTTTGGTTTGGTCAGTGGAAGTGTTGACTTGATGATGACTTGATATGCCATTTGCAGAGGTTGTGGTTAGCCCTCCATTTGTGTTTCTTCCGGTCGTAAAAAGTTCGTTGAAGCCAGATTTCCATGTCGCTGCCCAAAATTGTTGGGTCAAGAAGGGAGGTGCTTTCACCGGTGAAGTTAGGTAGGAAATTTTGCAGCTGATAATTAGTCTGGGTCCCTAATTTATTCCACTTGTGTGCATGTCTATTATACTTGCATCTCAAGTATTTATCAGAAACTAGCTATATGAAGAATGAGAAGGGAAAACTAACTCATGAACCACCCAATAATAGGTGGAGACTTAAACCAACCAGCCAATTAAGCTGGTTACTCAATCTGACTCGATTAGGTGCTGTGTTTGCATATAGGGGGGAATATGTTTTATTGGTCCATTAACTACTGAGATAATGGTTGGATAGTTGTGACTGGGAGCTTCTTTAAATAAAAATTTAAAATCGATATCTCATGTACGTGCAGTGCAGAGATGCTTGTCAATTTGGATATTCCTTGGGTCATTCTTGGTCACTCTGAAAGAAGACAACTTTTAAATGAATCAAATGAGGTAAGTTGTGATCTGGAATACAATTTCAGACTCTCCTGTGGTTTTATATTTGCTTTTCTTGCTTCATTTGCTTATTTTTTCTTGTTAGCTTCTACTATGATAACATTGTGATCTCCTTGCATTTCTTATAGTTTGTGGGGGATAAGGTTGCCTATGCACTTTCTCAAGGTTTGAAGGTGATTGCTTGTGTTGGTGAGACTCTTGAGCAGCGTGAAGCAGGATCTACCGTGGATGTTGTTGCTGCACAAACTAAAGCAATTGCAGGTACATATTTCACCTGCATCCCAAGAAGCTTGTTGCACAGTTCCATGGGTCTATTATATTTGATGCTATTGATTTCTATATTTTCTATTACAAACCATTGCCTTTATGTGGTGTTTGGAAATTATTTATTACTTTGATAGTAGTTTGTTTCTTATAAAAGAATATTTGTTACTTAAATGTCTCAGTTTTTGGTGAATATGTGTGGTAAGTGGTTGTGCTTTTTTGTTGCATGATGTTGTAATTAAATATCTGTACTTTCGAAATTTTATGATTTTTGGCATTTCCTTGCGTAATCAATGCATTGTTTGTCTTTCTTGGAAACTAAGAATATCAGTCATTCTTTTTTCTTATCCCACACTTTATCATCTAGTGTTGCACAATTTTCAAGAGAAAAGTTGACATATTCTTGAGTTGCAATTATCACAATGGATGAATGTGAATAATTGTGTTGCTCTAGTGCTTTTGTCTTCCATTTGATGCTTGTTCATCATGGTTCCATCATATCAAGTCTTGACGCATCAGTGGTTTAACCTTAATGCTTCTACCAGATGTTTTCATTGTATTAGAAATTTAGGTCTTTATATTGGTTCATATGTTTTTTTTGGTGTGATGACACACAGCTGCATGAATTTTATTATCTGCTAACTAAATTCTGCTTTAGTATGTTAACTCTTAGAAAATTCAAAAATTGCACTGATGTATTTTCTTAGTCATTGTTTTTTTAAATATATGTGAATAATGGTGCTGAATTTTTGTATTATGCTTTAACCTATATGCTAACCGTGACATTATATGATGGCTATTTTCTTTAATTGTTTCTCTCCTTTTGATATTTTTTCTAATTAACTAGATTTTTCCTTGATCATTGTTTCTTTCTCTGGTGGCAGACCAAGTCTCAAATTGGTCAAATGTTGTTTTGGCTTATGAACCCGTCTGGGCTATAGGAACCGGGAAAGTTGCAACTCCACAACAGGCTCAGGACGTAAGTCGAACCTTTTGGTATATTTGTTGGAGGTTATTTTCTTTTTATATCAGTTTTATATAATTAACACACACTTCCTTTTGCTTTACTATTGGATACCCTTCTCCGCATTGTTGCCACTTCTCAGTCATGTTCAACCATCTTTGTTTGTGTCTTTTAGTTATATCACTTCTCAGTTCATATTCTGTGTGCTAATTTCATATGATTTTTTTTCAAAGTTTTCAATCAGCAGCATTGAACGTATTCATTCTCATCTTATTTTTCGGTAAAATAGGTACATTCTGAACTGAGGAAATGGCTTCATGCAAACACCAGCTCTGAAATTGCTGCAACAACAAGAATCATCTATGGAGGTATCTCTCTCTATATATATATGTCCATCTGCTAATCTAGTTATTGCCATTGAATTTTTTAAGAAAAACTTCAATATGCTATGCTTTAGCTTTCATGGATTTGAAACTTTTAACTTTGAAAGATAAATAAGATTTTCTGTGGATTGAAGCTTAAACCCCGTGGCGAAGAGAATACATATGAAATGCCTGTAAAACTTATGACGTATCAGCCTCACATCAACTGAAGTAATCTGTTATAGATCAAGTAGCTTTGGAGAAGCTACACTTAAATATTGACAAGCATTTTTGTATTTCAAAAGCAAAGGAACTATTGAGGATCCTGTAATGCTAACTTCAACATTGCCATTGTTAATATCGTGCTCGCTTCCGTGGTGCTAGCAAAAGCATGCGTGTGTCGGTTTTGGGGCGATCCTGATTCCTGAACTTCAAAGTGTGGTTATCAAACTAAATAGAACAGCCATTTAATTACGTACACAGACAAGACACATTTGTAAATATCCATTTTCTGTGCTATGGTTCTTCCCACTCACAATCATGCACATATCTATTTTTCTTCACAGCTGCATATCTATTTCAGGGTCTGTAAATGGTGCAAACTGCAAGGAATTGGCAGCTCAATCTGATGTTGATGGATTTTTGGTTGGTGGAGCTTCTCTGAAGGTAATGATCCCTTTTCGTGATATTCCCCTCTTTGTTCTTTGGATACTTAAAAGTGGTTATATTGAGTGCCTATTTTTACCACCTGCTTTTTCAGCCGGAGTTCATTGACATTATCAAATCTGCGGAGGTGAAGAAAAATGCCTAATCTTGTTTCAGGCACATTTTGCTGAGTAAAGTATTTTTCTGGGGATGTATAAAATCCAGTTAGTACAATTTTAGACATGCTGTGTTGCGGGAATAAGTTGCTTTTGTATTTTGGTAAGCTCTACCAACAAGATTGTTCTTTCAGTGGAAATAATGTTGTACTTCTTAATTATCTTTGTTTCTTAAGAACACTTGCATTTCAATTATTCTTAACCATTGATGTGTATTAAATAATATGCACATCAATTTTTTTTTTATTTTCTATTTCCTCTAATCACATGTATTGGATCCGATTTTTCTCTTGAGTTAAATTTTTACCTAAATTTTTACTGATTAGTGACTTCTAAAAAGAAAATTAGTAAAAGAATGTATTTTAATTACTCATATTTAATAAAGAATAGAGTTAAGAAATTTTTTAGAAGTTTAGAAAAGAATGTATATTAATCACTCATATTTAATAAAAAAATACGAGTGTTAGACTTTTAAATAAGTTTAGTTTAAAAGAGATTTTAATTATAAAGTTATTATTATAACAATTAACTTTGAATATTACAAATTGATTCTTGAGCCCTCCATTGAAATCGTCGTCTGGACAATACAGATGATATATGAATTTAAACGTTTTTAGGGGCTCGATGTATGTAATGCCACATTCATATCTCAAAATTTAAATGGAATAATAAATTATTTTGTATATGTTAAAATACTAATGCCATATTTTAGGCTTATCTGAGATGTCCATTCATAACTATATTGCTACAGAGTGAATAGCTTCACCAACATTTTAGTATCATTTGAAAGTCTCCGCAGCCCTTCTTTTAAACGAACTAGTTTACGAGCTCTTTATCGAACTTGCATACATATGTGAAGCCGCAGTTTTGGTTCTGTAAAATCGTAACGTCAAAAAAAAAAAAAAAACATAGAGAAATTAGGGTTATTTTTACTTTATTTTCATTGTTTGTCCTTAAATCTCAAAATTATAACTTTGTATTTCTTGTCAAATATATTTTCTTTCGCTTTCTCTTTTATTGATTTTATCCTTTGATCGGAGTTGATTGGCATGATTATTATTTAATTGTTGATATATATTTTTTAATATAAAGAAGAGGATTTAAATCCTCATTAGAATAGAGTTAAGATATACTACCTACTCTTTTACTATTGTTAATGCAAATACTATATGTAAATATATTTGACATAACCTTTTTCTAGAATGTTAAACAAAACACTTTAAGAAACTAAAAAAGACAACAAAAAATAAATTATTGAAAAAATATCAAATTATATTAAATTTGAATTAAAAATAATAACTGAAATAAAATACAATTTAATGGAAATATATATAAATTTATTAAAAAAGCTAAAAATTAATTAAATTTAAGCTTACCAAGAAAATGTGAGGAATGGTGGCTATGATGGATACGCCGCACGACACCGACGGGCAACACAACAATGAATTTGAATCATTTATGGTTTAACATTTTACCAAATTTTAATTAAAAAATTTAATTTATTAAAATTAAAATATATTAAATTTGTTTGAAATTCAATTATGAATAACTACTTAAATAAGATACAAGTTGTTAAATTTTTGAATATATAAACCAAAAAGTTTACTTAACTAACACTTACCAAAATAATTATACGTATAGAATTGATTTAGTAAGTTACGTAGCTCATTACATAGTAAATTTTTGAATACGTGACAGAACTCTATAGTACATTATAAATTGTATAAAAATTATAAAATATTATGAATTTATTAAACAGTTATGTGTGATAGTTTTATTCACCATATGGTGAGTTACGTAAATAACTAGATTAATATAAAGTCAAAAGGCTAAAATAAATTATTTTAGCTCTTATAAAGAGAAAATTATTTCTTGCACTATTTCGCACTTGTGTCACGTTGAGGTACTACACAAGAAAAAAAATTGTAAAATTCAAATTCAATTTATCATAATCGATTAGTTAATATGTTGGTTAACTCTATTTTAAAATACAAAGGAAAATTATTGGCTTGTCAAATTATCTATTTATTCTTGAAAAAGTTTCAACAAAAAATAGAAAAAAAATTACTATCTATTTTACATCAAGCAATATATGGAATAACTCCCAATATAACAGTAAAAGCAAGAAGTATAGACAGATCGACTCATCAAGTTTTTATTAAAATAAGATCAACACGTAAAAAAACACTTATTATTCGTTGGTTATTAAAGGTATCCCAAAAACACAAACTTTGGCTTTCAAATTACAGTAGTAACAATGTTTTACACAAAAAGGAAGAGACTCATAGAATGGAAAAAATCGAATAAATTTTTTGCACATTTTCGCTAATTCATAACAAGGTCTATACAGACACATAAATTTGTAGATCCATACATCTCAATAAAAAAAGAATCAATAGAAAAAAGAAAGATTCCAAATTAATTGATATATTTTTTAAAAAAATATATAGAAAGAAATAATATAAATCATAGATCAACTAGGCCCTCTCAAGGATTTGCTTAAGAATAAGAAAGAAATTTTATGAAAATTTCATGGAATAAAGTTTGATCCTATTCATAGGGGTTCTGCCAAAAATTACATTTCAAAAATAGAAAGTTAGAAACAATTGAAATTCTTTTAGTGGATGCAATTGCAAATTCATGATTTGGTATGGACAGAATGAAAACTTCATTCTTGATTCTACAATTTTTTTTTATTTATAAAAGTCTTTCATTTGCTTTTCTTTGATGAAAGTTTGATTTTTTTATAAAGTATCCTAATTTTTGGTCTAATTTTTCTTTTGATGATCGATTCAACCTTTGATAAAAAAAGATAAATTTTGTTCCTACTTTATCTCTTCAATAAATTTAGTAATAAGCATAACGACCCTATTGTTTCAATGGAGAGAAGAACCTACGATTAGCTTTTAGAAAATTTTTAAATGAACAATCTCAATGAAATCTTTCAATTTGTTTTTTATTTTACTATATTTAACTTTGTGTATTTCTCAATAAAGCTCTGAAGTATTCTTTCTTTAGAAAAATACTTCCATCCTCTCTAGAAAATCAAAAGTACATCACTTTCTCACTCCACCGGAGAGAGAAGAGATCCCTCTATGGTAGAAAATAGATCTATTTCTTTCCCTTTTTCATCATTTCCTTTGCTATAAAATAAGTTTCTACCTAAATCTATATCTATGGTAGTTTTTATCCACCTAGATTTAACTTTATGATAGTTTTTAGATTTTTTAGGTATCTCTCCATCTAGATCTTGCAGATCTATGGTGGATTTGATAGTCTTTAGTCTTTTTCCATCTAGATCTATGTGATCTTGAGTGGTTTAAGGTATTCATCTTGTAGATCTGGAATATATCAAATAATAAAGGTTCAATTTTTACAGCAAATCTATCATAATACCATTTGAAAAGATTAATCCTAGTGGTAGATAGTAAAGAAAGAGCGATAGAAGAATGATAGAAATGTCTCTTTTAAGCTAAAGTTTAGGGGTGTACAATATAAAACGAGAATGATATTCTTGACCAAATATCTCTTGTACAACAAATTCTACTCCGTGTTTCAATGTGATTGTTATAACTTTTTGGATGTTTATTGTTATAGAAAAATCTATAATATTTAATATTTGTATCAAATTTCTCATAAAGTATGATGAACACTTGAAATTACACATTTAGTAAGAGTTTTACATCATTATTTTGTATTACTAGTATCATTAACTTTTCTAACTTAAGCATGTTTATAATATTGTACCTAATTAACTTTTAATTATTTTGTGGTAGGTTCGGTAAAATAGACATAACTTTCTACCTAGTAATCCAATTGGTGATGAACATATAAAAATGCATATTTATTAAGAGATTCAATTACTATTTAATGTCACTAATTTTAGCATTTTTGTACTTTTAGCTTGAAATAAAATATTCTCCTTAAATTGTGATTAATGAATGTTATATGCACAAGTTTAGGTAAAATGGACATAACTCTCAATGTAGAAATTGAAATGAAGAAATTCTTGAACCTGGTGCAACATGCCACAATTTTACACAAACTTGAAGAATAGTTGAAAAGCCAAATTTAACATGTTATGGGCCAAACATTGAGATACAATAAATTCGAGCTACAACTTTTGCTCAGCTTGACCAAACTCACGTATTTGGACCGTATCTCACAAAATACATACTAAATTGGTATAATTCTTGAAGCTGTGAAATACTGAATTAATTATTAACAACTCTTATGTTGATGGTAAAGTCCAAATCAACTGTTATCATAGACCAAATTGTATTGCAAGTGGGTAAAAAGATTGTTGGCCAAAATCTGATGTATCTTTAGAATTTTGCTCATATTTCATTGGATACTCATCCAATTTGCATGAATCTGATGCCTATGGAAAGAAGAGACAAAATGTTACAACTTTTATGTCGGCCACAGAGGTTACACCGGTCATTTACATTATCAAAAATATACTGTAAGTGGATGAACGAGTTATTGGCCTCAATTATTTAATTATTGAAGATTGATATCACATTTCCATTCATTGCCTATATAAGGACACTCTTAGGACGTTTTCAACATTATATAATTCTCTTTTATTTTCTTCTCATTAACATGCATTGTAATCTAGGTTAGAGTTCTTGACAAGGTTAAGAGATGAACTTTTATGTATAATAAATGTACTTCTATGCTTTGATTCGTTGTCAAAAGTTACAAATATTTGTAAGTTTGGTTTTATTTAAACCCTTATCTATTTTATTTTTTATAATCTAGAGGTTATAATTCTCATGTCTCATATATGTTCAGTCATACTTTTCTTATGTGATTCTTGTTGAATTATAATTGTTATTGGTTACATTGTTTTATATGTTAATCATTTACTGTAATATTGTCAATTGATATATTATCGATCTTGGATAACATGTAAATACAATAAATGTTTGATATTCAAGTTGATCTTTTACTGCAATATTGTCAAAATGATATATTATCGATTTTAGATAACTTGTATAAATGAACATGATTTGTGTTAATGTTTGCAAAGAGTTTAGTCACATCAAATATACGTGTTATCAAATGTGCTATATTTTACATATCTTCCGATTGATTTTTTAGATGTAAAATTGTCAATTGAGTTATAAACATTGAATCAAAGTGTAGAGTAGATTTATAAAGCATAATTGTGATTATCGAAGCCTTGTTTAAATCATCATAAGATATTTTTCTCAATTTATAGACAATTCTATCTCATCCACTTAAACCAATTAATTAATTTTCTAATTTGCAACTGTTTTAATATTTTACTTCATCAACCTATTTTGTCAAAAACTTCTTCGTGGGATCGACACCTCAATCTATACTATGATAGCCGCATTACATTTTGAGTGTAAACAAAATTTGGCGTTGTTGTCGGAGAGGCACACTAAGCAAAAGTCAGTTGCGTTTATCAATACTAAAGCGGTAACTTTGTACATTTTCTTTTCTTTGTAAAATCTTAGTTTTATTTCCTTGTAATTCATTTTATTATTCATAGTTGGTTCTACCACCTAATTTATGTTATTTTATTTAGTTAATTTGTTATATTTTATATTATTTTAATGACTGATTTTATCGCATAACTTAGTTCATTTTCTTTTCTTTATTTATTGTGCTTCACACTTTATTTTCTTTTATTTATTCTGCACTTTACGTTTTTTTTTTTAATTTATCCTATTTTATTTTATTTTAATGGTTGGTTCTACCACCTAACTTAGTTTATTTTATTTATTTATTGGACTTTAGTTTATTTAATGTACTTTATTTATTTGTTGCACTTTATTTTTTTTTATTTATTTATTGTACTTTATTTTCTTTAGTTAATATGTTGTATTTTTATTTTATTTTAATGGCCGGTTCTACCGCCTAACTTTTTATTTATTTACCTATTGTACTTTTTTTTATTTATTGTACTTTATTTTATTTTTTTTCCTTTTATTTATTTATTGTACTTTGCATTTTATTTTCCTTTATTTATTGCACTTTCTTTTCTTTTATTTACTTATTGTATTTTTTTATTGTACTTTACAGTTTATTATCCTTTGTTTATTTATTGTATTTATATTTCATAGTTGGTCTCACCACCTAACTCATTTCTATTTTTTGTTGTATTTTATTTCACTTCTTAATTTTTCTTGAACATTTTTTTATAAAAAAAAAGAGTAAAAAAAAAAAAAAATTGTTAGGATGTATGCATCGACTTAGAGACAAACGAGGAAGATTTGTGAGAGAAGTAGAATTAGAACCATCACCACAATTTGTAAGGGAAGAGAATTCACCATCTAGTTCATCTTATAATTCCAACACAATTAGCCAACACGAGGATAACCCCGTTAGAACTCTAAAAGATTACTTGCATCCTACTCGTACAGCCATACCATCATGCATTATATTTCCACCTAACATACCACATTCAGATTTTAAACCTGGAATGATATAACTTCTGCCCACTTTTCATAGTTTAGATAGTGAAAATCCTTATGTACATGTTAGGGAATTTGAAGAGGTAATTGTCACATTCCATAGCCAACCTGAAGCTGTACACACTGTTAGGCTTAAATTTTTTCCTTTTTCGTTGAAAGACAAAGCAAAGAATTGGTTATACTCTTTGAGGCCAAGGTCTATAAGAACTTGGGCAGAAATAACCCAAGCATTTTTTAATAAATACTTCCCACAACACAAAACTAATGGCCTGAAAAGACAAATTTCTTTTTTTTTTCCCAAAAAACAGTGAAACTTTATATCAAGCATGAGAAATGTTTAAAACATTGCTAAATCTGTGCCCTCGCCATTGGTATAAAAATTGGTGCTTGGTTAGCTATTTTTATGAGGGACTCACAATTAGGGAGCACTAATTTGTTGAGATGATGTGTAATGGGGAGTTCCTTCACGAAGACCTAGAGGAAGCCATAGAATTTCTTAATGACTTAGTCGAAAAAGCCCATACATGGACTGGACCTAGCATGACTGAAAGTATAAATAGGTCACGACTGATGCGATATTTCTATATCATTAATTAAGTGCAAGTATACACTATCGTATGCAAGTAATAAAGAGACTAAATAAGTCGGATGTCGAACCCACAGGGATAATTCTTTCTTTTTAACCAATTACTAAAATTATATCTTCCTAATAATTATTCAGAAAAATAAAATCTAAGAATGAATGTAAGAAATATAAAACAAAAACACAATGCAATGAGATTTAAAGATATAGCAACGTAGAGAAAACCTAGGATTAATATTATCCCTCAATATGCTTTTTAATGATTAATCCTCTAATATTTAACTCACTTAGTCTTTATTATTGATCAAGACACTAATGTATTCACAAGCCTCTTCCAAGGTCATGCAAGTATACCCTAATTTACCAAATACCTATATTCCTATGGTACTTGTAATAAATTAAGATTCATTAAGATTAGGTCTTATTGATCATACATGCCAATTAGGTATATTCCTATCCTAAGTTGAAACTTGCATATGCAACATTGAATGTTACTCTACAATCATGCATCAAATTACCTAGGTCTAAATATTATGATTCCTCTTCCGAGTTTATCAATAATATTACCAATTCATTCACCATATATTGGCCAGATATATTGAAGCATTAAACACAAGTAATTTAAATAATAAATGACTAAGTTTATTAAATACTAAAAGATATGGCAATTAAGCACACATATTGAGTTCAAATATTAACCCTAGAAAACAAGTTAGCTCATGGCTACAAGAGAACAGCAGTAGAAATAATTATAAAACATGATACAATTAATCGCAAACCGATATAGACGTCGAATTGCTCTTAATTGCGCTGCCTAGGAACTCTTGATGCCGAAGAACGTCTTGTACTTCTCTCTAAAGTTGCTTCAATTAAGCTCCTA
The DNA here is from genome assembly GCA_946807835.1 of Ailanthus altissimus. Taxonomy (NCBI): domain Eukaryota; kingdom Viridiplantae; phylum Streptophyta; class Magnoliopsida; order Sapindales; family Simaroubaceae; genus Ailanthus; species Ailanthus altissimus. Next base: position 17,565,957 of record OX327684.1, read on the forward strand.
TTGCTCTCCAAGACTCGTGCTCTGTATTCTTGGTGCTCTTGGGTCGTCTTGGATTTATTCTTGAAGGCTGGGGACGAGTGGCTTTATATAGGGATTGATTTGAGCTTGAAAATCTCAATTCTCGTCGGATTAGGACTCGCACTACCGCTGGCGCGCTATGCATCTGTCGCTGGGGCGACGCGTGAAAAAGCTATCACCGCTGGAGCGGTGGGATCTTGGCGCTGGGGCGCTGCATGAAAACGGCTTCACCGCTGGCGCGGTGACTATTCGGCGCTGGGGCGCTAGACGCGACTTAATCAGGTCGTTTTTCTTATTTCGATCACTATTCCAGCGCTGGGGCGACAATCCTTGTGGCGCTGGGGCGATGGACACATACTTTGAAAAGTTTGCATTTTAGTCCCTGTTTTCGCTCCTTTTGCGTTCTTTCTTTAAATTTCGTTCAAGTCCCTATAAATAACAATAATGCACATAAATAGCCATCTATTCTCATAAAATCATAAAATATCAATAATAAAAACATGAGAAAATATATGACAAATTTGCCCTTATCAACGACCCAGTGGAGTTTTCCATCTTAGGGAAGAGGATAACCTCAAAACCTAATTAGAGGTCTTAACTAGGGAGTTAGAGACCTTGAAAACCAAAGATAGAAGGGTCACCCACACGGTTGCTAAGGTTAAGTCACATAATGTCTGTTCTGTCTGTGGAGGAGTGGAACACTTAGCTCAGGATTATCCTACTTATAGTGAGATGAGAGGGATATATGAGGAATAATGTAATGCCCTAGGGATGTATAAGAAGCCTTATTCACCCTACTCTGAAATCTATAATCCTAGCTGGAGAAACTACCCAAACTTTAGTTGAAAATCTAACCAACAAGATAACAGCCATTGGAAACAAGATCAACAAGCTCCCAAGTCTTATGTTACACCTCGATATAATGCACGACCAACAAGGAGTCCTTTAGAGGATACATTACAAGCATTTATAGAGGCATAAAGTAAGACTAATCAAAAATTTAAAACAGTTCTTGCACAGGTGATAGACAAAAAAAAAAGAAATCAAGAGTCAAATCACAAAGCTGACTAGTGTCTTAACTGTACAAGAGTGAGGTAAGTTTCCATCTCAACCTTAATCCAATCCAAAATAACAATTCATGGCATAAGCTTTTACTTCTGATGCACAAAATCTTAAAGAAGTCAATGCCATTACTACTCGAAGTGGTAAGATTGTGAGTGAGCCTACTTTTCTAACTAACATATCGATAAGTAGTAAAAACACCTCCATTGAAAAAGAGGCCATCGTAGAAAAAGAGCCCGAAAATAAGTTTTCAATCCTAGTGCCTTTTTCTCAAGTTCTTCGACCGATTGGAAAAAATTCAGAAATTCAATGTGAAAATTTGGAATATTTGAAACAAGTTAAGATTAATCTTCCCTTGTTGCATTTGATTAAGCAGGTTCCAACTTATGCCAAAGTCATTAAGGATTTATGCACTATCCAAAGAAAACACAATGTAAAGAAAACTGTATTTTTGACAAAACAAGTAAGTGCAGTGATTGAACAAAAGACACCACCCAAGTATAAAGACCCAGGATGTCGCACAATCTCCTGCCAAATTGGGACACATGAGTTTAGTCAAACTTTGTTGGACTTAGGAGCAAGTGTAAATTTAATGCCTTATTCTATTTACTTGTAATTCGAACTTGGTGAGATTAAACCTACATCTATAGTTCTACAATTAGCTGACCGATCAATCAAGAAATCATGGGGAAAAGTAAAAGATATTTTGTTACAAATTGATAAATTTTACTACCCTATTGATTTTTTTATTTTAAATACTCATTCTGTTGTTAACATAGAGTCAAAAATTTCTCTTATTTTGGGGAGACCTTTTTTTGCCACTGCTAACGCTCTTATTAATTACAGAAATGGTCTAATGAAATTATATTTTGGGAATATGACTCTTGAGGTGAACATTTTCAATATTGGAAAATAACCATGAAAAGAAGACGAATGCTATCATTCATATATGATAAACACACTTGTAGCGGAGGAAGCTTATAAAAACCATAGCTCTGATTCTTTAGAAAATCTCTTTGATTTTGACTTTGAAGAATTGCGTTATCCTGATGAAACAACTGATGTGTTTAGTATTTTTGACTCACAGGATAAAGCGACTCAGTTTTGGAAGTCAGGCATTGAAGAGTTACCACGAGAGAGGAAGAAACCAAAACCATCAAACCTCGAGACACCACGTGTCATCATTAGTGACCAAGGAACGAATTTCTGTAACAGTTCTTTTAAAACTTTGATGTGTAAGTATGGTGTTTTTCATAAAGTTTCCACTGCATACCATCCACAAATAAATGGACAAGCTGAGCTAATAAATAGAGAGGTTAAACAGATTTTAGAAAAGATGGTTAACCTAAATCACAAAGATTGGTCTCTACGCCTTTCTAATGCATTATGGACATATCACACTGCATACAAAACCATTTTAAGAATGTCTCCATACCGGCTTGTTTATGGGAAAGCTTACCATTTACCTATTGAGCTAGAGCATAAAGCTTATTAGGCTGTCAAAGCCCTTAACTTTGATTTGAATGCTGCAGGTCTCTAAAGAAAGTTATAATTGTCAGAAATAGAAGAGTTACAAAATGACACATATGAAAACTCCAAAATTTACAAAGTTAAAATGAAAGCAGCTTATGATAAACAGATCTCAAAGAAACATTTTGAGCCAAATCAATGAGTCTATCTTTATGATTCTCGATTGCATTTACACCCTGAAAAGTTTGACATCTCGATAGACTGGTCTATTTATGATAAGGCACATTTTTTCTAATGGTGCTATCGAAATCAAGGACTCCACTGATGGGTGAACTTTCAAAGTGAATGGCCAGTGGCTAAAAAGTTATTTGAAAAAGGTAGACCACTCATGTACCTAGATGAGATCCTTCTTGTGGATCCTATCTATCATACTTGATTAGGTTCAATCTATCTGTACCATATTTTATATTTTGTTTATATTTTATCTTTTGACCTTTTTTTTGCTTTTTTTTTCTTTCACATTTTATTTTACTTTATTTTCTTATTTTTCTTTTTTCTTTAGTGTGATTTTATTTTTCGGTCAAGTGGTGAATACGGTACTCCGTGACTATTAAAGTCGGTTTCTAGTTCCCTATAAACTGTCCCTCAAACTGTGCATTCATCTCTTTTCTTTCTTTCAAAATGGATCGCACTTTTGTCAACCTTAAAAAATGTTTTCCTTCATTACCTCAAAATGCTATACTTAGGATTTACAAAGCACGGTGTGAAAGACTAAGGCTATTAATGTTGAGTAATATCCTTGTGGATCTTCGTTGGTTAATTGAAGTTAAGGTTCAATTATCTTGTGAGTCTGCAATTGATTTTATTTCTCATATGTCTGGTCTTGGAAGAAGCTCTTATACCAAAAGGCAACGAGCAAAGAGGTTACAAGTCTGTCATAAATGTGCTCGATGGAATTGTAATTGGAGTTATCGTTCTTTAGGATTTGCATCTAGAAATCAAGAAGATAAAATTCAGTTCATTAAGGATGAACTGAGTAAGGAGTCTTTGGATGATATCCTATTGACTCTTGAGACGCATCCCTGTAGGCTCGTGCAACGTGAACTTCTTAATTTATAGAATAAATTCAAAAATGAACATCAACGGTATAGTCTCGAGAATCTGACTCTAAAAGATCCTGTTTATCAATTTATAAGAAAATTGGATGAGAAGCCTATCCCCGACCCATAAAGGGTGTTTAAGCCATTACTGAACGTAAAACCAGAGGAAGATGTAAGCCACAATCACACTACTTATAAATACACGTGTTTTTCTTTGTTTTATTTATTTATCAGCATCATCATTTTAGTTTATATTTGCTCAAGTGTCTCTTAGGTTTGTTTCTTTCGAATAATTAGCGTTTTAGGTAATGTCTCATATACTTTATCTCTTTCTATTTTAACATTGAGGACAATGTTTCATTTGGTTTGGAGGGAGAATAGTAAACATAAGTTGTATTTTGCATTCTAGAAAAAAAAAAAGAAATAAACTAAAATAAGGATGCTAATATATACTCTCAATTAAAATGGCAGAGTAAAGAGTTCATTTTTAAACTCTTTAGATGCATTCTATGTCAAATTAGAATGGCAGAGTAAGGAGTTTTATTTTTAACTTTTAAAACGCATTTTAACTAACTTTTTGTTATTTTGTTTTATGTATTGTTGTTTATTGCTTATAGTCTTGGTAGTTTTTGTATAAAGGAATTTGCTTTTCTGCCTAGGTATGATTTCAAAATTGTTTAGGCTGAGTCACTGTTTCTATTTAGGTTACTAAAGAATGACTTTCAAAATATTTTTGAGCTTTGTGGTAAGACAGATGATTCAATTTATATAGCTAAGAGAATTTTCATGTTTAAGTATATATTTTTCTAATCTCACATATTTTTTGTGAGTAAGTGAAAAGGTTGAGAAAACAGCTTATGAACCTTCATTGATCATTTAAATTGGTTAATTTTTGTTTAGATTGACATTATTTAAATTACGGAATAAGTTGGTTGCATTTGTATATAATATAATTTGGTGATAAACCTTTATAATGCTTCATTGTATTCTTTAAAAAAAAAAAAAAAGCAAAATACAAAAAAAATAGAAAAAAAAACTGAAAATCAATTCAGTTTAATAAAGTCTTCATTCAATTTTAGAAGACAAATTTTTTGTAAGGCAGTTTTCTCACCAAGTTATATTAGTATTATTCTTACAAGACAATTGAAGTCCTAAAGCTAGTACATGTTAAGAATAATTAATTTCTAAACAATTAATTTTTCTATCTTTGGATCAATGTTAGTTTATATGTCTGTTCTTAAAATTGACTTTTTCTTGAGTGCTTAACTGTTTTCCAACTCTATGAGAGAAATCCTAACCCTTTAAACAGTCATAAACTTGGATGGATATGAAGTTGAGGCTTTTACTTGGAGAAATTCTCAAAGCTATATCTATTGTGGTTTATGGTAAGATGATTACGGATTAGTTCACACACACACAATTTTTGGAAGTTATAATTGAAAAAACCATAATAGCAACAGTGATCTTGAACTGACTTTTTGTTTGAAATGCTTAGGTAGTTTTACATATTCTATTTACGCTTGAATTGCTAGAGACTAGTAATAAGCTGATTAGAGGCTGTGATGAACACATGAAAATGTATATTTATTAAGAGATTCAGTCATCATTTAATGTCACTAATTTTAGCATTTTTGTATTTTTAGCTTGAAATAAAGTGTTCTCCTTAAATTGTAATTAATGAATGTTATTTGCACAGGTTTAGGTAAAATGGACATAACTCTCAATGTAGAAATTGAAATAAAGAAATTCTTGAACTTGTTGCAACATGACTCAATTTTACACAAACTTGAAGAATAGTTGAAAAGCCAAATCTAACATGTTATGGGCCAAACATTGAGATACAATAGATTCAGGCTACAACTTCCGCTCAGCTTGACCCAACTCACGTATTTGAACCGTATCTCACAAAATACATACTAAATTGGTATAATTCTTGAAGTTGTGAAATACGGAATTAATTATCAACAACTCTTATGTTGATGGTAAAGTCCAAATCAGCCATTATCATAAACCAAATTGCATTGCAAGTAGGTAAAAGAGTTATTGGCCAAAATATGATGTATCTTTGAAATCTTGCTCATATTTCATTGGATACTCATCCAATTTGCATGAATCTGATGCCTATGGAAAGAAGAGACAAAATGTTACAACTTTCATGTCGGCCATAGAGGTTACACCGGTTCTTTACATTATCAAAAATGTGCTGTAAATGGGTGAACGAGTTATTAGCCTAAATTATTGAAGATTGATGTCATATTTTCATTCATTGCCTATATAAGGACACTCTTAGGATGTTTTCAACATTAGATAATTCTCTCTTATTCTCTTCTCATTAACATGTATTGTAATCTTGGCTAGAATATTTGACAAGGCTAAGAGATGAACTTTTATGTGTAATAAATCTATTTCTATGCTTTGATTCGTTGTCAAGAGCTACAAATGTTTGTAATTTTGGTTTTATTTAAACTCTTATCTATTTTATTTTTTATAATCCAGAGGTTATAATTCTCATGTCTTATATATGTTCAGTCATGCGTTTCTTATGTGATTCTTGTTGAATTATAATTGTTATTGGTTACATTATTTTATATGTTAATCATTTACTGCAATATTGTCAATTGATATATTGTCGATCTTGGATAACATGTAAAGACAATAAATATTTTTTATTCAAGTTGATATTTTACTGCAATATTATCAAAATGATATATTGTCGATCTTAAATAACTTGTATAAATGAACATGATTTGTGTTAATGTTTGTAAAGAGTCTAGTCACATCAAATATACGTGTTATCAAATGTGCTATATTTTACATATCTTCTGATTGATTGTTTAGATGTAAAACTGTCAATTGAGTTATAAACATTGAATCAAAGTGTAGAGTAGATTTATAAAGCATAATTGTGATTCTCGAAGCCTTGTTTAAATCATCATAAGACATTTTCTTTAATTCATAGACAATTTTATCTCATCCACTTAAACTAATTAATTAATTTTCTCATTTACTACTGCTTTAATATTTTACTTTACCAACCTATTTTGCCAAAAGCTTCCTTGTGGGACTGACACCTCAATCTATACTGCGATAATCGCATTACATTTTAAGCGTAAACAATTGGCGTGATTCTTAATTCTGTGAAGAGCTGACTTAATAGACTAAAATATTATATTTTACAAAGAATTTACAATTCGAGAGTTTAAAGGGTGACAAATGGCCTAGAATAGAATTGATTTGTAGTACAGGCCAAGTCTAAACAGTCATCAGTATTTGACTCAAAATTAGATAAATACGAATTTAATATGTATGAGATAACTCAATTTAGAAAGACAAGAGACTTAGATACAACCTTTATCTTTTGAGTGAAAGTTAATTTAGATCACATCAATTCTAAATTGGACAATCAAGTAAGTGCATTAATGATAATTAATGCAAATTAGTTACCACAATTCTTGACTTTTATCATTCAAGTGGTTCCATCTTCATTTATCTTTATTTATCCATGTTTTTTTTTATAAATATGTGGCTTGTTTATGCCCAAAGCATGTAATTAGTGAGCTAGATTTTAGTTCAAAACACTTGTCTTTTGTATGATTTCTTTGTAGTATTATTTCTTTCATTTACTATTCTAAAGTTCATGTTATCTCTTCTTTCATCTTTTTTATTTAATTTTATTATGTCCAAGTACTTTTTTTTTTGCTAAGGTAAAAGAGTGAAACTTTTGGTAAGGTAATAAGATATACTTCAACTCTTATTTTAGAATTTAATGTTTCATTATTAAGTTAAACAAATTTATATATGATGTATTTTTTTTTTTTTTGCAATATTGATACATTTTCTTGCAAAGTGGTGCATCGTGATTTATTATAGACAATTTGTATAGTTGGCACAATAAATTCTTGAAACCATTTACAAGATTTGGCATATATACAATTTCTTATAAAGTGTGAGTCTTGATTTATTGTAGACAAATATAAAGATTGGCATAATAAATACTTGAACCCATTTACAAGATTTTGTGTATAATAATTAAAAGTAATAAATATAAGTTAATATATAAATGATGATGGATCTTCATTGTTATATCTTATGATTAGAACATCCTTTGTGTAAGGATTCTAATTGAGTTATAAAAAAAGTTGAATATATTTTTATTTCATATGCTAATAATAGATCCCCTTAACCTTAGCATATATTTTAATTGGTTATTTAAATTATAATTTACAAACGTCTTATATTGCTTTATTTGTCTTTATAGTATTTATAGTTTATAAATTTTAATTATATTTTTCTGTGGATTGATCCCGTTCTCACCGGGTAATTATTACTTTGACAATTCTGTACTTGGGAATAAACTCCTATATTCTGGACGTGTCAAATTTTTAGCGCCGTTGCCAGGGAAGTGAAATTAACCAAGTTTTTTTTTGTTTTAGTTTCATAAAAGGCTAAGCCTCCTAACTTGCTTTACTTTAATTATTCTTCATTTGCTATTTTCATGTAAGGTTAAGCCGTCCACTCTTTATTTACTAACTTTTTATTATCCTAATCTAACATTGACTAATCTAACTTCTAACTATTTTTCTAACTTTTATTTTATTGTTAGCATTACCTATTTTATTTATCTTTATTTAATATTTTATTTTTTTCATCTTATTTCTAATATTTATTGTTATCATATTTTGTTTTATTTCTTTGTTTGAGTGGTTAGTTTCGAGAACTTAATTTTTATCGTTTAATGAAAGGTAATTTCGAAACTTTCTTTGATAATTTGTTGAATTCTCGTTCATCTTCTCATTCTTCGCAAATTAACACCATGACCAATAATAAAATTGTGGGACTCATAAACCCAAGGGACAATTAGTCCCAACATAATATTCATAATCGACCTAGGACACTTAGAGACTACATGAATCCTATACGAATCGGTGCACCATCTTGCTTAGTTTTTCCTCTAGATGTAACACATTTTAATTTTAAGCCGGGCATTATCCAACTTTTACCCACTTTTTATAGCTTAGATACAGAGAACCCTTACCTACATCTCAGAGAATTTGAAGAAGTATGTAACACGTATAATGACCAAAATTATAGCATAAACACAATTCGACTTAAACTTTTTCTTTTTTCTTTAAAAGATAAAGCTAAAACATGGCTACAAAATCTTAGGCTAGGATCCATATATTCATGGGATGAGATGCAACAACAATTTTTGAAAAAAAAATTTCCTTTTTATAGAATAAATTCTTTCAAAAGATAAATTATCACTTTTGCTGAAAAACTTTGAGAAACCCTTTACCAATGTTGGGAAAGGTATAAAGAATTAAAACAAATTACCACTTTTGTTGGGAAAGGTATAAAGAATTAAAACAAATTACCAATGTTGGAAAAGGTATAAAGAATTACTTAATACTTGACCCCATTATGGCTTTAAAACTTGGAGATTAGTCTCAAATTTCTACAAAGGTTTAACACCCCAAATTAGGCAAATGGTAGAAATGATGTGTAATGAAACATTTGAGAAAAAAAACTCAGAGGAGGCAATGAACTATCTAGACTTATTAACAGAAAATGCTCAAAATTGAGACACTGCTGGTACATGTGAGGTACCTAGTAAAACTCAAACCACTACATCTAGTAGGGATATTTATCATCTTAGGGAAGACCTTGACATTTAAGCCAAATTAGTATCCCTAACTAGAAAAGTCAAAACCTTAGAAATAAAAAAGAGTGGTCAGTTAAATTCTGTTCAAGAAATTGTCTGTCATATATGTGAAACCCACGATTACTCTACCAATGATTGCCCAACTTTATCTGCATTTAGGGAATGTCTCCATGAATAAGCCAATGTTCTAAACATGTTCAAGTGATCAAACCATAACTCATATTCATAAAACTACAATCTTGATTAAAGAAAACATCTGAATTTTAGTTGGAGGAATAACATTCAAGCATAGGCTTTACAACCACATTTTCAATCATACCAAAACTTTCAAAACCATCAAGGTTATGCACAATATGTCCTACCTCATAAGAAATATCTTGAAGAAACTTTGCATGTATTCATTGAAAAGTAAGAGTCTATTAATTCTCAAAATGCTCAAACATTTGCTAATTTGAAAGATACTCTTACTAAATTTGCATCCGCACTAAACATTCATGAGAAAAGAAAATATCATTCTTAAACACAACCAAACCCTAAAGGATATTATAACTCAAATGCATGTAGTTTAAGAATCCAACATATGGATTAAGTTAAAGCGGTTATCACTCTTCGAAACGGTAAAGTTGTTGAAAAATACATTCTTAAACCTCCTAAGAATGATGAATCAATCTCTAAGGGTAAGGAAAGCATTGAAGCTACACCTAGTGAAGAAAATATTAAACCCTCACCTGTACCCCCATTTCCTCATGCATTATGTAATGCTAGGAAGTTTAATCACAATCCTAAATTTTTTGAAATCTTCAAATAGGTAAAAGTTAATATTCTTTTATTGGATGCTATTAAACATATGCCCTTTTATGCAAAAATTTAAAGGATTTATGCACAACAGAAAGAAACTGAATGTGAAAAAGAAAGCATTTTTAACTAAACAAGTAAGTGCCATTCTTCAAAACAAAATGCTTTGAAATATAAAGACCCTAATTGTCCTACAATTTCATGCATTATTAGAAGTGATAAAATTGAACAACCTTTACTTGATCTTTGTGCTAGTATGAATTTACTACCATATACAGTTTATCAACAGCTCAATCTCGGTAAGTTAAAACCAAGTTCTGTAATTCTTTTGCTTGCCAATAGATCAATAAAACTGTCAAGAGGGATAATGAAAGATATTTTAGTTTAAGTCGATAAATTAATATATCTTGTGAATTTTATTATCTTAGAGACAGAACCTGTTAAAAGATGTAATCTGATTTCTGTTATTTTGGGTCGTCCATTTTTTGCAACTTTTAATGCTTTGATTAATTGCAAGAATGGAGTAATGAAGCTTTTATTTGAAAACATGATACTTGAGCTCAATGTTTTCAATATATGTAAGCAATCACATGAAAATAAGGATGAAAGTAAAGAAGCCAATATGATTGAAACGATTGTGAAGGATTATATTCAAAAAATGAGTTCTATTAATCCCTTAGAAATGTGTTTAATGAATTCATTTGAGTCACATATGTAATTATATCCTAAAATCTCTAACATATATTCTTTACTTGATTGTGCACAGGTGATCAAAAATAAAGGATGAAAACTAAAGTTTGAAGAATTTGGAGAAAAAAAAAGGATAATCAAAACAAAATTTCAAAGTTGGAATGGTAATCTCTTCTACACTCATAAGTGAACAAGAATGTAAGTAAAATTAAGTATTGAATATGCATAAAAATGTAATAGAATTGACTTTATAAGACATAAAAGGCATTAATCCTTTAATTTGCGTACATAGAATACACTTAGAGGATAATGCCAAAACTTTTCAACAACCCCAAAGGAGATTAAACCCATATATGAAAGAGGTAGTGAGAGCTGAATTTCTCAAATTACTTGAAGAATGAATCATCTATTCTATCTTAGTAATAAGTGGGTAAGTCTTACTCAGGTAGTATAAAAAAAATATAGAATCACAGTCATTGAACATGACAAATATGATTTATGCCAAATTGAGTCTCATCTAATTGGAGGATGTGCATAAATTATAGAAAGTTGAACTCTGCCACTAGAAAAAATCATTTTTTCTTACCATTCATTGACTAAATTTTAGAAAGAATAACAAGACATCCCTACTATTACTTTCTAGATGATTATTTTGGCTATTATCAAATTTCAATAGCACAAGAAGACCAAGAAAATGCTACCTTCACATGCCATTTTGAGACATTTACTTTTAGAAGAATGTCCTTTAGACTTTGTAATGCCCCAACAACATTTCAAAGATATATTTTAAGCATTTTTAGTGACATAGTTAAGCATTATTTAGAAGTTTTCATGGATGATTAAACTGTATTTGAAAATTCTTTTGACAATTGTCTTGAAAACTTAGGGAAAGTCTTAAAAAGATGTGAAGAAAAGGGTCTTGTGTTGAATTGGAAAAACTGTCATTATATTGTTACTTCTAGAATTATTTCGAAACATATAATGTATTTTAAAAGAATTTAAGTGGATAGGCAAAATTCAAATTTATTGCTTATTTGCCTCCACAAAAAGCAGTCAGAGAAGTCTGATCTATTTTGGGACCTGTTAGATTTTATAGAAGGTTCATAAAAATTTTTAGTGCTATATATAGACCTCTTTATAACCTCTTAGTAAAAGATGTATCATTTAAGTGGACTCAAGAGTGTCAAATTTTGTTTAAAAAATTAATTAGCTTATTACCAACTGCTCATATCATACAATCTCCTGACTGATCTTTACCTTTTGAGCTCATGTGTGATGCCACTGATTATGTTGTTGGTGCTGTATTGGCACAAAGAAAAGAAGGTAAACCCTATGTAATTCATTATGCAAGTAGAACTTTAAACAATGTACAAATAAAATACACAACAACTAAAAAAGAACTACTTGCTGTAATATTTCCATTAGACAAATTTTATTTTTACTTAATTGATTCTTCAACTGTTGTGTTTATTGACCATGCTGCTATAAGATACTTAATGTCAAAATAGGATACAAAACTAAGAATGATACCATGGATTCTATTGCTTCAAGAATATAATATCACTATCAAGGTTAAGAAGGGAGCTGAGAATGTTATTGTAGATCACTTATCAAGACTCTTACTAGATTCATCAACAGAAATAACACCTATTAATGATTCTCTTCTCGATGAATTTTTATTTTCTGCTATTATAATGCCTTGGTATACTAATACTGTTAATTTTCTTATAAAAAGATAAATGCCACCTTAATGGAATGTTCAAGACAAAAAGAAATTTTTAACTGAGGTGAAAAAGTTTTATTGGGATGATCTTTATCTCTTCAAATATTGTACTGACCAAATATTTTGAAGATACATACCCGATAATGAGGTAAGTAGAGTTATTGAATTTTGTCATTCTAAAACATACGAGGGACATTTTTCATCAAAGAAAACGGCTGCAAAAATCTTGCAATGTGAATTTTATTGGCCCACTTTTTTAAAGATACACATGCATTTTGTAAAACGTGTGAAAATCGTCAAAATTAGAATCAATTTCAAAATGAAACATGATGCCTTTGAACCCCATTTTTGGTATTGAAATATTTAATTGTTAGGGGATAGATTTCATGAAATCATTTCCACTATCATTTGGATTTACATATATTTTAGTCGCAGTAGATTATGTCTCAAAATGGATTAAGGCTATTTCATGTCAAAACAATGACTATAAAACAGTCATGAAATTTTTGAAGGATAAGATCTTAAGTCGATTTGGAATCCCTCGAGCCATTATAAGTAATGGGGGTAAGCACTTTTGTAATAGGTCATTTGAAATATTAATGAAAAAATATGGTATTACTTATAAAGTTGCCACCTCTTATCATTATCAGATAAGTGGATAAGTTGAACTAGCTAATAGGGAGATAAAACAAATTTTAAAAAAAATGTAAACTCAAATCGCAAAGATTGATCTTTAAGAATTAATGATGCACTTTGAGCTTGTAGAACTGCATTTAAAAATTTATTGGGTATATCTCCTTATAGGTTAATTTATGAAAAACTTTGTCATTTACCTGTGAAACTTGAGCATAAAGTTCACTGGGCCATTAAAACTTTCAACCCAAATCTTGATTCTGTTGGACAGATACGTAAATTACAAATAAATAAACTTAAAGAATTGAGAAATAATCCATATGAGAATTCAAAAATTCATAAAGCTAAAATAAAAAATTTTCATGATAAAAAAATTCAAAGAAAAATATTTGATGTTGATCAGAAGGTTTTATTTTATAATTCTCAACTTCACATATTTTCTAAAAAATTAAAATCAAGATGGAGTTACCATTTTATTATAAAATATGTGTACCTTTATGGAGCAATTGATATTGAAAATCCTAGAAATGATAACGTGTTTAAGGTAAATAGGTAAAAACTCAAGTCGTTTCTAGAAAATCAAGCTTTTTAAGAAGAATTTGTGTCATTGTCTGACCCTTGTTACGAGACTAATTGATATTTTTTATCCATGTATATATTTAGTTTTTTTTCTAACTTTATTTTTTTTTCCGTACTTGTAGGTTAATTTAATAGTTTTGTGTTAAGTTTTGTTTTGCACCCCGATCAAGTGGCGGATAATAGTACTCCGTGACATTTTAAGTCAGTTTTATTAGTTTTTCATAATTACTAATACATTCTATTATTCTCCTTTCTAAAAAAATTGGATGACATTCTAATGAATTTAAAAAAATATTTTTTCTCATTACCTTAAAATGACTTAAAGAAAATTTACTAAGTAAGATGTGAAAGATTAAAGTTATTAATGATTAAGAATATGCCTATTGATTTACATTGGTTAATTGAACCCAAAGTTTGATTGACAAACGAGTTTTCAAACTCATTAATTTTTTACTTGCTTGGTTTAGGTAAACGCTCTTTTGTAAAAAAACGAAGAGCAAAAAGATTAAGTGTTTGTTAAAAGTGTGCACACATGATTTGTAACACACGTTGTTGTACTTTAGGAATGATGTCTGTAAATCGTGAAGATAAAACTAGGTTTATTTATGATGACTTGAGTAAGGAGTCTTTAGATAATATCTTATTGACTATTGAGACGCATCCTAGTGGATATGTGCATATTGCAATTCGTGAATTATGGGACATATCTTAAAGGAACATGAGTGGTATAGTCTTGAGAATCTGACTTTAAAAGATTTTAGTTTGTCAATTTATAAAAAAATTGGATAAGAAGTCTATCCCCGATGCATAAAGGACGTTTAAGCCGTTTCTGGACGTAAAATTAGAGGAAGTTGTGAGCCACAATCACAATTACTTGTACATATTTACTACAGCTATTATTTTTGAATGTTTTATTTCAATCTCAAACGTCTTCTCTAATAACAACCAACCACTTATAGTCGATTTTTAAAATTTTGCATTTAAAGCTTAATTTTATCCATTAACAACCAAATACCCATATAAATATGAGTGTTGATTATCCTAGGAAGCATGTGGGTATTGTATCTGTCATTTTAAAAATGCATCACATACGTTTCTTATACATCATAGTGTATAGTGAAAGAGCGAAAATCTAATTTCCTTAGGATAAATACAATTAAATCTTTACATGTTATCTCATAAATGTAAACTACATAGAGATTGAGAATTTAATACCTTAGTAAGCCTTCAAATTTTCGTCGAAACAGAGTACCGCGTGAAGTGTTCTCGTTCATAATTCTAGTCCCCAACTCGGTAAGCTTGAAAAAGTTAGAAAAGTAGCTTTTCTAGCAAAGGATTCAATACTTGAATCCTTGTTTCCATCTAGTAGAATAGTTGGCCAAAAAGAAGAAGAATGGATGAAGTGTTTTTCTACTTTTAACCCTTTGAGAATTTTTCCTAACCCTTAGAAAAATAAAAAATACCTCACTTCTCACTCCAAATTCACAATTGGCCAAACCACTTCTTCCCACCAAAATAAGTAACCATTTGCTCTCTTTTATTTTCTTTTCTTTTCCCTCTCAATGGACAACACTTATCTCACAAGGGATGGCACATTGCTTGCTTATTTAGCTTTCTATTTATTTACAATAAATAATGGAGAAGAAGAACGAAATGGGTCAAGTGCTTTTGAATAAATTTGGCCAAAATTTTGGCCAAATGAGAAATATTTTCTCATTTGTTAGAAATATATCCGATCCCCTCAATTGAGAAAGCTATCCCTTTGTGTTTTGTTTCATCATTTAATCAATATTAAATAATTAATTTAGTCATATTAAATCATAGTAGAAACAGATGCCAATTTGATTATAATAATGATTGTCTGACTTCTATTAAATAATAACACCATATATTATTATTATTATTTTATTCAATAAATATTTTAATGAAAAAAATAATGATCTTATTTGTCCAACAAGTAAGGTCTTTTTAGTAATTTTTAAGTTAAACAATAATTGGCCTACAATATGCCATATGTTAACATCCTAATAGTCAACAACTAATTGTTAACTAATTGATATACTTAACTTTTAATTCTTGACACTTGCATGTCACGAGGGATACAAAAGCAAATGTTCGGTCTGCTGAAATTTACTGGATTGAACTATTCAATCTCGTACGATGGCTCAGTGCACAACGAGTATACTCCATATTGCGGGACTCCATAGGTTCATGCCCAATTTGTCAAATGAAATTATTCCGTGAGTCCATGATCGACGCCCCATACACACGTCACGGATATTACAAATTAGCGCAGTAGACTATACAAGTTGAGGTCATCACGCATATGTATAATCCTTTTGCCATCTATATCCTAGAAGAGTGGGGATATAGATCATTACTGTTAAATTCCCACGCACTTATCCGTGAACTTATCCCTAGATACGTATCTCGATAAATAATGCATGCAAACACCTTTGGGATATTGTTTAACCCTGTGGGAAACACTTTTTTCCAGTTTATTACTTATGACCATAAGTCTTTTTGAGATATAGTCTCAGAGCATCCGGATATGTAACTCACCCATGTGAGCTGATGGATCCCATATCTGCATACACCGAACTTTATAAGCATCAGATTATACCCAGTGACACATAGCGGTCAGACCATGAAAGGTCTTTGACATATATGGAACCAAAGTATGTGGATCACTCACAAGCCCACCGTGGCGTTCAGGTCAAAGGACCATATACACTAGTCAACCTCGAGAGGACCTACCATTGACGGCTTCATGGAATGTCTATTGGAGTCCTCGTTGAGCCTGTTCAATATTCAATTCTTACTGATACTTGTATGCTATATGAACTTTTGGTAAGCTCACGGTCAACTAAAAATAACCATTTAGACCATCTAGGTATAGTATACACTGGTTTATGAGAAATAGTTTCACCGACAGACCCGCATCAGTTAATAAGACTAGGAACATATAATTTGAGAACAGAATTGCATAATAATATTTCTTAGCACCTATTACAACTCCTTATAACTATGTTCTTATTAATGTACTCTCGGGTCTATGTCCCATTACAGACAAGGTCCTAACTCTTAGATTTTTATGACTTTTATAATCTACTAACTCTTAGTAGTGCTAATCGTTAGCAATTATAATTCTTAGCGTTGCCAACCTTTAGCACTGATCTAAAATCCTTTGGGCTAGATCTAAACTCTTTTAGTTCATACAATGTCTGTAGTGTAACAAGCACTGTACAATTTAATTAATGAAATTAGCGATTTAATAAAATGTACTCATAAAATAAAATATTCATACAAAATAGGATGACACGTAAGTATAAATCCTAACAATAACTTTACATTACAACACATTTTGGCTCTATAAATACATTATATTATTTCTGCATCTTCATACAAACTCAAAATCATTCAAGGGAGAAGGTGAGTGTAACAATGGAGGGGACATCAACTCGTAAATTCACAAATATGTGTTTTTTGTGGATTTAGCCCTGGAAAACTAGAGAGTTTGTAGAAGCAGCAGAAACCCTTGGTAAGGTGTTAGCTGAGTAAAAACTTATTTAGTATATGAAGGAGGTAGTTGTGGATTAATGGGGGGAGTGGCAACAACTGCACAAAATAAAGGTAGTCGAGTTTTATGTATCACATTGAAAGTTCTAGCAGTTGGAAATTTTGTAGGAAAAATAATTATGGATGAGTTACAGGTATCTTCAATGCATGAGCGCATGTCTTTTATGCTTTGTAATGCTGATGCCTTCATAGCTTTACCTGAAGGTTTCAAAACTTTGGAGAAAAATTTTTAAATTGTCTCATGGTCATAATTGTAAATCCACAAAAAACCCATGGTTTGTTAAATGTTAATAACTTTTATAATGAGTTGTTATCTTTTCTTGACTATGCGGTGGAAAATAATTCATCTCATCTGCAGCACGACGAATCCTCATTTCTGCTTTAACTGTTGATCAATTACTCAATGAATTACAAACTTTTATACCTCTATCGGATCTAACAATGTGTCAGATAGATTGGTATACTGATGATAGTGAAAAGAAACGCAAGATAGATTTGACTCTTCGTTTATAGCTTATATACTTTTATGTATTTTTAAGTTTTTTTTTGTAGCTTGTTTTATTTTGTTATAGGTTTTATTTTCAATAAAAGATATTTCAATTGATATGTTCTATACTCTACTCTTTTTATATTTTGACATTGAGGACAATGTTTCGATCTGGTTAGGGGGAGGGTAGTTGATATATAATATTATTGTTAATTTTTTCTGCCACTTTGTTCTTAAAAAATAATTCCATCACGAATGGCCTGAGTAAAAAGCTCATTTTTACACTCTTGAGACGCATTCTGGTTCTAGAATGACAGAGTAAAGAGTATATTATTGAACTTTTGGAACACATTCTAATTGATTTATTTTTAATGCATTTCATGTACATTTGTTTGTTGCTTAAGTCCTTGGTAACTGTTATGTAAATAAGTTTACTTTACTATCGATGTATGATTTCAAATTATTTAGTTTAAATTACTTTTTCTATATAGGTTACTAAAGAATAACTTCCAAAATAATTTCTTGAGCACAATGCTAAGCCTAATGGTAAGATAGATGATTCAATATATATAGCCAAGAGAATTTTTATGGTTAAATATACATAATCTTTTTTAAACTCACACATCTTTTGCGAATGAGTAGAGAGGTTTGAGATAAACTTACGAACTTTCATTGATCTTTTGAAATAATTAATTTTTGTTTGGAATGACATTATTTAAGATGAGAAATGATTTGGTTGCTTAGCTGAAGGATGATAAAAAAAAAATTGTGAAAAAGTATTATGGTGAGAAATTGCTCTTATTTTACAATGATTCTTTATATTTTTCAAAAAATAAAAAAGAAAAAAAAACAAAAGAAAAAAAAAGTATAAAAAATAGAAAAGAAAAGAAGTCAATTTAGTTCAATAAAGTTTTCGTTCAATTTTAGAAGATAAAAGTCATTAAGAAGCAGTTTTTTCACCGGACTCTATTCGTAAGATTCGCATAAGATAATTAAAGTCCTGAAACTAGCATGTGACAAGAATGATTTGATTTTAAACAATTGATTTTCTTATCTTTGAATCAATGTTAATTTGTTTGTCTGTCATTAAATGTAACATTTTCTTGAGCGATTATCTGTTTCCAACTCCGTGAATAAAATTTCAGCCCTTTAAACAATTATTCACCTGTGAGGATATAGAGTTGAGGCTTTTACTTGGAAAAACTTTTCAAGGCTATATATGTTGTGGTTTATGATAAGAATACTTCGGCTTAATTTACACACACACACAGACACAATTTTGGAAGTTATGATTGAAATAACCTTAATAGCGATTGTGATCTTAAACTGATATTTTGTTTGAAATACTTATATAGTGTTCAAATTTTATTTATTCTTAAATTGCTAGGGACTAGCAATAAGCTGGTTGAAAGGTGTGATGAACACTTGAAATTTCATATTTAATAAAGGTTTTACATCATTATTTTGTATTACTATTGTCATTAACTTCCCTAACTTAAGCATGTTTATAATATTGTATTTAATTAGCTTTTAACTATTTTGTAGTAGGTTCGATAAAATAGGCATAACTTTCTATCGAGGGAATCCAATTAGAGTGATTTGTGAAGAGCTGACTTAATAGGCTAAAATATTATATTTCACAAAGAATTCAGAATTTGAGGGCTTATAGGATAAAAAAAATGGCCTAAAACATAACTGATCTGTAGTACAAATCCAGTCCAAACAGTCATCGGTATTTGGTAATAACTAGATAAATACATATCTAATACATATAAGATAACTCAATTTGAAAAGATAAGAGACTTATCTACAACTTTAATGTTTTTAGTAGAAGCTAATTCAGACCATATCAATTCTAAATTGGATAATCAGTTGGGTGTATTAATGATAATCAATGCAAATTAGTTGCCACCTCTCTTGACTTTTATCATCCAAGTAGTTTTCTCTTCATTTGTCTTTATTTATCCATATTTTTCTATAAATAGGTGGCCTGTTTATGCCCAAAGAATATAATTAGAGAGCCAGATTTTAGTTCAAAACACTTATCTTTTTATTATGTCCAAGTAACTTTCTTTTTGCTAAGGTGAAAGGGTGAAACTCTTAGTAAGGTAATGAGATATACTTCAACTCTTATTCTAGAGTTTAATATTTCATTCTTAAGTTAAACAAATTTATACATGATGTATTTATTTTGTTTTGCAATATTGATACCCTTTCTTGCAAAGTGGTGTATCTTGATTTATTATAGATAATTTTTATAGTTGGCATAATAAATTCTTGAAACCATTTACAAGATTTGGCGTAGATACCATTTCTTGTAAAGTGGGAGTCTTAATTTATTTTTGACAAATATAAAGATTGGTATAATAAATACTTGAATCAATTTACAAGATTTGGTGTATAATAATTAAAAGAAACAAATACAAGTTAATAAATAAATGATGGTGAATCTTAATTATTATATCTTTCGATTGGAACCTCCTTTGTGTAAGGATTCTAATTAAGTTATAAAAAATGTTGAATATATTCTTATTTTATATGCCAAGAGTGGATCCTCCTAACCTTAGCATTAATTTTAATTGGTTATTTAAATTATTATTTACAAATGTTTTATATTGCTTTATTTGTCTTTAGAGTATTTATAATTTGTAAATTTTAATTTTATTTTCCTGTGGATCGAACTTATTCTCACCAGGTTAATTATTACTTTGACAATCTTACACTTGGAAACAAACTTCTATATTTTAGACGTGTCAAAGTATCTAGTTGTAAGATTCTACTTTGGTTAATGAAGTTTTTTTTTTAAAAAAAGAACTTTGTGTATTGCTCTATTTGCGGGTACATTAAGTGTATAGAAATGGCTATGGTAGAGTTTTTATTATTTGTATTAACTGCTACTTTAGAATGAATATTTTTATATGGTGCTAATGATTTGATAACTATCTTTGTAACTTTAGAATATTTCAGTTTATGCTCCTACCTATTATTTGGATATACTAAAAAAGACGTATGGTTTAATGAGGTTGGTATGAAATATTTACTTATAGGTGGGGCAAACTCTTCTATTCTAGTTCATGGTTTCTCTTTGCTGTATGGTTCATTCGGGGGTGAGATTGAGCACCAAGAAATAATAAATAGTCTTATCAATACATAAATATATAACTCCCCGAGAATTTTACTTGCACTTATATTTATCATATAAGAATTGGGTTCAAGCTTTCTCAAGTCTCTTCTCATCAATGGATTCCCAATGTATACAAAGGAGTTTGGGTTTGTAAGATAAATTCCTATCTATCTCAGAGATGTTTAGATTTTTCAAAACTTCATGGACATGTAGATGAGAAATGCTATCCCCACTCAAACCAAGATAAAACTTTTACTTGTTCAAATAATAATTAAGGTGAAGTATGGTGAAGAACAACAAATCTATTTATGATAAATAGATTTAATTTTTAAGTTCTTTATTATGGGTAGTTCCTATAAAGGATCGGACTAATAATAAATATAGTACTTGGATTCTCGATGTAGATACTACAAAGTTGGTTCTCATCTTTTAGAGACTACAAGTGTAATAAGAGCATCTGTTGACAAAAAGATCATCCTAAGATGATCATCTCATGACTAATGAGAATGAATCAAATCATACGATTTTAATTCTTAATCTTTCTTACTTGCTCCTACAGAATCAAGGTAAAAAAGATTGAGTAAAATCAATCATTAACAACTATTGATGAAGGATTCCTAAAAAAGTTAAGGATTGATAATTCTTTTTTATAAATAAAATGGATTCGATCTTATACATAAGCGAGAAAGGTAATAAAAAAAATAAAGAAGATGAGTTCTTATTTATTTCTATCACTTAGGAGCCGTATGAGATGAAAGTCTCATGCACAATTTTGAATGAGCGAAAAAAAGTGAGGAATATGACATCTTCTTCTGAAAATCATAGCTATTCTTAGCATGATATTAGGGAATCTCATTGCTATTACTCATACAAGCATGAAACCTATACTTGTATATTTGTCCATAGGTCAAATCAAATATGTAATTATTAGAGTAATTGTTGGAGACTCAAATGATGGATATGTAAGCATGATAACTTATATGTTATCTATATCGCCATGAATTTAAGAACTTTTTCTTGTGTTGTATTATTTGGTCTATGTACTGGTATTGATAACATTCAAGATTTAGTAAGGATGACAGATAGGGCTATATTTATTGGTTTCAATAGAGCTCCTTACGAGTGTTGTTTCTATCTACTATTATCTAAAAATTATCAAGCTATTAGTGATTAGAAGAAAGCAAGAAATAACCCCCCTCACTTACTAAATTACAGAAGATTTCCTTTAAGATTAAACAGTTCTATCGAATTGAGTATGATTGTATGTGTGATAGCATCTACTTATAGTAGGAATATCAATGAACCCGATTATTGTAATTCATCATGATAATTCTTTTAGCTTTTAAAAATAGTTTTTTAGTTCAAGATCCCTCTTACTAACTAGAATTAAAAAATTAGTTTATCTGTTTCAAATAAAATGATAATGGACTAGGATTACGAATTTATAATCTATAATTTGATGATTAAGTTTATTCGATGATTACAAGTTCATTTCATACCTAATCAAATCGAAATAATTAGGTCAAGTTTAAATTATTTGTTGATGTTAAGGTTTATGGTGAATGTGTGTAGTAAGTGATTAATTGTAATTCTATACTTCGATGATATCGTAACTAAATTTTGATACTCTTCCAAATTAACCGTAATCTTATAGAGCACTATGTCTAATTATTAAGTTAAGTTTATGAGACCATGTGTTACATGAATGAAGTTGGAATACAAAATTTTAGTTTTTTGAGATACTACATTGGTTAAAAATCATTATTGACCGAAAATTTAAACAGTTCAACATTAGTATTTATGGGATTGAAGTCAAGTTTGACATTTAGTTATATTTCCATCTGGGCATCAGTATGGTTTAACATAAAATATTGCTTTGACCAGATGTCCCCATTACTTATATATTGTACAATTGAAAATCAAGAAATTTGTATACGTAGGCTCTGTATTATTTAGCCTAAGCTACTTGACCTGAAGTCTCATTCAGATTCTATTCTATGTTAACTAAAATAAAAAATTCCAGTACAGCTGATTATTATTTTAGTTAATTTTGTTTTCCGTATCATGCTTCAACCTAATACATTTACTAACTCTTACTTTATAGGATTTTGTTAATTTTACTTAATTGTTTCTTTTATTATGCCATTTATCAGTGTAACTCAACCCTTCTTAAAATAATTTTTTTTATGACGACTCACTTCATTAGTTGGCTTCGTTAAGTTTGATAGATGATGAAATTTAACTAACAAAAAGAAATTGTATTCTAAAATTTTGCAATTAAAATATAAAGACACAAACACTATCAATTCAATTTAAAATTCTTGACATTTTAATGGTATAAATAAAACTCAAATGAACATGTTATAAGTATATTAACCGTACATAAAACAATATATTTCTTTTACAATCATAAAATCAAAACTATAATATTTTTTTCTTCCATTTCTCCCTCTTTCTATATACAAGTATTTTCTCAAAATTAACTAGAAAAATAATTTTTATAAATTCAAATTAGTTAAAATAAAATGTTGTAAAAAGTTAATTAAAAATCATCCTTAATTATAAGTGAACTAGAATTTTTGTATTCTAAGTGAAATAAAATTTTATAAATTAATATTTTAATTTATATCTTAAGTGAAATAGGACTTTCTAAATCAAATTCCACTAAGTTTAAGAATAACCTAAGATGTCCAAGCCCTATATCAAGAGTTTCAATTAGCTTGTAAATACATTATAAGAAGTCTTAATGATATCCTAATGATCACAACAAATCTTAATAATTTTTTGTAATTCATAGGGAGAGAAAAATCTTAGATTACAAATGAGAGCAATTTAGAGAGTTCTTGAGTTCTTTCTTATAAAAGTCATATTTTGTGAGTGTCTTGTTATTTAATATAAGAGAGTGAGATCTTGATCTGTCGTGGACGTAGAAAAGTTGTCAAACCACGTAAATTTTGTGTGTTTTCTTTCACCCTTTCTCTCTAGTTTATTCTTAATTTCTTTGTTATTGCATTATATACTTAGGATTATTGCTTCTGCTTCAACAAACTAGTATCAGAGTTTGGTTCAAAGCAAAGACAAGGCCATACCCAAGTATAAGGTAAATAAATTCAACGGAACAAATGAATTCAGTTTGTGGAAGCTCAAGGTGAAAGTGTTGCTAGTGAGCCAACAGTTAGGCTCGGCATTAACGGAGACTGTAGTTCCAACTAGTGAAGAAAAGAAGACACTGAAGTCATATAAAGCTGAAGTAAAAAAAAAAAGATATTCAAGAAAAAGCTTACAATCTAATCATTTTTTCATTAAGCGATGAAGTCTTGAGAGAAGTAACATATAAAAATACCGCAATTGATCTTTGGAAAAAGCTTAACTCTCTTTACATACGGAAGTCGTTGTCCAACAGGTTGCATATAAAGAAGAAGTTGTATCAGTTATCCTTGTCAAAGGGGAAACTAATGAAAGACCATATAGACGCCTTCAATAAGATCATAATTAAACTTGAGTTTATTAACATAAAGATAGAAGATAAAGATAAGGTGATCATCCTGCTGAGTTTGCTTCTTAGAAGTTATGAGAGCTTTGTTGATACGTTATTCTATAGTAGAGAGAATTTAACGATGAGTGATATGAAATCATTATTAAACTCAAGGCTATTAGGAAAGCAAATTGAGGGCAATACAGAAGGTTTATCTACAAGAGGAAAGTCCTCAAATATAGATGGAAATAAGAAAGGCTCGAGATCAAAGTCCAAAACTCCTACAAAGTTCTATTACTACAAGAAGGAAGGATATTTTATAAAGGACTGTCTAGAGAAGAAAGTATAAGACAAGAAGAAAGCGGATGCTGTGGTTGGCTATGATGATAGATACGACAGCGTAAAGAATCTGGTCGCTACTGATGGTAAGAATACTAAACATTGGGTTCTAGATTCTGGTTGTACTTTTCACATATGCCTGCATAAATTATGATTTGTAAATTTCTAGCCCATTAATAATGGTAAGGTGTTAATGGGTAATGTTGCTTGTCAAGTGATGAGAATTGGTAGTATTAAACTTAAGATGCATGATGAGCGACTGATAGAGTTTTCAGAAGTTAGGTATATTCCTGACCTCAAGAGAAACTTGATCTTGCTAGGAATCTTACACTAAAATGGGTGTTCCATCAGGATTGGTGAAGGGGTTTTGAGAGTACTAAAGGGTTCCATAGTTGTAATGAGATGTGAAAAGCGCAAAGGTGTTTATGTACTGAAGGGAGATGTTGTGAGTGGTTCTGCACTATTTTTTATAGATGATGAGAATATAAAAACCAAGTTGTGACATCTTAGACTAGCACATTTAGGTAAGAGAAATCTGAAAGAGTTATTTAGTCAAAAGACGTTTGATGAGCGTTCCTCCTAGAAAAAATCACGTTCGAGCCTAAGGCCTCTAGGCCCAAAAGAAGTTAGCTTTTGAGGGCCCAATCAGATGTTTTCCGGTGGGCCAACCTTCTTCAGAGCCCATTGCTCATTGCAGGACAACCCACTCCGAAGATAAGCCTATGGCAATAGCCATCAGGCTAGGCCCTAGCAGGGTAAACAACGGAGAGTCTGCCCATATTCAAAGGACCCGGTCAGCAATCTGAAGCACCTGCTCGATAGGACAGATTAAGATACGGCAAAAATTTCCATTTACAAACTAACCAGATTGGCTCATCTTAGCGCCTGTGTATCAACAAAGAAATCGGGTCAGAACAGATATCACATTTTTACCAGCCTCCCATCATAAAAATCATTTATGACTTAAGCATTGGAGAGTCTTCGTCGAAACTTACCCCGATGAGACTATCATGATAGTTTCCTTTGTGGGGATTTGTGCCTACCCGCCATCCCATTTTGTATGAATATTTTATTTTATAATATATTTATAATACATTTTATTAAATTGTTGATTTTATTAATTAAATGTTACAGTGCTTGTAACGCTACAGATATTGTATGATCTGAAAGAGTTCAGATCTGGCCTAAAAGAGTTTAGACCAACGCTAAAGGTTAGAAATGATGAGAATTATAATTACTAATGATTAACATTGCTAAGAGTTAGTAAGTTATAAAAGTCAGTAAAATCTAAGAGTAAGAACCTTGTATGTAATGGGACGTAGACCCGAGAGTATATCAGTAATAACATAGTTGCAAAAAATTGCAATAAGTGCTAATAAATGTTATTATGCATATGTATTCTCAAATACAGTGTTCCTAATCTAATTCACTAATGCGGGTCTGTCAGTAAAGTTTTTTGTTATAGATCAGTGTATGACTATATCTAGATGGTCTAGATGATTATTCTTAACTGACCATGGACTTACCAGAAGTTCGTATGGCATACGGGTATTCAATGAGGACTAAATACTAAACAAACTCAATGAAGACCCCAGTAGACATCCTGTGAAGTCGTTAATGGTAGGTCTTCTCGAGTTGAGTAGTGTACATGGTTCTTTAACCTGAGTGCCATGATGGACTTGTGAGTGATCCACAATGCTTTGATTCTACATATGTCAGAAACCTTTCATGGTCTGACCGCAATGTGTCATTAGGTATAGTCTGATACTCTTGGAGTTCGGTGTATGCATATATAGGATCCGTCAGCTTACATGGGTGAGTTGTATATCCAAATACTCTGAGAATGTATCTCAGAAAGACTTATGACCATAAGTAATAAACCCGAAAAAATATTTTTCTAGAAGGTTAAACAACATCACAAAGGTAGCATAGGGATTTGACGGTGGTGTTCTATATTTTCGCTCCTCCAGGATATAAATGGCGAAAAGATTATACGTATACGCGATGACCTCAACTTGTATGGTCTACTGTGCTGGTTTGTAATATCTATGACGTATGCGTGGGGCATCGATCACGAACTCACAAAATAATTCCATTTAGCAAATGAGACATGGACCTAGGGAGTCTCGTAATATAAAGTGTACTTGTTATGGACTGGGGCAACGTATCAGATTGAGTAGTTCAATTCAGTAAATTTCAGCAGACAGGACATTTGCTTTAGTATCGCTCGGGATGTGAACATGTCAAGATTTAAGAGTTAAGTACATCAATTAGTTAACAATAGTTGTTGACCAATAGAATGACGACACGTGGTACATTGTAGGCCAATTATTGTTTGACTTAGAAATTTACCAAAATGACCTTACTTTTTGGACAAACAAGATCATTATTTTATACATTAAATTATTTATTGAATAAAATAAATATAATAATATTTGATATTATTATCTCAAGTCAAACAATTATTATTTATTACATTATGCATGTGTTTTATTTGTATTTAATTTGATTACATAAACAAATGAATCAATGAAGCATGGTCATTAAGTGGTGGGACCAAAATGTGTTTTACAAGCAAAAGAATGAATTATTTCTTCAATTTATTTCCTCTCACATTCGACCACAACACTTCACTCTTATTAGTTTATTTTGTTTTGTTTAATGTAAACAAATACAATAAACACTCATGCATGGGCAAGTCAAGGTGGGATCTTGTGACTTCATGAAAGGAGAAAGAGTTTCTCCATTTAGTTGCATAATCCAGCCAAGTTCATCAAATTATATACATGCCTTTTGATTTGTTAATTAATTGTTTATTGTAAACAATTATTTAAGGCAAAACCTAATGGACAAGTTATTTGCCATGCATTGTGGGATAGGGTTTGTCTCAATGGAGGAAAATTGAAGCAAAGGATAAAAGAGAAAAATTTTGCTCATTTGAAGTGTGTGTGTGTGTCTCGGCCAAGGAAAGAGAGAGAGAAAAGTTCTTATTTTTCAAGTGTTGATAAGTTCAAGAGTTGAACATCTTCTTCCTTTTTCTTAGAAAAGTTATTTGGTTACAAAACACAAAAAGCCCATAATTATTTTTAATGCTTCAAGTGTTGAAAGCAAACAACATGATAGCTTTGTAGTAACTTCACAAGCTCAAGAGTTAAGCATTTTGGTTTAAGAGTTAAACCCCTTACTAAAATCAAGTTACCATTCTAGACTTTCCAAGCCCATTAATTTGAAAACTAGAATTTACAACAAGCACATTTCAAGACGGGACTCTGATAACATAAAAACTAAAGGCTTACTAAGGTAATTTTCATCAAACCCTTGCAATTTTAATTATGAGATAATATGAATAATTTATTATATTTATTGCTTAGAAAATTAGATTTCTGGACTTTCGTATATGCACAAATATATATATGATGCATGTTTTGAAATGATGAACACAATCTCATATGTATGCACCTTAGGATAATCAACACTCACATCTTTTGTATTTTACAGGTTCTATCATAGCCAATGAGGATGAGAAGACTCAGGCTTTTGCAAGCAAATCTAACCAGGACAAGGCCTAAATACTGATTCTCACTAATAAATAAATTCAAAACTTATTGGCCCAAAGAACCATTTTTTTTCTATCAATAATTTTTTATGTTGACTGTGGGGATCAGAACAAACAACTTTATCCAAGAAGTCGATAGGTGGCTATGGCAAAATAGTCATCACCAGCAGAAACCTCATCCCAGATAGCGAGGCCTGAACTTAAATGGCATTAAAGGCCAAGAAAACAGGCCTCTTCATCAGTTAGAGAGCTTGCTGCCACTTGAGATCTGGGTAGAGCTAAGGACCTTGAGAGAAGAAAGAGAAGAACTGAGACAGCTTATAACTGAGTTGATTAGAAGTAGAAGGAGGAAGATAGAGAACAGCAGCCAAAGAGAATCTCGGGTGTAGATTCTAGAGCAAATGGGTCAAGGGAATAGATAAAGGACTTTACATGACTTGGCTGGAAGAGCCAGGCCAAGTCAGGTACCCCTAGAGAGAGAGGTGATCCAAATTGGAGATTTTGAGCGGGCAGCGAGGAAAAGGCCATCTACTGAACAACGACAACACCTACAGAGCGATTTGAGCCTAGAAGACAAGGTTTGCGATTTGGAGGGAATGCTGGAAAGCCTCTTGGTAAAGAAAGGGAAGAAAAATCAACCTCTCATAAAGAAGACAAAGAGAGAGAGGAGATCACCACTAACAGATGAGTTAAGAGACGCAGAGCTCCTAAGTGGGTTTCAATTTCCAAACTTACCCACTTACAAGGAAGTTACTGAACCCAACTACTATGTCGATCAGATTACTGACCTGCTATCAATTACGGGGCTAAGGTAGGACCAAATATGCAGACTTTTTCATATAAACTTAAAGGGACCCACTCTGCTATGGTATAAAGGCTTGAAGCAGCGCAGTGTCACCTCATACCATAAGTTAACTGAAAAGTTTGCACAGCACTTCCGAGGTTTGTGTGGGGCAACTAAAGACCCAAAGCACATAAAGCGGGTTAGGCAGAGTAAAGGTAAAAGCTTTAAACATTTCATGCAGAGATTTCACAATGAGGTAATAGTCTTATGAGCTTTTGACCAACCCTTCGCTCTAGACGCCCTCAAGTCAAGCATGAGGCTGAATACATTCTAGTATTACCTGGCAGAAAGTAGGCCCAGAGAAGATATAAGATATGGGGGAAGGGAAGAACCCCTACCCTCTCTTAAGAAATACCAAAGGCCAAACGACTAGCGTAATGCGCCGAACAGTTGAAGGATTAATGGGCCAAACAACGGACCCAGAAATTAAAGAGATCATAGGCTAAATAGGTTTCATCCGAGCAACCCTCCCGGGCAGTCTTAAAGCCCGAGGAACCATGAAGAGTGCCCGATCAGAAAGAGAAGGGTAGCTGAGTAAATCAAACTATGTTACTTGAAGATATTTACTAAGCAATTCAAAATAAGGGTCTGCTCAACAAAAAATTCAAAGGGAAGTGAGTAGAGCAGTGAGCAAATCAAAAGAAGTGGTGTGACATACATACAGGACCAGGACACATTAAGGGGAGTGCTCAAAATTAGAGAAATAGGTAGACGTGTTGATGAAGAATAGGTACTTCAGAGAATTCCGAGCTGATAGAAAGTTCCTCGCGTTCGTTGACCAGCCTAGTGGGTCGAATCTCAACCTCGTCGCAATTATTTTTGGCAGACGCATATTGGTAGAAGATTCAAATAAGCAACATAATAATTACTCCAAATACTTAATAATGGTGCACCAACTTATGTGCAACACTTATTTGGCCAAGAAATCCTAGTTATAATAGGAGATGCCGATCATGTTCACGGATGAGGACATGCAGGAAGTCAGTTACCCTATGACAACACACTTGTAATAGAAATGTTGGTGGCATGTGAGAATATAAACATGGTATTTATCGATCCGGGTATCTCAGTCAATATAATCTTTAAAGAAACATAGATAAGCTGAAAATTAAGAACCTGTACATAGAAGAAACCCAGACATCACTGCAAGGTTTTAGAGACAGATGCGTGATATCGGTTGGAGTAGTGGCTCTGCCCCTCACCATCGGACAGAGGCCATACGAGAAAACTGTGATGACCAAGTTTGTGGTGGTCGATCAGCCCTTTCCGTACAAGATCCTCATCGGGCGACCATTTATGGTAAGCATGAATGCTACTCTGTCCATTCATTATTTGAAGCTAAAATTCTTAGCAGAAGAGGAATTGGAGTAGTGTTAGGAGATTAGAAGTCTGCTAGAAGTTATTACGCAATGACAACGAAGAAGGCATTTTGTGTTTCTGCCATTTATAAAAACACAAAGGAGAAAGTCAACAAATTACCAAAGCCCACAGAAGAATTGTAGGACGTGCAAGTCAGAACTCAGGAACCAGAGAAATTAGTTAGAATTGGGTCCCAGTTAGAGTAAGGGGTCAATGAGGGTTGACTCAGCTGGTTCACAAATTCTCAGATGTTTTCACTCGAACCTATAAAGACATGCCTAGAATCGACCCTAAACTAGCTTCCCATAGGTTGGCCATCAACCCCTCATTTTGATCGGTTAAGTAGAAGAGAAGAATCTTTAACCATGAGCGAAATATGGTTGTAGCAGTAGAGATAGAGAAACTATCAACAATGGGTTTTATCAGGGAAGTCCATTGCCTGATTGGTTAGCCAACATAGTAATTGTGAAGTAGGTCAACAAAAAATGGAAAATGTGTCTAGACTTCACCGATCTGAATAAGGCATGTCTAAATGATAGCTTTTCCCTTATAAAGATCGATTAGCCCAGCTGTAGCTTCATAGATGCCTTCTCAAGTTATAATCAGATTCTAATGTTTCCCTCTGACCAGGAGAAAACATTGTTTATCACTCACCAGAGGATATACTGTTATCGAGTAATGCCGTTTGGATTAAAGAAAGTTGGAGCTACCTACTAGAGCCTAGTGAACAAATTCTTCAAAAACCTGATCAACAGGAATATAAAAGTCTATATGGATGATATGATAGCCAAGTTCAAGAAGGCGGAGGACTACGTAGCTAATCTGAGGGAAGTTTTTATGATATTAAGGGAAAATAGAATGAAGCTAAACCCAGAAAAATATGCCTTCGGGGTGAAGTCTGAGAAATGTTTGGACTTTATGGTGAGCCAGAGAGGGATAGAAGCCAACCCAGATAAAGTCCAAGCCATTCTAAAAATGAGGTCCCCAAGCATGGTGAAGGCGATCTAGCAGATCACAGGAATAATCGTAGCACTGAACAAGTTCATCTCTAAGGCCACAAATAAATGCTTCACTTTCTTCCAAGTAATAAAGAAGAAGAAAAAGAACAGGTGAATAGAAGAATATGAAGAAGCCTTCCAGCAATTGAAGGCTTACCATTGCGAGCTAGTACACTTAGTCATCCCTATGTAAGAATGGGCATTGGTGCTGTACCTGAGAGTCTCGGAACAGGCTGTTAGCTCAGTATTAGCCAAATAAGAAGAAGGGGTGCAGCGGCCAGTATATTACGTAAATAAAGCCTTCACTAGTTCAGAGACTCGGTATCCTCCCCTTGATCATGTCAGGAAGGAAATTATGGCCCTACTTTTAAGCACACACTATCATTGTACAGACTAACTTATCGTTAAGGTATATCCTGCATAAGCCAGACTATCTATCTGGTTGGTTAAGTGGGCCATAGAGCTAAGCAAGTTCAACATTCACTGTAAGCCCTAAACAGCTATCAAGGGGCAGGCCTTAGCTAATTTTGTAGCCGAATGTACCCGTGAGTCAATGGAGATCGAGTAGGCGTGTAGTAACCAGTATCCACAACTGGTAAGAATAAGTATTTATATAAGTATAAATATACGTATTTTATTTGTATGTGGGTGATACTTGATTTATATATTGTTATTAGTAGTGTTTATATAGGTTAAGGTCATACTATTAGCATTGGGTTTAATTGCAAGACTTTAGATTTATTTTAGAGACCAAATTGTAATACTTTGAAAGTTTTGGGGATAAATTTGTAAATATCAAAAATTAGCCACTTAATATAAAAATACACTTTTAAAACCCTAATTCTCTTATTTTGGTCGAGCTACCTCTTTGAGAGAGAGAGAAGAGAGAAAAAGAGGGGAGAGAAAGAGAAGAAATAGAAGAAAAAGAAGAAGAAATTGAAATTTTAGATTTTTAGAGGTATATCACAACTATTTTTCAATTTATTGGTATTAATTATGTTAATTTCTTTAAGTTTTGATTTCTGGAAATATGTATAATTGAGAATTTGATGTGTATTTCGTATGATATTTTGAGAATTGATGATGATCTATAAGATAGCTTGATAAATCACGATGGATTGTAGAATTTCTGCTTGATAGTCTCTTGATCCAAGAATTTTATAAATTGTTGTGATTCAATTCTGGTTTTGAATTTTGAGTATATGAAATTAGACATGTTTAGGATCATCTGAGACTTTGAATCGATTCAAAATTCCAGAAATTGCAATTTTTGTGAATTTATCAAAATAACCCTGAAATTTTGGAAATTTCCTATATGAACAGTATGATACAGTGACGAACAATTTTTGTCCTACTGAATGATCTTCAAAAATTACGAATTTGTAAAATATGATAAGTTTATATGTCTAATATGATATACTCGGAATTGAGAATTTAGATCAATGTGGTTGAAATGTTATGATTTTCTAAAGTGCATCAGCTCATTGCAGTATTTGATTAACAGATTTCTAAAGCTATGGAATAAAATAGTTTTAAAATACTTTTGGCAATGATTTGGAAGTGTAATATTTATCATGGACTGCGATATGTATCAAGAGTAATTATGTACTAGTTTTATAATTTTTGAGTTAGTATATGATTTTATAACATTGGGAGATTGAATACTATTCAGTAAGTATCTTGATCCTGTCAGGTTAGTAGTTTGGATTCGATGGTGTGTATAGAATGGATTATGTAGGAATTTTGATATAATATTCATATATAAGAAGGATATATGAGCCAAGAATGGTCTATTCTGATTTTGGAGTAATTGGACATCATTTGATGTATTAGAAAATTTTGTTAAGTGTAAGTGGTCAGAATGACAGGTTTTGAGAAACCAAGTATTTAGACTAATTTGATATAATAAATGCATTGTGTATAATTTTGTAAGCTATTTAAAGTATTTTGTGTGAATTGTGAGGCTTATGAAAGGATTAATCTCCATTGATAGGTTAAGGAGATTTAAGCCTTGTAGCTGAAAGTGTTAAGAGGTAAGTATACTAGACTTTTTACTGAAATCACAATAAACATAGTAATTATTTTGTATGATTTTGCAAATGGGGTTAAGAATATGTTTATGTTATGTCAAAGTATATTTTGATATGAAATGTGAATATATGTTTATGAATATGAGCATTGACATTGAGCATGGACAAATATGTATTTTTGAAAGTGAGCTTTCAAAATAAGATGCGTTTAATAAAGAAAGCTTTTGAAGTGTAATATGTCCATGAGAAATATTTTGTGTTTTGAGGGTACTTGAACTCACTGTTAACTTAGTAGGCATTTTATGTGATTTGTGGAGCCTTTATGTGTGGCCTTTCCTTCGGGATTGGTATATGTTATGTGTTTCGTATGTAGGGAGGATCCTATTAGTACCTAAAAGAAGAGTGAGTCATCACATTCGTGTGGTGGCGTATTGGTGCATGTGAGAGGACTCACCGATGATCAGGGTGAGGGTTTGGCTTTTACCTTCGGGCATGAGCATTATATATGTGTAATTTAAAGGCCTCAATTGTATTATTCCTCTCATACGGTATGTCACCTACGAGTGACATTTGGCTCATTATGTGATATGTGATATGTAAGTCCTACTAAGTAGTAGTTGAGCGATGGTATTCCTATTATGTTTTTTGAAAGAATGTGTAAGCGCTTACATGATATGTGATTTGATAAGATTATGATTTTGATTGATCACAGCATATTATACATATGCATTGTGTACATATATGTATTTGTATTTGATATATAAAAAACTAGTATGCTTACTGAGTTTTATACTCATTATAGTTTATGGTGATTTCAGGTAAATAAGATACATGTGTGCTTAGCGGATTTGGCAAGGTTTCTGCTGTTCCTTGGGTTCCCTAAGTTGTTAAGTTGCTAAATGATTCATTTGGGAACACGTGGGATAAGATATTTGATTTGTCCCTATTGAATAAATACTTATGTATTATTTTATTGTGTGTGGTTGGATTTAGTTTAAGTTTCACCAAGTGTAGTAATGGATTGATTTTAAGTAAGAATTTGCAATGAATATATTCTGGGCTTCCGGTAACAAAGTTGCTACTGGTAACGTAGTAGAGTGTTAATCTCTGAGAAAACTCTGCGTATCTCCGGTTTACTAATTGTCCCAGTCATAATTCAATTGCTATAATTCTGAAAGAAATTAAAATGAATGTTTAAGTATTATTAAATGAATGTAAGTGATGTCGTGTGTCAGATCTTTTGGGTCTAGGACGTGACAAGTCGAGTGCCTAAATCCCCGATCAAGTTTCAGAAAAGTGGTTGCTTTATATTGACACGGCATCTAACTTGCAAGAAAGTGGAGCAGGAATCGTTCTTGTGAGGCTTTAAAGCCTCAAATAATGAGGTCTAATATGAAGCTCTTCTAGCCGGACTAAGAGTAGCTCAAGTACTGGTTGCAAGGAAGGGCTGGTAAAAAGCGACTCATAATTTATGGTGAACTAGGTCAATGGCAGCTTTAAGGCTAGAAAAGAAAGAATAGCTGCATATCTGGTAAAAGCAAGGAGTCTGACCAGGCAGTTTAGAGAAGCGCAAGTAGAACTAATCTTGAGGAATGAGAACCACCGGGCAGACATCATTACCCAAATGGCGTCAGTAGAAAATGCTCGGTTAGCCCGAACGGTCCTTGTAGAACTCATATTGGAGCCTAGCTTCCAAGAGGAAGAGCAGATCATGCAGATCGAGTCTGGGCCTAGCTGGATGGATCCCATCAAGGACTACATTTTGAACAAAGCAATTTCAACTGATAAAAAGGAAGCCCAGAGAATTAAATACTAAACCATCAAATACTCAGTACTAGGTAGGGTGTTATACTGGAGAAGTTTCTCATACCCCTACATGAGATACCTAAGGCCCCTGGAGGTGGAGCGAGTCCTAAGGGAAATTTATGGAGTCTTTGATAATCACTCAGGAATGGAAGCACTGGCTCACAAAGTATTCAAGACCGGGTATTACTGATAAGGGCAAATTTGTCATATATTTTTTTATGTTTTTATTTTGATATTTTATTATTTTATAAGAATAGATGGCTATTTATGTGCTTTATTGTTGTTTATAGGGACTTGAACGAAATTTAAAGAATGTAAAATGCAAAGTTTTCAAAGTATGTGTCCATCGCCTCAGCACTGGAATACTGATTGAAATTAAAAAAATGACCTGGTTAAGTTGCATTTGGTGCCCCAGCGCCAAACAATCACCGCGCCAGCGATAGGCCAGCGCCCTAGCGTTAACATCCTATTACTTCAGTGGTGAAGTCTTTTTCACGTGTCGCCCCAGCGACAACTGCATAGCGCCCCAGCGGTAGCGCGAGTCCTAGTGCGACGAGAATTGAAATTTTCAAGCTCATATCAATCCCTATAAAAAGCTCTATTTGCATTGTGTTTTTATTTTTATATTCTCTACATTCATTCTTAGATTTTTATTTTTCTGAATAATTATTAAGAAGACATAATTTTAGTAATTGGTTAAAAAGAAGAAATTATCCTTGTGGGTTCGACGTTCGACTTATTTAGCCTCTTTATTACTTGCATACGATAGTGTATACTTGCACTTAATTTTAAGATATAGAAATATCGCATCAATTACTGGCCGATCGTTCTTCATGATGCTAAAAGCCTGTTTCAACACTGCGATGCGTGTCAAAGATTTGTTAACAAGATTCAAGCATCTGCGAAAGAGCTGACCACAATGAGTGGGCCCTGGTCGTTCATCTAATGAGTCTCAACTTAATCAGACCTTTGCCTTAAGGTAAGGGGGCTTGTAAATATGTGGTTATGGTGGTTGACTACTTTACCAAATGGATCAAGGCCGAGCCACTGTCAAAGATAATAGAGAAAAGTATTCGGGATTTTGTTTAGAGAAACGTGATATGCTAGTATGGAATCCCTCACACTATCATCACCAACCACAGAAAGTAGTTTGATAACAATAGCTTCAATAATTTCTACAGCCAGCTTGGAGTACGGTTGTCATTCGCCTCCCCAATACATCCCAAAACCAACGGACAGGTTGAATCTTCTAACAAGTTGGTCAAGAAGCTACTTAAGAAGAATTTGACAGAAAGAAATAAATCATGGGTAGAAGAACTGCCATAAGTATTGTGGGTGCTTTGAACGACTAACAAGACAGCCACAGGCGAGATGTAATTTTCCTTGGCTTCCGGGAGCGAAGTAGTAATTCCCACAGAGATGGGAACCCCAACACACAGGGTGTTGAACTTCTCTAAAGCTGTCAACAATAAGCTGATGCAAGGATGGTTG
This sequence comes from Ailanthus altissimus, assembly GCA_946807835.1. Classification (NCBI taxonomy): domain Eukaryota; kingdom Viridiplantae; phylum Streptophyta; class Magnoliopsida; order Sapindales; family Simaroubaceae; genus Ailanthus; species Ailanthus altissimus. The sequence goes on from OX327684.1 coordinate 17,602,777, forward strand.
GATTCAGTCGAGCAGCTTAGAGACTAGGCTCAGATCCGAGCACTGAACTACCAGCAGAGGACCTCTAGATGTTACAACAAGAAGGTCAAAGCTAGAGAATTTGGAGAGGGAGACCTGGTGCTAAGAAGAGTAGTGCTCAACATAAGGAATCCAACAGACGAAGTCCTTGGCCTGATTTGGAAAGGACCGTATGAAGTCCTCAGAAGCATCAGAGGAGCCTATGAGCTTAAAGGGGTCGACGGATGGGTCGTAAGAAAACCATGGAATATTGAACTATTGAATAAATACTACTCTTAATTCCTTATTTCCTTATTTATGTAATAATTATTCACCATGTATGAACATAATTTTTAATAAAGTCGTTTATGTTCTTGCATATATCTCTGCAGAAAATGACTGTTCGAAATATGAGGTGGAGTATTCACGAACGTTGCCCTCGAACCATCTGACAAAAGTCTTACGATGATTCTTGAAAGAATCACCCAAGTCAACCTAAGCGAATCGACATCCTCTAAAGGTACGCCCTTATAAACTACAGGTCTGGACAAAGTTCCCCAGACCAGTGTATAATTGTTTTACCTCTACCTGCTAGTACGGATGAGTTTTCCATGACCATTCATCACCATATCACGTTACCTTATCATATTATCATCATCATCATCACATCATGTTGTCATATTTGTCACTACATCGTCGTGTCATCATAATAGAAATCACAATCACCGATTTTACACCCACGAAGTATTTCACCGTGATTGGTTCGATGCCTATGGGCCATTTCACCGTTACCAGTTCGATACCCACATGACATTTCACCGTGATTGGTTCGACGCCTATGGGGCATTTTACCATCACTGGTTCGACGCCCACAGGGCATTTCACTGTGATTGGTTCGACGCCCATGGGGCATTTCACCGTGATAGTGGCATTTCATCTTGACTGGTTTGATGCTTGCACGAATCCTCAATATGGCTTGGCGGGGCGAGGGCTTTGACATTTTCACAGCATCACTGTGACATTTTTTATGACGCCCATTGAAAAGAGTTTGACTGTGGCCTTTCCACGGTATCATGGTGGCATTTTCATAGCACCCATGGCATGTTGTTCAGTGTTATTACACTGAGCCGTTCTGCCAAAATAGCTACAAGCCGCTCGGTTAGCATTATTACTCCGAGCCAGGCTATCATTTTTTAATAATTGCTACAACTATAGCAAGCTACTCAGTTAGCATTATCACCTCGAGCTAGCCTTTGCTTTTCAACAATTTCAAATATGGTCACGCCTCTATCAAGCGAAGCACTATTTTTTTATATATAACTCCCAAGTTATTGCAAAGATGATTTTTATCACAACAACGGGCCTGTTGTTATCTTTATTTCCACTAACTAGTCATCCTTCCACGTCGAGCCGACTGATGTCTGACAAACTCCTAGACTCTGATGTATATTTTTGTCTCTGTGCCGATCCAGTTATTACGCAGCACTTTGTTATTAACGGCTGTTTTAGTCACATCCGTTCGTCGAACTGGTTATTACAATAAGGTATGTCGATTAGGTCTCTATTTTAATTTATTATAGGGGAATCAAGCTCACATGATTATCATTAGCGCTCAAATGACCGAGCTTTATGCCTTATGGCTGTAGAGAAACTGTTCATTTACAACAAAAGCTGTTTGGAAGTATGGTTAGCTTTTCTTATTACAAGTTTTATCATCATGAACAGCTCGGCTGTGCTAAAATGCTCTTTATTGCAAGTTTTTAGTATGAGTAGTTCAATTATACTAACATATCTTATTGTAAGTTCAATATTATAAGTGATCTAGTTATATTATTATGATTCACTGCAAGTAGTTTTAAGAGTAGACTGGCACAAGAACTAGAAGAATGAAAAATACTTGTATTCATAGACAAAAGATATTATAAGAGGTTCGGACATTACAAGAATTCAAACTTTACAAAAAAGAGAAAGAGGAAAAGGTGGAGTAGAAAGAAGAGAAAAATGATAAGGTAGAAGAGAAGGCAACAACCTATGTTGCTGAAGTTGCGTCAAACACCTCCAAATTCACAACAGGAACCGCTTTGGGATTGACATCAACAAGGGGATCAACTAGAGCTTCAGTTGGCCCAAGAGGCTGAATGGCAGCAGCAGAAGTAGTCTGACTCTGGTTGGCAGGAAGAGCAGCCTCACTGGTGCCTGTAACTATGCACTACCAGCCACAGTAGTTACATCGATATGAGCACATCATCAACATCAACACTAACATTAGAAGGCACTGATGCCTCTTCAAAATCTCAGGCCTCAGAGGTCTCCTCTTCATTGTGCAAGCCTCCAATAGATAGGCTCTACAACCACTGAGGTCAATTTATGGGTAGTGATCCTCGATAAGGATGATCAATCTCAGGAACCTCTCTATCGTTCCTTGGCGGAAGTCTTCATCGTGACCAATAGACCAGTGATTTCTCTGCTATTCAAGTTAAGACGCCAAGGATTTCGTGTTCTGCTCGATCAGTTCTCTCTCCCATAGAGCTGTCGTGAGCTATGTGTCAAGTTTTTCATTATGGCGTGTCAGCTTGGTAATACAGCTCCCTACCACGGCTAGAGAATTGGTCATCCTCTGCTCAACTAGTCTCTTTTGGTACTCAAGCTCTGATAGTTTGCTCTACACCTTGACACGGGTAGTCATCATCTCATCTACCTTGGTGCCCGCTTCATTCGCCATTCTCCTCTCATGTTTGGTAATTCTTTTTACCTACTGGGTTTTGGCTCTGGACTGAGTAAGATCATCCTCAGCCTTTTGGGCTCAGGCTACCATGTTAAGCATCTCGGCCCGAAACCAAGAGAGAAGAAAGACAGACTGCACAAAGTATAGAAAAAGTCAGAACATGAGAACTTATAACCGGGTAAATAGAACGAAAAAGAACAGCAAATGAAAAACTTACATCCAGGGAAGACCCTATTGTAGCATTGAACCCCGTAACAGGGTTCAGAGAAGAAACCTGACCCGCCCAGGTTAGAGTCAAGTACCTCTTTATTTCTCGCATCACCGTGAGTAGGAAGCCTAAGTCCTCCCTCACCTCTGGGACCAGTACGAAATAAGACACATAAATGAGATGACTTTCACTGACTGGTAGCCCCTCCCACCTTTTGGAGCCAAACGTCCCTATGGCTTAGCTAGTTAAAGTTGCTTGTGTTGAAAGCCAAGTAAGTGAACCCCGCTCCTTACCTCGAGTTTAAGCATAGGGGTCTTGTGCTTAAGGAGGAGTCTAGGTAGAAGCTCACCCTCTCCCCGAAGAACCACTCTGAACCTATCCCACCTCTCGAACAGGATTGCTTATTGTTATTCTTTCTTCGGGGACATATCTACCAATAGCATGGCTGGATGACCCCCTCTCGCAGGACAGCACCTTCACTCATCTTCTTCTCGAGTCATGGCCAAATAGAATCCTCATAACATTATCAGGGTCTAGGGAACCCTGACCACCTGAAGCAGAGGAATCTTTAGTCTAGCTCTATTTTCTCCTCTCACTGCCACCTTGTTCAGACATCCTTACATAGTGCATGCAGTGTAAGCTTCAAATGAAATAAAAGAAGACTATTCCAAGGGCTGGAGTGGTACAGATGGTACAAGACATGATTTAACAATGCTGGTCGGCGATAGCAACTCCTGAATAGGGAAACTTTACTAGAGCGTAGCAGTTATCCAATCAAGTGTTTGCTCGGATACCTTGGCGTCAATAGCCTAAGTCACTACAAGAATATCAAAAATATCAGCCGAACAGTACGAGGAAACAAAAAAAAATGTAGTGTAAAAAAGATAAAGACCTGCTTCTAAAGAAATGTTGGTAGGGATAACCCACTCTCCCTCATCTCTCTTGGGAACCCTCTGACCTCACTCTCCCTAATCAAAGAACTATTCTTACTCTCAGTCTTTCACAGAAGTGGGACAACTAGGGACTAAGTTTTCGAAAGCCATGGAAGGAGAGATAATATAAGCCCCTTTTAGCTTCTAAAGTGGTACAAGTAGTATAATTCTTGAAAATGGTGGGGGGGACTACCCTGCCTTTTCCTACAAAATATATAGACCAGCTAAGACTCTCTAGAAGTTAGGACCTAGCTGAGACTGAGCTACTCTTAGGCAGGCCAACATCTTGGTGAAGTAGCGCTGCATAGGTAGCCTGAGACCTAGCTTCAAGAACTCCACATGGATGGCCACCTCGCCATTAATAGGGCCACTTAGATAATCTTCATCGGTGGGCAGCCTAAGGGTAACTGACTTGGGGATATTTTAGGAATACCTAATATGGCCTAGGTCGACCTTATTCAAATAGAACGTACGGTATCTAGTGTCTAGCTTGAACTCTGGGTCATTACCATCTCCCTTCCTAATGCTAGAAACCGGCTCGGCCTTAGTAATAATCACTCTTAAAGAAAAGGACACGTCACCTACTGAGGTAGATGCCCCTTCACTGCTTCTGGTCCCAACACTCCTCCTGACTAATGAGACCTCTAAAATCATTTTCACTTTCTCTTTAGCCATGTTTACAGCGAAAAAACCTAAGTTGTCTCTAGACACCATTTAAAACATAGAGAAATATTTCCTAAGGGCTACAGACACTATAGGGTAAGGACATAATAATCAACCACACCTAGAAATATAGCAAACAATGAAAACCAAGAAATAAACGTCAAAGCAAGAAAACAGTAACAGAAATCCAAAAAATGGCCTAAAAAACCTACAGAGCTACCAAGAAAACATAAGTAAGATCAAGCAATAGAAGCCATACTACAGATATAAAAATACCAAAGAAAAGGAAACCATAGAGAAAAAAGAGACAATAAGGGAGAAGAACTTACCGGAAAGAGGCACATAAGTCAAAAGAATCCACAAGTAGTGACCGCAAACCATAAGATAAAAAAGAAGCTTTCGCACTAGAGGGACTATGTGGTAGCAACAAAGAAAAATGCAAAATTAAGAGGCAAATGAAGAAGAAGGTAAACTATTTATAGACAACAGTGGAGTAATCAAGACCATTCAGATCAAATGGACAGACATGACCAATAGGAGACCAAAGAGAGACCTATTGGGATAAGGAGGTGTGATGCCTTAGGTTTTCAGGCACATTACATGAGTGTGTCTTCAAAGAATAGTGATTGAGGCCATCGAATCTAGCAGATCAACGACCCAGATCGTTTTGATCAACTAAATGCCACTCAAAAAGTAGAAAAGACACGACTCTTGGGTCTCAGCTACTCTCAGCCACATGATTAAAAGTGGATCAGCAACTGGCAATAAGTTTCTTGTTTGAAAACCTTCTCACATAAATCAAAGATGATGCTTGAGAAGACTCGCCATTATTATTTGAAGAAAGTTTGGGAGAAGCCGCCAATACGTGGTAGTAACCTGTCGAGCAGCCACAACATCATCACACCGAGCCGACTAGCTCTGATATCTTTAAACTTAAGAGATAGCCAATCACTTATGACAGCATAATACCACCTAAAAATCAGTTCAGATCAATTCAAACAGAGGAGAAACCGACAGAAAAAGGAATTGAAGAAAGTAAATAAACATCAGAATGGCGACCCGAACCAATCAGAATATAATTGAGTTTTCAATCTTAATTAAATCAAAACTAGAAATTGGCGAAACCCTGTTCCCTTTAGAAAATCACCTTAGCACCCGAGGCCTCCAAGCCCAAAAAGAAGTCAGCCTCCAAGTGCCCAACCAGATGTTTTCCTATGGGACAACTATTATCAGAGCCCATCACTCTTTGCAGGATAGCTCACCCTGAAGATAAGCCCATGACAATAGCTATTGGACTAGGCCTTGGTAGGGCTAAATAGCAGAGAGTCTATCCAGATTCAAAGGACCTGATCAGAAATCAGAAGCACCTGTTCGGCAGGACAGATAGGATACGGCAAAAACTACTCTTTACATACTAACTAGATTGGCTCATCTCAGTGCCTATGTGATCAACGAAGAAATCAGGTCAGAACAGATATCAAATTGATTGTCTGCCGAACAAGCCAAACAGGTATAGTCAGTGAAATCACTAGAAGACTAGTTATTTGAGAATACCTCGGACCACAGCTGAGCCGAATAAGAATAGACTACCAGAAAACTTACCCAAGCAGATTGAACTTAGCCTCACACTTAACCAAATCCATCGACGAAGATGGGTTAAGGAATATGCCAAAAATATACTTAACATATATCGAAAAAATACCTGGCGTGTGACAGAAGTACAACAGAAGTAGAGTCAGAAGCATGTTAGAAAAATATCAGTAGAAGAATATTTAGCGTGTAACAGAAATAGAGTCAAAAGGATGTCAGAAGAAGATTGCAGAAAAATATTTGGCATGTGACAAAAGCACAGGAAAAGGAGAATATCCAGACAAGCAGGGGTGCCAAGATCGATCCTCTTCTGGATAACCTCTAAGATTATCCCAAAGAAATCTTTCTTTTTCTTGCCTAATATTGATGGTAAGCCCAGATACTTCTCATGGATCGAGACCTTTTTTAACCCCAAGATACTGTAGACTTCTACCTTTTATTGTGCTTAGTATAGGGACTAAGGAATAAGGAGCACTTACCCAAGTTAATGTGTTGCCTTGAGGCACTTGTAAATGAATCCAGAATATTTTTTATGTTCTTGTAGCATTCCCCTGTTGCCTTGGTGAAATTTAAGCTATAATCTACAAAAATGAGGTAAGTTAGAGTTGGATCCTTAGACAATTCAGCCATTGGATAAGTTTTTTGTTCTCAGCATCCAATAAAGGCTAAAAAGAAGCTTCAACCCTAAGATGAAGAGGTAGGGGGACAAGGGGTAGCCTTACTTCAGCCTCTTCTGAGGTTTTATAGCTCATTTAGTTATTCCATTGATGAGAATAGAGGATCCTACAAAGGATATGCACACCATAACCAGGCTTACCCACTTTTGTGAAAATCCAAGCTTTAGCATCACCATTTTCATGAAGTTCCATTGTAGTATGTCATAGGCTTTGCTGATATCTAGCTTTAAAGTTACTCAACTTGAGTTTCATTTTTTGAGTTTATGATTTTGTGCAGACATTCGTACCCCCACAATGACATTGTCAGAGATTAGTTGAGTAAGGATGAAGGCACTTTGGAAAGGCATTATGATATCATTCAGTAGGGGCTTAAGTCTACTGGTTATGGATTTGGAGATGATTTTATAAATTACACTATAAAGGTTGATAGTTTGTAGTCACCCATCTTCAAAGGGTTACTACATTTAAGGATGAGTGCTATGTACGTTAAGTTAAGCTTAGAGCAGTCACCTCTCTAGTTGAGGATATAATCGTATACTTTCCATACTTTCTCCTGAACTGTAGACAAATGTTTTTCCAATAAACTCGCTGGTAGTCCATGAGGTCCAGGGGACTTTAGTAAGTGCATTTGGGATAAAACTATAAAGATTTCCTCATTTGTAAAGGATTTCTCAAGGTGAGAGCTCATTCCTACTGTGATTTTTAGGGGAAAAAACCAGCTGGAATCTCCTGGATATATCATTGGCTTGGATTGGTTGATGATAATATGTCCTGGAAGTGATCACAGATGATTTCTTCAATCTGCTATTCCTTTACCACTTATTGTTATTGTGTAGAAGCCGTTTAATTGTGTTTGTTTTCCTATTCTCTAATGTTCTTCTATGAAAGAACTTAGTATTTTTGTCCCCTTCTTTAAGCCAACTTGTTCTAGTAGATTTCTTCTCCAATAATAGCTTATCTAGTTGTTTCTTTGTGTTCTTTATTTCCCTCAGAACTTTTCTTTTCCTTGGTTGCCTTTTTAGCCTTAAAAAATTGTTTTCCAGCACCCCGATTCTAGCTTTCCACTGGATAAACTATTCCTTGCTCCAATCTCTCATCTCTACTTGAGTTTGCTTGACATTAGAGAGGAAATTGTCTAATACATGGGGACTACAATGTCTGACATCATTCCTCTAGTTGTTGTGGACTCTCTCAATGCACTCGTCATAGTTACTCTACATTGCCTCAAAATGGAACATAGATATCCTCGTGTTCCTAAGGTGAATTACTTCTGAGCTACTTTTATAAGCTTCTAGTAGTATTAGTTTATGATCCAAGCCCTTTGAAATCAAGTTGGTCACTCTAGCGTATTTAAAGATGTCCCTCCATTGGTTAGATGCAAGGAATCTATATAGCCCATTTTCTTCTAGGTCTTTACTTCCCCTATTATTTGACCAAGTGAAAGGGTTTTTGTCCATCTTAAATCCACCAAATTACAGTCCCTTGAGGTTTTATTGAAATTCTCTATAGCATCAGGCTTTCTCAACGGGGCTCATCTCTTCTTGTCATTACTTAAAATTTTGTTGAAATCTCGCCTACCAACCTAAATGAGGGAGAATAAGGCTACAAGTCTACTTATGAATGTCTATAAGAGCTTTTTGAGATCTGATCAGGGTTCCCATTGTTAGGGTCGGTGCTTACGTGCCATCCCTGAATGTACATATACTTGTGTGTTTATACAAATGTACATTTCCATTAAATCGCTAATACCCAATTATATGGTATTATGCATGTAATGTTACAGACATTGTAGATCTGAAGGAGTTCGGATCAGATCTAAAGGAGTTTAGATAAGGGCTCATAGTCAGCCTTGCTGAAACATATAATTGCTAAATGTTAGCACAGCTAAGTGTTAGCTGATTATAATACTCAACAGATTTAAGAGTTGGAGCCTTGTCTGTAATGGGACATAGACATGAGAATATACTAATAACTGCATAGTTGCAAGAGTTGCAATTGGGTGCCAGGAAATGCAAGTTGCGCAAGTATGTTCTCGAATAATAGTCCTTGATCTATTTCTGCAGATGCGGGTCTGTCGGTGAATACCCGTTTATATATAGATCAGCATATGTCATACCTATCGGGTATAGATGGTCGTTCCTGATCGACTATGAGCTTGGAGCTCGTATTGACATATGGGTATCCAGTTAGGACTGGATATGGGACAGACTCACGAGGGCCTCCGATAGACACCCAATGTAAGCTGTCAACGGAGGGTCCTCTCGAGTTGAGTAGTATATGTGGTTCTTTAACTTGAGTGCCACGGTGGGCTTGTAAGTGATCCACTATACTTTAGTTCCGCGCATGTCACAGACCTTTCATGGTGTGACCACTGGGTGTCATTGGGTATGGTCCGATACTTATAGAGTCCGGTGCGTACAGATATGGGATCCGTCAGCTCCCATATGGAGTTAGATATCCAGATGCTTCGAGACCGTATCTCAGAAAGTCTTGTGGCCACAAGCAATTATCCTGAGAAAGAGTTCTGCCAGGGTCAAACAATATCGCAAAAAACAATATGGCAAAGGAGTTTGCGCATATTGTTCATTGAGATACAAGTCTGAAGATAAGACATGGATGAACACAAGGGGATTTGACGGTGATAATCTATATCCCCGCACATCTAAGATATCATGACGGAATGACTATACGTATGCGTTGTAACCTCAGCTTGTATGGTTCAACGCGCTAATTTGTATATCCGTGACGTGTGCGTGGGGTATTATTCACGAACTCATGGAATAGTTTCATTTGACGAATCAAGCGTAGGACCTAGGGAGTCCCACGATATGGAGTGTACTCGTTGTGCACTGGAGCAGCGTGCGAGATTAAATTGTTTAATCTAGCAATATTCAGCATTTTTACAGGAATATGTGCGTTTCTGTATTTAAGTGTTAAATACAACAATTAGTTAATAAATATTATTTACTAATTGTATTATGACACGTAGCATATTGTGGACACTCAGTTGAGTTTATCTAAGTGTGGGATTTGGTGGGAACCACTAGGGGATGAACTTGATAACTATTTATGAGGGGCAAAATGGCTATTTTTTAGTTTAATTATTTAATAGTTAAATAATTAAAATATCTTTATTTTTATATTATATATATTATTATATTATTATTATTTATATTATATTATATATATAAAGAAAGAAAGAGATAAAGAAGAGATTTTTGGCCAAATGGCCTAGGGAGAGAAGAGAAGAAGAAACGGAGGAGAAAGAAAGAAGAAGAAGAAAAGGAAAAAAAAATAAAATAAAGGAGGACAGAAAAAATGAAATTGTTTCATTTTTCTTTATGCTTCCATTTGGAGCAATTATGAATTGTTTCAAACTCTCTATTTCTTATCCTTTTGAAAAAAAAGGATATAAATTCACTCCTTGTCATTTTGGAAATTAAGAGTTAATCCTGAGTTGAATATCAAGCTGTTGTTCTAGCTCACCAAGCTCATCGAGTTGGTGACTAGAACTGCACACGAGTTGATCTTTACGCGGACTCTAGGAAAAACACATGTATAACGTTACACGTTTAGTGAGTTCTTTAACTTTATAAATATATTAATCAATATTAATGTGATTAATATATTTATTTATTGTGTTTATTATAAAATTTATATTTTCGCTGCGTTAGGCAATAAACACAATTACACATACATACACCCGCGTGCCTAAGATCCTGTGCTGACACCATACAAGCCTGCGAAGCACCATATGGTTCCTTTCTTGAACTGCACCATCGAATCAATATGATGGTGGGTAAATAATAAAATTTTAACATCAACATCAGCTTTCCATAAGAGGGCTAGCCCTTTGCTTAAGCTTTGTCTATCAACTGTGAGGCAGTTGTTAAAATTTAGTCTTGTTCTATTTCTTTTCATCTGAAAGCTAGTGCATTTTGATTCGCATAAGAAAACTAAACTAGCATTATATTTTTGGAGAGTTCTACGCAGAGATGAGAACGCGCAAGAGTTCCCTAGCCCCCAATCATTCTAGCATAAAACCATCATGATTCCCAGCAGGGCTAGCTACCAACCTCCACCAATTTAACATTTTGAACATTTATGTGTTTAGGCTAACTGACATTTCATAGTTGGGGGACTTGGCGGGAAAGAGGGTACTTGTTATAGGTGCCACACATTTGCTCATTTTTGGGCTTTGCCTCTATTTAACATCTATGAGAGCTCTCTTGGGCCTCCCATTTATGTTTCCCTCCTTTAAGCCCTTTAAAATCACTCGAGCCTTTTTTTTTCTACCTCTTGGTCTAGTGGTTGCTATTCCTCACTCTAATGCATGATGCGTTAACGTAATTAGGGACCCCTTTGGAAGGTGGGCTTAAACTAGTTTTTGGGCCCGTAAGTAGCTCTTTACTTGTACATGTTCTTCCTGATAGCTCGACCTACCCACAATTGTTTCCTCAGGAAAAGCTAAAAGAGCCTTTGGAGGATCCTTTTGTTTCTCTCATATTTCTGACATAACTATCTCCTCCTTTGTACCTAGAGTCGACATAATTAATTGCCTTTTATCTTAGAGCCCCGAAGATGGTGACATCTCAGTCTCAGCTCCTCCACTTGACTTCCTAACTTTTTCGCTCTGCACATCAGTTCACAGTTCTGACATGTCATTTTTTGACTTCCCATTCCCGCCGACATTGTTTCTTTTTTGGCCTAGCCTTGCTCTATTTCTGCTTTTCAATTAATGGCGAAGCTTTCATCTATATCCTATACTTAAAACTTTTGCTATGACTATAGGTTGATTCTTATGGTGCTACTGGACAATCTCTAACCATATGGCCAATGCATCCATAGTAAAAGCAGAAATCTGATAGTCTTTTATATTTAATGATGAGGTCCGTTAATTTCCTCTCCTTTGTTCAGGTTAACTCTAATTCCTCGAATCAATAGTTTGAAGATATCTAAATTTATTCTTAGTCTCAGAAACTTCTCAAAGTACATCTCCCTTAGATTAGTCATATGAGTTAATTAAGTCTAATATTTTTATCTTTCAAATTTAATATTTATTTATTTAAATTAATATTATTTAACTTTTTATGTGCTTTATTATTATTTTATAAGTTTAGAGTCAATAAAATAAATAAAAAAAATAATCTAATAAAAATAAGTTAAAAATATTAAACTGCTACGTACCTTACTACAGTAGATTATTACAGTAAATAGCTACAGTCATCTTAGGTTTAATTTAATTGATAAAACTAGTTAATTAGTTAATTTTCATGTTTAATTTTTTAAATAAAAGTTAAGTAGATATAATTTTATTAATTAGTTGATAGAAATAGATCGAATAGTCCATGTAGGAACGATATTTGAATTTAAAATCCTATATCACTTGATACGATAGCATACACTCGTACTTAGCCATTAAAAAATCAATTAATTAGCTTCAACTTCTTTCACATTTCCTAGTTGTTATCCCAGTTTTCTTGCAATATTCTCATTCATACAAAGGACAAGGATGTTATGGATCTACACCCAAAAGGAAGCTATTGTAAATTGGATTTTTGATACATCTCTAATTCCTGTAGGCTTTACTAAGACCACCAGGGCGTTGTCAAAATTCCAGGGGCCATTTCTTAGAACTCTCCTCCTGTTCACTTTTGAATTGAATTTAAAAATGAAGAGATTTCCCCCTATATTTTTTATTTGGACTTCCTTGCTTAATCTCCAGACTTGTTGCATAACCTATTTGAATGCCTCTTTATTGACTTGTTTCAAAGAAAGACCTTTTTCCACTAGACTGTTGGATGTAATCCTTCTATCATCCTTACTTACCCAACTTTCTAGGGAAAGTACTTCCCTATCTTCCTATGATACGGTGAGATGTTTATAAAGACTTTCTCTGTCCTCCATAATGCATTAATCATCTAGAAAATATTAATTAGTAATAGGGATAAGGTGAGCTAGGGTGAGAATAGTATGTGGTATGATGAAATTTTGCGTAAGGAGATACTGAAGTATATGTAGTATTAAGAAGTTATGTGAGAGTAAGGTACCATATTGGTGAGGGAGGGGAAAGGGGTGACGCTTGCCTTCAGTATCTGAATGAGATAGATGAGAGGAATTGTTAGAGCAACACCCAATTTATCTAGGTAGGGGAAAGCTACGGTATGGGAACCGTAGAGCCTTGCTTCTACTCAATCACCAACAAAGAGCTGAGAGGGTGAAAGAAGAGTGAAGCCGTAAAGAGTTGAGAGTATATTTATATTTACTCTAATGGAAGTTTTGAATTTAAATGAAAAACCCACAATATAAGCCCAAAAATATAAAGCTAGTCTAAGGTGGCCCGAGATAGAATAATAGAAAAGAGTAAGAGAGACATGAGAGATAAAAAAGAAAGAAGATTAAAAGCCTAAACCAAAGGTGGTAAAAATTAGTCAAGCTTATGGCTATGTATGAGTGGATTTCACATTTTTCAAGTAAAAAGTAATGAATTATTTTTTTTAAATAATCAAAATTGAAGAGCCTTAATTATTTTAGCCATTATTTCAATTTTTTAACTTTTTTGATAAAAAAAACTCAATGAATGGACAATAATACCTTTTTTCTATTTCAACATTACCCGCCACAGTAGTTTTATTAAATTAAATTAAATTTTGTTTTATTTTATAATTAATTAATTTATAATTTTATTGTACTATGTGTGACATAATTAATTTATATTATTCACTTAAAATTATATTTATTCAAATTTAAATTTAAATTTGTATTTATTTATTAAAATTATATTTATTTTATTTAATTATATTATTTGTTAATTATTTTATTTAATCACATTATTGCAAATTTTAAATAAATAATGTAGTTAAACTAAACTAAATAAATAATATAATTAATTTAAATAATTAAGAAATAATATAATTATATAAAATAAATATATTATTAATAAACAAATATAAACTTAAATTTAGATAAATTTAAATATAATTTTTAATAAATAATATAAATTAAATATAATTTTAATGAACAAAAAATATTTAATTTTGAATTAAAAATTACTATAGCAAGAATTTTTTACTGTAGCGATACTGTTTATAGATATTGTAAAAATAGTATAAAGGTATTTTTGTCCATTCATTAAGTTTATGACTAAAAAAAATTAAAAAAATTGAAATGATCATTAAGAAGTTAAGGATCTTTCAATTTTAGCTATTTTAAAAATAATTCCCGAAAGAAGCTATTGAAATTAGTTTTGGCCGACTTAAATTATTAGATTATTTAAGAAAATTATCATTTCATCCATATTTTTATCTTTATTTATTTATTAAATTTCTTTTTTTAAACTTTAATTACATTTTTTTGTTTTTAAAAATAATCATTAATATCTTTAAAAGACCTAATCGAATATTTATAATAAATCAATGACCTAATGAATAAATTAAGATAAAACTAGAGATAAGACTAATAATTTAGTTTATATATAAACCATCCAGTGCTTTGTTTTCTTCCAGTCGAAATACTATTTTCATATTTACAACACATGTGTATGTGCATTTTTCATTGCTTCACTTGCATGTAATGTATCAAAATCATGACGAGTAAATGGTGCAAACTGTAAGCTTCTCCCAAGGTAACAATCATAGATCATCATTTTCCTATTTTCTGTTCATCCTTTGCCTCTTTTTGTTTCCCACTTCTCAGCCAGAGTTTAAGTTTATCGTCATTATCAAATTCGATGCGGTGAAGAAAAATGCTTGCACTTGTCTCATTTATTTATAGTTTGCTCCATCTGTGTATAGAAATAGAATCTAAGTTTTTTTATAAAAAGTTCATAAAATTTATGCCCTTCTCTACCTAAGTAAGAACAATGAACACTGTATTTTATGTATTATATAAATCTAATTATCTCCTCACAATGCATTATCTATATATTCTTGTGTGCATGCTCTCTCTCTCTCTCTCTCTCTCTCTCTTAAATCTTAATTAATATGTTACCTTTTGGACTCAACTTCAAATAATTTTTGAATTATTAATAGATTTAACGGGTAAAATTTCGAGTGTAAATTTTCAAGTAGCACGTTGAATTCTTTCCCACATTTATTTCGACTAGAGATAAAATCTGATGGTACCCAATGCCAGTCAGCCAGACCCATTGAGTTGTCTCAGATTTGACTTGTGTATAGAATTTGCATTGTAGGAATATAATTGTTTAATTCCATTGTGTGAAATTTTGGTAGATCTTATCATTTAAAAAGAAAGAAAGAAAAAAAAAATAGTTTCTCTGAGTGATCGAAAGAGAGTCAACTGCCCACTTAGAAATTAAAACAAATAAAAGAATTGAAAGTCAAGTATTGGCAGATGTGCTTAAGTTTAGACAGAGACTTTTCAAATTAAAAAGTTAAAAAAAAAAGTTTTGCCAGCTTCTTAAGCATCATCTAATCTTTATTTTTTTTTTTGTTAGATTTAGTCAAACTAAATAGAAAAAATAACATTAAAATATGCTAATCATGTATCGGTTTTCTATCATGATGATGTAAAGGAAATGACATATTCAATGATGTCATTAGCTTGTTATGAAAACCTATTGTTTACGGAAACGATAATTTCTATTTTGGGAAGAAATTAATAAATCATACAATACAAAACTAATGCATTTATTATTTAAACAAACCAAAAAAAAAAAAAGATCTAAGGTTGGTTGATATGCACCTAAAATAATAAAATCAAATCAAAATAAACTCAAGATGCTTGAATGTCAGTGAATCCTTTTTCAAGAACATCGAACAAATGCAATGAATTGTTAATTTTGCCAATATTGGAAATGGGATTCTTGTGGGATATTTTTTTTTTAAAAAAAAAAGTGTACATGATACATAAAAGTAATTCAATACAATATTACATTACAAGGATTCAAATACTCGTTATATTTTACAATATTACATTACAATTTATAAGGATTTCATAGCATTTAAAAATACTGAAACTAAAATTAGCATTAAAACTTATTGGGACTCAAATATCTATAATTCATAGCTTTTTGAAGTGATGAAATTAATTTTAAAATTACAATTGGTAGGCACTCAAATACCTATAGTTTATAGTATTTAGAAGTGTTGAAATTAAATTAGCGTCCAACATAACAGAGGGACTTCGGTTTGACTCAAACCTAGCGCTTGAATATTGAAAATGTTAACACCAATCACTAAGTCAATGGGGTGGTTATTAGGGGATTATTTTAAAAGTAATGCCACACTTCTCAAATGATATTTTAATTTTTTTTATTTCAAATGATGTGTTCAATAATTATTAGGTGGTGAAATGATACAACTTTTAAAATTATTAATTATACTATTTCACTTTTCAATGACTTCGTGACACATTATTTGTGATGAAAAATTTACTAATTTAAAAAATATAATATTATTTTTATTTTAATAAATGCATATTTTGTTTTTGATATAACGAAAGCTTAAAGTTTCAAACAAGAGCTAAGAGGGTTGACACTAACAACATTCATATTATGTATGAATAATATTATTTAAAAAAAAAATTCTAACTTTTTCTGTTTTATGTAATATGACATATAATTAGATAATGATTTTTTTTTAATTTTTAAAAATTATTATAATATTTTTTGTACTATTTGATTAATATATATTATATAAAAAATTTGGGATATATATTGTTTAACATGAGAGAGGAGGATTCAAATTTATAATTTTTACGGATTCAAATTTATAATCTTTACGTTAATAGAGAAATAATACATTATAAATTTTTTATTATTAAATTATTTAAATAAGAGTAATGTTAATTATTTTAAATAATATCTTTAAAAGTGATGTTTCAAGTAATTATTGAATGTAATAAATAATTTTATATTTTATATTATTTTATTATCAATAATTATTAAACATATTATTTTTAAAATATAATTTAAAATATATAACATTAATTTTTTAAAAAATACGGAATTAATATAAGTTAAAAAGTTTAGTGGGCTATTTATTATATAAAGGAGTCAAAAGAGTGCCGAACAAAAAGGAGGCATGTGAATTTTGTAATAAAAGTCAAAGAAAGAAGCTGCATCTCTAAACTAAAATGGCTGAAATTTCCGAAGTCTAAAAACAATGTTTTGGTTTGGTTTCCAATTGCACGAGTTGCTTGTCTCGCTTTCCACCTCCATTCATTTCCTTCAAATTCCCACCATATTATATTAATTGAATTGAATTGAATTTCTTAACATGGTATTTAAGTATGATTTGTTGATTGTTTTACTTCTAATATTTGAAGTTTCTCATTTTATTATTTTTAACTTCTATAATTTTAAAATTAAAGATTCAAAATTATTCTTTAATTTTTTTTTATGAGTGAATATTTAGTCAATAGATTAATGCCCACATACATATTAATAGACTAAACTCACGATCTCTATTAAAATGTATTATAAATTTTTTATTATTAAATCTATTGCGACGAGTGGAATGAAATTCGAATTCTTTTTTTATATACAATTTGCCGCATATCAAAATAATAAATTCCTCCATAATTTAATGAAGGAGAGGTTGATAGATTGAGAAATATAATAACAAAATTGATGAAACTCATAATTTCTTAATATAAATATATATAGTTGTAATTTTGTATGTACTTGTAACTTATAATAAACAAAGTGGGAGTTGTTATAAATTCTCACATTCACACTATATGCATCGAAAAATGGTTGTTGATACATTAAATTAAACAAAAAATAAATAAAAAATAAAAGAATGGTTGTTGATTTTCTCTAATTAGTAGGGTCCATGAACCCCGTGACTTCACAACAATTGGTTAATTTAAAAAAAAAAATTCATGTTTCTGACAAATTATAGATCTTAATTCAATGCTATTTTGAATTTGTTTTTTTACAGACCTTCAACTTTTTTATCAAGTTGTGAAATACTTATTTTCTTGATTTGTGCACATTTTGATATCACATATTATAATTTGAGCTAAGGTTGAATCTTCTGTACTTGATATAATTCGATTATTGCAATTTGAGATGGAATAAAATGATAATATAATTCAAATCTTTATTCACAGTTTTTTCGTTTAGAAAATAAAAATAGGACCCACTTTTTTTTTTTTTACCGTTGATACTGTAAACATGAAAACAGTCTCTAATTTAATTGCATAGGAAAATTTTTGAAAATAATTTTTTTTTAAGTAAAAATTTATTTTAATCATTTAGTACATTTATAAATTTTATTAGTAAATATCTGATTTCAAATTATTTTATTTTTAAAATATTTTTACATTACTCTCCTACAAGTCATTTAAAATTTTGATTCAAAACACACTTTAAAATTAATTAAAATAAATATATTTAGAGTATTATAAATTAATAAAATTAATTAAAAATAACTGAAAAATAATAAAAAATAAGCAAAATCCTATAAAAAAAAAGTCAGAGAAGAAAATTGAGACAGGGCTGCACGACCTCTCCTCTCGTCTTGCCTCGCGCCCATTCTCGCATTGCAAAGAGGGCGTGGGAGATTTTGAGCTATGTCCACCATTTTGATCATTTATTTTATTATTAATAAAGATAATTTCATTAATTCTTTGCATTCTTAAATAATAAAAATTATTCTATAAAAATTTATAACTTTTAAATATTGGTTAATTTTAAATATTTCCCCAAATATAGATTTTTTGGTGTAGGTTTCAGCCCGATCATATTTTTATCATAAATTCAGTTGATGCAAGTAACGACATCAATAACATGATAATGCAAATTGTCGTCACATGGAATTCTGTGGTATCATGCTATGGATGTAACTGGATGAGTAATTGAATATGTAAATGTGATATCACTCGCTGAAATAGTTTTCAGCTATACTTTATTATTTAGAAAATAAATCTTTGAGCTATGTCATCACGGCTAAAAGGAAGAGGAATATACATGCATTAGTTTGAAAAAAAAAAAATTTAGAAAAAAATTATACAGCTTTTTATGTATATAATCTCATATACTTTCCACGTGCAAATAAAGAAACGCAACTGACATACATTACAAGTCAACATATCGCTTTTGTCCTTTGCCGAAGCTCTAGAAAATAGAACTTTCCCAGAAGCCAAACATTCACATAACTTAAAAAAGCTACCTAGTTTTTCTTATTCTCATCCTAAACTATCCTTATCCTTGCTCTTTACTCTTTGTTTTGTTTTGTTTTTGTTTTTGTTTTTTCTTATATATATTTTTAATCGGTCAAAATAAGCAATTGGACGGTTTGGTCATGGCTAGCAGCTAACTTTATACGCATATAAGTTATGGTTTCACACTAGTGATGTAATTTTATTTGTTTCATGAGCGAGGCTTTTGCTTCTGACAAGGTTTTGTCTTTGTATTTCTTTCTTTATCTCTTTCTTCTTCTTCTGTAAAGTTGGGTTCTTGGTGGAGGAGCGAAGAAAGTTGAGCTTTTGCTTACATGGGGTCTTGCTTCAGTGCTAGAATCAAAGCTGAAAGTCCTCTTCATAATGGTATGATTGCATTTATCTTTTTTTTTTTTTTTTTTGTAATGCATATATGTGCTTTGTGGCCTTATTCTGTAGTGAAATTATTAGCTAGTTTAGCTTGTTTTTTTTTATTAGAAAAGTTGTGACTCTGATGGTTGATGCTCTGTTTTGTTGCAAACAAAGGTAAGAAAAGTTAAAAAGGAATGGAATTTTAATTTTTGGATAGTGGTCATGGATCACTATTGGATTGAGGAGAAAAAGAAAGTCAGGACCTTCCATTAACTAAATTCCCATATGAAACTATTTACCGGGGGCAGTTTGCTTTAAGCTTCTTTAGAAAATTAATATATTCTTTTTTCCAAAAATAGCATTTTTTTTGGGGGGGGGGGGGGGGGGGGGGGGGGGGTGGGGTGTGGGGTGTGGTTGAGTAAATGCTGTTATTGTTGTTTCTTTGCCTTCTGTATTGGATTTGGAAATAGAGTGTTCTTTCTGGTCTACCATGAGACATGAATTGATGAGTTTATGGCCTTGATGCATGTAGGAGCAAATTCAAAATACAGCAGCAAAGATGGTAATGGCTTAAGTAGCTCAAGCAGCAGGGTCTCATCTGTCTCAGTGGCTGCTAGGACTGAGGGCGAGATCTTGCAATCTTCCAATTTGAAGAGTTTCAGTTTCAATGAAGTGAAAACAGCCACCAGGAACTTTCGTCCAGATAGTGTTTTGGGTGAAGGTGGATTTGGTTGCGTTTTTAAAGGGTGGATTGATGAGCATACATTTACCCCGGCAAAGCCTGGAACTGGCATGGTTATAGCTGTGAAGAGGCTTAATCAAGAGGGTTTCCAGGGTCACCAGGAATGGTTGGTTAGTATCATTTTTACCCTCCTGGTTTTGAATTTGTGTCTAGTCCTTATATTTGCCCTTGTTACTTGAGTAAGTTTAATTTTCCCAATTAATGCTGCAAAGAAATTCTTCAGTTTGTTCTTTATTGCTCTTCCTATTGGTAGAAGTAACATATGTGTTGCTTATATCATCTGCAGGTAATATGACTAATTAATTTCTTGGCCCTTCTTATTCTATAGACAGAAATCAAACACCTGGGACAATTGTATCATCCTAATCTTGTGAAATTGATTGGCTACTGCTTAGAGGATGACCACCGGCTTCTGGTCTATGAATTCATGCCCAAGGGCAGCTTGGAGAATCATCTATTTAGAAGTGAGTTTTTGATGTCACCATCTGTTTGGTTTCTTTCAGTTTCCTTATTCAAGGATTCTCATTGTCTATTACATCAAAATCTTTAGTTTAAAATCATTACTCAGAAATGTTAAGTGTTGTTGAAGCAGGAGCCTCTTATGTTCAACCGGTTTCATGGAAGCTTCGCATGAAGGTTGCCCTTGATGCTGCGAAGGGTTTAGCGTTCCTTCACAGCAACAAAGCAAAAGTAATTTATCGAGACTTCAAAACTTCCAACATCCTGCTTGATTCAGTGAGTGCAATATATTCAACTGTTCAATTCTGTGGCTTTCACAAGCATCTAGATTATACTTGTAGATCTCTCACATCCTTTGGTTAAAATGGCAGAACTACAGTGCTAAACTTTCTGATTTTGGGTTGGCCAAGGATGGGCCAACTGATAGTCAGAGCCATGTGTCCACAAGAGTCATGGGTACCTATGGTTATGCAGCTCCGGAATATATGGCGACAGGTATCTTTCAACATACAGCTTTATTGTTCTTCACATTTAAGTATATATTTTCTTCTTGCTGACCTTCGACTTTTTCCCCTCAACCTCCACTGTATGTGCCTGAGTTATTACAGGCCCTAACCGGATATGAAAAATCAAGCCTTCCCTTTTGCAAAACGGGGAAAAATATTATCATAAGCAAAATGCTTCTCTATTATAGCTACAGCATGTCTAAACTCTATTAAACTCCCTCTCAAGTCATTTCCAAGATTTTTAACTTGGTCAATATAATTCACAATTTCCTTAAACCCAACTCTTTGAGCATCAAATCTCAATTTATATAACTTTCAGTTGATTTTAAGATTTCAACTCTGACTCTATCGGAACTTCACCAATTTTCTTACTTTGTGTTTACCTGTAACTCTTCATTTCTGTGGAATTAGCTTTCTCAGTTTGTGTCAGGATGTTGAGTTTTTTGCGGACCAATCAGGATTTCTTCTAATCCTCTGTTCATTCTTTCTTTGTAGGACATCTAACTGCCAAAAGTGACGTGTACAGTTTCGGGGTTGTTCTCCTCGAAATGTTATCTGGCAGACGAGCAATTGACAAGAACAGGATATCAAGAGAACAAAATTTGGTCGAATGGGCCAAGCCTTACCTTCAAAGCAAACGCAGAATCTTCCAAGTTATGGATGCTCAAATTGAAGGCCAGTACTCACTCAGTGGAGCACTAAAAGCAGCTTTGCTTGCAATGAAATGCCTATCAAAGGAACCCAAGTTCAGGCCTAACATGGATGAGGTAGTGAAAGCACTGGAGCAACTTCAAGACTCTGGTGATACGGGGGCTTCTCGAAACGAACCCCTCCAAAATTTTGATCGCCGTTTGAACAACAGCCCCAGACGTCAAAGGAAAAGTCATACTGAGAATGGTACCGGCAAAGCTGCCGTTTATCAAAGGCCAACTGCTTCCCCGCTACGTACATAAAAGAGGAGAGAGATTCAATACATGCTTTTATTGTTGTTTAGTGATTCGGAGAGAAAGTACAGGTGTTATTTGGATGAATAATTTGTATTTGTCTTGAACATAACACAAGCATGTATAAATAACAGTCAATGTATGTACAAGTTTTTTTTCTCTATAGTATCTGAAATTGATGTTGCTTCTGACACATCCAATTGTTGGTAAACATTCCTGTCAAAGTGCCCTTGACATGTTTGTGCCATTTTGGATAACAAAGAATTTTTGTAGCAGAAATTTGATCACACTCTTTAGTCTTGCTGCAAGACTAAGCCTAATTGATTTAATACATTTTAGATTTATTTGTTAACAGTTAAAAATTAGTGATTTAACAATTTTGTATGAATAAAAATTGAGATAAATGTTAAAAAAAAATTATTATAAAATTAAGTACGTATTAAATGTACAAGAAACGAGTAAATTGTAAAGAAAAAAAAAATAAATACTGTTTATAGCGAGAACTATGTGTGCGACAGGGGTACTGTTCATGACGGAGTATTGTTTATCGAATACTGTTTATGGCAATTAGTGTTCACGCTTGGATATTGTTATTGCGGTTACTATTTACACGATAACTTTAAGATTTTTTTGTTTTGGCTTAATTGACTTCTTTAAGTGGGATTAGGACTTTTATAAGAAAATACTTTTATTCCAATTAGGTTTAAAGTTTCTAAAGATGTTTTATTCACTATATAAACCTTTCTAAATACAAAGTTCAGATCAAACATTTAAGGTTTTAAGATGTAACCATAAGAAAGAATAGAGGAGTTAGGTAGGCACTAAGTGCGTGGTGCACTAGGGTGTAACCTTTGGGGAGTGTTTTTCTTTTAGTTCTTAAGTGAACAAAAGAAACACCATAGATCATTTTAGCTTAGATGCTCGGGCTATTCTTGTATTTTTTATAAAATCTCTTATGAGGAGATACTAAGAGGTCGTAAGGAGTCATGGTGATTAAGGGTAGATACTTAAAAGTCTCTATGGGAAATACTAAGGGGTCTTGTGGGATCATTGATGATGTAAGAAGATACTTAGTGATCTATTTCAATAATAAGAAGCTGGATCATGGATCTTCCATGGACGTAGGTAATTTTGGGTCGAACCACATATATTTTGTGTCTTGTTGATTGGTTTGGTTTCTTTATCTTTATTGGTGTGTTGATCTTATATGTTCTTACTTATGATATGAGTTATGATTTTTCGCTGCGCATAGAATAAAAGAGGTATCAAAGCTGTAGCTTAGTTGATGCTATAGGGGTGTCAAATTGAAGTGCATGGGTTGATATCCGCAACATTAGCCTTTTATAACTAATGAAGAAAATTAAATGAATACATACGAGGAAAAATAAATGGGCTAAATGATAGTGAACTTTTTTATTTCTATAAATTATTACGATTGTATTAATAAATTGCTCAACAAGAAAATCATATTGAATTGAAAACTAAGAGGGAGTCGGATACATTGTTAAAGATGCAATAGAATGATGAAAGAGGTGCAAAATGGGAAGCCAAAAGGAATGTATTGTTCACGCGAGATACTGTTCATGCAGGTACTGTTTACGCGAAGTACTTTTCATGCTGCTATGCCTATTTGAAAAAATCTTATTTTAGTTTTAATTGCGTGTTTAAGTCAATTGTGAACTTCACTTTTATGTAGACTCTTATTCTAACAAAGAATAAAGTTTATAGGCACTTTGTAAACACTATATAAACCCTTATAATTTTAATTCATTAGAATTGTTAATACATTAACAAGAGAAAGAATAGATGGCTAGAGTAGCTCTAAGGCACTAAGTGCAAGCTCAAAAGAGTAATATTGAGTGCTTAAGTGTTGAGCTCATAAGCACAAGAAAGCATTGGGTAGATCCTTTATGAGTTTCTCTATAGTTATATTCCTTAGATTTCTCTTGTAAGGGATTCTTTGGGTATTAAAGAATTAGAATAAAAGAATCTGGGTCTATGATTCACCATAGACGTAGGTGATTTTGTCGAACCACGTATATTTCTGTACCTTATATGTATGATTTTTTTTTCTATTTATTGGTTGATCTTTGTTTATTCTTATTTTTACTTGTGAGGAAAAACTTTCACAAAGCACATAGGGTTCTAGGATGCTAAATATTAGGTTAAAAGATATTAAAACACGTAAGAATCATTACTAAATTAGTTTATTTGTGAGGAAAAGCTTCCACAAAGTATATAGGGTTTTAGGGTGCTAAATATTGGGGCTAAAAGGTATTAGAGTACGTAAAAATTCTTAACAAACTGGTATTAGAGCTAAGTTAAGATTCGAAGCCAAGTTAAGGTCCTTATTAGAGTTATGGTTGAGGTCAATGATCAAACATAGGTTATTCAACCATGGGGACTTTCAAGTATAGAGACGGAAGAATAGGAAAAAAGATTAAGAGCCTAGAGTAAAGCTGTATAATTGTAAAACTAAGAATAGAAATGGAAGAACAATCGAAGAGGAAGAAAAAGAAGGCGGAGATGTTGCAATGATTCTGTGAATATGACTTGGAGTTGCAAAATGGCTTCTTGAAGAAAGAATACGAATAATCTAAGGGTATATGAGTAAGAAGCACAGTTGACGTTATGTACTTTGCAGAATATTGTAGGGTCTCAATATGAATTTATGTTGAGGGGATGCGTACCAAAGATAGCATTGAAATTTATCTCACTAGAGTGACAAGATCGAAATAAAATGTATAATAAGAGAATATATAACCATAGAGATATTGTGATAATGTCTAATTACTAGCTGGAGAGATACATTCGAAATCTTTGGAGACTAAAATCATAAACCTTAAAAGGGTTAAGTCTGGGCATAAGACTTAATTAGAATCAATGCTTGGTGATTTAGCATTGGCTAAAGAGTATATGGCTTTTTAGGAAAGCTTATTAGAGAGATTTTGAATTAATGAGAAGTTTGTTGAAATTTTGGTGATTCAAAATCAATGATAATTTGATTTTGCGTTGAAAATGAAGGAAGAGTTAGACACATAATCAATGACACAATAAAAAGACAAAAGAGGTGCAAAACGGGAAGTCAGAAGGAAGGTATTGTTCACGCAGTGCTACTTGTTTGAGAAAGTCCTATTTTAGTTTTAATTATTTATTTAAGTCAGTTTTGGACTTTCCTTTTATGTGAACTCTTATTTCAATATGAAATATAGTGTATAGGAATTTTGTAAACACTATATAAACTTTTACAATTCTAATTCATTAGAATTGTCAATGCATCAACAAGAGAAAAAATAAAGGGTTAAGGTGTTTTAGGGCGTTGAGCGCAAGGGCGGAAAAATACCGTGGAGTGCTTGAGTGCTGGGTAGATAAGCACAAAAAATATTGAATATATCATTTATGAGTTTCTTTATTATTATATTCCTTAAATTTCTCTTATAAGGAATTTTTTGGGTATTAGATAATTAGAATCTCTTGTAAAGGATTTTTTAAATATTAAAGAATTGAAATAAAAGAAGCTGAGTCTGTGATCTATCATGGACATAAATTGTTTTGCTAAACTATGTATATTTTTTATACCTTGTATGTATATGATTATTTTTTATTTATTTATTAGTTAATCTTTATTTATTTTTATTTTTATTTATAAAAAAAATCTTTCACAAAATGCATAAAATTTTAGTGTGCTAAATATTAAGTCAAAAGTATTAAAATGTATAAGAATTCTCAATAAACTAGTTTACTTGTGAAAGAAAATTTTTACAAAATACATAGGATTCTAAAATGTTAAATACTAGAGCACGAAAAAAAAAAAATCATATGGATTTTTATATTATTTACACACGTTTTCTTTTTATGAAAATAATCTTTTAAGTTATATTATTAAATGTCCATAAATGAATGAACTCGATAAATTACATTTTGTGAAATTAGAAAATGTCTACCGGGCTTACTTTTGTGTTTTCATATTAACCAAAGTCAGTTAGTAAATTCTTTCAAAAAAAAAAATGTCAGTTAGTAAATAAACTCCATTTATTACATTTGTAAAAAAAAAAAAAAATAAATAAATAAAAAGAAACATACATGCAGGTTATTTTTGTCATTACGGTCGAGGGTAAGATTTTAGCACAGATAGATAATGGAAACTGGGGTTTAAGAATTAAGCGACGACACACAGAACAACAAACAACAGAAGAGAGTGATGATTGCCGTTTCAATGGCTCTGCTTCAACACGTGATTTCCGTTCCCGTGGCACGTGTGGTGGTGCGTCCTCGTTCCTGCTTCACCGCCGCTTCCGTCACCTCCCGCCGCAACGTCTCCGTTTCTTCCTCTTCTACCTCACGTGCCCCTCACGTGGACCCCAACGTTCTACTCGGCATGTCCGAGCAGGAGCTTCAAAAACTCGCCGTCGAATTGGGCCAGGTATTATCCAACCAAAATAGTAAATCCTTTCCGTTTCTCAGCAATTGGTTGAACAAATTTTTTGAATTTTTAATCTAGGAAAGTTACAGAGGGAAGCAGCTTCACCATCTTATTTACAAAAGAAAGATCAAAGAAATTGAGAATTTTATTCAACGTGAGTTAATTATGCACTGGCTTTTTAGTTAATTTATTTTTCTTGTGTATCACTTTCAGAGACTTACTTTGAATTTTTCTTTTTCTTGGCTATAATTTTATAACGAAAGTGCCTCAGGCATTTCGAAGTGATCTGCAAGAAGCTGGATGGACAGTGGGCCGCTTGCCGATTTATCGCACTGTCACCGCAGCTGATGGAACTGTTAAAGTATGTAGTATATTTACATAATTACATTAGCTGTGTTTTTTGTTTTGTTAACAGAAAAAAAATTCAACTTTTCTACATAGTTTCCTTTAGTTGTTATGTACGTGTAGTTATATGATGCAAAATTTTGATGAGATTATATAAATTGTTAATTTAGACAAGAGAATGAATGAACTGATTCGATTGTAAATTGTTTTATATTTTGCAGAGTTGTGTTGTTAAAATTTAATATAATAATATGCTTGCTTTGGTTTTTAGGGAGTATTTCTCTCTTTGTTGTTGCCTTCTTGATGATTTCTATATCTTCTTACTTATTTCTGATTGCTGATTGCTGATTATTTTGCAGTTACTTATAAAGCTGGAAGACAACAGATTGATTGAAACTGTTGGCATACCAGTTCCAGATGAGAAAGGCTCAATGCGTCTTACTGCTTGTGTGTCATCACAGGTCTGACCGGCCAAATGAGATTCACTTATTCTTTGGAAGTGTATTTTTGTTGATTGAGCAAAAATGCTTTTTTATTGCCTAAGTGAATTAATGTCTTTTATTTGGATATTCAGGTTGGCTGCCCATTGCATTGTTCATTTTGTGCCACTGGAAAGGGAGGGTTTTTAAGAAATCTTTTAAGGCATGAAATTATTGGGCAGGTCTGTGTTTCTATTCTTTCCCCTGTTGATTCATTGGAGTCCATTTTTAGGTGGTAGTGTTGTATACCTCATTTGGTTGCTAACTTTTTTAAAAAGTGGCTTTTGTAGGACGAGATTCATTATGTAAATGGCTTGTCTTTATCATTTTATTGTGAAAGATATTTGTATCAAAGCAAGCATCTCTTTGTTCATCATGATGCAGGTCCTGGCCATTGAAGAGATTTTCAAGCATAGGGTGACAAATGTGGTGTTCATGGGAATGGGTGAGCCAATGTTGAATCTGAAGTCTGTACTTGAAGCACATCGATGTTTGAATAAGGTCCTTTACAGCTCTTTTGTGCATGTCATCTAGTTATTCTATTACCACTTTTTCTATTCTGTAAATATGTGGGTGGGAATTAAGCTCATCTGTGGTGGATTGCTATTTATTTCTGAAGGATGTGCAAATTGGGCAAAGAATGATCACAATTTCCACTGTGGGGGTTCCAAACACAATTAAAAAGTTGGCCTCTCATAAACTCCAGTCAACATTAGCCATCAGGTGTGTTATCTTATGTAGAACTAGTTGAGTAATAAATACTATGGTTTTCATGAGTATTTGTGCCCTGCTGTTGAATTAACTTAACATCCAGCACTAATGGCCATATGTACTGAGTATTAAATTTGATCTTTACTATTTATTGCTTGAACTTAACTCAATTTCGAACTAAGGTCATGAGTTTATCTCCCTTTGACACCATTGATTCAATTTTAACCAGCCTATACATTTAAAGTCTTTCTTTTGCTGTTTTCTTTCTCGTGAAAAATGGCCCCCCTTCTTTCCACAAGGAAGTTCAGCACCTTGAATTTGGGCAGAAGCATAAATCTGATCCAGATACTGAGAAAAACTTCTCTACATGATGTTAAGTCTAGTGATTTAATAACTCACTGATAACTCTGAATTTTAATATCTTTTCTCTTTCTTCACTAAAGTATAGAGATCTGTATTCCAGTGCTGTCAGATATTGTTTGTCTGGAATGATCTCTCCTCACTGCCCTACTCTCTAGTTTTACTGATAGTTTGCCCTTTAGTTCTCTTGAGCTTTGGAGGCGGAGGACATTTGTCAATCTGATGTTGCAAGGTTTTTTTTTCAATTGTTGTGGACTTTTCTGCTCAATTCGATATTTTCTCTTCTGCACCAGCTTACATGCTCCAAACCAGAAACTGAGAGAATCCATTGTGCCAAGTGCAAAGTCTTATCCTCTGGAAGCAATTATGAACGATTGCAGGGACTACTTCCGTGAAACTAGTCGACGGGTGTCCTTTGAGTATGCACTTTTAGGTACTGAAATCTTATTATGTGACATAAATTGAGTCTTGCTTCATCCTCTGCTGCACATGTGATGGCTGACAACATGAAAAAGTAATGCAAAATGACCCTTCTCATAAATGGTTTCATTATATTTTATTGGCAGCTGGAGTCAACGACCAAGTAGAGCATGCAGTAGAACTTGCAGAGCTACTTCATGAGTGGGGTCGTGGTCATCATGTGAACCTGATTCCATTCAATCCAATAGAAGGGTCTGATTATCAACGCCCATACAAAAAAGCGGTTTGTTCATGAGCATATTCTCCTAATTTTCAACAATAATCCTCTCCATTTGATTCAGTTTGTCCTTAATTTTCTAAGATATTCCATTTTGCAGGTGCTAGCATTTGCAGATGCTCTGGAGTCCCGTAAAATAACTGTTAGTATACGTCAAACAAGGGGACTTGATGCTAGTGCAGCTTGTGGTCAGTTAAGAAATGAGTTCCAGAAGAGTCCTTTGCATATTGAATCTGATGCTTTGCAATCTGAATCAGAGATTGCAGTTGCTTGTTGAAGCCAAATATGGATTTTTTGCTGCTCTCTTTCTTCTTTGTATACCATACACCTCCATCCTCTCTTCCCTATCTCAGCATGAAGCTTGACGGAAAATTGCTCGTGGATAGGCACATTGCAGCGCCGCTGGTTTTTGAATGGTAATCATCATGTTTGCAGCAAAACAATGCTGGGGGAAATCTTAGAGAATTAAAGAGTCCACATTGGCTGGAAAAAGAATGATCTCTCCTCCCATCTGTTTCAATTTTCTAGCAGTGACAAATAGACCATTACTAGTAACCAAGTGAAGATGGTATCATCTCTGTAAAAGCTACATTAACACTTATACTGCTTCTACCTTGTTTGCAGTACAATCAGCAATATTCTGCAAAAATAATTACTCTGCTTGTATTTACATGTTATGTTTCTTTCAGCTAGACATAACAAGTATTTACAATTCTAGATTTCTGGTAAATTTGAGCGTTTCTCTAGCTAGGGGTGGGCAAATCCGGTTCGGTTCGGTTTTTAGTGTGAACCGAAAACCGAACCGAGCCGGTCGGTTTTTGAAAAATAAAACCGAAAACCGAATCGAAAAATCAAAAACCGAACCGAACCGAACCGGTTCGGTTCGGGTTTTGGTTTTTCGGTTCGGTTTGGGTCGGGTCGGTTCGGTTCGGTTTTATAATTTTTTTAATTTTTTTTAATTTTTTTTTAATTTTTTTTAATTTTTTTTTTAATTTTTTTTTTAATTTTTTAATTTTTTTTTAAATTCAGTTTTTTCGGTTCGGTTCTCGGTTTGACCTTCCGAACCGAAAACCGAACCGAATTTTTCGGTTTTTAAAATAAAAAACCGAAAACTGAACCGACCAAGAGAAAAACCGAACCGAACCGACCAATTCGGTTCGGTTTTTCGGGTCCGGTTCGGTTTTTCGGTTTTTTGCCCACCCCTATCTCTAGCATTAAGAATGATAGAATTGCATTTTGAATTGAAATTCACTCTTATTTATTTTGTACTACTTGATTAAGAATGATAAAAGTTGCATTTTAGAGAGAGAGAATCTAGAAGTAGAATGTTTCTTGGAGATTAGGTACTTATGAAGAGACATATTTTGTTATTCTAAATAAACATTATAGCATGGTTATAAATCTTAGAAAGTTGAAAGTGAGGTTCATCTTTATTTAAACCTTTTATTTTATTTTTAGTGTATATAAATATGCACTGTTTGCTCTTCATTCCATTTGTCATTTCAAGTGAAGCCTAATATCGTTAAACAGTTAGCTTCTGGTTTTGGGAATGTGAGTGTGGGGAAGGGGGATTGCATTGTCTGTGTGTCACAAAAAAAGTATGTGGGTCGTGTTATCAAACCATTCGAGTCTTGGTGAAATGGACAGTTTGATTCTATCGAGAAGGAGAAGGCTATTCAACACCTTGGAAACGTCATAAAAAAGAATGATGTTATTGGCCTGATTTTTTGGTGTGCACAAATAATGGCTCGTGATATGACTGTCATTTTGACAACTTCCAAGAACGGGAACATTACCTACTGTGGTCTCGACGACTTTGACAAGCAACCAGTGAATTTTAGATAAGTTGTTCTGAATTTTTATTATTTTTTAGAAATTGTTTAATTGGAAGTGAATTTTATGTCAGAAAATGAAAAGATTTTCACTTGTTTGCACGAGGGTTGTTCTTCTGGGCGGGGGTTAAATTATAATTCCCGTCTATGACTGTGTTTGCTGTCTAATCCGTCAATGAATTTGGGAGAAATATGTCATCCCGTGACTGTGAAAATTGAATATGATTTTAATAGAATTTTTCAATTTCTTGAAAATAAGATATATATATATAAAATTTTTCTGCCTCAGCATTGGGCATTCAAATAAATGCTAAAATTAAAACATTTTTATTATATATTTTAAATGTTAACTTCATTGCAGTGTTAGGATAGGCCTGTCCTAATTTTGGGCCCATAAGAAAGTATAAAATTTTTGAAGAAAAAAATAAAAATAAAAAAGCCGAACATAACTATTGGGTGTGGACTTCACATCTTAAATAAATCTTCATCTTGAAATTGCTAATTTCTCTCTCTTGTCGGACTTTTACAGGTAATCGATCAAAATATGTTGCTTGTCGACTTTTTATTTTATCGTCGAAAAAAAATCTGAAACCCTTATTTTCTTTTTGGTAGCTGAGAAACCGCCGGAAAAAACACGTCAAAATAAAATCTTCCAATAATCACAGAAAGTTTTTTTTCCTCCCGAATTCTTAGCAATCAAGCGGAATTTGCTAGATCATACACTCTTTTTCCACACAACTAAACGGAAATTATTGTTTATTTACGATCATAAAAAATAAAAATCTATTAATTTCTGTTTGGTAGCTGAGAAATCGCCCGAAAGGAAAAAAAATGAAATCTTAATTTTTGGTGTTTTGTAGCGGATCCTCAGCAGCCAAACGTAAATTGCTAGATCATTCATTAAATACTCTTTCGATTAGGTCAACTAAGTCAATATTGGTGGAATTAGGTTTGCTCGTCGATTTTGATTTGTTTTGTGGTATTTTCTATGTTCTGCTTATATCTGTGTTTAATTAGGGTTACATATAGATATAGTAGTAATGCATTTATGTCCTTATATATTTTTGGTTTGTTAGTTCTTAATAAGTTAATATAATAAGTCTTCTTTTATAAGAAATTATTATTTTTTAAATTGCTTTGCATTAGTGTTTAGAGGCAGTGCAATGAGAAGGTACAGTCCACAATACTATAGCCCTCCTAGGAGAGGATACGGAGGCAGGGGAAGAAGCCCCCCCAGAAGGGGATATGGTGGCAGTGGAGGTGGAGGTTATGGAAGACGCAGGGAACAGAACCACGGAAGCCTTTTGGTTCGGAACATTCCAATTGATTGCAGGTAACTTCATTATAGGCAGGCTGTGACACGTTTTATGTTTTGAAGATAGTACAGTGTTTTTACAGTGTGTTGTTGCCATTGCAGGCCAGAAGAACTTCGAATCCCGTTTGAAAGATTTGGGCTTGTTAGGGATGTGTACATTCCTAAGGATTATTACACTGGGTGAGTTTTTCTGTTGGCATTCTTTTAATAAGAAACTGAAACTCATACACACACACACACACACACACACAAAAAGAAGTGGACAGGCTGTCTGCTACATCAAGGTTTAAAGACTCTGGAAGTCTAGGAATGAAAAGAAGTTTAGATCCCAAGAACCCCTGAAAGCAAAATTAATTTCAAAACCATTTCACATCAAGCTACTGCTGTGTGCCAGTCATGGAGAATGAAAAGGAAGGGAACATCTTTGAATTTCCACTTAACTGTTGTTCAGGTTGATAATTCTTTCAACTTTTCAACAAGCTACTTATGTCGCAATTTCATTGTAGCATCTTCTGTTATATAATGCTATTAGAGGAGGAAAAATATGTCCTCTGAATTGCATTATGAAATATTTATCAAACCATTTTTTTTTTATTTTCATCGTAAATTAAATTTTGAACTGGTTTGTCAGGGGGTATGTTGGTTTGAAGTTAAGTTAAACAAGCCTGAAGCCCCATATTTGATGAAGACCTACTCTTTATTCATGCATAACTTTTTGGTCTCAAGGGTGTTAAAGAGTAATGTTCAAATGAAGAGTTTTCACATTTGAAGATCTATGGTTTATCATGCCTAACATAGTGGTCTCAAGGGTATAAAGTGTAACGTACAAATGAAGAGTGTTTCTTTATGGAGAGAAACTATATAATTAGACAATCAATAGAAGTTTGACGAAGAAGAAGATTGAAATCTTGACCAATTTGAAGGCAGCATGAGGAGATTTTAACTTTGGGGAAATGTTGAATTCAAGTGGTCCTTATTTACAAGCATGTGAAGAATTTTCAAGTTGCTTCTTTTCATTTTTGACTGTTCTAGAAAAGGTCAGCCACTAAGCTTGCTTAATACAAATTCAGTGTTCACACGTGGTAGTGTGACAGACTCTCAAGTTGATATTTAGGCATCTAAAGAAGGTATACTGGGTGATGAAACTTGACAGAAACTTAATATGTTAATTTGGGCAAGTAACTGTCTTCTGACAATTTCTGTTTGTTCAGATATAAATTTAGTTACATTTCAATGAAGCCTTGCTGTGTCTTATTGTGCAGGGAACCTCGAGGGTTTGCCTTTGTGCAATTTGTTGATCCTTATGAAGCTGCAGAAGCTCAGTACCATATGAATGGGAAACGTTTTGCTGGGAGGGAAATATCTGTGGTTGTTGCTGCAGAGACTAGGAAAAGGCCAGAGGAGATGCGCCAAAAATCTAGGATTAGGTAATCTCTCTACTTCTACTCCCATCTCAAGCACCCTTATGGTTAAGAGTTATGATTCTTTTTTTCTGTATTTGTTTGGAAATTTCATTGATACATTTTACATTATGTAGAGGAGGGTCAGGCTATGGAGGACCGCGACCGTCTTATTATGGTATCTCTTACTGATAAATTAAGATTCCCAAGTAATATCAATACTTTCTAGCAAATTTTTATTTATTAATTTACTCGATGACATTGGTCTTTACATAAATTTGCATGCTGTTCATTTTTCGATTTTGGTATTTATGAATTTAATCCTTTTAAATCTCTGTTCTGTACCCAATACGTTTCAGGACGTTCTCGTTCACATTCACGTTCAGTATCTTGTTCACGCTCCCCCCACCATCCTGAAGCTTCTAGAAGTCGGTACCGCTCAAGGTACTTGATAAAAGTTGCAGTCATTTTCTCCTTCTAATGATTGCTTAAGTTGGTGAAAACATCTTTTTGTATTGATAATTTTGTCAGATCTTACTCTCCTGCCCAAAGACAACATGAAGATTACTCTGTTTCCCCACAGAGAAGGCATGCAGAACGCCCAAGATCACCCAGAGGGCCTCCACAAGAACACGTTATTGATTACCGTGATAGATCATATTCTCCCAGCTATGATGATGCTGCTGATCGGAACCAAAACGGCAATGGTTATGGCGAGTAAGTGAAAGTCTATCATACTGATATTTTAACAAGAATATGAAGTTAGGATTTGGCTTTGTTTTTACATTCCATTTAATAGCATGCACTGTGAAAGACTTATATCTTTTTTTTTTTTTGTTGATTACACGTGTTTACAAAAATATTATTGTTGTAGGAAATCTGCCTATGAGGAGGATACTCGGGCTCACTGGAGGTCACTGCCACCTGGTAGACTCTCAAGGTCTCCCTCTGGATCTAGATCTAGGTCTGCTGACCTGTTGGCCCAACGCAACTAATAGGATCAGGCAAGAAGAAATGTGAAGGCTAGCATTGTGTTTTTAGGTTTGATATATTGAGCACTTTCCAGGTTGTCAAGCAGTAGGTTGTTTTGTGCCATCCGTCTCCAAGTATGCCTTCTGCTTGTGATCACGTGGAAGAATAAATAACTTATTGCATTTGAACCTGACCACTGAGCCCTTCTCTTATGAGGACATTGATTGCATTGCAGCTTTGTTAAACAAATAATCTGGAGTTCCAATCTTGTTCTTATGTTATATCTTACAAGATAATTAAGGTACTGGGTATTTATCAAAATGAAAGTGGGCCTTCACATCCTCTATGCACATTTATTTCCCTCTTTTGCTTATTGTTTTACCATATGATCTCCATTGTTCTGCTTGAATTTTGATAGAGTGGCCACTTGGATTTTTCACTCAATTCAGCATGATGCTGTATCCGAGAAGAATGAAAAGTTGCTGTGAAGGGAAACCAGGGGAAAATGAACGGGAGAACCATGGTGTTAATGAATCTTTTTATGCTTTCTCAGATAATACAACTCTTTTTAACTTAATTTCGGCAGCAACATCAGTTGAAATGATTATTAATAAACACAAAAGCAAATAAAAATTAGAATTTCGGGTACGGATAAGCATCACTAACGCATGAACGAATCAAATCGGAAGCTGCTGGGCGTGAAGCTTTTTGATAGTAAAATAGTCATCAGTTGTCATACTAATTGCATTAAAAGAAACATATCAACTTGGGATTGACCCATGAGTTGGCAGATGGCTTGTGGCTATTCATTCTTTGAATTCTGACTGACTCGTTATTTTTTAGTTAATTTATGGCAGAAAAAAAGTAGAAAAAGAAGAAAAAAAAAAGCACACGCGCGCATCAGCTTGCAAAGAATATATTTGCTTTTTCTTTCTTTTTTTAATTAATAATAACTATATTATTATATTAAAAAAAATAAATATTGTAATTATAATAATATTTAAAAATAAATATTATTATAACTAAAAAAACCAAGATGATTAGCGCGCGCATAAGCTTGGTTGGTTTTTATACATATATATATTTATAAATTAATTAAAATAAATAATTAAAAATTAATTAATTAGAAAATAAATTTTGAATTAAAAAAGAAAAAATAAAATTTTGAATTAAAAATAAAAAATAAAATTTTGAATTAAAAATAAGAAAATAAAATTTTGAATTAAAAATAAAAAAAAAAAATTTTGAATTAAAAATTAAAAAATAAAATTTTAAATTAAAAATAAAAAATAAAAAATAATTTTTTAAAATTTAATAATATTTGTTTTTAAAATTATTTTAAATATTATTATATAATTTATAATTTTAAAAAAAGAAGCACACATTTATTTTTTCATTATTTTAATTTTTAAAATTTATTTTTAGATTAATTATTTTTAAATTAATTTTATTAAACTTATTTATAACAAAAAGAAAAACAAAAAGCGAAAAAAAAAAAGGCAAAGTGCACTTCCAAGGTAAAGCGGCAACTAACGCATGCGCATAAGTGACTTCACTTTTTTAAAATTTTAAAATTATTTTTTATGTAAATAATTAATTTTAATTATTTTTCATAAAAATAAATTTTTGATTAAATTTATTTATTAAATTAATTAATTATAATAAATTAAAAAGATATATTTTTACAAATTATACAAATAAGAGTAAAATGAAAAAAATATTATGTCTTTAATTATTAAAATTTAAAATTTTTGACTACGTAAAATTTTTTTTAATCTTAAAAGGTGGTCTACAGTGAAAATTTCCCTTATATAATTCGATTTTGATATAGACCATATTAGCTGTCAGGCGAAAGAAGTTGTAGAAGCATATGATGATATGAGTGTATATATAATTTAAAATTTTTTTTAATACTCAACAAAAATATATATACATATTACACTCATTTAATACTTAAAATATATATCACATACATATATATTTATATTTATATGTACAACATTTATATTATATTAATAAATTAAAAGTACTTATAAGATGAAGATAGCTTTATAATTTATTGAGATCTAAGTGTAAAGTTCAAAAAAAAAAATTATATAACAATTCTAGACAAAAATCAAAGTGGGTATTTTGCTTATAAAATAATAGTTTATTATAAATTTATAGGATTTTTTAATTTCTCTCAAGTGTTAATATTTTTTTTCTTTTTTAAAAAGAGAACTTTTTCTAACACTTAGCCAAAACTCTCAAATTAGTCAGAAATGACTTTCTCTTTCTCTTTTATTTTATCTTACGTATATCATACACACCTTAACATATTTATTTTTATTTTATTTTATTCAAAAATACAAAAATCAAGAATTCACCAACTCTTTTGTTGAAAATGCATAACAATTATGCATTTATATTTTTCTTCACTTCCATTTAGTCATTAAAAGAATGAAAAAGTTCATTAAAAAATTGTCATTAGCAATATAAGTTTTTATAAATTAAAGTGACTAAAGATTAATATGTCAATATTTAATTATTTTAAAAAACACATGTTAAAAATATTTTAATTCTTAAAATCAATCCAATAATTTTTCAAATTCAAATTACAATTCAAATGCATAACATTTATGTATTTAATTTAATAAATGGACATTTAGATATAATTTAAATAAACTCACGACAAGTGTTATATACTTGTCAAAGTATTAATTAAACAAATATGCATGGAGTGTTATGGTACATCAACTAGCTGTCCAATTATATTTTAGTATGTGTCGAATTTTAACAGTTAAAATTTGACACGTGTCATTTCTGAGAGATACTAAAATTAAATCTTATTTATTCGAATTTTTTCTCGGATGTCTCATAATATGAAGTGTACTCGTTGAGCATTAGGGTAGCACATAGAATCGAAGAGTTCGATCTTATGTGTTACCCTAATGCTCAACAAGTACACTTCATATTATGAGACTCCCTAAATTCACACTCGTTCTATTTGTCTTATGGAACCGTTCCATTTTTCTTATGGAATCGTTCCATTTGTCTTATGGAACTTTTTCATATGTACATGAACATTATCCCACACACATGTTACGTATACAATAAAACGGTGTGTAAAACCATACAAGTTGAGGTTAACTATATTCGTATAATCCTTTTGTCACTTATATCTTAGAAGAGTAAAGACATAGATATACCATTAAGTCTCTAACCGCTCGACCTTAAACTTATCTTTAGATTTATATTTCAATAAATAATATCTGCAAACTTTTTTGCGATAATATTTTATCTTATGGAAATATTTTTCAGTTAAATACTTTTGGCCAAAAGATTTTCTGAAATACAATTTTGAAGTATTAGGATATACGGCTCAACCATATGAGCTGACAAATCTCATATCTACACACACTGAATTCCATGAATATCGGACCATACCTAACGACACCCAGATGTCAGATTATAAAAGGTTTATGACATGTGTGAAATTTAAGTATGGTGGATCACTCACAAGCACATCGTGGCACCCAGGTTAAAGGACCACAAATAGGTTTCAACTTAAGAAGACCATCAATTAACAACTTTATGGAATGTCTATTAGATATCTTCACGAGTACGTTCAGTGTTAAGTCTCTACTTAACACTAAGTTTACGATTTGTTAAGATTAGCCGTCTGATCATTCCAGATATAAATATATACCAGTCTTTTCGATTTTAACATTTGACCCATATTGTTAAACCTATGACTAAGAATCAATTTGAAGAATATACTATATAATGACATTTCTTAATACTATTTACAACTATGTCACTATAGTAAATATTTTTAGGTATCTGTCATAATTCATACTAGGTTCTAATTCTTAGAAATACTAACTTTTAGTATTGATGTAAACTGTATTAAAAGAACAAGATTAATAATATATAATAAAATAATAATTCATAAAAATGCATATTGTATAAATATAAATAAGATTTATACAAAATTAGAACGGCGCTTGAGTACCAACTCCAATAGAAGCTTCAGAGGATCTCATTTTGAAAACTCAAAAAGCTTATCTCTAAGGGAGATGACGAGAGAGAGAGATGGCTATTGGGTTTCTAGAGATATTGCTAGTAAATATAAAAGGTCTCGCAAATACCGATTTCTTAGGTAAAATTCTTGTATATATTTTCACTCTTTGTATGAATTTTTTTATTTTCCTTTATTGTTTGGTGCAGCTTTATTGAAAATCAAAATGATCGTATGACTGTATCAAATAAGGATGCTCTAGATTTTAAAATTGCCATATGCTCTAATGTTATACATGGATCATTGAAATCTAAATTCAATAGTGGACAAAAGATAATCATTTTCTTTTTAAAGTATTTCTTATTGTGACTTGCCTATGGATTTCAGTTAAGATAATGGTGTTAAAGAGTGAATCCTCGATGTTGATATAAATTATAACATAGTTCCATGGCAAAATTCTCAAGTTAATAAACTAAATATTTTTTATTTTGGTTGGTTATGATATATGGTAGGCAAATTGATCTTTATGTTGTGATACAATACAAAAACCAAGAGCGCACAAGCAACGTAGCCCGAGGTTAGTTCAATTCACACCACTACTATGCTATCTAGGATCTTGTTATTGAAATTTAAGAGTGTATTTTGAATAAATATGTGTAAAATCAAGTGTTAGAGTAGAGAAAAATAGCTGAGAAGAAAAAAAAAAGGGATGAAAGGGAAGTGCCCAAGCCGTAGGAGGCTTGGGTGTTGGGTTTGGCACTACAGCACTAGACTAGATGCATCGCGATGTTCCAGTCAATTGAATAAAGTGCCGCAGCATTGGCTTCTGAGCACCACGGCTCTAGTTGTGCTATGCTAAAAAAACAGCCGTTGGGCATCGTGGCGCTGAGGATGAGCGCCACGGTGCCTAGAGCTGGATTTGGTGACTCTCTAAAGAGTCACTTACCTCTTCCATATAATGTGGCCTTTCAAAGAGGTGTTGTGTCTTCTCTTCTCAATCTTTGATTCAAATTTCTCTCTTATCAACTTTTTCTAAGTTTAAAATTCTTGTAGTCCAAGGAGAGTATTTGGTGTGCACCTAATACTTTCTCATAGGCTATTAAATCATAGAATTATCATACTAACAAACCTATTTACATTTTTGATTATAATCAAAGTGGGTGTAGAAATAGTTTAAGGATAGTGCATAGCATGCCTTGACTTCAAACTTTACTCATTTGTATCCTTGTGTATTTTTCATGTATAGAACATTTGACTATCAATCTTAAACTATTTCGTGTCACATACACATGAATACTACAAGTGAATCTTTGCTAATGACTGTAGCAAAGTCTCTTTCAAAGGCTACGAAGATCCCACCATTTAACAAAAAATATTTCAAGAGATGACAAGATCGGGTGTATAATACACTTGATGTAATAGGTATGGCTGAATTTCTTACTATACCTCATTCTGAAGCTATTATAGAAAACTATAAAAAGGAGTTTCCTAAATAGAGTAGGGCAAATAAGGTATGCCGTAACATAATTCTTTACATATAATAAATTGTATGATGTTTACTCCACATATAGGGATGTACATGAGTTGTAGGCACAATTTAAGAAAAAGTATATTATAAAAGATGCTAGTGCCTAAATGTATATGGTAGAAAATGTTTTAGAATTTAAAATGTTTGAGGAAAAAAAGGTCACTGTATAAATACATGATTATCATCTTTTACTAAATGATTTAAAAATTGAAAACAATCTCATTGAACCTTTTATTATAGGTTGTTTAATAGAAAAGTTGTTTGAATCCTAGAAGGATTATAAGAAAAATAAAAAATATAAAAAGAAATATTTAACTTTGAAAGATTCAATAGTACACATTAGAATTGAAGAAAAGAATCGCAAAAGGGAGAACATAAAGAAGGCCAAAGATTTAATTTCTAAGGCCAATTTAATAGAAGATGATAA
Organism: Ailanthus altissimus; assembly: GCA_946807835.1. Lineage (NCBI taxonomy): Eukaryota > Viridiplantae > Streptophyta > Magnoliopsida > Sapindales > Simaroubaceae > Ailanthus > Ailanthus altissimus. Next base: position 17,643,207 of record OX327684.1, read on the forward strand.
TCAAGATAAGAACATCAGGATTCCACAAGCAACAATCACTTTAAGAAAAATAAAGTCATATTCAAGAAAAAGGGTTAAGTATTATGCTTGTGAAAATGGTGGTCATTTTTCTTATCAATATAAACATAGGAACAATAAAGAAAACAACAAAACTCTCAAGGCTAATTTGCACAATGTACTTCATGGTGGCAAGTGACAACAAAGAGTGTGTGATTGATTCTGGAGCCATTAGACATATATGTGGAGAAAAGAGTTCTTTCTAAGAGTATGTTTCCATCAGAGAAGGGGATGAACAAGTGTCTTTTAGTGATTCCCATTCTACACCGGTGGTGGGAAAAGGGAAAGTTCTCCTTAAACTTACTTTTGAAAAGTTTCTTGTATTGAACAACGTACTCCATGTTTCCAATATTAGATATAATTTAGTTTCTGTGTTTATGTTGGAAAAAAACTAATATAAAAGTCTCTATTAAAGGGGGAATAAAGTTGTAATACCAAGGGTAAGACATTCATTGGAAAGGGATATTCTTCCAATGAATTGTTCAAATTAAAAGTACTTGATGTTTCAATGAATAAAAATATTTCTTCTGCTTATATTATTAATCTTTCAATTTATGACCTGATAGACTAGGCCACTTACATTATCTTTATTTAATATAGATGAAAAAAGTTGGTCTACTATCTAATATTCGTTTAGATGAATCACATCAATGTGATGTACGTGTGGAAGGAAAGTTCACAAAAAAAAGTTGCAAACCTATAATTCTTAGGGAAATCGAATCGCTAAGTTTAATTCATAGTGATTGAAGTAATCTTAAATATATTATGACTAGAGGGAGGAAAAGTTTTTACATAATCTTTATTGATGATTTTTCAAAATATACTAAGGTGTATTTGTTAAGAAATAAAGATGAGTCATATGATAAGTTCTTAATCTATAAATAAGAAGTTAAAAATCAACTTGGTAGAAAAATTAAGAGATTAAGAACTGATAGAGGGGGAGAGTATGTGTCTAATTTATTTAGTTCCTATTGTGAGGACAATGAAATTATTCATGAAGTTACACAACCATACTCACTTGAATATAATGGAATGGCTGAAAGAAAAAGCAGAACTTTTAAAAGAAATGATGAATTGCTTATTGATTAATTCTGGGGCCTATGAATTTATAAGGGGATGCAATATTGACTGCTTACTGATGAATACATTAGAACACATATTTATTAAGAGATTCAGTCACCATTAATGTAACTAATTTTAGGCTTTAAATAAAGTGTTGTCCTTAAATTGTGATTAATGAATGTTATTTGCACAGGTTTAGGTAAAATGAACATAGCGCTCAATGTAAAAATTAAAATGAAGAAATTATTAAACCTGGAGTAACATGACTCAATCTTACATAAACTTGAAGAACAGTTGAAAAGCCAAATCCAACATTTTATGGCTCAAAATTGGGATACAACAGAATTGGATTACAACTTCTGCTTAACTTGACCCACCTCACGTATTTGGACCGTATTTCATAAAATACCTACCCATTAGGTATAATTCTTGAAGATGTAAAATAATAAATCAATTATCAACAACCCTTATGTTGATGGTAAAGTCCAAATCAGCTGTTATCATGGACCAAATTTTATTGCAAATTGGTAAAAAGGTTGTTAACCGAAATCTGACATATCTTTGGCCTTTTGCCCATATCTCATTGGATACTCATCCAAATTGCATGAATGTGATGGATATGGAAAGAAGAGACAAAATGCTATAACTTTTATGTTGGTAAAAAAAGGCTACATTGGTCATTTCCATTATAAAAAAGGTGATGCAATTAAGTGAACGAGTGGTTGGCCTAAATGATTGAAGATTGAAGTCACACTAAGCATGTTTCCATTCATTGCTTATATAAGCATACTCTTAGGAGGCTAAGGGAAGTTTTCAGTGCTTCATAATTCTCTCTTATTTCTTCTCATTAACATGCATTGTAAGCTAGGCTAGAGTTCTTGACAAGACTAGAGATGAACTTTTATGTGTAATAAATTTACTTCTATACTTTGATGCTTTGCCAAGAGCTACAAATATTTGTAAGTTTATTTGTTTCTAAATTTTTATCTATTATTTTTCTATAATATAGAGGTTATAATTCTCATGTTTCATATATTTTCAGTCGTGCTTTCTTTATGTGATTCTTGTTGAATTATAATTGTTATTGGTTACATTGTTTTACATATTAATCTTTTACTGCAATATTGTCAATCGATATATTGTCGATCTTAGATAACATGTAAAGACAATAATCAGTTGATATTCAAGTTGATCTTTTACTGTAATATTGTCAAAATGATATATTGTCGATCTTAAATAACTTGTATAAATGAACATGATCTGTGTTAATGTTTACAAAGAGTTTAATCATATCAAATACATGTGTTATCAAATGTGCTATATTTTATATATCTTTCGATTAATTGTTTGGGATGTGAAACTTTCAGTTGAGTTATAAACATTAAATCAAAATATAAAGTAGATTTATAAAATATAATTGTGATTATTAAAGCCTTGCTTATTTCATCATAAGACGTTTTTCTTAATTCATAGACAATTTTATCTCATTCACTTAAACTGATTAGTTAATTTTTTTCCTTGTTACTGTTTTAATAATTTTACTTCACCAACCTATTTTCTCAAAAGCTTTATTGTAGGATCGACACCTCAATCTATACTACGATAATTGCATTACATTTTGAGCATAAACAAAATTTGGCGCTGTTGTCGAAGAGGCACACTAAGCGAAAATAGGTTGCTTTTATCAATATTAAAGCAGTAATTTTGTACATTTACTTTTCTTTGTAAAATTTTAGTTCTTAAATTTATTTTCTCTGTTGTAATTTATTTTATTGTTCATGGTTGGTTCTACCACCTAAGTTATTTTGTTATCTACTTGTATTTTTATTTAATTTTATATGGTTGGTTCTACCACTTAACTCAATTTATTTTCTTTAGTTAATTGTTGTATTTTATTTTATTTTTATTGGTTGTTCTGCTGCCTAACTTAGTTTATTTTATTTTATTTATTTATTATACTTTACAATTTATTTTTTTATTTATTGTATTTTGTAGTTAATTTTTTTATATTTATTTATTGTACTTTGTAATTAATTTTCTTTTATTTATTTATTGTACTTTACAATTTATTTTATTTTATTTATTTATTGTACTTTACAATTTATTTTCTTTTATTTATTTATTACATTTTACAGTTTATTTATTTTTATTTATTTATTGCACTTTATTTTATTTATTTATTGTACTTTATTTTATTTTTATGGTTGGTCTTATCACCTAACTCATTTTTATTTCACTTCTTGTATTTTATCTCAATTTTATGGTTGATTTTACTACTTAACCCATTTTTTCTTTTGTTCACTTCTTAAATTTTTTCTTGAGAATTTCTATTATAAAATAAATAAATAAATAAATAAATTTGTTAGGATTTATACATCGACTTAGAGACTAACAAGAAAGATTTATGAGAGAAATAGAACTAGAACCACCACCACAATTTGTAAGAGAAGAGTATTCACCATATAGTTCATCTTGTAATTATAACACAATGAGCCAACACGAGGATAACCCTATTAGGATTCTAAAAGATTACTTCCATCCTACTCGCACAGCCACACTATTATGCATTATATTTTCACTTAACACACCAGATTCAGATTTTAAATTTAGAATGATACAATTTCTGCCCACTTTTCATGATTTAGATAGTGAAAATCGTTATGTATATGTTAAGGAATTTGAAGAGCTAATTGCTACCTTCTATAGCCAACCTGAAGCTATAGACACTGTTAGGCTTAAAGTTTTCCCTTTTTCTTTGAAAAATAAAGCAAAGAACTGGCTATACTCTTTGAGGCCGAGGTCTATATGAACTTGGGTAGAAATGACCCAAGCATTTTTCAATAAATACTTCCCATGACACAAAACTAATGGGGTGAAAAGACAAATTTCTTCATTCTCCTAAAAAGACAATGAAACCTTATATCAAGCTTGGGAAAGGTTTAAAGAGTTGCTAAATTTGTGCCCTCATCATGAGTATGAAAATTGGCACTTAGTTAGCTATTTTTATAAGGGATTTACAATTAGAGAGCGCCAATTTGTTGAGATGATGTATAATGGGGAGTTTTTTCACAAAAATCCTTATGAAGCCATATAATTCCTTAATGACTTAGCCGAAAAAGCCCATACATGGACTGAAGCTAGTACTACTGAAAGCACAAATAGGTCAAGACCTAATGGAGTTTTTCATATTAGGGAAGATGATAGCTTTAACTAGGGAACTAGAGGCCTTGAAAATCAAAGATAGAAGGGTCACCTATACGGTTGCTAGAGTTAAGTCACATGATGTTTATTTTATCTGTGGAGGAGCAGAACACTTAGCTCAGGATTGCCCCACTTATAGTGAGATGAGAGGGATATATAAAGAATAATGTAATACCATAGGGATGTACAAAAAGCCTTATTCACCATACTCTGAAACCTATAATCCTAGTTGGAGAAACCACCCAAACTTTAGTTGAAAATCTGACCAACAAGCCAACAACTATTGGAACTAAGAACAACAAGCACCCAAGTCTTATGGTGCACCTCAATATAATGCACGACCAATCAGGAGTCCTTTAGAGGATACATTACAAGCATTTATGGAGGCACAAAGTAAGACTAATTAAAAAAATTTAAAATAATTCTTGCACAGGGGTAGGTGAAAACTAAAAAATCAAGAGTTAAATCACTAAACTGACCTGTGCTTTAACTGTACAAGAGTGAGATAAGTTTCCATCTCAACCTCAATCCAATCTAAAAGGATAATTCATAGCACAAGCTTATACTTTTGATGCACAAAATCTTAAAGAAGTTAATGCTATTACTACTCGAAGTGGTAAGATTGTGAGTGAGCCTACTTCTTTAACTAACACATCTATGAGTAGTAAAGACGCTCCCTTTGAAAAAGAGGTCACAGTGAAAAAAGAGCCCAAAAATAAGTTTTTAATCTCAGTGCATTTTCCCCAAGCTCTTTGACTTGTTGGAAAAAATTCAAAAATTTAAGGTGAGATTTTAGAACATTTGAAACAAGTTAAAATTAATCTTCCTTTGTTGCATTTGATTAAGCAGGTTCCAACTTATGCCAAAGTCATAAAGGATTTATGCACTATCAAAAGAAAATATTATGTAAAGAAAACTGCATTTTTGGCAGAACAGGTAAGTGCAGTAATTGAATAAAAGACACCACCCAAGTATAAAGACCCAGGATGTCCCATAATCTCCTACCAAATTGGGACATATGAGTTTGGTCAAGCATTGTTGGACTTAGGAGCAAGTGTAAATTTAATGCCTTATTCTATTTACTTGCAATTAGAACTTGGTGAGATTAAACCTATATCTGTAGCCCTACAATTTGCTGACTAATCAATTAAGAAACCACAGGGATTAGTAGAAGATGTTTTGTTACTGATGAACACTTGAAATTACACATTTAATAAGAGTTTTACATGATTGTTTTGTATTACTAGTGTATTTAATTTTCTTAACTTAAGTATGTTTACAATATTGTACTTAATTATCTTATAACTGTTTTGTGGCAGGTTCGGTAAAATGGGCATAACTTTCTACCTAAAGATCCAATTTAGTTGATTCTTAATCTTGTGCAGAGCTGACTCAATGGGATAACATATTTTATTTCAAAAAGAATAGGAAATTCGAGTGTTTAGAGGGTGAAAATTGGCCTAGAATAGAATTGATCTGCAGTACAGGCCCAGTTTGAACAGTTATCAGTATTTGGCCCATAACTATAGAAATACGTATCTAATATGTATGAGATTACTCAATTTGGAAAGATAAGAGACTTATCTACAACTTTTATGTTTTGAGTGACAGCTAATTCAGATCACATCAATTCCAAATTGGATAATTAAGTGGGTGACCAAGTGATAATGAATGCAAATTATTTTGCCACCATTCTTGACTTTCATCAACCAAGTGGTTCCCTCCAAATTTGTCTCGATTTATCCATGTTTTTCTATAAATAGGTGACTTGTTTATGCCTAAAGAATATAATTAGAAAGTTAGAATTTATTCAAAATACTTTTCCTTTGTATCCATTTCCTTGTACTATTATTTCTCTTGTTTACTATTAAGTCATGTTATTTCTTCTTCCATTTCTTTTCTTTTCATTTAGTTTTATTATGTCCAAATAATTTTGTTTAAGCTAAGGTGAAAGGGTGAAGCTCTTGGCAAGGTAATAAGATATGTTTAATATTTATTCATGAATTTAATGCTTCATTTTTAAGTTATGCAAATTTATATATGATGTATTTATTTTGTTTGTAGAATTAATACCCTTTCTTCTAAAGTGGTGATTCTTGATTTATTATTGAAAAACTTAATACTTGGCACAATAAATTCTTGAAACCATTTACAAGATTTGGTTTATATAACATTTCTTGTAAAGTGGGAGTCTTGATTTATTGTAGACAAATATAAAGATTGGCATAATAAATACTTGAACCCATTTATAAGATTTGGTGTATAATAATTGAAAGAAATAAATACTAATCAATATATAAATGATGATGAACTTTAATTGCTATATTTTCCGGTTGGAACCTCTTTTGTGTGAGGATTCCAATTGAGTTATAAAAAAATAAAAAGTTAAATATATTCTTACTTCTTATGTCAAGAGTGAATCCCTATAACCTTAGCTTTTTATTTGAATTGGTTAATTGAAATAATATTTACAAACATCTTATACTGCATTAATTATCTTTAAAGTGTTTATAATTTATAATTTTAATTCTACTTCCCTGTGGATCGACCCCGTTCTCATCGGGTTATTTATTACTTCGACAATCCTGCACTTGGGAATAACTTCTATATTCTGGACGTGTCAGTTACAAATTGATAAATTTTACTACCCTGTCAATTTTTTTATTTTAGATACTCATTCTGTGGTTAACATGGAGTCTAAACTTTTCTTACCACTGCTAATGCTCTTATTAATTGTAAAAATGGTCTAATGAAATTATCTTTTGAAAATATAACTCTTGAGGTGAATAGCTTCCATATTGGCAAGCAACCACAAGAGGAAGACGAAGCAAGGCAACAAAATACATTTTAATCAAGAGATGAGCAAGAAAGGTAATAAAAAATAGGGGATATAATTTTCGTATATTGACAAATACTATCATTCATATATTATAGACACACTTGTAGCGGAGGAAGCTTATAAAAATCATGGCTCTAATTCTTTGGAAAATCTTCTTAATTTTAATTTTGAAGAATTGTGTTATCTTCATAAACCAACTGATTGTTTAGTATTTTTGACTCACAGGATAAAGAGACTCAATTTCGACAGCCCGCTTTGAAGAGTTGCCACTAGAGAAGGAGACCGAAATCATCAAACCTTGAGACACCATAAGTTAAGCTTTCTCCAGTGCCTAAAAGTTTGAAACATGCATTCTTAGAACCAGATGATACCTTTTCTATCATCATTTCTTCTAAACTTAGTGCTGAACAAGAGAAAAAATTGATAAAATTGTTAAAAGAGCATAAGTCTGCACTAGGTTGGACCATAGCTGATATTAAAAGTATAACTCCAGTGATATGCTCCCATAGAATTTATTTAGAAGAAGGTACCCAACCTTGTAGGGACCTACAAAGAAGACTTAACCCAACAATGAAAGAAATAGTAAAGAAAAAAGTCTTGAAACTATTATATGCAGGTATAATCTATCTAATTTCTGATAGTCAATGGGTAACTCCAACTCAAGTAGTTCTTAAAAACTTTGGAGTTACTGTTGTGGAAAATAAAAATGAGATACTTTTTCTAACTATGGTAGCAAGTGGTTGATAAATGTGCATTGATTATAGAAAGCTAAACACAGTCACCAAAAAAGACTATTTTTCATTATCTTTTATTGACCAAATTTTAGAATGTATAGCTAAACACCTATTTTATTGCTTTCTTAATGGGTATTCAGGAAATTACTAGATTGAAATAGTTAAAAAAGATTAAGAAAAAACCACATTTATATGTCACTTTGGTACTTATTCTTTTTATAGAATACCATTTGGATTATGTAATACACTCGCTACTTTTTAACGTTGTATGCTGAATATTTTTCCTGATATGGTTGAAAAATGCATGGAAGTTTTTATGGATAATCTAACTATTTTTTGTGATTCTTTTGATTCATGTTTACTTAACTTAAAAGTTATTTTGAGTAGGTGTGAAGAAAAAGAATTTATGCTAAATTGGGAGAAATATTACTTCATGTTATCTTCAAGGATTATTTTAGGTCATATTATATTTGAAAAAAGGGTAGAGACAAGGCTAAAATTGAATTAATCTTTAAATTGCCTACACCAAAAACAGTAAAACATGTCCGATCTTTTCTTAGACACGCTGATTTTTACAAGAGGTTTATACAAAAATTTTGTGCCATATCTAAACTATTGTGTAACCTTTTACTAAAAGATGTTGAATTTATATGAACACTAGAGTATGAGGAGGCATTCCAAACACTCATTGCCAAACTTACCACCGCTTCTATTATGCAATCACCAAATTGAAACCTCTCATTTGAGATTATGTGTGATGCAAGTGATGCGATATTTTTATATCTTATAATTAAACGCAAGTATATGCTATTGTAGTAAGTAATAAAGGGACTTAATAAGTCGGATGTCGAATCCACAGAGATAATTTCTTCTTTTTAACCAAATACTAAAATTATGTCTTTTTAATAATTATTCAGAAAAATAAAAAATCTAAGAATGAATGTAGAAAATATAAAAGCAATAACACAATGTAAAGAGAATTAGGTGATAGCAATATAGAGAAAACCTAGGATTAATACTATCTCTCAATATGCTTTCTAATAATTAATCTTTAATATTTAACTCCTTTAGTCTTTGTTTTTGATCAAGACACTAATGTATTCACAAGCCTCTTCCAAGGTTATGCAAGTATACCTTAATTTACCAAATAACTATATTCCTATGGTACTTGTAATAAATTAAGATTCATTAAGATTAAGTCTTATTGATCATAAATGCGAATTAGATATATTCCTATCCTAAATTGAAACTTGCATATGCAACATTGAATGTTACTCTACAATCATGCATCAAATTACCTAGGTCTAAATATTATGATTCCTCTTCCGAGTTTATCAACAATATTACCAACTCATTCACCATATATTGGCCAGATATATTGAAGCATTAAGATTAAGTAATTTGAATATCAAAGAACTAAGTTTATTAAATATTTAAAAGATATGGAAATTAAGCACACATATTGAATTCAAGTATTAACCCTAGAAAGCAAATTTAGTTCATGGCTACAAGAGAACAGCAGTAAAAATAATAATAAATCATGATACAATCAATAGCAAACTGATATAGACGTCGAATTTGTCTTGATTACGTTGTTTAAGATACTTTTGATGTCGAAGAACACATTGAATCTCTCTCTAAAGTTGCTTCAATTAAACTTCTATTATTTTTCAAGACTCATGCTCTGTATTCTTGGTGTTCTTAAATGTGTCTTTGGTGATTTTTAACGTCTAGGGTCGATGGGCTTTTTATAGAGATTGATATGAGCTTGAAAATCTCAATTCTCGTTGGACTAGGACTCGTACTATCGCTAGAGCGCTGCATGTAGAAGACCGCACTACTGGAGCAGTAGAGTAATGGCGCTGGGGTGCTGTCCCGTCGCTGGCGTGCTGCAGATATGGCGCTGGGGTGCTGGCCTGTCGCTAGCGCAATGCAGGTCTGGCGCTGGGGCGCTAGTTGCGACTTCAACAGGTCGTCTTTTTTTATTTTCTTATTTCGATCACTATTTCAGTGTTGTGGCAAAAATCTTTGTGGCACTGAGGCGATGGACTCATATTTTAAAAACTTGACATTTTAGTCCCTATTTTTGCTCCTTTAAATTTCGTTCAAGTCCCTATAAATAACAATAATACACATAAATAACAATTTATTCTCATAAAACTATAAAATATTAAAATACAAATATGAGAAAATATATGACAAATTTGCCCTTATCAGCAAGTAATTATGCTGTAGGAGCAGTTCTTAGGCAATGAAGGGAGAAAAAAATCTTTGTTGTTTATTATGCTAGTAGGACTTTGAATGATGCCGTGATGAATTATATTACTACTGAAAAAGAACTATTAGCTATTTTTTTTGCCATAGAAAAATTTCGTTTTATTTGAATGGTTCACTTATTATTATTTTTTTGATCACACGGCCCTTATGTACTTTTTTTCTAAGAAGGATGCTAAAGATCGTTTAATTAGGTGGATTCTTTTTTTGTAGGAATTTGATCTAACCATAAAAGACAAGAAAGGCATCGAAAATATTATTGCTGATCATTTACCCTGCCTTGAGTTCACTTACTCCATTGATTTTTCACCTATCTCTCACTTCTCTCTAAAAATGAAAAAAAAAGAAAAACCTTAGCCGTCGGCCAAGTGAATAAACTAACAGGGTACTCTCGGCCATTGTCGAGCTTTCCACATTGCCACTAAGCCTTCACGGCCTTTACTGAGCCATAGCGAGCCCTGTCGAGCTTCATCGGACCTCACAGCCACCTATGGTTTTTTCCCTGTACTACTCTTAGAACTAGTCGTTGCCATCGGGTGGCAGCCATTGCTACTACCATCCCGCTTCCGAAGGCTATCTAGCCTTATTTTTGCCATTTGCTCTTGTTTGTGTGACATATGTTGTTAGAGTTTGATGGGTAGGACTGAAATTTCGTTGGATGTATTGAATGTAGGAGTGTTTTGTAATTTTTCTCTAAGCTGCTTGAGGTTGTTTTTTTATTTTTTATGTGAAGATTATTTTGTCTCTTCCATATGATGGTTATATTATCTTTCTTACGTAAATGTATGACTCTCCATCTTTAATAGAACCGACAATTATACTTGCTTATAGGAATGATGCCATATAATAAAGTTCTAATTGTGTCTCTCAAATTTAAAAATTAAGTTAAGACAAGCCACGATATAACTATTTAATCTGCGTAGTATTCTAATAATTTTTTGCTGTTATATAAATAGTTTTATAATGTAATATTAATGATATATTTAATAACATTACATTTGCCCAAGGTTAGTTAAAATTCCCTCCACTTTAATATTTTTAGATCTAATATCAAAAGTGTGTTCTTACTTAGAATGCTTTTAGTAGTGTCAGAAGCACTTCTAGACATCCAGAAGTGTTTTTCCCCTCTCTCCTTTGTAGTGTTTTAACTAAAACAAACATAAGTGCCTCTGGTTTGACCTGAGAAGCATTGTGGCTTGGATTTCAAAAAATTCAAAAATCTAGTCTAGACTTGAAGTTTTTTTTTTTTTTGATATTTAGATTTGGAATTTTTAAAAAAAATTTGAATTTGGGCCATATTTGAATTTTTGTCGGAACCTGAAAATTTTATCTTTTTTAATAAAAAATATTAAATTAATTCATAATATTTAATATATATAAACCTAACAATTGTTTTATAAAATAAATATAAAAATTTCAACTTTAACCTAAAAAATTAAAAAAACTCGAGTTTAAATCCGACTTAAAAAAATAGGTTAAAACTCGTTAATAAAAAAAATTTCAAATTCGAATTTGAGTTGAGCAAAAACCCAAATCTAATTTTTACCACTTATTTTCTATGATCCATTTCACCAATTTACTTATGGTAATGTTTTCCGTTCAATATTTTCTATTTGACCTAGTCAATTTCCTTCATTATTTAATTATTTTATTGTGCATAAGATAAATTCAAGGGAAATTTTCGTAATTAATCCCTCTTTTAATTTATTTTTTAGTCTTACACTAAATTATTAATCTTTTATAGTCAAAAGACTTAAAACAGTATGCTTTTTCCCTCAGCCATATTTCTCTCATTCTTTCTTAATTTTTTATTTTTGAATGAGAAAAAAATAGTAGATACTTGGTAAATTATTTAAATTTTTTTATATATAATTTTTGTTGCAATAAATGTAATTAAAACGAGTAGATTATTGCTATATAGTGTAATATGAGTAAATTTTGTAAACATAAGTGAAAAAAAGACTTGGACGTCAAAAAATATTACTTGAAAAGTGCAAGAAATCGATGAAAATAGTTGCTGGGGGGCGCCCTACCATGTTGACTAAACATGGAAAGTGAGCCTTTTAATGCTAACATGACCCATGAAAATTCAGTCTAGCTAGGCTATCGTGCTTAGGCCAACACGACAAGAAAAAAAATTTGTTTTATATTGGCTTAGGCACGACATCTTGAGACTCAGCCCAGCATGGCCCATGGGTATAGTCGTTTCTATGTCATGCTAGCTTAGGAGTCTAATGGGTCGTGCCCATAGGTTGTTCAAAAATTTATTTAATTTATTTTAAAAAATAATTTTTAAAATAAAATATATTTTATTGTTGTTTGCAGTATTGTGCTGCAGCCTTTTTTTTTAATTATTTTATATTATGAACTGTTGATCAACGGTCTAATTTGTTGTGCCTATAAAATGGTTGTTGCACCCATGATGCCATTTTTTAATCAGTTTGCGCTGCACCCACTATGCCATTTTTAGGCATGACAAATCTCTCCCATATAATTTTAACTCTCTGCAAATCTCTCAAATTATTATTTTTATTTTTTAATTTTATTCATTCAATTACAAATTTTTAACACAATTATTTTTTTTTGACATCTAATGAAAACTTTTAATATTTTCAATGAATTTAAAAAAAATATTTTAATACTATCACAAATTTTTAATAGTCAATTTATTTTTACAATTAAAAATATTAAAAATATTAAAATATCAAAAGGAGGCCTAGTTGAATTCGCCCACTGTTTTCCTGTTTTTTTTAAAACTATGTATGACCTTTTCCAAGAAATCAATCGGACAAAGACCATTCTGCTTAGCTTTTTTTTTAATTGGCACTAAAGTAGTGGTACATGTTGAGATTGGAAAGCATTCCACCGAATTAAAGACTTAACTAGCAAACTTCTTTATGGATAACTAATAATAAGTGAGCGCGTGCTAATCTCCTTTTAAAGTGGTCAAATGGTTTCAAAGAAGTGAAGTGCGTCCGATGTTGAAGTAGCGCTCGTCCAATCTTCTCGATCGTTGGAAAAGACTTGCCAGATTAGGGATTGAAGATGTAAAATATTCTGATACAATTCTCTTTTATGAAATTGTACATTCTTGAGGTAAACTCTTTTCCTCCCCCATTCATTTAGCTGGAGCTGCAAATGTACCTACATAGTGTAGTGTCGGTTGCACATTCAACATAGTGTTCAAACTTATGTGCCTTTTAGAACCAAGGGTCTTTGAGCCTGTTGCGTATCATTAGAAAGCCTTGCGACAGCAAAAGGATTGAAGCGAACCCACTTGAATTTTTTTACTAAACTATGACCGACCATCATATTAGCAAATAAGCGTATTCATAAGCTTAATGCATGAAAATAATAAAAGACTAGCTTAAGGAATACTAAAAAAAGGACTTCTGTAGGTAATAAATACCCCTTTCGTTATTCTTTCTGAACCCATTCAAAATTATAAACCGAATCTATTTCGAGATTTTGCTTAGCTACTTCTAACGAAGATAGTTCTTTGCTCCATTAAAGTAGCAATATTGATTCCTATCTCCCGACAGTATAGAATACTGACTACACTAAGGGACAGGTCCTGAAGTGAAGGACGGGAATAAGTGGATTCAATATGTTTCAATTTCTGGTCTTGCACGACCATCCAATTGACCATGGACTGAATGGCCATTGCCTGAAAGGACTATGTCCAGGGGATCGCCATTAATAAAAAATATATTCAAATTTCCAATGTTCGATTAATCACTCGTCTAGGCCTTCCTCGCGGTTAGGCAAGTCTTTCTTTCCTCGTTAACGATCCCAATCACTTGCCGAGACAAGCTCTCATCCTATTTTTGCACTGCTTCTGGTTGATAGCTATTATGCCTCTTTCAACTCTTTTTTAATAATCCATTCTCATTATCTTTCATAAGTCAAGTAGGCGAACTTATAGATCCTTAATTGCTTTGATAAAGAAGAACAACCATTTAAAAGACAACAATCTTTTTTATTTATTTTTATATATAATAATAAATAAAAAATATATAGAGAGGCCAGCTTGACAAGCTACCCTTCTTCTTGATCAGAGGGGTGAGAACTCATGTATGAAATGAGGGCGACCAGTGAAAATACATTAGTTTCTTACTAATGCAAAGGAACTTGCAGTAGAAATGAAAAGATCTTACTGAGGAATTACCACTTTTCCATTGGCATTCTCTTTGAAAAAATTAACCAAATTGATGCTTACCACTAAATACCAGTTATACCTTTTTTTTTTAATTATTACAATGGTATAATCTTAATTTCATCATATTTAATAGATTTTCTTAAAAAAATTTAATAGAATTTGTTACCTGATAAAAATGTAAATAAGATTTTTAAAATTTTAAAAGTTTATATATCTCTTTTTAAAATTTATTAATTCATATGTTTTTTTCTCTAAAAGCAAACATATGTTATATAAGTTAAGATAATTAATAATAATGAGAAGGTGAAATATGAGAATTATTAAATTCTGCGTTCTTTGCAATACATTTAAGACCAATTTATCATTGTAACGTGTAGAATTTGAAAAAAGCAATGCAACTATCCAACAACAAAAATTCATTGGCTATTGGCAATACTTCAAATAGAAGAAATAGTTTCATTATGACATTTGGAGAGTTTTCGTATTGGAAAATGCCAGAAAAATTATGACCTTTATGCCATAACAAATAGGGGAAATGAGAGGAGACTCAAGAAACTTATGAATCTCTTTGTGCCATAACAAAAATCTGTTGGAATAGTAACTAATAATAAACATAAAAACAATAAAATTAGATGTCTTAATTCTAAATAGTTAAAAACGGGAGCTTTAATTATTTTAGCAAATCGTCTCCATTTCTCATTATTTAAGTTAGAGGAACTGTAACGACAAAAATGCCCCCATAACCCAAACAATTTTATTTATAAACTCTCTTTTCCAACTTTTTCTAAACATATTCTCTAATTAATTAAAAAGTATTAATTTAATTTAATTTAAACCACAAAATATAACATAATTATTAATTAGACAAATTTAGAAGTTTGACAGATTTGAGAGCATAGTTTCATTTTGTTGAGATAAATAGAACTTGAGATTAGTTTGTGTTTAAGGTGGGTTAAATCTGGCCAGACATGTCAAAGCCCCCCCCCCCCCCCCCCCAAATACTAAAAAATTTATTGAATGAATGAAAGAAAGTTAAACTATTAGACTTACTCATATCAAGAGATAGGCTTGGATTGAGTGCCGTGTGATAAGAAATTTGGTATTGAGTTAGAAATTTACTAAGAATTAGTTGAGTTGTTTGATTCTGCAATATATAGAAAATACTAAGTTAGACAGGAGCCAATAGGGTGGTCAATGATGGATCTCCAATGCTCAAGTAAAATAGTCGCTCAATGGTGAGACGTTCTCTATAGTTCTTGCCCGAGAAAGAGAGTTCTTTCTTACTTGTCCAAAATTTTGAGTTAAATTTGTCTTTTTTGAATTCAAAGATGGAGATATGTCTTGAACATAGAGAGAGAACTAGTCTTGCATATTTCTTTTTAGGTGTGACGCATATAGATATATGAGTAGAGAGTCCTCTTTTTAGTAGGGCATTTGGAGAAACGATAAGGTTGGAGGTTCTTGGGTAATTGTGTCTCTTGAAACTTAAAGTACAAAGGTTCTTAGGATTGGTTACGTTATAGGAGTATCAACCTTGAGGATAGATAGATTACAGGTGTTGGCTTCTGAGCTCCAACAAATGCAATGTTGATCCACTTTATCTACCCAAGACAAATCTCATTCCTTTGTCAGCAAGGGAACATAGCTCTGTAATATGCTAACGTGATGTAGCAATGGCCCTTTAGGATTTCATTCCTTATGACCTTATCTCTTTGTCTAGTTATTCAACAATTAGGCTCCTTGCAAAACTCTCGATACACTCGATGATGATGTGGAGAGTAAATAGACTTTACTAATGAGTATATCGATTGTGGGACTCAATGGTGACGTGAAAGATAATTTATCCAGGTTACCTTTTGACCATAACATTGAGTAGTGATGTACACTTTTAAGTGGATTCCATTTGATAGGCCATATGGTCAGACTAATGAACTTGGGTCTACATTGATTAAATAGGATGACCTTCTAAATAAGTTGGGCTTGGGGGCTTAGATAGGTCTCTGAGAGCAACCTATGTGTCATAATAATTTTTACCTAACAATTTAAAATTTATTAAAGTTATAATGTTTTATTTATTGATTTTTTTGCTTAATACAAAGTTATAATGAATGATTTTTATTATTGGAATTCTTTATAATGTTTTTGAGAGATATAAATGACAATGTGAGGAAGTGTTCAGAGAAAATGAAAAGAAAATATTGAAAAACTGTCAAGTGCTTGATAGAAAAATTAGATGAAATGTTCGACAAAATTTATAAGTACTTTGCGAGGGCTCGATAGAAACTGTTGAGCATCATTGCTTGGTTGGTTGATATTGCCCCCAAATGGATACTGTTGTGGCACTCAACATCACGGTAGCACCCCGAAGTGTGGGTTGGCAATGCTTATTTGGATACTTTCTACTTTTGTTTTTTAATTTTTAAATTTAAATTCTTTTTAATGTTTTTTATGCTTTTAAAAATTTAAAATTTTGTTCTTGTGAAGCACCAAAACTCATGGTCGGTGGTGAATTTGTCAAACACCCTCAAACACGATTTACACTTGCGCAAAATTTATATATTTTTACCTCGTTTAACAACAAAACTTATAAAATTGAAATTGAATCAAGTTTAACTACTATCTTATTCGTAAATAATATTTTGCATCTTATATTATTTAAATAAACACTATAAAAAAATTTGTAATTAAATAATAAGTTATAAATTTTAAAGAGAAATAAATAAAGTTATGAGAAATTTATCTTATTTTTTTCTCAAATATTTAATTTATAAATTACAACTAATTTTTTATATGTTTATTTTGTTTTAAATACATAAAAATTTATTTGTTTTTTTTTAATTTTAAAGTAAATTTGATGTACAAATTAATAAAATTTGTTATACAAAGTTATTGGAATTCTCGAGGGTATTTTCGTTTTTTAAGCATTTTTTTAATTAAAATAATTAAAAAAAAGGGCATTTTGACTAAACTAGTTAAATCACTTAATTCTGAATATTTAAGATTAAAACCAAAAATTAAAGTATTGGTAGTATGAAAAGTATCACTAACACGTGAAGGAATCAATCTAAAGCTGTTGGGCGTGAAGATTTATGATAGTGAAGTCGTCGTGATGAAACATCATCGTAATTGCATGATGATATTCCCACTAGATACTTTTTATTCGTATGAACAAGAATAAAAGGTAAAGCGTACCTACTTTGTATTGACCCCATGTGTTGGCAGATGGCTCGTTCGATGGTCATTCTTGAAATTTGACTGCCTGCCATGCATTCTTCAAACCAGTCAGGCCAGACAAGTTCCAGAGAATCTCAATTTGAAAACTGAAAACTCAAAGCTGGGCCCTGAACGAGAGAGATGGCTATAGGGTCTTCGGAGGTACTGCTGGTGAATGCATAGGGTCTTGCCGGTGGCGATTTCTATATTAAGAAAAGAACTTAAAAGGCTTATTATGTATTTTCGCTTGTTATCCGAATTGTTTCATTTTCCTTTGATGTTTGCTGCAACTTTTTTGAAAATCAAAATGATCATACGATGTCAATTTTGGGTGCTCTGGATTTCAAAATGATCATATCTAAATACTTAAAAAGAATAATGTGTATTTTTTGAAAATGATCATCTCACTTTATTGTTGTTTCATATTTCTATAGATTGAATTTCTTACAACATTTTAAAAGGACTCTTGGCCTCTTAATTTGTTTATGTAATTTGATGCAAAGGCTCTAATGTTATGCATGGATTAGTAACCTCCGATTACGACCGTAGACAGAAGTAAATAATTCTCATTTTGAATACCTTTTGTTGTGAATTGCCTACGAATTTCGCTCAAGATATAATTATGATAAGTATTGTTAATGTTGTCCCATTGTAAATTTCTAAAGATGTCGTCGGTAGAATAATATTTTTGGTGAGTGGCCCAAATGATAACATGTGAACTAAAGATTTTTATTTTTGTTGGTTATGATATGTGGTAGGTAGACCTGATCCATTTTTCCTGGGGTCTGTTCAATTTGTTTTCCAGATCTAATATCAAGTGTTTTTACCGGTGATAAAAATCACTTGCTCATTTCCAGTATTAATGAATGGACGCAACTTTTTTTTTTTTTTTTAATTTTCAAGGCATGCTATGTATCACCCTTAAAATTATCTCTACTTCCATAAGATAATAATCAAAATGCAAAAGATTTATATGATAATATAATTTTCAGGATTTAATAATAAAAAATTAAAAGAGTGCACACTTTATACAATTTTTTTTGAACCACAAATAATAATTTTAAAATGGAGATTTTGTAGAGAATTAATGAATGAAAGAGCAAGAATCAAGAGATATTTGCATTTGAGATGTACTAGTAATTTATAAAAAGGAGATGTCTCTCATAAGAGATATCAAACCTCTTAAAAAAGTCACAATGTTTGAGAAGTTTGGTGGCTCTTCTCAATAATTACATCCTCAACATTTGGCACCGCGGCACTCAATATTTGTTAAGGCAAAAATTAGAAAATTCGATTAGTGTCGTGGCACCAATTTACTAACTTGCTTGGTGCTGCAGTGCCAAACTGTTTTTCAATAACTTGGACTTTTCCTTCTCTTTTCTTATGGATTCTTTTTCTCTTATTTTATATACTTGAAAGACACTTGTTTATTTGAAATACACTTGTAATCTCTAATAATCCTCTATAAATTTCAAATAAACGAAATGAGAAAATAAATTCCAAATCAAAGTAGAATTTAAAGTTTATGAATTGGTGCTTTTTCAAACTATGAACCAACCATTGAACAAGTAACTGTATTTTACAGAAACTAGGTAAAATAAGATTTTTATCAACTTTCATTCCTTCGATGTAAAATAGATGATTTAATGATCATGTCAAACTCTCTAGTAACTTATTTTTGTTTGGCGGTTTGGCACTTTATGACCCTGTGCTTTCTTAGTTTTATGAGTGCTTTAGAGTACTTGCCTTGTTCTTATAGGAACGAAACAATTCTACATTTATATATGTGACACTCCATCAAATGTGTTATGTAGTATAACACATCACCATACAATAATGAGCTATAGATTCCATTAAGAGTATAACACTTTTTTTTTTCACTGCAGAGGTACTATCTAGCCTTAAGAAGGACTCTCAATATATAATCGACAATACAACAAGATAACAAGTGACTTATTCTTACCCCTATGAACCTGCTTCACGAGATCTCAAATTACATAGGTGGGGTTACCACCACTTTTGCCTTACGTTATAGGCAGAAGTCTCATCCCTATCGACGTTTATTCCACTAATCTTCTATTTAGTTATTTTGTCAGAGGATTAACCAAATTCATCTATGACCTCACAAGATCTAGGCTTATCACCCAAGATTCTAGTAGCTACTTAATTATATAATGTCTTAGATATATATGTTTACTTTTCACATTATAAATTTTACTCATTACTCTAATTATCACATTTAGATAATCACAATAGATTGAAATTGATGTATAAATGTAAGAGTTAATGGGAAGATTATTTATGAGGGTTCTTAACCACTCAACTTTGGAACAAACTTTTTTCAAAGCTATCAATTTTAACTTTATAGCAGATTTAGCTATACATGTTTGTTTAGTGAATTTTTAACACACAGCACATCCACCCAAGGTGAATACAAATTCACTAGTAGACTTAATTTCATTGTATTCAAAAATTCAATTTACATCATAATAGCTTTCTACTACGGGTTGTAATCTATTATATATGAGTCCATAACTTTTAATGCTTATTAAGCACTTTACAAGTCTATCCAAGGCACACCAATGCTCTTTACTTGAATTTTGAGTATATCTACTCAATCGTCCTATAACATATATTATATCAGGCCTTGTGTTATTCATTAAGTATATAAGACTACTAATTATTTGAGCCTAACAAATTTGATTATCATTATGGTTAATGTTCTTAGATAGTTTAGTATTAGCATAATAAGTTATCTACATAGTATTCTTAGGATAAGATAAGATTGTTATATGTTAACATTATCTTAATCCCAAGAATTACATCCGCTTCTCTCATATATTTTCATATTAAATTTTATTGACAAAAGTCTCTTAGTCTCATTTATCACTTCTAAACTAGGACTAAATATAAACATGTTATCTACATAAAGACATATGATCACATAGTTTTTAGTATCGAAAGTTTTAAAGTAGATACACTTGTCTGAATCACTAATCATAAAATTATTTGATACTAGAGCATTGTGAAATTTCTTATGCCATTGTTTAGGTGCTTGTTTCAAGACATATAATGATTTCACAAGGTTTTACACTTTATGTTCAGTACCAACACTTACATAACCTTTAGGTTGTTTCATATAGATTTCTTCTTCTAAATCTCTATTTAGAAAAATAATTTTAATATTCATTTGATGTAGGTATAAATCATGAATTGCAGCCAATGCAATCAAGATTCTAATTGATATAATTCTAGTTACAGGAGCATAAATATCAAAGTAATCTAAATAATTTTTTATGTGAACCCTTTGGAAACTAACTTTGCCTTATTATTTTAATTGAACCATCATCCCTTAACTTCTTTTAAAGATCCATTTACAAACAATGGGTTTAGTTCCAAGAGGCAAATTAACAATTTGCCATATATGATTGGTTATGATGGAGTTGATTTTATCATTTATAACCTCTTTTTATAATAAAGTATCATAAGAGGTTACAGCCTCTCCAAATGTTTGAGGGTTTTTTTTTATAAGAAAGACATAGAAATTATTACTAAAGTGTGACTTTTCTTATTATTTTACTTCTTCTAAGCTCACTGTTAGAACTTTCTAGAAGATCATTATGTACTTTAAATGAGTCAATATTTTTTAGTTTGATTTTCTTAGGAAAAATAGTTTCAAAGAATTCTACATTTTTAGATTCTATTATATTATTTGCATCAAACAAATCAATGGTATTGTTCAATTTCAAGAATCTATATGCAATACTATTCTAAGCATAACTCATAAATATACAATCAACTATCGTAGGTCTCATCATTTTCCCTTTAGAATTAGGAATTAAGACCTTAGTAAAACACTCCATGCTTTAAGATATGATATGTTAGGCCTTATGACCTCTCGATAACTTATAAGGTGTCATTTTAATTTTATTGTATGGAATTCTATTTTTTATATGGCAAGCAATTAGAATTGCTTCACTCCACAAGTTTATGTTTGTCCTAGAATTTATTAACATGCAAGTCATCATGTCCTTTAAAGTTCTACCTTTCAGTTGCCCCATTTGATTTTAGAGAATATGGAGGTGTAACTTCATGTTTAATTCCATTGTCCTTATAATAGGAGTTAAACATATTAGACACATATTCTCTTCATCGATCAGTTCTTAACCTTTTGATTTTTTTTTCAAGTTAATTCTCAACTTCTTATTTATAGATTAAGAACTTATCATATGACTCATCTTTATTTTTCAATAGATATATTTTGGTATATCTAAAGAAATCATTTATAAAAATTATGTAAAACTATTTTTCTCCTCTAGTCATGATATCTTTAAGATCACCGAGGTAACTATGAATTAAATTGAGTAATTTAGTTTCTCTAAAGTTATTTGTTTGCAACTTTTTTTTGTGGACTTTCCTTCCACACACATCACATTTATGAACATTTTCTAAATTCATATTAGGAAGTAAGCCAACCTTTTCATTTTATTTAAATAAAGAGAATTTAAGTGACCAAGTCTATCATGTCATATATTAAAGACTCGATAATATAAAATGAAGAAGTACTTTTCATTAGTAATAGTTATATCAAGTACATTAAATTTGAACAAATTGTTAGAACAATATCCCTTTCCAATTAATGTCTCACTCTTGGTCATTACTGTTGGAGATGCTGCTTACGTGGAATTCCATTATACATTTAAACATTTCAATAATAATTGTTAACAGATAATTATATGGTAATTTTTTTTAAGTTTGTAACTTTTGCAGACATTGTGAATTTATAAGAGTTTAGATCTAATCTAAAAGAGTTTAAATCAGCACTAAAGTTAGCAATTCTAGAGAGTTAGAACCTTATCTGAAATAGGAACAAAGTGTCGGGATGTCGGTTCATCCCGATTCACAACTTAAACTTATTAAGTGTATGCATTTGGTATACGTGTCCATTTTAAAATTTATATACACATACAGCTAATACATACATATACAAATCATAAATGCAACGGAAGCTAAAAATTAAATTTCCTAAAATGAACACAATCAATTTTATTCGTTACACTAATGAACAAAATATAAAATATATTAATCAAATTAATATTAATGGATAAGAATATCACCTGTCAAGCCTTTGGAACGGATTTGTAGCTGGAATACCGAATGAAGTTGACCCGTTAGCAATTCTAGGACTTAACATAGTGGGCTTAAGTCGTTAAAATATCAGCTTATATATTTTCAACATCGATTTAACACTTAAACTGTTGGATTAACTCTTAATCCCATAGTCCAACATTTAGACTACATTCATTTTTGTTCTTGATGTATTCAACACTTAAATTCATCAAAACAAATAACTCAAATGGCTTTTTGTTTAGAAGAAGAAGATGAATAGCAAAACAAATTTTGCTATCAAGTTTTTGTTGTTTTTAATACTTAAAAACTTAAAACAAAAATAATTTTCCTTATCTTGAAAATTTGGTAGCCATCTTGTTTTGCTTCAAAGGAGAAAAATGAAAAACATTTCCACCTTATTTCTCCTCCATGGCTGAGAGCCATCTTTGCTCTCTACTTCTCCTCATCCTTTTGCAAAAGACCAAAATTGAATTCTAAGCATAAATCATGGCTGGCCAATTCTATTTGGCCTCCTTAATCATATTGTTTGTTACAAAGACAAAGATAATTGAATGTCAACCACCCACACTTATCATTGTTTGCCACTTCCTTTATTAAATATTCATCAAATCTAATCTTTTGTAAATATATCATAATGTGCTCCATAAAAAAAAACCATTCTTTAGTGTTGCACACAATGTGGCCGGCCATCTAATGTTTTGACACAAAACAATTTTGGTTAATTTAATTCATGCCCTTGAAGTTTCATTTAATTTCTCTTTTAGCAACATTTATTTTAACTTAATTATTTGCTTAATAAAATCTCATTTTATTTAGCAATTAAGTCCTCAATTAAAATATTTATTTTTATTCATTTAACCATGAGCTAACAATTATCTTTAATCAAATTAATTAATTACTAGGATCTTAAGTGAGAATAAATATTTAGATTATTTAATACTTAAATAATCAATTAAGAGAAATAACCCTTAAACTTTTAATTAACTCAACGTGAGTCCCATCTTACCTAATACTTGAGTAAATTTAACCGAAGGCTCAGAATGTACCACGTGTCCCTATTTAATTAGTCAAAAATAATTATTAATTAATTATTGTACTTAACACTTAAGTACTGATACGCGCACATCTCAAGGGTTCTTGAAACAAATATTCGATTCTATTAAAAATTACTAAATTGAACAATTCAATCCAGTATGCTGCCTCGGTGCACAATGAGTACACTTCATATCGCGGGACTCTTTAAGTCAACGCCCGATTTGTCAAATGGAACTATTCCATAAGTCTGTGATCGATGCCCCACGCACACGTCACAGATATTACAAATCAGCATTAGCGTGTTAGACCATACAAGCTGAGGTCACATTGCATACGTATAATCCTTCATTATGTACACCCTGAATGTGCGGGTATATAGATCAGCACCGTCAAATCTCCGTATGGCCATCTATGAGCTTATCTCCAAATTTGTATTTTCAAGAATAATATACACAAACAACTTTGCTATATTGTTCAACCCTTTGGGAAACACCTTTCCTGGGTTAGTACTCGTAGCCACGAGATTTACTTAAATATAATCTCAGAGCGTCTGGATGTACTACTCCCCTATGAGAGCTGATGGATCTTATATCTGTACACACCAGACTTTATAAGCATCAGATCATACCTAGCGACACCTAACGGTTACATCATGAAAGGTCTATGACATGCGTGGAACCAAAGTATGGTAGATCATTTACAAGTCCACCGTGGCACTTAGGTCAAAGGACCACGTATACTACTTAACTTGAGAGGACTCACCATTGAAGGTTTCATAGGATGTCTATTGGCGTCCTGGTGAGTTTGTTCAATATTCAGTCCTGACTGAATACCCGTATGCATATACGAGCTTTCGGTAAGCCTATGGTTGGCTAAGAACAACCATCTATACCATATAGATATAGCATACACTGATCTATATAAAATGGATCCACTGATAGACTCGCATCAGTGAAACAGATCAATAACATAGTGTTTGATAACATACTTGCATAATGACATCTCCTAGCATCTATTGCAACTCCTTGCAATCATATCATTACAGTATACCCTCAGGTCTTTGTCTTATTACAAAGAAGAATCTAATCTTTTAGATTTGGCTGACTATTATATCCTGCCAACTTTTAGCAGTGCTAACTATTAGCATAAATATAATATTCAGCTCTGCTAATTCATAGCACTAGTCTAAACTCTTTTAGATTAGATATGAACTCTTTTAGATCATACAATGTCTGTAACATAACAAACATTGTATCATGTATTTATATTGTATTAACAATTATATGAAATGTTTGCTTTATAAATATTAAATAATTTAATATCCATAAGTATTGGAATGACACATAAGCACCAACTCCAACATAAAGACCCTAGAATAATTTAGTAATGACGTAGTTGTAAAGAGTTACAAATGGTGCTAAGAAATGTCATTGCGTAATATGTTCTTGACCATAGTTAATGACACGGGTCAATCAGTATTCCTTTCGAATTAGTATATATTTGTATATGAATTGTTTAGATAGTTATTCTTAGCAGACCATAGACATAGCAAAAATTTTTATAGGCATGCAGGTATTCAGTCAGGACTGGATACTGAACAGAATCACGAAGACCTTTAATAAACATGCTATAAAGCCGTGTTGGAGGGTTTTCTCGAGTTGAGTAGTATTCGTGATCCTTTGACTTGAGTACCAAGGGGGGCATGTGAGTGATCTACCATACTTTGGTTACATGCATATTAGAGACCTTCATGGTCTGATCGCTGGATGTCGTTGGGTATTGTCCGATGCTCATAGAATTCAATGTACGTAGATTTGGGATCTGTCAGCTTATATGGGTGAGTTATATATCATGATACTCCAAGATTGTATTTCAGGAAGTCTTGTAGCCACAAGTATAAAACTCAGAAAAATTTTTTTTTATAAGGTTAAATAATATTGCAAAGGAGTTTGCGAATATTATTTTCAGAAATACTAATATGGAGATAAGTTCACGTCGAGTATATAGAGATTTGACGGTGATGATCTATATCTTCGCTCTTCTAAGGATATAAGTGACAGAAGGATTATATAGATATGATTGACCTCAACTTCTATAGTTTAATGCACCATTCTGTAATATCCGTAACATGTGTGTGAAGTATTGTTCATAGATTTATGAAAATGTTCCATAAGATAAACATGTGTGAACCTAGAGAGTCTCATAGTATGAAGTGTATTCGTTGAACACTTGGGTAGTGGTACGGATAAATCCGGAAAGGTTTCAAAAAATAGGATACGTCTTAGGACCTATTTAGAAAGTGAGAAATATAGTTTTGCAAATATTACAAATAGGTCCCTATTACAAGAAAAAGTAAATTACACACATAACATCCATACATAACCATTTGTGTGATAAATTGTAGCATGCATGGAGTTGCATAAGACAAATTTCATCCATGCAAAGTATTTGCATGTACAACATAAGTGACATTTGTTACTCATTAATAGCCTTACATGGCCAAACATGTATACATGTTAAACATGTGTTCATAAAATGTCCTAGGCCATTTAAAACAAATCAAATAAGTTTTATTTGGGATAGAATTTAGAAAAGCGTGAAAAATTCGTGCTACCATATAGAGAGAAAATAACAACTTTAAAAAAGTTGCATTTAGGTCATAAAACACCATTTTAAGCATTTGATGCTTCAACTAGCTCAAGTGTTAAGTTTATTTGTTGACTACTATACGAAATACTGATTAAAGTCTACTATTTTAGCTACTATAATCTCACCAAATGTTGGAGTCTAGAATTGTTCAAGAGACGGTTTCATTGTGAGCTTAAATGGCTTCAAAGTTCAACAATCTCTACCAAATTGTCTACAAGGGTATGTATACGTTTCCCATACTATTTGTAATTCAGTTGAAATGTGTATAGTTGATTATTGTATTATTCTACTGCGTAATGTATGTTGGACATGTATTTGAAAATTTTCAATATGTACAAAATCACATGCATACATCATTTAATGCACTAACAGATGGTATCATAGCATATTTTGTGTGTTTTTGAGTTATTGGAGTGTTAGGGATGCCCAAAAACAATAGGAGGTGAATTTTAAAGTGTTTGAAGTGCAGAAAATGACCTATTGTGAAGAGAACACTGGGGCGTTCATGTTTAGCCATGTACGTTGGGGCATTCATCTGAGTTCTGCTTGTAGAATGCTAAGGTGTTCAAGTGTTTAACGCTAGGGCGTTTCAGAATTCTAGAGCATTGAAGATATGAACGTAGGGGTGTTATCCAACATAGAACGCTGGAGCATTCAAGTGTTGAATGCTAGGGTGTTGAAGCAATTTAACACTGGAGTATTAATCTATAAAACACTGAGGCATTGAAGCTATTTGGCGCCAAAGTACAATAAGTTGAGCGTGAGCAAAAAAACGAGAACAAAATTCTTTTTCGGAGCATTATATTGTATAATGCTAGGTTGTTTAACTTAACGCGATAGTCATACTAAACTATACACTCCAATTTACATTTTTACATGTGAAATATTTATTTTTTTATTATTTAATATAGATATTATTGTTATATTGATGTATAATAAACTGTAAATATTTGTTTACATTTTTAATCACAATGGGAGCCCTACTGATGGAGGTTAGTTGTGTTTATGTGAATAAATATTCTAATTATGAATTAGATTTATATGAGATGCAAAAATATTTATTATTAAATTACAAAAAACTCTCTTAATTAGATTGAAATGTATTACATTATGAGATAATGTATTATGAAATCTCTTTTGTATGTTTTTTTTTACTTATTTTTTCTTTTCTTTTTTGGGTGTGATCGTTTATCCTTACCCTTTGTGTCCCCGTTAATTTTTAGGGAAAACTTACTTTTTATGCCTTTTAGATAAAGAGACTTAGATTTAGGATTTCTTGCCATTAGCATGGCTAATGAGGAAGAAGGGAAAGTTAGCCCTGAGGTCCCACTTGTCAGAAGGGCTCGTGGGGTCAATAGGAGTAGAGGAACGTCCATCTCAACTGGCGACATGCCCTCTTCTTCTCTTGCTGTAATTACTAAGGTCGAGCCAGTCTCAATTATAAGTGAGGATGTAGAGGTTGATCCTGATGATCCCGCACAGGATTTAATAGAAGATGTGGAGGTTGTAGAATTTAAGGTAGATATGAAGTATCAGATGTCCAGCATAACCCAAGCTGATCTAGAATCCCTTAGGTCCACATATAATATTCTCGAGTCGGTCACCCTTAGGTTACCTTCTCCAGATGATTTCTTGAATAGCCCTATAGATGGCGAAGTGGCCATTTATACAGAGTTTCTCAGATTGGGTCTTCATCTTATTTTGCAGCCTTACTTTGCCAGGATGTTGGCTCGCCTATGAGTAGTTCATTCTCAATTAGGTCCTAACTCTTAAAGGGTTTTAGAGGGTCTGTTAGTCCTTTGGGCAAAAGTAAGGCTATACCAATAACTGCATCATCTGTACTATTTTAAAAGTAATGCTAAAAGTCAGAGGGGTTTCTATTATCTTTTCTTTAATGGTCTTCAAAACCCCATCACTAGTTACCTCTCTTATGTTAAGGATTGGAAGAGGAAGTTGTTCTTTACTGAAGGTGAGAGGGATTGGGTAGTCTCTAAAAAGAGAAGGAAAAATTGAGTCGTTCTCATAAATTTTGCTTTGAGCCCAAGTTTTTTTTTGTTCTCTTCTCGTGTTTAATTTTCTTTCTTCTATTTTTCCTATCTATTCTCTTCTTACTGTTTTATGAATTTCAACAACTTAGGCCACTAATTTCTAACAGTTTTTTAGACCAAACGTACTTGGATCACAGCCGCTCTTGCCCATATAAAAAATTATGGGTAACCAATGTGGATTTTGCCCCATATTAGACAGTGACAACCTTGCTCGCAGAATTTGTTTGGTTAGAATGATTTTAAACTTGAGGTCATTTCTGTTCAAGATTTATATTGGTTTCTAATAGATTACATTGTGAAACCGAAAGAAATGGCAATATATAGCTGTGCGTTCTTGGATTCCGAAGTTCGACGTGGTAACTGACAGAGAGTTTGAAGATTGGAAGGAGAGAGTTCTCTGAGTAGCTGATTGTTATGTGCAAATTGTGATGGATGACTCATTGTAATGTGTTGAATTTGAAAATGCTATGCAAGTCTTCCGTTTTTACTTAGATCTCAGTAAGTTTCCAATTTAACGGCAGATTTAGTACTGGCTTATGTTGCTCTATCTTCCATGTAAATAAAATTGGAACACATTGGCTAATGGGGTTTGCATACAGTGACTCGCTCCACAAACAATCCGAAATCAAAGTTCATAGGCTGTTGCCTATTGACAATACCTCAAAAAGAAATAGTTTCATTATGACTTTAGGAGACATTTGATATTGGAAGATAGTATAAAAATTCAAAGCTCTTTCAAAGTGCCTTCATAAACTTCCAAAAAAAAAAAAGTCTGTTGTCTACTAGTCTTTTACGTAATCATAAAAAATAAAAAAAGAGAAAAGAAAATAAGCCGCCTTATTTGTCTCTTCTGGGTTTCTGCATTAATGAAAATCTCTGTTCTTCTTGAATTTTGAACCCTTCTACGAGCAAAAGCTGATTGAAGGTCAACTTGCTCAAGTTCAATTTTTGTTAATTTCGGCCAATCACCTAAAAGTTGGGTTCAAGTTGAGTCTTTTATAATGGTATATATATAGTAAACGAAAATCCTAAATTGTGCCAGAAAAATACTACACACATAGGATTTGGGAAGATAGGCACATAATTCTACTGATAGAGTTTTGGAAGATATGTGATTGTATCAACCTTAAATTGTTAATTTTACCACTTGATGGAGTCACATTTATCTTCTGCTAACTTTAGGATAAGGCTGAGTAATTAGCTAACTTAAAACAAATAGAAGTTACAAGTTTGGGGGCACGAAATGTATTCAGTAATATGGGAAAAGACGTGAAACGACAATCATTCTAAAGCAGTTAAGGGTGAAACTGCATAGTAAAAGTATTTGAACTCGTTTACAACCTTTACAGTCACCATCTCAACTGCATGATCATTGTCCTGCTTGATATTAATTTATTCATGTGATATAAACAAGAATAAATACAAAAATAAGAAACATATCAACTTGGAATATCGACCTAAGAGTTGGCAGATGGCCCGTCGCTGTTCGACTCTCGAATTTTGACTGCTTCATAATCATAGCACTTGCCCTCATTAAAATATTCCATATAGACCGTGTCAGAAGTCAAGCCATCGTCTCTATAAAGTATCTCATTTTGAAAACTCAAAGCACATCTGAGACAGAGAAAGAGAGAAATGGCTATTGGGTTGTTGGAGGTACTACTGGTGAATGCAAAAGGGTTGGCAAACACCGATTTCTTTGGTAAAAAACTTCAAACTTGTTTGTCCATTTTTTTTTTTTTTTTTGCGCTTCTGATTGTGATTCGAGTTGTTTCCTTCTCATCTGTCGTTTTATGCAACTTTTTTCAAAAGCAAAGTGATTATATCAAGTTTTCTTTTTCAAGCTGATCATCTAACCTTGATAAATTTAGTTTGTTAACATGTTTCAAAACGTCTCTCAGCTTCTTTGTTATGTCATTTGATGCAAGGAATTCAATTATATGCATGGATCATAAACATCCATTAGAGCAGTAGATTAGAAGTAGATTATATTTTTTGTACTGTTTGGTGAATTGCCTGTGAATTTCAGTTGAGATAATGATGTTAATGTGTAAATTCTCATTGTTCATAATGTGGTGCTGTTAAATTTTAAGTTTAGTTATCAACTACAATGTTTTTGGTGACTGATATAAAAGATGAGTTAACTGGAGACTTTATTCTGATGGATATGATGTGTGGTAGGTAAAATTGATCCATATGTTGTGATACAATACAAAACCCAAGAGCGGAAAAGCAGCGTGGCAAAAGGTAAGTTCAATCCACACCAATATTCTAGTAACTTGTTTTCTAGATCTAATACCATTTTGAGGATGATTTTAGCAGTGTCAAAAGCATTTCCAGATATCTGAAAGTGCTTTCTTTTCCTTGGTTTTCTTTGGCTAAAACAACCAAAGTGTTTTTGGCTTCTGAAAAGCACTTCAAGTGCTTCTTGGTTGATGATGTGTTTCCAAATTCAACCAAACCCACTTGGTGGGTGGTGCTTAGAATTAGTTAGTGTTTGTCCATTCATCATTTCCTATTTGACTGAGTCATTTTCCTTCGTTGCTAATTTATTCATCTTAATGATGGTCATTAAGATAAATTCAAATGGAAATACTTTTCAAGAAAAACAAGAGTTAGGTTTGCAAAGGGGATTTTTGGTTTATCAGGAACCTCACTGATAAGGCATAGTGATCGATAATGCAGCTCAGGGTGGGAAGCCGTCATGGAATGAGAGACTTACATTCAGGGTCGAGTATCCAGGGTCTGGTGGAGAGTACAAGCTCATTCTCAAAATCATGGACAAGGATACCTTCACTCACGATGATTTCCTTGGTCAAGCCACGTAAGATCATGTTATCATTTTGCTTTAAAATCATAAATTTTTTACCAAAAAAGAACAAGTCACAATATTGAACATTAGTTTATTTTCTTGTCCAAATTTGTATACCATTTCACCACCAAAAAAAGAGCATGTTCAAATTAAAGTCTCTGCAATTATCCATTTGTGTTAATTTATTTGCTTGATCCTCTTCCCAAGATCCATAACATGGTGGTTTCCTGTAATGGCAATGGCATCTGTAATGGGCTAGTGGAAATTCTATATATCCCCTGCGGCATATGTACTCAATCCCTTTTTGGGTTAACTAGTTCCACAGAAGAAACCAACTAATAAGCTTATTAGATGGCATTTGTCAATTTATTTGAAAGTAGAAATGAATTTGCTAGGAGCCCACATGATAAAAGCTAACTGGAAACTAACTAGACCCATGATATACAATGAAAATTTCATCACAATTCTATTTATGAGATGCCTGACAAAAATAACAAGTGCTACTTTAGCAAGACTTGTGAACATATGCACATTGCCAAAGCAATAGCCAATTGCTCTCTTATGATATTACTAAATGGTAGTATATTGATATTCCACCTGTAGAATTTATGTGGAGGATTTTTTGGCTCAAGGATTGGAGAATGGAAGTGCTGAACTACATCCTCGCAAATATAGAGTAGTTCAAGCTGATGGAACTTATCGTGGAGAGATTCAAGTTGGTCTGACTCTGACCCGCAAGGTACTTTAACTTGCTCATTCTCTCTGTCTCTATCACTAATAATGGGTGGCATCGACATGCATGATGCATCAACCTATATTAAATCCAATTTTATAGCTCCCTGTGGCTGTAAAAACTATCACATTTCTCTCTATAAGCTTTAAATGGAGAGCGTGTTGACACAAGATCAAATAAGTTGTGTGCTCAATCAATATCAATTAGGTGGTCATTCCGGGCCATAGAACATGACAAAATTGCTCATAGAATTTTGATTAAAATTAGCTTAAGCTTCCATTTCTGTCTGATCAAGATTTATATTGGCTTGTATTAAATCCGATTAAATGATCATATATACCTATGCTATTTTTGGTTCGGATTGAATATGATTGTTGTTTCTTGGAATCCACAGGCTGAGGTGCAAACGGAGTTTGGAGGTTGGAAAGAAAGTAATTTCTAGTTCCCTGGCCAGTTGGTTGTTATGTGCAAGTTCTGATGCATGAAAAAGAGAGAAGCCAGTTCTGATTTTGCTAAATCGTAGATTCTGTAAAGTTTTGTAATTTTAAGCTGGATTCTGAAATTGCTTCTGTTACTATCTTCCATGTAAAGAAAATTGAAAAAAACATTTCTTACATGATGTGCTATCAACTTATTTTTTTGGTGCATATGAATACTCACTTCACAAACACTCCTATTTCTCAATAACTGGGCTATTTATTTGAGAATAATATTTAAAGTTGAACTTCGAATTAGTACTTGTTACTGCACATTCTCAATGTGCCCATCTTACCAATTAGCTGCACCCCATCTTATACCAACAAAAATGTAATATTGCTACAAGTATTAGAGTGTATGATGAATAACTGAAGCAAGAAGCAGCTGAGTCAGTTGCAAGATAATCAAGAAATAATCAGAATGAAGCTGAGATAGTTGCAGAGTTCCCAATATAGTGTTGGCAGCAGTGTATTTGATATATGCAGCAGAGCTATTAGATAAGTTGGTTAGATCCAGTATTCATCCATTTTCCAGGATTCTGACCACCAGTTTTCTTCTGATTTTACTTAGTTTCTGCATAATTTGCTTGAATTCTCGCACCAGTATTTCTAAACTCCATTCTACTCTCTTTAGTCTAACATTAAAGTCATTACTTCATTTAAATCTATAAATCCAAGCCTACCCTGGACATGCACAACGACAGGATCAGAACTCTTATCAACTCCTATTAAGATATGCATTATTATTTCATCTCCACTTAGAGGACATCCAGCCATTGCAAGGCTATCAGCCAAACTCTTGATTTTCATTATGAATTCAGTAACTAACATAGAACCTCTTATGGTATGTGCAAGTTGTGCTTTGCTTGTCATAGTTAAGGCTTTAGATTTTTTTTTTTTTTTAAAGTAAGGCTTTAGATTGATTACTAAATTGTTTGTCAATTACAATCTACAAATTATAGGATGTTCTACAACCGAGCACAAAGTTGAGAATGTTGTCACTGATTGAAGCTTGTAATTAGTGATCTATATATTATGGGTTATCATCAATAAAGAGTTAATTTAATTTATTTATTTAAACTATTTTTTATTGGACTCTAGAGATATTTATTGGGTATGAGTTTATTATATGTAGAAACCCAATACTAATTAACTATTATTGATAAGCTGATAGTTAATTTAGTTTATAAAGATCTCTTGTAGAGTTGTGGTACTCAAATCAAATTATTTTGTACATAATGTTCTTCTCCTCTCTCATCATAGAGAGAGAACCCCATTGAGTGCCACATAAATTTAACTGTGGAAGGCTGCTAAAATCTCGTGTTCTCATTGAAAGCTAATAATCCTCGTGTTTTAATCGTTATGGATTCCTCGGATAAACTTTTCTCAACATATATCCTAATAATTTGATATAATATATCTAGGGTTGTCTTAATAATCAACATATATTCTAATAATTTGATATAATATAAATAGGTATCAATCCTATTTATAATTATGTCTAACATGGTCTTGTCTTTTTCAATTGATATATGCAAGATTTGATACTATGATTATATCTTGATCACTTGATCCTTCATCAAGGTGCTTAACTAGATTCCTTTGATTGAACCATCAATATAGCCTTATAAGCTATAGCCACAAATTATGGTATGTGTTTTTGATTTCTAGAAGAGAAAATGAGATTGAACCAGCTTGATCTGTGTGGAATTGAAAAGTTTATGAAAGAGGTTTTAAAAGATGATAAAGAAGACAATTTTGCATATTTTTTTACTTTGACACCAAATTAAAATACTTAAATTAAAGTGTTTCAATAAGTGTTGTCAGATAAGCTTCAAAGTTGGACACACTGCGGCAAAATAAAATAATAGGTTTAATAAAGACTTTGTGTCACTGTATCCAAATAATTATAATAAGCCTCGGAAGAATTTTAAGCTTAATTCTTCAAACTATGGCAAGGTTCAATAAAATAGAAGTAATTATAATTCAAATCAGTAAAGGAATGGAAGTTTAACATTAAATCAGCATACATAGACACATCAGAATGATAGCTGATCAGGGTTAGTATTTAGATAGTAGAACTACTCATCATCTTACTAATGATCAGGAAAATTTCTCAAAATAAGAATATATAGGTAATAATTCTATCATTATGAAAAATGGTGATAGTTTACAAATTTCACATGTATGCTCAATAGTTCTTGCCAATCTAATTACTACTCATAAGATATATTTGAAAGATATGCTATTTGTTCCTAGAATAACAAAAAAAATAATCTTATAAGCATCTAAAAATTAACCACTAATAATAATTTAAACGTTGAATTTCATGGTAATGTATATTTGATTAAGGACCAAAAGACAAGTCAGGTGATGCTGGGGGGATTACTGACAAATAACTGTATAGATTGCCATTGAAAGCATATTTTCTTGATAATAAAGCACAAAATAAACCTTTTCTATGTTGTCAACCACAGGACCCGTCATTAGCCCTCTTTGAAAATCAAGATGGATCATGTGATGACATGGAACTAACATGCTTTATACTCATTCTCTTTTATATAACAAGGCTAAGTACCTCAACAAAAATGTACATATGTACACAAATATATGAAATATAACAACTCATGTAGTTATGTATGTTGTGAGCCATATACATATTCTTGTTAGGGGTAGGCACGGTTCAACTGAACAGTGTTTATTCGGTGCTTCGACAATGAAAAATTGAATATAATTAAAATTATATATAAAATCGAACCGGACCGAACCAATTTTTTTTGGTTCAATTTTTTAGTTTTTTTTAATCTCTAAATTCTAATCCAAATACTAATCTCCAAATTTTAATTTGCAAATTCACATCAACTTAAGCAACTACAACCATTTAATCATAATAAGTATGTAACTAGATTAAAGAAAAAATAATTCGCATAACTCACCATCATGATGAGGCTGTGCCGGCGATTATCAACAGTGAACCGGTGACGGCGAGGCGATGATGGTGAGGCAACGACGATGAGGCAACGACAACTTGATGGCTTGTTATAGGGTGAGAGAAAGATGAAACTGGTTATTGTTGGACTTGTTGGTTGCTGCAGATTCCAAGGTGAGAGAGAAACAAGAGAGTTGCAAAATTAGAGAGATGAAATTGAGAGAAATTGAGAAAAGAGAAGTGACTAAATCTGATTTTTAAGGTTTTAAAATTTTTTTCTTCAATTTATATATTCTACTAATCCCGTGCGGGCGAGTGTATTATAAAATGTTTTTTCATCAAATGAGATTTTACCATGATGAACACTTGAAATTACATATTTAATAAGGATTTTATATTATTATTTTGTATTATTAGTGTCTTTAACCCCCCATAACTTAAGTATGTTTACAATGTTGTACCTAATTAGCCTTTAACTGTTTTATGGTAGGTTCGGTAAAATAGGCATAACTTTTTACTTAGGAATTCAATTAGGAGTGATTCTTGATCCTGTGAAGATCAAACTCAATAAGCTAACATATTGTATTTCACAAGACATTCAAAATTCGAGCGTTTAAAGGGTGAAAATGGCTTAAAACAGAACTGATCTGTAATACAAACTCAATCCGAATAGTCATCAGTGTTTAGCCCATAACTATAACAATACGTATTTAATACGTATGAGACAAATCAATTTGGAAAGATAAGAGACTTCTCTACAACTTTGATTTTTGAGTGACAGCTAATTCGGACCATATCAATTCTAAATTGGATAAGTAAATAGGTGTATTAATGATAATCAATATAAATTATTTGCCACAATTATTGACTTTTATCATCCAAGTGGTTCCCTCTTCATTTGTCTCGATTTATCCATATTTTTTTATAAATAGGTAGCATATTTATGCCTAAAACATATAATTAGAGAACTAGATTTTAGTTCAAAACACTTGTCTTTTGTATTATCTCGTTGTAATATTATTTTTTTTGTTTACTATTGTAAAGTCATGTTATCTCTTCTTCCATTTTTTTTTCTTTTTCTTTAGTTTTATTATGTCCAAAAAATTTCTTTTATGCTAAGGTGAAATGGTGAAACTCTTGGTAAGGTAATACTTAACTCTTATTCATGAATTTAATGTTTTATTCTTAAGTTATGCAAATTTATATATAATGTATTTATTTTATTTGTAATATTAATACTCTTTCTTCTAAGTGGTGTATCTTGATTTATTATTGACAAACTTTATATTTGACACAATAAATCTTTAAACCATTTACAAGATTTGGCGTATATACCATTTCTTATAAAGTGAGAGTCTTGATTTATTGTAGACAAATATAAAGATTGGCATAATAAATACTTGAACCCATTTATAAGATT
The DNA here is from genome assembly GCA_946807835.1 of Ailanthus altissimus. NCBI lineage: Eukaryota > Viridiplantae > Streptophyta > Magnoliopsida > Sapindales > Simaroubaceae > Ailanthus > Ailanthus altissimus. The sequence continues at coordinate 17,679,978 of OX327684.1, forward strand.
TGGTGTATAATAATTGAAAGAAATAAATACTAATTAATATATAAATGATGATGAACTTTAATTATTATATTTTTCGGTTGGAACCTTCTTTGTGTAAGGATTCCAATTAAATTATAAAAAGAGTTAAATATATTCTTATTTTTTATACTAGGAGTGGATCCTCCTAACCTTAGTTTTTATTTGAATTGATTAATTGAATTAACATTTGCAAATATCTTATACTGCATTAATTGTCTTTAAAGTATTTATAGTTTGTCATTTTAATTCTACGTTCCCGTGGATCAATTCCATTCTCATCGGATTATTTATTACTTCAACAATTTTATATTTGGGAATAAAATTCTATATTCTGAATGTGTCATGCCATGTGAAAATTTTGGGATTTTTTATTTGTTTTAAACTAATTAATTTTTTTTATTAATTGAAACAGAACCGAACCGATCAATTTAGTTAGATCCTAATCGATTTTTTAGCTTTCTATTTATTTTTTTCACCTTTAGTTCCTGTGACAATCTGAAAAAAAAAAAGAGTAAGTTTGAGGGTCAGTGAGTGGATATATTAAGAAAATATTATATATTTTATATATAGTGTCAATAATAGTTTCTTAAAAATAATATAGTAATAAATAATATTGTATATATTGTATATTTATAAATCTGTGATATAAAATAATCATAAAACTATATACTAACAATTATAAAACTTGCACTAAAAACACAAGTTATCAGAAAATTTGTGCTAAAATTAAAAATATATAACGTAATACTAGAATAAATGTATACTAAATAGATACTAAAAATTATACCAAAACTTGTACTCAAAGAAAAGTTAGTCTAACATGATAGAGTAACTCACGCAAGGGCAAAGTGAGAAATCTAATCTTATCTAACTAGTTAGAATTACTGTATTATTCAAACAAAGTAAAAAAAACTGATGCATACTCGAAGGAAACTAAACTAAAGAAAAAGATACGTATTTAGTGGTTTAAAACTAGTATTATATAATATCGCGAAAGCATAATTATTTTAAATTAAATATTTTATATTTAACATAATCATAAAATATATTATAATAAATTCTAAAAGTATTTCTTAATATAATTAATTAGCATAAATATTTATATGTATAAAAATAAATTATAAATAAATAAAATATGATAACATGTAATTAAATCATAAACTGTTATATTAAAAATATATATATATATATATATATATGTATCCACTCACAAAAAAATGTGTTAATACTAAGTTGGATTTAATTCTTAGGATCTATCAACTACTGATGTAATTTCAAAATCATAAGATAATAAAATATATTATTAGAATTGATATAATTAACAAATTCTAAAATATAAAGACTTCAATTCTATAAAATTGTTACTTATAAAATCATTGAATATAATTCTAACTATCAAATATGTTTCCTTAAAATTTCTCTTTTTATTCTTCTTCTTTTTCTTCTCTCTTTGTCTTTTTTTTTTTCTCTCAACTTCTTTCTTCTTTTTTCTTTTCCTCTATTTCTTCTCTCAATTTGCTTGTTTTACTCCCCGTTTTGTTGCGAAGGAAATGAAGCAATTTTTATAGTTGAAATAGCCGCCACCGTGAATGCCACCACTTGAATTTAAATAATCATTGCTTTCCCTCTTTTTATTTTTTTTCTTAGTTTCGTTAATCTCCAATTAAATAATTGCAAACCACGTGTACTACAGTCAATTTCTCAATATAAGTTTTACCATTCAAACAATAAAAGTACCAAGTTTTAAAACATGTTTTGAGAGTGTGAATCGTGATAAAGTGTCTATATGAGCAGCACCAAACTCAGAGCTGGTATTGATGTAATTCATAGAAGACATCCTTCTTTTCATATTCTTTAACATGTGCTACAAACTTGTAAATCTTTCAGCTATTTCAATAAAAATTCATTGCCACATTTTTGTGATGCTTGTCATTATGGCAAAGTGCATAAATTTTATTACTCTTCTACTAAAACAAAAACAAAATCTCTTTTGGAATTAGTATATAGAGATATATGGAGTCCAACACTGATACTTTGTAGAGAAAATTACAATATTATGTGTCTTTTGTTAATGACTTTACAAGGTACACTTGGATTTTTACCTTTAGTTGCAAGTAACTATGTCTAAAAATATTCAAAACTTATAAACTTCAAGTAAAAAAGCAGTTAAACAAGTGTATCAGGACTTTGCAATAAGATTGGGGGAGAGCACATAAACTTTGTTCCTTTTTTGCAGAAAGAGAGAATATCTTTTAGACATCCTTGTCTACATACCCATTATCAAAATGAAACAATAAAGAGAAAATACAGGCGTGTAATTGAGTTAGGCCTTACACTACACTGCTTGTACAAGCAAAAATGTCCCTTTTTTATTTTTGGTAGGAAGCCTTTCATGTTGTTGTCTATCTTATCAGTATGCTTCCAACACCAATTTTGAAACACAAAATACCAAACACCATTTGAAATGCTTTATCAACACAAACTTGATCTTAAAATGCTTTGGTTGTTCTTTATTAAGACCACATCAAAGTCATAAATTTGATTTTCATACCACAAAGTATCTTTTTATTGGTTATAGTCCCATTCATAAAGGCTATAGATATTCGATAGGTTCAGAAAAGGTTTACATTGCCAGAAATGTAACTTTTAATGAATTTGATTTTCCTTACTCTTTAGATCCTATCTTTACCAATATTCATATCTTTACTCCTATGTCAAAACCTATTTTCTTACCCTATACTTTGACCAGTTCCGTTAGTAACAATTACAAACAACAACAATCATCATATATCTCAATCTTCAGCATCCTCTCAGGTCCCAAATGGAGTTTCTAGTCAACATACAGCTACAACTTCAGATTCCATATCAAGATCAACAAATCTTACACTACAACCTCTACAATATTCTCATACACAATCCTTACACCCCTCAAATGATACATCACACAAGTTTCTACCTCTTCATATAACATAACCCTTAGCCTCTACAAACTCATTAAATAACACATAACAAACCTCAAAACTTTTTTCCTTTACCAAACACTTCTTTTCAACCAATAATTACTAGAGCCAAGGTTGGTATTCTTAAACTAAAAGTGTATCAAGTATTTTTTTTTTTTTTAGATTTGAAATCTACAAGTGTAGATTAGCCAAGGGAGCATATCTAAGTATAAAGCCAGGTTGGTGGCAAAAGATTTTCATCAAACTGCAGAGGTAGATTACTTTGAAACTTTTAGTTCAGTTGTCAAAGCCACTACAATCATCGTATGACTCTATCTTGCAGACATGAATGGGTGGAATATTAGGCAAATAGATATCAACAATATCTTTTTCAATGGTTTTCTTATAGAAGAAGCTTTCATGTCATAACTTGAAGGTTACATCAGCACTCAATTTCCTACTCATGTCTGTAAACTTCAAAAAGCCCTTTGTGGATTCAAATAAGCCCTTAGGGCTTGGTATGAGAGATTGAAACAATTTTACTTATCTGGAATTTTCACATCTCTCAGTCAGACTCTTCCTTGTTCATAAAGAAAACTAGTTCAGCAATGGTTCTTGTTCTTATTTATGGTGAAGATATTTTGATAACAGGTACTAGTTCTGACCTTATTGATCAAGTTGTGCATCAACTTAGTTCTGCATTTGCACTCAAAGATCTTGGCAGTTTCAACTATTTTCTTGGTATAGAAGTAAAATCAACTTCTAAAGGGCTGTTACTCTCTCAAACTAAATATATCCATGATTTACTGTGAAGAGCTAATATGCAGAACTATAAGGGCTATGAAACCTCAATGAGTACAAGCAAAACAAGTTAAAAAGAGCTGACAGTGAAATCTTTTATGATCCCTCTTTTGTACTGAAGCATAAGGGGTACACTTCAGTATGTAGTCCTAACAAGACCAAAATTAGCTTATTTTGTTAAGAAGTTAATTCAGTTCTTGACTCAACCAATAGTCAAATAATAGGATTCTTGTAAACGTGTATTCAGATTCTTGAAGGCTACTTCAGAACTTTGGGTTAAAATTCACTTCTTATGCTTATCTTACAGTCATTGCTTTCTCAAATGCTGATTGGGGTTGTGATCTTGACGAAAGAAGGTCTGTTGAGGGCTATTGTGTTTATTTAGGTAACAATCTTATTACTTGGTTCTCCAAGAAACAACAAGTGATAGCTCGATCAGCATAGAATCTGAATATAAAGCTTTGGCTTTGGCCTGCACTGAAGTAGTCTAGTTGCAATCACTATTTGTAGAACATAGTATTACTCTTTCCTCAATCCCTATTATCTGGTGTGATAACCTTGGTGCAACTTCCCTTGTTGTCAATCTAATATTTCATGCTCATACAAAACAATCGAGATTGACATTTATTTTATTCGTTTGAAGTTTGCAGTAAGTGAAGTTAAAGTTAGCTTTATTCCTAAAACAGATCATATAACAGAAAAATTTAGGAAACCCCTATCTTTATACTCACTTCTCTCATTTTCAATACAAACTCAATGTCACCTCTTGGTATATGAGTTTAAACAAGGATATTAGAGTGTATGATGAAGAACTGAAGCAAGAATCATCTGAGTCAGTTGCAAAGATAATCAATAAATAATCAGAATGAAGCTAAGATGGCTGCCGAGTTTCTAATATAGTGTTGGCAACAGTGAATTTGATTTATGCAGTAGAGCCGTTAGATAAGTAACATGCCTGTGAATTTAGCAATTAGTCTGTTATGTGCTAAGATTTTGTTAAGTAAATCCTTCCAGCTCACTAGTAGCAAATCAGCCGTCTTAGCTCAGCTGGTAGAGCGCATGGCTTTTAACCATGTGGTCGTGGGTTCGATTCCCACAGACGGCGTTCTTATCTATTGTCACAATTTTGAAGCTGGTTTGACTCTTACGATACCCTAGCAGAACTGTAGACTAAAGATCTCTGACCAAATCTTCAGTATTTTTTTAAGGAATTTAAAATCATATAACTTCACTTATACTTCACTTAACTGTTCATGGGCTTCACGTCACGACCGCCACCTTCTCCAAGTTTTCAAAATTAAATGTAAAAGTTCATGTGATGGCCATGCACTCCTCCCACTCACCGCCCCCAAAATTCAATCACAGCTCAGCTTATGAATTGTTCCACCGCAAAAATTCTCATGCATTTTTTGCTTCTTTCTTTCTCTTCTCTCTTTCCATTTTCTTCACTTCCTCGTCTACTAGCAACCTTATTAATGGCACCCACGATCTTGTTCTTTCATATAAACATTTCCCACTTTAGTCACTTTTGGCCTTGTGACTTGCATTGTCATGTTCAAGGATTTTTTGGACTTGGGCTTGTTTTCTTTTTATGTGAATGATGAAATTTGAAGACTTTTTGATGGACAAAAATGATGATCAGAAGCAGAAAAGGCTTGAGCTTGAAGAGGAGGTGAGCATTGAGAAACTATAAGCCAATTTGCTATCAGGGTTTTTGAGTTACGATGCATTTTTTTAAGGGGCTCAGTAAGTAGAAAATAAAACAGTTGAATAAGTAATGCCATTCTGATTATAAATGTATAGGTTGAGAAATTGCAAGCAGAATTAGATGGTGAAGTGACACTAAACAAAGTATTGCAATGTGCAATTCAAGGGCCTGTGATTTCACATCCATGCCTTTCCTCGTTGATTCCACCTCAGGTAAGACGTGAAAACAATTTAAAATCTTAAATGGAGATTTTGTTACAAAGAAAGACTATTTAACTGCAGGTTCAGGCACTTCTTACAGAACTGGCAATGGTGGAGGAAGAGATCAATTGGCTGGAGAGAAAAATTGAAGAGCTAAAAATGAGATTGTATCATGAAAAGAAACATACCAAGGAATTGCAAATACAGCAGAAGCAACAGAGAAGATCACGGCGTGGGAAAAACTTGCTATGTGGACCGGGAAGTCCTTCATTGCTCAACAAGGATCTCCAAGTTCGAACCAGATCACAAAATTATGAAGAATTGAGAAAAGAAAGAATGAGAAGTTATAGAAGAGCTTCAGTTGGTTCTGCATCAGAATTCCTTAGCTTGACTCCCACAGGGTCCCCTGGTAAGCCTTCTGATTACTTGAAAAGAATTTGTAATTGCTTAGAACACAAGAAATCAAGCAAAGAATTAATATCGTTTTGTTTTATTCTGGTGGTTTTTAATGCATTGATTAGAAAATTTTTACGAAAAACCAAGGAGACACACCAATAGAATTCCAAAACATTGCCATGGTGACAAAGAAACAAGCAGTGAGAAACCAAATGTGATATCAGAAGAATTGATCAAATGCCTTATAGGAATATTTTTGGACATAAACCAAGCATCTCAGGATAGAGAAGGATCAGCCATTGTATCAAAGCTTAGTCTCTCCTGCATGAATTCGAAGGCGAAAAGCTCATTCAACTGTAAAGCTCCACTGTTTGCTTTCAATCACAATGCATCAAATCTTGACCCTTATGGGATATTGCCAGATTTAGATGGAAGCATCAGAGACGTAGGTCCATACAAGAATCTCATACAAATCACAAGAAGCTCACTGGACATCAATCGCTTTACAGAGTGTTTACCTGCAGTGGGAAAATTGAGGTAGCTTCTACATTTTTTTGAAAAGAAGAATGATCAATTAAACAGCTATAGTTGAAAGCATTCATCTAATTTTTTTTCTCTATCGTTTGTGTTTCAGGGCTTTGATGCATAAACTATCAAATGTAGACTTGACATTCTTGACTTATAAGCAGAAGCTAGCGTTCTGGATCAATATCTACAATGCCTGCATAATGCATGTACTGTAAGAGACATCTTAAATACTCATTAAGCAGAATCAGATGACAATCACGTGCACTAACTTAATGTCTTTTTACTTAATATCAAATTTCAGGCATTTCTGGAACATGGGCTGCCTTCTACACAGGAGAAACTGCTTGCACTTATGAACAAGGTACATCAATGTGCTCCAATGATGATAACGTTACATCTCATCATTAACTATTAACTATCATTTATCTACTAGGCTTATGTCCAATTTACTTGCTGATTATTATGACATTATTCTGATCCAGGCTGCACTGAATGTGGGTGGTATAGTCCTAAACGCTCTGGCAATTGAGCATTTCATTCTCCGGCATCCCAGCGATTCAGCATCTGTAAGTTAGAACAGTTGTTATCTACTTATAATCCCTACGTTCATTTCAAACCAGGACAAAAACTGATATTGTATATATAACAATTACCTATTGAAGTAGATGATAAATTCTGCTCATGCTTACAGGGGCCTACTTACCAGAAGGAAATGCTCTTAAGGCATGCATATGGATTAGGGTACCCAGAACCCAATGTCACATTTGCACTTTGCAGAGGCAGCTGGTCTTCACCAGCAGTAAGTGTTGTACCCTTGTAACAATGTATTAAGCTTGCATTTGAAAGTGCCCTCACAAAGAAATGCTTATAATGGTGCAGTTAAGGGTTTACACTGCAAACGAAGTAGTGAATGAATTGGAAAGAGCAAAAGTGGAGTATTTGGAGGCTTCAGTGGGAGTTACAAGCAAGAAAAAGATTTTGGTACCAAAGCTTCTGCAATGGCACATGAAAGACTTTGCAGATGATACGGAATCACTTGCGGAATGGATTTACAGCCAATTGCCGCGTTCTGGTTCACTGAAAAGAATGATAATGGAGTGCTTAAACGGTGAAATGAAAACTCCCGTATCAAAAACGGTGGAAACTCAACCTTACGAATCTGAGTTCAGATACCTGCTGCCTCTGTAAATTAAATGGATAAAAAGAACTGAACAATATGATACAGTCGATTACAGCAGTTGTATATCTTTTTACAATCTTTATGTATCATAAATTCTACAATTCTTGTAATTTTGTGTTTGATTTGAAAGAAAATAAATGTCATGATTCCATTTAAAGAAAAACTTGCCCAAAATGTCCTCACGGCGTGACTCAAGTGGCCACCAAAAGTGCATAACACCCGTGGGTTCAAGTAAAATGTGAAGGTAAAAGGTTGATTATTTAAGAGTATTTAACTCCCAACCAAAATCTTTAAAAAAAATAGACATAAAAATAAAATTAAAAAAGCTTACCCAAAATACGTAATAGAGAAATAGGCTCATTTGGGAGTGCCTTTTGAACGTTTGACCCAAAAAAAGGCAATTTTGCATTACAAAAGCATACATAATGTGTTTTCTTATTAAAGCACTTGTAATTCCAAACAGAAGATTTTACATGAAAAGCGTGAATACTACGGGGTAAAAGTACTTTATCAAAAACCCTGACCCTTAATCAACAAGGATAATTCCCTAGATAAAATTGTTTGCTCGGCCTAAATTACATAACTTCATCATCTTAATTCTTTCATGGGAAACAGCAGTTGAAAGATGACATCTAAAACTAAGAAGATTAAAGAATTTTAATTATTAAAAAAAAAAAAGGTATGACCTCAGGCATTTCCTGATAACAGCAAAATTGACAAAGTTTACAGTGGGCCTGTGCCCTAACAAATAAAAAAACATACAGAACACTAAGAACTGCCATAGATTAACAAATGGATTCAGGATTTCCGAAAAACAACAAATTACTTCAGCTTGTTTCCTCTTCATATGAAGATTAAAAAAAGTTACCAATTACGTATTAGGAGAGGACTCCACTAAGAAATTCGCTATCCTATTTAAAAGATTTAAGCCAAACACAGTTTCTTCACAGTTGACTTTAATGGAGACATTCAATGGTTCAGAGCATTTTCCTTCAACAGTAATGGTAATCAAGCAAGGCATTGAGTTGCTCAAGATCTCGCCACTGAACCGTAAGGACAAACCTGATGCATCGTCAAGCTTGGCAGCAATTGGCATATCCACAGATACAAGAAAAACATTTGCATTGCTCAGCATCTTTAATGCAAAGGTTTCACATATTACAAGATATTTGTCTTTCACTAACTCACTCTCCCCCATGTCCTCAATATGGTCAGTGAAGGTACAGCTGTTGCAAAAATGCGAGAAATGTAATTAAGAACACCAAAACGCAGCCAAAAAGAAAGAAATGAAAAGCTCAAATGAAGAAACACAACTCCCAAGCCGAGAATCCTTCAAAGAGAGTATGGTGTCAGGTGAAAAAGAAAAACAGGTTTCTGACCAATATATAGACTCAGATGATCATCATCATGAATGTAGTAGAATAGAGATGGAAACATCCTCATTCACAACAATCAAACTAAATTATGGTACGTTACTCAGTGATCTTCACTGAATTTGACATGAGAGTGTCAAAAATCAAAATATGATTCCTTTTTTAAACTTAAAACTCTTTATTTTACTATCGTTAACTTTTCATATATTGAAGAGATCGACCAAGAAGAGACCTAAATCAAGAATTGCATTCCCTAGCTTATCATTTTTACCATTAGTAGTGTATTTAATAAAACTTTCGTTATTAACCAAATAAACACATGCATCCTATACCATGTAAAGATGATACAGGAACAATGTGTAATGGGTATTGATGATATATAAAGACAGATGTTTATATCTAGTACAACTATGACAACTTGACATCTATATTATCGACTATTTATTAATTGCTAGACACTAATAGCATATTGATGACCAATATTACAGAGGACAACAGGATTTAAGGAGGGAAAAATTAATAACAAATATGTAAAAAGAATTCCTCTAGCAACAGATGGCAAGATTTATACAAAAGAAATAAAATTGTTTTCTGCGATGATTTCCTCTCTAGATATCCCATAAGAAAGACAATAACAGAATTAAATAAACAAGTGACTACCTCCTCATGTACTCAAACATTCCTGGTAGCCGGGATTCCTTATCTGTGAAGGCTTCCATGTCCATTGGAAGGGGTTTTACAAAATATCCAATGTCAGGCCGCAACTTAACAGAAAGCTTCTTGCCATTACAATGTAAGGCCAGCTTCATAGGCAGTAGATGGTGGCGGAAACGAACCTGGAGAATCCTCTTTATTGTTTGACCAGGTTCCAGAGATGTAATCACCTCCATGGGAACTAATGCTGGCACGTCACTATGTGATGCCAAGGTGCTGCAATATCGAGAAATATGGAGTGACAAAATTAGTGTTCAATGAGGTACGAAGCAAAATACCAGTAAATAAATTAAGATCACTGAAGCACCACTAAGTGATAGCATTCAAAAAGAAAAGCTAATGTGAAATAAGCATATGGCAAATGGAAATCAAGCCAATTTGACGACCCTCCTATCACAACACGGACCATAAGCTGAAAATTCCAAAATAATACATCAAATGTACTTCAAAAGATTAATCGAAGAAATGCACATTTTGGTGCAGCAACAACAATAATAATTCTAGATATTAAGAACAGTGGATCTGAAACTGCACTTGGTCATGTCACTCTAATTCAGGCAAGCAGACCCCCTACTTTCAAGATAGTGTGCACAAAATTGTGTCCAACCTCATACTGTAACACTTCCCTATTGACCAACTAAACAAGCATCAAAATGTAAACCATTAACATAACTAACACTAAAAAGACCATTTTTCCATATATTTTTCAGGCATGGAGTCTGAAAATCCTTCCCAGAGGTTAAAAAAGAGTTTGGTAGTAAATTTGAAGTCACTTTTATGTGATAAATGTCGATGAAAATATCCATAGGACCTAGATACTAAAGATTCTCAGAACAGAGCAATTGAACCATTGGATCAACAACACACCACCAAGTGAACTGGTTTCAAAGATTAAAAAATGTGAAGATCACCTCTCAGCTTTAGCCAATGCTGGGTCAGCAGTATCCAAGGCTTTGCAAGACTCATCGTCCACCAAAGTTACTTCTGACATAGGCTCTGAAGAACAGTTCTCAAAGAAAACTTGTAGACATACAAGTAGAGGGGATATGGATGAAGTTTCAGATGAAAATGAATAATCGACCTTCAAACCATTTCCATTTGCAGGATCTATGAGTCCATAGCTTTTAGCTTTAACTCGTTGTCCAATATTCCCAATAGAAATTCTTGCTGAAGATCTATGGACTTGACTTTGTTCAGATGAGCTTGGGTTTAATGAACCAGGTTGCTCATCCAACCATGATTCAAGAGCCCTCTTTGACATCAATTCATCCATATCAGCAAAGCCAGACTGAGAGGATCCATTCTGATTGCTACGGGCATTTCCAGCATCTGAAATCTGAATCAATGGGTCAGAATTTCCATCTCCTTCACTTACAGAATCATCAGTGCCATCATTGTCACTTAAGCCTGTAACAGATTGCTCAGAATCATAGTTTGAAGCACTTTTCTCGTCCAAAGATCCCGATGTGTCAGATTCATCGCTACCCTTGGAATCACTATGAGTAATTTGCCCCCCAAATGTAGTTGTCCCCTCAATTGAGTTCGAGAACTGACTGAGGTCATCAGATGTCCAACCACAGGGTTTTGGAAGAGGTTCATATCCTGGAGCTGCATGAAGAACTATTTGCGAAAGAGATCCAGGAAGATAAAACCTGTTAATAGGTTCAGAAGACATTATTTTTGTGTGTTTCTTAAAAATGCATTCCACGACTGCATGAGAGAGGTCCTCATTTAGGGGTAGAGCATTTGATTCCTTCTCTGGACCTTGAGAACCTAGGTTCTGTGAAAAGAGTTTCTTAAAGAGACGAGCTCGGTCACGAACATCATAGTTTAGATCACATTCAGCCAGTTCAAGCAGATAGCTGAAAAGTCTTCTAAATGTTGACAGGTCTTCTCCTTTTGCAGATAATAGGACCTTCAGGAAAAGACAAGTAGAACAAAGATGTGATTTTCTCTTTGGCAGTAAAAGGAAATGGTAAAACATGCAATCTCAATTTCTCGTCTTAAGTAACACTTTTTTATGAGATATTCTGAACTGGATTGTATTTTTCTAGTAAATACTCCATTTAAGCATTGCAACTTTACAATCGATCAAAAAAAAGAAAACAATTTTGATCTAACTGCATGACCTGGCTTCAGTTTACAAAACCCACAACTCTCTTGAGCCAAAACGGTTAGTGGTAAGATATCAGAACATGGCAAATATATAGAGCCCAGAAGTTAAGTAAGGTAAATGTGGGCATAGAATAAAATGTGAAAGCACTGGTGATTTCAAAGAGAATGAAGGAGAAGAAGAATAAGGTGCATATTTTAATCATATCTCCTTCTTTCTTTTATATTCATCGCAAACTTATCACAGTTTTATTCTCTAAACTTCCAATAACACTGAAAGGGGGGAAAAAAAGCTGTACTATAGCATTTCTTACAGAACCATAGAGCGCAAATCATGAAATCCAAAGCTCCCTCAAAAAATAATAGACTTTCTTAGTTTCTACTTGAAACTGATTTTTAAAAGAACAAATTTATAACAAAATGAATGGAACAGTCTCTAACACTTCATCAACAACATATCATAGTAAAGAGAAGAGGATAGAACAATGACAACAGCTACAGAACTTTGAATGAATAATTCCTGATTCTTAGAGTACCTTAATAGCGGTATTCAGAATCTGAAGTTTTGTTTCCGCTGCTTCAGATGTAAAGCACCAAGCAAGATACTTGAGTATTGTGGTTAGCATCCTTGGAATTATTTCTCCTACAGAACAGTATTCTCCCACCATCCAAATAATCATGACACGTGCCGCAGGCACCTTTATTGAATCCAAACTACGAACCAACTGAATTATTACCTTTAAAAATTTTAGTAAAAAAAAAAGTCAATCATCCATTATAAAAAAGCATCAAACTATCACAAACAAGACTACTATTGGCAGCAGCACAAATATGTAACTTCCATATCAAGCTTAGTGATCGAACTAAATGAGATATTGCAATATCTCTTCTCAAAGTTAATCAAGGGAGTATCTAATATAGATATGATTTTCAAAGAAACCCGTATACAGTGGTCCTGCTGAGGTAAATGTGTATTATCTATTTTAAGAGAGTGGACAAAAGGTAAGAGCTGGGGCCACAAGCTCCCTATAAAATATCAATGATAACAAGGAGAAGTAAGCATTATGCAAAAATAGTGCATTCTGATTCACATGCAAATTCATTTTCATCTATTTAAGTGGACAATCAAACAATTATACTTCTTTACACAATCAGGTAATCAGATAACATGCAATCTTATTCCCTCAAATGCTCCAAGACTTAGGTTTAACCCATCCTTTTACTATTTTGGTACAAACAATGTATCTGATGTCAATACAGGAAAGAGTTAAAAAAAATCTGAAGCAACCAAGGAAAGTTACTAGGATTCCCAAATTATACATACAACACGAAATCATATCATTTTCTTCACCGACATATATTATTTCCTTGCTCAAGTTAATTCTTGGATCATTTCCAAAGTTACGAGTGAATTTTAGTGATACCACGGAGTAGTGGTGATGGTGATTTCAAAATTCAAAAAGAAAAAAGAAAGCGAAAGGAAAAGAAAGTAAAAAATAGATGTTGATTTGAATAAATAATAAGAAAAGAAAGTTTTATGGCCAGTGGGCAGAAAATTCTCACAAGTGAAATACAATATATAATAGGTATTTTAAACTTTCTAATTTATTTCTAGGATTCAGATATGATAAGCAAAAAAGAGAACTGGAAATGCTCGGAAGCAGCTCATCAGATATAGCAAAACAGAAAATACCTTCTCATAACCGGAGGGATCTTGCTTAATGATTGATTTAATGGACATTATTGCTTGAATTAAAACAGCAGCTTCTCCATCAGCAAGTTCTATATCACTAGTCAAAAACTCTGCAATGTTGAACCTATTTCAGGAAAATGGGAAAGAAAATTCAGTAAAGAGCAATACAGAAAAAGTCACTTGTGACAGACCTCGTCTAATGAGAGCTAACAGCCCTTCTATGCATATGATTGCCACTTTTGGAAGTCGTTGTGCGCATAAACCTATGGCAGCAATAGTATCAGCAGCAAATCTCCTGTCCGGATCTCTAATATAATCCTAGCAACAGACTAAAAGATAAGCATGAATCCAAGCATTTGAAGTGTGTAGATGTATACTTGTGTGTATGTATGCATGCATTGCATAAAGATAAGTATATAAAAGACAATCTAGGAATTAATCAACAAACTTCATTATTAACCTCAATGATTTAAACTAGGTCATGGCCTTAGTTTTTGGGCATAGGAATAGGAAATTTGGATTAATAAGTAGATTTATCAGATATTCCCTCTAATTCATTTGTGCCTTGGTTTAGGGCTTATTGAAATCACTGAATCCCATCCTGGTGTATTTCTGACCATTGCAACAACGATTTGTCAATGTATTTCACAAATAAATGCATTTTAAGTATATTGTCAAACAAGTTCCAAAAGAAAGACATTGAAACATTGCAATCTCATAAATTGAAAAATTATACTCCTGTGACATCATAAGCTTATAGCTCTAGCAGGTTTTTGACTTTGGGTCGTCCAAATTTTGCAGCAACCTATTTCTGTCCATTAATTTGCCTTAAGCCTAACCAATTTCAAAATCATAATAATCCCACTATTAACCTGTTTTAGGCCTAGCCACACAACCACCAACCCCCACACAAGTCTTCAAATTCTTCAAAGAAAACTAAAAAGAACTTTCATTTCAACAAGCTGGCTCCAAGTAATCTACAAACATTTCTTACTCCTTGGACGCCACTTCCAACCCGCCCAATAGAACTTCTGTACTCTTCCCTGCTTGAAAAGTCGTCTTCATTAAACATTCCATTATTGCAAATATAAGACATTGGGCCAACATCACATAGTGTTTGGTCAAGTGGAAAATTCTGAAAATAAATAAAAATAAATAAATTTCATAGACAAACAAATGGCCTGAAATAGTATTTCTCCAAACTAAGAAGTGTAAGGAAGTAACTTATTATGTAACATCTCAAGGTCGCAAGCAGAAATTTAACAAAGGAAAGCATGTAAAATATTTCAAAAGTAATTCTTTTATATCCAGCAAATCCAGAAATTTCACAATGAAGCAATCCTTATGGAAGGCAGCCAACTATAGTAAGTAATGAGAAAAGAAAACCATGAAAAAAAATACTACCTGAAATTCTTTCAGAACAGACGAGATGGATGAATCTGTAACAATAGAAGACAGTATCTCAAGCTTCATAGCTTTAGTTTGATATAAATCGGAAGAACATATGAAGAAGTCTTCATAATGTGGCGCAAAAAGATGAGGCATTGTTTTAACAAACACTTGAATGTTGCAAAGAACCTGCAAAGATCAATTACCATAACCATCCTTAGATCTCTGACATGTACTGAAAATATAACAAATGCAGAGTAGACCAACCAAAACCCAAAATTTTAAGCTGGAAAACACAATAAAGTATTGCCACATATACAAGAATCACCCAAAAACAATCCTACATTGGAATTTGTTAGTACCTAGTGAACCTTCAAGTATCTTCCCCAATAACATCCATGTTATCTAAGATTTGACATGGTTGCATAACAGAAACCAAAAAAGGTATACTAACTGTTAAAAGTCAGAACCATTTCAAACACTATAGGCTGAAAGAGAATGAGAGAAAAGAGCTAACTTTAATAACCAAATGTGGACATCACAGCTTTGTTTAGTCTATAAACATTTACTCATTGAACTTGTACTTTTCACCATGGCATTTGAATGAAGAAGTTTAAGTACTGGACATTCTTCAACTATCCTAATCTGACGCTTTAAATGACTACAATATCATAAGGATTTTGGGTACTCCAATTTTAAGAGCTCAAAAACTAATTTAAAAATTATCACTTTGATTTACCAGAACTGTTCTAATTTTCTTCATAAACTTTAATTTAAATGATATGATATCTTATTACTTTCTGACATGATAACTAAGTCTACGAAACATGATAACAAAGGAGCAAGAGCTTTTTTTTTTTCCCACAAAAAAGGTGGCAAATTAATGGTTCATCAGGATAATACACTCTACAAGAATTTATACATAGTACATATGCACATACCGAGGTCTATTCCGTAAGTAATATAAGTTATAGATACATCAAAAATACAAATTAAAGAAAGTACCACATATTTTGAGGCATTGGATGATCTCAGGACAAACAAGAGTGGTTTAACAATTCTCTTGACATCCTCCTTCGGAGCCATAATCCAATGTATACCAGACGCTGCAAGTACAACTGCACTATTGTGACTCCATAGTAAAGGTGATGAGCATTGAAGTAAGATCTTCACATCATCATTACTCTTGCTAGACGTGAATCGTACATCATCCATATCAGAGGAATCCCTGTTGGCATAACTTGACCGCGTTAAATATTCATCCAGACCTTCAATATATGACCTAGAGACCACCTTGGCAAGTTCAGAGTTGTATGTCCTCTTTCTGTCACCAGTGTCTTCTAGCCCAAAGCTGACATCTGAATCATCCTTTTCAGAATGGGAACTCTCTGCACAATGCAAAGAAGACATAATTGATTCTTTTACAAGTCCATGCCTTGCTATTACATAACGTAGAAGGATCCCAATCAAGACTATCTGGCCCCACTCTTCGACATCGGGAAGAATATGACATAAATTTTTATAGTTTCTTTCAATTGCAGAAAAATTATTTGGACAAACAAAAGCAAATGCAGCACCAGCAGCTCCAACTACTCCAGGGGAATGGTCTTTTAACAAAATTCCGACCATCTGCATAAGATAATGCATATATATTTATTAATGGAATCAATCTTAGCCTTTCAGATATATAGAGGTTATATAACATTGACATTTATGGTTGAGATATAGCTCAAAGCAAAAGCTGAGCATATGCGTAACAGACTGTCAATCTCGAAACCTCTTCCATGTGCACAAATGATAAGCATTTAGAACAAATCAACATATATGGCTCTGATCTGGATTCAAGTTTCCAAGTAATCACAAAAACAATCTTCTAACATAAAAAAGCTTCTGAAATACTATAAATATTTCTGAAAACAAAGAGAAATTCATCATATAACTTAAGACATCATCTGGGTACTTGAGACTTTACGATAAGCTCCCTAGACAATAGTTGATAAAGTAAGTTCGACAAAGAGTGAGATATAAGTGCTCAAAAACATGGCAAAACATTTTGTAGTCTATCGGCAGAGAATTTAGTACGACGAGGAAATATGTTTCGGGTAACAGAAGGGACAACTTACAATTAATAATTAGATTGTAATTAGGAAGAGACTCATTTTCCAAAAAATAATAGAACTAAATAAACGAAAACCACCCCGTGTTCCAAATCATAGTCATCCTGAACAAAATCTAGGACCAGGTAATAAAAATTTTTCTAGAACTTTTATTATGAGTACATCAATCAATCTGACCTCTTCAATAGCAGAAGCATTTTCCTCTAACCGCAAATCATGCAACTTGGGAAGAGCATTGGCGGCACATTTTCTAACATAAACAGATGGATCTCTAGCACACTTGCCCACAGCTGCCAGAACAAGAGGAGCAATTACATGTAGACGGATACCCGCCATGGTTCGAAGTGCCCATGCCCGCACCAATGGATTCGGATCCCCCAAATCCTTCTGGAAACAATTGATTGATAACAAAGCTTCATTTGGATGCCTACACAAGAAAATAAATGCAACTGATTCATATGCAACCTACACAAATTTATAAAAAAAAAAAAAATCAAATTGCGCATAGATTCAGCACTCAATCCTAAAACACAATAGCAAAGAAAAATCCCCGTAATCAGTCATTTCCACTACTTGATATTTTGAAATTTACAATTGCTTTCACAATAGGATAATAAAACATAACGTTACATACTTTTCAGCATAATGCAAGAGGTACAAGTAAACCAGCTTCTTCACTTCCAATGACTGAGAAGCCACACTTTTAACAACCTGTAGTAATGTCATTTCCAGAAAACAGAAAAATAAATACCAAAGAAGCATAATAAAATGACATCCAATCAATTCATAGTATATGATAGTGAGAATTAATTAAGCCTTGCACCAATACGGATTGTTCACAAATAACATTTGGAGCCTCTTTAGATTAAAAAAATGACAAAATAGAACTAAAACTCTTTCAAATTTTAGCATAATTCAATATCCAAGCAACTAAACACAGCACTAGCAACTGAGTAGCAAACAAGATAAGAGAGTTGAAATTGATTTTCACAAAACTGAACCAGTTCATCATTCAAACTCTTAAAACTTTTTTTTTTTTGCACTTCATTAACGGACAGATACGGCGCTAATATAATTCAAACGAAATCAAAGTGATAGTAATCGTAAGAACCTGTGGGAAGAAATTGGAGACATCGAAGCCCTGAGCAATGAGCGCGAGCAGTCGCTTAAGGGCCTCACACTTTTCGGAATCGAATCTGCTGTCAAGCAATGGCGCGATGTTCACATCTTCTGGATCGTCGTACAGGTGAGCGTCCGTACCGATCCGGAACACCATTGTCGACGCCTTGCTCAATGTCTCTGCTGTGGCACCGAATTGCGGAAACATTTTGGTTATTTATTTTATCTATTTATATATACATTTATTTTGCAATTGTGAAAAATTGAGATTTAGAGAGGGTGAGAGATTGAAGGTTTGGTTTTTGTTGAAAATGAACTCTGAGTTGTAAAAGGTTTCAGCGGGGGAAAGCTGGAGTGATGAGGTCTGTTTGGTTAGTGGGAAAAGCGTGCTCTGATTGGGGAAAGAATGGAACCTTTAACGGGTTTGGGAATAGATTAATGCTAGCATCCAAATTATATTTCGTAAAATAATCATTAAAATAAAATAATATAAATTTTAAAATTATTTATTATATTTAATGATTATTTAATACATTTTTTTTAAATACAATTTAAAATATAATTCAAAATACTTAACATTATTCTTTAAAAAAATATGACATTGAATTAGAGGTTATTTTTAATTTGGTCATGGTTATTATCAACTAATAAGATGGTTAATTTGTTATGAATAATATGTACTAATTTTTTATATAAATTATCCCTACAAATTAGTATAATAATATAAAAATATTAAATTTGATTTGTTTTTACAGGATTTCAATTAGAAGGTAGAAGTGCATACCAATCATTTACTGTTGAACTATAATAACTTGTACACATTAAATTTTACAGTTAAATATTTACAAATAAAAATAAAAAATTTATAATATAAACAAAAATATAAGAAATTAAAATATAATTTATATATAGAATACTAAAAAATATTATTAAAAAATTAATAAAATATGACAAGCAAATTGATGAAATAAATAATGGGATATTAGCTTGATTCTTGAATATTCACAATGTAAAGTTTAATTTCAACAATACCTACAAATTTTAAACATTATCAACAATGTCCAATTAAATAGATAATATTTTGTTAAAGTTAACATAAAAAATGTAATATAGTCATTTTAATTTTGTGTTTAAATTTATACTGTAATTGTTAAATAAACACTTCTTATTATGTGTCTAAACATTCTTATCTTGTATTCAACAACTTATTTTAAAATTTTTAATTTTTTCTTTCCTCTTTTTTTGAAAGGCTTTTTTTTCTTTTCAAAACCCTAAATTTTTTCAACCACCCCTCAATTTTTTCCTTCTTTTTGAAAACCTTAAATTTTCTTTTAAGAAAACAAAAAAAAAAATGACCATGGTTGCTGTTGTAATAGCCATTTCTTAGTTGCTGTTGCAGCGATGGTAATTGGCCATTTCAGTAGCAACCATGACTATTTCTGAATTTTTTTCTTTTTTTCTTAAAATTTTATTTTATTTTTTTTATGTTTGATTAATTGGTGGCTAATTATAGATTAATTCTGGAGAGTGATTTTATTGTTGATATTGTTAAATGGGTTAGTGTTGAAGAGTGTCTTTTTTGTTGATATTGTTGAAGGGTTGATTTTGTGATGATATATTATTAATATTATTTGATTTAATTAATAAAAAATATTATTTAATTTAAAGAAAAAATTGAAATAAAAAATAAAAGAAAAAAATTTATTTTGTAAAAGAGTATGATTGCAAGTTAACTTTATTATTAGAGATAATTTTATCTTTTTATGGATTTGGATATAGAATTTATTAAAGATTCTTTAACGGTTGATATTACTTCAATTTCACAAATTCATAAGTATTATTGAAATTAAACTTTACCTTAAAAATATTTAAAATAATATCTCATAAAGAAAACTTATATAATATTTTTAAAAAAGACAATATACTGCTATAATTTAGAAATAATTAATAAAAGTTGACAAATGTGAATAAAAACTAGACAAATGATTAAAATAATGAACATATTTAATGTGATTAAAAAAAAGTTGAATTTAGCAAGAAAACATCCAATTTGTAGATAAAATATCAAATGTCATGAAAATATTAAATTTGATATAAAAATATCAAATTTATTGAGAAAGCGTTAAATTTAATGGGTGGATATCCAAATATGATGCAAAATTAAACAAATAAATAAAATTTGTTGAATAAAAATAAAACACGAGACGACGTTAATTTTTATACAAAAAAAACACTGCAATAAAGTAATGAGACATGACAAGCAAAATGGTGAAGTGAATAACGTTTGTATAGTATATTTTAGATAGTGAGATTATGTAATATTGAATGCGATAAGAAGATGTTCATTATGACATTTAAAATTTAAATATCAAAATTAATGTGAAAAGGATAAATTAACATGAAAATATCAATTCCTAAAGAAAAATCTAACATGAAAAAAACGAAATTCATGAAAAAGATGAGATAAGATTATATATATAGGGACAAAATTCATAACACCTATTTTTTACACAACTTTTAATATAAATTTTTAGTTATTATATAAATTTTTATTTAATTGCTAAGATTAAAGCTTTATGTATAATTATTATATTTTTTAAAAATTATTTAACTATTAATAAACTCTATCATAATAATAATTGTATTATATTTTCTCTTATAATTTTTTTTTTATCTCATCAAACTCATTTTTTCATATTAATACTTACTTTTTTATTGTATACAAATATTATATTTAAATAATTTTAATCGCTTCACTTTTTTTTAATTAAATTTATAAATATTATTAAGTACATATTATTGGGTATTACATATCAAAGTGGACTTACATATATCTATTAATTATACATTATTGATTATCTATTTTATTGCCAATTAAAAGTGATCAAATAAATTTTATTTATTATTAAGTTTTTATTACATCACGTATAATATAGACTTTAATGTGTAGAAATCTAGTTATTTTATTTTATTTTATTTTTATAATAGGTCAAAATAAAATAAAATACTATAAATAATAAATTGAAATTCCTAATTTAAACCTTAACGTATTATTCATTTATATTTTATTAATGAGTGAAGATGATTTTTTTCTCATAAAGAAAAAATTTAGATATAAAATGTACAATTCTAATTTTTCTGTGTCTCTATAAACTCATGTACGTTTTTTATTTTATTTTATTTTATGATTTAATATGAAATCCTGACTATAATGATTCTTTCATCAATTAAAATTTTTTTACAATAAATAATATAGTGCTATCTCATACTAAATTATTAAAAAAAATTGTAATTTTTTTTCTCTTTTCTGAGAATTTTGAATCAAGCAATGATGGTATTGGATCAAATAAATAAATTCATCTTGGCGATCTATAATATACGTATCGTCACATGCGAATTCAATTCATGATCCACAGTCATGATTTTGCATTCATAATCTCATAATTATATATTTGGATTCAATCCTCCATAATCTTTGTGCAGCATGTGAGTTTAATTTTGGAATATTTAAATAATAAAAAGGGCGAATGGCAAGTTTTGAATCCGCGTTGATTGCTTTATACCTTTTTTTTTTATATGTCAAATTGCATTGATTGAATAGATTAAAGTAATAGTCTTCGAGCATGCACTGATGGCATCAATTACTTGTTTAATTTATTTACATTTATTTCATTGAATGCATATATTGAATTCAGGCATGCAATACATTCTCATACATTCATCATTCCTTTGCAGTATATGCATATAGATTATAAATAAATTGAATACGTTAAATATACATATATATTTAAAAGAGAAATAAAAGTGCAGAAGTTGAAATTTGTTATAATCCAATGTGGTAATGCCAAATTTGATGAAATTTTTTCTTAATTATAGTGCATTTCAGGTAATTAATTTTTATAAATTTTAACAATTTATTAGGTCAATTTCATGAGGCATATAAGAACTTAATCATATCTAAGTTATCTTAACTCAATATACTGATCAAATCAAGTGAGTTGGGATGGATTTATGCCTATTTTGAGTTTAGGTCATTGAATAAAGATTAGAGTTTGGGTAATTAAGAAAGGTTAGGCTTGACCTGACTCAACTACTTCGGTCCCTATCTATTTCGGTCCCGTCCTAATTTTAACATGATTAGACTTTTGACCGTTGACTTTGACCATTTTACTTTTTCTCCATTTTTCTTACAAACTAACTGTGAGTGATTTTAAACTTAAGTTGCATGCATGTTAGTTTGTGTCTATCATTCAAATATAGCATACGTATCATATACATACATGTGCAGTGGATGAGTGGAATGCAAATTACTCAATGATAAATACAAATAAACTTTACATGTTATCTCATAAATGTAAAATACATCAAGATTGAGAAATAGTACCTTGTCAAGCCTTTGGTATTTGATCGAACCGGAGTACCCGCCTTTGAAGCAACCCGCTCACAATTCTAGTTTCTCAACACGATGGGCTTAGGGAAGCTAGATTAGCAGTTTTTCCAACAAATGATTCAACCCTTGAATCCTTGTTTCTACATTGTAGTATAGGTGACAAAATTAGAAGAAAAAAATAGAAGAGTTGCGTTTTTGTGCTCTCAACACTTGAGAGAATTTTCTAACCCTTAGCAAAATTCACTTCTCTAACTTCCCTTAACCCCTTATACAAATTTTTGATGATTAATTGAGCAACTAATTGCTCTTTTATTTGTTTATTATTTTTTTTCATTTTCTTACCTAATGGCATCCATTATGTTTGCCATTAGTGTTTTGTTTATTATTATTTTTCATTTTCTCACCTAATGGTATCTATTATGTTTGCTATTAGTTTTTATTTATTATTATTTTCAATAAATCAAATGAAAATAAAATAAAATAGAAAATCATATAGATGAACTGGCCTTAATTTAGGCCAAATGAGAAAATATTTTCTTATTATTAAGAAACATCTTAAGATCTACCATTAACAAATGTCACCTATTTATACTTATTATTTCATTTAATAAATATTAAATAAATAATTTCATCATATTAAATCATGGTAGAAACACATGTCAATTTAAATAAAAAATTAATTGTTTAATTTTAATTTAAATAATAATATCATATATTATTATTATTATTATTTTATTCAATAAACATTTTAATGAATAAAATAATAATATTATTTGTCCAACAAAAAAGGGTATTTGGATAATTTTTAAATCAGACAATAAATGGCCCACATGTGCCATTTGTCAACATCTCATTGGTCAACAATTAATTGTTAACTAATTGATATATTTAACTCTTAAGTCTTGACACGTGCACGACCGAAGGAAAACCAAAGTAATATCCAATCTACTGGAATTTTCTGGATCAAACTATTCAATCCGGTACGTTGCCCCAGTACACAACGACTATACTTCATATTACGGGACTCTCTAGGTCTACTCTCGATTTGTCAAAAAAAACTATTCTATAAGTCTGAGATCAATGCCCCACACACACGTCACGGATATTACAAATTAGCGCAGTAGACCATACAAGTTGAGGTCATAGCACATACATATAATCCTTCCACCAATCATATCCTGAAAGAGCAGGGATATAGATCACTACCGCCAAATTCCTATGTGCTCATCCATGAACTTATCTCCAGACACGTATCTTAATAAATAATATATGCAAATACTTTTACAATATTATTTAACCCTGTAAGAAACTCTTTCCCTAAGTTCGTTGCTTATGGCCATAAGACTTTTTAAGATACAGCCTCTAAGCATTCGGATATATAACTCATCCATGTGAGCTGATAGATTCTATATCTGTATACATCGGACTCCATAAGCATCGAACCAAACCCAGCGACACCCAACGGTCACACCATAAAAGGTCCGTGACATGTGTAGAATCAAAGTATGATGGATCACTTACAAACCCATTGTGGTATTCAGGACAAAGGACCACATATACTATTCAACTCGAGAGGACCTTCCATTGATGGTTTCATGGGATGTCTATTAGGATCCTCGTTGAGTCTGTTCAGTATTCAGTCCTTACTGAACACCTGTATGCTATACGAACTTCCAATAAGCCCATGGTCAGCTAAGAACAACCATCTAAACCATATAGATATAATATACACTGGTCTATGTAAAAAGATTCCACCGTGAGACCTACGTCGATGAATTAAAACCAAGAACATATAATTTGATAATAGACTTGCATAATTATATTTCTTAGCACCTATTATAACTCTTGCAACTATGTTATTACTAATGTATTCTCAAGTCTTTGTATTGTCACAGATAAGATTCTAACACTTAGACTTCACTGATTAATATAACATGTTAACCATTTAGCATTTATAGTTTTCAGTGATGTTAACTCTTAACATTGATCTAAACTTCTTTAGACAAAATCTGAACCATTTCAGATCATATAATATTTGTAGTGTCACAAGCACTGAACCATTTAATAATAGTAATTAGCAATTTAACAAATAATGATCTAGATAAATATTATAAAATAAAATATTCATACAACAATGGGATGACACATGAGTACAAATTCTAACAAATCTCACTTGCTCTAGTGTCATTCGTAGTGGTGTTTTATACCCATAGACTTCACGTGTTTCTCAAACACCTTTGAAGTTAAAGCCTTAGTCAGTGGGTCTGCTACATTATTTACAGAGTCAACTCTACAAAGTATTATATCCGCTCTAGCCAAGATTTCTCTAATTATGTGGTATTTCCTCTTCACATGTTTAGATCTCTGATGCGCTCTTGACTCTTTTGCTTGTGCAATAGCTCCGTTATTGTCACAAAATAAAGGGATAGGATCCATTGAGCTTGGGATAATTCTGAGCTCGGCGATAAACTTGCATATCTATATTGCTTTCTTTGCTGCCTCAGAGACTATAATGTATTCAACTTCAGTTGTTGAATCAGTTGTGGATCCCTGTTTAGTGCTCTTCCAACTCACTGTAACATCGTTGAGGATAAATACATATCCAGATGTAAACTTTTTATCATCTGGATCAAACTGAAAGTCTGAATCTATGTATCCCCTAACTTGCAAATCACTTTCTCCATAAATGAAAAACTTATCCTTTGTACCCTTAAGGTATTTAAGGACATGTTGACTGTTATTCAATGGTTGTCACCTGGATCAGATTGATATCGGTTAGTAACACTTACAGCTATGCTGATGTCAGGTCTCGTGCACAGCATAGCATATATCAGGCTACCTACAGCTGATGCATATGGCATCTTAGACATTCTAACTTTTCATCTTCTGTTTAAGGAGATATTCTCCTCAAAAGATGAATGTCATATCTAAAAGGTACATTAGTTGTCTTACAGTTAGTAAAATTATACCTTTCAAGGATACTATCGATGTATGATGATTGGAAGAGTCCTATCAACTTCCTAGCTCTATCTCTATAAAGCTTTATACCCAGTATATATGAAGCCTCTCCTAAGTCCTTCATGGAGAAGTCTTTGTTTAGATAACTTTTGACTGATTGTAACATATATCATTCCCAATGATTAATATGTCATCCGTAGAGAATTAAGTAGGCAATCATGCTCTCATTGACTTTTTTTATACACACATGGTTCCTCATCATTTTTTATGAAACCAGATCCTTTGATTACCTCATCAAAATGAAGGTTCCAACTTCATGAAGTCTGCTTAAGCCCATAAATAGACTTCTTCAGTTTGTACACTATACCTGTGGATTGGTTAGATGTAATACCTTCAGGTTATTCTATGTATATCTCTTCCTCGAGATATCCATTTAGGATTGCAGTCTTTACATCAATCTGCCAAATCTCATAGTCATAATATGCAGCAATAGCCAATAAAATTTGTATTGACTTCAACATCGCTACTGGTGCAAAAGTCTCCTCATAATCGATCCCAGATCGTTGAGAATAATCTTTTGCAACCAGTCAGACTTTGAAGGTCTCCACTTTCCTATCGGGCCCACGCTTTTGCTTATAAATCAATTTACAACTGATAGAAACTAATCCTTTATGAAGCTCAACCAAGTCTTAGACATAATTGTGATGAATTAAATCAATTTTGGATTTCATGACTTCTTGCTACTTTCTCGAGTCGATGTCTAACATCGCATCCTTATAAGTTAAAGGATCGTTTTCTTCCAACTAAGAAAACTCCCAGTGCACTTTCGGGTATTTGACCATATCTAATAGGTGGCCTGAACATCCTTTCAGACGTACATGGAAGGAGTGTTAAAGGTATATTGCTCGATTGATTTTGAGGTTCCATCTCGGTTTCATATTCATTATAATTGGCGTCATCAAGCACAATCTTTCTACAATCTCCACGATCTATGAGAAACTCTTTTTCAAGAAAAGTGGCATATCAAGAAACTAACACATTTCGCTCTTTGAGATCATAGAATTGGTATCCCATTGAATTCTTAAGATACTCAATGAATCGATACTTGTACCCCCTGGGTGAAAGTTTATTCTGTTGTGTAACTTTTACGTAAGTAGTATAGCTCCAAATCTTAAAGTATTTAAAACTTAATTTTTTTTCCATTCAACATCTCATATGGAGTGGTTGGAACAGCTTTAGATGAAATTCTATTCAATATATGAGCAACAGTTTCCATAGCATAACCCTAAAGATATTCAGGTAGATCGGTGAAGCTCATCATCGATCGGACCATATCCAATAAAGTCCGATTTCTTCTCTCTGACACACCATTGTGTTGCGAAGTAATTGAAGGACTATACTGAGTTAGAATTCCATTCTCCTTTAAATAATTAGAGAATTCACTGCTCATGTACTCACCATTTCGATCTGATCGAAGGCATTTGATATACATCCCGGTTTGTTTCTCTACCTCAAATCTGAACTCTTTGAACTTTTCAAAGATTTCTGACTTGTGTTTCATAAAAAACATATACCCGTATTGTGACAAATCATCGATAAAGGTAACAAAGTATCTGAATCCACCCATTGCAGCGTTATTCATTAGACTGCATACATCACTATGTATTAGTTTCAATAAATTAGTGGCACGATGTCCAACACCAGTGAATGAAGATTTAGTTATTTTCCCTTGAATATAAGACTCACAAACTGGGTAAGGTTCTATGGTTAGATTAGGTATCCGACCATCCTTAACTAGACGAGTTAGGTGTCTCACACCTAAATGACCCAATCTCATGTGCTACAATTCAGTATCATTTAAAGATTGTGCACTATTATTATCAATATAAATTATTTGGAACCATTCTTGACTTTTGTCATTCAAGTGGTCCCCTCTTCATTTTTCTGGATTTATCTATGTTTTTCTATAAATAGATAGCATGTTTATGCCCAAATGATGTAATTAGAGAACTAAATTTTAATTTAAAACACTTATCTTTTGTATTATTTCTTTGTAATATTATTTCTCTTGTTTATTATTCTAAAATCATGTTATCTCTTCTTCCATTTCTTTTCTTTTTCTTTAGTTTTATTATGTCCAAGTAATTTTTTTTATACTAAGGTAAAAGAGTGAAACTCTTGTCAAGATAATAAGATGTACTTAACTCTTACAAATGAATATAATGCTTCATTATTAAGTTATGCAAATTTATATATGATGTATTTATTTTGTTTGTAATATTAATACACTTTCTTCTAAAGTGGTGCCTCTTGATTTATTATAGACAACTTTTATAGTTGACACAATAAATTCTTGAAACCATTTACAAGATTTTGTGTATATATCATTTCTTGTAAAATGAGAGTCTTGATTTATTATAAACATATATAAAGATTGGCATAATAAATACTTGAACTCATTTATAAGATTTTGTGTATAATAATTGAAAGAAATAAATACTAGTTATTAAATAAATGATGATGAACTTTAATTGTTATATTTTTCGGTTGGAACCTCATTCGTGTGAGAATTCCAATTGAATTATAAAAATAGTTAAATATATTCTTACTTCTTATGCCAACAGTGGATCTTCCTAACCTTAACTTTTATTTGAATTGATTAATTGAATTAATATTTGTAAATATCTTATACTGCATTAATTGTCTTTAAAGTATTTATAGTTTGTACTTTTAATTCTACTTCCCTGTAGATCGACCCCGTTCTCACTAGGTTTTTTATTACTTCGACAATCCTGTACTTGGGAATAAAATCTTATATTCTGGACGTGTCAAGTTTTTAGTGTCGTTATCGAGGAAGTGAAATTAATAATTTTTTTGTTTTATTATTCGCTTTTTATTTTCATAGAGTGCTAAGCCTCATAACTTGCCTTACTTTATTTAATATTTGCTTTTTATTTTTATTTAAGGTTAAGCCTCCTAACTTACTTTATTTTATTTATTATTCGCTTTTTATTTTCATGGAAGGCTAAACCTCTCACTCTTTATTTGTTAACTTTTTATTATATAATCTAACTTCTAATTATTTATCTTTATTTTTATTTTTATTTTAGTTTTGCATATTTTATTTACCTACGTTTAATATTTATTTTTTTTTCTCTTATTTGTATTATTTATTGTTATTTGTATTTTTTTTATTTCTTTATATGAGCGGTTGGTTTCGAGATCCTAATTCTCATCGTTTGGTGAAAGGTATTTTTGGAACTTCATTTGATAATTTGTTGGATTCTCCTTTATCTTCTCATTCTTCACCAATTAATACCATGATCGAAAATCAAATTGAGGGACTTATAGACCCAGGGGACAATCAGTCCCAACATAATGACCATAACCGACCTAGGACACTTAGAGATTACATGAACCTTACACGAACCGGTGCACCATTTTGCTTAATTTTTTCCCCGGATGCAACACATTTTAATTTTAAGCCAAGCATTATCTAATTTTCATGGCTTAGATACAAAGAATCCTTATCTATATTAGTGTGTAACACGTATAATGACCAAAATTATGGCATTAACATAATTTGACTTAAGTTTTTCCCTTTTTCTTTAAAAGATAAAGTTAAAACATAGTTAGAAAACCTTAGGTCAGGATCTATTTCTTTATGGGATGAGATGCAACAACAATTTTTTTTTAAAAAAAAATTTCTTCCCATAGAACAAATTCTTTCAAAAGCCAAATTACTACTTTTGTCCAAAAACTATGAGAGACCATTTACCAATGTCGAGAAAGGTATAAAGAATTACTTAATACTTGTCCCTATCATGACTTTGAAACATGGAGACTAATCTCAAATTTCTATGAGGGCTTAACAACCTAAGTTAGGAAAATGGTAGAAATAATATGTAATGGAACATTTGAGGATAAAGACCCAGAAGAGGCAATGAACTATCTAGACTTACTAGTAGAAAATGCTCAAAATTGGGACACTGTTGGTACTTGTGAGGCATCAAGTAAAAATCAAACCACTACATCTAATGGGGGTATTTATCTTCTTAGGGAAGACCATGACCTTCAAGTCAAATTAGTATCCCTAGCTAGCAAAGTCAAAACCTTAGAAATAAAAAAGAGTGGTCAATTAAAATATGTTCGAGAAATTATGTGCACATTTATGAAACCCATGATCACTCCACCAATGATTGCCCAACTTTGCCTGCATTTAGAGAATGTCTCCATGAACAAGCCAATGTTTTAAACACGTTCAAACGGTCAAACAATAACCCATATAAACAAAACTACAATCCTGAATAGAGAAATCACTCAAATTTTAGTTTGAGGAATAACACTCAAGCACAGGCTTCATAACCACCTTTCCAACCACACCAAAATTTTTAAAACCACTAAGGTTATGCACCATATATCCTACCTCATAGAAAAAATCTTGAAGAAACTTTGCATGCATTCATTGAAAAGTAAGAGTCTATTAATTCTTAAAATACTCAAATATTTGCTGATTTGAAAGATACTCTTGCTAAATTTGCACCCGCATTGAACATTCACGTGAAAGAAAAATTTTCTTCTCAACCACAACCAAACCCCAAAAAATAACATAACTCAAATGCATATAGTTCAGGAAGCCAACATATGGATCAAGTTAAAGCAGTTATCACTATTTAGAATGGTGAAATTGTTGAAAAGGCATTCCTCAACCTCATGAGAATGATGATCAATGTCTAAAGGTAAGGAAAGCGTTGAACCTATACCTAATAAAGAAAACACCAAACCCTCACCTCTACCCTCATTTCCATATGCATTACGTAATACTAAGAAGATGAATCACAATCCTGAAAATTTTAAAATCTTTAAACAGATAAAAGTTAATATTCTTTTATTGGATACTATTAAACAAGTTCCCTTTTATGAAATTTTTTTGAAGAATTTAGGCACAGTAAAAAAAAAAAACTAAATGTGAAAAAGAAAGCATTTTTTAGCTGAACAAGTAAGTTTCATTCTTCAGAATAATAATGCTTTGAAATATAAAGACCTTAGTTGTTCTATAATTTCATGTATTATTGGAAGTCATAAAATTGAACAAACCTTACTTGATCTTGGTGCTAGTGTAAATTTATTGCCGTATTTAATTTATCAATAGCTCAATCTCGGTAAGTTAAAATCAAATTCTATAACTCTTTTGCTTACAAATAGATCAATAAAAGTATCAAGAGGGACAATGAAAGATGTTTTAGTTTAAGTTGATAAATTCATATATCTTGTAGATTTTATTGTTTTCGACACAAAACCTGTTAAATGATGTAATCCAATACCTGTTATTTTGGGTTGTCCATTTTTAGCAACTTCCAATACTTTGATTAATTGTAGGAATTGAGTAATAAAACTTTTATTTGGAAACATGACACTTAAGCTCAATGTTTTCAATATGTGTAAGCAACCATATAAGGGGAAGGATAAAAGTGAAGAAGCCGACATGATTGAAATGATTGTGGAGGATCATATTCAAAAAGGGAGTTCTACCGATCCCTTAGAAATATGTTTAATAAATTCATTTGAGTTAAATATACAATAAGATCTTGAAATCTTTGACATATGTTCTTTACTTGACTGTACACAGGTGATTGAAAATAAAGGATGGAAACAAAAGTTTGAAGAATTAGGAGAAAATAAGGATAAACAAAACAAAATTTTAAAGTTGGAGTTAAAACCTCTGCTTGAAAAACTGAAATATGCATTTCTTAGAGAGAAATAAACTTACCTGGTGATAATCTCTTCTATACTCACAAGCGAACAAGAGGGTAAGTTGATTGAATTATTAAAAATGCATAAAAAGGCAATTGGGTGAATTTTAAAAGACATAAACGACATTAATCCTTTGATTTGCACACATAAAATACACTTAAAGGATAATGACAAAATTTTCCAACAACCTCAAAGGAGATTAAATTCACATACGAAGAGGTTGTGAGAGTCGAAGTTCTCAAATTACTTGAAGTAGGAATCATCTATCCGATTTCAGATAGTAAGTGGGTAAATCCTACTCATGTAGTGCTAAAAACATCTGGAATCACAATCATTAAAAATGACAAAGGTGAGTTAATACCAACTTGAGTCTCATCTAGTTAGAGGATGTACATAGATTATAGGAAGTTGAACTCGTCCATTAGAAAAGACCATTTTTCTTTACCATTCCTTGATTAAATTGTAGAAAAAATAGCAGGATATCCATATTATTGCTTTCTGGATGGTTATTCTGGCTATTATCAAATTTCTATAGCACTAGAGGACCAAGAAAAGACTACATTCATATGCCCTTTTAGGACATTTTCTTTTAAAATGAATGCCCTTTGGACTTTGTAATTCCTTAGCAACATTTTAGAGATGTATGTTAAGTATTTTTAGTGACATGGTTGAGCATTATTTAGAAGTTTTCATGCATGATTTAACTGTGTTTGAAAATTCTTTTGATAATTATCTTGAAAACTTAGAAAAAGTCTTTAAAAGATGTGAAAAAAAGAGTCTTGTGTTGAATTAGAAAAAATGTCATTGCAGGGTTACTTTTGAAATTATTTTGGGACATATAGTGTCTTCTAAAATAATTGAAGTGGATAAGGCCAAATTCAAACTCATTACACATTTGCCTCCACCAAAAACAGCCAGAGAAGTCCAATCCTTTTTAGGACATTATTGGATTCTATAAGAGGTTCATAAAAATTTTTAGTGTTATATCTAAACCTCTTTGTAACCTTTTAGCAAAAGATGTATCATTTGAGTGGACTTAAGAGTGTCAAAATTCGTTTGAAAAATTAATTGACCTCTTAACATCTGCTCCTATCATATAATCTCCTGACTGGTCTTAACCTTTTAAGCTCATGTGTGATGCTAGTGACTACGCTATTGGTGTTGTATTGGGACAAAGAAAGGAAGGTAAATCCTATATAATTTATTACGCAAATAGAACTTTAAACAGTGCACAAATAAATCACACAACGATTTTAAAAGATTTACTTGCTATAATATTTGTATTAGACAAATTTCGTTCTTACTTAATTGGTTCTTCAACTATTGTGTTTACTGACTATGCTGCTGTTAGATACTTAATGTCAAAATAGGATGTAAAACCAAGACTGATTCAATGGATTCTATTGCTTCAAAAATTTATTATCATTATCAAAGATAAGATTGAAGTTGAGAATGTTGTTGCAGATCACTTATCAAGACTTGCACTAGATTCATCAACAAAATTAACACCTATTAATGATTCTTTTCCCATTGAATATTTATTTTCTACTGTTACAATGTCTTAGTATGCTAATATTGTTAATTTTCTTGTAATAGGAGAAATGTCATCTCAATAGAATGCTCAAGACAAAAAGAAAATTTTAACTGAGGTAAGAAAGTTTTATTGAGATGATCCTTATCTCTTCAAATATTGTCGTGACCAAATATTTTGAAGATGCATACCCGACAATAAGGTAAGTAAAGTTATTGAATTTTGTCATTCTGAAGTATGTGGGGTGGGGGGGGGCATTTCTTATTAAAGAAAATAGCTGTAAAAATCTTGCAGTGTGAATTTTATTGGCCCATTTTGTTCAAAAATACACATGTATTTTATATAACGTGTGAAAATTATAAAAAGTTAGGATTAATTTTAAAATGAAACATGATGCCTTTGAACTCCATTCTTGTTATTGAAATATTTAATTGTTGGAGATAGATTTCATGGGACTATTTCTGCTATCCTTTGGATTTACGTATATCTTAGTCACAGTAGATTATGTGTCAAAATAGATTGAGGCTATTCCATGCCAAATTAATGACCATAAAACAGTCATGAAATTTTTGAAAGAAAATATCTTAAGTCAATTTAGAATCTCTCGAGCCATTATAAGTGATGGGGGTAAACATTTTTGTAATAAGCCATTTGAAACATTAATGAAAAAATATGATATTACTCATAAAGTTGCCACCCCTTATCATCCTCAGACAAGTGGATAAGTTGAATTAGCAAATAGGGAGATAAAACAAATTTTAGAAAAAAAAATTGTAAACCCAAATCGTAAAGATTGGTCTTTAAGACTTAATGATGCACTGTGGGCTTATAGAACTGCTTTTAAAACTTTATTGGGTATGTCTTCTTATAGGATAGTTTATGATAAACATTGTCATTTACTTGTGAAACTTGAGCATAAAGCCTACTGGGTTATTAAAACTTTCAATGTAAATTTTGATTCTGCTAGACACATAAGTAAATTACAAATAAATGAACTTGAAGAATTGAGAAATGATGCAAATGAGAATTCAAAAATTCATAAAGGTAAAATCAAAGCTTTTCATTATCAAAAAATTCAAAGAAAAATATTTGATACTGGTCATAAGATTTTGTTTTATAATTCTCGACTTCACATATTCTTTGGAAAATTAAGATCAAGATGGAGTGGCTCTTTTATTGTGAAACATGTGAATTGACATTGAAAATTCAAGAAATGAGAATGTATTTAAGGTAAATGGATAAAGATTTAAGCCGTTTCTAGAAAACTAAGCTTTTCATGAAGAATTTGTATTTCTGTCTGACTCTTGTTACGAGACCGATTAATCATTATTTTATATATTTATATATATTTATTCTTCTTCTAACTTTTTGTTTTGTTTTTACTTGCAAGTTAATTTAGTATTTTTTCTAAAGTTTTTTTTTGCACCCCGGTTACTCTGTGATATTTTAAGTCGGTTTTGTCAGTTTTTCATAATTACTAATACCTTTTCTTCTTCCCCATTTCTAAAAAAAATGTATGACATTCTAAAGAATTTGAAAAAATATTTTCCCTCATTATTTTAAAATTCTTTAAAGAAAATATACCAAGTAAGATGTGAAAGATTAAGGTTATTAATGATTATGAATATATATCTGTTGATTTACGTTGGTTAATTGAAGCCAAAGTTCAATTGACAAGTGAATTTTCTCACTTATTAATTTTCTACATGCCTGGCTTAGGTAAAAGATCTTTTGCAAAAAAAACAAAGAGTAAAACGATTAAGTGTTTGTTACAAGTGTACATGTATGACTTACAACACACGTTGCCGTACTTTAGGAATGGCGTCTATAAATCGCAAAGATAAAATTAGGTTCATTAAGGATGGTCTGAG
Source organism: Ailanthus altissimus (assembly GCA_946807835.1). NCBI lineage: Eukaryota > Viridiplantae > Streptophyta > Magnoliopsida > Sapindales > Simaroubaceae > Ailanthus > Ailanthus altissimus. Next base: position 17,714,769 of record OX327684.1, read on the forward strand.
TAAGGAGTCTTTAGATGATATCTTATCGACTCTTGAGACGCATCCTAATAGATATGTGCATATTACAATTCGTGGATTATGAGATATATTTCTAAAAGAACATGAGCAGTACAGCCTTAAAAATCTGAATTTAAAAGACCCTGTTTGTCAATTTATAAGAAAATTAGATGGGAAGCCTATCCCCACCTATAGAAGGCGTTAAAGCCGTTTCTGGACGTAAAACTATAGAAATATGTGAACCACAATCACAACTACTTGTATATATTTACTGTACCTATTATTTTTAAATGTTTCGTTTTAAACTCAAACATCTTTTCCAACAACCAATCACCCATAGTCGATTTTAAAAATTTTGTATTTTAAATCAACAACTCATGTGACTTAACTTTATAATACCTTTTTGGCTTTATAAATATATTGCATTATTTTTGTATTTTTATACAAACTCAAGTCATTTAAGAGAGAGGGTGAGTGTAATAATAGAAGGAACATCAACTCGTAAATTTATAAAAAATTATGTCTTTTGTGGATCCAGTTCTGAAAAAATTGGAGAGTTTGTAGAAGTAGCGAAACCTTTGGTAAGGTGTTAGCTGAGCAAAAAATTCATTTAGTATATGGGAGAGATAGTCTTAGATTAATGAGACGTGTGGCAACCGCTACACAAAATAAAGGCAGTCAAGTTTTGGGTATCATACCGAAAGCTCTAGCTGTTGGAAACATTGTAGAAAAAACAATTGGAGACGAGTTACAAGTATCATCAATGCATGAGTGAACGTCTCTCATGCTTCTGAATGCTGATGCCTTCATAACTCTACTTGGAAGTTTCAAAACTTTAAAGAAAATTTTTCAAATTGTCTCATGGGCACAATTGTAAATCTACCAAAAATCCATTAGGTTGTTAAATGTTGATGGTTTTTATCATGAGTTGTTATCTTTTCTTGACTATGCACAGTTCATCTCATCTGCAGAATGACAGATCCTAATTTTTGCTTCAACTGTTGATCAGTTAATTAATGAACTACAAGCTTTTACGTCTCTATCTAATCCAATAATGCATGCGTCAGATAGATTGGTATACTGATGATAGTGAAAAGAAATGCAAGATAGATTTAACGCTTCTTATGTAGCCTATTTACTTTTATGTATTTTTAAGTATTTTGTGTGGCTTATTTTATTTTGTTGCAGGTTTAATTTCTAATAAAATATGTTTCAGGTGATATTGATGAACACTTAAAATTACACATTTAATAAGAGTTTTACATGATTGTTTTGTATTACTAGTGTATTTAATTTTCTTAACTTAAGTATGTTTACAATATTGTACTTAATTATCTTATAACTGTTTTGTAGCAGGTCCGGTAAAATGGGTATAACTTTCTACCTGAAGATCTAATTGAGGTGATTCTTGATCCTGTGCAGAGATTACTCAATGGACTAACATATTGTATTTCACAAAGCATTGGAAATGTGAGTGTTTAGAGGGTGAAAATTAGCCTAGAATAGAATTGATCTGCAGTACAGACCTAGTTTGAACAGTTATCAGTATTTGGCCTATAACTATAGAAATACGTATCTAATACATATGAGATCACTCAATTTATAAAGATAAGAGACTTATCTATAACTTTTATGTTTTGAGTGACAGCTAATTCGGATCACATCAATTCCAAATTAGATAATCAAGTGGGTGCCCTAGTGATAATGAATGCAAATTATCTTGCCACCATTCTTGACTTTCATCAACCAAGTGGTTTCCTCCAAATTTGTCTCGATTTATCCATGTTTTTCTATAAATAGGTGGTTTGTTTATGCCTAAAGGATGTAATTAGAAAGTTAAAATTTAGTTCAAAATACTTTTCCTTTGTATCTATTTCCTTGTACTATTATTTCTCTTGTTTACTATTAAGTCATGTTATTTCTTCTTCCATTTCTTTTCTTTTCATTTAGTTTTATTATGTCCAAATAATTTTGTTTAAGCTAAGGTGAAAGGGTGAAGCTCTTGGCAAGGTAATAAGATATGTTTAATATTTATTCATGAATTTAATGCTTCATTTTTAAGTTATGCAAATTTATATATAATGTATTTATTTTGTTTGTAGAATTAATACATTTTCTTCTAAAGTGGTGATTCTTAATTTATTATTGACAAACTTAATACTTGGCACAATAAATTCTTGAAACCATTTACAAGATTTGGTGTATATAACCTTTCTTGTAAAGTGAGAGTCTTGATTTATTGTAGACAAATATAAAAATTGGCATAATAAATACTTGAACCCATTTATAAGATTTGGTGTATAATAATTAAAAAATAATAAATACTAATCAATATATAAATGATGATGAACTTTAATTGCTATATTTTCCGGTTGGAACCTTCTTTGTGTGAGGATTCTAATTGAGTTATAAAAAAATTAAATATATTCTTATTTCTTATGCCAAGAGTGAATCCCTATAACCTTAACTTTTTATTTGAATTGATTAATTAAAATAATATTTGCAAACATCTTATACTGCATTAATTATTTTAAAAGTGTTTATAATTTGGAATTTTAATTCTACTTCCTTGTGGATCGACCCCGTTCTCATCGGGTTATTTATTACTTCGACAATCTTGCACTTGGGAATAACTTCTATATTTTGGACGTGTCAAGTTTTTGGCGCCGTTGCCGAGGAGATAACGTTAATATTTTGTTTTGTTGTTGTTTGTTTGTTTATTTTATTTTCATGGAAGACTGAGCCTCCTACTCGTTATTTATTATTCGTTTTTTTTTTTATTTTCATGGAAGGCCGAGCCTCCTAACGTACTTTATTTATTATTCTATTTTTATTTTCGCGGAAGGCTGAGCCTCTTACTCTTTATTTTGTTTATTTATTATTTTTTACTTTTTATTTTTATTTTTTTTTAATTTTCATGGAAGGCCGAGCCTCCTAACGTACTTTATTTATTATTCTATTTTTATTTTCGCGGAAGGCTGAGCCTCCTACTCTTTATTTCGTTTATTTATTATTTTTTACTTTTTATTTTCATTTTTTTTAATTTTCATGGAAGGCCGAGCCTCCTAACGTACTTTACTTTATTTATTATTCGCCTTTTATTTTCGCTTTTTATTTTCGCTTTTTATTTTAATGGAAGGCTAAGCCTCCTACTATTTATTTATTAACTTTTTATTATATAATCTAACATCACTAATCTAACTTCTAATTATTTATCTTTATTTTGCTTTTAGTTTTACATATTTTATTTACTTGTGTGTAATACTTTATTTTATTTACCTGTGTGTAATATTTTATTTGTATTATTTATTGTTATTGTATTTTGTTTTGTTTCTTTTTATGAGCGGTTGGTTTCGAGATCCTAATTCTCATCGTTTAGTAAAAGGTAATTTCGAAACTTCCTTTGATAATTTGTTAGATTCTCCTTCATCTTCTCATTCTTCACCAAGTAATACCATGAGCGAAAATCAAATTAAGGGACTTATAGACCCAGGGGACAATCAGTCCCAACATAATGACCATAACCGACCTAGGACACTTAGAGACTATATGAACCCTACACGAACCGGTGCACCATCTTGCTTAATTTTTCCACCGGATGCAACGCATTTTAATTTTAAACCAAGCATTATCCAACTTTTACCCACTTTTCATGGCTTAGATGTAGAAAACCCTTATCTACATCTAAGAGAATTTGAAGAAGTGTGTAACACGTATAATGATCAAAATTGTAGCATGAACACAATTCGACTTAAGCTTTTCCCTTTTTCTTTAAAAGATAAAGCTAAAACATGGCTACAAAACTTTAGGCCAGGATCCATTTCTTTATGGGACGAGATGCAACAACAATTCCTGAAAAAGTTTTTTCCCTCCCATAGAACAAATTCTTTCAAAAGACAAATCATCACTTTTGCCCAAAAACCAGGAGATACCCTTTACCAATGTTGGGAAAGGTATAAAGAATTACTTAATACCTGTCCCCATCATGGTTTTGAAACATGGAGAGTAGTCTCAAATTTCTATGAGGGCTTAACACCTCAAGTTAGGCAAATGGTAGAAATGATGTGTAATGGAACATTTGAGAAAAAAGACCCAGAAGAGGCAATGAACTATCTTGACTTACTAGCAGAAAATGCTTAAAATTGGGACACTGCTGGTACCTATGAGGAACCTAGCAAAAATTAAACCACTACATCTAGTGGGGGTATTTATCATCTTAAGGAAGACCATGACCTTCAAGCCAAATTAGCATCTCTTGCTAGAAAAGTCGAAACCTTAGAAATGAAAAAGAGTGGTCAAATAAAATCTGTTCAAGAAATTGTGTGTTATATTTGTGAAACCCATGATCACTCTACCAATGATTGCCCAACTTTGCCTGCATTTAGGGAATGTCTCCATGAACAAGCCAATGTTCTAAACACGTTCAAACGGTCAAACAATAACCCATATTCACAAAACTATAATCCTGGATGGCGAAATCACCCGAATTTTAGTTGGAGGAATGACACTCAAGCACAGCCCTCACAACCACATTTCCAACCACACCAAAATTTTCAAAACCATCAAGGTTATGCACCATATGTCCCACCTCCTAGGAAAAATCTTGAAGAAACTTTGCATACGTTCATTGAAAAGCAAGAGTCTGTTAATTCTCAAAATGCTCAAACATTTGCTGATTTAAAAGATACTCTTGCTAAATTTGCATCTGCACTGAACATTCATGAGAAAGGAAAATTTCTTTCTCAACCACAGCCAAACCCCAAAGGACAACATAACACAAATGCATGTAGTTCAGAAAACCAACACATGGATCAAGTTAAAGCAGTTATCACTCTTCGGAGTGGTAAAATTGTTGAAAAAGAAATTCCTGAACCTCATGAGAGCGATGAATCAATCTTTAAGGGTAAGGAAAGTGTTGAACCTACACTTAATGAAGAAAACACTAAACCCTCACCTTTACCCCCATTTCCTCATGCATTACGTAATACTAAGAAAATGAATCACAATCCTGAAATTTTTAAAATCTTCAAACAGGTAAAAGTTAATATTCTTTTACTAGATGCTATTAAACAGGTTCCCTCTTATACAAAATTTTTGAAAGACTTATGCACAGTAAAAAGAAAACTGAATGTGAAAAAGAAAGCATTTTTAGCTGAACAAGTAAGTGCCATTCTTCAGAACAATAATTCTTTGAAATATAAAGACCCTGGTTGTCCTACAATTTCATGTATTATTGGAAGTCATAAAATTGAACAAGCCTTACTTGATCTTGGTGCTAGTGTAAATTTACTGCCGTATTCAGTTTATCAACAGCTCAATCTCGGTGAGTTAAAATCAACTTCTGTAACCCTTTTACTTGCTGATAGATCAATAAAAGTACCAAGAGGGACAGTGGAGGATGTCTTAGTTCAAGTTGATAAATTCATATATCCTGTGGATTTTATCGTCTTGGACACAGAACCTGTTAAAGGATGTAATCCAATACCTGTTATTTTGGGTCGTCCATTTTTAGCAACTTCTAACGCTTTGATTAATTGCAGGAATAGAGTAATGAAGCTTTCATTTGGAAACATGACACTTAAACTCAATATTTTTAATATGTGTAAGCAACCATATGAAGAGGAGGATGAAAGTGAAGAAGGTGACATGATTGAAATGATTGTGGAGGATTATATTCAAAAAGGGAGTTCTACTAATCCCTTAGAAATATGTTTAATAAATTTATTTGAGTCAAATATACAATTAGATCCTGAAATCTCTGACATATGTTCTTTACTTGACTTTGCACAGGTGATTGAAAATAAAAGATGGAAACTAAAGTTTGAAGAATTAGGAGAAAATGAGGATAAAAAGAATGAAATTTCAAAGTTGGAGTTAAAACCTCTGCCTGAAGGACTGAAATATGCATTTCTTGGAGAGAAACAAACTTACTCGATGGTAATCGCTTCTACACTCACAAGTGAACAAGAAGATAAATTGATTGAATTATTGAAAATGCATAAAAATGCAATTGGGTGGACTTTAAAAGACATAAATGGTATTAATCCTTTGATTTGCACACATAGAATACACCTAGAGGATAATGCCAAAACTTTTCAACAACCTCAAAGGAGATTAAATCCACATATGAAAGAGGTAGTGAGAGCTGAAGTTCTCAAATTACTTGAAGTAGGAATCATCTATCCGATTTCAGATAGTAAGTGGGTAAGTCCTACTCAGGTAGTACTAAAAAAATCTGGAATCACAGTCATTGAAAATGAAAAAGGTGAGTTAATACCAACTCGAGTCTCATCTAGTTAGAGGATGTGCATAGATTATAAAAAATTGAACTTGGCTACTAGAAAAGACCATTTTTCTTTACCATTCCTTGATCAGATTATAGAAAGAGTAACATGACATCCCTACTATTGCTTTCTAGATGGTTACTCTGGCTATTATCAAATTCCTATAGCACTAGAGGACCAAGAAAAGACTACATTCACATGTCCTTTTGGAACCTTTGCTTTTAGAAAAATGCCCTTTGGACTTTGTAATGCCCCAGCAACATTTCAGAGATGTATGTTAAGCATTTTTAGTGACATGATTGAGCATTATTTAGAATTTTGCATGGATGATTTAACTGTGTTTGGAAATTCTTTTGATAATTGTCTTGAAAACTTAGAAAAGGTCTTTAAAAGATGTGAAGAAAAGAGTCTTGTATTAAACTGGGAAAAATGTCATTACATGGTTACTTCTGGAATTGTTTTGGGACATATAGTATCTTCTAAAGGAATTGAAGTGGATAAGGCAAAAGTCGAACTCATTACACATTTGCCTCCACCAAAAACAGTCAGAGAAGTTCGATCCTTTTTAGGACATGCTGGATTCTATAGGAGGTTCATAAAAAACTTTAGTGCTATATCTAAACCTCTTTGTAACCTCTTAGCAAAAGATGTATCATTTAAGTGGACTCAAGAGTGTCAAAATTCATTTGAAAAATTAATTAGCCTCTTAACATCTGCTCCTATCATACAATCTCCTGACTGGTCTTTACCTGTTGAGCTCATGTGTGATGCTAGTGACTACGCTGTTGGTGCTGTATTAGGACAAAGAAAGGAAGGTAAATCTTATGTAATTTATTACGTAAGTAGAACTTTAAACAGTGCACAAATGAATTACACAACAACTGAAAAAGAACTACTTGCTGTAATATTTGCATTAGACAAATTTCGTTCTTACTTAATTGGTTCTTCAACTATTGTATTTACTGACCATGCTGCTGTAAGGTACTTAATGTCAAAACAGGATGCAAAACCAAGACTGATTCGATGGATTCTATTGCTTCAAGAATTTATTATCACTATCAAGGATAAGAAGGGAGCTGAGAATGTTGTTGCAGATCACTTATCAAGACTCACACCAGATTCATCAACAGAAATAACACCTATTAATGATTCTTTTCCCGATGAATTCTTATTTTCTACTGTTACAATGCCCTAGTATGCTAATATTGTTAATTTTCTTGTAACAGGAGAAATGCCACCTTAATGGAATGCTCAAGACAAAAGAAAATTTTTAACGGAGGTGAGAAAGTTTTATTGGGATGATCCTTATCTCTTTAAATATTGTCGTGATCAAATATTTTGAAGATGCATACCCGACAATGAGGTAAATAAAGTTATTGAATTTTGTCATTCTGAAGCATGTGGGGGACATTTCTCATCAAAGAAAACAACTGCAAAAATCTTGCAGTGTGGATTTTATTGGCCCACTTTATTTAAAGATACACTTGCATTTTGTATAAATTGTGAAAATTGTTAAAAGTTGGGATCAATTTTAAAACGAAACATGATGCCTTTGAACCCCATTCTTGTTATTGAAATCTTTGATTGTTAGGGGATAAATTTCATGGGACCATTTTCGTTATCATTTGGATTTACGTATATCTTAGTTGCAGTAGATTATGTCTCAAAATGGATTGAGGCTATTCCATGTCGACATAATGACCATAAAACAGTCATGAAATTTTTTAGAGAAAATATCTTAAGTCGATTTGGAATCCCTCGAGCTATTATAAGTGATGGGGGTAAGCATTTTTGTAATAGACCATTTGAAACATTAGTGAAAAAATATGGTATTACTCATAAAGTTGCCACCCCTTATCATCCTCAGACCAGTGGACAAGTTGAATTAGCAAATAGGGAGATAAAACAAATTTTAGAAAAAACTGTAAACCAAAATCGTAAAGATTGGTCTTTAAGACTAAATGATGCACTATGGGCTTATAGAACTGCTTTTAAAACTTCATTGGGTATGTCTCCTTATAGGATAGTTTATGGAAAACTTTATCACTTACCTGTGAAACTTGAGCATAAAGCCTACTGGGCTATTAAAACTTTCAATGAAAATCTTGATTCTGCTGGACACATACGTAAATTACAAATAAATGAACTTGAAGAATTGAGAAATGATGCATATGAGAATTCAAAAATTCATAAAGCTAAAATTAAAGCCTTTCATGATAAAAAAATTCAGAGAAAAATATTTGACACTGGTCAGAAGGTTTTGCTTTATAATTCTCGACTTCACATATTCCCTGGAAAATTAAGATCAAGATGGAGTGGCCCTTTTATTGTGAAACATGTGTACCCTTATGGAACAATTGACATTGAAAATCCTAGAAATGGGAATGTGTTTAAGGTAAATGGGCAAAGACTCAAGCCGTTTCTAGAAAATCAAGCTTTTCATGAAGAATTTACGTTTCTGTCGGATCCTTGTTACGAGACCAATTAATCTTTGTTTTATATATTTACATATTTATATATATATATTCTTCTTCTAACATTTTTTTTTTTACTTGCAGGTTAATTTAGTAGTTTTGTTTTGCACCCCGGTTAAGTGGCAGATAACGGTACTCCGTGATATTTCAAATCGGTTTTGTCAGTTTCCCATAATTACTGATATATTCTCTTCTTCCCCCTTTTCTTAAAAAAAAAAATGGATGACATTCTAAAAAATTTAAAAAAACGTTTTTCCTCATTGCCTCAAAATTCCTTGAAGAAAATTTACCAAGCAAGATGTGAAAGATTAAGGTTATTAATGATTATGAATATACCTGTTGATTTACGTTGGTTAATTGAAGCCAAAGTTAGATTGACAGGTGAATTTTCAGACTCATTAATTTTCTACATGCCTGGCTTAGGTAAAAGCTCTTTTCCAAAAAAATGAAGAGCAAAACGATTAAATGTTTGTTACAAGTGTGCACGCACGACTTGCAACACACGTTGCCGCACTTTAGAAATGGTGTCTGTAAATCGCGAAGACAAAATTAGGTTCATTAAGGATGGCCTGAGTAAGGAGTCTTTAGATAATATCTTATCGACTCTTGAGACGCATCCTAGTGGATATGTGCATATTGCAATTTATGAATTATGTGACATATTCTTAAAAGAATATGAACGGTACAGTCTCGGGAATCTGACTTTAAAAGACCCTGTTTGTCAATTTATAAGAAAATTGGATGGGAAGCCTATCCCCGACCCATAGAGGGCGTTTAAGCCGTTACTGGACGTAAAATCAGAGGAAGATGTGAGCCACAATCACAACTACTTGTATATATTTACTATAGCTGTTATTTTTAAATGTTTCATTTCAAACTCAAACATCTTTTCAATAATCAACCACCTATAATCCTTTTTGAAAATTTTGCATTTTAAGCTGACAACCCATGTGACTTTTCCAGCTAACAAATTGAAAATTGGTAAAAGGTGTTGAATCTTGTATTTCAAGCCAATAGCCATGTGATTTAACTTTGCAATACCTTTTGGCTCTATAAATACATTGCATGATTTCTGCATCTTTGTACAAACTCAAAATCATTCAAGAGAGAGGGTGAGTGTAATCATGGAAGGATCATCAACTCGTAAATTCACAAAAATTTGTGTCTTTTGTGGATCCAGCCCTGAAAAAACTAGTGAGTTTATAGAAGCAGCAGAAACCCTTGGTAAGATGTTAACTGAGCGCAATATTCATTTAGTATATGGGGGAGGTAGTCTTGGATTAATGGGACGTGTGGCAACCGCTGCACAAAATAATGGCAGTTGAGTTTTGGGTATCATACCAAAAGCTCTAGCTGTTGGAGACATTGTAGGAAAAATAATTGGGGATGAGTTACAGGTATCATCAATGCATGAACGAATTTCTTTTATGCTTCGTAATGCTGATGTCTTCATAGCTCTACCTGAAGGTTTTGGAACATTAGAGGAAATTTTTCAAATTGTCTCATGGGCACAATTGCAAATCCATAAAAAACCAATTGGTTTGTTAAATGTTGATGGTTTTTATAATGGGTTGTTATCTTTTCTTGACTATGCGGTGGAAAAATAATTCGTCTCATCTGCAGCACGACAGATCCTCATTTCTGCTTCAACTGTTGATCAGTTACTCGATGAACTACAAGCTTTTACACCTCTATCTGATCCAACAATGAGTCAGATAGATTGGTATACTAATAACAGTGAAAAGAAACGCAGGATAGATTTGACGCTTCGTCTGTAGCTTATGTATTTTTAAGCTTTTTTTTGTGTGGCTTGTTTTATTTTGTTGCAGGTTTAATTTCCAATAAAAGATGTTTCAGGTGATATCTTCTATATTTTACTCTTTCTATATTTTGACATTGAGGATAATATCTCAATCTGGTTGGGGGGAGGATAGTTGATATATAATGTTAGTGTTAATTATTTTATTTTGTTGTTGTTATCACTTTGTTATGTAAAAAAAAAAAATTATCATGAATGGCTTGAGTAAAATGTTCATTTATATATTCTTGAGACGCATTCTAGTTCTAGAATGGCAGAGTAAATAGTATATTATAAACTTTTGAAACACATTCTAATTGGTTTATTTTTAATGTATTTTATGTATAATTGTTTGTTGCTTAAGTTTTTGGTAACTCTTGCGTAAATAAATTTGCTTTACTATCGATGTATAATTTCAAAATTATTTAGTTTAAATCACTTTCTCTATTTAGATTACTAAAGAATAACTTCTGAAATTATTTCTTGAGAACAATACTAAGCCTTGTGGTAAGATGGATGATTCAATATATATAGCCAAGAGAATTTTCATGTTTAAGTATACATATTATTTTCTAAACTCACATATCTTTTGTGAGTGAGTGGAGAGGTTTGAGATAACAGCTTACGAACTTTCATTGATCTTTTGAAATGGTTAATTTTTATTTGGAATGACATTATTTGGGATGATGAATGATTTGGTTGCTTAACTAAAGGATAAAAAAAAAAAATTAGAAAAGTATTATGATGATAAATTGCTCTTATTTTGTAATGATTCCTTATGTCTTTCAAAAAAGAAAAACAAATGAGTAAAAAAAAATTTTAAAAAAAAAAGAAAGAAAAGAAGTCAATTCAGTTCAATAAAGTCTTCATTCAATTTTAGAAGACTAAAGTCATTAGGAAGCAATCTTATCACCGAATTCTATATTCGTAAGATTCGAATTAAATAATTAAAGTCTTGAAGTGGCATTTGGCAATAATGGTTTGACTCTAAATATTTGATTTTCCTATCTTTGGATCAATGTTAGTTTGTCTGTTTGTCCTTAAATGTAACTTTTTTTTAAGCGATTATCTGTTTTCCAACTCCATGAGTGAAATCCTAAGTCATTAAACAAGTTATTCACCTGTAAGGATATGGAGTTGAGGCTTTTACTTGAAAATTTTTTAAGGCTATATATATTGTGGTTTGTGGTAAGAAGGCTTTGGCTTAATTCATACACACAAAAAAATATTTTTGGAAGTTATGATTGAAATAACCTTTATAGCGATTGTGATTTTAAAACTGACGTTTTGTTTGAAATACTTAGGTAATGTTCAAATTTTATTTATACTCGAATTGCTAGGGACTAGCAATAAGCCAATTGGGAGGTGTGATGAACACTTGAAATTACACATTTAATAAGAGTTTTACATGATTGTTTTGTATTACTAGTGTATTTAAGTTTCTTAACTTAAGTATGTTTACAATATTGTACTTAATTATCTTATAACTGTTTTGTGGCAGGTTTGGTAAAATGGACATAATGTTCTACCTAAAGATTCAATTGATATGATTCTTGATCCTGTGCAGAGCTGATTCAATGGGCTAACATATTGTATTTCATAAAGCATTGAAAATTCGAGTGTTTAGAGGGTAAAAATTGGCCTAGAACAGAATTGATCTGCAGTACAGGCCCAGTTTGAATAGTTATCAGTATTTGGCCCATAACTATAGAAATACGTATCTAATACGTATGAGATCACTCAATTTGGAAATATAAGAGACTTATCTATAACTTTTATGTTTTAAGTGACAGCTAATTCGGATCACATCAATTTCAAATTGGATAATCAAGTGGGTGCCCTAGTGATAATGAATGCAAATTATCTTGCCACCATTCTTGACTTTCATCAACCAAGTGGTTCCCTCCAAATTTGTCTCGATTTATCCATGTTTTTCTATAAATAGGTGGCTTGTTTATGCCTAAAGGATGTAATTAGAAAGTTAGAATTTAGTTCAAAATACTTTTCCTTTATATCCATTTCCTTGCATTATTATTTCTCTTGTTTACTATTAAGTCATGTTATTTCTTCTTTCATTTCATTTCTTTTCATTTAGTTTTATTATGTCCAAATAATTTTGTTTAAGCTAAGGTGAAAGGGTGAAGCTCTTGGCAAGGTAATAAGATATGTTTAATATTTATTCATGAATTTAATGCTTCATTTTTAAGTTATGCAAATTTATATATAATGTATTTATTTTGTTTGTAGAATTAATACCCTTTCTTCTAAAGTGGTGATTCTTAATTTATTATTGACAAACTTAATACTTGGCACAATAAATTCTTGAAACCATTTACAAGATTTGGTGTATATAACCTTTCTTGTAAAGTGAGAGTCTTGATTTATTGTAGACAAATATAAAGATTGGCATAATAAATACTTGAACCCATTTATAAGATTTGGTGTATAATAATTAAAAAATAATAAATACTAATCAATAGATAAATGATGATGAACTTTAATTGCTATATTTTCCGGTTGGAACCTTTTTTGTGTGAGGATTCCAATTGAGTTATAAAAAAATTAAATATATTCTTATTTCTTATTCCAAGAGTGAATCTCTATAACCTTAGCTTTTTATTTGAATTGGTTAATTGAAATAATATTTGCAAACATCTTATACTGCATTATTTATCTTAAAAGTGTTTATAATTTAGAATTTTAATTCTATTTCCCTGTGGATCGACCCCGTTCTCATCGGGTTATTTATTACTTCGACAATCCTGCACTTGGGAATAACTTCTATATTCTGGACGTGTCAATATCATACTTTACTTTTTCTATATTTTGACACTGAGGACGATGTCTTAATCTAGTTGGTGAGAGAATAATTGATATATAATGTTAGTGTTTTTTTTTTTGTGATCACTTTGTTCTTTATTAAAAAGAATTCATCATGAATGGCGTAAGTAAAAGGTTTATTTATACATTCTTGAGACGTATTCTAGTTTTAGAATGATAGAGTAAAGAGTACATTACTAAACTTTTAAAACACATTCTAATTAGTTTATTTTTAATGCATTTTATGTGTGTTGCTTAAGTTTTTGGTAAACTCTTGCATAAATAAGGTTATTTTACTATCGAGGTATAATTTCAAAATTGTTTAGTTTAAATCATTTTTTTCTATCTAGGTTACTAAAAAATAACTTCCGAAATTATTTCTTGAGCACAATACTAAACCTTGTGGTAAGATGGATGATTCAATATATATAGCCAAAAGAATTTTCATGTTTAAGTATACATATTCTTTTCAAAACTTATATATCTTTTGTGAGTAAGTGGAGAGGTTTGAGATAACAGTTTACAAACTTTTATTGATATTTTAAAATAGTTAATTTTTGTTTGAAATGACATTATTTAGGATGAGAAATGATTTGTTGCTTAGCTGAAAGATGATTAAAATAAATAAATTTTAGAAAATTGTTATGTTGATAAATTGCTCATATTTTAATGATTTCTTACGTCTTTAAAAAAACAAACACAAAAAAAGTAGTATAAAAAAAATGTTAATTCAGTTCAATAAAATCTTCGTTCAATTCTAGAAGACAAAAGTCATTAGAAAGCAATTTTATCACCAGACTCTTTATTCGAAAGATTCACATAAAATAATTAAAGTCCTAAAGCAAGTATGTGAAAAGAATGATTTGACTCTAAATAATTAGTTTTTCTATCTTTGAATTAATGTTAGCTTGTCTGTATGTCTTTAAATGTAACTTTTTGTTGAGCGATTATCAACTCCATGAGTGAAATTTTAACCCATTAAACAAGTTATTCACCTATGAGGATATGGCGTTAAGGCTTTTACTTGAAAAAAAATTCAAGACTATATATGTTATGGTTTGTGGTAAGAAAGCTTTGGCTTGGGCTTAATTCACACACACACAATTTTGAAAGTTATGATTGAAATAACCTTTATAGCGATTATGATCTTGAACTGACGTTTTGCTTGAAATACTTAGGTAGTGTTCAAATTTTATTTATTCTTGAATTGTTAGGGACTAGCAATAAGCTAGTTGGGAGGGGTAGTGAACACTTGAATTACATATTTAATAAGGGTTTTACATTATTATTTTGTATTACTAGTGTCTTTAACCCCATAACTTAAGTATATTTACAATATCATACTTAATTAGCTTTTAACAGTTTGTGATAAGTTTGGTAAAATGGGCATAATACTCTTCTTAAAAATCAAATTGGATTGATTATTGATCCTATGAAGAGCTAACTCAATGGGATAACATATTGTATTTTATAAAGCATTTGAAATTCTAGCGTTTAGAGGGTGAAAATGGCCTAGAACAGAACTGATCTGTAGTACAAGCCTAGTCCGAACTAGGGGTGGGCAATTTCGGGTTCAGAAATTCCCAACCCCTACCCGAACCCGATCAGAACACCGAAATGTGTCATGATCGGGACACATTTCGGGTTGGGACGGGTCCAATCGGGAAATCCCAATTTTTTTTTTTAAAAAATTATTTTGAAATGATGTGTTTTGATTTGGGTTCGGGATGAGTCGGGATGATTCGAGATGGTACAAGACGGTTCGGGTCAAGTTCGAGATAATTCGGGACGGATCCAGGATAATTCAGGACGGTTCGGGTTCAGGACAGGTTGGGAATTCCCGTTCGGGTTCAGGAATTTCCCAAACCCGACCCGTCCCGAATGAGTCCTGAACCCATTCCCATTCCTGTCCCGATCTGAAATTTCAGGACGGGTCGGGTCAGGTTTGGGAATAATGCCCACCCCTAGTCCGAACAGTCATCAGTATTTGGCCCATAACTATAGCAATATGTATCTAATACGTATGAGATAACTCAATTTGAAAAGATAAGATACTTATCTTTAACTTTAATATTTTGAATGACAGTCAATTCGGATCACATCAATTTTAAATTAGATAATCAAGTTGATGAATTAATGATAATCAATGTAAATTATTTGCCACAATTCTTGACTTTTATCATCCAAGTGGTTTCCTCTTCATTTATCTCGATTTATCTATATTTTTCTATAAATAAATAACATATTTATGCTCAAAGGATGTAATTAGAGAATTAGATTTTAGTTCAAAACACTTATCTTCTGTATTATTTCATTTTAATATTATTTTTCTTGTTTATTATTCTAAAATCATGTTATCTCTTCTTCCATTTCTTTTTTTTTTCTTTAGTTTTATTATGTCCAAGTAATTTTTTTTTATGCTAAGGTAAAAGGGTGAAACTTTTGTCAAGGTAATAAGATGTACTTAACTCTTATAAATGAATATAATGCTTCATTATTAAGTTATACAAATTTATATATGATGTATTTATTTTGTTTGTAATATTAATACACTTTCTTCTAAAGTGGTGTCTCTTGATTTATTATAGACAACTTTTATAGTTGACACAATAAATTCTTGAAACTATTTATAAGATTTGGTGTATATACCATTTTTTTTTATAAAATTGGAGTCTTGATTTATTGTAGACATATATAAAGATTGGCATAATAAATACTTGAACCCATTTATAAGATTTTGTGTATAATAATTGAAAGAAATAAATACTAGTTAATAAATAAATTATGATGAACTTTAATTGTTATATCTTCCAGTTTGAACCTCATTTGTATGAGGATTCCAATTGAGTTATAAAAAGAGTTAAATATATTCTTACTTCTTATGCCAAGAGTGGATCTTCCTAACCTTAGTTTTTATTTGAATTGATTAATTGAATTAATATTTGTAAATATTTTATACTGCATTAATTATCTTTAAAGTATTTATAATTTGTAATTTTAATTTTACTTCCCTGTGGATCAACCTCGTTCTCACCGGGTTATTTATTACTTCGACCATCCTGTACTTAGGAATAAACTCTTATATTCTGGACGTGTCAGAGTGCTATACACCTAAGTAAGTATCAAGTATTTCACGAGAGGTCTAAACACATTGATTTGCGATTCCATTACATTCACAAAATTGTTCAAAGTTGTAAGATTAGTCTAACTAAGATGATGTCGTCTGAAAATTCTGCTAATATGTTGACTAAGTCACTACCTTCGGTTAAGTTCATCCTATGCAAGAACTTAACCAGAGTTATTACTTTGTGAGGGTGACCAAAGATGCGGAGATAAAAGATCTTAGACTTTGTGGATGATTTTAAATCAAGGAGAGAATTTGTGAGAAAGTTGATTAAAAATCATTGGAATATGATTTAGAGAGCAAGCCAAGTGCGTTAGGTACGCGAAGATCGAAGACGGACAAAAAAAGGAGGCAAAAATACAAAGTAAGTGCCTAAGTGTGTGCACCACGGTACTAGGTAGTGGGCGTCATAGTGCCTTAGACAGTGAGTGAGTGCCACGGCGCCCCAAGCAGCGAGTGGGCACTGCGGCACTAGAGAGCTGGCGACCGGTGCAGGAAAAAGAGTTTTCCATTTTGTTCTATCTTCTATTTGTTCCAGAACTCTCTAAAACGACTCCCACACGTTTAGAGATAGCCTAGGTCATCCTAAAGCCTATATAAAGGCCTTCTATTGGCTTGTAAACATATCTGTATGATCATAACATTCTTTGTGATTCTTAGTGAGAGAAACCTCTACTTTACAAGAGAGTGTGAGTTCTTTCTTGTAAATGCATACTTTTGTGAGTGTCTTATGATTCAATAATAAGATATTGTGATATTAATTTGTCGTGGATATAGGTAAGTTGTTGAATTACGTAAATGTATGTGTGTTGCTCTCCTATCTTTCTCTCTCTTTGTTTTCTTAATTGTTTAGATTGCACTATATTCTTTGGGTTTATTACTTGTTTGATTGCTTCTGCTTTAACAAAATTGAGTCAAATTGATTTTTTTATTTTAAAAAATTACACGTGATCGAAACCAAAAATTGAATTTGAAAAAAAAAGAAAAAAATACACGTGGCACCTTAAGAATGAAACCAAACCGAATTTAAAATGAACCTAATTTAAGTCTATATAAAGTTAAAAAGGAACCGAATTCAGTTTGGTTCACCATTTGTTGGTTTGTTTTTTAGTTCTATTTTTTGAAAATCGAATTGAAAGTGCCCACCCTTAATAAGATGAATGCATTAATATGATATATAACCTTGTCTTTCAATATATTTAAGAAATTAAAACCATGCGCACGTGAAGAAAGAACAATTTAATATATTTATAAATTTAAATATATTTTTAAAAAATAGAATGATTTCAAAAATAAGTAATATATAATTTATAATAGTTATAAATTTAATTTTAAAAAAGCGAAGTAGTTAAAGTTATTTAAATATGATATTTGTACATAATAAAAGAATAAAGTATTAATATGAAAGAGAAAAATGAATTAAATGAGATAATAAAGTAGAAAAAAAGAGGGAAAAAAATAATATTATTATAATTATGATGAAGTTTATTAGTAGTTATAAATTTTTAAAAATACAATAATTATATATCAACTTTAATTTTAGTCATTAAGTAAAATATAATTTAATAAATAAAAACTTGTGTACAAAAAGAGTTGCCATGAATCTTACCCTATAGAAATATTTGGATAATCTTCCTGGAGATTCTAAAAGCATGTTTCATTATATTTCTAAAGGAGCACGAACTTTCTTTACTAAAGATCATGGATGGAAATTTTCTGATTATATTGCAGAAAGCTTGATGCTAATTAATTAAATTGTTATAGTTTAAATTTTGAATAAATTTACTAATCAAAATGGTCATGTACCCATTATTTACAAAAATCTTTTGTACTTCATATATAGTGTTGTCTACACCTCTCAACGATGGCACCGAAAATTGTTGGTGAAAAATAGAACATAGAAAGTTATATGATGTTGTTATTTCATACTTTCTAAAACAAGTTTTAGTAGCTATCAACTCATCACTAAGAATACACATCTATATGAACTTCTATTCAATTGATAGCAAAATTATATATATATTTTATAGATTAAAGACATAGATCATTTATAAATTTTATAAATTTATTTACTAAAAAAGGGAAAAAAAATGTAAAGTAGTTGTTAAAATTAGTTAAATATAATATTTATAATATATGCATAATAAAGAAAGAAAGTATTAATATGAGAGGAAAAAAAATGAATTAAATGAGATATAAAAGAAGAATAAAAGATGAGAGATAAAATAATATTATTATAATTATGGTGGAGTCTATTAATATTTAAATAATTTTAAAAAATACAACAATTACACATTTATTATAATCTTAATTATTAAATAAAAAGTGATCTAATAATTAAAATTTTATGTCAAAAATTATATTAAAAAAAAGATGCAATGGATTTTTCCATTTTATATATATTATATATAAACAGAGGAAACTTTATTAAGAAACATTGTATCTTCCAACAATGAAGATAAAGAAGGGTAATCAATCTACCCATTTAGAATCTACCAAATTCAGAGAGGCAAATTTGACTAAATCATAAGGCCACAGAATTGATTTAACAAACTTATAATGAATAATTCTTAATAATAATTCAAAAGAAATATTGATGAGAATAAAGCATTTCAACGGAATGGAAGGAATTAGAACTTAAAGCTATAAGAATATTTGGCAATTAATTGTAAGGAGTCGATGAACTACACATATTTCTACATTAATATAATATTGTCCACTTTGAACTTAAGTCTTTATAATTTTGTTCTTTAACTCTATCCAAAAGGTCTTATATATTCATACAAAAAAGACAAATTCAATTCTTTAAATAAGTTAAGGCATATATATAATATTATATATTAATGCAAACAACACCGTGTGCATATTGAATTGAACTTGCCTCTCCTTTTTTATTCATTTTATATATATGCCGCATGGAGAATTAATATTTCATGCGACATATAGTTTTTTTTTATAGAGTATCGGTTCTTTAGTTGATAATTTATATCAATTGAATTTTTATGCCTCACAAATTAATGAAACCTTGCATATAAGTAATTATGATATAAAGCGCAAATTAATTAATGAGAATTCTTATATGTTATGGCATAAGCGTTTAGGACACATTTCTAAATAAAGAATTCAAAGGCTTGTGTCAAAAGGAATTCTAAATTCCCTTGATTTTTCAGATTTTAAAATATGTATTGAATGCATTAAGGGAAAACAAATAAATGTTAGAAAAGTTGGCACCAACAGGAGTTCAAACGTCTTGGAATTAATTCATATTGATATTTGTGGTCCATTCCCTACGGCTTTTTAGAATGGTCAATAATATTTTATTACTTTCATAGACGATTGTTCTCGTTATGGGTATCTATACTTGATTTATGAGAAGTCTCAATCATTGGATGTTTTCAAAGTCTATAAAGTTGAAGTTGAAAATTAGTTTGGCAAGAAAATTAAAGCCGTTAAATTTGACTGTGGTGATGAGTTCTATGGTAGATATGACGAATCAAGTGAATAATGTCCAAGGTCTTTTGCAAGATATTTATAAGAATATGGCATCATTCCTCAATACACCATGCTGGGGACTCCAAGTCAAAATGGTGTAGCTGAGAGATGAAAGTGAACCCTAAAGGATATAGTTAAAAGTATGATAAATCATTCTTCTTTACCAGAATCTCTTTGAAGTGAAGCCTTAAAGACTGCAATATATATCCTTAATCGGGTTCTAAGTAAAGCAGTAGCTAAAACCCCATATGAGCTATAGACTGAAAAGAAGCCTAGTATTAGCCATTCACATGTTTGGGTTGTCCAACCGAGGTTAGGCCATACAGGCCTAATGAAAGGAAATTGGACTCAAGAACAATAAGCTACTACTTTGTTGGATACTCGAAAAGATCAAAAGATTTCTAGTTTTTTAATCCCTCAAATAGATCTTTTTTCGAGACAGGGAATGTTAAATTCATTGAGGATGTTGAATATAGTAGGAGTGCTAAACTCAAGAATATTGTCTTTGAAGAGGAATATGTAACTATTCATAATATTACAATTGATAATGACCAGGTAATTATACCCGTCATTATGTAAGATGCAAATACAGATAATCAAGATGTTCTTAAGATACATCTTGCTAATATTAAAGAACTTGCTCCTACTCATGTAGATGAGCAACAACAATAACCTCAATTGGAAGTGTGCAAATTAAAGAATTCTATTTATGGTTTGAAGCAAGCATCCCGTCCATAGTATCAGAAATTTGATCAAGTGATTACCTCTTTTAGGTTTAAAGAAAATACTATTGATTAATACATTTATCATAAGATCAGTAGGAGCAAATTTATTCTTCTTGTCTTATTTGCGAATGACATTCTACTAGCAAGCAGCAATATAGAATTATTGCATGAAACCAAGAGATTTCTTTCAAATAAATTTGAAATGAAAGATCTTGGGAATGCCTCTTTTGTGTTGGGCATATAGATTCACTGAGATTATTCTTGTGGTATACTTGGCTTATCACAAAAGGCATATATCGATAAGGTGCTTAGTAGATTTGACACGAAGAATTGTGCATCATGAGATATACCCATTGCTAAAGGTGATAAATTTAGTCTGCTTCAATACCCAATAAATCAGATTGTGAAGAAAGAGATGAGGAATATCCCTTATGCGTCGGCAGTAGGGAGTTTCATGTATGCTCAAATGTTTACGCATCCGGATATTGTGTATATAGTTGGAATGCTTGGCAGATATCTAAGTAACCCAGGAATATATCATTGGAGAGCCGTTAAAAAGGTTGTGCTGTATCTACAGAGAATAAAAGATTATATGCTCATATATCAGAGATCAGATCATTTAGAGATCATTGGGTATTCAGACTTTTGCTGGTTGTCTAGATAATAAAAGATCCACTTCATGTTATGTCTTCCTATTAGCTGGGGGAGCTGTGTCATGGAAGAGTGTCAGGCAGTCACTTGTAGCTTCATCCACCATGGAAGCGAAATTTATAACTTGCTATAAGGTATCAAATCAAGCAATATGGCTATGAAAATTTATCACTAGGTTGCAAATTGTCGATGGCATTGAGAGACAATTGAGAATAAATTGTGATAATAAAGCCGCTGGGTTATATTCTAAAAACAACAGTAGCTTGTCAAAATCGAAGCACATTGACATCAAATTTCTTGTTGTGAAAGAGAGTTTAGACTCTTAAGTTGTCTATTGAACATATCAGTACAAACTTAATGATTGTGGATTCGCTTACTAAGGGTGTACCACCTAAGGTGTTTTATAAGCATATAGCTCGTATGGGTGTGGTTCATCCTAATGATATGCTTTTATAGTGGGAGTTTGTTTCTTTATGTTCAATTGTAGTTGACATGTTTTTTTTATCAGATTAAAGTATTATTCTTTATTTATTTATTGAAAACTCTGAAATAAAGTTATATTCTTTCACTTGCGGTTTTGTATAAAGTTTTGAAAGTATATTATTAAACTCTTTTGAGTTATAAGGTAGGACCAGTTGGAAATAGGCATGTTAAGGGATTCAATTGCATAAAATTTCAATGCCACACATCCATGCTTAATCTATGTCATTGATTATATTGATGTATGTGACTATTGATGGGTCTAGTTACAAGAAAGATAACGAAGATCGCTTTGATCCTATAACAGTATAATTGATGGACCAAATTGTTTAAAGATGTCTTTTGTTAAGATAACAAATATTGAGCTCATAATGTTATTTGATAATGTACAATTATAAAGTAACATATGTGACCCAAGTGGAAGATTGTTGGGTATTCTATTAAAGTGGGCTTACATATATCAATTAATTGTACATTATTAGCTATCTATTTTATTGCCCATTAAAAGTGATCAAATAAAGTTTATTTTGTTATTAGGCTTTTAGGGCATCTCATATAGTATGGGTTTCAATGTGTAGAGACTCAATTATTTTATTTTATGTGATGCACATACCATATGAGATGCCCTAAAAGTCCAATAACAAAATAAACTTTATTTGATCACTTTTAATAGGCAACAAAATAAATAGCCAATAGTGTACAATTAATTGATATATGTAGACACACTTTAATAGAATACCCATCATCAGTTTCTACTTGAAAAGAATGATGATTGTGTAAACAAAGCCGTCCTTTCTGGACAGAAAACATTTGGCACTGAAAAGACCATGGATTATCTTGGTGAAAGCTAGTAAAACAATCCCAAACTTGTCTTAAATAATAGTACTAATGCCATTTTTAAGATCGGCATCAACATTCAGTTTAGAGGTTCCATGATTTAGAGATTTCCTAATCTTATGTGTGATGAGAATAGTAGGAGGCGAAATAACTTGTCGTTTTTGAAGCTCTTGAAATTCACACAGAAGAACCCGAGCATCATAAAGAACTTTGGATTGGTTTAGAAGAGTGGTAAAAATCTATTAATTATGTTCCTTCTAACAACTCCAAATAAGAATAAAAAAAAAGAATTTCATATCTTTTTTAGTTAATTTAGAATGAGTAGAAAGCAATATAGCTCCAAAATCTTTTCCACATAAATCAAACAATAGTTTCTAAAAGAGACTAAGTATTCATATCTCTTCAATGAACGAGCAAAAAAAGAAATAGCATGATTGGAAATTTCCATAAGCTCTTCATATTGACAACAAAATAATAGGACTTCAATATGATATTGGCATAATTCAAGAAGCATGTCAACAAGAATTCAAGAAATGAGAAAGATTCGAACTGCTAACATATTGAACTTGGGTTGCAACAAAATATCCTGATTTAACAATATAACAACCATTTGTCATGAAGTGTCATAAAGAAGTGTCCAAGATAAAAAAAAAACAAACCTACAGGAATAGAAGAAATACACGCACTACATCAATAGGAAAAGAGTATCAGACGATAACTAAAAATTTCAAGTACCATGACAATCTAATAAATCAATGATAGAGAAATCACCATTCTCCCTGTGAGATTAAGTTAAAGCGAAGAACCCTAGTCAAGTTCAACCTTGAACCCTAATCTCTTTGCACAGCGAAATAACTTAGATATCAAGCAAAAATAACAAGAATTCAAAGCAGATAATAAAGAGTACAACACAATCACTTACGTGGTTCAGCCAATTGTCTACGTCCATACGGTGGATCTAAGGATCCTAACCTTTTTTATTAACTCCCTAGAGATTTTACAAGAAAAACTCATAAAAAAAACTCTCAAAAGAATCTAATATTTAGTGTACCCTTACTCTCCTGCAAACAATGAACACCCAAACAACGGTTCCACTCTAGTACACACAAGCATTTAGTGTCTACCTAATTTTTCCTCTTTTAAAGTCTCTTTTAATGCTTAATTTTAACCTATAGGGTTTACAAGGGTTTATATATGGCTTATTTCGTGTGTACTAACCCTAATCCTTATTGAGTAAGAGTTCACTTATTTTGGAAGTCTAAAACTTCCTAAAACTTAGAAATCAAAAAAAAAATGACTCTGCCCGCTCTAGCGTCGTGGCGCTGAGCATGTCACGGTCGGTGCCGCGGTGCTGGATGCCTAACGCCACGGTGCTGACTCACTGATCTAGGCACTGCAGCGTCCAACCCTGGGTGCTACGATGCTCAACACTATTATCAGCCTCTGTATTTTTCTCACTTTCTTTGCGTCTTTGAGTCTCGTTTCGCTTCCTCCTTCATGTCCTACACGCCCTAGATTTTCTCGTGCATGTTCTACACGTTTTAGACTTATTGTGACTTTTCTCTTTAATATTCTTCATAATTCTTATTAATATAAAATTATTGAATCACAAAATCTCCAATAATAAAAAACATATAACATATAACAAGTCACGTCCCATACCATGAGATATTGGCTTAAAGAAAAATGATCTGGAAAGCCAAAGATCAATGAAGATGGAAATACTATGGCCATTTGCTGCATTCCATCGAACTCATCCTTGGCATATCTTAAATCAGACTGTGTCATAAATAAGAATTGCCACTTTTGAAACTAGCATTAAAAACAATAAAAATAAAAAGAAGTATTTTCCTTTTAAAATACTCTCAATAAGATAATGAGGAGAAATTAAAATACGGCAATATTATTTTTCAAGAATATCTTTATCAATATTTTAGTTTGCAAAGAGAAGACGAAGGGAGCTACGCCATTTTTCTATTCCCATTAAAAGAACCCTACTAAAAGGTTTAAATAAGTCGAGTTAATACTGCTCAGGTGGATGTCGAGAGCTTGAAGAGACTCCTGACATAATTCAGTAGAGCTTGAAGAATGGATTTCATGAGAATTTCCTTGCCGCCAACAGAAGATAATTTGTAATGCCAAAAAATTAACTTCTTCCACATTCTATTACAAACAAAAGATAAACAAACTTCTTATTTCGCCCCACCATTGAAAAGAAACCGAGATATTTTGCATGAGATTGAATATTCTACAACCCGAGGTTATTCTATAAAATAAGCCGAGAAGATATGAGAACACTAGGGCTAAAAACGATAGAATTCTTGTTGAAATTAATTTGATGTCCCGATATTCTTTTGTCATCTGTCAAAATAGCTTTAAGTGAATTGCAATCTAAAACAATCGCTCGACAAAACAAAAGACTATCATCTATAGAAAAAATAAATAAATAAGTGACAAGCAGACCATGTCGAGAGCACGAAAAATCCACTAATGGATTTGTATTTTTTTGCTTTCTAAAGAAGGCAGGGAAGTCCCTTCTGCTTAAATGAGAAAAAGGTATGGGTATACAAGACATCCTCGTAGAAGACCCCTTAGCTTGATAGTGTAATATATGAATTATTAAGAACAAAGGAAAATGAGATTGTATAAATGCATTTAAAGACCAGTTTCCGCCATTTATCATCGAGTCTTAATTTCTTTACCATAAAAATTATAAGTTTCGTTCCACACGATCGTTTGCTTTAGACATACCTAATTTGAGGCCTAGAAAACCTTTTTTACCACACTTACGTCGGTTTAAGGAATGTAACAATTCAAAACCGACAAAAACATTGCCAGTAATTTGCCCACTTGGGACAAATGCACTTTGAGGTGGTAAAATTATATTCGGTAAAATAGATTTCAACTGATTTAACAATTATCTTAGTAGTGATTTTATAAATCACAAAGACTAACGGGTCGAAAATGGATGTGACAGGGGAACAGCACCATAGGAATGAGAACGACATGGGTATGATTTTACATAGTTGGAAAAATATCATTATTGAGATTTTAAGACAAAATTTAGTAACATTCATACCAATATTGCCATTGTTAAAGATATAAGGAATTAAGATTTTAATCCTTACTATATTTATAATTATTATTTATATTTTAAATTAATGTGTTATATTTTGTTTCTTTATTTATGTTAATCTAAAATTTATATAAAAATTTATTTTATAATATTTGTAGTATAACGTAATATAGCAATAATATAATTTTTATAGTATTTTTGCTGTCCTTATCTTGTCTCACATGGTATTAAAGCATTTTCTCCTCTTTTCTTATATGGTATCAAAATTAAGTTACAATCCTTTTAAAAGCCTTTTAAAATCTTTTCTAATTAATTTTGATCTTTTTCAGAGCCAGTTTACAATCCTTATTAGAGCCTGTTACGATTTGCTCTTAGGTCTTTTTTTTTTCATTTCACAGTTTGTCAAAATTTTATCAAACAAGTTTTTTCAGTTATTGTTTATCTACTGTCGGTTACTATTCACTTACCGGCGATAATCATTTTGGTGTGTGACTATACATCGCCCCTCCATGAAGACTCAGCATATCTAGGGGTCATAACCTCATCGAAAATACTTAAATACGAGGGCAGAATCAACCACACACGCCAAATTTCTCTCTCGCTGATGGAACTTTTATTTTTCCTGCAACTAATTTTTTGGCGAGTAAATCATCACTTGTTATACCAGGAGACTCAGATGACGCCCATCAACTTAGACACATCAAAACCAAGTCCATAAGAGCTTTCATGCACCTCTACATACCACTAGAATATCCTGTTGTCATTTTCTTTAAACTTCAATCCCAACTATTTTTTGGTAAGTAAGTCGACACCTCTACCATTATTTAACCCCTCATCATCCGATCTATCAATCTACGATGTCGGTTTTCTCATTTTACAACTCATTTTTTTTATAGGAAACTTTTTTGCAAATTTTCTTAGGTTTTATGGATAGTTTGTAATTTTAAAAAATCTTGGATTCATTTTGTAATTTTTAGAATTTTTGAGTCTTTTTATGTCACGCCCCAAACCCAAAAAATCTGAAACATAACATAACTTACACTCATTCAATAATGTGCACTCATAATTAATATTGCATAAAATTTCAAACTTGAATTCAACATTGGAATCCTTATCAAGTTGCTAGTAAGTTTAATATAAAATCAACCCATGACCATACTTGGTGAAATATAAATCAAATACAACCACACCTAATAAAATAACGCATAAGTATTTATTCAATAGGGACAAATCAAATATCTTAAACTATGTGTCCACAAATGAAACACTTAGCAACCTAACAACTTAGGGAACCCAAGGGACTGCAGAAGCCATGCCAAATCCGCTAAGACACATGTACCTTATTTATATGAAATCACCATAAACTATAATGAGTATGAAACTCAGTAAGCATACTAGTTTTTCATATATCAAAATACAAATACATATATGTACACAATGCATGTGTATGATATGCTGTGATAAATTAAAATCATAATCTTATCAAATCACATATTAGGTAAGCGCTTACACATTCTTTCAAAATATATAATAGGAATACCATCACTCAACTACTATTTAGTAGGATTTTTATATCACATATCACATAATGAGCTAAATGTCACTCATAAGTGATATACCATATGAGAGAAATAGTACAAGTGAGGTTTAAATTACACATATATAATGCTCGTGCCCGAAGGTAAGAGCCAAACTCTCACCCTGATCATCGGTGAGTCCTCTCATATGCACCAATATGCCACCACACGAATGTGATGACTCAATCTTCCTTTAAGTACCAATAGGATCCTCCCTACATACAGAACACATAACATATACCAATCCCAAAGGAAAGGCCACATATAAAGGCTCCACAAATCACATAAAATGCCTACTAAGTTAACAGTGAGTTCAAGCATCCTCAAAACACAAAATATTTTTCATAGACATATTACACTTCAAAAGCTCTCTTTGTTAAACACATTTCACTTTGAAAGCTCACTTTCAAAAATACATATATGTCAATGTTCAATGTCAATGCTCACATTCATAAACATGTGTTTTTCACATTTCATATCAAATATATTTTGGCATAACATAAATATATTTTTAAGTACATTTACAAAATCATACATAGACAATTACTATGCTTATTGTGATTTCAATAAAAGTCTAGTGTACTTATCTCTTAGCACTTTCAGCTACAAGACTTAAATCTCTTTAACCTATCAATGGAGATTAATCCTTTCATGAGCCTCAACATTCATACAAAACACTTAAATAGCTTACAAATTTACACATATTGCGCTTATCACATCGAATTGGTCTAATTACTTGGTTTCTCATAACCTATCAGTCTGACTACTTACATTTAATAAAATTTTCTTAATATCAAATGATGTCCAATTACTCCAAAATCAGAATATATCATTCTTTACTCATGTATCCTTCTTATGTATGAATATTATATCATAATTCTTACACAATCCATTTTATAAACATCATCAAATCCAAACTATTATCCTGATAGGATCAAGATATTTACTGAACAGTATTCAATCTTCTAATTTTATAAAATCATATACTAACTCAAAAATTATAAAACTACTACAGAATTACTCTTGACACATATCTCAATCCATGATAAATATTTCACTTCAAAATTACTGCCAAAAATATTTTAAAATTATTTTATTCTATAGCTTTAAAAATCTGTTAATCAATACTGCAATGAGCTGACACTCTTTAGAAAATTATAACAATTTAACCACATTGATCTAAATTTTTAATTCTGAGTATATCATATTAGACATATAAAATTATCATATTTTATAAATTCATAATTTTTTAAGATCATTCAGCAGATCAAAAATTATTTGTCACTGTATCATATTGTTAACACAGGAAATTTTCAAAATTTCAGGGTCATTTTGGTAAATTCACTACAAATTCAGTTGTTGGAATTTTCAATCGATTAAAAGTTTCAAATGATTCTAGACATATCTAATTTCATATACTCAAAATTCAAAACTAGAATCAAAGCACAACAATTTATAAAATTTTCGGATCAAGAGACTATCATGAAGAAATTCTGCAATTCATCATGATTTATCAAGTTATCTACATAATCATCATCAATTCTCACAATATCTTACGAAATTCACATCAAGTCCTCAATTGTACATATTTTTAGAAATTAAAACTTAAACAAATTAACTTAATTAATACTAATAAATTGAGAAATAATTATGATATACCTCTTAAAACTTTAAATTCCAATTTCTTCTTCTTTTTCTTCTTCTTCTTCTCTTTCTCTCCCCTCTATTTCTCTCTTTTCTCTCTCTAAAGGGGTGGCCCGACCTAAAAATGAGTAAATTATAGTTTAAAATGTGTATTTTTATACTAAGAGGCTAACTTTTAATATTTATAAATTAACCCTTAAAACTTTTAAGGTATTACAATTTGGTCCCTAAAATAAATCTAAAGCCTTGCAATTAAACCCAATACTAATAGTATGTCCTTAATCTATACAAATAATACTAATAACAATACATAAATTAAGTATCATCCACATACAAATAAAATATGAATATTATACAAGTACAAATATTTATTCTTTTCGGTTGTGGATAAGTGGTTACTACATTTTGTAATTTCAAATAAATTGGTGCTAAGTGCTAGGCATGCAATATTGCGCGCTTAGCATGTGTTAAGTGCGCTAGGCGTACAACATTGTGTGCTTTTAGCATTTACTCTTAGCATGCATGCTAATCGTTGGGTGTGCAATGTTGCACACTTAGCATTTACTCCTAGCACATGTGCTAAGTGCGTTAGGTATATAATATTGCAATCTTTAAGTGTTTACTCCTAGTATGCGTGCTAAGCGTTATGTACTCATTATCAAACTCGTTTAAAATTCATGAATAACCTGTTATGGGTTTGGTAATAAGTACATATCAACTAGAATGGGTTTGGTATTAAAACTCTAAACCTACAAAAGATTTGGGAAAGATTTGGTATTTCATTTTTGAAGTGGATGTGGATACGGATTTAGGGGTATCCATCTCAAATTCGATCCACTATCATCCCTACTATTAACGCGTCTACACTTACAATGGTTGATATTCACAAATAAATTGGTGGGTGAATTTCTCAACACAGTTGCACTCGCAATGATTGATTTCCTATATCTCTATCAACACATTTGCAATCACAGTGGTTGATCTTCTCAACACATTTACATTTGTAATAGTTGATTTCTTATTTTCTCTATCAACACATTTGCAATTGTAGTAGTTGATGTTCTCAATGCACTTATCATTTTGACAACATTGTTACTTGCCGACAACATTGTTACTTGCCGACAACATTGTCACTCTCAAACAATATTATCTCTCTTTTATAATGATTGTCTCTCGTCGATAATGGTTACTCCTTTTTTACAATTGTTGCCTTTCTCCGATAAAAGTTACCTCCTCCAAAAATAATTATGTCTCAACACTCACTATTAATTTTTTTTTCAAACTCAAGCTTCTACCATCTTCAGTTTGAGGGAGATGTTAAAAATATAGAAGATCAAGACAATCAATCTCTATTATATTTATAATTATTATTTATATTTTCAGTTAATATGTTATATTTTGTTTACTTAATTATGTTAACTTAAAGTTTATATAAAAATTTATTTTATAGCATTTGTAATATAACGTAATGCAACAATAATTTAAATTTTATAATATTTCTGCTGTTTTTATCTTTTCTCACGTAGTATCAAAATTTTTTTTTTTTCTCACAATTTTAATGTTGTTGGAAGAAGGTCAAAAGCTTCATAAAGACCCATTGAGAAAATGGCAGCATAAATTTCAGTATCTGTGAAAGGAGAATTAAGGAAATCCCACAGAGATGAAGAAAGTCGAGGTTAAAAATTATCCAGGACCTGAAATGATAAAGATTCAGTTGTAGAAGAAGAAAATAGCTCTGAGAAATAAGAAGTAATAACTTTTGAAATTTGATTCTACTGGTTACACAAAATATCAGAAGATGAAAATAATCCAAATATAGCATAGCAAGATTTACGGTTTGAAGCCATCCGATGAAAAAAAATTGAAATTGAAATCTACCCATTTATGTCAGCCGGGCCTTTGATACCAAAATACTTCCTCTTGTTGCAGTAATTGCTGAAGCGTAGCTTTCAATGAATGAAAATGAAGATGATTCAAATCTATGGAGCCACGAGTTGAAGAAAGGATTGAATTAATCTCCTTGGAATCTTTTTTATCCTATTAGGGACAGAGCCACCATTATTAAGATTCCATAGAAGAAGCTGTTCGACACAATAATTGAGTTTTGCAGGAATAGAAGTAACAATATATTACTATAATTAAAAATACAATTAAATAACTTTTGAAGAATGTGAATAAAATTCAATAAAATGATTTTTTTTTTAATTATGTTTATACTACACGCATACACACAAATTACTGACTGTAAGATGATGAGAGATCAAACCCCCGACCTATGTTTCGATGGTGCGCTTTTCACAAGGTGGTGGCTTACCAACTCGGCAAGCACCCTAAGGATAAATTCAATGAAATGATAAAAATAAGAAAAAGTGATTTAAATAAAACAGTAATTTTATTTAAATCACATTTAATAAATACTCTTTTATTCTTCTTTAATTCTCACCATCTCCCTAAATTGAAAAATTAAAGAATCTGAAAATTGAATTTAAAATGCCTTCAGTTCTGCCCTCCATCACCTCTATCCCTATTCCTCATTTCTCTTCAATTTTTAGATAATTTGATGAAGAAATGGAGTGGTGTTTCAACTAATCACCGTCTGATTAATTCCATCTCTAATCTGCCATCAATGACACTATGGTATCTCGTTACTTTAAAAGCATTCATTATCTTGGCATTTTTATGTATGCTAGAATCAAATTATGATGCCCCTTCATAATCACTATGAGTTTCAAATCATAAAAGGCATTACAATCAATAGTGGATGCATCATAACCTAAAATATAGTTGGTGAAGCCAAATCTTCATTATATCTTGCAAATTGACAGCATAAATCACTATTGAAATCAACTGCATTTTTTACTTATAGGCTCCTCTGCATATTTTGATCTTTACCTACTGTTAGGTTCGTATTTGGTAAGGCTCAATTTGGTAATCCAACCTAATTAAATCTTACTTAAAGAGAATAGATATGTCAGCTAAGCCCAGATAGAAATTGATAAGTCTAAGGTGCTGTTAGGTTTAGAGAACAGGCTCGCAAGGTCTAAAAACTATCAAAATACCCTTTTGATAAAAAAAAGGGCCTTAATTCGAACACGTGGTAGAGTTTTATTCAAATATAAGTTCTTTTATATTTTTTTGACAGGAAACAAACAAGAAATTTGAGTCGGATTTGAATGCTTTCTCTTTTAATTGGTTTATCTCAATTTATTTTGATTATCTGAGCATGATAAAAATATAATTTAATTAAAATCATATTATAAGATATGTTTATTTTGAATTTAGTTTAAGAATTGGGTTACATTCTATTTTAAGAATCGAATTAAACATAAAAGGAGAATCACAGTGAAACTTCTCTTCAGTAAAGATAAAGAACCCATTCAGAATATGATTACATCTCTTTAAATCTGAAACAGATTAAAATTTATCTTATCATGATTATTTGCATTATAATTGAACACTGCATCTTTTACACTACATAAAGCATGAATTATACATTTTTCATTCATCAAGAAATAGATTTAGAAATACACATACAGATTGAGAAATCAATAGAGAAAATTAAGCATTAGCAAGAACCCAAAAGCTCTCTTAAGGTATTCGTTTGATCTCTAAGAACTCCTCAGACACAAAGCCTTTATACTTGTTAAACACTCCCACACATAGTACGACTTTCTTTATTATTTACTAACTTAAGTGTTAGAATGTTTTCTTTTACAGGAGAATAACTTTGTCTCAGAGAAAGGTTCTTGGAACCAATCAGAAGAGAATGCAAGGCTAGTTTTGTGATTCTATCGAAGATACAAGAGGGGGAAATAATTTTTAGAGATTCTTAAAAATTGAAAACTTTAGTGGCACCATTTGTAGGGAAAAGTTCTATTGTAGAAGCTTTTTTCTCACCCAATAACTGAATTATACCAAGTAGTGACCATGAATCCACAACAAAGCAGCCTAGGTAGTTTAGGAAACCCTCCTAAAGGGTCCCTTACTCAGGAAATCGTCGCTTGAGTGACGAGCTCACTCCTAAAGTAACTACACTCTTCACCAAACTGTTCGAGAAAATCGAAGGTTACTAAAAAGAATTTGAAGCTTTGTGACAACATAATGACGTTGTAAATAGATGGTAACGAGGGACACCAGGAGGAAGATTTAGTTCAGCTCCTGGATAATTTACACACTCCTCCCACTGTGACTCAAGCATCAAAGAAAGTGCTCGAGAGAGCAAGATTAAGTATCCCTACTAATCCTTGTTGGGATTTGTGCTTACGTGCCATCCTTTTTGTGTATAAATATTTGCTTTATGTTTATACAATTATGATTTCAATATATCACTAATTATTTTATATACAAATATGGTAAGATGCTTGTAACGTTTTAGACATTGTATGATCTGAAAGAGTTCAAATCTGATCTAAAGGAGTTTAGATCAGAACTAAGAGTTAGTAATGCTAAAATATATAAATGCTAAAAGATAGCACTGATAAGAGTTATCAGGTTATAAGAGTTAGCAAAATCTAAAGAGTTAGAGCCTTGTCTGAAATGGGACAAAGACCTAAGAATATATTAGTAATGACGTAGTTGCAATCAGTTGCAAATGGTGTTAAGAAATGTTGTTATGCAAATATGTTCTTAAACTTAATGTTCTTGATCTATCTTCACTAATGCGGGTCTGTTAGTGAAGACCTTAATAAATATAGATCAGTGTATGTCTATATCTGGATAGTTCAGATGGTTAGTCTTAGCAGACCGTGAGTTTAGTGGAAACTCGTATAGAGATACAAGTATTCAGTAAGGACTGAATATTGAACAGACTCACAAAGATCTCCAATAGACATCCCATAAAGCTGTCAATTGAGGATCTTTTGAGTTGAGTAGTATTCGTGGTCCTTAGACCTGAGTGCCACGGTGGACTTGTGAGTGATCCATCATACATTAGTTCCACACATGTCAGATACCTTTTATGGTCTGACCGCTGGGTGTCGCTGGGTATGGTCCGATGCTCATGAAGTCCGGTGTGTACAGATATGGAATCCATCAACTCAATTGGGTGAGTAAAATATCCTGAAACTCCAAGGTTGTATTTCAGAAAGTCTTATGGCCATAAGCAGACATATCCAAGAATTAATTTTATTCTCGAAAAAATAATATCGTAAAAGTGTTTACGGATATTATTTATTGAAATACAAATCTAGAGATAAGTTTATGATTGAGCACATGGAGACTTGATGGTGTTGATCTATATCTCCGCTCTTCTAGGATATTTATGATGGAAAGATTATACGAATATGTTATAACCTCAACTTGTATGGTCTAATGCGCCATTTTGTAATATCTGTAACATGTGTGTGAGACATTGTTCACGGACGTGTGAAATAGTTTCATATGACAAATCGGGCATGGACCTAGAGAGTCTCACAATATGAAGTGTACTCGTTGTGCACTGGGGCGGCGAATTGGATTGAACAATTAATCCAACAATTTCCAGCAAAAATGAAAAATATTTCAAGGTTCCTTTTATTATTCACTTGTCAATAATTGAAGGTAAAACACATTATTGGTTTACAAGAGTTGTTAACCAATAAGAAATTGACAAGTGACATAATCTTGCTCCATAAATAATTTATCATGTATTTACCTATTTACCTTACTTGGTAAATACATATATGGTAAATGTAAATATTCAAAATAGTTTTGAATTATTAATATTTTATATATTAATCAAATTATTATTATTAATTGGAATAAGTGGCAAACACCATTTACTAATGGAGAATGCACTTGTTATTAATAATAAGGAAAGTTTACCACTTAGTAATTCTTAAATGATGCACTAAGGAAGTGGTAAAACCACTTAACATTGATTAAATGCCATTTACTCTCTAGAAATTGATTCAATTGGTTGAATCAAATTGGTGAGTGAAAAATATGATAGATTAATGTTTGTAATGGTAAACATGGTTAAGTGGTGGTGGAGCACTAAGAGAAATCATTCTTTGCACTTAAGAAAGAATTGAAAGAGTTCAATTTGTGCAAGATAGAGTGAAATTCGTTCTAGGAGAAAGGAGAGAGAATTAAGAGATTTTCCTAAGTGTTTTTCTCAAAGTGTTGAGAGAAAATGCAAAGGCTTACTAAGGTACAACATATAGAGTTGTAAAGAACTATAGAAAACACCTAATTCTTCTCATCTCTTGATAGTAATCATTCATAAGGACAAATTATTTTAAGTGTTAAAACAATCATTTGCTGGAAATTCAAGACTGCCATTCTAGCTTCACAATCCCACCGAATTTAGTTGTGAACTAGAATTGTGCGAGGGAACACTTCAAGGTGAGCTCAACAAATTGAAGCTTGGAGTTCTTGAAGAATTGTAAAGCTACCTTCATATCCGGGTAGGTTATTTATTTGTTATTCATTTTATATCATGCATGAAATATATATATGAGATATATATGTACTTGAATGATCATACATGCTTGAATATGTTACATATTGTTTAATATGTATGAATACTTCCGTTGCGTATTTAATTTTTGAAATTATATACATCTAAACACATCACACACCATATCACAACAAGTGGTATCAGAGCATGCTGATGTGGTGTTTGCTGTTTGATGTTGTTGTGGTTAACATGTTGATGTTATATTGATGAACAACATGATGATGTTTGATTTCAAGCATGTTGATGTTTAAGATTGAACATGTTGATATTTTATGAATTCTTGAATATGTTGATGTTTAAAATTGTTTATATGATATTTGATCATGTTTTAAACCGGATGATTTGGGTACCGGAAAGGAAGAAAATTGATTTTAGTGCACCGGACACAGTAACAGTGTCCAGCGCTGCGGCGCTATCTTAAGGTCGCTACGGCGCTATCTTAAGGTCGCTGCAGCGCTAGCCTAATTTTGGCCAGCGCCTCGGCGACAGGCTATGAGCGCTGTGGCGCTTACATACTGAAATTGAGCGCTGAGGCGCTGGTATATGGGCGCTGCAGCGCCTGATATTTTTGGGCCAGGGCCGCAGCGACAGGTTGTGAGCGTTGCGGCGCTCACATACTGGAAACCAGCGCCGAGGCACTATATTGTAGTCACTGCGGCGCCAGCCCGCCTTTTTGTCCAGCGCCGCGGCGCTAGTTTCTGGGCCCCGCAGTACCGAGACTGTTGTTCATGAATGCTGCAGCGCTCGTTTTGCAGCGCCGCAGTGTTCATCACTGTTTCTGGAAATTTTTATTTATTTATTTATCATGTTTTGACTTATTTTATTGCTGTAATGTACTTCAATAGTTCTCATAACATGATGTGATCATTAAAATACGCTGATAATCACAATGGGAGCCCTATTGGTGAGGGTTAGTTGTGATTGCGTATTTCTTTATGTATAAATGATCTATATTATTCATTTGGATGAAATGAGTATGTAATAAAATCTCTCTTAATCAGATTGTAATATTTTCATTATGAGATAATGTTAAATATGATCCGTCTTATCAATACGGTATTAGACAAGTCGCTTCGATTTTTTCCAAGATCGCTAAAGTGTGAAGGATTGATTGGTGTGACTTGGGCTATACCATTTAAACATTAGATGTGATAAATATATGTTAAAGTATTACCCTAGATCGCTAAAGTGTGCGGTTAATAACAATAACATATATTTAATTATTGATAAGTAAATCTGGAATACACTTATCCTAGATCGCTAAAGTGTGCGGATAAGGTGTATTTAGGATCAAGTGTTAAGAGTTGCATGAGATGCAATTGATAAGAGTTATCTACCTTTTGGGTTTACTAAGGCCTAGATCGCTATAGTGTGCGGCTGAAGTAAATGCCAAAGGGATCCACTTCTCACTATATAGTTTAAAGAATTCTTAAACTATCATTTTTCCGTTTGAGAGATTAAAGGGATTATATAAAATAGTGGGAGGACGTTTTTAGATTAAAAATTGTATAACTTTTATACCCATAATCTAAAACGTTATTTATTAGTGATTGAAATATTCCGCTAACTTTTTTTTTCTTTTTTCTTTTGTCTTGTGAAGATCAAATGGCTTTAAACAACACTTTAGCTCGCATCCTTGATGCGCACCAACTAAAAGGTGCAGAAAATTATGCTAATTGGCTTATGAATCTCAGAATAGTTCTAGATTCTGAAAAGCTTGGATATGTTATTGATCAGCGCATGCCACAAGCTATTTCTGATAATGCTTCCCCAGAAGAAAAAGAGACATATCGGAAATGGTTGGATGACGATTTGAAAGTCAAATCGTACATTCTCGGGTCTATGTCTACGGAGCTCCAAAGGGAGCATGTCCACATGGACAGTGCTGGGAGTATCATGCTCCACCTAAAAGAGTTATTTGATGACCGACCTCAATTTGAAATGTATAGGGTTGCCAAATCGGTTTTTCAAGCTAGACTACCCGAGGGCAGTCCAGTAAGTCCTCATGTCCTCAAAATGATTTCATACATTGAGAGGCTGGAGACCATGGATCTCATACTGAGCAATGGATTGGGGAAAAGTTTGATTCTCTAATCACTTCCAGGGTCATTTACACCGTTCATAATGAATTACAATATGTAAGGATTGACTCCTACTTATGCTGAACTGCATAACATGCTAATAACTGCTCAGGAGGACATGAACAAAGGAGGCACGGTCCTCTATGTTCAGGGTGCTTCATCATCTACCCGAAGGACTTCTAAGAAGTCCAAAGGAAAGAATAAACAGAAAGTAATGCATGCACCTAGAATGGGTCCTCGAAAGCAATACATATCCAAGCACCCACGAAAGAACAAAGCAAGTGGAAAATGTTTCCATTGCAGTGAGGATGGGCATTGGAAGCGAAACTGCCCAAAGTACCTTGCCATGATTAAGAAGACACCATCAGGTATACACTTGCCTTTTATTGATATTTCCTTAGCATTTGATGCTAGCTTTGGTTGGGTATTAGATACCGCTTGTCCTTTTCACATCTGCAATATGTTGCAGGGTCTGAAGGAAGTTAGAGAGTTACAACCAGAAGAAGTACAGCTTCGTGTTGGAAATGGAGATTTCCTACAGGTCGAGGCTATTGGATGTTTCAATTTGATGCTTCCATGTAATAAAATTGTTGTATTGAATAATTGTTATTATGTGCCAAACATTATCCGGCAAATTATTTTAATTCCTGTATTGGACAATGAAGGATATCATATGCGTGTTAGGAATCGTTCCTTATGCTTGTATGATTTGAATAATATTTTGTTAGCTGAATGTCAGTTGATAAATGGGCATTACATATTAGATACAACAGGAAATGTCATGAATGTACAAGTGAATGCTAAAAATAGTGTGGGAACTTTAAATGATACAGAATTGTGGCATATGAGATTAGGTCATATAGGGGTAAAACGCCTATCCCGTCTGGTTAAGGATGGTCGGATACCTGATCTGACCATAGAATCATATCCAGTTTGTGAATCTTGTATTCAAGGGAAAATGACCAAGGCTCCATTTATTGGTGTTGGACACCGTGCCACTGATTTATTGGAACTAATACATAGTGATGTATGTGGTCCAATGAATCACACTGCGATGGGTGGTTTTCGATACTTTGTTATCTTTATCGATGATCTGTCACGATATGGATATGTGTTTCTTATCAAACACAAGTCGGAAACTTTTGAAAAATTCAAAGAGTTTCGAAATGAAGTAGAGAAACAAACCGGAATGTATATCAAATGCCTTAGATCAGATCGAGGGGGTGAATACATGAGCAGTGAATTTTCAGATTATTTAAAGGAGAATGGGATTCTCGCTCAGTATAGTCCTCCAGGTACTCCACAACACAATGGTGTTTCGGAGAGGAAGAATCGGACTTTATTGGATATGGTTCGATCGATGATGAGCTTCACTGATCTCCTTGAATATCTATGGGGGTATGCACTAGAAACTGCTGCTCATATATTGAATAGAGTTCCATCAAAAGCCATTCCATCCACTCCACATGAGATATGGACTGGAAGGAAACCAAGTCTTAAATATGTTAAGATTTGGGGTTGTCCTGCTTACGTAAAAGTTACGCAACAGGATAAACTTGCACCTAAAGGTTACAAGTATAGGTTCATTGGATATCCCAAGAATTCAATGGGATACTAATTCTATTATCCAGAAGAACGAAACGTGTTTGTATCTCATTATGCCACTTTTCTAGAGAAAGAGTTTCTCCTGAATCATGGAGATTGTAGAAAGATTGAGTTAGATGAACTCAATCAGAATAAAAATGAACCAACAATGGAACTTCAGGCTCAATCAAGCAGAATACCTTTGACACACCCTCCACATAAGTCAGAAAGGATATCAAGGCCACCTGAAAGGTATGGTTCTATATCTAAAGGTGCTCTTGATGTTTTCTTGATTGAAGAAAATGATCCTTTAACTTACAAAGAGGCGATGTTGGACATCGATTCGGGAAAATGGCAAGAGGCCATGAAATCTGAAATTGACTCTATGCATCACAATCAAGCCTGGGACTTGGTTGAGCTTCCTGAAGGAATTGTTCCTATCGGTTGTAAATGGCTCTACAAGCGGAAGCGTGGGCTCGATGGGAAAGTGGAGACTTTCAAAGCTCGATTGGTGGCGAAAGATTATACTCAACGATCTGGGATCGACTATGAGGAAACCTTCTCACCAGTAGCGATGCTTAAGTCAATTCGGATTTTACTAGCAATTGCTGCGTATTATAACTATGAAATTTGGCAAATGGATGTGAAAACAGCGTTTTTAAATGGATATCTTGAGGAAGAAATCTATATGGAACAACCCGAAGGTTTTACATCCAGCCAAACTTTTGGTCTAGTATGTAAACTGAAGAAGTCTATCTATGGACTTAAGCAAGCTTCCCGAAGCTGGAATCTTCGTTTTGATGAGGTAATCAGAGGGTCTGGTTTCATCAAGAACGAAGAAGAATCATATGTGTATAAAAAGAGCAGTGGGAGTATGGTAGTCTTCTTGGTTCTATATGTGGATGACATACTCATTATCGGAAACGATATTGGTATGTTGCAATCAGTCAAAAGTTACCTAAGTAAGAATTTCTCCATGAAGGATTTGGGAGAAGCTTCCTATATACTAGGTATAAAGCTTTATAAAGATAGAGCTAGGAGGCTTATAGGACTCTCCCAATCATCGTACATAGATAATGTCTTGGAAAGGTATAGTTTCAGTAACTGTAAGACAGTTAACATACCTTTTAGACATGGCATTCATCTTTCGAGGAAAATGTGTCCTCAGAGTGAAGATGAAAAGGTTAGAATGTCTAGTAAACCTTATGCATCAGCTGTGGAAAGTCTGATGTATGCCATGATGTGTACGAGACCTGATATCAGTATGGCTGTAAGTGTTACAAGCCGCTATCAGTCTGATCCAGGCGAAGGCCATTTGATGGCAGTGAAACATGTCCTAAAATATCTTAAGGGTACTAAGGACAAGTTTTTGATTTATGGAGAAAATGACCTAGTGTTGAGAGGATACACAGATTCAGATTTCCAATCTGATCTAGATGATAGAAAGTCTATATCTAGATATGTATTCATTCTCAATAGTGCTGTAGTCAGTTGGAAGAGTAACAAACAGTCATCAACCGCTGATTCCACAACAGAGGTAGAATATATTGCAGCATCAGAAACAGCAAAAGAATCGGTTTGGATACGCAAGTTTATCGTTGAACTTGGAATAGTTCCGAGTTCAATGGATCTTATACCATTGTTCTGCGATAACAACGGAGCCATTGCACAAGCAAAAGAGCCAAGAGCACACCAAAAGTCTAAGCATGTAGAAAGAAAATACCATATCATAAGAGAAATCTTGACTAGAGGAGATGTAATAGTTCGTAGAGTAGACTCTATGAATAATGTAGCGGACCCACTTACTAAGGCCTTAACTCCAAAAATATTTGAAAGACATGTGGAGTCAATGGGTATAAGATACCATTGTGAATGGCACTAAAGCAAGTGGGAGTTGTTGGGATTTGTGCTTACGTGCCATCCCTTTTGTGTATAAATATTTGCTTTATGTTTATACAATTATGATTTCAATATATCACTAATTATTTTATATACAAATATGGTAAGATGCTTGTAACGTTTTAGACATTGTATGATCTTAAAGAGTTCAGATCTGATCTAAAGGAGTTTAGATCAGAACTAAGAGTTAGTAATGCTAAAATATATAAATGCTAAAAGATAGCACTGATAAGAGTTATCAGGTTATAAGAGTTAGCAAAATCTAAATAGTTAGAGCCTTGTCTGAAATGGGACAAAGATCTAAGAATATATTAGTAATGACGTAGTTGCAATCAGTTGCAAATGGTGCTAAGAAATATTGTTATGCAAATATGTTCTTAAACTTAATGTTCCTGATCTATCTTCACTAATGCGGGTCTGTTAGTGAAGACCTTAATAAATATAGATTAGTGTATGTCTATATCTGGATAGTCCAGATGATTAGTCTTAGCAGACCATGAGTTTAGTGGAAACTCGTATAGAGATACAAGTATTTAGTAAGGACTGAATATTGAACAGACTCACAAAGATCTCCAATAGACATCCCATAAAGCCGTCAATTGAGGATCTTTCGAGTTGAGTAGTATTTGTGGTCCTTAGACCTGAGTGCCACGGTGGACTTGTGAGTGATCCATCATACTTTAGTTCCACACATGTCAGATACCTTTTATGGTCTGACCGCTGGGTGTCACTGGGTATGGTCCGATGCTCATGAAGTCCGGTGTGTACAGATATGGAATCCATCAACTCAATTGGGTGAGTAAAATATCCTGAAACTCCAAGGTTGTATTTCAGAAAGTCTTATGGCCATAAGCAGACATATCCAAGAATTAATTTTATTCTCGAGAAAATGATATCGTAAAAGTGTTTACGGATATTATTTATTGAAATACAAATCTAGAGATAAGTTTATGATTGAGCACATGGAGACTTGACGGTGTTGATCTATATCTCCGCTCTTCTAGGATATTTATGATGGAAGGATTATACGAATATGTTATAACCTCAACTTGTATGGTCTAATGCGCCATTTTGTAATATCTATAACATGTGTGTGGGACATTGTTCACGGACGTGTGAAATAGTTTCATATGACAAATCGGGCATGGACCTAGAGAGTCTCACAATATGAAGTGTACTCGTTGTGCACTGGGGCGACGAATTGGATTGAACAATTAATCCAACAATTTTCAGCAAAAATGAAAAATGTTTCAAGGTTCCTTTTATTATTCACTTGTCAATAATTGAAGGTAAAACACATTATTGGTTTACAAGAGTTGTTAACCAATAAGAAATTGACAAGTGACATAATCTTGCTACATAAATAATTTACCATGTATTTACCTATTTACCTTACTTGGTAAATACATATATGGTAAATGTAAATATTCAAAATAGTTTTGAATTATTAATATTTTATATATTAATCAAATTATTATTATTAATTGGAATAAGTGGCAAACACCATTTACTAATGGAGAATGCACTTGTTATTAATAATAAGGAAAGTTTACCACTTAGTAATTCTTAAATGATGCACTAAGGAAGTGGTAAAACCACTTAACATTGATTAAATGCCATTTACTTTCTAGAAATTGATTCAATTGGTTGAATCAAATTGGTGAGTGAAAAATATGATAGATTAATGTTTGTAATGGCAAACATGGTCAAGTGGTGGTGGAGCACTAAGAGAAATCATTCTTTACACTTAAGAAAGAATTGAAAGAGTTCAATTTGTGCAAGATAGAGTGAAATTCGTTCTAGGAGAAAGGAGAGAGATTTGAGAGCTTTTCCTAAGTGTTTTTCTCAAAGTGTTAAGAGAAAATGCAAAGGCTTACCAAGGTACAACATATAGAGTTGTAAAGAACTATAGAAAACACCTAATTCTTCTCATCTCTTGGTAGTAATCATTCATAAGGACAAATTGTTTTAAGTGTTAAAACAATCATTTGCTAGAAATTCAAGGCTGCCATTCTAGCTTCACAATCCCACCGGATTTAGTTGTGAACTAGAATTGTGCAAGGGAACACTTCAAGGTGAGCTCAACAAATTGAAGCTTGGAGTTCTTGAAGAATTGTAAAGCTACCTTCATATCCGGGTAGGTTATTTATTTGTTATTCATTTTATATCATGCATGAAATATATATATGAGATATATATGTACTTGAATGATCATACATGCTTAAATATACTACATATTGTTTAATATGTATGAATACTTCCGTTGTGTATTTAATTTTTGAAATTATATACATCTATACACATCACACACCATATCACAACAATCCTGAGTCGAGTATAGAG
Source organism: Ailanthus altissimus (assembly GCA_946807835.1). NCBI lineage: Eukaryota > Viridiplantae > Streptophyta > Magnoliopsida > Sapindales > Simaroubaceae > Ailanthus > Ailanthus altissimus. Next base: position 17,758,094 of record OX327684.1, read on the forward strand.
CTCACAGACTTAAAAGAGAAAGAAGACATAAAGACGTCATCCTAAAGGAAGTAGAGTTGATGTTTGTGAAAATGAGTCAAACAAAACAGATTGATGACTTCACAATGGTGGCAAATAAAAGTAATCCAGGACCGTTTCGTAGATGCCATCAAATTAGCTCCAAAGCTTGGGAAATTCAACATCCCTGGTGTCCATCTATTTGATAAAACTAGTGCATGGTGTTTTCGTCAAACTTGAGAGGATCAGCACAACTCTGATTTTGTAATCTCCGACCGAATTCAATTTCTTCTTTTAAAGAATTGACTAAGCACTTCATCAAGTAATACTTGCGGAATCAAAAAGGCAGATAGACAACTTTGGACTTGTTCTCAATGAGACAGGGCCACATTGAGTCAATCGGGAGCTTCCTACAGTGCTTTAACAAGGAACTAAGCGAGATAAGAAGCTATGATTCAGATATAGCCACGTAAGCTTACAAGAAGGCGGTGAGGCCTTTCACTCTCTACCACAAGTATTTGATTCAAAAGAATTTTACTTCCTTTGAATTAATCAACTAGAAGTCTATGCAGGGGATTGGGGAAAAAGAGATAGAAATTGCATCAAAAGAGGCTGTAATTATCACTATGAAGAAACCTAAGAGCACGCCTAAAAAAAACAAGAGTCAAAACCGCAGTAAGGGAAACATTATGAACCATAGGGAAACAGAGGAGTAGAAAAAAGGCCTCGATGGCTACTAGAGTCTCTGATCCTTATAAATACCCCCACAAAACAAATATGGATAAACTTGAAGGACACTGGAATATTTTAAACTTTAACACCAGTGTTCAATTTTGTCGAAAGAATAGATCAAACCAAGCATATTCCATTCCACAATGAAGTTGGCCATACCATCTAGAATTGCAGAGCATTGGGTTCAAAATTCATCAACTCATAAGTGAGGGCCGACTGCAAGAGTATAGAGCAAAGGCTAAGGCGGCACCATAGCCAGTAGAAGTTCTACCAAAGAAGAACCAAATAGAAGACAGTGAAACACTAGTCTTTAATGCTATCCATGATTTTGCACCCTATTGGGACAGCCTCCACAGGGTTGCACAGCTCATAGACGAAGAGATAGATAATACATCTTTTCCTGTGCTTGATAGATCACAGTCAGAGGAACCAATAGATGCAGCAATCTTTAAACAGCTAATTAATCAACTACATGGCCAAGTCGTGCATGGAGACCACCAGAAAGAGCAAAAATTAGAGAATAGTGAAATCTGTTGTTCAAAAAATCCTAAAAAATCAGATGGTGTGAAGTCTCTAAAATCACATCTACACAGATCAAAAATCAAGAACCTAGAGAGATTAAATTCTTGTGATAGGAGTTGATAAAACTGTCTATGCCCTATCTGGATTTGCTCGTAGTTAGCCTAAACATCAATGAGATACTGGTCAAGAGAGTCCTTATACACGGAGGAAGCAGTGCAGATGTTTTGTACTAAGAAGCCTTCTAAAGGCTCAAGTTGAATACCTAAGATTTAAGGCAGTGCAACACCAAACTGATAGCCTCGGATGGGCTGAAGTTCAAGTCAAAGACGTTATAACATTGTCAGTAACTGTAGCCGGAAAGAGATTGAAAGTGAATTTCTTGGTAGTATAAGTACCCACTGCCTACAATGTTATAGTTGGGCATTTTTTGATCTACTATATAGAAGCAGTTCTGTCAACCTTGCACTAGGTCATTCGTTGCATTTCAGCCTTAAGTAAGAAAACCATAGATATCAAGGGAGAGCAGCTGCAAGCTAAGCAGTGCTATGCAAATTTCCTCAAGGCTGTCACCAATGACAAAGAGTATATGAAACCTAGTGTTCTTCCTTTTAAGAAAGGAACTAATTCGAAATAGCAACAAGATTATCAGTGGCCAAAAGGGGTTCTACCGAAAAAGAGTATGTGCCACGCAACATAGAGAAAATAGAGGAAGTAGTACTTAACTCGTTAGCCCCTGATTAGAAGTTTCTTTTTGAAACATTCCTGTTCAAAGAAGAACGACAACAACTAGTAGAACTCTGAATCGAGAATGAGGACATCTTTACTAGGAGCCACAGAGACATAGTCAATATAGATTTAGAAGTCATATGCTATAGACTAAATATCTGGAAAAATTACAAGCCTGTTAGATAGAGGCATAGGTGTTTCGCTCCAGAAAGGAACCAAATACTTAGTATTAAAATAGACCGACTACTAGATTTTGGGTTCATCAAAGAAGTAAAGTACCAAAGTGGTTATCCGACATGGTAGTAGTCAAAAAGATAAATGAAAAGTAGAGAATCTGTGTAGATTACACGAATCTTAACAAGGCCATACCAAAAGACTCATTCCCTTTTCCTAAGATAGATTAGATGGTTAATGCCACCACTAGATACCAGTGATTATCCTTCTTAAATGTTTATAATGGCTACAATCATATCAAAATGGCAAAAGAAAATAAGAAAACAACCAATTTCATCATGAAATGTGAAACCTACTGCTACAAAGTAATGCTTTTTGGACTCAAGAATGCAGGCGTTACCTTTTAAAGACTCGTTCATAAAGGCTTTGAGAATCGAATAGGGCAAATTGTCGAAGCATATATTGATGATACCATGGTGAAAAGTCAAAAATAAAGAGATCATGTTTCAGACCTTTAAGAAGTCTTCAATGTACTGTGCAAGTAAATGGTAAGACTAAACCTTGCCAAGTGTATCTTTAAAATCTCATCAAGAACCTTTTTGGGTCACATAGTCAATGAACAAGGGATTGAAGCAGACCCATCTTAGGTTTAGACCCTCCAAAATTTAATGATTCCCCAAACCCCTAGAGAGATACAGATTAGAAGAATCGCAACCTTTAACCGATTCATCTAACGGATGTCAGATAGATGCAGGCCATTCTTCCAAGCATTGAAAGTAAAAAATAAAAAAAAGGAAAGATAGCTGCAAACCTATTCAAAGATAGAGGCTTTGCAGAAACTAAAAGACTATCTAAGAAGTCCTCTAGTACTCTCAACACCACTTCTTAATTAGGCCTTATACCTCTATCTAAAAATTTCCACTGAGACTATTAGTACAACATTGCCAAGGGAAGAAGAAAGGCAACAGAAGTTAATATTCAACACTAGCCATTCTTTCACATATCCAAAAACTCGCTACTCAACAACAAAGAAGCTTGTCTTAGCCTTGACACATGCAAAAGATAAGCTGCGACACTACTTCGAGGCTTATTCAATTAAAGTGTTACACTTTCTACCCAATTAAGCAATACTGTTAAGCCCAAATGCTGTAAGAAGAGTTACTAAGATGGCTATGGGGTTAATCTACCTAGACATAAGCTTACAACCTCACACAACCATCAAAGGACAAGCGCTAACTGACTTTCTGCTAGAATATAAACCTAAGGCTTTAGATAACTCACTGCTTCCAAATCCTGAAGAGATTGCCTAGACCTGAACAATGCATATCGATGGAGCATCCAATAATAAAGGTGTCGAAGTCATTTATGAATCCCAAATGGCTTAGTACTAGTGACAGGACCCACCCCGAGACCCTCTACTGTAGATCCTAGCGGCCCTGCCGAACACCCTAACAGAAGTTTCTCAGAATGTAACTAGGCAAGATGAGAAATTCAGCGAGGCGAACCCCTTTTTAGTTCTTACTATTACTGAGAAAATCTTGTAATATACATGAAAATGATATCTTAATTTTTAAAAGAAAAACGGGCAAAGTTTTCCCTGTTTTTCAAAAAATTCATATAAACCTGCAAAAAAAATTTCACTTCTATTTCAAATACTACCAATTCGGATCTTCAGTCCTTTCTAAAATCAAATCCAATACAACTCAATAGTTTAATATAAATCACAAAATGAGCATACTCATAAAAAGTAAAAACGATCATCATAATATCGAAATCTCTTCTTGTTGGTTCAAAACATACATACAAAAATACGTGCCAATAACTACTATGCAAAAAGTAAAGGGTGCTATTTAGCACATTTATATATACAAAAATGATCTTCAGATTTGACCCACTACTCGGTAATAGAAGAATCAGCAGCTGGGGTACCGAGACTTGCATATGGGAATGGGGTTTAAAAAACATAAAACACAAAACGAGTGAGCTAAAAGAGCTTAGTGAGTGCAAATAAAATTTCAAATAAAATAATATTATGCATGGATAGTAAATTGTAAAGAACATGCATAAATCATGCTTTTAAAACTGATGTAAAGCTGTAAAACGGTTTCTAATATCATATGCTGATGAAATCTTACCGAGCGAGTTTTATTTACATTTTTGAAAAACAATATCCAAAATCTATATAACACAATAACTGTCATGTGCATATAAATGCATAAATGCTATCAGTAAATCAAAAACTAGTAAAGTCTTTGCTCGGCCATTTTCTTTCTAAATTGTACCAATGGTAAACCCTAAAACTCTATACTCATGCAGCGACTCAATTAGCACCGCATACGTGAGTAGGTCACGGGCACCTCAACTAGCAGCACCCACTGTGACATCTTAAGACATCTCATTGGCTATGCAGCGGAATCCTACATCGCATACATATAGCGAGACAATACCCCGTACACATAGAGTAACTCATATGACTCGACATCCCAATTTTTCAAAGTTAATGACACACCCCCATGAGCTGCCCATGTGCACGGGATATATCAGTCGGGTCTAATACAATCACCACTACTATAATTTTAGGGTACTAATGGCCTTTAAAACGGATGCGGTAATTTTAAAACTGTTTCTTAAACCGAACATGTAAAAGCATATCTATGAACACATATCAAGATCATAAATCATGTTTATGCATTGAAAGCTCATATAACATACATTTTCATTATGCGGAAACATAATAAACGAAAAATAAAAGAAATGGTAGATTTTCACTCACAACCGCTCCGCGCTCAATTTCGCTCCGAATTTCTACTCCTGTTACCACTCTCGATTTTCTTCACCTACGCGCCATAAATGACATTTAGAACTAAATCAAATGCTAGAATCTCATTTAACTACTAAACGCCCTAATTGGCATGCAAAGCCCAGATGCATACTACTTTTCGATTTTTATTTACAAAGTCATTTAATCTAATCTAACTCACCACCCGACACCTTGAAAATTATTAAACGCCTTATAACTTGGTTGGACATAATTGCCCTTCACCTTTCCAAAATGGACAATTATGTCCCATTTTCTTCATTTTTGGTTTTTTCATCAACCATATACATTCAACATACATAAGGCACCATAAAAGGAATATTTCTAATAGTATTAAAATCGAGTAACCCTATTATGTCTTTATTACTCTATACCAAAATTTAGGCGCCAATACTACTAATAGGGATTGGATATTACAACTAGAGCACGTTGTATGACTTAGTATTGAGTACAAGACACTAATTGAAGGATTGAAGGTAGCTCAAGCCCTTTTGTCAAGAACCTAGTGATAAAAATTGACTCTATGCTCGTCACCTCCTAGTAGAATAACGAGTATGCAATGAAAGAAGAAAGAATGTGGAACCAGTTAAGTGTAGCAAAATAGCTTGCTGCTAAGTTCAAAAATGTGACGATACAACAAATTCTCAAGGAAGAAAACATAAAAGCATATAAGCTAGCCAAGAAAGCTTCTTCTGCAAATTCCTTAACTAGAACGATTCCCCTAGAAGAAAAAGATAGAACCCAAGTCAAAAGCGATGAAGAGATGACCTTCAAGATCGCAGTCAGAGTGAATTAGATGACCCTATTCATAGATTTTCTCAAGGAATGAGAGGTTCCCAAGGATAGAAAAGAAGCGAGGAGACTCCAAACAAGAGCAGAGAGATTCATTATAATTAATGGGAACCTGTACAAAAGATCTTTCTCTGGTGTCTAGATGAGGTGCGTCCCAGTTGATAAAAGGCACCAGATCATAGTAGAGATATATAAAGGATCATATAGGAACCATTCTAATGCAGACATCCTAGCCTATAAAGTTATGCAGCAAGGTTACTTTTGGCATTCCATCATGAGAGACACTAAAGAATATGTCAAAAGATGTGAAAAGTGCCAGAAATATTCCATGCTCATCCATCAGCTTGTTAATGATCTCAACACGGTATCCAGTCTTTGTTCATTTATCCAGTAGAGGATAGATATTATAGAACCACTTCCCGCTACAGCAGAAGGGAAACGATTCATACTACTGACTATCAATTATTTCATTAATTTAATAGAAGCAGAAGCTTATACCAATATTATTAGAACTAAAGTAAAAAAGCTTTAACTGGAAGAACATCATCACTAAGTTCAAAATGCTGATAAGAGTAAATTATATCTATTATTTTAACTCTCTTAACTTAATTAATTGCGTATTTTAATAAAAAAAATTATTAGACTTTTTATATGTTTTATTATTATTTTATAGGTTTGGAGTCAATAGAGCAATTGAGGATGAAAATCTAAGAAAAATAAGGCAAAACATCAAATGCTACAATAACAATGCTACAATAACAATGCTACAGTATTCTATGAACATTACCCAATGCTACAACACTTTCGCCCCAACGATGAACAGTGCAATTTTTTCTAAATCTAAAAGAAATACAACTCCAAGACTCTAATTAATCCCTATATAAAGGCCACTCATTTTAGATCTCAAAGAACACACAACTTAGGACTCTTAAAGCTACAACACATAAAAAAAAGTCATTTTTAAAGAGAGAAATAAGGGGAATTTAAGGAAGTAAAAGATTATTGACAAATCTTTGTCGTATCAACTGATAAGGGCAAATTTGTCATATATTTTCTCATGTTTTTATTATTGATATTTTATGATTTTATGAGAATAGATGGCTATTTATGTGCATTATTGTTATTTATAGGGACTTGAACGAAATTTAAAGATCGTGTCCATCGCCCCAGCGCCACAAGGATTTTAGCCCCAGCGCTGAAATAGTGATCGAAATAAGAAAAACGACTTGCTTAAGTCGCGTATAGCGCCCCAGCGCCATAAATTCACCGCGCCAGCGGTGAAGCCGTTTTCATGCAGCGCCCCAGCGCCAAGATCCCACCGCTCCAGCGGTGATAGCTTTTTCACGCATCGCCCCAGCGACAGATGCATAGCGCGCCAGCGGTAGTGCGAGTCCTAGTCCGACGAGAATTGAGATTTTCAAGCTCAAATCAATCCCTATATAAAGCCACTCGTCCCCAGCCTTCAAGAAAGAATCCAAGACGACCCAAGAGCACCAAGAATACAGAGCACGAGTCTTGGAGAGCAATAGGAGCTTAATTGAAGCAACTTTAGAGAGAGATACAAGACGTTCTTCGGCATCAAGAGTTCCTAGGCAGCGCAATTAAAAGCAATTCGACGTCTATATCGGTTTGCTAATAATTGTATCATGATTTATAATTATTTCTACTGCTGTTCTCTTGTAGCCATGAGCTAATTTATTTTCTAGGGTTAATATTTGAACTCAATATGTGTGCTTAATTGCTATATCTTTTTAGTATTTAATAAACTTAGTCTTTTATTATTTAAATTACTTGTGTTTAATGCTTCAATATATCTGGCCAATATATGGTGAATGAATTGGTAATATTATTGATAAACTCGGAAGAGGAATCATAATATTTAGACCTAGGTAATTTGATGCATGATTGTAGAGTAACATTCAATGTTGCATATGCAAGTTTCAACTTAGGATAGGAATATACCTAATTGGCATGTATGATCAATAAGACCTAATCTTAATGAATCTTAATTTATTACAAGTACCATAGGAATATAGGTATTTGGTAAATTAAGGTATACTTGCATGACCTTGGAAGAGGCTTGTGAATACATTAGTGTCTTGATCAATAATAAAGACTAAGTGAGTTAAATATTAGAGGATTAATCATTAGAAGCATATTGAGGGATAATATTAATCCTAGGTTCTCTCTACGTTGCTATATCTTTAAATCTCATTGCATTGTGTTTTTACTTTTATATTTCTTACATTCATTCTTAGATTTTTATTTTTCTGAATAATTATTAGAAAGACATAATTTTAGTAATTGGTTAATAAGAAGAAATTATCCCTGTGGGTTCGACATCCGACTAATTAGTCTCTTTATTACTTGCATACGATAGTGTATACTTGCACTTAATTTATGATATAGAAATATCGCATCATCAACTAACTGCAAATTGATGTCTATATTGGTTTGCTTTTGGCTGTATCATGTTTATTTTATTTCTCAGCCATTATTCTCTTGTTACCATGAGCTAAATTTTATTTCTAGGGTTATTACTTGAACTAAATAAGAGCTTAATTGTTGAATTTTTTTAATATTTATTTGAACTCAATTCTTCATTATTCAAATTATTTGTTCTTAATGTTTCATTATATCTAATCAATATTATGATTGATTTGGTAATACTTTGATAAACGCGGAAGAGGCACCATTATATTTAGACCTAGATAATTTGATGTATGATTGTAGAGAAACATTTAATGTTGCATATGCAAATTTCGAATTATGATAGGAATATACCTAATTGGCATGTATTGTCAATAAAACTTATTCTTAATAAATTTTAATTATTACAAGTACCATAGGAATATAGGTATTTGGTAAAATAAGATATACTTGCATGACCTTGAGAGAGGCTTATAAATATATTAGTGTCTTAACCAATAATAAGAATTGAGGGATATAAATATTAAAGGATTAATCTTTATAAAATATATTGAAGGATAGTAATTAACCCTAGGCTTCCTCTACATTGGTATCCTCTTATTTTATTTGAGTTGTGTTATTTATTTTCTACACTTTTATATATTTTATTTAAATTTATTACAAAATTAAGATTTGATTTTTCTAAATAATTATAAGAAAGATATAATTTTATTACTTGGTAGAAAATAAAAATTATCATTATGGGTTTGACATCCGACTTTATAAGTCCATTTATTACTTGTTACGATAGTGTATACTTGCGCTTAATTTTAAGATATAGAAATATCACATCAAATGCCGCAGGTAAATTATATCTGATAATAGAAAGCAGTTTGTGAGCAACATTGTCACTTCTTTTTGCAAGAAGTATAAGATATAGCAATGGTTCTCTTCTCGTAGTTATCCATAGGAGAACGTCTAAGCCGAGATCTCAAATCGTACGATCTTTACGATGCTACAAAAGAGACTAAAGCATAAAAAAAAATTAAATGGCTTAAAGAGCTCCCAAGAGTACTTTGGGCCCACAGAACAACAGAGAACAGATCTACGAGAACCTCGTCATACTCTATCGTATACGGGACAAAAGTTGTGCTACCCATGGAAGCTTTTATCCTAACCCTAAAGACGAGGATCGTACAATTAGAGCTCAACAATAAAGCCCTAGCTATGGCCAAAGACTTTACTGACGAAGCAAAAAAGATCGCTGCTATCCAAGCGACGGTTTACAAGGCAAAGATGAAAAGGCATTATGACAACAAGATAAGAAAGCGCAAAGTTATTAAAGGTGACCTCGTCTTAAGAGAGGGACTTGACATTAACAAAAGATTAACGCTGGTAACATAGCTAAAACCCAGGAATAACCCTACAGAGTTGTGAAAAAGCTAAACAAAGGAGCCTTTCTACTGCAAGATATAGATGGGAACTCAATTCTAACCCCCTGGAAAATATCAAAGCTGAAAAAGTTCCACGTACGACTTCCTTCTTTATTTTGAATAGACTTTTATGTGTAATTCAAATAAGATATACATTGTAATGATTACAAGCTAAATGATTATGTTGTTCCAGGACATGACCAAAAAGCTATCCCCCTAGACCCACATTAGAGCCCTATCGACCTTTTATCTGACAAAATGGTCTGGTACTGTTACCTGCGAAAGAGACAGCCAAAAATAATCTTATAGCTGTTCCAGTGGAGATGGCTAAACAACAACCATTATAAGTTTGATGTAGAGCTCTATCGACCCTCTACACGGTCTAGTGCCAATACTAGGAGAGAAGACGGTTAAAAGCAATCCTTTAACTATTCTAGAGATATGGTACAGAAAATGATCTTCCCAGGTTCGATGTAGAGCCCTATCACCCTTTTACATGGCCTGGAACCTTTCAAAAAGGTTATGCTGTTACTAAAAAAGTAGACGGCCAAAAGCTATCCTCTAACCATTCTGAGGAGATAGTCTGAAAAAAAATCCCCTATGTTCGATATAGAGCCTTATCACCCCTTTACACGACCTGAAACCTTTGAAAAAAGTTATGTTGTTACTGGGAGAAGAGAATGCCAAAAGCTATCCTTTAACAGTTCTGAAGAGATGGTTTAAAAAATGATCCCCTATGTCCGTTATAGATCCTTATCGCCCCTTTACATAGTCTAGAACCTTTAAAATAGGTTACGCTGTTACTAGGAGAAGAGACTACTAAAAGTAATCCTTCAACCATTCTGAAAATATGGTATGAAAAATGATCCCCCAATGTCCGATGTAGAGCCCTATCTCCCCTCCACACGACCTTGAACATTTGAAAAGGTTACGCTGTTGTAGGAGATGAGATGACCACAAGCTATCTTCCAACTATTCTAGGGAGATGGCCAAGAAACGATCCCTCCAAGTTTTGAGTGTAAGGTCTTATCGATCCCTTACATAGCCTAGAACTTTTGAAACGAAAGACGGAACCTTTCTAACAAAAGCTAAGAAAAAATCCATTGTTGAGTGTAAGGTTGTAACAACCCCTTATATAGTCCTAGAACGTTTGCCGAAAATAGTTGAATACTTAAAAGTTAAGCAACTAATAATGCTTGTTGGTTCAATTATCCAAGACAGTAGAAGGAACTTACACTTTTTTTATAAAGAATAAACATTCTTTAAATAGAATGCAATCCTAGAGTAGAGGGAACCATACAAAAAAGAATTGCAATAAAAAATAAAATTTCTCAAGGAAACTAATGGTCATTGAAACCAATACTTAAGAGAAATAAAAAATTCAAACAAAGACAAATCAAAGAAAACAGATAGTTCATATATGAAAGGGCAAGTATAAAATAAAAATACTTGTATCTCATGAAAAATTACAAACTATGTTCTAGAGATAATAAAAAAGCAGAAAAGTAAAAGCTAATCTATATCGATGGAGAGTCTGGAGGAAGCTCCACTATATCAAGATCCTAATCCTCTGCTCCCTCTGCTGCTGAGTCATAGTTGATCTACCTATGATCATTATTTAAGTGCTTGGTAGACCAACCTCTGTAAACGCCGCAAGAGGCATCCACATTCTTGGGAAGAATCCCAAAAATAACATAATCCCTTTTAAAGTAGAACCCCCTCTAAACCTCTGTGCAGTGGCTACTCTCACTTTATGATTGAATACCTGCTTAGCCACTATAAGTTTTCATTACCATGAAGCATCTACAACATTCTTCTCAGACTGCAAAAAAACGTAGTCCTTCTAAAGACCCTCCATAGATACTTAGAGGTCCTCAACAGCATTTCCCAATTGGAAAGCTCAATCCTCAGCCAACTTAAGTAGAGCACCATTGAAAGATAAGCGGTTGGTCGCTTCCTATAATTCGTAGTGCTTTTGCATTAGTTCAGCGCTAAATGCTTTAATCTACTCTTAAAATCGAGCCTTTATCTCTCTCTACTCTACTTCTTTACAATAAAGGCGTTCCAGTTCAGCCTCCAAAATGCTCTTTTCTTAAAGGAAGTTCTCTATCTCTCTCTCCAAGAACAAGACCCTCTTTACGCTTTTTTTCCCAGGAAACCTAAAGGCCCAAGCGATGCTTTTAAAGCTCTATATTTTCCATTCACACTTCCTTCAACTCATTAGAAATGCGTTTAAACTTCTTTTATACCTATGAACCTTTCCTCAACTTTTCTAGCTCAATGTTAAGCTCTTTGTTTTCTTGCTCGAAATGCATAAGGCCTGAGCTGAGGATGAGGTTCCTCCTCTGGAAGTAGAGTTCCTCATCATTTTTCACTTATATGAGCTAAACTAGGTGCTTGATTTCTTTACTTTTAGAAAAGGACTCGCTTCTGAACTCCTTTAGTACAAGGAAGCTATCCTACAATGCCTGTACAACACAGAGAATACTTATAAAAAAAAGAGTTGCCAAGACAAAAGAAAAAGCTTTCGGAGCTTTACCCTCATAATGAAAGCAGTGCTAACTCGAGACCAGGCATCCATGCCAATCCTAGATGGGATGAGCTTTTTATTTGCTCTTGAGAAGAGGCTCTGAACGACCGTGCCTGCACTCTTACTATTTAGTCGTAAAACGGTGTCCTCAGTCACAAAGTCCCTTCCCCTCTTATGGAACCTTGGCATGAACTCTCTGCCCTCCAGGATCTATAAAGAGTCCGCTTCATCACACCTATGAGAACTTCCATTCATTTCCACTCTTACAGAGGGAGTAGCGTCCATATCAGCATCCAAGTCTAAAACCTTGAACATTAGAGCATTTCCTATAAATGGAAACTTTAAGTGAGTTCCAGAAAAAGAAGAAAAAGAAAATAAAAGAAATTCAATACATAATACCTAAAGTAGGTCTCGCGTCTAGACCTAGGGTGTACTCATTCTCTAACATGCTTGGGCCAACAACAAACTTGAATTGAGGATCCACATTAGCCATTTGAGGAACTATTTTTGGTGTATACTTTACTTTCTTTTTATTCTTCCCTTTGAACTTTCTAGAAATCTTTCGGACAAAAGATAAAGCACCTTGAACATAGAGAGTCGTGCCCCATTTGTTCATATCTTCTTAAGCTATTTTCAGCATGTTATGTAGATCAGTATATGTAGGTGTCAATCTTTACATATTAAAGTTCATGCTGAACTATGTAAATGACCCTAGAAGTGATTGGAGAATCAAACTATTCTCTAATGTATTGCTCAATGAGATATCCATGGTTTTCAACCTCTCAATATGAGATATTGAGTGCAAGAGGACTCACTGGACTACCATCGGGTAATCTAGCTTGAAAGAGAGATTTGGCAACCCTCTATATTTCAACTTGAGACCGGTCATTAAATAACTCTTTCAAGTGGAACATTATACTCCCAACATTGGCCATATGGACATGCTCTCTTTGGAGCTCTATAGAGATTAGGCTGAGAATGTATGATTTGACATTTAAATCCTTATCCAACTATTTTTTATACGTCTCTTTTTGTTCTGAAAAAGCATCGTTAGAAACGGCTCGGGATAAGCGCTGATCAATTACATATCCAAGCTTCTCAGAATCAAGAGCTATTATGAGATTCATAAGCTAATCAGCATAATTTTTTGCACCTTTGAGTTGGTACGCATCAAAGATACAAACTAATGGGTTGCTTAAAGCCATTTAATCTTGATAAGACAAAAGAAAATATGTTAGCAGAATATTTCAATCGCTAATTAATAACATTTTACATCATGAATATAACAGTTATATAATTTTTAATCTAAGAATTTTTCTCCCACTATTTTACATGATTCCTTTAATCCCTCAAACAGAAAAACTATAGTTTTAGATTCTTTAAACTATACATTGAGAAGTGGATCCCATTGGCATTTTACTATAGCCTCACGCTATAACAATATTAGCTTTTATAAACCCAAAAGGTAGATAACTCTTATCAATTATATCTCATGCAACTCTTACTACTGATCTTAAATATACCTTATTCTCACGTTGTAGTAATATTAGATAAGTGTATTTCAGATTAACTTGTCAATCATCTAATATATGCTACCAGTATAACCCTTACACTGTAGCAATACTAGGCAAAACATTCGTATATATTTGCCTAATCTCATATTTAACCGGCATAGCCCGAATCATCCCGACCAATCCCTCATGTTATAACAATTGGGAAAGACCGAAGTGAATCGTCTAATACCGTATTGACAAGAAGGATCATTATATAATATTATCTCATAATACAATATTATTTAATCTAATTTAGAGAGATTTATTATTATTATTATATTAATAATTTTTTTAATTATTATGATTATTATTACCATTAACAATTATAATAAATTTTTACATCTCATACGAATCTAATTTATAATTATAATATTTGTTTATACAAGCACAACCAACCCTCACTAATAAGGCTCCCATTGTGAGTAATAAGTATAAACAAATATATATTACATTTAAAACAATGATATAATAATTATCATTGTATTAATGAACCTCACATGCAAAAAATTCAAATTGAAGTGTATTATTCAAAATGATCAGCGTTAAAAGTTGAACATTATAGCATTATACAATATTACATTATAGCATTTAACGTGTTTTAAGGTATATACATGTGATTGTATACATGTTGTAAAAACTAAACACATGTATCATATACACGAATTTCGCAGCGAAATTAAGCATGTAATCTACATATACATATGTTTCTTAAATCAATAACAATTTAAGATTATAGAAACATACATTTGATGACCTTCGGTGAAAATTTCAATTCCATATTTTTTTCTAACTCTAACTTTGAGCTCACCTTGAAGTGTATTATTGTTCAATTCTAGTTCATAATAATCCGGTGGGATTATGAAGTTAGAATAGTAGCAATTAAATTTTCAGCAATAAGGTTTTGTTTCTTAAAAGAAAAATAAGAGAAATTTATTTTTCTCTCTCTAGTTTTTCTTGAAACTCTTTGTTCAAAGAAAACTTTTGAAAAACCAAACTCTTTTCAATCCCTTTCTACTTTGCATGAATTTTTTTGCTTCATCCTTATTAATCAAAATGAATTCACACTATTTTTGATACTTTAACTACTTCACAAGTGCTCCACTAAAACTAGGTTAAGTCACCAACAACCAAAAATAATTTTTGGTGGCCATTTTTAATGGTCTAATAAAATTGACAATTAATTCTATAAAATGGTGCTCCACTTAATTTAATTTATGTTTCTCAAATTAGGTAAGTCTTCCACTTATGAATAAAATAACAAATAAATAAAAATTATATTTTATTTATTTAAATAACATTTATTTAATTATTCAAAAACTATTTAAATAATTAATATTTACCTTCTTTGATTTTACTAACATGGTTAATGGGTGAAGTCATGGTGAAATAATTTATGAAACAAAATTGTGCCACTTGTTAACATCTAATTAGTTAATAACTCTTGTCAACTAATTAAGTGATTTACTTAACATTTAAGTTTAGAAAAGTGCACAACCCGAGGAACCCTAAAAAATATTTTTAGTTTGCTAAAATTTCTAAGAAGAAACTATTTAATCCATAATGCTGCCCCAATGCACAATGAGTATACTTCATATTGTGAGACTCTCTAGATTCACACCCGAATTATCGTATGAACTCCTCCATACGTCCGTAAACAATGCCCTACACACACATTACTGATATTACAAAGCAGCACGTTAGACCATACAAGTTGAGGTTATAACATATTTGTATCATCCCTCCATCATTTATATCCTCGTAGAGCAGAGATATAGATCAATACGGTTAAATCTCTATATGCTCGACCAAAAGCTTATCTCTAGAATTGTATTTCAATAAATAATATTTTCAAACACATTTGTGATATTATTTATCCCTAAGGTTAAAAACATTTTCCTGGGAATTACTGTTTATGGCCATAAGACTTTCTGAAATACAATCTTAGAGCATTAGGATATAGTACTCACCCAAATAAGCTGATGGATCCCATATCTATACACACTAGACTCCATGAGCATCGGACCATATCTAGTGACACCTACGGGTTAGACCATGAAAGGTTTCTGACATGTGTAGAACCAAAGTATGGTAGATCACTCACAAGCCCACCGTGGCACTCAGGTCAAAGGACTATAAATACTACTTAACTCAAAAGACCATCTATTGACGGCTTTATGGGATGTCTATTAGAGATCTTTGTGAGTCTGTTCAGTATTCAGTCCTTACTAAATAATTTTATCTCTATATGAGCTTCTACTGAACTCGTGGTCTGCTAAAATTAACTATCTGGACTATCCAGATATAGACATACACTGATCTATATATTTATTAAGGTATTCACTAATAGTCCAACATCAGTAAATATAGATTAGGAACATAATATTTGAGAACATGTTTGTATAATGGCATTTTCTAACACTATTTATAACTTTTTGCAACTACGTCATTATTAATATATTCTCAGGCTTTATCCCATTTCAAATAAGGCTCTAACTCTTTAGATATCACTGATTTTTATAACCTGATAACTCTTATCAGTGCCAACTCTTAGCATTTATAACTCTTGGCATTACTAATTCTTATCAATGATCTAAACTCATTTAGACCAGATCTGAACTCTTTCAGATCATACAATGTCTGAAACGTTACAAGCATCTTACCATATATAAAATATAATTAGCGATTTAATAAAATGATAATACTAGTATAAATATTAAACAAATATTCATACATAAAGAGATGGTACGTAAACACAAATCCTAATAACTCTCACTTACTTTAGTGTCATTCACAATGGTATCGAATGTCCATTGACTCTACATGTCTTTCAAATACTTTTAGAATTAAGGCTTTAGTAAATGTGTCCGCTACATTATTTATAGAGTCTACTCTACAAACTATTACATCTCTTTTAGCCAAGATTTCTCTAATTATATGGTATTTTATTTCTATATGCTTAAACTTTTGGTATGCTCTTGGCTCTTTAGCTTGTGCTATAGCTTCGTTGTTGTCACAAAATAATAGTATAGGATCCATTACACCTGGAACTATTCCAAGTTCAATGACAAATTTGCGTATCCACACTGCTTCTTTTGCTGCTTCTAAATCTACAATATATTCTGCCTTTGTTGTGGAATCAGTTATGAACGACTGTCTGTTGCTCTTTCAACTAATTGCAACATCGTTGAGAATGAATACATATCCAGATGTAGACTTTTTATCATCTAGATCAGACTAGAAGTCTGAATCTGTGTATCCTCTCACTAATAAGTCACTTTCTCCACATATAAAAACGTATCCTTATTACCTTTAACATATTTAAGGCCATTTTTCACAGCTATCCAATGACCTTTGCCTGGATCAGACTAATATAGGCTTGGCAGGTCTCGTACACATTATGGCATACATCAAGCTTCCTACAGTTGATGCATATGGTATGTTAGATATTCTAACCTTTTTGTCTTCACTTTGAGGACACATCTTCCTCAAAAGATAAACGTCATGTTTAAAAGGTATATTAACTATCGTACAGTTATTAAAATTACACATTTCTAAGATATTATCTATGTACGATGATTGAGAGAGCTCTATAAGCCTCTTAGATTTATCTCTATAAAGCTTTATGCCTAGTATATATAGAAAGTCTCTCCTAAATCCTTCATGGAGAAATTCTTACTAAGGTAACTTTTAACTGATTGTAACATACCAATATTATTTCTGATAATGAGTATGTCATCCATATAAAGAACCAAGAAGACTACCACACTCTAACTGCTCTTTTTATACACACATGATTCTTCTTCGTTCTTGATGAAACCAAACCCTCTTATTACTTCATCAAAACGAAGATTCCAACTTCGGGAAGCCTGCTTAAGTCTATAAATAACTTCTTTAGTTTGCATACTAAACCAGAAGTTTGGCTAGATGTAAAACCTTCAGGTTGTTCCATATAGATCTCTTCTTCAAGATATTCATTTAAGAACGCCGTTTTTACATCCATTTGCCAAATTTTATAGTCATAATTTACAACAGTTGCTAGTAAAATTTATATTGACTTAAACATTGCTACTGGTGAAAAGGTTTCCTCGTAATCAATCCCAGATTGCTGAGTATAACCTTTCACCACCAGACAGACCTTAAAAGTCTCTACTTTTCCATCGAGCCCTCACTTCTGCTTGTTAATCCATTTATAATCGATAGGAACAATTTCTTTAGAAAGCTTAACCAAGTCCTAGACTTGATTTTGATGCATTAAGTCAACTCAGATTTCATGACCTCTTGCCATTTTCCTGAATCAATATCTAACATTGCCTCTCTGTAAGTCAAAAGATTCTTTTCTTTAATTAAGAAAACTCTAAAAGCACCTTCAGGTATTGAACCATACCTTTTAGGTGGCCTTGATATGTTTTCTGACCTACGTGGAGGGTATGTCAAAGGTATTCTGCTTGATTGAGTCACAGAACAACCTGAAATCATAACATATTTAAGACTTGATTTTCTTCCATTCTATATCTTATAAGGAGTAGAAGGAACAGCTTTCGATGGAACTTTATTCAATATATGAGCAACAATTTCTAAAGCATAGCCCAATAGATATTTAAGGAGATCGGTGAAGCTCATCATCGATCGAACCATATCCAATAAAGTCCAATTCCTCCTCTCTGAAACACTATTGTGTTGTGGAGTACCTGGAGGACTATAAGGAGCAAGAATCCCATTCTCCTTTAAATAATCTAAAAATTCACTGCTCATGTATTTACCGCCTCGATCTGATCAAAGGCATTTGATATATATTTCGATTTATTTCTCTACTTCGATTCGAAATTCTTTGAACTTTTCAAAATGTTTGACTTGTGTTTTTATAAGAAACATGTATCCAAATCGTGATAGATCATCGATAAAGATAATGAAGTATCGAAAGCCATCCATTGCAGTGTGATTCATTGGTCCATATATATCACTATATATAAGTTCCAATAAATCAATGGCGTAATGTCCAACACCAATAAATGAAGCTTTGGTCATTTTTCATTGAATACAAGATTCACAAATTCGATAAGACTTTATGGTTAGATCAAGTATCTGACCATCCTTAACCAGACGGGTTAGACCTTTCACACCTATATAACTTAATCTCATATGCCACAATTCTGTATCATTTAAAGTTTTTGAGTTATTATTAGCATTTACTTGTACGTTCATTACATTTTCTGATGTATCTAATATATAATGGCCATAATCAACTGACATTCATCTAATAAAATATTATTCAAATTATACAAACATAAGAAAAGGTTCCGTACATATATATAATATCCTTCACTGTCTAATATAGGACTGGAAATAATTTGTCGGATAATATTTGGGACATAATAATAATTATTCAATATAATAATTTCATTATATGGAAGAAGTAAATTAAAACGTCCAATAGCCTTGACCTATAAGAAATCTTCATTTCTAACATGAAGCTGTACTTCTCTAGGTTGTAACAGTCTAACTTTCTTCAGACTCTGTAACACATTGCAGATATGAGAAGGACAAGCAGTATTTAATACTCAGCCAGTGCTAGCATCAAATGCTAAATAAATATCAATGATAGGAAAGTGCATAGCTGAGGGATTTTTTTTCATCGTGGCAAGGTATTTTGGACAATTCCGCTTCTAATGCCCATCCTCGCTGCAATGGAAACATTTTCCTTTTGCTTTGATTTTATGTTGGGGTTTAAACATATGTTACTTTTTAGAACCTATTTTGGGTGCATACTTTGCATTGTTTTTATTCTTTCCTTTGAACTTCCTAGAATTCTTTGTGATAGAAGATGAAGCACCTTGAACATAGAGAATCGTGCCTCTTTTGTTCATGTCCTCTTGAACTGTTTTTAGCATGTTATGCAGATCAACATAAGTAGGTATCAATCCTTGCATATTGAAGTTCATGATAAACTGTACAAATGACCCTGAAAGTGATTAAAGAATCAAGTTGTTCCTCAATGTATTGCTCAGTGAGATATCCATAGTTTCTAACCTCTAAATATGAGATATGATCTTGAGACCAGTCACCAATAACTCTTTCAGGTGGAGTATTATACTCCCAGCACTGTCTATATAGACATGCTTTCTTTGGAGCTCCGTAGACATTGAATTGAGGATGTACGATTTAACTTTCAAATCATCATCCAACCATTTTTTATAAGTCTCATTTTTTTTTCCAGAGAAGCATCATTAGAAACGGCTCGGAGCAGGTGCTGATCAATTACATATCTAAGCTTCTCATAATCCATAACTATTCTGAGATTCATAAGCCACTTAGCATAATTTTTTGCACCTTTGAATTGGTACGCATTAAGGATACGAACTAGTAGGTTGCTTGAAGCCATTTGATCTTGACAAGACAAAAGAAAAAAATGTTAGTGGAATATTTCAATCGCTAATAAATAATGTTTTAAATCATAGGTATAACAATTTTACAATTTTTAATCTAAAAATGTCCTCGCACTATTTTACATAATCCCTTTAATCTCTCAAACGGGAAAACGATAGTTTTAGATTCTTTAAACTATACAGTGAGAAGTTGATCCCATTAGTATTTTACTCTAGCCCCATGTTGTAGTAATATTGACCTTCATAAACTCAAAAGGTAGACAACTCTTGTCAATTGCATCTCATGCAACTCTTACCACTGATCCTAAATAAACTTTATCCTCACGCTATAGCAATATTGGATAAGTGTATTCTAAATTAACTTATCAACCATTAAATTTATGCTACCAGTACAACCCTAACGCTGTAGCAATATTAGGCAATACGTTCTCATATATTTGCCTCATCTCATGTTTAACCGGTATAGCCCGAATCATCCCGACCAATCCCTCATGCTGTAGCAATACTGGAAAAGACTGAAGTGAACCGTCTAATACCGTATTGACAAGACGGATCATTATATAATATTATCTCATAATATAATATTATTTAATCTAATTTAGAGAGATGTTATTATTATTATTATTTTATTAATAATTTTTTTAAATTATTATTACTATTAACAATTATAATAAATTTTTGCATTTTATACGACTCTAATTTATAATTATAATATTTGTTTATGCAAGCATAACTAACCCAACCAATAGGGCTCCCATTGTGATTAATAAGCATAAAAAAAAATATATTATATTTAATACAATGATATAACAATTATGTATTAAATGAACCTCACATGCAAAAATTTCAAATTTGAGTATATTATTAAGAATGATCACCGTTAAAAGTTAAACATTATAAAATTTAACTTGTTTTAGAGTGTATGCATGTGATTGTGTACATGTTACAAAAACTAAACACATGCATCATATACATGAATTTCACAGTAGAATTAAGCATGTAATCAACATATACACATGTTTCTTAAATCATTAACAACTTAAGATTATAGAAACATACTTTTGATAACCTTCATTGAAGATTTCGATTTCAGATTTTTTCTAGCTCTAACTTTGAGCTTACCTTGAAGTATATTATTATTTAATTCTAGTTCACAATAATCCGATTAGATTGTAAAGCAAGAATAACAGTAATTAAATTTTCAGCAACAAGGTTTTATTTCTTGAAAGAAAAATAAGAGGAATTTATTTTTCTCTCTCTCTAATTTTTCTCACAACTCTTTGTTTTAAGAAAACTATCGAAAAAATAAACTCTCTTCAATCCCTCTTTACTTTGCATGAATTTTTTGCTTCATCCTTGTTAATCAAAATGAATTCACACCATTTTTTGTACTCTAACCACTTCACAAGTACTCCACCAAAATTAAGTTAAGTGACCAACAACCAGAAATAAGTTTTTGTGCCCATTTTTAATGGTCTAATAAAATTGACCGTTATTTCTATAAAATGGTGCTCTATTTAATTTAATTTATATTTTTTAAATTAGGTATGTCTTCTACTTAGGAATAAAATAGCAAATAAATAAAAATAATATATTATTTATTTAAATAATATTTATTTAATTATTCAAAAATTATTTGAATAATTAATATTTACCTTATTTGATTTTACTAACATGGTTAATGAGTGAATTTATGGTGAAACAATTTATGAAATGAGTGAATTCATGGTGAAACAATTTATGAAATAAAATTGTGCCACTTGTTAATATCTAATTAGTTAACAACTCTTATCAACTAATTAAGTGATTTACTTAATATTTAAGTCTAAACAAGTGCACAACCCAAAGAACCTTGAAATATATTTTTAGTTTGCTAAAATTTCTAAGATGAAACTGTTCAATCCATAATGCTGCCCCAGTGCACAATAAGTACACTTTATATTATAAGACTTTCTAGCTTCACGCCCGAATTTTCATCTGGAACTCCTCCATACAACCGTGAACGATGCCCCACACACACATTACAGATATTACAAAGTAACGCGTTAGACTATACAAGTTAAGGTTATAACATATTCGTATAAACCCTCCATCATTTATATCCAAGTAAAGTAGAGATATAGATCAACACCGTTAAATCTCCATATGCCGAACCGAAAGTTTATCTCTAGAATTATATTTCAATAAATAATATTTTCAAACACATTTATGATATTATTTATCCCTAGGGTTAAACACTTTTTCTCGGGAATTACTGCTTATGGTCATAAGACTTTTTGAAATACAATCTTAGAGTATTATAATATATTACTCACCCAAATGAGCTGATGGATCCTATATTTATGCACACCGGACTCCATGAGCATTAGACCATATCCAGCGACACCCAATGGTTAGACCATGAAAGATTTCTAACATGTGTAGAACTAAAGTATGGTAGATCACTCACAAGCCCACCATGACACTTATATCAAAGGACCTCGAATACTATTCAACTCAAAAGACCCTTCATTGATAATTTTATGAGATGTTTATTAGAAGTCTTTGTGAGTCTATTCAGTATTCAGTCCTTACTGAATACTTGTATCTCTATATGAGCTTCCACTAAACTCATAGTCTGCTAAGACTAACCATTTGGACCATCCAAATATAGGCCTACACCGATCTATATATTTATTAAGGTATTCATTAACAAACCAGCATTAGTGAATATAGATTAGAAACATGATATTTGAGAACATTTTTGCATAATGACATTTACTAACACTATTTACAACTTTTTATAACTATGTCATTACTAATAGATTCTCAAGTCTTTGTCCCATTTCAGACAAGGCTCTAACTCTTTAGATATTGCTAACTCTTATAATCTGATAACTCTTATCAGTGTCAACTCTTAGTACTTATAACTCTCAGTGTTGCTAATTCTTAGCACTGATCTAAACTCATTTAGACTAGATCTGAACTCTTTCAGATTATACAATGTCTCAAATGTTACAAGTACTTTACCATATATAAAATATAATTAGAGATTTAATGAAATGATAATACTAATATAAATATTAAACAGATATTCATACATAAAGAGATGTCACAAATCCCAATAAAAACTTTCTAGATCAGAATATTCAATCTGGTGTGCTACTCCAGTACACAATAAGTACACTTCATATAGTGAGACTCTTTAAGTTCATACCTATTTTATCTTACGAAACTCTTCCGTAAATCCAAAACGATGTCCCCCTCATACATATTATAAAAATAACAAAACAACATATTATACCATACAAGTTGAGGTTAATACATATTCGTATAATCGCTCCGTCATTTATATTCTTGAAGAGCGAAGACATAAATCATCACCATCAAATCTCTATATACTCAACCCTAAAACTTATCTCCAAATTTGTATTCCCACAAACAATATCCGTAAACACTTTTATGATATTGTTTCTTACATAAAAAATAATTTTTTGGGTGAATTATTTATGGCTATAAGATTTTTTGTAACACAATCTTGTAGCATCTGAATATATAACTCACCCATTTGAGTTGATAGATCCCATATCTACACACATCAGACTCCATAAGCAACAGACCATACCTAACGATACCCAACAATTAGACTATGAAGATCTCTGACATGTGTAGAACCTAAGTATGGTGGATCACTCACAAGCCTACCGTGGCGCTCAGGTCTAGAGACCACGAATACTACTCATTTCAAAAGGATCATCCATTGACAGCTTTATGAGATGTCTATTGGAGATCTTAATTGAGCATGTTCAGTATACAATCCTCACTTAATACCCACATATCTATATAAGCTTTCTATTAAACTCATGGTTTGCTAAGACTAACTATATAAACCATCTAGATATAGATATACACCGATCTATATTAAATAAAATTTTCACCGATAGACCTGTATCAGTGAAAATAGAACAAGAACATAATATTTAAAAATGTACTTGCACAATAACATTTTTTAGCACTATTTGTAACTGTTTGCAACTATGTCATTGCTAGTATATCCTCGAGTCTTTGTCTCATTTCAGACAAGGCTCTAACTCTTTAGATTTTGCTGACTTTTATAACCTATTAACTCTTAACAGTGCTAATCTTAATAATTATAACTCTCAGTGTTGGTAACTCTTGGCCTTGGTCTAAACTCCTTTAAATTAAATCTGAACTCATGAAAATTATACAATATATTAAATATTACAAGCATCTTACTATATAATTTAATAATTAGCAATTTTATAAAAGGAATACTATATAAATATCAATTATTCATACAAACAGGGATGGTATGTAAACACAAACTCTAATACCATCACCACTTGATTCAGCCTTAGAGCACTTCTCGGCATCCACCACTGTGCTAGAACCTTTCCTTTTGGTTTGAGGCTTTTGAGAAAGAAAATGGTTAGACAACACATATAGAAGATCTTCTATAAACGATTGGAGCACTGTGACAAAAAAGAAAAAGAAAAGGGATTAGTACAATGTCACAAAGAAAGAAAAGGAAAAATAAAGAATTATTTACTTTCCTCTTCCAAGATTAAAGATTGAGGAGCATTTAGAGTTTCCTTGAGAGGAACAAAAGATTCTAACTCCATAAAAATTGGGTTAGAAAGACCCGCTTGCATCGAGATATGTGGTTCCTCTTGGGGAACCACTTCAAGGACAGCAGTAGCACCCAAGCCCTCACTAGCCTCTATGGAACAGGCAAACATGGGGAAGTCAATGACTACTCCATCCTGAGATACCGAACAAATTCTACATAGCCAACTGACATAAAGAAATAGTTATAACAGAATTGGACCATCGAAAAACAAAAAAAGTTCCAAAAAATATAAGATTTACTTATTGATATCAGGGAAGAATCTGCAGTGTGATAATGAAGAGTAGATATCCTCATTCCTCCATCCCCGCTCCATGAAAGGATTCCTCTCGGAAAGAAACTCCATCCAGGTGATCCTATGAGTAAAACCACTATCATCAAAAGAAGGAGTCCCAGCAGTAATACTAAGATTTGGTGGAGTAAGGGTCTATAAACCTTCATCACAAGATAAGGTGCATGGTAAAAATTAAATCCTCTTTAAGTTTTGGAACTTCTCCAGCACAACTAGATTGTGGATGTGTTTATAGTTAATTGGTCAGTTCTAAAAGAATTTCTTTAAGAAACATTCCCTCCCTGAAAATTGAGGGAAGTATAAAGGCAGTCTTTTAGTCAAAAGCACTAAAAGTGGTGTTCACCTCAAATGAAATATAGGATTCTTCCATTTCCCTTTAAAAATGACAGCACTCTCCTCAAAACCAGCATATTTGGCATTAAAACTATCAAAAAACTTCCTTGAACCCTTGGTCTGCCAGAAGTAGTTTTGCTTTGTGCAGATAAGGTTATAGGTCAGAAAGATGTTATAGAAGGTGAGGCAGTAGGAAGGGTTCATTATTTGATTAAGGATAAAAATGTCTTAAAGGAGATAAAAAAAACATTGGGATGGATTTAAAAAGATGAGAGACTCGTTACGTAAAGCAATTCAAGATCAAAGGTAGAACGAGGAAGCGAAAGCATTTAGGGTGCTCATAGAATATGGAAAGTTCCCCACGTTCGACAATGTGAGGTTTATTGTAAGGTTTCCCTTTGGGAAAGACACGTATCCTAACATCATCTAAAATAGCAAACTCTTTCTTAAGCTCAGCGATAGGATACAAACTAATATCTTTCATCATGGTTGTAAGATTTGAAAAAGTTGAAGAACAGAGATTAAGGATCTTTTGGTTGCTAGAAGAGGAAATTTCTAAGAATAGAAGCGTAATGAAGAAGCAAGACTGAATCCTACTTATACTAGGTTAACAGAAAGCAATGTCTCCTTTAACAAGTAGGGAAATGTTTCTCGAATACAAAAGGTCCTTGCAAAATGATATGTTCGACATAACATATGGGAGTTTTAAAATCAAGGGATATGTCTTTAATTAGTTTACAACCATTCAACTAAAGTAGCGCACCTCAAAGGTTTTCTTTTGAAGACGATAGTACACTACTTCATTTATAGGGGGATATCTGTTGGGCCCATATTTGGTCAAGGCCTAACTTGGCAATTCAGCCAATTAAAGCCTAATTGCTTGAAGAGAATAAACACGTCAACTAAGCTCAGACAGGAACTAAGAAGCCCAAGGTGCTGTCAAGTCCAGAGACCAAGCTCGCAGAATCTAAAAATTATCAAAATACCTTTTGGTCAAAAAGGCCTTAATTTTAATATGTGATAGAGTTTTATTCAAACTTAGGTTCCTTTGTGTTTTTCTAACGGGACCGAATGAGGAACTTGAGTCGAGTTTGAACACTTCCTCTTTAATTGGTTTATCTCGATTTATCTTAATTATCTGAGCATGATGAAAGTATAGTTTAGTTAAAATTAAATTATAAGATGTTCATGAATTTAGTCCAAGGATTGGGTTGCCTTTTGTTTTAGGAACCGAATTAAACAAAAAAGAAGAATCATAATGAAACTTCTCTTCAAAAAAAGATAAAGAACCCATCCATAATATAATTACATATCTTCAATTCTGAAACAAATTAAAGTTTATCTTATCATAGTTATTTGCATTATGATTGAATGGTGCATCTTTTGCACTATATAAAAGATGCATTATACTCTATTTATTTATTAAGAAATAGATTTAAAAATACACATATAAATGAAGAAACTAATAAAAAAAGTTAAGCATTAACAAGAACCCAAAAATCTTTTGAGGTCTTCATTTGATCTTCGAGTACTCCCTAAACACAAAAATGTTTTACTTGCTAAACACTCTAACACACAATAAGACTTTTTTTGCTATTTATTAATTTGAGCGTTGGAGTACTTTTTTTTTTGTAAGAAGATGACTTTGTCTCAAAGAAAGGTTCTTAGAACCAACCAAAAGAGAACACAAAGCTAGTGTCAGAATTTCAACGAAAATTTAACGATGTGAAAATAATTTTTGAAAATTTCCAAAAATCAAGAACTTCACCCACAAAATAACATATAAACAGCTCAAATCTTCTATGGCATTTTTTATTATAGATAAAAGTAAAAATCATATGTCCTGAAAATAAGTAATTAATTCTATCTTTATCTTAATAGGCTGATGCTAATGAGAAAAACTTACTAATTTTTTTGTCTTTTTTTGAGAAAAGCATAGCAAATGTTCAATCCATGACTTCTTTTTTATTTTTGGATAATGTATAGCAAGTGAAAAATGAAGAAAAAATAAATGATATAATTCCTCTTTTCGTTTCTTGTGCTTTTATATTTTATAGTTTGCTTTATTTCAAAAAGGTGGTTTTAATAGAGTAGGAACCCTTTTTATTTGATATGATATTGATTTAACTTTGACAACGATATTATTGTTGGACTATTTTATTTTTTTTTAATAATTAGGGTTATGGGTATAATTGTTATTGTATAATTTTTAAATTAAATATATTAAAAAAATTTAATTCAATAGAGGCAAAATAATAAAAATAATGTTACAATTTTTAAATTATATCTTAAAATTTGAATCTCATCTTTTTTAAATTATATCTTACAATTTAAATTTTAGATGAAGTGTTAAGTAATTATTAAATAAAAAAATAATATAATAAATAATTTTAAAAATTACAAAAAATAATCATCTAATAATTATTTAATACTTTATTTAAAATTTAATTTAAAATATATAACATTATTAAAATAATAATTACATACATTTTAATAAAAATTCTATCGAAACAAATAACAAACACTAACAAATGGGAATATTTAAAAAAAAAATTAATCTTATAGATCATTTAATTAATTTCACTAAATCATAGGTCCAGAAATCGTAAACCCAAAATCTATGTTTGCTCGTAATTCAATACGTTTGTCCACGAAGGTCTCCTTTTAACTGAACGAAACAAAGCTGGTCGCCTGGCCCATTATCGGAGCAAGCTTGGGTTTGTTGTCATTGTGGTCAAACTAATAAAACATACCATATAGAAGTGAATCACCTTCCAATCTGATTGGCCTGTGTAGCAGAGTAGGTTACCTCACTCCAATTTCGTTGGTCTGTTACAACAACAAGAGACGCATTCGGGTAACCAAATCATCAAACCAATCAAATTCAGTTCGTTGGGTTGGCCCTACACAGTTTCAGACTTTCTGTAGCGCGTGCCACACATTGGAAAAAATGATTGAAATAACAGCTCCTGATGAATTTAATATGCATAATTTTTTTAGACTATACGAGCAGATTTTTTTTTTCTTTTTTATGAAAACGGATATAACTTTTAAAACTTTATCCTGACATCGACGAAGAGAATGTCTTTTGGCAAATATTGATTTTCATAACCTCACAAATTAATAATTTTAATTAAATAATATTCTTTAACAGCCTTAAACGTATTAAATTAATAATTTAATAAATTTATAAAATAATAATTTATAAAAATATTATAATTTTATATAAGATTCACTTATTACATAAATTAATATATAATTAAATCTGTGATATATTTATAAGGCTTTCTCAGAATATGTATCTAATATTATTAATTTTAAATTAATGTTAATTTTAATCTCATTTTTAATTTTTCATAATACAAAAAGAATCTTATTTAATATTATTATCACCTTAATTCTTTTTTTTTTGTACAAGACAGACTCCATACAAAAATTTTAATATTCAACTAGTAAAATTACGAATTTATTTTTTTATATATAATTAAAAATAGATTTAAATTATTTAGCTTAATTATAATAAAAAAATATAAATACAATATTTTGAAAAAATAAGAAATATCTTTATAAACTAATAGTTAATTAATATTTTTTTTAATCTAAGTATATTAATTTATCGAGATTCTACTCTCTCTCTCTCTTTCTCATTCATCAGGGAGGCTACGCGCGCGCGTGCAACGACCATCTCACCGTCATCTTGGTCATGAAATTGAAACTCATCCCCTGAAATCCGTAAAATATTTGTTCTCACTGTTCCCGCAGTTCTACGTTCACAGTAAACCCTCGTCATTTCGCCATTTTTCGCCTCTTAATCACTAACTATTTTCTTACAAATCCGAGCTCACAATTCCATAATCTCTCACGATTCCAAGCCAGATTCCTGATCTGCTTCCACTTTGCGCAGGTCCTCGTCTCTTCCGAATTCATTTCAGCTAATTTTAAGTACCGTTATCTGTTCATAATCTTGTAACATTTAGTCTCTTTGATCACATTTCAGCTAAGTTATTTTCTTTTTTTTTAAAAAAAAAAATCATTGCATGCTTTATTTATGCTAATTTATTTGTAATGTGCTTGTTTTGAGATTGTTTGTATGTGGTTTAGCATCTGTCCTCACATTTCAGCTAATTTGAGTATTGTTTTCAATAATAAAATTAAAATTAATCACGTGAGGTTCTGTTTCCAAACTTTTAGTTATAAATTATAATCTACTTGTTTCGAGACTTGTTAAGTTTAGTTGATTTGTTTTTTTTTTTTTTTTATAAATGTTTTCACTGGCTAGTTTAATTTGTATTTGGTTGTAATTTGCTCACTGTAAATGTAGATGTTAGAAGTTAATTGGGTGTTAAGAGGGAAATTTTAGTCAATGCATGTATATATCTCTGTTGATTTTCTTTTTTGCAATTTATTTTGCTATTTTTAGATTATACGAAGTTCATATAAAGAGGTTTTGATTTCTTTGAATGAAATACAAATCAGTTGATTCATGTGATTTACCTGATAATTCTATCTTTCACAGTGCATAACATATGCCATAATGTTTTACATCTAGTTTTATAACTTCTGTCATTTTTATAACATTGTTTTTTTTTGTCGGGTAAGTAACTAGACCAGTGAATTATCATCCTAGACTGTGTTGTCAGTGGGCATTTTCCTTCCATGCTTTTATGAATGGGGCTTTTATATTTTTTGCTTTATGATTATTCGCTCAAAGAAAATATTTGTTTGTTTTATCATTATTCGCTCGAAGAAAGTTTCGCTTGAATTATTTGAGATGGTTGTTCTGTAGAATCCCTTGTATGTTCTGTTGATTTGTATGCTAAGTTGTACTAATGATTGTGATGTCTTCCTTTGATGAATGACGTGATTGATGTTTGCAATTCTTCTTGGAGCTAATGTTGTATTTTATAGTATTAATATAAAAGTTCAAAACACGAAAATGTCTGGACAAGTGTTGCTCTTTGTTTCTTTACCTGAAATCATGGCTATCAAGTTCCGTCAGGCACTGCTTGCACAATTGACTAATACTAATTCAGGTGCCATTGGAGATTCGATGGGAAGTTCGATGGATCACAGCTCAGACAAGGATTCTGATATAAGTGATTCTGAGATGGTTGAGTACGAAGAAAAATCTTATGAAAAACTGAAGAGTGGAAACTACAATGTGAAAATCTCAGATGAAGCTTTTACTTGCCCTTACTGTCCCAAGAAAAGAAAGCAAGATTACCTATATAAGGATATCCTTCAACATGCTTCTGGGGTGGGAAATAGCTCTTCAAACAAAAGAAGTGCAAAAGAAAAGGCAAATCATCTAGCTCTGGCAAAATACTTGGAGAAAGATCTTGGAGATGCAGGCAGTCCATCAAAACAAGTGAATGGAGGCGATCCTCTGAGTGGTTGTAACCATGACGAGAAGTTTGTGTGGCCTTGGACCGGTATTGTGGTTAATATTCCTACTAGGAAGGCAGAGGATGGGCGGTCTGTAGGAGAAAGTGGATCCAAGCTGAGGGATGAATTGATAAGGAGAGGGTTCAACCCCATAAGAGTTAATCCACTATGGAATTTTCGGGGCCATTCTGGATGCGCCATTGTGGAATTCCACAAAGACTGGCCTGGGCTACATAATGCCATATCCTTTGAGAAAGCTTATGAGGCAGACCATCATGGGAAAAGGGATTGGTATGCTAAAAATCAGGAAAAATCTGGTCTTTATGCTTGGGTTGCACGTTCTGATGACTACAACTTTAATAATATTGTTGGAGAACACCTACGTAAGAATGGAGACCTTAAAACCATTTCTGAAATGATGGAGGAAGAAGCTCGGAAGCAGGATCAACTTGTATCTAATTTAACAAACATGATTGAGGTAAAAAACAAGCATTTGGAAGAGATGAAAGAAAGATGCAATGAGACTTCATACTCTATTGAAAAGTTGATTGAAGAGAAAGATAGGCTTCTTCAGGCATATAATGAAGGTGGGTCTTATCATAGAGATTAATAATTAATGAGAACTGGATCTGGAATTTCAGGATATTTGAGCCCTCATATATTTATAGCTATATATTCTTTAATTGCTAGGGAAGAATATCTTATATTCCTTCTTTTTGAATCTGTTACATTTTCCTATTATGTCTGATATGACCTATCATTCACTGGTACCATACTTTTATTTATTTATTTATTTGAATCTTAGAGATAAAGAAAATACAACTAAGTGCACGAGACCACTTTCAAAGGATTTTTACCGACCATGAAAAACTTAAGTTGCAGCTGGAGTCCCAGAAGAAAGAGCTTGAATTGCGTGGGATAGAATTGGAAAAGCGAGAGGCACAGAATGAAAATGATAGAAAAACTCTTGCTGAGGAGATTGAAAAGGTATTGCTTTTGGTACTTGACTGTTTCATTTTGTGTCTTAAATTTTCATGCAGTCATCGCTAAAATATGTGTTTGCAACAAAATTTTGTTGCTTTTAGAATGCCATGAGAAATAATTCGCTTGAACTGGCTGCATTGGAACAAGAAAAGGCTGATGAAAATGTTAGGAAACTGGCTGAAGATCAGAAGGTTTGTCTTCCTTAAATACTGTGGTTATAACTACGATGCATACATAGTCAATTTCTCAGAACCGGACAATATATGGACTATCATTGCCACTATTAATCTTATACAGAAGCAAAAGGAAGACCTCCATAAACGAATAATTCAACTGGAGAAACAACTGGATGCAAAACAAGCATTGGAATTGGAAATCGAGCGACTGAGAGGGACATTAAATGTGATGAAGCACATGGGAGATGATGGTGATATGGAAGTTCTCCAAAAGATGGAAACAGTGTTTAAAGATTTAAGAGAAAAAGAAGGAGAGCTTGATGATCTAGAAGTGTTGAACCAGACTCTAATTGTGAGAGAGCGAAAAAGCAACGATGAGCTACAGGATGCTCGTAAAGAATTGATTAATGTGAGTATTTCTTTTATCCTGTAGTCTACATGCGTAATTTAGCAATTAACTTCTTAGTAGCAATGAACGGGATAATTTCCATGTAGATGGTTTTACAAGATCTTGGAACGTATGAATTTTGAGATTTACAAGTTTGTCGTATCCGTTTCCTAAATTGCTGGATTTATTTTGTCCCCCAAACTGATTTTTCAAAGTATTGCAGATAATAACTTTACGTTTTAAACTGTGATTATGTGAAAGATATGCAGTGCTGGCTGTTTGTTTAATTGCTATCCGTGCGAAATGATGAGGTCCATGTTCTTAACTTTATTTGCTCTATGAACTTTTGTTAAGAGTTTATTAGTTGCTTCCTTTGATTCTGCTCTAAGCTTTCTTAACCTCTCTATAGATTTCTCTACTGTGTATGGAAGTACTGATTTACTCTTTTCGCAGGCCTTGAAAGAAATATCAAGTCGTGCTCATATTGGTGTTAAGAGAATGGGGGAACTTGACAGTAAACCATTCCATGAGGCAATGAAAAGAGAGTACAATGAGGAAGAAGCAGAAGAGAGAGCTTCGGAACTGTGCTCATTGTGGGAGGAGTATCTTAAGGATCAAGACTGGCATCCTTTAAAAGTTATCATGGTTGAAGGGAAACATCAGGTGTTCATTCCACTGATCTTATAAATTTGGCTCTGTTGTTTAATTCTGATTAATCCTGCTTTAATGTAAATAATATTTGTGCATAGAGTGGATTATACCTCTGGACTTCTGGAATGGACCTTGCAAGCATATTAGGAGAGTTTTCTTGATTTCTGTTATTGGCCTATACATTCTTTTACATGAATATGGGAAGAAATGTGACTGTAAGAGTACATGCATTATAATTTTAAATTTTTAGAGACCTTTCTCTCTGTGCTCCATGTTTTGTCAAACAAAATGTACAAAAACGTTTGCCTAAATCTGTGTCTCTGCAGCTGGCCATTGTTTATCCTATCTATTATCAAATTTGAAATGGTTAAACTCTTAATACGTTTAGCATGGCTGTTCCTTGCTAGATGTTGTACTTATGAAATTTGCAAGGCACGAATTTGTTAGTGTGATAATCATAAGTCATCTGAGAATCAAGGCAAGCTCTTCTCTGTTTGCTTAAAATTTATGTGTTCTTTGAAACAAAACTTTTAAGAACAGTGCCAGAATTACCTGGAAATTTTACTGGTAAAAACATTTGACTGGCCCAAATTATATGTATATATTAATTTCTCTATATGCTTTTTGTCACCAAACACTTGCAAGCTCCTTGTTACCCCGCTTCCATTTAAATTAAATTGAAATAGTAACATTCTGTATTCTACTTGTTCAGGAAATAATAAATGAAGAAGATGAAAAATTGACAGGTCTGAGGAAAGAGATGGGCAAAGAAGTATACAAAGCAGTGACTACAGCTTTACTGGAGATCAATGAATACAATCCTAGTGGAAGATATATAACCTTAGAGCTGTGGAATTATAAAGAAGGAAGAAAAGCTTCACTACAAGAGGGAGTTTCAAATTTACTGAAACACTGGAAACTGTTAACTAAACGCAAAGGAGTAATCCTTTGAAGGTAGCATGTTTAATATTCAAGTTTTTTTTATATTAAATATCTACATCTGCAAAATTAGGAAACAGACATTAGCTATATTAGCATTGCTTTTATATTTAGACTAGGTTTCTTATGTCAAAGCTCTGGTTCTGGTTACAGGAAATGATGTATCTATTGCCTAGATGGAGCTTTCTACTCAGAAACTTGGAGGCATGGTACCACCATGGGAGTGAATGAGTTGCTGGTTCATAAAATGACAGTCAATGTTTCAAAGCATTGATTGTCTGTAAATTATTGTACTCTGTATTAGGATTTCTGGAAATAACCAGCATTCATGTTAACAGCATGTAGCTCTGAAACCGTTGGTAGTATTAGGAAGAGATGCTGAACTATATAACCTTTAATAAGTGAATTGACTTCTTATTTTTCCTTTGTCCTGATTAATACTCAACTCAAAAAAAGAAAACATTTTAGTTTTTTTTTTTTCACGCAACAAATATGGGATGGTAACCACAAGTGAAACCGAAATAACTTTTAGTAATAATATTATTGTAATTTCATTTCATTTTTAAAAAAGTATGAGAAGGATATAAATTACGGACACACAAAACTTCGTCCTATTTTTTTTTTCACCTCACAATAATATCTGAGAAAAGAAGAAAAAGACTAAGATTTTCCGCATTTTTCAGACCAGTATCTGCGTAGACGACTGCCTCCGACTTCTGAGGCATGACCGCTGAGTAACCGCATTAAGCTTGAACTCTTCATGCACTTGCATTGAGAAGCGTCCACGTGTACGTCCCTATCATCTTTGCTTCGAATCCAATTTTGCCACATGACGGTTGGCATTTGGTACTCAGTACTGACACTATTCATGTGCTGCTTTCCTTTAAATGCTCATTTCACTTTCCATTCTTTCATGTTTTTTTGTTCATCAAAAGTTTCAAGCGCTCCATGTTCACGAAGCTCTCTGCTTCTCTCCAAGTAAACCCGGTCCCATCTTAATGTTGTTCATATTGTGTGTTTTACTTGCCTTTTTTCATCCATTTTGAGATATGGGCATCATGGGATAGTGGGTTTGTTATCATGGGTTTTTGCCATTTTTGGAAACTTATGCTTTACTGATTTTGGATGGATCAAGTTGGTTTTCCTTGTGTAAAATATGTGTGTATAGCATGTATGCATGTGTTTTTGTGTGTATAGAGATGCATGTTGTATACTTCTTGTTAGCTTGCTTTTAGTGTTGCTGAAAGTGCTTTCTTTGGAAGCATTTTCATGTCTAATTTCTAGTATTAGGTTGAGATAGAAAAAAAAAGAGTACATTTTGGGAGGAAAAAAAGAGTTTAGTTTTTTTTTTTTGAATAAAACTTACATGTTTTTTGTGCTTTTAGCACTATCAAAAGAGATTTCAGAAGCAAAAATTTATTTTCTGTCAACTTTGATAGTGTTGGGTTGAAATAGATAAGCAAAATTTTCATGAAATAGACCAAATATATATATATATATAAAGAGTTAGAGATTGCTTTCTAGAGAAGTATTGCACATTAATTTCACTTAAAGTTGATAACTTTTTGTTGACAAAATACTAAGGCTGATATCTAGTTATTTCTATATATGCATTTGATCCTTATATTTTCTTGCTTCTGTATTGAAGACTTAACATGGGCAACCACAATTATGAAGAGGAGCTGAAGAAAGACAGCCAGCTTCAGAGTCTTAAACAGGAGATTGATTACAAAAACCAGCAGTTGTCTGAGATGGAACATAAGTTGAATGACACAAATGCAACAGTTCGCAAACTTATTATTGGCCTTACAGACAAGGTTATGGAAAGTGACAGAAGATTAGTGGATTTTGAGCACAAGTATCATGAACTGGAGCGAATGTACAATGAGAAATCTTCAACTGTGAGACAGTTGATGAATGAGAAAAGTAGACTTTTTGAAAAATATATTGGAGGTATGTTATGTAAGTAATAGTTGAAATTTATGTGGATTGCTGTTGTATAAGTGAGAGCTTTTGTAGGTCTTAGGACGATGTTGAAACTAGTTGAGGAAGATGAATAGTTGAGGCCTTCAGACCTTGAAGTATTAACATTCACATGTTTTTTACAGTCTTCTAAACATGCATAAATAAATTTTTTGTGTGTAGTTGGTTCCTTTCTTCATTTTGTGATGAAGCATGTGAAATCATTATTCTTAATCACATCTAAGGCCAAAAATTAAAGAGAAATTACTAGGCCTTGCCAGACATGACTTGGCATTTTTTCCACGTTGACCGCATAAAGTATAGCGAATTCTGGGCTTTGAGCATGCTATGGTTGTAATTCTTCTCAAACCTCCAATGACACCTAGTTAGGAAAAAGCACGCTTCAATTTTTTGGGATTGCATAAACTTAGAACTCAAATTCTTAAGTTTGCAAAATATTCTTCGTCACACATCTATTTTACACCTATCAAACATGTAGAAGAGGTTGTCCATATGATTGCATAAAAGATATACTATCTACAGTATTCAATTAATCATTTTTTTTAAATTGCTTCATGGTGCTGCAATCTCATTATTCCTATTTTAAATGATTGATAATCAAAGTGTGTAGTGGTGGATAGAAATTTTCATCTATAAAGTTCTCTTTATCATCAAACCTACTCCAGAATCATACTCGACGAATGCAGCCTTATGGAGGTACATCTCTCCTAGATAAAAAGATAAACTTGCCCAACAGTTGGATTGATTTATGACTTGTTTTGACTGTATTTTCCTGACTTTAGCGAACATGTTTCTTAAAATATCATGGTCTTAATTTTCAGAAATCAGTAAGGAGCGGTCCATCAACAAGGAGCTGTTGCATGAGATGAAGTGTCATAAAAGGGAGCTTGAGCAGCAGCAAACCAAAGAATTGGAGGAATGCAAGGCTCAGCATGATTTGGAGAGCAGAAGTTTAATGGATCAGATAGAAAAGGTTGGTATAAAGTTCTACAATGTGCCTGAGACATCCTTGGAAATCTTTTGCACATTTACAGTAGAAAACCCTTCAAGAGATTTGATCTGATTGTTCATATACATGTAGATGATATTGAAAGAAAGAAACGTAAAGCATATAAAACGATGATGAAAAATTATAATGAGCCTTTAGCAAATGTTCGGTCTATCATCATATCAGTAGGCCAATTTGAAGTCTGTTGAGCTGTTTTCCTCCTTAAGTTGTATTTTAGTAATATCTTCAGGATAGCTTTACATAGAGTAGCTGGATTGATTCTCCAGAAGTTTGCAAAGTCATAAGCCAGAACAAACAAAGAATTCTCTTGCATAATGATCACTGTTGGTACTACTACCAGTGACCTGGAGGTTGTTTCTATATATGTTCTGGAAGATTAGTCAGATGGTTTGTCTTGAACTGAGTCTTTGCTGAATCTTAGAACTTTGAGCTGTGATGAAATTGCACAATTTAATAAGGACCCAATGTTGAGTCATATTTTACTGAGGCCTTGTTCGATTCCATGGAATGATCAGTACATCATGTTTTGATTAGGGAAAAAGAAAGATCTGCTGCATAGGCATATCTTATTAAATGCTTGAATTAACAAGATCTCACACTCCCATCTACTACCCATAGACGTAGACATGTGCAAGAACCTTATACCTGATTTAAACTACATGAAAAGCTTAAACTAATAAAAATCTCTACCAAAGAGATTAGTTTAGTTTAAAATGGATGAGATTTTGCTTATGTTGTTTAGGCCAACTTCTGCTAACATTAATCCCAATCAACAGAAACTGCTTCGATATTCTGCTCTGTAACTAACAAAACTTTGGACACTTCTCTCAGACCTGTAACAACCCCAGGATATGATTCTGCTCTGTAACTAACAAAACTTTGGACACTTCTCTCAGACCTGTGACAAACCCAGGATATGGCCTTTTACCCTAAGCCAAGTGATGAGTCAGTGATACCCAATCTCCTGAATATTTGTTTGGGAATATTTTGGACAAGGCATCTATAATACATGTGGAAATACACAGGTTGTAGTCATCTGATTTACTGCAAGATGTTTATTTTCTGTAAGCGCTGCTATTGTCTTTTTAGTTTTTTCATTCAAAGTCAGAATATTGACCTGTGCACTTCAGTTTTGCTGGTAGCAACAATCACTGTGTGTGAGTGCAAAATGGATCATGCTTCCTTGAGATTTACTTTATAGTTTACCTGTATTTTAATTTTATAATATTGCTTATCTGTAGCTTATATTTTGCTGCAGTATTTCCTTTATATTAGTACCAATTAATGCTTTATTCTGACTCTGAAAATAAGCTGTTTCTTGAAATTTTACTATAACTATTAAAAAAAAACCAATTCTGTGAAGTGACCACCATTTGGATTATAACTGACACAGCTAAAAGGGAAGTTGCAAAATCAATATTTCACAGAAAGTGATAGTAATTTGAATGATGAGATCAGAGCACTGAGTAAGCAGCTAAAGGACAAAACAGAAGAATTGCAGGGATTTGAAAGCCTGAATCGTGTACTTATAGTGAAAGAGTTGATCTCTAGGCAAGAACTGCTGGATGCTCGCAAAGAATCGATAAGTGTATATTACTTGAATTTTAGAAATGTAGCTCATTAAAAATTTGAAATTATCTTATCATTCATTACATATTACCTTTTACTTGCTAAAATCATCTTCAAATCATGCTGCAAATATCAGATGCTTAATGGAACTGTTTCTTAATATTGGCCATGTAGGGTCTGCAAAATGTGTTGCATAGCCGCTCAACGCTTGTAATTAGACGAATGGGGGAGATTGATAAAAAAGCTTTTGATCGCATGTGCTCAGAAAAGTACTCTGATGGAGACTGGGAGGGAA
This sequence comes from Ailanthus altissimus, assembly GCA_946807835.1. Lineage (NCBI taxonomy): Eukaryota > Viridiplantae > Streptophyta > Magnoliopsida > Sapindales > Simaroubaceae > Ailanthus > Ailanthus altissimus. Next base: position 17,796,794 of record OX327684.1, read on the forward strand.
CATCTGCTGAGCTATGTTCGAAATGGCAAGAACATGTGAATGATTCTAGTTGGCATCCTTTCAAGCATGTTGAAAATGGAGGCAAGCCGCAAGTATGTATACCCACCTATTTGCCTATATGTTCTGAAATTTTAATGTGCCTGTTAATATAAACAGGTAAGTCATCAGTGGAAGAATTTTAATTGAAAATACATAACTAAATAAGCTTATATGGATGAGTTCCTTATTGAAACCACCTCTTAGGGTGGATGAGTTAGTCAGTTACTGACTTACCATGTAGCCATATCATTTTTCACTTATTACATGCTTGAAAATTATGACAAGTAGGGGAACCACCGACAGGATTTGTATTGGCATATATATAATTGAGTAGGCAGACATTGGATGGGCCTGCTTGAAATCAGTCTTATTTCTTTATTATATATGTCCAGCAGTAGTCACTGGCTTTGCCTCATGAATTCAAGAAATGAGAGTAATAGTGGAAATAGTCTTTTTTTCAGCTTTTTGCTTGGTAAGTTACAATAAAATCTATTAGAAACTCAGAAACAGAAGAAAAACAAAACAAAGCCATTCAGATCCTCCTCTTCCTCAATCAAAGCTATCAGCTAAAAATTTTTTTCCCATATTTTCTCCCGCAACTGGTTTTATCAATAACACTAGTTTGGACCATATTAGACCACAACCTTAACTGGAAATATTGCACGGTGACTTGGACCTAAGGAACAAAGAATAAGAGAGTGGCTGTAGGGCTGGAAAGATGAGTGCCAAGATTTGGAATTTTCAGCCTTTTGAACTGTTGTTATATAGTTAATATTTGTTCAGAAGAAACATGAAAAATGAATAGATTCCCTTCAAAGGTATGAATTTTCAATTCTATATAAAAAAAAAGAATGGTCCATGTGGGCCATACATAAAAGTGAAAGTAAAAAATGATTTTCCTGAATGGTGCCGGTAATGGAAAAAGGAAATCCATTGCCTCGGTTTCAGTTATAGATTAGACCTTCAGAGCATGAGGTCGTTTAGAATTCTAACCATTTATTGTTGTATATTAAATGGAGCAACTTATTTATTCTCTGACATTTAAGCATGCTTAGTGATCAGTTTTCTCAAATGCTGCGGAAAATAATATTGGGATAGTTTTATTTTCCTCAACATCCTTTTAGAAATATGTTATCTTTTCATTAAAATTCCTCAGAAATTGCAGGTAATAATAAATGATGAGGATGAAAAATTGAAAAAATTGAGAAATGATCACGGTGAGGTTGTATACAAGGCTGTAACCAATGCATTACTGGAATTACATGATTACAATGCAAGTGGCGGGTCTACTGTTGCTGAGCTTTGGAATGTGAAGGAGGGGAGGAGAGCCACCATGAAAGAAATTATTCAATACATAATCAAGCAATTAAAGAATCATAAGCGTAAACGAAAGTTAAGGTGATGCTGGTACCAGAAAATGCATTGTAAGTATATGTACTTTATGTTTATATGGGTTATTGAACTTGCATTTTTATTTCTAACAGTTAGGAATATCTTGTTTTGTACAGATTTGAAGTGTTGAAAGTTTCCTTAAAAAGTTATCTTTTATTATAGTGTGTGGAGAACATAGTGAAAAAAAAATAATCTGTGACTTGAGACATTTTAGCTAATAAAGCTGCAGTTAGATTATTATTTTAGATCACTCTGCCATGGGAAAAGGTCACATGTTTAGATTTATTTCAAGTAGATAATGCTTTAAAGATGAATTAGCAGCATTGCCCAAGTTAATTATGTAAAATTAGAATGGTCCTATGGATAATTATGTAACATCAAGCCTATGAAGACAAGTGAATGGAAACAATTGAGAGGAACAATTATCTGAAGTTGAAGGATGAAAAGAAAAATGATTTAAGCCGGATAGTTTACACATTGGCTAATGCTCCATTCTGCAATGAATTGCATGGCCTTATGCTATACTGTACGGGAATGGAGGCAATGCATGGCTGCCACAGATGGTCAGAATTGAAGAATTTGCTGAACAAATTGAGAACCATATATGTGACTACCTTGCTGAAAATCTCTCTTATATTTTTTTGGTGTGCCTTAGTAACGGTTTTAGTTAGCCTTGGCAACTTTATTAACTGCCTGAGACTTTGTAAGTGTTCTCTCCATTCCTTCATATTTCCATTTTTCCCTCTACTTCTCTCATGTTGTTTTGCTCAGTTTTGCGTCCCTCAAAAGCTTCATTTCATGTGCTCCTGTATCCAGCAAAGTTTATGCAGTTCCTCTTCCCCTAAATAAATGAAGCTTTTCTGTCACTGTTCTACATGTGGTTTTCTCCCAAACAATTGGACTGGAATTTATTGATGATGATCACCTCAGATTTCAAATCATTAGTTCAGCATTCTTCATATGATGACTGAAGTAAATTGACTTTTTGACTCGTGAAATTTTTGCTGCAGATGATTGCAAAATTATATTACTGCTTTGTATGATGCATCATTGATTTATTTCGTTCTAACTTGTCCCAGTTACTCAGGTGGGTGCAACTAGGAGTTTATACACAGGATTTCAAACATTTGGGTCTGCAGCCAATGTTGAAATGGGTAAAGAGAAGTTAGAGTTTTATCGGTAGAAAGCTTAACGAGGAGAAGCAATACTTGTATAAAGTAGAAGAAAGATATATAGGCCTTCCATTTAAGACATTGCTGTACAAAATGTCAAGGAGAATGGGTTTGTCAAAGTTTCAACTATTGCAGGAGGTCTTGATGGGATTATTCCTCATTTATCTTGTTTCAATGACTGGTTATATGGCCCAACCCTTCAACGGTGATGAGTTTTGCAAACTCAGTCAACTGTAGACTGTAGCCTTGTTAAGCTTGTTCTATCTATTTGTAATGACAAAGGATTGCTGTTTCTCATGCCTTTGGTAGTGATCATTGCTTAAAATTTTTTCCCGGATTGTATCTGCTAAATTATGATAATTCATAGCCATGTATTTGTCTCCACAAAGCTAATGAAATCATCAATGTATTGTGTATTAAAATCATTTCCCTGAAATATATAAGAATGACATGCCCTCAATCGTATGACAAGAGCTGAAGCTGAGCTGACAAATGTTTTGTTAAGGGTAGGGATATTATTTAAGGAAAATATATATCTACTGCAATTTAAGCCAAAACAAATCTCAAATTTAAATAAATAAAAATCGGACTGTTAAAAAAAACCATTATTTTTATATTTCAACGGTCATATATGATAATGGGCCTTGTAAGCCTAGCCCAATATCCAATATACGCCCGTAACCTAATTCCAATCTCCATCTACTATATAATTGCTTTGCTCCCAAAACCCTAGCTAAAATCTTTCACACATCTAGACCTATATCACTACTGCGAAAACCTAATGGCTTTTCTTCTGTAATTTCTGAAATGTTGTGTTATTGTGTTTTTTTTTTTTATAGTTTTAGTAATAGAAAGGGGTTTATGGGCAATGATTACAAAGAGAGAGGACTTGAGTGGGTTTGAAGTTTACCAAAACAAAAACCCAATTCGATTTTGCCGGAGAAATAGGATTTCTTTTTTAATTCTATCTTTCCCTTAATCGAATTGGGTTTTTCCCACTATGAAGGGTTTTGTAAATTCGTTTACACTTGATATGAGCCCCACGTTATTATTATTATTATTTTGTTTTGTATTTTTGGTATTTGGTGTGGGTGTTAAATTCTGCATTTGTTGTGTTTTTTTTTGGAGAAAACAGTTATTGAAATCTGTTTCTCAGTTGAACAACAGTGCAATAAAGAAAGTCTAATCACCACTTTGTTTTCTGAAAGTAAGGTGGTGATTAGGCAGCGGCCAGACAACCGTAGGGATGGTATCCACAGATGACGGGCTCTTTTAATCCCGCTCGTCTACTGATTCCATCTCATATTCTGTTCCTTTCTTCTTTCTTAATTTTTGTTTTCGTTTTTTTTTAAAATGGCTGTAAATTTATTTGAATCGAAGAGTGTTTTGCTCTCAATATTGTGTTTAGAATCAACTGAAATGAGATTTATATATCTGAAAAATGTGCGAGTACAACAAAATAAGATCGATCTTGTAACCTTAAATTATTCTGAGAAGGAGGTGGAATGGAGCAGTGTAAAGGTACTAAACAAAACAAGCAGGAGAATTTGAATTGTTTGATGGAAACCCATTGTTAAGCTGTTGGATGGAATGCAGCTCAAGTGTTTGATGATTTGCCAAAGAGACTTCATTCTAAGAAGACCATGCCATGCCATGCCATGCCCTTTATCCATATATATGAGCTCATGCTCAAGTTGCTGGCATCTTTTTCTTTCAATTTACTGCAAAGTCAAAACCTATATAATATGCTAGTTTGAAAATCACAAAGGGATTGGATCCGATGCTCTACAATGAAACTATATATTACTCTCCATTAGGCAAAATTTCCTTTTGAGAAAGAAAACCAATTTCAGAAATTTAACGTTCTAAAGCATCAACTCAAGTCCCTTCGGCCTTTGGGAGGTGATTGGTAGCGATGCAAGTCTCGACGGTATTTTAATTGTAAATATTAGTAAATTATAAATGCAGTATGTAATTTCAAAAAAAAAACAATATCGAACATATAAGATTAAATTAAAACACTTGTATATATATCATGTAAACAATACATATTTGTATGTATAAACAAAGCTGCGGGCTCTATAACTTTGTAGCCACTTCAGCTTTTACACATTTTCACTTTTAACCCTTTTCCCATTTTAACTTTGACCAAAAGGTCCAAAACAAAGTCAAAAAAAGCAAAACACACTTTCCAGTTTCCCTCGTTCTCTTTCTCACTTTCCGAGAAAATTAAACCCAAAAAAAAATATATAATAAAAATAAAATCCTTGAAACATGAAGTGGGAAAACCTTGAAACTAGACCCGGAAGTTCTTGCCAGTGAAAGTTTGACCGAATTGCCAATTGGCTGGGACAGTGTTCCACGAGGTGGAAGTGCGTCGGTCACTGCCTGTGACCCTGAAGCTAAGTGACTGACCAACCAAAACGGCGTTTGATTGCCAGTTCTGACCCCAGTTCCTGCTCATGCTCATCCACCCAGTCTTTGACCCTTTTACGCTGACCTTCACTATATCTCCTGCACCCGCGACGTTGGTGATCAAAACCAAGTTGAAGTAACGGAAACCGTTGATTGTGAACCTGATTCCTCCTCCTTTCCTGCAAGGAACCCTGATAGAAAAATATATATATGTTTAATCTTCAATTTTTTTTATTTTTTTGGTTTCCTTCTGTTGTGTTGTGCATGATAGAAAAGTGATTCGGTTTGTCTAGTAGTAATATTTACGCGGGAAAGCAGATGATCGTGGGCTCACTTGCGGAGGGATAAAGTGGTATAATGATGTCTGATTAAAGCAAATGGACGGTTCTAATCAGCTGACTATATAAAAGTTTGATACTGTTCTGCGATTTCTTGTGTGTACAAAAACTGGAAGAACATAGTTCAAAGTTCAAACTAGGATCAAGATGCACAAATAAGAACAAACCAATCAATTGCTTTAACTTATCCACGAAACTACAATTAGTGCCTAAATTCAAATTTAATTAGGATTGATGAATGATGACCTTACTCGAGCGTCATTTCAAATTATTAATATTTAATCGTTAAGTCTTAACAAATTAACCGAGTTGAATGGGATAAATTTTAACCTGCGGTAAGAGACGGGAACGATTCCAGCTCTGTACTCAGCGATCTTGAGGAACATGGGCATGGCGAGATCGAAGTGAGGGCGAGGAGGATTGCACCAACCGCCATTGTCACTAGGAAGAGCGTAGTTTGGTGGGCAAAAGTTGGTGGCAGTAATGAAGATTGAAGGGCTGCCGGAATGGCACCATTGCGGTTCATTTGCGCACTTGATCTCAAAGCATGCGCCGCAACTTAAGCCATTGTTGAACAGTGCTGTGCTCAGCGCTGCCGTGTTCACTCCGTAGCCTTGGCTGTACAAGTTGCCATACCCACAAGCACCCCCTACGAGAGAGAGAATATTGTTAGAAGATTGAGATTTTTTGGTAAATGAACTTGAGAAATTGTCAATTACAAGTGGGTCTACTTTCGTTGGTAAATAACACATATTCTTTAGTTGATTTTAAGAGAATTTTCATTTTTTTTTTCGCAAGAAATTTGTTCAAGAAACAGAGTGCATAATGTTGACTGCAAAAATGGACTAAAATGACTAAATGGAAAACTATTTTTTCACTATAAGAAGCGAAAATTAGAGTAAATATAGAGTAGTACCCATAGTTCCAGAGGCATCGCTGCCTCCATAGAAAGTAGCATGAGCACTTTGCCATGCACCACCAGTGTAAACGCCAGGGATCCTTGCTTCAACATTGGAAGCGAAAATTATAAAAGAGACCAAACAAATGATACCCACAACAGCCATTTGCTTTCACTTTCACGAAAACTAAATGCTCTGCAATGAGAGAGGGATTTTGGGTTTGTGGGGTGTGAGGAGAAGGCAGAGAAATGGAGTGCTATTTATGGAGGAGAAGAGAGGGGGAAATTTGTCAAAAAAAGTAAAATTATTGCCCTTAATTGATGCTGTTCTTAGCCTTAATTAAAAAGGTTTAAAACCAATGCTTCTCTCTCACCCTTGGGCCTCGGCTTTGGCGGTATAAAATTTCAATCCCATGAATTACTTTTCCCTTTTTTTAGTTAACAAGAATGCCCTTTGGTTTTGACCATTTTAGAGTGGGATTGAAGGAAAAAGGTAAGGGTATAAAATGAAAATGACGATGGTGTAGGACATATAAAGATCAAAGCTTCAAGAATGACATGAAATGAAATGAAATGGGGTTTGCTTCATTTCCAAGTTGCGGCATCAATTACAGTTTGTGTCCCAAGATTTTGTGTTTCTTCTTTTTGTTTCCCTCCTTTAGATTTTGGAACTAACCAACCAACATAAGCTTGGAATGGAGGGAAGAGTGGGACTACCAAGTTATACGGATAGGACTCAATGTACTCGATCGATTCCATTGATGGGCACTTGTATTTTATGTGAATTTATATAATTTTCTAAGTACCAATAATTTTGTTTAAAGCTTAATTCAATTGAAGACAATCGTTTTTCTTTATAATTTCGAACGGATTAGATTGAATACAAAATTTCAGTTTCATCTTAGAGTTCTTCTAAAAATGATTGGTGAATTGAAATGTTTTTTTCTATTCCTTTTATAGAACCAATCCAATAAGATATCAAAATAACCGTGATTAAAAGTTTTATACATCTACCAATGTGGAATGAAATCGAAGTTTGATAGTAATTTATTATTTCTAAACCGCATTAGTTCATGAAATTAATTTTTTTAAAGCAAACATTTGCATTTATCGAAATACAAATACAATCTAATAATATTATATAGTTTTAAAACAATGATATTATTTTTTTCAATAATACAAGTCTATATTTTCAACACATATGAATATATTGGCGCACCCAAAATTTTCTATTAGTTAATAAATTGTATATTTGAGCCATTTAAAGAAGTAACTATGCAATGAGGATTGAGGAGCATCAAATCTAAGCAATTTTTTTACTTAATAAAAAGTAAAATCTAGCAAATGTTATCCACTAGTGAAAGTCCATTGTGGTTGCCATGCCACCGAAACAAATTTACCCTTGAAATGAAAAATGCAAAATTTCAAAAGAAGAAACGTAGATGGCAGGGCCGACCAAGAATTCCGCAATCAGCGGTCCACGTATTACGCCGTGCATTAGCCGTACGATTTAGTTAGACTTCAGGGTCAACCTTTCTCACTTACTATTTATTTTTAGTCAAAGTTATCGAGGTTCTTAAGGCATGAAGGTGAAGGTGTTGGTGTTGTTGTTGTTGTTGTTGGGTTTTACTTGCTTGTTAAATGTTAAAAGAAAAATATTTAATATAAAAGTAAAGTGAAAAAGTGAAATGGGTAGAGCAGACTGTAGAAGAAGAAGAAGAAGAAGATTAGAAAAGAGGAAAACAGTTGGGAGGGTGAAGCTTTACAGGTATAGCATTGAAGGAAATAGGGGGAGATGGAGAAAGAGTACGTAGCAGTGACTACTGGCTAGAGCGGCAGTGTTATAATTATGTATATGCATGTAATACGCATACCCATTCCCATTTCCCACCAAACAAATCTAGTAAATCCAACACCTCATCATCATTATTTATAATTTAAGCTGACGTTGTTCAACAACTTCCCTTCCCCTTCCCCTTCCCCTTTCTCTTTTTTTTTTTTTTGCATGTGAAGAAGCCACCAACACACTCAAACTGATCTCTACTCTCAAACCCCTCTTCTATAATTTTTACATTTATGATTCATCTACATGTTCAACGACTTGAACAAGAAGAGTTCTGAAATAATGCTGTGGAATTAATTAAGAAGATCGCAATTTCCATGATGTAAATGAAAATGTATGCAATTAATTAACCCATTTGAAGTAAATTATAAGGTAAGTATAGATTATTGGCTAGATTTCTCAAGTAAAGTATGAAATTATTTGAAGTTAAGAAGCATCAAATCTTTGGTGTGTAATTTCACAACAAACCGATACGTTTCTTCTATCGCATAAGATCATTAACTAGTATACAAAGAAAAGTATGAACTACGAAATTGATTAGAGGATAAGTTAATGAAAGAATTTAACAAAGGGTTTGTTATGTTGAGAACAATCTTTCTTTGTTGGAAACACTTCAGTCCGAGCAATATCGATGCCCTTCTTGTTCACTTTGTCCCAAGGGCTCAAAGCATTAAGATTATCCCACTAAAGAACATAGCAATTCCATCCCAAAACCGTAAATTAATTATAAAGAATCATCGCTGCTTTTTTTTTTCCCAAATTGAACAAATAATTTCTATGAAGTAGAAAGCACCAACATTTTGCCAAAATTTGAGGCAGTAGACAACCCACAACTGCCTTTGATTTCATTGGGCGTTTTTTGGGCACATTATAAGTAATAAGTAAGGGAAGAGCTCAAAATTTGAATCAAATTGATAGTGTGATCAATTAGGCAATCACTGAATATGCCACAAAGGGCACCAAGAACATAGTTATTATCATGCAACTAACTAGGATTAGGAAAAATAATTTGGAGTGATCATCTACAGTTGTAGTAACATTTTCAAGCGTGCTTTTATTGAAAATTTGCCTGATCTTTACTGGACCAAGGGACCATTTTCTTTCTTATGCCTGCTCTTTAGATGAATCTGAATATATAAGAAACTAGATGTAGGTTCTATTGAACTTTACGCAATCCCTATGAAGAAAATAAAAAGATGCCAAGTTTCTTGAGCAAGCAAATTTGGAATCATATCTTGAAGAACTTTCTTCTCCTTCTCTTTTTACCAACACCACCACCACCATTTCTGCCACTATCGCTCAACTTTTACTATTATCTTATTATTCGCCTTTTAATGGCTCGTATAAGCATGGCTCTGTGCCTTTTTTGCATGATTTAATGTTCTTTTTTTCTGGGTCCTTAACCCTTGATTGCTACTTTAAACTTAATGAAGACAAAATAACCATACATCAACTAACTTAACTGCCTCAAAAGAGCCAAAAGAATCATTTTCATGGGCAAAAAGAATTAGGGTTAGATGTCTTGTGTTGGGTTATTGGGACCATGGTGGCAGAATTTCTAAAGGCATAAGTAATCACTTCTTTAAGCTACACATATTCCAAGTGAGAGCGCATACATATTGTCCTCTGGTTATGATTCCAACTCTTCCTTTCTTCTACAAATTCTTATTAAAATGTTTATGGGATCACATTGTTGCGTGTGACAATTTGTAACTCAAGTGCTGAATTGCAGCTATATGATTGATTATTCAAGTCCATTAAACTACCATTAGAGCCCCAACTGCTGTGACCCCATGTGAATCTGCTTTCGGGATTTTGTAACTTAAGGAATTCCAAAGTTGTAAGAATTAATAGGATAGCTAAATTGTCCCCATAAAAAAGCTTTTTTGAAGAATGAAGATGGACATCAAAATAACTCTTTATTCCCTTCTAATTACCATTTATTATTAAGTCAAGTTGCTGTTTAATATTTGTTGGGTTGGGTTCACATCACGTGATTAGCCCAATAAATAAAGTGCAAATGATCTTCAAATTAAAAATAAAATAAAAAAGAGTGTGAAGGGTTAAAAAGTATACAAGAGTGTAACAAGAGAAAAAAGAGAGAAAGAGAAAAAAAAAAGGGGCTTAGAGTTTGATCTTTGACATTGATATTTGAAGGGCGATTTGAATTATGATTTTACTCAAATTTTTAGGATGAGTTCTCAACATTTTACTTTATATATCTATTAGTATTAATTTTTAGATTAGCCTCTATTATTATTAAATCTAACAAATGTATGTTTGAGATGAATTTATTAGATTTAATGTTGTTGAGTCAAGATTAATGTTATTGATATTATAGATGTACCTCTAATATAATTCTAGAAAGAATATTGTTATAATCATATTGTTGTTTCATAGTGAAAGTTTAAATAAACTACGGTCTTATGTTCTTTTCTAATTTGGGTTTTCCTCGTAAAAATTAGGTGTCCTATTGTGATTGATGTCATAACCTAAAAAAAATAGATGATAAAGTGTGGATCCAGTTACATAAAAAGTGTGTAGGCATTATTAAGTAATAGATAGATCAAAACAAGTTCCACCATATGATAAAGACTACGGATAATGTTATGTGAAAAAAATTAAATTCAATTTATGAGTAGCCTATACAACAAATAAAGTCAATTTGATAAAGATGCTTATAAATTTAAAATACAAGAAAAGGCACAGTATAGTTAAACAAACTAGTGAGTTTTAGGGTCTAGTTGACAACTACGAGTATTTTACTATATGATGAATTACAAGTACTATTGTTGCTCAGTTCCTTACCGACTAGTTGGGAGATATTTGTGGTGTTAGTAAATAATACAGCGCTAAATGGGAAGCTCACAATCGAGATGGTTAAGGACATAATAAAAAATGAAGAAGCCAAAAGAAAGAATGCAAACATGAGTTCCTTTAAAACAAGCACTTATTACAGAGAAGCATGAAAGGTGAGGAAGAAGCCAAAATAAAAATTTTGACAATGACAACTACAAAGGAAAATTCAAGTCTCAAACAAAAAATGTCAAATGTTACCATTACAATAAAATAGAGCATATAAAAATAGAGTGCAGAATATGAAAAAAGAAACTAGCTAATGAAATAATCAAGTCATATAAAAATGAAAAAGTAAGTAGTACAACTATCAATGATAGGGATATGACTATTATTTATGATGGGAACTCCATAAATCTCACATGTCTTACATGATTAGGTGATTGATTTGGGTGCTTCATTTTATGCTTCACATGGTGATTTCTTCATATTCTACATTAGTGGTGATTTTGGCTATGTTATAATAGAAAATGATGGTGCATCCAAGATTGTAGATAGAGGGGTTATTTACTTGGAGTACAGTGTTGGCAACATATTTGAGATTAGTACGCAAGGATATCAGACATGATTAGGTGATTAATTTGGGTGCTTCATTTCATGCTTCACATGGTGATTTCTTCACATTCTACACTAATGGTGATTTTGGCTATGTTATAATAGAAAATGATGGTACATCCAAGATTGTAGGTAGAGGGGTTATTTACTTTGAGTACAATATTGGCAACAGATTTGCGATTAGTACTCAAGGATATTTGACATATTCCAAAAATGCATCTTAATTTGATTTCCATCGAACAAGCTTGATGATGATGGCTTTTACAACTATTTTAGTGTGAAAGTAAATGAAAGCTCACCAAAGGTTCTTTGATTCTAGCTAAAAGCAAAAAAAAAGTAAACACTTTCTATGTTATGGAATATAAGCTCATTGTTGAATTTTTAGTCATACATATTGATATTTTGATTATAAAAAATATTATGTTAATTGTAATACATTAATCTCTTAGGCATTAAAAGGTTTAAATGCATAAATAAAGTAACTAGGAGTAAGTAAAGTATTCATGAAAACTCAAGCACTTCAAGACTTAAACAAAACAGAAGAGCACATTTAGAATTATACCAGTACAGTATGAGACAGAAAATAGGCACAAACTTGTTGACAACATAAAGATAATTGTATCAACTTTTCAAAGAATTTTATTAAAATAAATTTAGAGTTGTCTACCGAAAGTTATGGCTAAATCATTCAAGCATGCTGAATTTGAACCAAAGTGCAAAGTTTTGAAAGTTTCAGAAAATAGACCAAAATATAAAAGATCACAAATTTGACTGAAGCACGATAGCGGGCACTGCTTCAAATAGTTAGATTGTAGTAAAATTGTTATATTATTATAGCATGGGGGGTACTGTGTAACGACTAGACACTATACAATGATCAAATGCACTGTAACAGCACTATAGTAATGGAAAATCATCGTAACAGCACTATAGCAACGGCTAATTTTTTGCTTCTTATGAATACTTCACTCATTTGAAGCTCATCACACAATTGGAAAAATGATACTTATCGAAATTGAGAGCCTCGTTATTCTTACACTTTCATATTAACTCATTGGGGAGCTTAAATCATTTTGTTTATCAATTCTTGTATTGAGTTCATTTAAATATTTGTGATAAACACTTTGAGAGTAGAGTGATTACTCTTTTATTGTAAGAGTTCAATTGATACCTTGGAAACTAATTTGTAAGGGTTTAATTTGTACATTGAAAACTAATTTATGATAAAGGTTTCTTGACACCTTGGAAGTCAAATGAATTGATTCTTTGCCTTAGTTTAAGACAAGCTAGTGAAATCTTCAAGGCGAGTTACTTGAGTCGTGGACGTAGGCCATGTAGAGTATCGAACCATGTAAGCATCCAGGTGCCATTCTCTCTTTCCTTGCTCTTTATTATAATTATTTGTTATTAAATTTGTTTACATTTTAATAATTGCATAAATTGGTCATATTAGTACATTAATTTTTAAATACTCAATTCACCCCTCTTTTAGTTGCGTATTTATAATTTCACTCATAAGGAAAAGTATCAATGTAGATGCAAAAGAATTTGACACTCAATTGTAACATAAAAGGCGTGGTCATATAAGTGAGAAAGTGCTTTAAATTCTAGCCAAAAAGAATGTTATGCCTGACTCGACAAGTAAGTCTTTTAAACTTTGTGATCATTGTTTGGCTGAAATGGCATATAGAGTTGTATTTCGAAACTTTTGCGCATCTAAAAGAGCAAACTTGCTTGATTTAATACACACTAATGTATGCATCATACAAATTAGGATATATAGTGGTGCATTTAACGTTATGACTTTTATTGATGACTATTCTAGAACAGTGTGGGCTTTTGCTCTAAAAACTAAAGATTATGCTTGATGTCTTTAAATATTTTTAGTTGAAATGTGTAAGGGTATACAATGATGGTAAGTACAAAGGACTATTTCAATAATATTGTAGATCTTATGGTATCAAATTTAAAAAGACTGTGCCAAAAACTCCTTAACGGAATAGTGTAGCAGAGATGATGAACAGAATAATTCAAGAAAGAGTTAGATGTATGCTCTTTAATGTAGAGCTACCTAAATAATTTTGAAGTGAGTCAATGTGAACTGCAGTTAATTTTCTTAACATTATCTTCTTTAACTCCTTTAGATGATGATGTGCTCGAGAGAGTCTAAAGAGGGAAAGATATTTTATATAATCACTTAAGAGTGTTTGGTTGCAGGGCGTTTGTTTATATTCCAAGATATAAGAGGTCGAAGTTTTATAACAAGGTTAAGGAGTGTATCTTTTTGGGTTATGCACATAAAAAATTTAGGTACAAATTATGGGATCCAATTATTTTTTCTTTTGATGTCTTATTTGTCGAAGATCAGATAATTGAAGATGCAGAGAAAGATGAGAAGCCTTAAGAATCTAATAAAATTTCTATTTCTAAAATTCCTAGATCAGTTCCTCCACATGTAGCTTATAATGATTATAAGGGAGACACACATAAAGATTCTAATGATAAAGTTGATGATGATGGTCTAATAGAACAATTTGAGTAAATATCTGATGTTATACTAGTTAAGCGCAAGCACACACTATCGTATCAAGTAATATAAGATTTTAAGTTCATATATCGATCTCATGAGGACTATACGATATAATTCTATAAATCAAGTACTAAAATTGTAACTACCTAACTTTTATTCAAAAAATTACAATCTAAAATTTAATTTACTAATCTAACTCTATCAATTAAACTAAATAAAAGCAAATGGTAGAATTCATAAATAAAGATAATCTAGGGTTTTGACTCGTCCTCTAGTATTTCATTGGATTTATTAACCTCTTAGTTAATATCTTAATATTAATTATTAACTTAGACACTAATCTCATCACAAACCTTTGTCGATGGTCAAGTTATTAGATTACACATTCTAATAATCACCTATATGTCTATGGTAATCAAATCAGAATGTAATCTATTAAAATCAAGTCTAAATTATATCATATATGCCACCTAGGTATATGTTTATCCTAGATAGTGTTTGGGATTTAATACACGTGGGTGTATGCATGTGCAATTGTGTCTATTGCCTAAAATACATATCATATATTTATTAAACGCGGCGGAAGCATTTAAACATGCAGTAAACACAATAAATAAAATATATTAATCACATGAATATATTAGTAGTGTTGAGAAGTCACCTGAACGTGTAATATTATACACGTATTTTCTCGGAGTCTGCATGAAGACCAACTCATTGCAAGTTCTAGTCACCAACACAGTGAGCTTGGCGAGCTAGAACAGCAACTCCATATTCTAGCACGGGATTAACTGTTAACCCCAAAATGGTCGAATGTGTGTTTTCTTCATTTTCTCTAAAAAGATTTAAAAAAAAATAGAGATTGAAGCAATTCACAATTGCTTCTCATGGCACCATTGAAAAATGAAACAATTTTTTTTTTCCAATTTTTTTTTCTTTCTTCTTCCTTCTAGGTGCCATTTCTTTTCTTTTCTCTTCTTCTTTCTCCATTTCCATCCAACACAAAAACACATACTTACACCAATTTCACACACTCTTACTATATATATAATATAATAAAATAATAATATAATATAAATAGGTACCAATTATTTGACACCTAAAATAAAATAATAATAATAATATAATAATGAGTTATTTTGATTATTTAACAATTAAATAAATAATGTATAAAATGACTATTTTGCCCCACATGAATAGTTACCAATTCTACCTCTAGTAGGTTCCACTAAATTTCACACTTGAGTAAACTCAACCGAGGGTTCACAATGTGCCACGTGTCATTATACTATTATTAACTAATTATTATATTTAACACTTAAATACAGACACACGCATTCCCATCGCAGTGCTGGATATTACTGGATTAAATAATTTAATCCAACATGCTGCCCCAGTGCACAACGAGTATACTCTATATCGCAGGACTCCCTAGGTCCTACATCCGATTTGTCAAATAAAACTATTCTATGAGTCCGTGAACAATGCCTCACATGCACGTCACGGATATACAAATCAGTGCGTTGAATTATGCAAGTTGAGGTTACAATGCATACGTATAATCCTTCCGTCATGATATCCTAGATGTGTGGGGATATAAATTATCACCGTCAAATCTCCTTGTGCTCATCCATGTCCTATCTCCAGACTTGTATCTTACTGAACAATATGTGCAAATTCCTTTGCTATATTGTTCTACCTTGGCAAAACACTTTCCTGAGATTAATGCTTGTGGCCACAAGTCTTTTCGAGATACAGTCTCGAAGCATCTGGATATTTAACTCCCTATGTGAGCTGATGAATCCCATATCTATACACACCGAACTCTATAAGCATCGGACCATACCTAGCAACACCCAACGGTCACATCATTAAAAGTCTGTGACATGCGTGGAACCAAAGTATGGTGAATCACTTATAAGCTCACCGTGGCACTCAGGTCAAAAGACCACGTATACTACTCAACTCGATATGACTCTCTGTTGACGGCTTACATAGGGTGTCTATTGGAGGCTCTCGTGAGTCTGTCCTATATCCAGTTCTAACTGGATACTCATATGTCAATATGAGCTCCAAACTCACAGTCAACTAAAAATAGCCACCTATACCCTATAGGTATGACATATGATGATCTATATTAGAAGTATCCATCAACAGACCCACATCGGCAGAAATAGATCA
Organism: Ailanthus altissimus; assembly: GCA_946807835.1. Classification (NCBI taxonomy): domain Eukaryota; kingdom Viridiplantae; phylum Streptophyta; class Magnoliopsida; order Sapindales; family Simaroubaceae; genus Ailanthus; species Ailanthus altissimus. The sequence continues at coordinate 17,813,013 of OX327684.1, forward strand.
GGAACAATTATTTGAGAACATACTTGTACAACTGACATTTCCTGGCACCTGATTGCAAACCTTACAACTATGCAGTTACTAGCATATTCTCATGTCTGTGTCTCAGTACAGACAAGGCTCCAACTCTCGGATCTTCGCTGAGTATTATAACCAGCTAACATTTAACATTTATATCTCTCAGTATGGCTAACTATGATCCCTTATCTAAACTTCTTTAGATCTGATATGAATTCTTTCAGATCATACAATATCTATAACATTACATTGCATAGTACCATATTAATAGGTATTAGCGATTTAATGAGAATGTACACTTGTATAAATACACAAGTATATGTACATTTAGGGATGGCACGTAAGCACGATCCTAATAGATGGAACTCATAGTTGTTACCCTATGATCATGCATCAAACTATCATAAGATAAACACATGAATCCCTCTGTCAAGTTCATCATGATTCCTCAATCATTCAAAATATTGATCAGGTATAATAAAAGCATTAAACACAAGATAGAATGAATCAATTAAATGCATCAATTTCATAAACTAAAAATTAACACAGTCCAAATCCATACTAGGTTCACATAGTCTAACTCTAGATAAACAATTTAGTCCATCACAAAACTAAAAGTATTCAACCAATTCATAAAGATCAACAAGAACATAATGATAAAGAAATGGTAGAAAAGCTAATCAAAGTGACTCATTGATGTGCTTCTCGCTCAATCTTGACTTAAAGCTTGAATCTTGAATCTTCAATCTTCAATCTTTGGCTTTGATATTTGATTTTGTGTAGTGAATTCTTTCTCTAAGTTTTTGCCTCTTTTCTTTTCTTTTCCCTCCTCTTTAATTAAGATTTTTGGCCTTCTATTTATAGGTTTATATTATCAAATTAGGGTTAAACATCAAATACAAGTCAAAGTAGGATTACTGTTCATGAGTTACTGTAGTAAAATATTGTTCTATGGTATTGTTCAAGAATTATTGTTCGTCACTACTATTTTCACGCCGCGACGCTAAATCCTTAACGCTGCAGTGCTGAGATACTGATTTAGGCGCCGCGGCTCTCTTTGATGAGCGTTGCAACGCTAGATACTGTAGCGGATCACTGTAGCTAGTTACTATAGCAATTTCCTATAGTAAGCATTGTAGTAATTTGATATTTTTGGCTTATTTTCATTAGAGTTTCACCCTATTTACTCTATTGACTCCAAATCTACAAAAATAATAATAAAATACATCAAAAACCAAATAATCTTAATTTATACGAACAAATATTAAGTTCAGAAGATAGAAATATTAAACTTAATGAACCTTTATCAGTACCTTCAGAACTATCTGATCTACTAGTTGAGCCTCAATTGAAAAGATTCATGAGAGAGCGCTACCACTCCTTTACATATCCTCCACATGGGTATGTGATACTTACAAATGAGAGAGAGCCTAAAACTTTCAGGAAGTCTTGTCTCACCAGTTCAATAATGAATAGTTTAAAGTTATGCAAGAGGAGATAAATTTATTGCATAAGAACTATATATATAAGTTAGTAAAACTACCTAAAAGTAAAAGGGTTATGAAAGACAAATGGGTTTATAAGTTAAAGACTAAAAACAACTCACAAATAAGGTACAAAGTTAGATTAGTTGTGAAATGTTTTGGTCAGAAGAGAGGAATTGGCTTGAAAAAAATATTTTCTCCTATAATAAAAATATCTTCTATTCGAGTTGTTCTTGGTTTTAGCATTATATTTAAACTTTGAGATTATGCAGTTTGATGTAAAGACAACTTTATTTCATGGTGAATTGAAGGAGGAAATCTATATAAAGTAGCTTGAGGGATTCTGAATCAAAGCTAAAGAAGATCTTGTGTGCAAGTTGAAGAAAATTTTGTATATGCAAAAACAGGCACCGAGATAGTGGTACAAGAAATTTGATTTTTTTTCATAGAGAATCATGGTTTCAGCAGAATTATATCAAACCATTATGTCTTTATGAAGAAGTATTCTAATGATAATTTTATCATTCTCTTACTTTACATGGATGACATGCTGATTATTGACCATGATGCTAGTAAAATTGAAAGGTTAAAAAAAGAACTTAATAAGTCATTTGCTATAAAGGATTTAGGACATGCGAAACAGATCCTTGATGTGAAGATTTGTCATGATAAGAAAAGTGAGAAGTTATGGTTATCCTAAGAAAACTACATTAAAAATGTTCTTGAAAGATTCAACATAAGTAAAGCAAAACCAATTTGTTCACCACTTGCAGGTCATTTCAAGCTTAGTTCTAAGTAATATCCTACCAGTGAAAAAGAAAAAAAGAAAAAAAGGTACAATGCCTTATGCATCAGTTGTTGATAGTTTAATATATATCATAGTTCATACTAGCCAGATATTGCTCATGCAGTTAAAGTCCTTAGTTAATTTATCTCTAATCCTAACAAAGGGTATTCGATAGCAGTGCCATGAATTTTTAGATAACTCAGAGGCACCTATAAGACATGTTTGTGGTTTATTGGAAAAAATAATTATTGGACCTCTTTAATTTGGCCCAAGTGCTTTAAATATTCCCCCTAGTTTTAAACCTATCCGAAAAACCCATGTCCGTTAATGTCTATAATTTCTTTTGACATAATTTTTTCCTAATAGCTACAAGTTATGATTTTGCCTTTGTTTCTTTATTTTTTAAAAAGGGCAAAGGACATTTTTGTCCCACGAGTTTGACCCAATTCTCAATTTTATCCCACGAGTTTCAGAAAATCTAATTTTGTCTTAGTCCGTTAGTGAGATTTCGTTAATTTTAACACTAGAGAGGCAAAATACTCACTCCACATAAAACTTTGAAATGTGCTGACACAAAATATTTACATGTCAAACATTGATTAGTCACTTAAATAATAAAATAAAATAAATAAATAAAAAGATAGCAGCCTCTGCCGTCGTCAGTAATCGATCGGCTGCCGGTGATCAATTGGGATTTGACTTAAAATTGACATCATTAGATTCAAAATTTTGTGATCCACGTAATGATGGAATTTTTGTGGTCAACAAAGTACCGTAGATGTGCCAAAAGTAGAAAAAAAATGGTGGGCGGCGGCGGCCACCGCTGTTTGCCATCGCACAGTAGGGCGGTGCATGCCACCACGCCGCCTTTGACAATGAGCGGTGGTGGCCGCCACCAACCACCACGGCCCAGCAGTCAGGTGGCTAACGGAGGTCTGTCCAATGGTGGGGGCGGTGCACGCCACCGCTAACCACCACGAGTCTGCGGTAGCCAGCCAATTGAGAGGCGGTGGATTGCACCGCCCCCACCATTGGACAGATCGGCCACCATTCTGTCCAAAGGTAGGGATAGTGTACATCACTGCCCCACCGTTCGACGGTTGCGCACAATAGCCATCACCCTTCCTCTATTTTCTATCTATTTTTTAGCGACCTTCTTGTCTTTGTTTTACAAAAATAATTTCACTATTGTGTAGATATAAAAAATGAAATCCAATTACGTAAATTTTAACTATTTTCATTACCGAAATTCGGTAATTGATGGTGGCTGAAGACGGCTAGTCACCGTTGTTGATGGTTCAATTTTATTTTTTTAATTATCAAATAAATTTTTAATGAATATTAAATTTTGAACCTATTAAAGCGTGTCACGTGTCTTTTTATTTTTAATAGCCTATTAATAACTGACATGTATACATTGTATAATTTACTCACATCATCATTTTTAATTAACATAATAATTGAGAAAAATTTTGTCAATGCACTATCAAAAGAGATTTTCAGTCAAATCTAACGGAATCTCATTAACGAAATAAGATAATTTTGGATTTTTTAAAATTCGTGAGATAAAATTGAGAATTAAATCAAACTCGCAGGATAAAAATTTCCTTTACCATTTTAAAAATAGAAAAATAAAATTTATAAATAAAAAGCGATAAGGACATTTTTGTTCCACAAGTTTGACTTAATTCTCAATTTTATCCTACGAGTTTCAAAAAATCTAATTTTATCCTAGTCAGTTAGTAAGATTCCCTTAATTTTAACACTGAGAGGTAAAATAGTCACTCTACACAAAACTTTAAAATGGCCAGACACAAAATATCACATGTCAATCACTAATTTGTCACTTAAATAATAAAATAAAATAAATAAATAAAAAGAAAGCTGCCACCGTCGTCAGTAGTCGACCGACCGCCGGTGACCAATTGCTATTTAACTCAAAATTTTGTGATCCGCGCAATGGTAAGATTTTTTTTGTCAATGAAGTACCGTAGATGTGCCAAAAGTGAAAACAAAACACCGAGGGTGGCGGTGGCCACCGCCGTTCACTGTCGAAGGGTAGAGCGGTGGCAAGCACTGTAGTAACCACTTATCCAACACCGAAAAGAATAAATATTTATATATATGTATAATTTTCATATTTTATTTGTATGTGAATGATACTTAATTTATGTATTGTTATTAGTATTGTTTGTATAGATTAAGGACATATTGTTAGTATTGGGTTTATTTGCAAGACTTTAGATTTATTTTAGGGAGTAAATTATAATACTTTGAAAGTTTTGGGGGTTAATTTATAAATACTAAAATTTAGCCTCTTAGTATAAAAGTACACATTTTAAACCCTAATTTACTCATTTTTAGGTCGAACTACCCCTTTAGAGAGAGAAAATAAAGAAATAGAGGAGAGAGAAAGAGAAGAAGAAGAAATTGGAATTTGGAGTTTTAAAAGGTATATCATAACTATTTCTCAATTTATTGGTGTTAATTAAGTTAATTCTTTTAAGTTTTGATTTCTGGACAAATGAAAAATTAGGGATTTGATGTAAATTTTGTAAGATATATTGAGAATTGATGATGATTATGTAGATAGTGTGATAAATCATGATGAATTGCAGAATTTCTACTTAATAATCTCTTGATCCGAAAATTTTATAAATTGTTGTACTTCGATTCTGGTACATAGACAACCAATCCATGCCAAATATAACATCAAAATCATACATATTCAAGATAATCAAATCTTCTTGTAGCACCTTATCTCCTATTTCAATTTTACATGATTTTATCACATTTGTAGCACACATCAAATCTCCTGAAGGAGTTGTAACACATAAATCTACACCCAAAGGATCTGGCACAACACCTATATTACTAACAAATGCATAGGACACAAATGAATGGGTAGAACCCGAATCAAAAAGTGCTAAACCATGTTGGCCAGATATGGGAATTGTACCTGTCACCATAGAAGGTGAATCATCTGCTTCTTTCCTGGTAAGGGCATAGACTCTTGCTTGAGCTTTCTGATCTTTCTTAAATCCTCTCTGATCATTCTTCATCTCTGGACAATTCTGAATAAAATGACCAGTCTTTCTACACTTAAAACAAGCTCCACTCTTCCTAAAACACACCCCTCCATGTTGTTTCCCACATGTATTGCATAATGGGAAATCCTTCTTTTCAATGTCATCATTCCTCTGCCTCTTCTTTCCTTTCCACCTATCAAATTTTTTCTGATTATTTTCAACCCAAGGTCTCTTTTTTGATCGATGCTGACCCACATGTTTGGACTCAGATGGAGTTGCTAATTCTTCATCCCTTGCTAATATTTCAGCCCTCTATAGTACTGCACTATATGTGTCACGCCCCAGACCCAAAAGATTCGACACACGACATCACTTACATTCATTCACTGCATGTGCACTCATAAATAATATTACACAAAATTTTCAACTTTCATTTCAATTTCTTTCAGAATTATAGCAATTGAATTATGACTGGGACAATTATTAAACCGGAGATACGCAGAGTTTTCTCAGAGATTAACACTCTACTACGTCACCAGTAGCAACTTTGTTACCGGGAGCCCAGAATATATCCATTGCAAATTCTTACTTAAAATCATCCAATAACCACACTTTATAAAACTTAAACCAAATCCAATCCACACACAATGAAATAATACATAAGTATTTATTCAATAGGGACAAACCAAATATCCTATCCCACGTGTCCCCAAATGAAACACACAACAACCTAGCAACTTAGGGAACCCAAGGAACAGCAGAAGCCTTGCCAAATCCGCTAAGCACACATGCACCTTATTTACCTGAAATCACCATAAACTATAATGAGTATAAAACTCAGTAAGCATACTAATTTTTCATATATCAAATACAAATACATATATGTACACAATGCATATGTATGATATGCTGTGATCAATCAAAATCATAATCTTATCAAATCACATATCATGTAAGCGTTTACACATTCTTTCAAAACACATAATAGGAATACCATCACTCAACTACTACTTAGTAGGACTTACATATCACATATCACATAATGAGCCAAATGTCACTCGTAGGTGACATACCGTCTGAGAGGAATAGTACAAGTGAGGTCTTTAAATCACACATATATAACGCTTATGCCCGAAGGTAAAAGCCAAACCCTCACCCTGATCATCGGTGAGTCCTCTTACATGTACTAATATGCCACCACACGAATGTGATGACTCACACTTCCTTTAGGTACCAATAGGATCCTCCCTACATACGGAACACATAACATATACCAATCCCGAAGGAAAGGCCACACATAAAGGCTCCACAAATCACATAAAATGCCTACTAAGTTAACAGTGAGTTCAAGTACCCTCAAATCACAAAATATTTCTCATGGACATATTACACTTCAAAAGCTTTCTTTATTAAACACATCTTATTTTGAAAGCTCACTTACAAAAACACATGTATGTCCATGCTCAATGTCAATGCTCACATTCAGAAACATAGATTCACATTTCATATCAAATTATACTTTGACATAACATAAACATATTCTTAACCCCATTTGCAAAATCATACAAAACAATTACTATGTTTATTGTGATTTCAGTAAAAAGTCTAGTATACTTACCTCTTAACACTTTCAGCTACAAGGCTTAAATCTCCTTAACCTATCAATGGAGATTAATCCTTTCATAAGCCTCACAATTCACACAAAATACTTTAAATAGCTTACAAAATTATACACAATGCATTTATCACATCAAATTGGTCTAAATATTTGGTTTCTCAAAACCTGTCATTCTGACCACTTACACTTAACAAAAATTTCTAATACATCAAATGATGTCCAATTACTCCAAAATCAGAATATACCATTCTTGACTCATATATCCTTCTTATATATGAACATTATATCAAATTTCCTACACAATCCATTCCATACACACCATCGAATCCAAACTACAAACCTGACAGGATCAAGATACTTACTGAACAGTATTCAATCTCCCAATTTTATAAAATCATATACTAACTCAAAAATTATAAAACTACCACATAATTACTCTTAACATATATCTCAGTCCATGATAAATATTTCACTTCCAAATCACTGCCAAAAGTATTTTTAAAACTATTTTATTCTATAACTTTAAAAATCTGTTAATCAAATATTACAATGAGCTGATACACTTTAGAAATTCATAACACTTCAACCACATTGATCCAAATTCTCAATTCCGAGTATATTATATTAGCCATATAAAATTATCATATTCCACAAATTCATAATTTTTAAAGATCATTCAGCAGCTCAAAAATTATTTTCCACTGTATCATACTGTTTACACAGGAAATTTCCAGAATTCCAGGGTCATTTTGGTAAATTCACTACAAATTCAATTTCCGAGATTTTCAGTCGATTCAAAGTCGCCGATGATCCTAAACATGTCTAATTTCATATACTCAAAATTCAAAACCAGAATCGAATCACAACAATTTATAAAATTCCTAGATCAAGAGGTTATCCAGCAGAAATTTCATAATTCATCATGATTTATCAAACTATCTTATAGATCATCATCAATTCTCACAACATCAAACGAAATACACATCAAATCCTTAATTATACATATTTCCAGAAATCAAAACTTAAAGAAATTAACTTAATTAACACCAATAAATTGATAATTAGTTGTGATATACCTCTAAAGATCCAAAATTCCAATTTCTTCTTCTTTTTCTTCTTCTTCTTCTCTTTCTCTCTCCTTTATTTCTCTCTTCTCTCTCTAAAAATGGGTAGCTCGACCAAAATGAGAGAATTAGGGTTTTTAAAAGTGTATTTTTATACTAAGTGGTTAATTTTTGGTATTTACGAATTCACCCCCAAAACTTTCAAAGTATAACAATTTGGTCCCTAAAATAATTCCAAAGTCTTGCAAATAAACCCAATGTTAATAGTATGACCTTAACCTATACAAACACTACTAATAACAGTATATAAATTAACTATCCCCCACATACAAATAAAATACGTATATTTATACATATATAAATATTTATTATTACCGGTAGTAGATACTGGTTACTACAATATGTCTGTAAATCAAGGACTGAGAGTAACCTTCTCACTTCTGGTTTAAGACCCATCTGAAACCTCTTGGCCTTACGTCCTTCTGTATCTACTAAGTGGGGAGTAAACCTGGACAACTCCTCAAACTTTCTTTCATATTCTGTTACTGACATTTTACCCTGAGTAAGGTGGATGAATTCTGCTTCTTTCTCATCTCTTAGGGACTGGGGAAAGTATTTTTCATTAAATACTTCCTTGAATCTTTCCCATATTATCTGGTTCTTATCAATATTCAGTGTCCGCATAGTCATCTCCCACCAATGACTGGCTCTCTCTTTGAGCATGTAAGTGGCACAACTTACTTTATGTGAATCTGAACAATCGAGGAGGCTGAATATCTTTTCTAACTCACGGATCCACTCCTCAGCAACCAGTTGGTCTTTTGAGCCTTCAAATGATGGTGGTTGCAGTTTTCTGAATTGCTCAATAACATAGAATTTATCATCATGGTCTATTTTGGGTCGTTGTTGTTGAAGCACATTAGTCACTGCTTGAACAATCTTTTGGATGGTAGCAGGGTTTTCTTTTGAAGTACTCTCATTCACAGTATTAGCACTTCTAATAATTCTTGGATTACGCCCCATCTTTTCAAAATTATAAAAATAAGTAAGTAAGATATCAAATAAATCAATATATATAAATAAGCACAAATACAATCTTAAGGATTTGGCATTAGCTAGGTTCCCTTAACTAGACACATAAAGTCTACAGAATCCTATTCTTAGCTCTGATACCACTACAAGCTGTCACGCCCCAGACTCAAAAGATCTGACATACGACATCACTTACATTCATTCAAAAATGTGTACTCATAAATAGTATTCAACAGTAAAAATCAACTCATAATCTAACATATACACATAATCTTCTATTGAACATATTTAAACATTCATTTCAATTTCTTTCAGAATTATAGCAATTGAATTATGACTAGGACAATTATTAAACCGGAGATACGCAGAGTTTTCTCAGAGATTAACACTATATTACGTCACTAGTAGCAACTTTGTTACCGGAAGCCCAAAATATATTTATTGTAAATTCTTACTTAAAATCATTCAATAACCACACTTTATGAAACTTAAACCAAATCCAATCCACACACCATAAAATAATACATAAGTAGGTATTCAATAGGGACAAATCAAATATCATATCCCACGTGTCCCCAAATGAAACACTCAGCAATCTAGCAACTTAGGGAACCCAAGAAACAGCAGAAGCCTTGCCAAATCCGCTAAGCACACATGCACCTTATTTACCTGAAATCACCATAAACTATAATGAGTATAAAACTCAGTAAGCATACTAGTTTTTCATATATCAAATACAAATACATATATGTACACGATGCATATGTATGATATGTTGTGATCAATCAAAATCATGATCTTATCAAATCACATGTCATGTATGCGTTTACACATTCTTTCAAAACATATAATAGGAATACCATCACTCAACTACTACTTAGTAGGACTTACATATTACATATCACATATCACATAATAAGCTAAATGTCACTCGTAGGTAACATACCGTATGAGAGGAATAGTACAAGTGAGGTTTTAAATTACACATGCACCAATACGCCACCACACGAATATGATGACTCACTCTTCCTTTAGGTACCAATAGGATTCTCCCTACATACGGAACACATAACATATACAAATCCCGAAGGAAAGGCCACACATAAAGGCTCCACAAATCACATAAAATGTCTACTAAGTTAACAGTGAGTTCAAGTACCCTCAAAACACAAAATATTTCTCATGGACATATTACACTTCAAAAGCTTTCTTTGTTAAACATATCTTATTTTGAAAGCTCACTTTCAAAAACACATGTATGTCCATGCTCAATGTCAATGCTCACATTTATAAACATATATTCACATTACATATCAAAATATACTTTGACATAACATAAACATATTCTTAACCCCATTTACAAAATCATACAAAACAATTACTATGTTTATTGTGATTTCAGTAAAAAGTCTAGTATACTTACTTCTTAGTACTTACAGCTACAAGGCTTAAATCTTCTTAACCTATCAATGGAGATTAATCCTTTCATAAGCCTCACAATTCACACAAAATACTTTAAATAGCTTACAAAATTATACAAATTGCATTTATCACATCAAATTGGTCTAAATACTTGATTTCCCAAAACCTGTCATTCTGACCACTTACACTTAACAAAATTTTCTAATATATCAAATGATATCCAATTACTCCAAAATCAGAATATATCATTCTTAACTCATATATCCTTCTTATCTATGAATATTATATAAAAGTTCCTACACAATCCATTCCATACACACCATCGAATCCAAACTACTAACCTGACAGGATCAAGATACTTATTGAACAGTATTCAATCTCCTAATTTTATAAAATCATAAACTAAATCAAAAATTATAAAAATACCATAAAAATACTCTTGACATATATCTCAATCCATGATAAATATTTCACTTTAAAATAACTGCCAAAAGTATTTTAAAACTATTTTATTCTATAGCTTTAAAAATCTGTTAATCAAATACTGCAATAAGCTGATACACTTTACAAAATCATAACACTTCAACCACATTGATCTAAATTCTCAATTCCAAGTATATCATATTAGACATATAAACGTATCATATTCCATAAATTCATAATTTTTGAAGATCATTCAGCAGGACAAAAATTATTTTCCACTGTATCATACTGTTTACACATGAAATTTCTAGAATTTCAGGGTCATTTTGATAAATTCACAAAAAAATCCAATTTCTGAAATTTTGAATTAATTTAAAGTCTCAGATGATTCTAAACATGTCTAATTTCATATAATCAAAATTCAAAACCAAAATCGATTCACAACAATTTATAAAATTACTAGATCAAGAGACTATCAAGCAGAAATTTCACAATTCATTATGATTTATCAAGCTATCTCATAGATCATCATCAATTCTCACAAGATATTACGAAATACACATCAAATCCTCAATTATACATATTTTTAGAAATCAAAACCTAAAAGAATTAACTTAATTAATACCAATAAATTGAGAAATAGGTGTGATATACCTCTTAAAATCCAAATTTCCAATTTCTTCTTCTTCTCTTTCTCTCCTCTCTATTTCTCTCTTCTCTCTCTCTAAATGGATAGCTCGACTAAAATGAGCAAATTAGAGTTTCAAAAATGTATTTTTATACTAAGAGACAAATTTTTAGTATTTACGAATTTGCCCCTAAAACTTTTAAAGTATTACAATTTGGTCCTTGAAATAAATCTAAAGTCTTACAAATAAACCCAATACTAATAGTATGTCCTTAGCTTATAAAAACACTACTAATAACAATATAAAAATCAAGGATCACCCACATACAAATAAAATATATATTTATATATATATAAATACATATTCTTACCGGTTGTAGATACTGGTTATTACAATATCAAAGTATATTTTGATATGAAATGTGAAGATATGTGTTTATGAATGTGAGTATGGACATATATGACATATATGTGTTTTCAAAAGTGAGCTTTCAAAATGAAATGTGTTTAACAAACAGAGCTTTTGAAGTGTAATATGTCTATGAGAAATATTTTGTGTTTTGAGGATACTTGAACTCACTATTGACTTAGTATGCATTTTATGTAATTTTTGGAGCCTTTATGTGTGGTCTTTCCTTCAGAATTAGTATATATTATGTATTCTGAATGTATGGAGGATGCTTGAACTCACTATTGATTTAGTATGCATTTTATGTGATTTTTGGAGCCTTTATGTGTGGTCTTTCCTTCAGAATTAGTATATATTATGTATTCTGAATGTATGGAGGATCCTATTAGTACCTAAAGGAAGAGTGAGTCATTACATTCGTGTGGTGGCGTATTGGTGCATGTGAGAGGACTCATCGATGATTAGGGTGAGGGTTTGGCTTTTACCTTCGAGCATGAGCATTATATATGTGTAATTTAAAACCTCACTTATACTATTTCTCTCATACGATATGTCACCTACGAGTGACATTTGTCTCATTATGTGATATGTGATATATAAGTCCTACTAAGTAGTAGTTGAGTGATGGTATTCCTATTATATGTTTTGAAAAAATGTGTAAGCACTTACCTGATATGTGATTTGATAAGATTATGATTTTAATTTATCACAACATATCATACACATGCATTGTGTACATATATGTATTTGTATTTTGATATATGAAAAACTAGTATGCTTACTGAGTTTCATACTCATTATAGTTTATGGTGATTTCAGGTAAATAAGGTACATGTGTGCTTAACGGATTTGGCAAGGCTTCTGTTCTCCCTTGGGTTCCTTAAGTTGCTAGGTTGCTAAGTATTTCATTTGTAGACATATAGTTTAAGATATTTGATTTGTCCCTATTGAATAAATACTTATGTGTTATTTTATTAGGTGTTGTTGTATTTGGTTTATATTTCACCAAGTATGGTCATGGGTTGATTTTAAGTAAGAAAATTGCAATGAATATATTTTGGGCTTTCGGTAACAAAATTGCTACTGGTGATGTAGTAGAGTGTTAATCTCTGAGAAAACTCCGCGTATCTCCGGTTTACTAATTGCCCCAGTCATAATTCAATTGTTATAATTCTGAAAAAATTGAAATGAATGTTTAAATATTATCAATAAATGTTTATGTTTATATTTTAAACATGAGACCAACCCGTAAATAAGAATTTAAGAATTTACTAGAAACAATAAGATTGTATGTGTGCTCATTATTGAATGAATATAAGTTATGTCATGTGTCAAATCTTTTGAGTCTAAGGCGTGACATGCACCACCCTCACCATTGGACAGATCGACGGCCAATCTATCCAACGGTGGGGGTGGTGTATGCCACCGTACCACCGTTCGACAGCGAATAGTGGTGGTTGCCGACAACCACCATAAGTCAGCGGTCGCACGTCGAATGGCGGGGTGGTGGCATGCACCACCTCCACCGTTGGACAGATCGACCATCAATCTATCCAACGGTAGGGGCGGTGCACACCACCGCCCCACCATTCGACGCGCGACCAGCGATGGAGGTGTTGCCGACAGCTACCACCATTCGCCATCGAACGGTGGGGTGGTGGCATGCACTGCCCCCACAGTTGGATAGATCGGCCTCCAATCTATCCCACAGCGGGGGAAGGGGGTGTTGGGATTTGTGCTTACGTGCCATCCTATAATGTATAAATACATAATGCTTGTATTTATACAATTATTATTTCTAATAAAATCGTTAATATTATTTTATTAAATGGTAAGATGCTTGTAACGTTTTAGACATTGTATGATCTGAAGGAGTTCGGATTTGGTCTAAAAGAGTTTAGACCAGGGCTACGAGTTAGCAACGCTAATAGTTATAAACACTAAGAGTTAGTGGTACTAAGAGTTAGCAAACTCTAATGAGTTAGAGCCTTGTCTGAAATGGGACAATGACCTGAGAATATATTAGTAATGATATAGCTACAATGAGTTGCAGATGGTGCTAAGAAATGTCATTATGCAAGTATGTTCTCAAACATAATGTTCCTGATCTAATTTCATCGATGCGGGTCTATCGGTGAAACCTATTAATATAGATTAGTGTATGTCTATATCTGGATGGTCCAGATGGTTAGTCTTAGCAAACCATGAGCTTAGTAGGAAGCTCGTATAGAGATACAGGTATTCAGTAAGGACTGGATATTGAACAGACTCACGAAGACATCCAATAGACATCTCATAAAGCCGTCAATGGAAGGTCTTCCGAGTTGAGTAGTATTTGTGGTCCTTTGACCTGAGCGCCACGGTGGGCTTGTGAGTGATCCACCATGCTTTGGTTTCACACATGTCAGAAACCTTTCATGGTCTGACCGCTGGGTGTCGCTGGGTATGGTCTGATGCTCATGGAGTTCGGTGTGCGTAGATATGGGATCCATCAGCTCATATGAGTGGGTTGTATATCCTAATGCTCTGAGATTGTATTTCAGAAAGTCTTGTGGCCGCAAGCATAAACCTCGGAAAAGATATTCCGGAGGAATAAACAATATCACAAAAGTGTTTGTGGATATTATTTTATGAAATATAAATCTGGAGATAAGTTCGTGGTTGAGCAAATAGAGATTTGACGGTGATGATCTATATCTCTGCTCTTCAAGGATATAAATGATGGAAGGATTATACGAATATGTAATAACCTCAACTTGTATGGTCTAACATGCTAATTTGTAATATCCGTAACGTGTGTGTGGGACATTGTTCACGGACGTATGGAGGAGCTCTATATGACAAATTAGGTGTGGACCTAGAGAGTCTCACAATATGAAGTATACTCGTTGTGCACTGGGGTAGCGGATTGGATTGAATAGTTCGATCCAATAAATTTCAGTAAAAGAGAACGATTATTTAGGGATCCCTCGGATTATACATTTGTCAAGACTTAATTGTTAAGTACATCACTTAATTAATTAATAAGGGTTGTTAATTAATAGAATATTGACAAATGACAAAATTTATTCCATGATTTGATTTTACCTTTTTACCATTTAACCATGGTAGTAAAAATTAGTAAGGTAAAAAGTAATTATTCAAAATTGTTTTGAATAATTAAATCATATATTATTATTATATTATTAGATAATATTATAATATATATAGATCATGGCATTGTATTTTAATACAATGAGTGGCCTAGATGTTGGCCATTTAATTACCCATTATAATTAAAGTAATTATAATTATTAGGTAAAGATTAATTTTGGTGGCCATTATTCTAGTGCTTGGTTTAATTAATTCTAAATGGGAGACCAACAATAAAATTGGTGGAGCACTTCATTTTGTTTATTTTGTTTAATCAAAGGGTTGAATAAACAAAATGAATTTTGGCAAAACAATTGAATTCATTCATTCATTCAATTTTGGGAGAAAATTTTGGCAATGGCAAGGAAGAGAGGTAAGAGAGAGTTCTTTGAGTTTTATTCTTTCAAGTGTTGAAAAATAAACAAACTTCTCTTCATCTCCTTCTTTAATGGATGGCCAAAATGAATGATATGTAAATGGAGAAAAAGATAATTATTTTACAAAGAGTTGTTCAAAATAATTATCATGTAGAAATTGTTTCTAAGATTAATATACAAGAGTTGTATGTTAAAGATTTTTAATTTATACAAGAGTTGTATAGAAAATATTTACTATCTCCATTTAAGAAACAAAAATTGTATTCAAAAGAGTTTGAATACAAGTGCTGAAAATTTTAAACACTAAGCTACCATTCTAGCTCCTTAATCCCACCAAAAGTTATGGACTAGAATTGTTCAACATATACTTCAAGGTGAGCTCTTCACATGAATTATTGAAGAACTTGAAGATTTTGTAAAGCTACCTTCATTAGGTGAGTATTTTACATTATGTGTTATAATACAATATTGTTCAACATGTTTATATTTGTATAATTGTTATACTTGTTCATATATGTGATATATGTTGTTCATCATGTTCATAATTGTATAATTGTTATACTTATGCATATATGTGATATATGTTGAATTTGTTAAAATGGGTGTATTTTGTAACATGCTTCCGCTTCGCATATAGTAATTTTTTAAAATTACGCACACACTCGTATAATCACACACTTTATGATAAACACCCAATAAATGGTATCAGAGCATGTTAAATTGAGTATGTGATTATTCTTGTTGTTGAATATGTTAACATGATGATGTTGTATATTTAAACAACTTGATGATGTTTAAATTTGAACATGGTGATGTTTGATTTTAAGGATGATGATGAACAATATTATTGTATTCTTGAACATGTTAGTGTTTAGAATTGAAGTATGATGATGTTTGGAAATGATGCCCATGAGAAAATAGTAAAAATTGGGGGAGAAAAACAGTGTCCGAAGGGTCGGAACACTGTTACCGCGTCCAGCGCCGCGGTGCCCAAATATGGGCGCTGCAGCGCTGAGATTCTGACTTGAGCGACGCGGCGCTCAGGTCCCAGCGCCCCGGCGCTCAGCAAAAAAAAAAAATTTTAAAAAAAAAAATTATAAAAAAATTTAAAAAAAAATTTTTTTTTTTTTTTTCAGAATATTGTATAATGTTAGAACCTAATGCTAATCATTCTAAACATAATACTTGTATTTGTAATTTTTGCAAATAGAATATTTAATACAATTATAAGTGTTATATTATTGTATTAAAATTATAAATAATTTGTTTACGTTGTTAAACACAATGGAAGCCCTATTGATGAGGGTTAGTTGTGCTTACGTAAATAAATTTTCTAATTATGAATTAGATTCGTATGAGATGCGAAAAGTTATTATTATTATTATTATTATTAATTTATTAATAAAATAATAATTAAAAATTAAATCTCTCTTAATCAGATTGAATAAGTATTATATTATGAGATAATATTATACAATGATCCGCCTTGTCAATACGGTATTAGACGGGTCATTTCGGTCACTCCTAAGATCGCTAAAGTGTGAGGGATTGGTCGGGGTGATTCGGGCTATGCCGGTTAAAACATGAGATGAGGCAAATATATGCGAAAATACTATCTTAGATCGCTAAAGTGTGCGGATAGTATCGGTAACATATATTTGATGATTGACAAGTTAATCTGAAATACAATTATCTTAGATCGCTAAAGTGTGCGGATAATGTGTATTTAGGATTAGTAATAAGAGTTGTATGAGATACAATTGGCAAGAGCTGTCTACCTTTTGGGTTTACAAAGGCCAAGATCGCTAAAGTGTGCGGCTGGAGTAAAATGCCAATGGGGTCTACTTCCCGTTGTACAGTTTAAAAGATTAAACTGTCGTTTTTCCTTTTGAGAGATTTAAGGAATTATGTAAAGCAGTGGGAGGGCGTCTTTAGATTAAAAATTGTATAAAAGTTATATCCATGATTTAAAGCGTTATTTATTAACGATTAGAAATATTCCGCTAAACATCTCCAAAATTTTATCTTATAGTGATAAAATAAGTAACTTATAGAGATAAGAAGACTATGAGCAACTCGTTAATATACTTGATTAAGCACATAATCTATAAGGTAGCAAAAATTATTAAGACTTGCTTATAATCTAAGAATTGTTCTAGATTAAAAGAAATATATAGATATATAAAAGATCAATAGATAATACAAGAGGTGTTTCTGATAATGTCTTTTGAGAAGAGACGGTAGATTATCAGAAAAGGATTAAGAATAATTTGAAAGTCAAATTATATATCCTGACCTATCTAATGATCTTCAGTGGGAGCATATGCACATGAGATGTACAAATAGTATAATGCTTCATCTGAATTTTATTTTATATATCTATGACAAATATAGAGAATGTTATGCAATGGAAAGTGTTTCCATTATTAGTAAGGTTTTAATAATAAGAGTTATTATTCAAAGAACCTTAACTTAGAAAAGATAAAACTCTTAGATACCTGTTTACCAATAAATGACATTTCATATGCAAACGATGTGTAAAGGCATAGGGATATGGGATATCGCCTATCATTCTCACATATGCAAGATGTTGCATAATTTAAGGAATACTAAAAAAAGGATAAAATGAGAAGTACAACTACACGTAGGAAATAGAGATTACCTATACGTGGTAGCTGTTAGGACTTTTAAGTCACTTCTCCATTCTAGTAAAAGCCTTATGTTGTATTGTTATTATTTTATGCCATGAATAATAAGGCAAAATATGTCGCTCTCTGTTAGACAGAGAGGATTATCATACATACATTAAGAATAGTTCTTTATGTTTATATGATAACAATAATATTTTGTTAACTGAATGTCAGTCAATTAAATGGCCTTTATATATGACATACAACGAGTAATGCATAAAAATGTCTAGGTGAACAGAACTAATAATAGTTCGGAAACTTTGAATAATAACGAATTGTGGCATAAGTAATTAGGTCAAATAGCCATAAGATGACTACCCCGTCTGGTTAAGGATGGTCAAATATTTGATCTGACCATAGAACCTTGACCAGTTTATGAATCTCGTATTCAAGGGAAGTTGACTAAATAATTTTTTATTGGTGTTAGACATCAAGCCACTGGTTTATTAGAACTAATACATAGCGATGTATATGATCTAATGAATCATACTGCCATTGATAAGTTTCAATACTTCGATATCTTTATCGTGATTTGTCACGATACAGACATGTGTTTCTAGAAAAATATAGGTCGATAATTTTGAAGTGTTCAAAGAATATCGACTAGAAGAAGTATGTTAAACACTTTTGATTAGATCGAGGCTGTTTATACATAAGCAGTAAATTCACGAATTATTTAAAAGAAAAATGAGATTCTAGCTCAATATAGTTCTCTAAATACTCCTTAACATAAATATGTTTTGAAGTATAGAGAAATCGGACTTTATTAGATATAATTCGATCGATATTAAGCTTTACCGATCTTTTAAGATATCTAAAGGGTTATGCTCTAGAAACTGTTACTCATCTATTGAATAAGGTTCCATTGTAAATTGTTCCTTCTACTACATATGAGATATGGACTAGAAGGAAAGAGAATCTTAAGTATGTTAAGATTTAGAGTTATTCTACTTGCATAAGGGTTGTGCAATAGTATATACTTAGACCCAAAAGGGGTACAAGTATCGGTTCAAAGGATATCCTAAATGTTCCATGAGATATCAGTTCTATGAATCAAAAATGAAACTTAAAGATCAATTGAGTTAAATACCTTTAACACACTTTACCGTAGGTCATATAAGGATATGAAGACTACCTGTTAGGTATATTAGATATCTAAAAGGTGTTTTTAATATTTTTCTTAGTTGAAGAAAACGGACCTTATGACTTATAGTTAAACGATATTAGATATCATTTAAGGAAAATGACAATACGCCAGAAAATTCAAAATTAACTTTAAGCATGAAAATCAAGTTTAGAACTTGGTTATGATTTATATAAGAATTGTTCTTATTGGTTGTAAAAGAGTTTACGCACAGAAGTGTGGGCTCAAAAAAAATAGGTAAGAATCTTTAAAAGCCCCATTGACGTAAAAGGTTACCCTCAACGGTCTGAGATCGATTATGAGGAAACCTTTCACTAATAAACATGCTAAAGTTAATTCAAATTCATATTGGATATTGTAGTATGATAAACTCTTCATTTTGATGAGATGATCAAATAATCTAATTTGATTAAGAATGAAGAGAAAGCATGTGTGTTTAGAAAAGGTAGTGGGAGCATGAATTATCTTTCTAATTCTCTATATATAAAAACATTCTCATTGTCACAGATAAAGACAATGGTATGTTGCAAGTCAGTCAGTTAAGAGTTAACTGGGTAAGAACATCTTCATAAAAGATTTGGTAGATGCTTCCTCTATACTGGGTATAAGGCGTTATACAGATAAAGATAGGAAGTAGATAAGACTCTCCAAATCTTCGTACATAGACTAAGTCCTGAAAAGGTACATTTTTAATAACTGTGAAATAGTTAATGTATCTTTTAGACATGGAGTTCATCTTTCTGAGAGAAAGTGTCCTCAAGAAGAAAATGAAAAGGTTAGAGTGTCTAACATTTAATATACATCAACCAAAGGTAGCTTGATGTATATCATGTTATGTACGAGACCTATATTATGATGGCTGTAAGTGTTATGAGCCGGCATCAGTTTACTCTAGGTAACGAGTATTGGATAGTCGTGAAATATATCCAAGTTATACCTGAGAGGTATAAAGGACAAGTTTCTAATTTATGGAGAAAGTTGCTTACAAATGAGAGGATACGTATAATCAGACTTCTAATCTGATACAGATGATAGAGAGTCTACATCTGATTACGTACTTCTTCTCAACGGTACCAAAACCTTGTAGCATAAGTGCAATTTTTTAAATGTCCACAATTGATTCTACTGTAAAGATAGAATTTGTTGCAGCTTGAGAAGCCTGCAAAGGAATTTCTATGGATATTCAAGTTAGTTGCAGAGCTTAGAATAAGTTCTAAGCTCAATGGATCCTATGACATTATAATGCAACGTTAACGGGGTAACTGCTTAAGCCGAGATACCTTATAATTAAATATATCTTGGCTAATTGAGATGTATAAGATAATCTAGGAAAACATCCTTACAGATTATAGCGGACTCGCTTTCTAAAGCCTTAACTCTTAAAAGTGTTTGAGAAACACATAGAGTTAATGGATATGAAATACCATCCTGAATGGCACTAGAGCAAGTGGGAGTTGTTGGGATTTGTGCTTACGTGCCATCCTATAATGTATAAATACATAATGATTGTATTTATACAATTATTATTTCTAATAAAATCGTTAATATTATTTTATTAAATGGTAAGATGCTTGTAACGTTTTAGACATTGTATGATCTAAAGGAGTTCGGATTTGGTCTAAAAGAGTTTAGACCAGGGCTACGAGTTAGCAACGCTAATAGTTATAAACACTAAGAGTTAGTGGTACTAAGAGTTAGCAAACTCTAATGAGTTAGAGCCTTGTCTGAAATGGGACAATGACCTGAGAATATATTAGTAATGATATAGCTGCAATGAGTTGCAGATGGTGCTAAGAAATGTCATTATGCAAGTATGTTCTCAAACATAATGTTCCTGATCTAATTTCATCGATGCGGGTCTATCGGTGAAACCTATTAATATAGATTAGTGTATGTCTATATCTGGATGGTCCAGATGGTTAGTCTTAGCAAACCATGAGCTTAGTAGGAAGCTCGTATAGAGATACAGGTATTCAGTAAGGACTGGATATTGAACAGACTCACGAAGACATCCAATAGACATCTCATAAAGCCGTCAATAGAAGGTCTTCCGAGTTGAGTAGTATTTGTGGTCCTTTGACCTGAGCGCCACGGTGGGCTTGTGAGTGATCCACCATGCTTTGGTTCCACACATGTCAGAAACCTTTCATGGTCTGACCGCTGGGTGTCGCTGGGTATGGTCCGATGCTCATGGAGTTCGGTGTGCGTAGATATGGGATCCATCAGCTCATATGAGTGGGTTGTATATCCTAATGCTCTGAGATTGTATTTCAGAAAGTCTTGTGGCCGCAAGCATAAACCTCAGAAAAGATATTCCGAAGGAATAAACAATATCACAAAAGTGTTTGTGGATATTATTTTATGAAATATAAATCTGGAGATAAGTTCGTGGTTGAGCAAATAGAGATTTGACGGTGATGATCTATATCTCTGCTCTTCAAGGATATAAATGATGGAAGGATTATACGAATATGTAATAACCTCAACTTATATGGTCTAACATGCTAATTTGTAATATCCGTAACGTGTGTGTGGGACATTGTTCACGGACGTATGGAGGAGCTCTATATGACAAATTAGGTGTGGACCTAGAGAGTCTCACAATATGAAGTATACTCGTTGTGCACTGGGGTAGCGGATTGGATTGAATAGTTCGATCCAATAAATTTCAGTAAAAGAG
This sequence comes from Ailanthus altissimus, assembly GCA_946807835.1. Lineage (NCBI taxonomy): Eukaryota > Viridiplantae > Streptophyta > Magnoliopsida > Sapindales > Simaroubaceae > Ailanthus > Ailanthus altissimus. Next base: position 17,834,947 of record OX327684.1, read on the forward strand.
AACGATTATTAGGGATCCCTCGGATTATACATTTGTCAAGACTTAATTGTTAAGTACATCACTTAATTAATTAACAAGGGTTGTTAATTAATAGAATATTGACAAATGACAAAATTTATTCCATGATTTGATTTTACCTTTTTACCATTTAACCATGGTAGTAAAAATTAGTAAGGTAAAAAGTAATTATTCAAAATTGTTTTGAATAATTAAATCATATATTATTATTATATTATTAGATAATATTATAATATATATAGATCATGGCATTGTATTTTAATACAATGAGTGGCCTAGATGTTGGCCATTTAATTACCCATTATAATTAAAGTAATTATAATTGTTAGGTAAAGATTAATTTTGGTGGCCATTATTCTAGTGCTTGGTTTAATTAATTCTAAATGGGAGACCAACAATAAAATTGGTGGAGCACTTCATTTTGTTTATTTTGTTTAATCAAAGGGTTGAATAAACAAAATGAATTTTGGCAAAACAATTGAATTCATTCATTCATTCAATTTTGGGAGAAAATTTTGGCAATGGCAAGGAAGAGAGGTAAGAGAGAGTTCTTTGAGATTTATTCTTTCAAGTGTTGAAAAATAAACAAACTTCTCTTCATCTCCTTCTTTAATGGATGGCCAAAATGAATGATATGTAAATGGAGAAAAAGATAATTATTTTACAAAGAGTTGTTCAAAATAATTATCATGTAGAAATTGTTTCTAAGATTAATATACAAGAGTTGTATGTTAAAGATTTTTAATTTATACAAGAGTTGTATAGAAAATATTTACTATCTCCATTTAAGAAACAAAAATTGTATTCAAAAGAGTTTGAATACAAGTGCTGAAAATTTTAAACACTAAGCTACCATTCTAGCTCCTTAATCCCACCAAAAGTTATGGACTAGAATTGTTCAACATATACTTCAAGGTGAGCTCTTCACATGAATTATTGAAGAACTTGAAGATTTTGTAAAGCTACCTTCATTAGGTGAGTATTTTACATTATGTGTTATAATACAATATTGTTCAACATGTTTATATTTGTATAATTGTTATACTTGTTCATATATGTGATATATGTTGTTCATCATGTTCATAATTGTATAATTGTTATACTTATGCATATATGTGATATATGTTGAATTTGTTAAAATGGGTGTATTTTGTAACATGCTTCCGCTTCGCATATAGTAATTTTTTGAAATTACGCATACACTCGTATAATCACACACTTTATGATAAACACCCAATAGGGGGTGCACGCCACCGCCCCACCATTACATGATGGCGTGCGGTGGCCGTCACCCTCCTCCTATTTTCGATTTATTTTTTTGCCACCTTCTTATTTTTTTAAAACAAAAATGATTCCACCATTGTGTAAATAAAAAAAATAAAATCTGATGACATAAATTTTGCTTATTTTCATTACCGAAATCTGACGATTGGTGGTGGTCGGTGACGGCAGTCACTGGTTTTAGTAGTTCAATTTTATTTATTTTAATTATTTTTTAATATAAAATAAATTTTTAATGAATATTAAATTTTGAATCTATTAAAATGTGCCACGTGTCTTTTCATTTTTAATAACTTATTAATAAACGACATGTGTACATATTATAATGTACTCAAATCACTATTTTTAATTAATATAATAATTAAGGGTAAATTTATCAATGTACAATCAAAAGATATTTTCAGTTAAAATTAACGGAATCTTACTAACGGATTAAGACCAAATTAGATTTTTTGAAACTCGTAAAATAAAATTAAAAATTAGATCAAACTCGTGAGATAAAAATGTTCTTATCCCAAAAAACAAAATACTAATATGCCACGTGTTTATTTTTCTTCGTGCAACTTTTCTTCTTCTTCCAAAAAAAAAGCAAAAATTAAAAATAAAATCTAAAATTAAAAATCTTCTTCATTTTTTCTAGGAAAAAACCAAAAAAAATCATCATCTTCTTATTCCTATAAATTTTCACTCCCGCAAATTTCCATTCCTACAAATCAGATTCCACTTCTTGCATATCAAATTTCATTTCTTTTTCTTCTTCTTGCTGCAAATTTCCACTTCCTACAAATTTTCATTCCTGTAAATTTCTGAAATCAAACTAACATTGTGGTCAAGCCAAACTCTACATATCTGTATACTTTTTTTTTGGCTTTTTAATCATCATCATCACAATCAAAACACACTTGGCCAATTAAGTACCCTTAGAAATGGCCATTGTAAGGACAAATGGCCATTTCTTTATTGTAAGAACAAATAGTCATTTCTTCATTGTAAGGATAAAATAGTGTCTATGGTTGTCGATAATAACTAAAAAAGGGAAAATTTCTATATTACCCTTGTTTCTGTCAAAAGAAACAATAAACACTAACAGACAGAGATCTTTTTGATAGTTTTGAAATTGAGGGCGTGTTTAAGGAACTCAAGCTAAACGAAAAGAGTTATCAATCCTTTTTTCGGTTTTGGTGGTGATAAATCTATGTTATTTGGGTACACTGATGCAGATATAATAGGAGATGTAGATTTTAAAAAGTTTACATCAGAATACCTTATTACCTTTGTAGGGAGAATTGTGTCATGATAATTCAGATTCTAAAAATATGTTGCTTTATCTATCACAGAAATTAAGTATATTATAGTTATTGAAGCTTGCAAAGAAACCTTGTAGGTGAAAAATTTTATACAAAAATTAAGTGTGAAGCAAGAGAGCTGCATTATTTACTATGATAGACCAAATGTCATTCACTTGACAAAGAACCCAACCTTTCACTCAAGGTTTAAACACATTGATGTCAGATAACATTGAGTACATGATGTATTAGGATTAAAATTGTTTTAACTTGAAAAGATAAGTACAAATGAGAATGAATCGGACATGATCAAAGTCATTTTCTAATGAGAAGTTTCAAATTTGTAGAGAAAAAATGAGTTTGGTGGAGCCTTCCACATAAAGTGAATGCAGAGATCTATTGGGTTGAGTCTACATCACGTGGATAGCCCAACAAGCAAGTAAAGCCTAAATGGTCTTTAAATTAAAGAAAATAAAAAGAAAATGCGGAGAGAAAAAAAAAGTGAGAGAAGAGAAAAAGAGGACTTAGGATTTAATCTTTGACTTTAATGTTTGGATAATGATTTGAGCTTAATTTTATTCAATTTTGAAGATGAGTTCCAGCTTTCATTATTAATGTTGATTTTCATATTAATCTTCATTATTTTTAAATTTAGCAAATATATATTTAAAATAAATTTGTTAAATTTAATATTATTGAGTTAAAATTAATGTTATTGATATTGTGGATAAATCTCTAGTGTAATTTTAAAAAAAATATTATTGTAATTTTATTATTATTTTATAATAAAAATTTGAACAAATTATAGTTTTATAATTTTTTTCAATTTAAATTTTTCACTTAAAAATTTAATGTCTCATTGTGATTTATCTTTGTGATTTTAATATTTTTGTTAATTGTTATTATATAGTAACCCATTTCAATAAACAAGAAGAAAAATATATATTTTTATAATTTTTCTCGACAATATTATATTATATCCATTTCATCAAATGGTAAGAAAAGCAATAGTAGGCTGCCCAGAAATTAATGCAAGCAATAATACTGTCTTTTATTTGTCTCAGTTCACTTTCAAACCCATCAGTTCTTGTGTTTCTTGAAATGGTTAACTATTCAATGCAGAAAAAGGGAATTACTGTCACTTGCCATCTTGAAAATTAATTGCTGCTTTAGCTTTGGCTTTATTTATATTGCTGATATCAAAGTGCAGTTTGTTTTCACATAGCATCCTGATCAGTAAGGTAAAACTAAACATGTAGAGTGACTATTATTGGTGATTGTATCATTTCAGAATAATTTATATTATGGCAAAGCAAAAAATAATCTTTGCATCTCTTTCAAATGAACCCATATTTTTTTTTTGGTTTTAGTTATTCAAATTTTCATTTCCAGTACAATTTTTAGTTTATTGATTATGGGGCCACATCCAACATATATTGTTGCATGCGATGTGACAGATTGAAGCCTAAGCAACAATATTGCAGATCTATTAATTGTTAAAGATTGTTAAACTATGATAGAGCCCATGTGACAAATTAATTTCATTTCTACTTGCAGGATTATGTAGCTTCAGTTAGGACTTGGGAGCTGCCAAATTCAGTATGTAGGTCAACCCAGTGCTTCAATTGGTCCTCCTATATAATATACATATATGTATAATGCCAAATCCGTAAAGCAAAAAATCATACATTATCAAATACAATATCAACAGTCATAAGTGATAGTTTGAAGTAGTAATATATGAGAAATTATGGTGACCCAAGTTCCTAGAACAACCCACTGAAGATGGATAAAGTAGCCCAAATGCATAAACCTAAGTCAAAAAGTAGCCGAGTCCCAGATCCATACACTGAAAATGTGATGACAAACAATCTTTATCCCTTTCAACAGAACAAAAAGCACAATAGGTATGAAACTGATAAGTAGTTTCTTTTGAGCCCCAATCTGCAAATTTTTTTTTTTAAAAAAAAAGCTTGCTCTCGGGCCTTGAAATGCATTCTTCTGCTTGCCCTTAGAAGTTATTGGTACAACTAAAGTTTTCAGCATGACCCAATTCTTTTTTTTTTTCTGACGTCTTTCATTAATATGACTCAACATTTGCAGCATGATTTGAACATGAATCCAAAGTTTCTCCATTAATGTCTTTTACTTATCAGGCAGTGTCAATCGGTTAATCCTACCTACGTCAAGTTCGAGAAAATTTTAAAAGAAAACTCGGAAACCCGATCAAACTTAAGTGAGAATTTGAGGCAAAAATATAATAAAATAAGCTACAAGCTACAATGAAGAAGTATGACTTTTGTATGGATAAGTGGTTAATCCAACAGGGTCTTCTTCATTTGTTGACATAAATTTCTTTACTTTAATCAATGCCTTGATTTTGTTAATTACTTATCCCAGCTGTTCAATTACTTGCATCCCATTTTATCACATGCATGAACTGCTGTCCCATAACATCTAAAAAGAAAAAGACAAACTATACATAGAGGTTTGATTAAAAAGAAAGATTCATTAAAGGCCTAAAGGATTAGATTCTTCAACATGCTTGTGATCAAAGAGATTCTAATAACGTTCACACTACTCAATTGCCACAAACTCGAACCCCATCATAAGATCTGGAATTTTTTTTTTTTAATTTTAATATCCACAAGGTCAGAAGTAAGAATTGGATCCAATATTGGGTTACAATCCGAGATGGGTTTCTTTTAGAAAGTTGTTCACATAGAAAACATTTAAGCAAAGAGGATTCTGAAACTGCCCCCATAATATTTGCTTTGTTATATTTTGAATGATATAAAAATCTGAAACTGTGTCTCTTAGCTAGCTAGGAAGAGCATAGACATGTTGTAAGGCAGAAGCAATCACATGGTGTTTTCAGAGTTCAGGCTACACAGTCATACACCAAAACCAAATCACAAAGGGGATGATTCTACATGTCCCTTTGAGATCTAGCTGCTAATTTGGCTTTTGCCATAATACATCATGTGTTTTCATTGACTCAAAATGACTTTTGTGTCATTATTACAACATATGCTTCCCTAAAAACCACCTAAGCTTGTTTCACCATACTTTAGGCAACATGGCCCTGTCAACTGCCAACCCATATGACCATATCTCCCTCTTCTTCTTCCTTTTTCTTTTTTTTTTTCATTAAAAACACCATCGGTTTGCCAACTATTATTTTTTTATTTTATTTATCCTTCTAACTATATTATTCATACGAAGTAGTATGGATAAACATATAATACTACTGTGTTGTAATAACATTGCTATCGATATGAATTTTTTTTATATAAAACTTTTGTTACCTAAATCATAAAATTTATAGTACTAAAATATAAAATTTGTAAAGTTAAATGTTTTAAGTATACATAATAATCGGAACTTGTAAATAAAATTGAAATTGTCAATAAATTAAATTGTGTAACATTTAGGTCCAACTTGCCTCGATCTTAGGTTGTCATGGCCTTTTTAAGTATTAAAAAAAATTACATTTTTATTTTTTAAAATAAATATTTTTATATTAACCCTCTAAACTTTGAGATTAACGCTCTCATATAATTATTTATATTCTATTGTCGGTGAGATTAGACCTACGTTTAACGAGTAACATCATCCATTAAATTATTTTTTAATAATAAATTTTTTAATATAAGTTTTTGTTTCGAAAGATTCCCTCAATTATTTGTGGATGTGGGTATGGATTTGCTCTTGTTGTTGTAACATTAGGATTGCATCTTCCTCTTAAGTTTGTTTAATTAATTAATAAAAGAATGGATATATGTAAAGCAAAACCAACCACTTTTGTCATTGGTGGGCGACGTCTTACTTTATTAGGATTCATCAGTGCCGCGTGGTAGAAGTCAAGAAAGTGCACCACAAACTAAGTGTTAGTCACAAAAAATAATTTGTTAATACTTTACTTCCCTGTATATCAAAACACGTATAGATTCTTTTAATGTAATCATAATCATAATCATAATTATAATCATATTCATAATCATAATTATAACCTCTCTCATTTTCATCTTATTCATTGTAGCAACTATTAAAAAATTGATTAAGGGTAAGTATTTCGTTGTTAAACCATATTATATAATTAAAATATATCAATCTTTCACCCAATAGTTGAATAAATTTTAAAAAATGAGAATACATTTAGTCCAAATTAAACTTAAATCGTAGACGGCATCACATTTGCCTCTAATCCAAATATCAGTATTAAGAAAATAATAGATATTAATTTAGATATTATATTATAAAAACTAGTCGTTATAAATAACAAGTTAAAAAATTGTTAAGACACGACTTTGTATTAAATTTGTGAAAAGATATTTTACAGTTTGATATTTATCATTGATATCTATTAACCATTTATTATTAAAGAGTAATATTAATTTTATAAAATTAATACATATTTTATATTTTAATTAATGTATCATTAATTAATAATTAATATATATTAAATTATTATTATTATTATCAATTATATAATATTAGTTATTATGGACACATCGATTTTTGTGTCTTATTTGTATAAGCATGATATTAATGATGATTGTTAAAGATAAAATAATATAAAATTACGAAGCAAAAAAAACATTTAACCATCAATAAATTTAATCTACGAATTTAAAAGGTAAATTAACTATTTTTTTATAAAAAAAAGAAGAAACATTAGCATTATCTCCACCGTAAGTAGGAAGATGAACGGAAGATTTAAAATATGTAATGTTAAATATTTTAAATCATCTCTTAAATTATATTTTTAAAAATAATATATTAAATAAATTTTAAATATAAAAATAATTTTAAAATTTATATTATTTAATTGTTTAATATTTATTTAATATATTATTTTTTAAAAATATAATTTAAAATACTTAACATTACTATTTTAAAATTCTGTTATTTACTTTTAAAAAAAATTATGTTATTTATAAATTACAAATCAATTCATTTGGTTGAGAACAATGGAAATATTTATCTCGTTTTTATAATTTAATTTGACTTCGAAGTTTTTTACATCCTTTTGCCATTCCGCGTCTGCTAAGATTTCCATTTCGACACACAAAGTGAGATCTGACAAAGCAAGTAACTGATCGAGAAACAAACGACAAGAAAATAAGCGACTGACACGTGTAAAAAAATACCATCTACTTGACACGTGGCAAAGCGGAAAGCCCCAAAAAAAAGAGGAGGCGTGCGAGAACAGATTAAGGCAGGCACTTTCGGTACCTTCTAGGCTTCTTCATTTAATAAATCACATAACACATATTAAAAAAGAAAAAGAAATTAACTAGTAATATTTTCTTGTAAGTGACGCCGTCAAAAACTGTTTTTTTAATATTAATGGCTCATCTTCATCGAACGCCGCTCGTCGGATGGGATGTCAAAATTCTTAAGTCCCATTCCCAGTTAATATCTCCTGTCATTGGTTAGCTCAAAAGAGTGGATAAAGCAGATCCACTAACTAATTGTATTTTTTTTTATAAAAAAATATTTAATTTTCTTATCCATTCGGCATTTGGATCATATTTGATTTTTGCATTTTGAATTGACTTTTTATTTCCAATTCTGGTCTTAAATGTCAGCTATTTTTTTTTCAAACATTTATGTGTAAATTAATAATATTATTATAATATAAAATTAAAATAATTATTAAAATATTATATTAAAATAAAATATATTAATTATAATTCATCTGAACTTATTATTCATCCTATCGAAAAAAATAAAGAATAAATTAATTTTTATTTTTTTAAAAGATTATTATTTTTATTTAATTACAGAGAAATTTACTCTCACGTAAAAAGAACATATATCTTACTCTAATAAAAGGGACAAATGAATATTAATTATTTTATTATTTATTAATTTGGTTTTCATGTTATACTTTATTTTTTATATTGTATAACTGTATTAAGTAAATTTATTACTTTAATCTTAGCATTTTTTTTTCCTTTTAGTTTAACACGTGATAACATATTAATAAGTCAATGTTAGTTGATAGCGCAAACTTTGCTGCCTATTGTCCAGCAGCAATAATGCCATATTATATTAAGAGCATTCTTATAATATTATATTTTTAAATTTTAAATTTTGTCAAGATATTATTAAGTACTAGGATAATATAATAAATAATTTTAAAATTATAAAAATTAATTATTTAATAATTAATTAATTATCATCTTATTTTAAATTTAAAATTTAAAATTTAAATTTAAAATATGTAACATTATTATATTCTTATATAACATTAATTTTAAAAATTACTGCATTCTTATATAACATTAGTTTTTCTAAAGTTTCATTTTAACGTCATTTGAATGAGATATTACTATCTTCTTTAAAAAAATTCTTTAACTTATTTTCACTTTAAAATGTTCATATTATTTATTATCATCATTTAATATGACTAGAATTGATTAGATGTATGATAACTACGATATTATCCTTTTGCAAATTGTCACTTTAAAAAAAAAATCAAGTGTAAATAAATACTTAATTTTATCAATAAAATTTAAAAAATTTATATTAATAATTTTAAGATGGTGTCACTTGAGGCCTTACTCCTGCGACAAGTTTTGTATACCTGTTTAATTAAGGTAAGGGTTCAAATTTTGACGAATACTAAGGCAGTTAGATTTATTCCTCTCATCTTGTAGAAGTTTTTTAGTTTGAGTGAAATATACTTAAAGTTATACGTTTTACTCTCGATGATTCTAGTAGTGTAGTTCGATTGAGGTATACCTCAAAGATGTATATGTTACTTCTAGAAAAAGTCCCGATTATATAGTCTTTTAGTCTGAGTATGATGTACTTAAAGTTGTAAACATTGTTCTCAATAATCCTGATAATCTAGTTCAAGTAAAGTGAACATGTAAGTTGTAAGTATTACTCTCAATGATTCTAGTAGTGTAGTTCAGGTGAAGTGTGCTTAAAAAACGTATATCGTTTTTAGAAAAGTCCGATTGTATAGTTTTCTAGTCCGAATAAGATGTACTTAAAATTGTACATATTATTCTCAATAATCTCGATAACCTAGTTCATGTAAGGTATACATATAGCGTAGTTCAGGTGGGGGTGCCTCAAAGATGTACGTGTTACTTTTAGAAAGTCTCAATTGTATAGTTTTTTAATCTAAGTAGAATGTACTTAAAGTTGTACAAATTATTCTTGATAATCCCGATAACCTAGTTTAGGTACGGTATACATGTAGCAAATTGTAAGTATTATTCTTGATGATTCCAATAGCGTAGCTCGGGTATGGTATGCCTCAAAGATGTACGTGTTACTTCAAAAAATGTCCCGATTATATAGTTTTCTTGTCCGAGTATAATATACTTAAAGTTATATATATTATTCTTGATAATCCCAATAACCTAGTTCAGGCAGGGTATACATGTAGTGTAGTTTGTAATGTAGTTCAGGTAGGAGTACTTCAATGATGTACATGTTCCTTTCAGAAAAGTCTCGATTGTATAGTTTTCTAGTCCAAGTAAAATGTTCTTAAAAGTATCGATTAAAATACGGTGTATACGTGTGGTATTTGTATTCATAATCAATATATACGCATCAAATATGCAACGGAAGCAATTAAAGCATATTATGAACATGTTTCATACATTTTAATCAAATTAAAACTGAGATTGAGAACATATTTCATGTTTCATATTTCATACTTTAGACTATATTTTTTGGAATCTGCCTGAAGTGCAACCTGTATACATTCTAGTAATTAACTATAGTGGGATTGATCAACTAGACAGCAGCTTAATCCAACCAATGAGTTCAATTTTTTAAACCCTTAAACTTTTGTTCTCACTTTGATCAACAACAAAAGCTTGTTTTGCTCTTTAATGGCTAGGCTTATTTGAGAAGATGAAGAGAAGTGATTTCAACTCTTGAAATCAAAAGCAAAAGAAACAATTTTTAAAAAAACATTTCTTCAAGTGGCTGACCAAAGAGAGAGAGCAAAAGATTTTTTTTTTTTTTGTTTTAATTCACACACACACACACATATATATATACTATTCACTTAACCTAACTATGGTAAGGTTAGATGTTTTCTACTAAAATATCATTAATTCCAAAAATTTAATATTAACCTAATTATGATTAATTTTTAATCATGATTGGGTTAACTAAACTTGGCAATCAAGTTTAATCAAATATCTAATATATATACATTTTAATATAATATAATCATTAAATAATCATTAACTTAACCTTGATTAACTTTTAACCATGGTTGAGTTATTCATATTATTTAACTCTTAAATAATCATATATGTGAAATTATCAAAATACCTTCATTTAATTCAATGTGGGTCCCACTAAACCCACACTCGAGTTAACTTAATTGATGATTCACTATGCGTAAAATGTTACCATTTAATTTATCAACAATAATTATTATCCAATTAATCATACTTAACATTTAAATATTGATATGTATGCATATCGAGAGTTCTTGGAACAAATATTTTGTTTTGTTAAATTTTATTAGATTAAACTATTTAATCAAGTATAAAACTTCAGTGCACAATAAGTACATTTTATATTGCGAGACTCTCTAGGTCCACCCCTGATTCGTCAAATGAAACTATTCCATGAGTTCATGATTAATTTCTTACGCACACGTTATAGATATCACAAATCAACGCGTTAAACCATACAAGCTGAGGTCAGAATGCATACGTATAATATTTGCCACTTATATCCTAAATGAACGGGAATATAGATCAACATCATCAAATCCCTATGTACTTATCCAATCTTGTCTTTAGATTCATGTCTTTATGAACAATATAAATAAATACTTTTGTTATATTGTTTAATTTTGTGGAAAACTCTTTTCCCGAGTTCATTATTCACGACCATAAGACTTTTCGAGACACAATCTCGAATCATTAGATATACAACTTATTTATGTGAGTTGACATGTCCCATATTTACGCACACTGGACTTAATGAGCATCAGACCACACCTAGCAATACGTAGAAGTCAAACCATGAAAAGTCTCTAACATCTATGGAATGAAAGTGTAGTGGATCACCCACAAGTCCACTGTAGCGCTCAAGTCAAAGGACCAGATATACTACTCAACTCGAATGAACCTATTATTGACAGTTTCATAGGAAATCTATTAGGGTTATTGTAAGTCTGTCCAATATTTAGTTCTAACTAAATACCTGTAACATATATGAGCTTTAAGCTTATGGTCAGCTAAGAACGACCATCTGTACCTTACAGATATAAACATACACTGATCTATATGAAAGGGATTCACCGATAGACCTGCATTGGTGAAAATAGATTAGGAACACATTGTTTGAGAACACACTTGCATAATGACATTTTCCAGGTCCTATCGCAACTCTTTGCAACTATGTCATTACTAGTGTACCCTCAGGTCTTTGTCCCGTTATAGATAATGTTCTAACTCCTTAGATCTTACTGACTCTTATAATCTGCTAACTCTTAACATTGCTAATTGTTAATATTTATAACCTTCAGTTTTGCTAACTCTTAACACTGGTCTAAACTTTTTTAGACTGAATCTGAACCCTTTCAGATCATACAGTGTCCACAATGTGACAAGCATCATTACCATTTAATAAACAACATTAGCGATTTAACAAAATACACATTGTATAAATATTATCAAATAAATATTCATACAAACAGGCATGACACATAAACACATACCTTAACAATGGTTACTCAAAGTTGTGCGTGTTACTCTCGATAATTTCAGTAGTGTAGTTTGGGTAGGGTATGCCTCAAAGATGTACATATTGTTTCAAAAAAAAAAGTCCAAATTGTATAGTCTTCTAATCCGAGTAGGATTTACTTAAAGCTATACATGTTGTTCTCGATAATCTTGATAACCTAGTTTAAGTATGGTGTACATGTGGCATAATTTAGGTGGGATATGCTTTAATGGTGTATGTGTTACTCTTAGAAAAATTCTGATTGTATAGTCTTCTAGTCCGAATAGGATGTGCTTAAAGTTGTATGTATTACTCCTGATAATTTTTATAACCTAGTTCGGGTAGGATGTGTCTCAAAGATGTACGTGTTACTCCAATAAAAGTCTTGATAATATAGTCTAATTATGTTATCAATAGATTTCAATAACTTAGGTGTGCCTTAAGTATTTACATGTTGCTTCTATTAAAGCGCCAATTGTATAATCTGATTATGTTATCAATAGATTTTGATAACCTAATTCAGGTAAAGTATACCTTAAAGATGTATATATTGCTCTTATAAAAGTCCCGATAACCTAATTCAGGTAGAATGTACATGTAATGTAGTTCAGGTAGGTTGTACTTCAATGATGTACGTATTGCTCCCAAAAAAGTATTGATTGTATAATCTTATAGTTTGAGTATGATGTACTTAAAGTTGTATATGTTGCTCCAGATAATCCCAATAACCTAGTTCGAATAGAGTGTGTCTCAAAATGTACGTGTTGCTTCCATAAAAGTTCTAAATATATAATCTGATTATGTTATCAATAGATTTTAATAACCTAGGTGTGCCTTAAATATATACGTATTGCTCTTATAAAAGTCTCGATTGTATAGTATGATTATATTATCAGTAAATTTTGATAACCTAGTTCGGGTAAAGTATGCCTAAAAAATGTATGTATTACTCTAATAAAAGTTTTAATTGTATAATTTAATTATATTATTAGTAGTCCGATTGTATAATTTGATTATGATATTATTAGTGTAGTCTAATGTAGTATCAGTAATGTAATGTTAATAGTTCGATTATACAGTCACATAGTTTAAATAGAGTGTGCCTAAAAAATATACGTGTTGCTCTCATAAAAATTTTAATTGTCTAGTCTAATTATGTTATCAATAATTCGATTATCTTGATTCATTATGATATTAATAGTATAGTTTAATGTAATATTAATAATATAATATAATTGATATAATTAAAAAATAATAATTTTTAAAGTGGTAAAATATATGAATTCAATATATCGCGAATATACAAACAAAAATTCTAAGCAATTCTATGTGACATACGCACACGTTTTTTAGGTAGGAAAGTAATTGAAGCCTAGGAGATGCGTTGGGAGTCGAGTTACCAAACTTTGAACAAAATACTCTTGTACTTTCTAACACGTTTTCTTTTATTGGATTTATTACAAATTCTATATATTTATATTGTTAAACCCAATTATGACATACTAAATAAGTTCGCTCGTTTTTAACATTTTTTTTTTATGCTTGTTTCATACTAAATTACAAATCAAAATTATTCTTCTTTTAACTCAGAAGTATTGCAATTTTTAAGTCACAATTATTTTAATGAAATGATATTAATATTTAGTAAACGCTCAATTGTAAATTGAAAGTAATTTTTACTAAACATTTTTTAACTGTTGTATTCCCAAAATTAAATAGAAACACTTTAATACTAAATAAACATTAAATTGGTGTATTGTATGGAATAAAATCTCATCTTCTACTAATATATAGTTGGTAGTTGATGAAAAATAAAAAATTATAAATTAAGTCTCCACAGTACATAACTAACATAGTGTTAAAATATCCTTTAAATAAAAATTAAATAAAGAAAAAATTCTTAATTTATATTATCAATATAAATATAATATTTTTTAATGTTAATATTTACCATTGCCATTTGCGACTTTATTTAAAAATTTCAACTTCATTGAATTTCTTTCTTTGAAAATACATTACAAATTTAATTTGGATTTCATGAATTATCTCATAAGATAAATTGTTTATATATAGGTGGTTGACAAATATTAAAGGAGATAATAAAAAGAAAAGTTTAATTTAAAAATAATTGTTCTAAAAAAATGGTCACCACTTAAAAGATAAGGCCACAACCACAAGATATCAAAACTGGATTGGATCTCATCCCAAACATCCTTTGTTAAAAATGGCACCACAACACTACCCAAAGGCATATCCCATATTTTATTCTATCTGTCGTGGACCAATGGCGTCAAAGACCACATCGAACAGATACAACTCCTGCCCACACCTAACCATTTCTAATTCCCTCAAACAAATAAAATTCTCCATTTATCTTATCCCTAAAAATAAGAAATGTGCCCAAAGCTTTCGTACAATCAGCCCACTCGCCACGTGGCAATACCTATTTGCCTTGACAAGAACTGGTCCATAGAGAGAGAAGGGTTTTCCGCAACCGGCTATTTCCGGTGCCACCACCGGTTGGTCCGGTTTTGTGGCCAATATAAAATAGAAAAAAAGAAATTTTATAAACATATATAATAAGGGGTTTAAGCAGTTATTTCTTTTTGTGGGGGGGTTTTTGTCCATTTCTCAGAGAGAGAGGGAAGGAAATAACAGAATTTCCGAGAGATAAAGCTCAGAATTTTGATTGAATCTTGTAATAGATTTGATATTTGACCGTCGTTTTAACAGGTTAGTTGATTAATTGATCATCTCGGTTTCGTTATTTGTCATAATTTGATTTGTAATTATGGTGAATTTTGTGGTTTCTTCAATGTTGCATCGGATCACGTGATTTTTAATTTGGATTACGATCGCGGTCCGATCGTGGAGCAGAGGATTGTTTGGTTTTTCGAAATTGGATGATTTGATATGGGATTTTGATGCTTTGAGAATTCAATTGCCGTGATTTGTGATTGTTCCTGTGAATGAATGAAAGAATCATTAATTTTGTTTACCAAACAATGGAATTAAGCTTCTTAACGACTTGCTTCGCGAGCAAATGATTTTTTTAAAAAGAATTTTGGTGTTGAATTATATTCACCTGTGGATAATTTGTTTGACCTTGGATTTTTCATTTTGGTCAGTTTTTTTAGAATTGTGAATATTACTGCTTTGAATGTGTATTATTTTTTTAATGTTTGGGGTTTAATGGAATTCAAGCTCAATTCTTTACATGTGATGGTTGGTGAATCCAAATTATGGATTTGGATATCTCATGTTTATGCTAAGAAATGCAAATTTATTTTTCATTTTTGTTTTGTCAACTGACTTGGGTTTTGGGATCTGCTCGTTACTTACCCAAAATAGTTTATGGAAGACGTTTAGAATCGTGTTTTCTTTTTTGCTATTTGGTTTCTGTTTTTTTTTTTTTTTTTTTTTTTGCGGTTTATTCTCACATGGGATTTATAGTTGCTCTTCGTTTTGTTGGGGTTTAATTTATGGATCTGTTTGGTGGCAAAGAATTTGAGAGAAAGTCATAGATAAAATGTCAAAATAGTTTATGGAAGACGTTTAGAATCGTGTTTTCTTTTTTGCTATTTGGTTTCTGTTTTTTTTTTTTTTTTTTTTTGCGGTTTATTCTCACATGGGATTTATAGTTGCTCTTCGTTTTGTTGGGGTTTAATTTATGGATCTGTTTGGTGGCAAAGAATTTGAGAGAAAGTCATAGATAAAATGTCAAAATGCAGCCATCTGCAACGCATGCCGGTTGCTATATTGAGACAAAATTATATGTAACCTTTGTTTTCTAGTTGAATTTTGGGATCTTGGCTCATTTTGACTCATTGGAAAAATAACGAGTCAGATTGGCTATTTGTGTAATTTATGTTATGTACTATATTTAGATTTTCTTGTGCAATCATGATTTCATTTTGCACCGGAAGGTGTGTAAGTATCATTTTACAGGGTAGTAGGGATTGGTTGGTTCCTTGGATCATTTTTAAATTGATCATGCTATCAGTGATTTCTGGCATGGTCACTCGTGTAGAATTTATATATTTGAGTTTGTCCCATTTTTTTCCCCTGGGATTTCTATTAATTGGTGGACATATAAATGCTACTTTTAGTCTTTATCATTGTTGCTGTATAATTAATAATATACATTCCAATTTGCACATATAAGATTATGCTGATACATGATTGTCTTTTGTGTTGATGACAGTGAGGTGGAATTCCAGGGATGCTCTTTTGTGTTTGCTGAGTACAATCTCTTGCCTTTGATGAGTTCTTTTTTTCATGCTTGTGTGAGATATGAAGTTTAAGAAGAGGCTTGAGTATGGACTCAATGGTTTCCATTTTTCCACAATTCCTAAGGCTCCTCGATCTATCAGGGTATACATTGCAGATTTCTTGGCCTTTCTTTATCATTATCATTGCTTTATGCTGAAATCAGTTCTAACGCTATTACTCTTGTCTATATTGGTTTTAGAGGAGGGCTCAACTGAAGAAGGCAGATGAGGATAGTGAAATCTGTGCATTTGAATTATTAGCTTCTTTAGCTAGAAAGTTACTGCAGGAGAGCGAAAGTTCTTCTGCTTCTAGTAATGCATCTGGAAATGATCATGCTGCCATTGGTATAGATGCTGTTAAAGACAGACATCATTTTGAAAATAAACCAGTAAAAACAGAATGTCTAGATCAGGGAAGCCCTGAAGTGAGTACTGTTATCTCAGAGTCAGCATCACAAATTTGTGATCAGAAGTGCTCACTGAATGAATTCCCTCTTGCTGAAGATGATGGTGTCTTGGAAAGAACTTCAAAAATCATGGATTCTAGTTGCTTGGGCAAAATTGTTGATAATATGAAATCCGCAATTTGCAAAAGCAATAGTGCAAATCAGAATGTCCCTAGTAAAGTGGAGTCGGAGGGAGGCTCCCCTAATTTTGGAGAGTCATGTTATATTGGTGAGGAAAATAGATTTGAACATGGGTTAGAGGCTAAAGGTTTGGGGACGGGAGGTCTGAATATGGATAAAACGTGCAGTTCAAGGGATCCAACAGAACTGTTTCCTGCATTGATTAATTCGGACAGAGATGTCAAATTGACATCTTGCAGGCACCCTGTTCCCTATGCGTCTTTTTCAAGACAAAGGAATGATGTTAAGTTAGGCAGTAGAGAAGATGACGATAATTTAGCTAGGATCAATAAATTTAGTAACAAGTTGAAGGTTTATAGGCCTATGACACGTATTGGAGACCGAAGAATAAGGAAATTGCTGACCTCAAGATACTGGAAAGTAGCTCCAAAATTGAAGGATTACGAACTTTCTAGAGCTGGTGAGCAGGATCAATGGCTTGATTTTACTGTTTATCACGTCTCTTCTTGCGCATGAGTGTGTGTGTGTGTGTGTATTCGCACATGTAATTCAAGTATTACTGATTCTTGTCTGGAAGTTGATACTCTTATACTGAATATTGTCTTTCTATACATTTTAGATGGTGGGATAAAGCCTCCACATCGCAAGCGAAAAACCTGTCACAACCATGAGAGATGTCACTATGATGTTCTTTCTAAGAGGAGGAAACTTAACAATCGAAGCTCGATCGAGAATTTTGATGGGGGATTTAGTAGTGAAAGTGTTACAAATTCACCTGAGAAGGGTAGGAAAGGAGATCGCAGAGGTTCAAATTCAGTGTTGCGAGGAGGTCCGCCCCTACTCCTTATGCTATTTCCTCCTGCATTTCATCTTAAGGATTCAGGTTTCTGGTGTTTACTAAATAACTATAATTATTCTGTGCAGCAAGTGGGATGATATCTTCAGTGGCTGGTCATCAAGCATCCCTCCACTCCAAGAATTCTAATGGTATGAAGTTGAGTGTTTGACAGATTGATGTTCACATACTCCCATGATTCAGTGAGCTTTGGCATATGATAGTTCTAACACCTGGTATATTCTCTTGTGCAGTGAAGTTCAGCATTAAGTCTTTCAAGGTCCCAGAGATATTTATTGAGGTCTCGGAAAATGCTACTGTTGGTTCGCTGAAGGTATTAAAAGTTCAATATTATTATGCTTAACCTATGTGCGACTAATAATAAGCAGGCTGGCAAAAGGTTTTATATGCTGATGAGCGATTTGTCATTTGCATATTTATTGCTTTTATCACTATGAAATGATCACTTGTATATACACTTTTAATGAAGAAATAATAGGCATCCAACCCTGAATAGTAGTTTTTCTGCATTAACTTGCTGCAATGTTAGTGAACCTGGGGCTTACAATTCTGTTACATTTGTGTTCTGTTAATTTTTGTAGAGGACAGTAATGGATGCTGTGACAGCTATACTTGGGGGTGGAACACGTATTGGGGTGCTTCTTCATGGGAAGAAGATTAGAGATAACAAGAGAACCCTGTCACAAACTGGTATGTCTTCTGAAGACAATCTGAATTCTCTGGGTTTCTCTATAGAGCCTAATCCAGTTCAAGCCCCCCCACCTGTATGCACTGAAGACTCTCCGCTTTTGTTACCATCTGACACATCCCAACTTGTGCCAAGGTAATTCTGATGTTCCTTTTAAAGGTTCTGTCCCGGGAGTGGAATCTGTATGCTTGGTGAACTAGAGAAGCCTGTAAAGATTTTCAAGTTTCTTCCTGACCTGTAAAATTTAGTGTACACAGAAGATTTGTTTTCTCTTCTGCTTATGATATGTTTTCCATTTTATTATTTCCTTCACCTATCATTATTTGAATGTATTTTGGTAACGAAGATGAATTTTCTTGCTTGTTATTTGAGTCTGAGTGGTTGGTTTGTTTTGTTTGTGAAATCTTTATTAGAATTCTTGCCCTAATAAAGATTTTATGATCACCATCTTTTTTTTCCTAACATGTGAAAGTAAAACATTTTTCGAGTTTTGTTATGTCGAATGGGGATGAAATACAAGAAATTCTAGATTTTAGTGTCATTTCATTGATTATGGTTACTGCTGTTCTTACTGTAATCAGTTATTTGTTACTTAGTTGATGGTCATTGTTTTATTTACAGGTCGCCAGTGACGACTCCTGCTCTAGATTCAGGCATTGCTAATGCCTTACCAGAATCTTCTACCCCGACTAATCTGGGCAACCATGTGGAAACTAATCATGAAGCCAAGACACCCCCTACTGGCATATTAACTGGCACATCTGTGCCAGATTCCAGAGCTCTGGTTCCTGTCCCAGCAATGGATGTTCAGGCCCTAGCTGTAGTTCCTGCGAACCAGAAAACTAGGCGATCTGAAATTGCACAGCGTCGAACTCGGAGACCATTTTCTGTATCTGAAGTAGAAGCACTTGTGCAGGCTGTTGAGGAACTTGGAACTGGAAGGTGTGATGTCTTACCGATCTTGATTCCTCCTTATTAATTCCATCCTCTTCCCAAACCATGGAATGTACTGAATTTAAATGATTTACTCATACTGCAGGTGGCGCGATGTTAAATTGCGTTCTTTTGAGCATGCAGACCACCGAACTTATGTGGACCTAAAGGTTAGATAAATTCTACTTTATTATAGCTCATTATGCCATTGAACACTGCTCCTATCTAATTCGAGATATTTGCTACAGGCATGCCTGATGCATGGTAGTGAGAAGTTAATTAACTTGGAGCTTGAGCCATGGGAGTTTATAGTGGTTATTTGAATTATATTTTGTGGACTTGAGCATTATGTTAGACATCCAAATTTCTTGGTCGTGTTGTTATCATTTTGTTTTGATATAGTTGATGCGATGTGTTTGTTGGTCTTTTGCAGGATAAATGGAAAACACTGGTTCATACGGCAAAAATTTCTCCTCAGCAAAGACGAGGAGAACCTGTGCCCCAAGAGCTTCTGGACAGAGTGTTGGCTGCCCATGCTTACTGGTCCCAGCATCAAGCTAAACAGCAAGGCAAGCATCAGGCTGGACCGCTGAAAATTGAAGCCCCAGCTGATTGAAATGGAGTTGCCTGGTATCTAATTCTGATGATGTAAAAAGAAAAGGTAAAAATTGTTGACAGGAAGGAAGACAAAAGAAAGCTGTACAAAAAATTTATTTCAAATTTATGTAATATTCTCACACTCACATGATTCATGGCTGGCCTTCCAACGAGGAAAGGTTGGGCATTTGTAAATGATTCGATGAAATAAGATCATTCTAACCAAAACTCACAAAATTGATTTGATTCATTTTTCTGTAATTCATATTTGTTGAACTTTGATAGAAATGTAGAATTGATTCAATTGAATAACTGATGTAGTTTTTCTCTTATTATTATTATTATTATTATTATTAAGTGTTGATTAATTTTCAACTTGGAATGTTATGCTGATGCAATACCTGCTTATTGACGTTGCCGTTTTGGATGTAATGGTGGTAGTTTATGGATAACTGGAATCATTGATTTGAGGAGTTAAAATTGTTTTGAAATTTTCACAAACTTTTCATCTTTTTCACTCTTTAACACAAGAAGACTACAGAGCCGCTTAGTAATTATCGTTATGATATGTTATATGGTTGGAGAACTCTGCTGTAGAGTTGCACCATGATTACCATATTTCATGTACGGAAGTAACAGCATTTAAGATTATATCATCGACAAAATTACTGTTGAGACTTAAGATTCATTGTTGTTATTTAAGTAGATAATTATTAGTTGTCAAATAAAAATAATACTTAATTACTGTCTGTTGAAACACGAAACAGTGAGCCACAGCCACTGGTTTAAGCATTAAGCATTAAGCATTAAGCATTAAGCATTAAGCATTAAGCATTAAGCATTAAGCATTAAGCATTAAGCAGGGGTTGGTTTGTTGAGAAAGCCGAAGAAGCACTTTCGGTTTTGGCTTAAAAGTGTTGTTAAAAGTCCTAGTGTGAAAGTTGCCAGCACGTACGTCAAAGCATGTGATTTTGGCAAATTAGTCAATTTATTAGTTTAGTTGGGTGGTTAGTGGTTGCTAATATTTACTTTCTTGTGAATTCCGTTTGGTGATAAATAAAAAATAAAAAATAAAACTCAATAGATGAGGCAAAAGCAGCGTCGAGTGTTTTGTTATGTTATGTTAGGCCAACGGAATTCAGGCGTGTGTGTCCTAATAATTGAAAAATATTAGGACAGGGACAGGGACAGGGACAGACAAGGGAAGGTGGGTTGGGCCTGGGCAGGTCAACTCTGAGTGTGCAATGACCGTTTAAATCTGGTCCTTGGGCCCTGACACCTAATCCCCACTCACCTTTTTCGGCTTAGTTTCAGAATTATTCATGATTTGATTTCTCTCTTGTCGACTATTCAAAAGCATTGCTTGTAATTAGCAAAACCCTTTGAAAATAACATAATGAAACTCCTTTTTCTTTAATTATTATGAATCCCACCATAAAAGCAAAGCCACAAAACTCTTTTTTTTTTTTTTTTTTATCTTTTCTCCTAAACCATCCAGACGAAAGTGATAATGACATAACCAATTAACACTAATTTTGCTAAGTCCAAAACCCTTTGAAAGTCAATTCTCACAGTCACAGAATGAATCATTATCTTCGTGACAAAACTCTGCAAATTGCCCTCTCCCCCTTCACATGGTAAATTTAATAAAGACTTTACAGGACAGCCTCTTATCCCCCCCACCCATTATCAACTTGTTCCTCATTTTAATTCTTACTTCATATTTTTGGGGTCTATTATCAACAAAAACACACATTGATTATTGAAAGTTCAAAAAGTACCCGGTGCCTCTGATGTGGATGGAAGAGACATGGCCTAAATTTTCTGGCATTGCCCAAATTTTCCCGTATTCTTTTTTCCTTTTTATTTTTTCTGTGATTATTGAAGTTTGGCCACAATATTAACTTTTTGTCTGCTTGTGCTTTTCTTAGGAAATGGTGGGGAGAAAGTGAAATTACGCATAACCCATTCTCTATTTTTAATATACAAATACTTATAAGCAAGGCGAAATTAAGATTTAAGCTCAAGGCCAAATCATAACGTAATTTTTTAAATTTAATAAAATAAAATAAATTAATATTTTTATTCTATGTCAATAATAGATGAATTAAAAATATATATATATATTATTAAAAAATTTAGCATAATTTTAAATTTTGGTAATGATATATAAATTATAAAGTTTTAGTATTTTTTTAAATTGATCAATTGTAAATAGTTTTTTCACTGATAAAATATTAAACAATAAATATATGCATTGTATTATTGAAAAAATTAAATTTTATTTGTTAAAATTAATAAATTTAAAGTAAAAATATAAAGATCAAGATCTATAAAAAAAAATACATAAAAAGTTATAATAGTAAAATCTTAAAAAATTAACTAATATATAAATAAAATTATTAAAATATTAAAAAAAATTATAATTTACTTATTTCATGGAGAATTCTTTTTTTTTTTTGATATTTGAGTTAGGAAGAAAAGTTGACACAAATTTAAAAAGAAGATAAAATTAATAATGTGACGTTCCATAATTGTGAGTCTATTTATATAAGTTAAATTGAAAAAAAAATTCTTTTTTTTGTAGGAAAATAATTACAAGTATAATTTCTTTGTATTAAAGAAAATATGTATTACGTCTTCTATGTATAAAAAAATTATAAGTATAAAAATTTTTTATATTGAAAAATGTATAGATAAGACCTTTTATAAATATAAATTAACTTTTATTAAGATAAATAATGAATTTTAGAAAATGTAAAAATAGAGAACACTTATAAATTAAAAATTATTTTTTATTAAAGAAAAACGTTAATGTAACAAAAAAAGAGATATTATTTGAATATTAAATAATAATTAAAAAGTAAGTATTTTAATGCTAATAAGAATCACTATATTAAATTAATAAATTAGTTCACCAAGTAAAAAAAAATTGAAAGAAATTTGAGAGACCAAAATAGATATTTTAAGACTAAGTAATATTTAAGTATTTGAATAAATATTTAAATTGAACTATGTTTTATTTGTTATAGACCTGTCTTGACTAATTTTAAATCAAATATGTTATTTTGATGCCGATCCGTTATCAAAGATGCTCCATATTTTGACCTTCTATTTATTGTTTTATAATTTTTTTAAACTAATTTCACTACTAATTTTTTAAGAGGTAATTTAGTTAATTTTTGGCTAAAATACACAATAAACTGGCTCTTATAACTATTCTTAATAATTGAAAATTAACATTATTACCGTCTTAAATTTTGTGATTATAATACTAACTCTTTCTAGAACAAATGTTTTAGATCAAATGGCAAAGAATCACAAGGAAATAATATATATATAGACACACAGAGTTCATCGTATAAAGATTTTTTAAATACTTATTAAAATTTTATATTACATCATAAATTATAAAAATTATAAATTTATGTGTTAATATTATTCATTATATAATAAATTACATAATCTATTAAATTATTTTTTTCTTTAAATATTATAAAATGAGGCTACAAACCTTAACCTACTTTTGCTCTACAAAATATTGGGATACTATTAAGGTTAAAAATATTTTTATTTTGAAAAATAAAAAAATAAGTATTACGCCAAACTCCCGAATAAATGATGTCTTTGACTTTTATTATTAATTTTTCGTCATTTGAAATCTTGCCTAATCTCTCGACATTGATCCAAGTCTTTATATAAAAATATATTTATTTATATCATTATCATAAGAAAAATTCAAAATTTTAAATAATTATAGTTAAAAGATTACCATTTATTTTATTAAAAAAAAAAAGATGACCATTTCTACTTACTAGCATTTATGTATTTAATATTTTACAAGAATGCGACGCTTTGGCACACTCATTTACTTAAACTAATTATTTATTCTAACACGTATCAAGAAAGAAAAAAGATTTTGATCGGTGAAAGTAACTTTTATTTCATCTTCCAAATGCAAAAAGAAAGTCATTTTTATTTGTTTGATACGTCAACCACAATCAATTTCAATCAACATCTTACATAATGATTAGTTAAAAAAAAGAAGTTTATATGACATTAATTTATTTAATATGCTTAAATATTAATTAACTAATTAACCTTTTTCAACATTCTTTCTTGATATGTGGACATGCATCGCTAAAAATACAAAAACATTTGGCTCAATAAAAAATTTGAGGATCCAACGGTTGATTTGCAGCCGCCGAGACTTCGAACGGCAGAGATTGTCCCCACCACCTCACCACTAAGAATCTCGTCATTACCATCACGCATCACCTTTTCGGCTTGTATTAATTAGTTCATGCCCAAAAAGGCACTTTCTATATGCACTCACAATCATCTAAAGCAGGGAATAAGATTTTAGAGTTCATCTCTCTCTCTCTCTCTCTGCCTTTGGTTCAGGTACTTCATCAGTTCATCTTTTAAGCTATCTTAATGTCAGAGATGCTTTTATGGTGTTTATTGAAGCTAAAGCTGCTCCTTTTATATGCTGTATGATTGATGCTTTCTAAAGTTCTCAGTTTTGTATGAAAAGTGACTGTTGACCTTTTGGGTTCATCCCATTTTGTCTCTTCATTTTCTTTAGTCATTTGTTGAACATATAGCGTTCTTTTATATTCTGTTTTTGCAAAGATCTTTTTCTTTTCTCTGGTCGTTTTGTTTTTGTATGCGTTTGTTTTAATGTGGACCTTTATTGTTTTGTTGGGTTTAGGTTTTTGATTTAAGCTTTGAGGAGGCTAGAACTTGAGAAGCTATTTTCATGTTGAAGAGCTGTAAAAGAAGAGCTGAGGATCAGAAATTTGGAAATTTTTGACCTTTTTGTTTCTGGGTTACTGTATTAATTGTTATTGAAAGTTGTAATTTTTGGGCTTCTTTGCTGGTCGTGGAAGTTCAAGTTTTTGGTATTGGTTTATCATTATCGAAAGTTTTGCTTTGTGGGGATTTTGGTATTCGTCTATTAGATATTTGCTATTGTTCTTGTGGATTGTTTTTACAACATAGATGGTCATGGATCAGCCCTTAAGAGGATATTATGGTTCTGTCAATCAATACAAACTCAGTGATGAATCCTTTTCGAACTTGTCTGATCAGAATCTGGTTAATAGGTTCAGAACCAATGATATTCATGTGAATGAAAACTACATAGATAGTCAGCTTTTGCCACCTGATTCAATCCCGGGGAATCAAAACCCATCTTCCATTGTAACACAAGAGGGAGATTCGCTTGAGGATTATGATTTCAGTGATGTAGTTCTTAAGTACATCAATGAGATGCTTATGGAAGAGGACATGGAGGAGAAGACCTGCATGTTTCAAGAGTCTTCGGCTGCACTACAAGCAGCTGAGAAGTCGTTCTATGAGCTTCTGGGGGAGAAGTATCCTCCTCAACCTAATCATGACCTGAAAACTTCTGTTGATCAAAACCACGAAAGCCCAGACGGAAATCATGATTCAAGTTGTTCTAATAGTACTATCACTACTAGTGATAACTTGGTGGATCAAGGGTGGAACTGTGAGTTGGGGGAGTATAAGTCTTCAAATTTTGCTTCTCAGTCGTCCTATAGTTCAGTGAGCAGCAATAGCAATGTGGTTGATGGGTTGGTGGATTCGCCTGTGAGTACTCTTAAGATTCCTGAAATATTTAGGGACAGTGAGTCTGCTATGCAATTTAAGAGAGGGTTTGAGGAGGCAAGTAAGTTTCTTCCTAATGGTAATGCTCTGTTTGTTGATCTGGAAAATAGTGGATTGTTAGTGAAAGAATTGAAGAAAGAGCCTAAGAATGTGGTGGTTAAGATGGGGAAAAAGGCTCAAAATGAGTACTCTCCTGATGGTTCAAGGGCAAGGAAGAATCCTCTTCCTGAAGATTCAAATTTAGAGAATGGAAGAAGTAATAAGCAATTGACTGTTTATACTGAATCAGTTGTGAGTGAAGAAATGTTTGATATGGTATTACTAAATTGTGGACAAAGTGAATCTGCGCTTCGTGAAGCTTTACAGAATGGAACTAGCAAGAATGTGTCACAAAATAAACAATCAAAAGGGTTTAATGGTGGAAAGGCCCATGGAAGGAAGAAGGGAGGTAAAAGAAATGTGGTAGATTTGAGAACTCTCCTGACCCTTTGTGCACAAGCTGTTGCAGCTAATGATCGGAGGAATGCATATGAGCTACTGAAGCAAATCAGACAGCATTCTTCTGCTACAGGGGATGGAATGCAAAGAATGGCTGTGTCTTTTGCCGATGGCCTTGAAGCACGTTTAGCTGGCTCTGGAACCCAGATTTACACTGCCCTCATCACCAGGCATACATCAGCTGCTGATGTCTTGAAAGCTTACCATCTGTTTCTTGCAGCATGTCCATTTAGGAAGCTGTCAAATTTCTTCTCAAACAAAACAATAATGAATTTAGCTGAGAAAGCAACAAGACTCCACATAATAGATTTTGGTATCATGTATGGTTTCCAGTGGCCTTGCCTCATACAACGTCTTTCATCTAGGCCTGGTGGACCTCCTAAACTTCGAATAACTGGAATTGATCTGCCACAACCAGGCTTTCGACCAGCTGAAAGGGTTGAGGAGACAGGGCGCCGGTTGGCAAAGTATGCAGAAACTTTTAGAGTGCCATTTGAGTTCAATGCAATAGCTCAGAAGTGGGACACTATTCAGATTGAGGATCTCAAAATTGATAGTGGCGAGGTGCTTGTTGTGAATTGTTTGTATCGTTTTAGAAATTTGCTTGACGAGACTGTGGTAGTAGAGTGTCCTAGGAATATTGTTTTGAACCTAATTAGGAAGATGAATCCAGATGTTTTCATACAAGGGGTTGTGAATGGATCCCACAGTGCACCTTTCTTTATCACAAGATTCAGAGAGGCTCTCTTCTTTTACTCTACTTTGTTTGACATGCTTGAGACTAATGTGCCCCGTGAAATTTCAGAGAGGATGCTGATTGAGAGAGAGATATTTGGGCGGGAGGCAATGAATGTAATTGCATGTGAAGGTGCAGAGAGGATTGAAAGACCAGAAACATACAAGCAATGGCAGGTCCGGAACATGAGGGCTGGGTTTACTCAGCTCCCGCTAAATGAAGAGATAATGAAGATGGCAAAGGAGAGGGTGGATGCATTCTACCACAAGGATTTCGTAATTGATGAAGATAGCCAGTGGTTGCTTCAAGGCTGGAAGGGACGAATTGTTTATGCCCTCTCATCTTGGAAGCCTTCTTTTTAAGCGAATGTTTGTGATTACTTATTGAAGGCATGATGGTAGGATTCTCCCCTTAGCGGCAATCTGGGTTTCAATGATAAATAATGCAAGTCTGATTCTAGGTCCAAGGTACAGATGTTTATTGTTAAAATCTAAATTCACACTCTTGTTGCTATTATTTTCTGTGCTATAGTGACCAACTTGGTATTGATAGTTATCTACTGTTTTTGCTGGGAAGGGGTATGGGAGCAGATCTTTGAAGCTTCTTCTCTTCATACCACAAAAAACCTATTGTTTAACTGCAAATTTTTGCTTCAGTCATTGCCTTGGTCAGAAAACAGCTGAATGCATCACGTTGTACATTGCCTTAGCACTTCCTGTATCTCAAGTTATGATATATGTAAATTTTCTCAACATATCAGAAAGTATATGGTGACTTCAGCAAGCTGACAGCTCCAACATATGCAAACCTATGAACACTTGGCGAACTTTGGTCAGTCTTAGCATTTTGTAAGAATGTTGGCAATTGGAGGAATCTCTGAAACAGGAAAAATGTATAATGTCTACAGGTTTTAGCTGGCACTGTTGCCTTGTGCTTCAGTTTCACATCAATTAATCTCGGTCTTGGGCATTCCAAGTTATATTTTTGCAAATTATTATTTGAGGGAGGTGCTTGATTGTATGCTTAAAATATTTACAGTTGTATTAGGTTAAAATTATTTCCCCTTCTGGGGACTCTGTTGTGCAATCTGACATGTAAAATATTTGCCTGTAACCTTCTTAATCAGAAAAGGCAAAACAGATCAATGTACTGAACCCATAAGCAATATATAATGTTATCCTCCCTGCTTATATTATACATCCGATCTTTAGCTTCTGAAAATGTACTTGTATCATAATGTTTAATGGCGAATTATTATCTCTTGATTTGAAGACTTTGTGGCTACGGTTTGCCCATCCATTTATTATTTTTTACCTCTTCAGTTGGGTGACAAAGACATGCATGCAGATTCTAATATTATCATTTTCATAATACAGCAGCTGTCTTTGAATCTGCCCTTAACTTACTCCATTTTCTGCCTTTTCTTTTTAAAAAAAAGAAAATCTTTCATGCCCATTTCTTAAAGAGAGAATATCATCTGCTTACAGTATTGTTGACACAAACACCGAAGAAATTGTCCCAGAACTAATCAACAAATCTAGTTCTAAATTCAAATCCCCTTTGCATGCACAAAGCTTTATATAATATACACGTACATACTGCAGGCTTTGGTTCAGTTAACAGGGCTCTTGAGTTCTACAATTACAAACAAGTGTTCAGAATACGATGGATGTCATGTATTAATGAGGCACATCTTCAAAGTCAACTAGAACACAGTTTCTCTTTCAACCCACGGTAATGGTATGGTATTGTCATAGCTCTTGCTCTTCCTCTTCAAAATCCAAATTTAATTATTATGTAGTGTTGATTCGATTCAATTAATTTGGTCAACTAATCCCCCATCTACATCTAATCATATGTACATATTAAACACTAATTTGATTACTTTAGTTAATTACATTCGCCGTCAATCTCTGACTTTTAAAGAAGACATTAATGTTAATCATTTCAATTTACATGAAATACGTATAAATAAATGTTCAATGATGAGCGATAACAATTAAGTACTTGCAAGCATTTAAAAACTAAAGTGCTTTTGGAAAGCACTTCATTATTTGTTATTTATTAAAGGAGGAGAGTTGCGCGATATATCCATGTGGTCTAGTCCGGTTTAAGATACCTAGCTTTCAGCCAGGCGGGGGGATCAAATCCCGGCAATGGAAATTTATTTTTTTCGTAATAAGCTATGGTAATAACATTCGGGTCCCTGGAGTTTTACATTTTCTAAAAAGTAAGGGTAGTTTTCCCATTTGTATCAAGTTAATCCAAACTTATATTGAAATGACTGATATACCCTTCTCTGTTTATATTTTCAGAATAAAAAAATTAAATAGCAAAACCCTTCTCTATATTCCTCAACGGAAATAAGGGTTTTAGCGAGGGAGATGAGTGGAGCAGGAGCGCCAGATTTCTTCTACAGAGAGGCTCAACGCCTCGGCTACGTTGCTCGCTCTGCTTTCAAGGTAATTCAAAAGATCTCTCTCTTTTTTTTTGTAGCTTAAAATTAAAAAAAGAAATTGATCTTGCTGATTAATCTCTCGTGTATTGCAAGAGCAGCTGCTTCAGATACAAAAGAAATACAAGATTATAAAGCCAGGCTCCTCAGTTCTTGATCTTGGTTGTGCTCCTGGTGCTTGGCTTCAGGTCTGCCAATTTTCATTCTTTTTTTTTTAAATGTCGGAATGCCCAAATTCGTAATCATTTTATAACTGTCTAGAGAATTAAATAAACTAATAAATAGATAAAGCTCTTTCCTTACGTGGGTTCTCAATATTATGTCTATTTCTGTAACAATTATAGTGTTGTGCTTTTCTTCTTTTCTTGGGGCAATAGGTTGCCTGCCAAAGCTTGGGTCCTCTGAACAATGGCGGGGCTGTGGTGGGCATTGATATTAAGGTGTGATTTTCTTTTTCTTTTAATTTTTTTGATTTCTTGTTGATCCTTTTTTTAGTTATGTTAGTTATTTTAACGCAACTTTTTTTTTTGGTGAAAGTTGTGATTTTGATTTTTATCTTACATGCAAAAAAACTAATTTGCAAATGTGGGATAATGCAGAACAGAAGGTGAAGGTTCCTTCTCTTCATTGTGATGCAAGGGTTCAAACTGTTTCAGCAGATGTCATGAATCTTTCCAGAAATCAAGTTAGGGCACTCTCACCTAAGGTATTATGATTGATCATATATCTCTCTATTTGTTAATGTATGTTTAAATTTCATATTTGGTTTTGCATTGTATTATTGCTAAATTTTTAATTATATTTTGAGCCTTTGATGGTTATGCCTAAGTTTTATTGTGTCATGTCATTCAGCTTCATCTACTTATGACAATGCTTGTTTATTTTTTTATGATAGATGGAATTCTTTGGTATTGCAAATCTTCTGCTCTGTTTTTCTCAAGAAGGAGCTATTGTTCTTCTCTTGTAATTGTTTTTGGCTTATGGTATTACAGTTTAGTTTGTGTTTTGTGCAGCAAAAAGGGTTTTGTTTGGTACTCTCAGACATGTGTCCCTCAGTTTCTGGAATTACAACTAAAGATGCGGCTTTATCCGCCGAGTTAGGGATGCGGGCACTTGATTTGGCTCTTGGTCCAGCCGCCTTAACTGAGCCAGTTGATGATACTCAACCGGAGGAACATGTAGTTAATGGAGAATCTGTACCAGATGACAATGGTGTACTTCAACCCGGGGGCCATCTTGTCATTAAGCTTCTTGAGAGTGAGGATGCTCAAGGTGAGAATTTATTCAAAAAGCAGATAATTTATCTGTTATTGTTCATGCATCCTTATTTTCTTTGGGCTGTTTGCAGAGTTTACCCTGATTTGCAAACCACTCTTCAGAAAGGCATCATGGTTCAGACCTAAAGCTACAAGATCTTCATCTAGAGAAATTTATTTAATTTGTCAAGGGTTAAAGTCGTGAGAACTTCAAAAGATACAACCAGCAGCTGACAATGAGTAGCGAAATATTCGCTGGAAAAACATCAAACCGAGCTTAATCTTGTAAATTGTATGTCTGATGAGCTTAATCTTGGAAAAACATGCAAGTTTCCAGTTCCATGTAGCTTAATGCCACATGGTAATCATAATGTTTTATTCTTGCTATTCTATACTTTTAGCAGGAGGAAATATCTTACCAATTTTTTGAATTCTATAGAATTGCACAAGTTATTTAATTTTTGTTGCAACTTTGTGTTCCCCCTTTGCACAAGTTATTCTTGCTATTCTAACGTGCATTTCTTGGTACTTAACGAACTCTCAAACGGAGTACCTAGCTTAAATAATTTAAACGCTTAATTTTTTATGCTCTCTTTGAAAGAAAGTCCGAATGTTGAAATAAGTAGCATGTACATTTCTTGGTAATTTACAAAGTCACGAAGAATTAAGCGAAAACTCATTACAAGCCCTATAATTTAGGATCTGATTCTGTAATTTAGTATTAGACAGGTAAAATGAATAATTTACATCTTCCATGTTGGCCAAAAGTTGTTATCGAATGTGGGTTCTTCCAAGTGACCAGAGACTTGTATCTTTAACTGGAGCCTACAAACACACAAAGCAACTGGATTAATACGAAGAGCAACGAAAGATGTTGGATACTGAATGAATTTATCATCTTTCTATATGTACTTACTGGTGCTTTCATAGAAGGGAAGACATTCCAAAATCTCAAAGTCTCGTCTCCTGCTCCAGTCACTATTGTCTGCAGGAGAAAATTATTAAATGAAGTTGTACGAGGAAAAATATCTGCTATCAAACAGCAGTCATATATCTTCGACATATAAACCTAATCAGGAAAGTACTAATCCGAAACATCAATTTACCTGTCCATCAGGTGACATAGCGAGATAGAGTACTCGCAAACTATGGCCAGTGAGAGTTGCAACCTATCAGTATCCAGAATGGCAGAAGAAATTTTGGTTATTTGCTATAGAAAAAGGGTTTATATATGTATGTCAAATACAAGCTAAAAGCTCGTTCATACCTTTGCCATTGATGGGTACTTCCACACCATAATTTGATTCTGAGAATATCCATGAGTGCTGACTAGCTCATTCACATTCTTACTCCATGCTAGATTGCATACCTGCAAAGTTGCACGGTGATGAGCATGATGCTAAGACAATTTTGCGATGTAATGTAAATGTTTATCTGGTTGGTGTAGGTGGCATTATTGCAAACCATCGTGTCAAAACCAACGTGCACATTGTACAAACCTGGCTCCCAGTGTCAACACTGTTTAACTGATGACCATTGCTAGTGTTCCAGAAGCGAATGCATCGATCGGCAGTCCCACCTCCAGAAGCAAGAAGGCCACTCTGGTGGGGTGACCAAGCAATGGCCTTCACAGCAGCTGTATGTTCTGTCAATCTCAAAATTGGCTGCTGAGAATGCTGGTTCCAGACCAGGAGCTGAATCACCAGCAAGAAATTGCATTAGGATTTTACCTTCTATAGTTGAACAACAAAGATCAATAGTTTGGGTTCAGATACACAAAAAGAAGTTGATGATTACCTGATTATCATTCCCACCGGATGCAAGCTCCCTGTCATCATGGGACCATTTCAGCCCACACACCTGGGAGATCATATTGGAAGGTTAAGGCTACTCTATCACTTCCAAAATGCAATAATCTTGTTCTTAATTTTTTCATCATTGAGTCCAGAGGGCTTTACCTCAGATTTATGTCCCACAAGCTTGCTAACAAAGTCATTTGAAACACGAAGATCATGTTGAAGTATGTTCCGGTCCCTACTTCCTGATGATACTATGCGAGAATTCCACGCCAAGACACCTGTTCTTGTTTGATGGCCACTAAATGTTCTTACCCTTTTGCACTGGGTTCCATCCCATACCTGTACCATGGGGCAATTGCTCACTTGCGATCTCAAGTTCTCAATAATGCGTATATATGGCTCCATAGTTTCAAACATCAGATGAAAATCACATTCACATAATTAGATGCAAAGCATCAGTACAACAATTAGCTACCTGAACTTGACCAAGATTTGTACCAACTGATATATATGAACCCTCCCGGGTCCATTGGACAGAGCATACACTGTCAGTAGGTCCCAAGTCACACAACTTTGTTACCTGAGAACAAGATGAGGAAATGTTAGAAGTTAACTCATCACACTCATTTGTCTTTATCAATATCGACTAAAGAGTTGCCATAGATACAAGTTCCTCAGTCAACATATGTTATGGAACTAGAAATATCAAACTTACTTTGCTATTTGATGCAGTCCATAAATAAACACACGTGCCCAATCCAACTGCAAGTACATTCTGTGAAGACCAATCCACCAGGTTCAAATAAAAGTCATCTTGAAGAGATGGGGCATCCAGAACCTGCAACCATTTAAAACTTCTATCATCAACCATGTACTACATTTTCTTTACCAACAAATTCATGCTGCATATAATTTCTCTGAGATTAGCTGTTTCCATCTTCTAATAAGCAGAGCTTGGCTCATTTATCCGCTCATATTTTCACAAGGTCTGAATTCATTTAATCTTCTGGATTTCTCCAACACATTTGCCCGAACACAATGCTCCACTTAGCTGCTAAAAGAATGAGTGTAGATTCAAGACATTTTGTAGCAGAGGACCCAAATTTATCTTTCTTCATAAAATTTTCTTTTAAAAAATCTCCCACCATATGGAGGGTAAACAACAAAATATATTTGTGATTCCATACTGAAAATAAATAAAAGCTGTTACCTATATGAATTTGATTCCTTTAACTCTCCAAAATTAAAATAAATATATAAAGCGAGGAATTTGAAGTCTCCTTTCCTACTTTTATCCTGTATCCGCAGAATCAAGCTCACTCACTTACCTTATGGGGTGTCTTGGGCACTTTCCGTGGCATTTTAGGTGGCGTAGAGGCCTCACTAGAGAACCCATTGTCCTGCCCCAGAATCGAAGGTGAGTATGGAGAATTAGGTCCAGAAGAATGATCAGTCTTAAACCTCAACATATTCTTGCTAGGACTCATTGGCGAGCCTTGACCTGCAGGAGAAGAAAAAGAACCAAAGTCAGCCCCAAAGAGTTCAGATTTCAACAGCCTATTATAAGCCTCATTCCCTCCTTCTTTAACAGGCGATCCCTTCTCAATGAGCTCAAAAGTGTTCAGTCTTGAAGAAGATCTGCAGGGGATGAATCTGTCACTGCAAGTAGATGATCTTGAAGATGGTGAAGATAAATTCGACAACGCTCGAAAAGAACCAGAAAAAGTTTCAAGTCTTAGTGAGGTTTCATTCATTCCAGCTGGGAGATTCAGCCCAGTTTTTCTTGCTTGTGGTGAATCCATCTTCTGATGAGAGGAAATGGGCAAGTGGGTATGTTAGTTTCTCTGGAAAACGGGAGGTAAAGTGATATGGAAAAGGGCCTCTCTCTCTGCAAGCAAAGAGAGCTTTTGAATAGAAGCCAACGGTCAATTTTTCAATGAATGGTAGGGAAGGGAGCGGTGTTTTTATATATATTTTAATAGTTTTTTTTTTCTGTAGAAAAACATTCTAACGGTCGATTACGTGAACCCAATGCCCAATGGCTTGTATTACAAGCTGTCATGTTGGTTTAGTTAACATAAAAGTGAAATGGGATATGAAAAAGAGTTTTTATTTTAAATTAATATGTTAAATAATAATTAGATAACAAAATAGTATAAATTTTAAAATCAATCATTATATTATCTCACTACTTAATAATTAATTAATATATTATTTAAAATAAAAAATTTAAAATATAATTTAAAAATCGTAGCATTTTTTATACATCAATATCTATTGTTTGTTTTTTTGGCAATTTTTTTTCCTTTTTAAAGACTTGTTAAATTGTATGTTAAAACATGATTGGACTCTTTACATTTATTAATCTAACTATATTCTAGCTTAATGATTAAAGTACCAACTTGCTTATTAAATATTTTATATTTATTCTTTTATAATATTATAATAATACCAACTAAAAACCTATTTGGTAGGGTGCTTATCTTTTTTAAAACTCAACCTAAAATTTTAAATTAGAATAGAATTGAGTTTGAAAATCGAAACTTTTTGGGTCCATTTTTTAAAGACTAAAAAGACCCGATCGAGTTTAGAATATTTCTTGACTTGAATTGAAATTTGTTTTAAACTTAAAATAACAACAAAATTGGAAATTTTACAAATTATTAAATTTTTGCTAAATTTTCCAACTCAATTTTTCCAAATTTCTTTTATAAAATTAAAATATTTATTAAGATGTCCATTATTTAAATTAAAATTTTAAAATTGTTCATATAACAGCGAGCGAATTAGCACGCACCTTTGCATATTTTAACATTGAACATGTGTCAAGGAGACATAACACAAAGGCAAACACTTTAGCCAATCTCACAATGAAAAAGGGCATTGTCGTTACGTCTAAATGAGCGGGTGGAATGGATTAGCAAAAGGCGCCATGGAGTAGGCAGGCAACTCAATAGGAATTTTATCGCTTAATAACTTAAAATTGATGAAAATTAAGCGAAAGAGGTTTAGCAACATTTTCTTTTAGTCTTTTGTATGCCTTGCCCTATGTCATGCCCAAAGTGTTCTTAAACATTTTTTTGAACACTTGATGTGCGACAAAGCCGTCTAGAGACTATGTGGGTCGCTGGAGCAGTTCGCAGGCCGAAACTTCTAGAAGACCCACTGACATGAGTGAAGATCCGAGCCAAGCCCGCGACTTTATTAGGGTTGTTAGCTCCTATTTGGAAGGAGAATATTTCATAGCATATGCGATGACATTTAAGAATATTCTGTAACATATTATTCCATCTTATAAGTACACGGTTAGATCGTTTAGATCTTAGCCATCGATTGTATAGGATTATTAGTATATAAGGGAGAGGTCCTCAGTTGCACAAAACACACAATCTCATAACTTGTATTTTCTTTAGCAATATAGAGAGCTTTTTCTCAATCTTCTTTGTGTGGATTTCTAGGTTACTTAGCGCGCAACTCATTTAAGGCCGTATGATTCTCAAAGGGTCTGTAACATTTGGTATTAAAACGAGTTCAAAGAAGATGGGAAAAGACGCTGCAACGTCGTTGGAGTTGACTGAAGAGAGGGGTAGGGATCCCAAAGCTAAGAGGCACAGTAGTGTACCTTATGACAAGTCCGTTGATCTAGGCTATGATTTAGGAAACATAGTGAAAATACTCGGCGGCGCTGTAGGAAAAGCAACGAATCATCTTGGAAAGGTGGAACAACAAGTAAAAAGGCTCGAGGTGGGACTCAACACTCAAGGGGATGAGCTGCGCTCCCTATCAACACATCTATCTAGAGTTACACTGATTGGCAGTGTGACTGGGTTAAGGCTTTTCAAGAGAAGGTATATACAACCATGGACAAAGTTTAAGCCCAAGTGGAAGAGCTGTGTAGAGGGTTTGATGCTATCAAGGAGGATGTGGTGTTGTGCAAGTGAGGGTAGCGAATGGAGCTATTGCTGCTCAAGGGGCGCCAAGAGTTGAGGCTTCTAAACTGAAGGAATTCAGCGGCACATAGAATGCTAAGGAGCTCGACAGCTACTTTTAGCAAATGGAATGATACTTCGACGCTATGGCGTGTGGGACGAAGACAAAGTAAATACCGTGACCTTATATCTTTTCGATCATGCAATTATGTAGTGACGTAGAAAAAGCGAGGAGATACGCAAGAGAACCTGCACCATCAACACTTGGGTAGATTTGCAACGAGAGTTAAAGTGCCAATTCTATTTAGAGAATATGGCGTACAATGTTCGAAAGCGGTTAAAGGAATTGAAGCAAACCAAGTCCATCAGTAAGTACGTGGATGAGTACTCCCTGTTAATGCCTCAAATCCCCAACATGATCGAGGAGGACATGTTGTTCAATTTCTTAGACGGGTTGCAAATATAGGCATCCAACAAATTGAAGTAGTGCAGGGTGACGAGAATATCCAATACTCTTACATTACTGAAAACGCTTATAGATTATTGCAAGGGTGACTCGAAAAAGTCCAAGAATTTGAGACCCAATCACAAAAAGGGTTGGGGCATTAAGGAGTTTCATCATTCAGAGGATGAGGAGGAGAGAAGTAAGCAGCCCAAGTAGGAAAAGCAGAAGCGCAACGGTAAAAAAGGTAATAGACTGAAGATGAACTGCTTCCTTTGCGACGAGGATCACTGGGCTAAGGGTTGTTCGAAAAAGAAGACTCTCAACGCAATGGTTACGTTACACAAGGCTTGCGAACAAGGTCAAATGGGGTGTTTGCAGCTGCTCAACACAATGAAGGCTAAGTGGAGTGCCAACGCGTCAACTGAAAAAGCGCTCAAGTATGTTAAAGCCTACATCAACTGTATAAAGATTCAAGTGCTGATAGATATGGGTGTGACGTATAACTTCATTAAGCATGTGGAGGCAAAGCGATTGGGACTTTACGTGGAGAAAGAGAAGAGATTCCTTAAATAGGTAAATGCTACGGCCAAGCTATTGGATGGGGTGGTTCGAGGGGTTGATATCCACCTAGAAAAATGGTACGGCGAGGTAAATTTTTCTGTAGCACCTCTTGATAATTTTGATGTGGTGTTAGGTATGGAGTTCTTGAGGCAATATGACGGGGTACTACTTTTTCGACACGATTACGTGTGCATCATGAAAGAAAGACCTTACATGATACCGACAGTAAATAAGCCCAAGGGTAGGCAATTCCAGTTGAAAGCCAACACCAAACTACTTTCTGCCTTACAACTAACTGGAGTTGTCGGGCGCAAAGGAGGAGCACATCCAGCCACAGTATAAAAGGGCAAATGATAAGACAAAAAAAGGTGAGAAAAAGCTACTAAAAATGGTAACATAAGTGGTCAGGGAGCACAAAGAGGTTGTATCAACTATCATACCACAGATGCAACAACAACGAGGTGATACCGAGCATGGGAAAAAGTTAGAGTTGGGTTTTATGCTTCCAACTACAGCACAGAAGCCTAAACCAAAATTAGATGAATTGCAGGGGCAGCTCAAGAAGTTGTCAGATGTGGGTGTCACTCAACAACTTAAGGTGTCACATGATGTACGATTTCAGCACGAAAAGTGGGGTAGAGACAAGTAGCGACATGTCAAGTATTGTGCGAGAGACTTGGTGATAGAAATGATACTTTCACTACAGCGCAAGACAACACGCCCACTTCACAAGTGCCTTGATTGTAGGGGCGATGAGGCATTTTTTATTGCCAAGAGAGTTGACAACGTCTCGCATAAGGGGATACCTTCGAGATAGCAGCTGCATCCAGAGTTTTTTGAGAGCTGTTTGAAGCTATACCAAGGGGGTATGAAAGACACAGAATAGAAACGGAGACTTTTATGAATTTCCACATGGGACAAAAAATGGGCAAAACTCATTCATGAATGATAGATGGTGCGGAAGAAAGATTCACCTCAAAGGCGTGAGTACTTTGTTAAGTGGAAAGGGTTGCCTGATATTGGAGCAAGCTGAAAATACGACAGTACACAGCGACAGATTGAAGAACGAGGCACACAGGTTCCAGTAAAAACGCGACGATGGCATCGCGTGAATTTAGTAGGGGAGAATGTCACACCTCAAGTGTTCTCAAGCATTTCCTCGAACACTTAGTGGGAGACAAAGCCTCTTAGAGGCTATATGGGTCGTTGGAGCAGTTCGCAAGTCAAAACTTCTAGAAAATCCACTGATATGGGTAAAGATCCGGGCTAAGCTCGCGACTTATTAGGGTTGTTAATCCTTATTTGGAAGGGACATATTCTATAGCATATGTGATGGCATCTAAGAATATTCTATCGCATATTATTCCATCTTGTATGTACATCGTTAGATCGTTTAGATCTCAGCCATCGATTGCATAGGGCTGTTAGTATATAAGGGGGAGCCCCTTAGTTGTATAAAATACACAATCTCATAACTTGTACTTTCTTCAGCAATATAGAGAGTGTTTTCTCAAACACCTTGTGAGCGTATTTTTCTTTTCTTCTTTGTGTGATTTTATAAGTTGTTTAGTGCATAATGCGTTTAGGGTCACGCGGTTCTCTAAAGGTCTGTGACACTTAACTAAGATGTCGATTTGGGGATTTTTCTCTTATTGTTAGAGATGATAGCATAATGCCGGATGAACATTTGTTCATAGGGTCCTGGGAATCACCCAGATCTACCATTTATATAATTTTGAAAATTAAAATTTTATTTTTTAAAATGTTATATCATATATGTCAATGTGAATGAAATTAAAATATTTGCCAATTGTTACATTCTATTATTTGGATTTGTTGGTTGGTGATGAAAAATGTATATATTATTTGAATTTGTGAAATGTAAAATTTGAAAATGATAATTTATAACAATTCAATTATAATTATAAATACAATTTGAATTAAAATTGTAATTGGAGATGTAATAATTAGAATTTAAATTTAAATTACAAATTTATTAATTGTAAATGTAACTATAATAAGAAATTTGGAATTATAATTGTAATTATAATTATAATGATAATCATAATTATAATTAAAAATTAGAATTGGACTTGTAATTTATAATAATTCAATTATAATTATAAATGCAATTAAAAATATAATTAGAATTGTAATTGAAAATTTAATAATTTGAATTGAAAATTGAATTAGAAATATAAGAATTATAAATAAATATATATATATATGTATTTGGAATTGGAATTGGAATTGAAATCATAATTGTAATTAGAATTTAATAATTAGAATTTAAATTTAAATTGCAAATGTAATAATTATATTCAACTGCAATCAATTTAGAATTATAATTACAATTGAAATTTTAATAATTACAATTGAAATTTGAATTGAAAATATAATTAGAATTGTAATTGGAAATTTTAATAATTAGAATTGAAATTTGAATTGGAAATATAAGAATTATAAATGTATATTTATTTGAAATTGAAATTGAAATCATAATTGTAATTAGAATTTAAATTTAAATTGCAAATGTAATAATTATAAAATCAACTATAATTAATTTGGAATTGTAATTAGAATTGAAAATTTAATAATTAGAATTGAAATTAGAATTGTAATAGAAAATTTAATAATTAGAATTAAAATTTGAATTGAGAATATAAGAATTATAAATGTATATGTATTTGGAATTGGGATTGAATTCGTATTTGTAATTAGAAATTTAATAATTAAAATTAAAATTTGAATTGAAAATATAATAATTATAAATGTATATGTATTTAGAATTGGAATTGAAATCTTAATTATAATTAGAAATGTAACAATTAGAATTAAATTTTCAAATTTGAATTGAAAATATATCAATTATAAATTTAATTGAAATTGAAATTGTATGTAATTAAAATTATATATTATTACTATTATATAATCAATTATTAAGTTAATCCAATTAACTCAATAAAGCAAGTTCATATAATTTTATTACGAATATGAGGTAATAAATTATAATAAAATTATAATTTGAATTTGATTATTTATCATTAAAATCTTTGTTGTGTTGATTGAAGATTAGTAAGTTCATAATTTGTTTTGAGTAACTACATTATTAGTTACTGATACAATTATAATCTTATCAAAATTATTGAAAGGAATTGATCATTATATATTTAATGTATTATGATATTTTACATAAATTATTAATTTTAATATAAAATTTAATTTAATCAAAATTCTAATTTACTGAATTAAATTTTCAATTCAATTCAATTGCGAATAAAAAGAGGATTTAAAAATTGAAAAAATGATTCAATTAACCTAATTAACTCAATAAACGAAGTTCATATATTTTCTCAAAATAAATTTTATTAAATATTTCAAAAACATATCTTAAAAATAAAATAAACTCCAAACACAAAAAAAAGAAAGAATATAAAGCCCAATTAAAACTTACCTCATATAAAAAAATCCAATTAAAACTCAAAGTTAAAAAAAATACAAATATATCAAAAAAAATAAAAAAAAACCACAAAAAAAAACCTACCCAAGAGAGGGACAAACCAATCCCAGCCCAA
The DNA here is from genome assembly GCA_946807835.1 of Ailanthus altissimus. Classification (NCBI taxonomy): domain Eukaryota; kingdom Viridiplantae; phylum Streptophyta; class Magnoliopsida; order Sapindales; family Simaroubaceae; genus Ailanthus; species Ailanthus altissimus. Next base: position 17,876,072 of record OX327684.1, read on the forward strand.
ATTGTTTTTGTCCCAATTGGGGTTTGGTTTTGAACTTGGATCGAATCCAAAAATGAATGTCTTATTGTTTGATATGACTTTTTTTTAGAGGTTAAAAAAACTTTTTTAATGTGAAAAGCTCTATTGAAAATATTTTAGAGCGTTCGGATACAAATTAGAGTAGAGTTTTTAAGAATTAAAATAATTATTTTATCCATATTATAAAAAGTTCAAATTTTAAGTTTTTGCTAAGAATGGGTAATTTCAGTTTCGAGTTAGTTCAATCTAAAATCTACCTGAAATCGAACCAACTGATTTTGTACAAATGAAGCTGATTAGTTCAAGTTACAGAAACTAAATCGAACGGCTCAATTTAGTTTGGTTTTCATTTTTTTTAAATTTTAGTTATTTTAAGTTTTTTTTTTCGATTTTGAACCGAACTAAACCAAACCAAACAAAATTAAAACCGGACTAATTGGTTTCATAACCATCATTTGAACCAAGTTGACCCAAAATCGATCAATTCAATTCGGTTCAATTTGATCGGTTCTTTTTTTTTTTGCCACCCTTAATTTTTGAAAGTAAAGGTTACAGAGTTTTTTTTTAAAGTGTTGAATTATCTTAAATACTTTTATTTAGTTTCAATTCTCTTATAACATAACCTAAAAAAACCTTGTTTATTAAGGTAACTACACTTTTTTTTTCTAAAAATTACGAGAAAATGTGGTAAGTGGGTTATATTGTGCTGGCACGACAGCTTGAGGCCAAGCCTAGCATGGCCCGTTGTTATACTATGTTGTGCCAAGCATGCGGGCCCAATGGGTCTGTCCATAAGCTAGGTACATATTGTTTTTAAAAAAAAATTAATAATGTTGCCTGCAGTAGCTATAGACCTGTAGCGCTGCAGGTAGCACAAGTTGCAAGCCTGCTACCTTTCTTTTTTCAATTTTTTTTTTAAAGTTGAGAGCCGTATACCAATAATCAACTTTTGACCTTATAAAATGGTACTGTGTGTGCCATTTTAAACCACAACAAATCTCTCTCAAGTCTCAATCTCAATTCTATAAAATTATTTCAATTTTTAACTGTCACTCAAATTTCTCTTATTATTTCTTTATTTTTTAATATTCATTCTTATTTTTTCTTTATTTTTTAATATTTATTCATCAAATTTTAAATTTTTAACACAATCATTTATTATCAACGCAATGTCAAATTTCAATATTCATAATATTAGGAGTAAGAAAAGTGAAGAAAACATGTTAATATAATCACAAATTGAATTTCCAAATTTTTTATCAGTTAATATACTTTCACAATTGAAAATATTGGAGGTCTTAAAAACTTCAAAAGAGGTCGAACATCAGATATTTGAAATTATTTCACATTGGAGACTCATATAATTTTTGAAAAAATTGAATAAAAACTATATGTAAGTTTTATGCTAAAACTTTAGATGGCAAAACTTTAGGTAGCATCGAACATTTACATCAACATGCCAAGGCATGTATGCAAGTACATGGTTCAAAAGATCAAACTTATGAAATTGCCCAAAATTCTCCTGAAAAAAATCTTTTTGGATTCAAATATAATCACCAATGCATATGTAATAGATTAGCTAGATATGTTGTAGTTGGTGAATAACCTCTCTTATTAGCTAAAGATGAAAGGTATCTAAAATTTATGAAAGGGCATGTTTAACCCAAATTCTCTCGTGTTCCTAAAAGTATAGTTAAAAATGATTTTTTTTTTTACTATATAACATCAAACTAAACAAAAATCTCATTGATAAAATCTTACAATTTAAAGGTGTTAGGATTTGTGCTTACGTGTCATCCCATCTTGTATGAATATTTTATTATAATATTTATATAATAGATATTTCATTAAATTGCTTATTAATTTTATTAAATGGTAAGATACTTGTAATGTTTTAGACATTGTATAATCTGAATGAGTTCAGATCTGATTTAAAGAAGTTTAGATAAGTGCTAATAGTCAACAAAATCTAAGGAGTTAGAGCTTTGTCTGAAACGGGATAAAAACTTGAGAATATATTAGTAATAACATAGTTGTAAAGAGTTGCAAATGGTGCTATAAAATATCGTTATGCAGTGTATTTTCAAACACTAAGTTTTTGATTTATTTTACCGATGCGGGTCTATCAGTGAAACTCTTTATATAAAAAGTATATGTCTATATCTGGGTGGTCTGGATGGTTAGTCTTAGTAGACCATGAGTTTAGTGGAAGCTCATATAAGCATACAGGTATTCAGTAAAGACTAGATATTGAATAAACTCACGAGGACCTCCAATAGACATCCCATGAATCCGTCAATGATAAGTCCTCTCGAGTTGAGTAATATTAGTAGTCATTTGACTTGAGCACCACAGTGGACTTGTGAGTGATCCATCATACTTTAATTCTACGGATGTTAGACACCTTTCATAGTTTGATCGCTGCACATCGTTCAGTATGATTTGATGCTCATGGAGTCCGGTGTGCATAAATATGAGATTCGTTAACTCACATAGATGAGTTGTATATCGGGATGCTCCGAGATTGTATCTCAGAAAGTTTTATGGCCATAAGCAGTAAGCCCGGGAAAAGAGTTTTTCGCAGGGTGAAACAATATCATAAACGTATTTACTTAAATTATTTATCGAGTTACGAATCTGGAGATAAGTTTACGGATGAGCAAATAGAGATTTGAAGGTAGAGATCTATATCTCTGCTCTTTCAAGATATAAGTGACAGAGGGACTATACGTATACGTATACGTTATGACCTCAACTTGTATGATTCAACGCGTCGATTTATAATATCTGTGACGTGTGCATAGGACATCTTTCATAAACTCATGAAAGAATTTTATATGACAAATCGGGCGTGGACCTTGGGAGTCCCGCAATATGAAGTGTACTCGTTGTGCACTAGGACAGTGTATTGGATTGAGTAGTTTAATCCAGTAAATTCTAGCAAATTAGATATTTATTTTAGGATCCTTCGAGACATGCACTTGTCAAGACTAAAGTGTTAAGTATATTAATTAGTTAACAATAATTGTTGATTAATGAGATGATGACAAGTGGCATAATTTGGGCCCTTAGATGTTTGACTTAGAAATAACCAAAATGACCTTACTTATATGACAAGCAAAAATAATTAATTAAATGCAAAAATATTTTGTCTTTTAATTAATTTTCATTAGTCAAACAATTATTAAAATAAAAGGGGACAAAGATATAATAGGGCAAGTGTTGCCTATATTTGGTGGGATGCATAAATTGACCAAAAATATGGAGGAAAAATAAACAAATAAACAAAAAAAGTAGCTTATTTTTGCTAAGAGGAATTCGGCCATTTGGGTGAGAATTGAGAGAGAAAGTGTTTTGATTTTCTTTCAAGAGTTATAAAAGTGAAGCCCACTATTCATCTTCTTCTCAATTCCATTTCGCCAGTGATTAAAACATTTGAAGCTTGTTTTTGTAGTTCAAGAGTTGAATAAGCAAAACAGTTTTATTGCTTTAATTAAATAGTTTAGATAATTAAACTAATGGTTAAGTGTTATTCAAAGTGTTTAAGTGTTAAACACACTGTTGGAATTATAACTATCATTCTAGCGACTTAAGTCCACCATCGTTGAGTCTTGAAATAGCTCACAAGTGCGTTTCAAGGCGGACTTCACTATTGTTCCAAAGGCTTGTAAGGTGAACTCTCAATCTTTAATTTTTATTATTGTAATGAGACTTAAATTTATGTGTTTGTTTTACTAGAAAATTAGATTTCCTACTTTTGCTGTACTTAATTTATGTATGAGATGCATAGGTTTTGTTGTAATGAACATATAATATATGCATGCACTCTAGTAAAATCATACACTTTCAAAATGAGTATTTGTCATTACTTCTGATTGTTAGACGAGTGCCAATAATTTAGAGTATATTTGGTGTTACTTTGCATTATATTGATAATGATTGATTTTTGTAAAAAGGAAAAAAATATTACTTTTTGTGAATTAGAACATCTACATATAGCTAATATTATTTTTAATTCTTTAATAAAAAGTTTTAGAGATTTTTAAATTATTAAAAAATTTATTAGTATTACTTTTGATAATGAAGCGCAAATATTACTGCTATAAAATTATTTTTTCGTTAGTTAACACTTATACGCAGTTCAAATTTTTTTCATTTGAGGTATTTTTGTCAATTCTTAATTTAATTGTTCGAGATGGTTTGAATATACTTAATTCTCATATTAAAAAAAAAATTATTGCTTCATCATCTTCTAAATGACAAGAATATAAAAAATTGTGTTGAATAATTGTGGAATGAATAGTAGAAAGTTTAAACTTAATATGAAAACTTATTAGAATACTACATATATGATAATGAAATTTTATGTAGGTTTTAGTGATTATATTTATATTATTATAATAATAAAACGAAAGACACTATACTAATTAATGATGATTGAAAAATTACATTTTACTATATATATTTTTTAAAAGTATTTAATAATATCACTTTAGCATGTTCACATGTGTATCAAGCTTCATCTTTATTGTTTTGACTTATATATATATATATAATATCAGTGATATTTTTGTTAAATATAGAGAAATTCAATTTTTTTTACATAAGTACTGTTATGGAGACTAAATTCTTAAAATATTGGAGAGAAATTCCTATATTATTTATTTGTGTAGCAGTAATGAATCTTTTAATTAATTGATCTGGTGTAAAAGTCTTAATTATAAGGATCTCAAAAAATTTAAACTTTGAACCAAATTTACTATTTATCACAATATTATTCATTTTCTATGAAATTTTTTTTGAATAAACTTAATTTGTAGAATAAACAAATGACACATTTATTTATGATCAGACTATTTGATGTATTTTGTTAAGAGGTAAAAAAAGGAGTTAATTTTAATTCCACTATTTCTATTGCTTTTAAATTAAAAAATTTATGGATACCGTCTGCTTTTTCTATGTTGAGCATACAATAACAAAAATAATTTGATTTTTTTTCACGGTAGAAATAAAAAAAAAGGTTTATCCTATGTTATTGATTATGGTTTGAGATCTATTAACTCTTCCAATATCTACTATAGCATAAGAAGTTGCTTTTAGTGCATGGAGTAGGATATTAGATAAAAAGTGATCAAGGTGATATAAAATTTTTTGGAGGCTTTAATGTGTGTCAAAGATTGAAAAGATACAATGGACTAGAAACAAAATTAATAAGAAGACATGTTCAAAGATTTTTAGAACTTTAAGATTTGATCATTTAAAATAGAAATTTATAATTTATTAAAAAAAAGTTAAATTTGCAAATGATAAATGGTTCACTAAGTGCCGATTTAGTTGAGATATATTATAACTATAGTAATGTAAATCTGACATTTTATTTTTATATTTGTATTCAATAATTTCATATTTGAAGTAATATTAATAAATTTGTATCTACAAATTATAATTAGAAATATAGTTACTTACAATTAATAATTTTAATTATAATTAAAATATAGTAAGAAAAATATTTAAAAATTAATTTACAAATTAAGTACAGGCTCGTGGACTTGATTCATGCTGAGCCTATGATGGATTGTCATAGGCTCATGTCAATACAGGCTCTTCACAAACTCATGCTAGCATAGCATGCTGGATCATAACTTGCGACCTAACACGACACGACCATGCGGGCTATGCCACACAAACACAACATACTACAACCCGACCTATTTATCGTCTCTAATTATGAGTGACAACCAAATAATTAATATTTTTATTCTTAAAAGCTACACATATACAACTTTTACTAATATAAGCTTCACTTATAAAAACAAGTCTACTTTAAGTGATACCAATCGAACCCTAAATTCCAATCAATAGTGAAAGCTAAATTCATTTTCAACTATAATGTACGTAAAAATCTTTTTGCATTTTTGCATCTTATTATCTTATTTTGATTTAATTTTTCCTCGTTTTTTTCTTGCAATAGCATAATGAAAGCGATTTAAGACATTACGATGCAATTAACTTTAAAAAAGTTATTTTAAAAAATTAGATGCAATTTCAAACGTTCGTATATAATTAAATCCAATCTCACAAAAAATAACAACATTTTTCTTTTGTAAAGAGATAACAAGCTTAACTTTTCCTCACACTAACTTTAAAATTGTTCAAATTAATTTTAAAAATAACACAATCAAACATTTTTTTTTTCATTTGCTACATTTTTTCAAATAAAAAATAATGTCTAAATTCTACAACAATTAAGAGAAAGTTGGTTAATAAGGATATCTAACTCCTCACCAATCTTTAAAAAAAAACTTCTACACCAACTACGAGAAATTCAATAACAAAAGCATAACAGCTAAATGTTGAGTATAATAAAACATAAATGAAACACTTTTATTAATACAATAAACCTAAAACTTGTAATACAAATTTTAGAAACTCTCACTCTTTCTCACTTATAACACAACACTCACAACTCAACACTCACACACTTTTTATTAAGTTTATTATTTGTTCAACTCTCTAACACTCTAAACTCTCAACAATTGATCAAATACTTGATCAATTCTTTATTCTTAACTTACTTACTTGTAAAACCAAATGAGGGAGGGAGGGTATTTATACTTAGTTTCAATAAACCAAAATCACACAAATAAAATAATGTAAAACTTTATTAACTACATAAGTTTATAATACTTATCTCTTTAATTATTAACTTCAAAATATCTTACTTAATCTAGAAATTTCAAGAATTGAGCTTGTAAATATTTGGGTTTAAACTTGGGCTTGATGTTGTAATTAACTTCATTTGATGTTGTAATTTTAACACTCTTCCTCAACACCAACTTCCGTTCTTCTAACCACATTGAGTTATCTTTGAAACTTTTCGAACTTATCAACACCCAAGTTTTTTGTGAACAAATCAACCACTTGATCTTCGGTCTTAACATACAGTAACTCAATTTCTTCTTGCAGAACTTTCTCCCAGATAAAGTGATATTGTACCTCATCATGCTTTGTTCTTGCATAAAAAACTGAATTTTTTGCCAAATAGATTGCTGACCGATTATCACAATATATTAACAATTTATAATCTCTTGCCTGATGTAAATCCACCATCAACTGCATCAACCGTGTACTTTCTTGATCTGCCATTGTTGCTGCTCTGTACTCAGCTTTATAGTTGACAATGATACAACCAGTTGCCTTTTACTACATCAAGAGACTGTTCCTGAGCCAATCTTGAAAAAATACCCAGTGGTCAAACATCGTGTGTCATGATCTCTAGTATGGTCAACATAACAATAATAAACTATTTTACAATCTTGGTCTTTCTTATAGAAGAAACCATAGTCAATTGTGCCTCTCACATATCTCAATATTCGTCGAACTGCTTCTAAGTGAGGTTTCTTAAGATTTTGCATGTATCGACTTATTACTCCAACTGCATAAGAAATGTCTGGTCGAGTCAATGTCAAATAGATGAGACTTCCTACTAGTTGTCGATACATAGTTTTATCTTCTAAATCATTTCTTTTATGACCGCACTGTTGGGATTTGTGCTTACGTGCCATCCCATAATGTATAAATATATAGTGATTGTATTTATACAATTATTATTTCTAATAAAATCGTTAATATTATTTTTATTAAATGGTAAGATGCTTGTAACGTTTTAAATATTGTATGATCTGAAGGAGTTCAGATTTGGTCTAAAAGAGTTTAGACCAGGGCTAAGAGTTAGCGACGCTAATAGTTATAAACACTAAGAGTTAGTGGTACTAAGAGTTAGCAAAATCTAATGAGTTAGAGCCTTGTCTGAAATGGGACAATGACCTGAGAATATATTAGTAATGATATAGCTGTAATGAGTTGCAGATGGTGCTAAGAAATGTCATTATGCAAGTATGTTCTCAAACATAATGTTCCTGATCTAATTTCATCGATGCGGGTCTATCGGTGGAACCCATTAATATAGATTAGTGTATGTCTATATCTGGATGGTCCAGATGGTTAGTCTTAGCAAACCATGAGCTTAGAAGGAAGCTCGTATAGAGATGCAGGTATTCAGTAAGGACTGGATATTGAACAGACTTAGGAAGACATCCAATAGACATCTCATAAAGCCGTCAATGGAGGGTCTTCCGAGTTGTGTAGTATTTGTGGTCCTTTGACCTGAGCGCCACGGTGGGCTTGCGAGTGATCCACCATGCTTTGGTTCCACACATGTTAGAAACCTTTCATGGTCTGATCGCTGGGTGTCGCTGGGTATGGTCCGATGCTCATGGAGTTCAGTGTGCGTAGATATGGGATCCATCAGCTCATATGAGTGGGTTGTATATCCTAATGCTCTAAGATTGTATTTCAGAAAGTCTTGTGGCCGCAAGCATAAACCTCGGAAAAGATATTCCAGAGGAATAAACAATATCACAAAAGTGTTTGTGGATATTGTTTTATGAAATATAAATCTGGAGATAAGTTCGTAGTTGAGCAAATAGAGATTTGACGGTGATGATCTATATCTCTGCTCTTCAAGGATATAAATGATGGAAGGATTATACGAATATGTAATAACCTCAACTTGTATGGTTTAACATGTTAATTTGTAATATCCGTAACGTGTGTGTGGGACATTGTTCACGGACGTATGGAGGAGCTCTATATGACAAATTAGGTGTGGACCTAGAGAGTCTCACAATATGAAGTATACTCGTTGTGCACTGGGGTAGCGGATTGGATTGAATAGTTCGATCCAATAAATTTCAGCAAAAGAGAACGATTGTTTAGGGATCCCTCGGATTGTACATTTGTCAAGACTTAATTGTTAGTAACATCACTTAATTAATTAACAAGGGTTGTTAATTAATAGAATATTGACAAATGACAAAATTTGTTCCATGATTTGATTTTATCTTTTTACCATTTAACCATGGTAGTAAAAATTAGTAAGGTAAAAAGTAATTATTCAAAATTGTTTTGAATAATTAAATCATATATTATTATTATATTATTAGATAATATTATAATATATATAGATCATGACATTGTATTTTAATACAATGAGTGGCCTAGATGTTGGCCATTTAATTACTCATTATAATTAAAGTAATTATAATTGTTAGGTAAAGATTAATTTTGGTGGCCATTATTCTAGTGCTTGGTTTAATTAATTCTAAATGGGAGACCAACAATAAAATTGGTGGAGCACTTCATTTTGTTTATTTTATTTAATCAAAGTGTTGAATAAACAAAATGAATTTTTGGCAAAACAATTGAATTCATTCATTCAATTTTGGGAGAAGAATTTGGCAATGGCAAGGAAGAGAGGTAAGAGAGAGTTCTTTGAGTTTTATTCTTTCAAGTGTTGAAAAATAAACAAACTTCTCTTCATCTCCTTCTTTAATGGATGGCCAAAAATGAATGATATGTAAATGGAAAAAAAAGATAATTATTTTGCAAAGAGTTGTTCAAATAATTATCATGTAGAAATTGTTTCTAATATTAATATACAAGAGTTGTATGTTAAAGATTTTTAATTAATACAAGAGTTGTATAGAAAATATTTACCATCTCCATTTAAGAAACAAAAATTGTATTCAAAAGAGTTTGAATACAAGTGCTCAAAATTCTAAATACTAAGCTACCATTCTAGCTCTTTAATCCCACCAAAAGTTATGAACTAGAATTGTTCAACATATACTTCAAGGTGAGCTATTCACATAGATTATTGAAGAACTTGAAGAATTTGTAAAGTTACCTTCATTAGGTGAGTATTTTACATTATGTGTTATAATACAATATTGTTCATCATGTTTATATTTGTATAATTGTTATACTTGTTCATATATGTGATATATATTGTTAATTATGTTCATAATTGTATAATTGTTATACTTATGCATATATGTGATATATGTTGAATTTGTTAAAATGGGTGTATTTTGTAACATGCTTCCGCTGCGCATATAGTAATTTTTGAAATTACGCACACACTCGTATAATCACACACTCTATGATAAACACCCAACACGCACAACTTGGCATTGACTTCTAGCGATGTTGAGATAGACTTGCACTCTACCATCCCAAACTTCAACAATAAATCTTTGACATATTTTTGTTATCTTAAAAAAATCCTTTCTATTATCCGAGTGACTTCGAGCCTAAGAAAATGCTTAAATTGTCCAAGTTCTTTCATTTGGAAGCGAACTACTAAAATTTTTCTTGTTCGACGAATCTCTTCTTCATCATCTCTAGTGATAATTAAATCATCCACATATACCAGCACAATTGCAAGTTTCTTTCTATTAGCTTTGACGAATAAACTGTTAGAGTGTATGGGGCCCACCAACGCTTTGGTACCCAACCAGTGGCTGACACCTCAGCACCTACTGGTGCCCCAGCACATAAGACGAACCTCTAAAGGCCTATAAGGCCTCCATGGAGATGGGGGCGGGGGTTCGATTCCTTGGGGGTGCAGGTTACCTGCGGATTATGTGCTGGGGCACCAGTAGGTGCTGAGGTGTCAGCCACTGGTTGGGTACCAAAGCGTTGGTGGGCCCCACACACTCTAACATAAACTAGAATCAGCTGGTGATATAAAGTAACCACCATGTGTTAGAAATTCTCTAATTTTACCATACCACGCCCTTAGAGCTTGCTTTAATCCATACAATGCCTTTTCTCAATTTACACACATAATCAAGATGAAATTTACTTTCAAATCCCATTAGTTGAATTATATAGATCTCCCGATCTAACTTTCAATGTAGAAAATCATTCTTTACGTCCATCTTCCACAATATCCAAACTTTGCTAGTTGCTAGTGCAAGTAGAACTCGTACTGTGGTGATCTTGGCTATTGGACAAAATGTTTCATTATAGTCTAGTCCATACTATTGAGAAAATCCTCGAGCTACCAATCGAGCTTTATACCTTTCCACCGATTCATCAAGACGTCTTTTGATCTTATACACCTACTTACAAGATATAGGTTTCACATACTTTGGCATTGGCACTAAATCCCAAGTTTAATTTTGCTCCAATACTATGATTTCTTCTTCCACAACTTTAATCCATTTAGTGCTTTGTGATGCTTCTTCAAAAGTCTTAGGCTCCTTAACATTTTCTTCTTTCGCCACAGCTGCAATAACATATTTGGGATTAGGCTTTCGTATTCTTATTGACCTTCGAGGATGAGATTGAGGGGTTGCAGGTTCTGCTTCTTCATATTTGGCCTCCGTTATTGGTTGTTAATAGATGCCAATTTTTCAAGGACTTTGAGTTGTCTCTTGCTTTATGTTGTCATCACTGCTTCCATCATCAAGTTCTTCTTGGCTCGGCCGGATTTCAACAATTTGCTCATCTATCTTTTATTGTAGTCGTTCTTTTTTTTTAAAATCTGGAAGCTCCTCTTTGTGGCGACCACCATGAAGATGCTTCATCAAACACTAGATTCCTTGATGTGTAGCACTGCCCACTAGTAGGGTCATAATATTTTTATCATTTGTCCTGGTTATCATATCCAACAAAGATATACATGATTGCCTTTTTGTCGAATTTGTTTCTCAGGTGACTTGGTACAAACACATAGCATATACAACCAAATACTCAAAAATAACTCACTGTAGGTTTCATATCACACAACTTCTCAAATGGTGATATGAACCCTAACCTTCGATAAGGAAACCTATTAATCACGTGGGCTGCAGTCTTCATTCCTTCAACCCAAAATCCTCCTCGTACATTTTTTGCATGCAACATTCTTCTACAAATCTCTGCAAGTTATCGATTCTTTCTTTCTGCAACACCATTTTGTTGTGGCGTGTTGGCACACGTGAACTGATGTCGTATATTATTTTCTCAAAGATATTGTAAGCACTCATCAGAGGTATATTCTCCTCCATTATCTGTGCAGAGACAATGAATCTTCTTTTCGACTTCTCATTCCGTTGTTTTTCTAAATTCCTTGAACTTAAAAAAAGTATCTGATTTTTTCTTCATAAAGAAAACCTATATATACCTCGAGAAGTCATCAATAAATGTCACAATGTACTGCATGTCACTAATTGATGGCTGTTTGACAGGTCCAAACACATCAGAGTGAACAAATTCCAATGGCTCCTTAACTTTAAACTTTGACTCCTCATATGGTAGTTGATATGCCTTGCCGTACTGATATCTCGCACATACTATATCCATTTTCACATCAAGTTGAGGTAGACCCTTAAGCATTGCCTTGTTTATCATCACTTTTAGCTTATGATAACTTACATGTCCCAATCGTGCATGCTACAAATCTACTGTCTCATTCTTTCGAGTCTTGTCTACATAAGTTAACTCTACTGATAATGCATAGATTGACTTTAGTCTTTATCCTTCTATTGATGGTGTTCCCATAATTTTTAAATTTTGGTACACCTTAACATCTTGTGGACCGAACAAGATATAGTGTCTAAAAGATGTTAACTATAGTACTGATAATAAATTCTTTTTCATGCCAGGGACATGATAAACATCTTAAAGTGTTACTTTGTTAAGACTGTAATGAGGTGAAAGGATTGTGTTATCGATGTGAACTATAGGCAATCTTAAGTTGTTAGCTGTCACCATCATGCGACTTCCTTTGCACTTAATCATATCTTGCAGCTTTTCTTTGTCACCAGTCATATGATTTGAACACCCTGAGTCGACGATCCAATCATTTTCATAGTCAATCCATCCAGGCATTATCACTGAGAGTGATAAGTCTTCTTCCTTTATAGTGACAGACACTTTAGCATCCCACTTATCTTCACTTTTTCTTTGAGTTTGATGTGGCAGCATTACTCTCAATGGACATTTTCTTGGACTAACAATCTTTTGCCATGTGTCATATTTTTTCACAATTGTAGCATTTTCCTTCAAATATTTTCTTTTGATTAGACTGACTACTATTGCTGCGAGTCCTCTATACTCCATCTGTCTGTGAGCTACCTTCTTGGTGATGACTTTTTATCTTATCATCATCTCTTTTAGATCCTCCACCAGCACGTCGTTTAAATCGATTTTTCCTTTTATGGATGTAGAATGCTTCTTCATTGCCTTTTAATGAGACTCCACCCATTTGCTTGGCAATCACTTCTTGATTAGCAAGTAAATTTTTAAATTCAATGAGAGATGGTTGGGTTGGCCAGCCTTGTATAGCAGTAACCAAACTTCTATACTCGGGCCTCAAACCATGGATGATAATTCTTTTCATTCTAGTTTCAGCAATAGCAGTAGTAAGATTTAACTCAGATATTTCACAGCACAAGGACTTTACCTTTGTAAAGTATTGGTTGATCGTTATGTTGCGTTGTGCAATCAACAATAGTTCATTCTCTAGAAGTTGTAGTCGCATGTTATTTTTCTTTGAGAAGAGTGATGCAAAAGTGTCCCATGCTTCATTTGGCGTCTTGACCTTCTTTATATGCTTTAACATTTCTTCTTGAACTGCGGTCTTAATGGCAAACATAGTCTTACTAGTTTTTACCTTCCACTTCTTTAAAATAGCTTCGTCTATTGGCTACTTTACTTCATTCCCGCCAACGACCTCCCAAAGATCTTAACCTTGAAGGTAAGACTCCATCAACATCGTCCATGTATTGTAATTTTAGTTATTGAGCTTCTTAATTCCTCCAACTACTTGAAGGTCTATAATTGTGCATACAAGACTTCAATAATGTTAGACAAGCTTGATCTCATACTGCAAACTTGTAGAGTTTCAAATTCTTTACAACTCAAATAAAACTCTATTAAGGTCAATCTCTGACTGTCCCGCTATTACTTCTAACAACGTTTCCACTAGTACCACAGTAACAGTGCTTACATGTTTGTTTATATGAATTGTACACTAAGAAAGTTCCTAGGAAAGACTAGAGGGATCACAACGGTCCCATTTAAAATCCACACTCTTTAGGTAATATTAGTTCTTTTAACAGAACTTTCCTAAGCATGTACTATTTATACAACTACATTAAGCTCTGATATTAGTACCGTATATTTGAACAATAACCGTATCAACAGTACTTCAACTACTGTTTTACGCCTCGAACAACTTAATTCTAATACCAATTGTTGAACATAATAGAACACAAATTGAACACTTTTATTAATACAACAAACTCAAAACTTGCAATACAAATTTTAAAAACTCTTATTTTTTCTCACTTACTACATAACACTTACAACTCAACACTCACACACTCTTTGTTAAGCTTATTATTTACTCAACTTTCTAACGCTTTAAACTCTTAACAATTAATTAAATGCTTAATCAATTTTTTATTCTTAACTTACTTCTTTATAAAATCAATTGAGAGAGTGAAGTATTTATATTTAATTTCAACAAATCAAAATCACCCAAATAAAATAATGTAAAAAATTATTAATCACATAAATTTATAATACTTATCTTCTTAATTATTAATTTCTAAATATCTTACCTAATTTAAAATTATAAAAAATTAAACTTGTAAATATTTAAACTTAATTTTAAATTTAATATTATAATTAACTTCATTTAATATTGTAATTTTAACCCTAAATGCATCGATGTTTAATCAATGCCAAACAATAGATTAAAGGCATGAGCTACTGCAGTGGAATTGTTCTTTAAAATCTAACCTGTTGTCTTAAAAAATAATCTTTTCAACTACTATATAATTTCAGATAAATTTACAAAGCAGTTTGAGGAGGCCCATTATAACGTGTATAGGAGCTGGTAGCGTCTAAGCCAGTCCTCGCCCTTCTCATAATAATCCGCCCTACTAAACGTTTGCTCTGGGAATTGCAACTTAGAAGCATATAGAGAAGCGCCTCGCCATGCATCAAGAACAGGATCCAGAGCTCTGACTATTTTTATAGGTGTCCCACAAGGTCGGATCATGCAGATTCCAGCTTCTAACCGCTTGCTCATACCAGGTAATAGACAGCATCCACTGGTCATGAGAATTGAACTGGTCAATCTCCGGTCTAGATCTTCGTCCTTAGATTGCAATCTTCTTATTGATACCCCAGTCATCTCGTCTAATCCCACCTGATCAATCCCAACCCAATTGGGATGGAAAAGAATTTCAGGGCAGCTTTCAACACCGAGAACAATTTGGAAATCTTCCTTGGTAAGAGGACGAATTTGTTGTACCTCAGCAGCAGACTGAGTGGGGTGCTGATTCTTGCTTGGGAATGAATGTTGGGTCTATCTCCTGCCAGAATAAAAGGTCATGAATAAAAGAACATCTCATATTGGGCACTGAAAAATGACCATAATGAAGATGTGCGGAAATATTTGGTGTTGCTGATTAACATTATAGGGTAACTTAACTGACCTGCAACCTAGCAGAGATGCGGGCAAGCTCTGCTTCTGCTCCCTCCTCACCACCATCATTATCTCTGCCCATCAGTTTGTACAACTGCCAATCCTCATCCTTGGCACCAAAAGTGTCCTCACCTTTCCCTCGATCAAAGGCGGCTGTTGTTAAGAGTCGCATCCTTTCTCTCTGGGCAGCATTCAATCTCTCACCATGGCCTACTCCTCCAGATGTATTATTTCCATTTGTGTGACTCCCATTTGTCAGTTCTAATTTATTGTGGGAACCCAAGCTGCAACCAGATATTGGACCCAGGAAATAGCATGTACAAGAGTTAATAGAACACAATTGAAAAAAGATTTCAGAGCAAGTAAAAATTCTATGAACAATGCTAATTGCACACACATGAGAGCAAGAGATGGGAGGGAGTGCTTTCATATGTTAAACAATCAACCTTGCTTGGTACATATGCATTAAATCTCTTAAAAAGATTTACCAAAATGAGACACAATGAGATGCAACAACCAAGAATGATGATGCAAAAATGAGAAAAATGAAGAATTATCATGAGGCTAACATACCGGAATAACATGAGTTGTGGAAAATCCAGGACAGATAGCAAGGCCATCTTTATCACAGATCCCATATTGCTGATTATACTTATAGCTGAAAGCAGCATCAACACCAAATGCTGTGATCAAATTTAGAAAAGACACATTACATTGGACAGCAACATTCAAAGGGAGCAGATAATTTATAGTACCAAAGCACAAAATAAGAAGGAAGAACATAATGCAAAAAAGGAAATATTTAAAATGATAAGGCAAATCATGATTTGTTGCCCAGACTATTTATGGCTTATAGATTCAAGCAGAAGCATCCATCTGCTAATTAAGCTTCAAGCCCCTTCATGAAGGGCATGAATGCTTTACCTACTGATGGAACTCCATAAGTCTCAAAGAGAAGTTCTGCCATTTTACTGCGAGAGTGAACTGGGTTTCATACACATTCTGTGATCAGGACAGGATGATCAATCTGTTCTGCCCCCAAATGAACATCATATCAAGAAAAGGTCAATTACACAAACCAAGCTAAGCCCTTTAAAGAGAAAAATTAAAGCACACATGCACATACACACATAATCACATTTTTGTCACTTACCTCTGACCCAATTGCACCCAGTCGATCAAAGCCAAAGTCGAGAATCTACAAACACAAAATAAACCAAATGAGACTACAACTATACCCCATATAAACACAAGCACAGAAAACACACAAGCAATAAAACCCAAGTACAATTCCTCCAATCTACTAAGCATTTCAAATTAAGATAATAGAAAAAACTGACATACATATTCCATAATCTAAAACTAATAAACAACGTTGCTATCAAAAGCCGAGCGAGGGCCCGACCTAGTACAATCAAAGTACTTTAACAATGCTGGATCCTGATCACCAACTATAGTGACAGTTTCACCTTTACCACCGCAGAAAGGAAGAAAAAACAAAAAGTGAAATAAATTTAAACTTAAAACAAACCGAAGAACTGACTGAAAAAAATAATAATAAATAAAAAAAGAAAAGTGTAATTAAGGGAGCACCGTTGGTTTTGTGGCGAGATCTCTGAACAATGTTGCGGAAAATTATACGTGGCTCCGTCTCTCCTGCCCACCTGACGACGGAATTCAAATTTTCTAATAACATTAAAACATTGAAGCGATTTTTTTTTTTAAAAGAAAGTGGAAATCATACATTAGGGTTAAGAGTTACCCAATTCGGAAATAGGAAGCGCCATTGTGGATGACGATGGGAGTGGATGTGGGAAACAGATTGTAATCTGTTTGTCTACTTATTTGAGAAATGAATGGCATTTTCTCTTTCACTTCTCTCTGTTGCCGTGAAAATTTTAACGAGAAGTATACTGTCTTAACATTTCTGACATGACAACCGACCGGTGATAGAGAGGCTAAGCCTATCCGGTTCGAGTAACTGCAAATCGGAAGACCCGAACCGGTTATGTATGGGCTCTTTCCGTTTAAAAGTAGCGTTTCCAATCCAAGCCCAATCAAATGGCTTTATCCAAAATTATTGGCACGTGCAACAGACGTCCAGTACGAAAACGATGAGTAAAACCAACTTTACACGCGTGATCACTCTCGGCCACATTGAAGTGACCAAACTGCCCTTTCTGACCCCACCAACAGAACGAGGATTTTAGATGAACTCCCCCCTCAAAAGAGGAAGAGGCAAAATCTGCGGTCCGTATTAAATCCCGGTCTTTCCCGCGCCTATCATAAACCCAATAGGCCACGTGTCGATTTATTTGAAAGCCACGTGAGTGAGCTTTCGTTGCTTCCGCTACACGTTTGGATAAGTCACGTAGCACCTTCCTGAACAAGCTAGTCATCTTCAACTGAAAACGCTATATAAAAGCCTCCAACTCAAATCCTAAATCATAAGCACAGTTGTCTCAAACATTGAAGACAGAGATTGTTTGTGTGTGTGTTTGTGCGTCGTTTTAGTATACTTACAGTTCAGTTTGTGTCTCTGTGTTTGTTGTTTCGACTAATGGATTTGGTGGAGGAGGGGTGCAGGACGCCGAGACACGTGTCGTGTCGGATACCGTCGGTACTGCCGTGTCCGCCGGCACCGAAGAAGAAAGCGGTTTATGTGAAGCAAAGGGAGCCGCCGAAGGACGGGTATTTTCAGCCACCCGATCTCGAGATTGTCTTCGCTGGCGTACCTAGAAGAGAGGCTTGCGCGTAAGGTGCCCATATTGCGGTCGTGGATTACGTGGCTTAATTTTTCTTTTTCAGACTTTTAGGGTTACATATAGTGAAAATGTATTATTCTATGATGGCCGTTTCACATTTTTGGTTAATTTGGGAGGGTACAAGAGGCATGAATTATTACCTCTGTCTACCCCTGTTTTGTTTTTTTTTACTTAATTTTGTAAATAAAAAAATCGTTGTTCAAAAGAATCAATTGGTAATTTGTGGGGTCTCATTAAAACGTGCGCTGAATCGAAAATGTTTTTATTGTTTAATTGTTTAAATTTTTAACCTTTTTTATTATTTATTTAATTTTTTATATATATTGAATAATCGTTATATTTGTTTAGAATATAATTTATTAAATAGAGACAAACAATCTAAGGTTGAAATATATAGTATATTATTAGTTTATAAATATAGAGACAAAACAATCTAAAATTTGAAAAATAATAGTAAAAAATTAGAACAAGCAAAAGGAAGAAGTTGGGATAATTTTTCTATACTGTTGCACCCAACTGATCGTTTCTAAGAAAAGTCTTTATCTTTTGTTTCAAAAAAAAGATAGAAAGGTCGGATCTTTGGGGTTCCAGATCCTTTGCGGTCATCGGATAGTCCGACCCATGATGAATATTAAAGCCCAGTTGGTTACGCGGCGACTAAGAAATGCATCTTTTTTTTTAATAGAGAAAGAAATGTAACTTGTTATTTATATACATATATATATTTATATTTTGGGTACTTAGAAATTAGAATCTAGGCATTTCATTTGTATCGGATTTGTACTGAATATGCTTCGTTGCTTTTGATAAGTGGCAGGCCACAACATTGGCTGACAGTAGATCAAATGACCAATATACCATGAGATGAGAAAATTAACTCGTGTTATGGTGAGAAATTGAGGTTTTATTGTAATGGAGAGAAATTCAAGCGCTGTATATAAAGGTGGTAATTTGTGTAAACAGATTATATTTGTATTGTGTTACTATAGGATATTAACAAATTTTTATTGTATTTATTTACGATTGATTTGTTAAATGAATTAAACACTCAAATAAAAAATTAATTTATTTAATAAATAAATTACACGACACGATTAGACATATTTAGATAAACATAACTTAAATAAATAGATACACGAATAGATACGAATATGATTTATTTATTAAACGTAATTTAAATGAATAGATACACGAATATGATTAATTTATTAAACGTGACTTAAACGAATAAATAAATTATATACTTCAAACACGTATTCGACACGATTAATAAATGAGTAACACAAATTTAACAAATTTATTAATCGTGTAAATTTTTTCTATTTATATTTACTTAAAACGTGTTAAATAATCGTATCGTGACCTATGTTATTACCTCTACGTAAAATTAATATTTATATGTTGATGTTGTTGGACATGATAATTTCAAGCTCGTTGTAGAGCGAGAAGTTGTATATCGTTTTGAGATGAGATATGCAAACACATAATAGAGTGTAAAATCCAAGTTCGTGATGAGATTACATGAATATCAAAATTTCTGTAATATATTTAATATATCGTAAAATCCCAACTTAATATAACCTACCGTCTAATGCATAAAATATCTATTTTTCTAAAAATCGAATTAATAATAAATATTAAGAAATTAACAAAACGAATTAAATTAATAAATGAGATATTAATATAGTTTTAATTAATCTGTATACAAAATAGAATTTTAGTCAATCCCCCAGTTGGTCACTTGGTTGAAAGCTTGAACGAGACAAAGTGTCTCCAGCGAAGAAGATATTTTTATGTGTTATTGTTTAATTGCAATAAGAATAATATTACTCTTATTTTAAAATTCTTAACGCTACATTTCTTATTCATTTTGGAATGATAGGATAAATAGCATTAAATAATTATTAAATAGTTAAATAATATAATAATAATTTTAAAAATTATACTATTTTATTATTATTTGATACTTTAATTTAAAAATTTTTAAAATAAAAATTTAAAATAATATTTTAGAAGCGTATCGTTGCTCTTCCAATAATATCTTACACTTTCTCCCGTCATGGTCATCATCATCAATCCACTTCTCAATATCCGCTATCGCCTGCAAAAAGCGCCCAATCCCACTAGCCCACATCCCTTTTCTCTCTCTCGTTGTCCTTCTAACATCTTTAAAACTCTGACTCACTTGGGTTTTGTCTCGTATTTTAGAATCGTAGCTCAAACAAGCTCAAAGATCCACTTTCTTAGTAAAGGTACAATTTTTTCCTTAAAACTAAACACTGTCAAGTTCTTGATGTTGTGGTTCGTTTTTCGTCGGGTTAGGAGTTGTATGAATTACATCACTCAACTGGGTTTTGTTTAATCTTAGAGAAAAACATTGATTTTGTGTTTAATGTTTATTATTTTATTTGTTCAAGTTCTAGATCGGCTTCGCCAATGGTTCAATGCATGTCAATGGCTGTATCTTGCTCCATTAAGTGCAAAATCTTGTTTGGCAAGAGTCGTTTGATGAATCGATTGAATGGATGCTTAAAATCTGTTCTTTTTCTAGTGATTTTCGTAGATATTCAAATAGTGTTAATTTCGTTTGGATAGCATGATTTCAAGAAAGCTGACTGTGATATTTGTTTCCAAGTTTGATTTCAGGCTGATCTGTATCTCTTTGGGATTGGTAGCGACCTTTTGGGGGGTGACTGAGAACAATCAGATCTAAAGTCATACATATAGTAGCTATGTCTTTTACTGGTACCCAACAGAAATGCAAGGTCTGTGAGAAGACAGTTTATCCAGTGGAGCAATTATCTGCTGATGGGGTTGTTTATCACAAATCTTGCTTCAAGTGCTCTCATTGCAAAGGCACACTGAAGGTAACATTATAATATATGTACATGATACTTATGTTTGGTTATATTATTCCCCTTTGTTGGTATTCTGCCAATAGGCAAATAAAATTCCATGTGCATTCTTTTGGTTCAAATCGATAATCATTGGATTGAATCACCTCTGCTGCCTTAATCAATGTGATAATCTTATCATATACTTCTCTCAATTGCATAATTCAGACTTTCTATCCCTGATTTTGTTAATGAACGATTTTGAACAATGTACTTAGATTTGTTATGCAAGAAGTTGATTTGTTTTTCCAAATATGTACTTAGGTGTGAAATTTATATGTTTTCAGCTGAGCAATTACTCCTCCATGGAAGGTGTTCTTTACTGTAGGCCTCACTTTGAGCAGCTCTTTAAGGAGTCGGGCAACTTCAACAAGAACTTCCAGTCACGTATGTTTATTGTTCCCCGGATGACGAAGCTCTTTGTGTGATTTCTTGATAGATTTATATTTCCTGTTAATTTAGCTATGAATTTCATTGTTGACAGCTGCAAAGTCAGCTGATAAGTTAACTCCTGAGCTGGTAAATCTTTCCTACAATACTGCATGTATTTGAAATTCAATTATAAGTGTCCAACATCATGCTAAATTACGTTACATAATGCTGGGTGTTCTTGCTGACACTCAAAAGCTTTTGATTTCAGACAAGGTCACCTAGCAAAGCCGCCAGCATGTTTTCTGGGACACAAGAAAAATGTGCTACTTGTAGTAAAACGGTGTATCCATTGGAGAAGGTAGGATCCAAATTTTAATAAGTCATCACAATGTAACATTGTTTGTATGAAGTTACAAATTTTTTCCTCCATTTTTGCGTTGCACTGCACCCCATTTCCTCTGTCCCACTCGACCAAGGGAGTTACGGTATTTTATATATTTGGTAGCAAATTCCTAGTTCTAAGTCCAGGTTCTGAAGTGTACTCACACGTGATGCCACCTTGCTGTTAGTTAAATTTTCTGCAATAGGTACACGCAACTTTTAATTTGAAAGGACACTGTTGGAGGATAATTGTTGATCGATCAATACTTGTGTATTTGCAAAACTCATGGATGATAACGATCATGCGGCAGGCCTTTGCTCAGTTTTATAACGTGTTTACTGCATAATCCAGACCCCCTTTCTTCACAAGTTCTGAAGCAAAATGCTAAAACTTTATGAGAATTTTACTTGTATCTGCACTAATTTGTGTTTCCTATGTATTAGAACTTTCAATGAAAGACAAATATTTCATACATCATGCTGTTATTCTTATGTGTATTGAAGCATCTGATGTTATTTTTAATGGGTATCAAAAATCTGCAGGTAGCAGTGGAGAACCAGGCCTATCACAAGACATGTTTCAAGTGCTCTCATGGTGGCTGTTCCATTAACCCATCAAATTATGCTGCCCTCGAGGGCATCTTGTACTGTAAACATCACTTTTCCCAGTTGTTCAGGGAGAAAGGCAGCTATAACCACCTTATCAAGTCTGCATCAATGAAACGTGCAGCAGCCTCTGTCCCAGAAGCTTGAACATGTTATCCCGTTTTCCATGATCTCTTTGGTGTGGCTTTCTTCTGCTTATCAGTGTGCTTTCATTTTGACCCCTCCTATTGTTGTTGAGGGGAACTGCCAAACCTTTGGTTCCTCTGTTTATGTTTTCTGATCATCGGTGTTGAGGCATTTTGTTGTGATTAGTGAACTTATGGGATGCATAGTCCCATGGTCGTAAAATTACCATTCGCAGGCATTGATCTTTAAAGTGATAGAATTAGGCTATTGTGTATCATGTTTTCAGCATGTTATTCTTATCTGAAGGGAAATTCTTCATTATCTTATTAAAGCTGTGAATTTTTTAAAGATACATTTGACATAGAGGCGATTTTCTTTAACTTTAGAAGTCCAGCAGTTAAAATTGTTTGGTAAAATATTACTTTCAGTCCACGATTAGTTGACTGTTATCAAATTTTTATCAATTTTCAGTCAACAACTGAAGTCTATTTGGTATAAAAGTATTAAAGTTATAAATAATTGTAAAGTGAAAGCAATAGTTGGAAAATGAAATTTTTATTTATTTATGAAGTTGTGGTTATCAAAACTCTTTTGCCACTCCTTTAGCAAAATGTAAAGTGCACTTACTGCACTTCTATTAGCAAGTGGACCATAGACACAGTAGTCTTTAATAATAATATTGTGTCTGCCGAACTTGCAAGCTAAATTTATCACACTAAATTTCAATAATAATAATTTTCGAGAAACAAAATCCATGTGAAAGCTTTTAAGACGTGTTGGTGTTTCACTCAAAAAAAGCGTCTTAGTTGGAACAAATCATAATGATCGTTTTTATTTCGTTAAAGATTTATCACGGTGGTAAAAGTAATCGAAGGGTCCAAAGAGTGAGAGTTGTTTTTCCTAGTATTCATTTCACCCCGAGGTTGGCATAAATTACAATTTAATAGTAGTTTTAATTTTATTTATATTTTCACATTTCTACTTAATTAAAAGGATGAAAATATTCTTATTTTTAAAAAATATTTTAATTATTTATGTGACAATTATTAAGATATTTTTATCTTTTTAATTAAGTAAAGTTATTAAAGAACTCTTTTTATTTTTAGACTATAATACTCTTAGCTTTCAACGAGTTACGTGCATGAAATTTATATTGACATCAATTTTTTAGATTGAAAAAGTGGCTTAGAATGGCTATTGAGACCCTTGGAAGGTCCGATCATTGCTTATAAAAATAGGTTTTTAAATAAAAAAATCTAACTAGATTTATAGTATTGCAAACAATTAACTCATCAGCTGAAGGAACAAGTTCAAATAGAGTACTACTTAGGACTATTTTAATAGATCTTAAAACTTATGAGAATAGCCTTATGAAATAATCTTTCAACAGTTACTCAATTGGCTATTCCTTTTAAAATGGAGTAATAGTGTAATTACAATTAATACTGATATCAAAATATAATTTGTGCCAACCTCGAGAGGTGACAGTGTTAATATCCCTGGCTGCAATAAAAGAAATTTCAAGCTGTTTCTAAGCTTTAAAACATCAACTCCCGTATTAAAACGCAACGCCTACCAAATATCTACCAATTTTCCGCTTGCTTCTAAAACGCCGCGTTTTACTGCCGTACAAAATTGAAACCCCCTAAAATTGAAAATCAACCGCGTAATTTTCCCCCAAATGGCGGAATCACTCTCAACTCTCCATGATCGTCTCGTCCAGTAAGCTAACCCTCTCTCAGCTCTCACATTACGGCATTACCGTCTCTTTTTTCTAACTCATAATTTAATTTCTTAAATTTTATCCTTTTCGTTTTTAGGTTAACATGTCCGATATTGGACTCGCTTGAGAAGACGAACTACACGCCACCAGAAGGCACAACAGTCTCCGTAAAATCCATCATACGCGCTCTCCTCAAAACGACGTCGCTAAACCAAGCCGCACTTGTCAACCACAATGAGATTTTGAGTTCACTCAGAAACTCGACTCTAGCACTCGCCTTACTCATCACCTCCGAGACTTCGACCCACGACTCTCTTTCTTGGATCCCGAAACACATCTCTGCATCAGCCGCCTCCGCTTTTCGCGCTATGTCAAACGAATACGCTGCCTTTTTCGATAAAAGCTTAGTGGTTGACTTGTTGCCTGAAGTGTTGCCGTTTTTGAAGCAGAGAATTAAAGAGAGTTCGGTTAATAAAGAGAGTGAGAGCGATGAGGTGACCGCCGCATCGGCTATGGTTCCGGTTGTTCACGCGATTTTGGCTGCGCATCAGTTCCGGTGGTTCGTTACTCAGGTTTGGTAATCTAGTGTCTGGTTTTGGAGATTTTCCTAATTTCCTTTGTTTTTAGTAGTAATTTTGTAATTCTATTGTTCTAGGTCGAGAGTCCTCATTTAGGGAAGCTGTGTAATGTGGTGATTCCTTCTGCGTTGACCGCGCTTGACCACTGGTCACCTGAGGTCAAAGTATGTGCTTTTGTATGATAATATACATACATGAATCCTGTGACCAGTTAAAAGGAAATGTGAATATGATACTTTCTTTTTTGGTAAATAAAATTCAGAGGCAAGGCATGATTGGATTTATACATCTAGCTGAAAATGTGAATGCTGCGGAGTTTGCTGTTTATGAAGATGCAATTCTTGATGCTTGCTGCGAGAATATTCCTTGTACTGATGAAATATGGCACCTTGAAGTTGAAATGTCAGTGCTTCTTGTGACTAATACCCAGCAAAATAATTGCCGTAGTCCATGGTATGCTTGTTTCTTGTCTGAGAGTACGCCAGTCGGCATACCTTTTGTTACCAAAAGTTGGTAGTTCTGTTTAATTCTTTTTTTTATAAAAAAAATAACTTTTTCTGTAGGTTTGAGAGAATGCTAAATGAGATGTTAAGTCACTTGGAACGCCAACCAAGAGACAAGGATCGTTGTATAGCATGGCTCAAATTTATTGAGCCTCTCTTCTGCGCTGTTGGTCTTGTTTTATTAGCTCATTTTAGCCGTATATTTCCGCTTTTCTTTAAATGGATACATGCTGATGATGACGAAACCGTGCTACTGGTTAGAACAATGCACCTTCTAATTCAATCAAAATCATGTTTATTTATTTCCTTTTCTTTTCTTTAACAACTTTAGATTTGGAAAGTTAACTGAAGTTTGATCTGTACTAGTTAAACAATCTAGTGATATTCAATCCTGTGCTTTTGATGTACAAATAGAGAAATTAGTTAAAAAGATAGAGAGATCCAACAACGAAGCACCAAATTAAGGAATCTTGTCATAAGTAAAATAAGAGCGAATTGATATTTGGCTATCTCATCTTTGCATTACAATGTGCAAAGGATTGCTCCATGTGTAGTTGATAGTTGCAGGGTCTTTGCAAGTGAACAGTGATCATTTGAGAAATGAATCGGCATGGTCTTGAATGACTACGAACATGCGTTTTTTTTTATCTTACTTGGTAATATAGTGGCATATAATTCCCATGACTTATGTCCTTTGAAAGTGGATTACCTATTAAAACAGCTACTGTGATTTTTTGATGGTCATGTTATATAGCTTTTAGGTTTGGCTTTGGCTACTTTTGCCTTCATTATGTAAATTGTACTTCCTGATGATATAAATTATAATTCTTCTTAAAAAAAAGGTGAAAATGTATTCAGTGCCTTCATGAACCTGTATTAGCTGAATAGGAAAATTAAAAGTTTCTCTAATGAACTTTGTCATTGACCAGAATCGCGACGAGAGTATCTGCACAATCTTTGGGGATTGGGAACTATTTGTCTCAGTATCATACATTCTTTTTTGTTCCAAATCACTGAAATTTCCTGCCGCTTATATTGTTTGGAAATTTTTATGAGTATATTTGACTAGTTTTGATGTCTTTATTCTGCAGGTTCTCAAACGGCTTCAGACTGTTATAAAGTTAACGTGGATAAGGAACACACCATATATTGACAGGTAAATTAGTTTTCTTCATTTAGGATATACATTATGGTGGATTTGACAGTGCTGGATCAGAGTTGGATTTTATTTCATTATGTATGCAGCTTTTATGCAGGTGCTGGAAATCAGAATAAATATTATTACCACTTTGACTGAAAGTTTAAGCATTTTGTTTTATGAAATTGAAAACCAATTTTAGATTCTTTCCTATTAGTTTCTAACTGTAGCATCGAGTGACTCCAGATTGGTGGATGAACTTGCCAACTTATACAAGGAGGCAGCATTAAGAAAAACCCGTGAAGAGATCAGAAGAGAGATTCTTCAGATACTAATTTTGCTGCGACAGTAAGAATCATGCTGTTTATTTTGTATTTATTGTGGATCCTGGAAGAATCTATGTTATCTTTATTGAGTAGCTTTCCTGTGTTCACTAGATGCAAAGGCGCACAGTTTGAAACAGCCTGGGAAAAGTTCAAAGATGATCCAAACTTGAGCTCTCTTGGTTCCTCCCTGAGTCAAAGAACTGTGCATGTGTAGTAGTATGATGAAGGACCATCAGAGGGTATGAAACCAATTGATAATTCAATAAATTTTCCCATGCTTGGTTTAAACGCACAATGGACTGTTAAATGTGACGATATTTGTCAGGTAGATTCAGAAGTATTTGAAATACGAGTGACCAACTCGTTGAACATATGGAAGTGGTTGTTTTTGTTAGGGTTCTGTTATGGAAGCTGAAGAGTTAAATACCCAGTCTCCAAGATGAAGTTATAGTGTGATCTCAGGTGCCCCATAAGCATTGCTTCATTTTCATTAGATTGTTGCCATGGCCCATGTGCATATTCACTTTTTCATGGCTAGTTGAGAGGTACACATGACAATAATTCAATGGAGAGGGAGCAATGCTCCGGGAGTACCCAAGATTTAGTCAATAATTTTGTACACTTATAACCATTTTCAACCTGCTTTGTAGATATTAATAGCCGGTCAGTTATTTGCATATGAACTCTAATTTTGTTCGGTTTCATCAGCATTTGTGTATATACCTTTTTGATCTATCGGACTATTGACACATGTTTTGAGAGATTTATAGTTGTGTAGAAAGCAATGGCAGATTTGACGTGAAAATCATTAATATTGTATTTGTAGTAATTCTGGGCCACTCTGAAAGTCATATGCACGGTACATGGATGGAAAATTCACTTTACAACTCATGATGATGATGATAAATCTCTTCAGCTTTACAGTCGATGGAATTAAAATTAGACAACTGTTACCACAAAGGAGGTATCAATGAACATATTAATAACAAGCTAAAGAAACAGAACAAGTCCGACATGCTGCTATCAGTCGAAACAGGAACTGCAACATAAATCTCTGGCAATTAACATTAGTTTCATGTTCATAAAACAAAGCATGGTGAAATTAAGAGTAAGTTTTTAATTTTCATTAATTAATCAATATGACAAATGTTAATAACAGAGTAATTGTATGGAGATCCAATGCTACAAAACCCTTTCCTGAAAGAATAAAAAACGTAAAATAATATTTCCTCTACAACCCCAAGCTCACTTAATTTTATTGGTTTTTCTACTTTTTGCCTAATCCTGCGGTTGTTGCTGATACAAATTTGAAATACAAATTGGAAACCCAGTCGCTCAGGCTTCCGAGGAACAAAAAATTATAGAACTTAAGCTGGCAAAATTCATGACACCAACTGCTAGCACATAGCCCAAACTTGCTGCCAGGAAGGTTGCCGCTATCCAGGCACTGTGGAAGCATAATATAAGAGATTGCACATATTTGCTTTCCCATGATCGTCCCTCATTTGCTTCGTTTCTTCACTTCACTATAGAGGATAACTCCAAACACTGTGAGTGAGTAACCAAGCATTCCAGTAACAGACACTGGATTTCTGAATATCAAAATTGAAACTACAACGGCCACTGCACCCTTTGCATTTCCAAGTACCTGGAAGAGCCCAAAACATTTTAAATCTCGAAGCTAAATACCCATCTCCAAAATGAAGCAATGCTTTACAAAAATCATAAACAAATTTTTTATAAAAGGAAAGAATTAACATATAGTTGCACCAGAAAAATTTAATCCACAATGATAAGCAGCATGCAAAGTTTCCTAAACTAGAGGGAAAAGACTAAATTCTGAGAGTTTCAGGCATCAGTCCTGTATATTTTAAGAATCCACCACTGCATCAAGTTTGCATTTCAAAAAATAAGTTTAGTGTTAACCTTCACATCATACACAGTTAGAACAATGCAACAGGCAAGATTTGGAGTTGGTAAAATCGAGGGTGGAACATGACACATGCTTCTCAAATGTAATGTTCAACCTATACATCATTTTTAGCAATAATGTTATCCTTAAACGCCTTCAACTTAAACAAAAATCAATGTACATACTGCACCAATTTGTTACATGCTGCATGTGACCAACCAAAGAGATTTATCCTAGGGTCATCCTTGATATTGCATCGCACTTCTTAACATGATTTTTCCTCAACCTTACGTCTTCTTTCATGATTCTGTCTCAATACCATATGCTTATCTATGGATCCAAGAGCAAGATATGAAACTGCATATGAAGCAGGGAAAAGAAGAAATACAAATGTTCTACAAAATAAAATTATCTTCTAAGATCAACTGGTTCAACTTCTTAGGCTGGCTGCTTAAATAGTGAGAAGGGAACTTTGGAAAGCATAAATTTCACTGACCAAACTCCATTCACACAACACATCCATGCTTTTTGAGCTTACTCTAGGCACATAAAAGAAAATGAACCCCATAAGATCCATATGTAACATTTCTCAACAAGCAGCTCCACCACTGCAGATTGTTTTCATATAAATTCCTTCATTACCAATGTTCGAATCCTCCCATCACAAAAAGCATATCCACTCAAAATGACCCAGGCTTATAACCATCACCAAAGTCCTCATCTCCAAAAAAAAAGTATTCACTTAATATGATCCTTGGTTTACAAATACAATTTCTCATTATGACTTCTCCCATAATTTCCATTAATCATGAGAAATGTAACCTCACCTCAAGGCTAAGGCTTTCCCATAGTCAAACCAGATCCTTATCAGTGCCCCTAGAATTTCAAACAGAACCAGCATAAGTCACCATTCTAGATTCTTTGTAGTGACTTAACGTCAAGTGACGTTGCAACTTTCAATTCCTTTCATACTTGTCAAAAGTCATGTCTTACTCTCCCATAACCTTTATGAATATACCTATCCCATAATCAGATTTGAGCCCAATGCTTAGATGATAAAAATGATTGATAAAATGTGTGTGTTAACTTCTTATTTTTTCTGGGGGTTAGAAGAATGTTGAGATTTTAAGGCCTAAACACTGAAGCAAGCAGAAGATTTTGATGACAATTATCCAAAAACACACTGGAAGATACCATATTGAGAGGTTAGGCATACCTGAAGAGTCAAAGCACTGGTATGTTTTGTGACCAAAAAGTTGGTCAGGTTCACAAAATAAGCGAGTGCTGAATTGAATAGCAGATACCAGATGATCTTGATGTCATCTCTAGCAAGTGCAAGTGTAATACCAACCACATTTTTTTCCATAATAAGTGTTGCAGGGAGTAGAAACACAACAGCTATTGGAGCCATGTATAGAAGGAGGTTCATGGAATTCAGCTTCTCTCTAGAATTGAAAATCAAGTATTTCAGTATCGGTTTCTAGTTTCAGAAATGATTCAAACATAGAACCAAGAACAATTGCCGCCAACCAGAAGTGAACTAATACAGAATCCTTACCCTTCAGAAGAGAGTAAAATCCCTTGTAGCACTGATTTGAGTGCCCTCGCAGCTGTAGCTGATATACACATTATAAATCCAAATAAATGGAAACTTGGTTCACCCTATAGCCATGAAAGAAAGATGAAAACAATGAGAAACAAAATAGCGAGCTTGAATGATATAAGTTACATTATCAAAGAGAAATTCATAAGGATCTAGGTATAGTAAGATGATTTTAAGGAAAGTAAATTCTCTATGTCTATATGACTCCAAGAGCACACACTTCTCATGTTTCACCATCTATGGCCAAATTAATCAAACAGAAGCGAAACAATTAAACAAATTGGTAATGAAAATATTTCATATTGAAATTATAGCTTTGACTTTCAATTTGGCAGCCAAATTAACTGATTCAAAAAGTGAAGAATTTATATCTCCTAAGTTTATGTCTTTCTACAGAAAGATTTGCAATACTCTGCAATTGCACTAGCCATCTTATGTAAAGTTCTACGTATTAACAACTACCAGGAAATAAAATATCTAAAACCCAGTGTTGTCATAATTTTCATTTCAGCTCCTTTTCTAACAAACTGAATTGAGTGCAAAGGAATTTCCTTTCCCTACAAAGTCAAAACTAAAATTTAAACTAAATACTTGTATTCAGCTCAGCTGCATTAGCTCCCGCCTGACTACTTTTCTACATGATAAAAAACTTCTTCACCAAAAACACACACGCACCAATCAAAATTTGACTACTTTTGTATGTAAATACTTGTATTTACACACACACACACACACACCACACAAAAAAACAACTTCACCAAAAACACACCAATCAAAACTACTTTTCTACATGATAAAAGCTACAATACTTGTACAAAGCTCAATGGGGGCTTTAATCCTAACTAAGGCTTAATTAAGAATCATTCACCATATGCTTAGTATAAACCAAACCCACGAACAAAATCTCTAATTAAAAGATCAACAAACAAATTTTTTCAAAAACTCCCCAAACCCATTACCCAAATAGACACAAAAAAACGCAAATTTTAATTTAAAAAAACCGTAAAAGTATCAAAATTACATACCCCGCTGGCGATAATAACTCCAGTGACAACGGGAATGAGGGTCACATACGTGAGCCAAGTCTCTCGCTTGAGGGTCATCAAGTAAGCAAAAACGGCAGTGAAGAACGGCGTCGTTGCGCCAACGGCCTGATTGAAAGAGACGGGAAGGAAACGTAACGATACATTGCCGAAAACGACGGAGATACAGAAGACGAAAGATAGAGCAGAGATTTTGAGGAATTGGAGGCGGGATCGGATGGTTTGCATGGGGACCATCTTCATCCAAGCAATGGCGATGTAGCTGAGCAGAGAACAAGCGGTCATGTGACACATGGTCAAAAAGATCGGGTACTTGAAGCCGTAGTTGCTTAGTAAGTACTTGTTAAGTAACAACACTCCGATGTTCGACGAGTACCATGCTGTTACCAGGCCGACGGTGAAGAGTTTGCTGGAGCTCTTCATCGTTTTGATATCCATTTTTTGCGGTGTCGGTGGGTGGGTGTGCGGTGATCGAACGGTTGAGATTTTTCTTTTTGGAAGAGATTGAGGATTTTGGTTAGGTGTTGTGAGATGTAGAGTGAGGAAGTAGATCTGCCATTGGATCTGGAGAGAACGGGATTCGTTGGCTCAACAATAAAGATATATATAGAGAGAGAGAGGTATGGGAATAATGAAGAAGAAGACGAGGAGGAAGAAGGTAAACGCGTTAATGGGAGTGATACGGGTCCGGGTTTTGAATTTGGGTATTTATACTTTGTATTCCATTGTTTTATTCTTTCTATTTTTTTAAGAGGTTTATTTTTTGAAAATTTTTGGGAGTCTGTTCATTTATTTATTTGTTTTGGATAGGAATAATAGCATCCGGGTCCTTAACTTATTACGTTTTCTCCGATGAGGATACAAAATTTTCATTTTTATCAATTAAATCCATACTCCTACCAAATTGACTAAAGTACCCTTTCATACATTTATTTGTTCACATTGATGTGATAATATTACTTAACAAAACATGAGTAACATAATTTGTTAAATCATTTATTTCTTTCTCTTTTAAATCACTATAAATACATATTACATCGAGACTGCCCAAAATTTCTTGTTTAATTGAAAAAAAGAAATATCCCACAAATTAAAGGATGTAACAACTTGTATCGTACGAGATTTAAGTTATTATAGTTAGGCACTTATTTAATATGAAAGTAGAAAATTATATGTATACTTAAGAAATCGTAAAGAGTTAGAATAGGGACCTAATTGATATGAATGTAAAACTTAAAATCATGAAGAGTCGGGTTTTTAATAAAATAAAAATGCTACTTGGAATGTGAAGTTGTGAAAATGTGTAGCGTAAGAAAAGTAAGATTTTTGACTTTGAAAGCTTCCATTTTCATGTGATGTCTTCTAACTTGTAAAACAAAAAAAATTTATTTCCATCTTATTGCAAGTTCGGAATAAAACCAATAATTTATTTGTAATTTGCAAACATCTTCTGTAAACACACACGAAAGTAAAAGAAATAAATAAAATTAAGAGGAAAAAAGAAATTTATGAGGAATTGAATTTAGGTGTTAGTAATAAAAGCACATAATTAATTAAGGGTGGGAATTTAATTTTTTTTAATGAATAATTAATAAAAGAATTTTGGTTTTTTTTTTTTTTTAAGAAAGAGAAAGAGAAAAGAAAAGAAAAGAGAATACGTGTAGGAGCCACAACTTTAAGACTTTGAAATCCAATTTCTTGGAGAATAGTAAAGGAAGGGTCGGTCAATTGTCAAACGCAGCCTTAAATAACAAATAAATGAATGAATCTGGGGAATGTGATGTGATTTAGGAAATTGTGGAGGGGCTACTGGCCAGAATATTGGATCAAGCGAAGAGCAGCCCCCTTTGTGGGTCCCAACTGTAATGGGACCCAACCCTGTTATTCCTCATCCTCTCAATGCCAAACCAATTTACAGTACACAAGAGATATCTTTCGTCTCCTACGGCCTACGGCCTACAGCCATTCTCATTCTCCATGACAGAAATGTTTCATAAAAACTTATTTAACGCCATATTTGGGGAGAGCGAGCGAATCATGAACTTGATCAATCCATTATCCACCACCTGTGATGGGCAAAATAAGTGACTCCTTTGCCCTTTTAATTTCACATTCTTTCATCTATAGTCGTGCAATAACATGCGGCATCCATCTTATAGTCATATATAGCACCAACCAAGTCAACCAAAATTTTTATGTCTAGTTTACCAAATTTGTGCTAACAAACCAGATTCTCTACCTAATTTCGAGCATCATTCATGCTACCGGTTTACTTTTAATTGTACGCGTGTATGTGTGTGTGTGTGTTTTTTTTTAGCACTTTCGAAACTCTTTCTAATCGCAACTTGTTCTCAAAAAATTTGGTTTTGGATTGTGTTGTCCAACATTGCAAGACACCCTTAACACAAGAGAAATAGATCTGCAATTCACGTTCCCAACCCTGCCCTGACCTTGGAACTGCTTTCCCAATTATTAATTAACCTCAAATACTACTGGAGTTGAACATCGTAAAAGATATTGCACCATCAACCCATCTTTTAATAATATCCTACACTTCAAAATGATGGGTTGATTATTGGGAAAATTATATCAGAAATTGTTTCTTAAAATTATTAGCGACTCACCAGCGAGAAACTCGTGCATTCTTCCAAATACACGGAGAATGTTTCACGAAGCATTTTCAAACATCAAAATTTAATAACCATTCATTTGCGTTTAGTGTGATCTAAAAGTGTATTTTTACCTACGCAACAACCAGACCCGAAATACATGCAGTGTTTTACTTTATCTAGGAACCCTAATTTCCAATAAATCCAAAGTCTATCAGTAACGTCTGTTGTAGTCATTCCTCCCTCGCTTTCTCAAAAACTTTTACTCCATTGACAGTTAGATCTCTAAGCATCAAAAAGTAACTTTTACCTAAAAGAATGGGAGACACTAGCACGTTTAACTTAAAAGTATAAATATTATCTCAAACGTTCAAATCTTACACATTGATGTTTACCCCGTGATAAGGACCTTAAGTTTAGAGAAAAAGGTTTCTTTTTCTTTAACAAAAGCACGTTAGTGAAGCATCTTAATCATAGCTTGCTGCTAACATACACAATCATCCTTTCATAATTTATAAAAATCAGTCTTTACATACTCCTAGTACCATCAGCAAACAGAATAAGCAACCACGGGAGACAGTAATATAGAAGCTAAAATTTTTGGACAATGTAGCTCCAAGGGGTAAGTAGTGCTTGTAATAATGGCTGCTCGTAATTGCATAAACCTAACCAAGAATTTTGATTCAAAAATGTCAATCACCCAAATATTCAATATCAAAGAAACACAAGGGCTGGATAATCCAGACATCACATTTAGTAAAACACTGTTCCATTTACCATCCTAGAGAAACAAAAATGATTCAGCTCCATAAAACACAGATGTTTAAAATCTAACTTATAAATATAAGTAAAAGTCGGATTCCTTCAAGTTGTGAACAACCTCAATCTGGCATCTACAGACCAAAGGTCCTGCAGCTGAAAATTAAAGACAGATCAGAAACCTGGGAGGAAAATTATATCTTGGACACTAACTTGACTTGGTGGACAAAATCTTGCAGCCACACAACAGTTAAACCCTTAATGTAGGCGGAAGTCCACATACACTTTTTCTAAAATAAAGGCAAAGAAAAGTTTTCACTATCACCAAGCAAACAAACCCATATAGCAAGGCAAAAAAATGAATATATCCAAACAAAAAGTTGAAAAGCATGCAAATTGACAAATTAGTAACCAACATACATACAAATTGGTAAGGATACCTTAGATATTGCTGGGGTACATGAAGACCCTAACCCTGTCTCCCTGTAGAACATAAAAATGTCTCCAAGTCAAAACCTTAACACCCAGGAAACCATTAAATAACAATTGCAATTGTGAGATAGATACAGTACCATGGACTTTGGAGGCAGATTGGACTTGAACTTAGCACGGACAACACCGCTGTTACCATGAGGCCTAATGACCTTGCCCCAAATGCAACGATAGTGTGAGCCATTCTTCTTGGTCTTTGCTTTGTAAATGTAAGCCATGCGCTTCCCGCGGTACCAAGCCACCTCTTCCTGGGTGTTCACTCCCTCAATCTGGATCAATGAAGTGTTTGGGTATTGGTTTGACTTTGACCTAAGCATCCATTTAACATTCAGTCGCCCCACCAATCATTAAACAAAAATTCTAAATTCTCAAAATAAAAAAATGCTGGAAAAGTGGATAGTAATAAATGGCAAGACCAAAAAAAATTGGTGTATCATAATTTAACGAATTTCAATATTAAAAAAAATGAGGATACTTCAATATATTAATACTGGGTAACTAAGAACCATAGGTAATCAAAGATTACAAATAGTATTACTACAACAGTTATCATGCAGAAAACTAGAACCTATAACACAAAATTAATTTTGAACAACAAATATCTAATTGCTAGTATTATTACTTCCATTTTCCTTCAAGACCTCTAAAACAAAACTACAAACTTAACCAATAATATGAAATATATAATAATAACACTTGCTTAAATCTCTTCTCTAGATACATTATTCAAGACAGCATATACTCAAAACATCAACACAGCTAATACTAATGAAGCATGAAGCATATAAACGTTTGAGTTTTGCTTGCTTAGTTATTTCTTCTCGGCTAGTAATACAAATACATTTTATTTCTAATTCATAGCAAGCCCAAGAACAAAAACCAAAACAATACAAAAACAAAAACAACATATGAAATTGAAGTGATCAATAATTAATTACCTCTTATATCCAAGGATGGTTCCTCTAACATAGAGTCTGCCAACAAAAAAAAAGCATATAATAAAATTAAAATAAATATTGAGATTTGTAAATGTGAAAAATGGAAAAGGAAAAAAATGAGATTGGGGGTTAATGAGAAAAATCAGAGACCTGACTCGCTCTCCTTGGCGTCCCTTGACCATTTTTGGGTTCGGTGGCTGAACAAGGTCTGCAACTGAGGCGCTTGCTGCGAGCGAGACGATGCAGATAGAAAAACCTAAAACCCTAGCTCGTTCGATTTGCTACTTTTATAGAGCCTGATTTGGGTTTATAGACGGATAAGTTTGCTCTATAAAACTTAAGGATCGACAGAGGTGGGCTGGTGGGGTGTGATTAGAAATATGGGAACCCTCGACCCATTTATAATGTGGGCTGGAGATAGTAAGTCGGGCTGTAGTACTAATAGGCTGTAGTACTAATAGGTTGTTGGTTATGAATTTGAATCTTTTTTTTTAAACTTGGTTACATTAAAACAAAATAATGATAATAATAGAAAACACAAAAAAAAGATTATAAGAAATAAACACCCTATAAAATACTTTGTTCCCTTCACCCATTTAATAAATTCTAAAGCCTAATTTACTCTGTGTACTAGTCTAAATACCAAAATAAACTTTCACTATACGTCATTATTAATTTTTTTTTTTTACACTCCGAAGAAAAATACTAAATAAATGTAAAATAATGTTTGATTGCTGAGAATATATAATTGGTTCAATAAAACAGTAAACAAACTTGAATTTGGAAGAATATTTTAAAATAGATGAGTTAGAAAAAAAAATTGCATGCTAAATAAAAGAGAACTTCCTCAGAGGGGATTTCGAGAATAAATGAGACTTTTTCTCCTGAATTCTCTTAGTCGTTGAATAGGCGTACCCGCTTCCTATTTATTAAAATGGGTAGAATTTGATATGACTGGGCATAGAAGGATGCTTGCCAAGTAGAAAGATTTGGTGAGGGTGCACCTACACAAATGTTTAGGCTAAACTAAAAACAA
Organism: Ailanthus altissimus; assembly: GCA_946807835.1. Lineage (NCBI taxonomy): Eukaryota > Viridiplantae > Streptophyta > Magnoliopsida > Sapindales > Simaroubaceae > Ailanthus > Ailanthus altissimus. The sequence continues at coordinate 17,913,222 of OX327684.1, forward strand.
CGCAAATTATCCTCTTGCACTTTCGTTGAATTCTTCTTCTTCTTCTTCTTCTTCATTGTGGTCAAAGCTCACTATTTTCCTCCAACCCACCTGTGGCCCCAAAACTTCATTAAATTTTCTTTGTATAATGGTGAATAATAATGTCAAACAAGATGGCCTAAAACTCAATAAAAAAAAAAGCATTTTAATTAAAGCGTTTACGTTATGTGCAGGTCATGTGACTCTAGGAGGATTAAGTAAGCACCATTAAAATGTATAGCATCCGAAATATTTAAGCAAAAACACAACCAAAATGAAAAGTCTTAAAAATTTAAAATAATTTAGCAATATAAGAATATAATCAGTTATCACTAAATTTCATTCGAAGTGGTTGGTGTAAACATTAATAATAATTAGTTCTGAGCTTGAATTCAGTGAAATTTTTTTCAACATATTAAAAAGGAAAAGAGTTCCTCCATTGGAGGGGAGAAACGTCCCTCCACCATATTGTTTCTTCTTTGTTCACAAAAATACGTGGTTATTATTTTGTGCCTTTTGACTAACTATGGATATGCCCTTTTAGCCTTATTAAAAATTTAGTTGTTTCATTAGATTGAAGTAAGGAAGACTCATATGAGTGAGTTTGATCTGGTTGGTTTTTGTTTTTTTGGTTGTGGGAGGAATTATTATTATTATTTTTTTAAAATTAGATTAAAGTGAATAATTTAAAATTCAATCTTAAATTTAAATTTTTATGTACAATAGAATAATTTGTATATTAAGTAAAAAAGTAAGAATTCAAAATAAAAAATAAAGATCACAACATAATCTTACGTGATTTGGTCAATTGTTTACTTTCACAGTGGATCTAAAGATCCTAACCTCTCTTATTAATTTCGTAGAGATTTTATAAAAAAAATTCAATGAAGAACTCTTAAAAAGACTTAGTGTTTAGTGTACCCTTACTTTACCACGAACAATGAACACCCAAATGATGGTTCCACCCTAGTGCATACAAGCACTCAGTGTCTACCAAGTTCTTCCATTCTCTTAGAGTTTCTCTTAATGCTTAATCTCAAATAAATGGTTCATAAATATTTATGTAGGAGTTATTTCGTGCCTACTAACCCTATTCTTTGTTAGAGTAAGAATCCACTTGTTTGGAAGTCCAAAACTTTTTAAAATTCAGAAATCCAGATCAAAAACTATTTTTTCTCGGCTCTGGCATCGTGGCGCTGAGGTTTTGGTGCCGCGGCGCTGAGCTATGTTGAGCCTAGTGCCGCGGCATTGAGTTTTTGTTCTGAGCGCTGCAATGCTCAATCCTGGGTGTCACGACGTTCAACCCTAGGCGCCGCGATGCCCAACCCTAGCACCTTATTCTACATTTTTTTTTTGTTTCTTTTGTGTCTTCGAGTCCCGTTTTAATTCTTCCTTTGTATTTCACACATTTTAAACTTCTTTATATGTCTCTCACACATTCTAAATTTTTTGTGACTCTCTTTTTGATATTTATCAAAATTCTTATCCAAACAAAATTATTAAATTATTAAATTACCAAATTTTTAAATTTATTTTTTAAAATAAAAAAAAAATTTGAACTTAAAATCTTTAAGATGCACTACAAATATTTTTACCACTAATTATTTAGGTAAGTGCTGTTTCTTTTTATTTTCAATCATCCCTTTTAAGTATTTTTTTCAATGGACTTTATCTGCTTTTAAAGTTTCTCAAATAAAATACTTTTTTTGTTTGTTTGTTATTGTTTCTCCTAAGATATAGGTCAGTATGTTTTATGAAGAAAAAATATTTAAAATCCTAAAATCTACTCAAAGGGATACTAAATTTTCATAGTTTCAAAAATATTGAATAAGATTTTATTAGTAATTTTCATTCATTTGAATGGTTAGAGACTTGTAAATTATTCATTTATTATTATAACTTAACGACATTAGCAAAAGAACACGGTTATGAATCAAATGTGGTTGAAAAATGTAAATAAAACCATTTAGACAGACGAAATTCACTAATAGAGGAGGCTTTGTTGAATATTTTTAAAACTGCTAGAATCTAAAAGTCCCTTTAGCCAATTCTTGGTTCCAACTATTTTTTCCCACAAGATTATTTGTAAAGTTTGGCTCCTTTATGTTTCTGGATGTGGGTTTTGAATGGAACTTGAAGAATTAAATATATTGAATTTGGATATGAAAAAATAAAACCAAGCTTAAAATGGGATCTTGACTTTCTTTTGTATTGTCAATGATATTATGTATGCAAAATCAGATGCTCAAGGGAGTTACGAAGAATAGTTTAAGAAGAAAACAATGTGTAAAGCTTAAGATATATGGAATTTTGCTTCTGGAGGAGTACTGAGGATTTGCAATGGAAACATGAATTTGGTATTGCTTTTATTAACATGAGGTGGTAATATATAATAATATTACTTAATTTATCTTATGGACTTAAAATGGTTATCAATATAAATCTATACTTGTTAAGTGATCCATGCACCAGACACAATTTGCTGCATGTTGTTTTGCAGTTGTAATTTATTCTCCAAGGTGTTCTCAATGAATGTTCGTTAAAATTTCCTCTTTTGAGGATTTTATACTTATCTTAAATTGCTGTTTAGGTACCATGTAACACACAAATAATTTATTAGAATAGTTTATATACTTACATAATATTGTTTTAACTATACTTTAAATTATAAGTTAATATGTTAGTAATCTGCCCACAAATAATTTGTCCATATAATTTTCAAACTTTTGAAATAAATGTTTATATAAAATATTCGTACTTTGTTGTAGTTAAAATCTTTTAAAATGTTGATTTGCTTTTCTACGAGTAAATATTTATTAAAATTTAATTTATTTTTAATAATTAATTAGATTTAATGTTGAAAAAAAAAAAGTTTTAGGGTTTAAAAGCCTAGAATGACACACCATCTCGAAATCGCCTTATAAATTCATCTTATACTGTACAAAATCATCAAAGATATCAGATTTCACCAACCTACAATAATTATTATAATTTTATTAATTTATCCACGCTTTCTCTTCGGAATTAGCTTCAATTCTACTCTTTTTGGTTGTTTGAATATTTGTCTAAGCTCCCTATGCACTTTACACTTGCAGATTGCTGAAAATTTTAACTTTATGGCTAAGAAAAACCATACAATTCTGATAGACTTTAATTTTTTCTATCTTTAGTTAAAATTTGTGATTCAACAATTATGTATGCATATAAATTAATATGGATATCAAATGAAAGAAGAAGTCGAGTAGGTGAAAGTTGTGTGAGGAAGGAGCAAAATAAAAGGCCAAAATGTTGATTTGCTTTTCTACGAGCAAATATTTATTATAATTTAATTTATTTTTAATGATGAATTAAATTTAATATTGAAAAAAATAGAAGTTTTAGGGGTTAAAAGCCTAGAATGACACACCATCTTGAAATCGCCTTGTAAATTCATCTTAGATTGTACAAAATCATCAAAGATGTCAGATTTCATCAACTTACAATAATTATCATAATTTTATTAATTTATCCATGCTTTTTTTTTTTGGAAGTAACTTCGATTCTACTATTTGTGGTTGTTTGAATATTTGTCCAAGCTCCCCATGCACTTTACCCTTGTAGATTGTTGAAAATTTTAACTTTATGGCTAATAAAAACCATACAATGCTGATGGACTTCAATTTTTTTTATCTTTCGTTAAAATTTGTGATTAAACAATTATATATGTATATAAATTGAGATGGATATCACATGAAAGAAGAAGTTGAGTAGGCGAAAGTTGTGCAAAGAAGGAGCAAAATAAAAAGCCGAAAGCACGGTACTGTTCATACAAGTACTATTTACACAGTAACTGTTCATATGGTTATTGTTTATGCAAGTATTGTTCACGCGGTAACTTATGAATTTTTTATTTATTTTGCCTTAATTAACTTCTTTAAGTGAGTTTCAGACTTCAACATACAAGGGCTTTTGTTCTAATTAGGTTCAAAATTTCTTAGATCATTGTAAATACTATATAAACTTTTATAATCTCTTAGAATAACTCATGCATCTTAAGCATCAAAGATGTAAATATAAAAAAGAATAGATGAGTTAAATAAACATTAAGTACTTATGTCCACTAGAGTGGAACCATAGGGGTGTCTTTATTATTGTGTAAACAAATGGAGCACTAATAGATCATTTTGAGAGCTCGAACTATTCTTGTATTTCTTGGATTAAAATCTCTTATGGGAAATGGTAGATACTAAGAGATCTTAAGATCGTGGTGATCAAGAAGATACTTAGAGGTCTATAAAGAGAGATACTAAAATGTCTGTAAGATCGTGGTGATTTAGGAGATATTTTGTGATCTAATTAATAAAAGAAGCTATATCAATGATCCCTCGTGGATATAAGCGTTTTGTCGAACATGTATATTTTGTGTCCTATGATTTGATTTCTTTATCTTTTTTGATGTATTGATATTTTATGTTCTTGATTATTTGTAAGTTAAGTTTTTTACATATGCATAGAATTTATTTGGAGTACACACTAAAGAAAACTCTAATAAAAGAGTATAAATGCAAAGGCTAATTTCATGAAAAAATTAGAGTTAAGAAAACTCTAATAAAAGCGTATCAGTGCAAAGGCTAATCTCATAAAAAAATTAGTGTTAAAGTTGATTTTTCGCAATAAATTGGTATCAAAATTATGGCTGAATTGAGACCTAAAATAATATTGATTAGAGAGTATACTTGGGTTTTTTTTTATATAAATATAAACATAACATATATTTTTTTTTTAACTTATGGTATAAAATTTAATAAGCACAACAAATATTTAACACATTATTTAAATTGAGAAACTATTTAAATAGTATCTCATTACTTTCTCAATTTAAATATAGTATTATTTTTATAAAAAAAGGGAGGTATAAGTTCAGAGAAACTAATGGTAGCAGAATTTTGAAGAATTGTTTTTTGCTAAACTTTGTAATAATGACGTGAAATGAGATTTTTTTTTGAAAGGGACGTGAAATGAGATTAAAACAAAAAGAGAATTTTTTAGAATTGGACAATTATTTTCTTGAATGTAAAGTTAATGTTTTGTAGTAAAAAAATTTAAAATTAAACAATTATACCTTTAAATTATATTTTTTTTCTCCATCTAGAAATATTCTAAAAATTAAACTCAACACACACACACTCTCTCTCACAAATACACTATCTAATCAACATTAAATAGATCAACGATCTCACGAGTGATATTGTATTAATTGGCATCTTCTTAAATTGACGGTTGACTTCAAATTCAAAAAAAATTGATAATTGTTAATTTTTTGAATTTTAAATAAAATTGGTAGTTTTGTTAAAAATGAATGAAATAGTTAGATTGTGAGTGAAATAGGTGAACTATAGGTAAATTGTGTGAAAAATATATTAAAATAGAAAAAAATCTGACTAAAATTAGTTCAAAAAGTGTATTTTTATAGATGCAGACGACGATTGGGTGGCTTCTCGGCCATCATGTATGCCTTGTGTGGCATGTGAAGCGCCCATTAGGCGCATTAAGCGCGTCACTAGAATTTTTAATTTTTACTTATTATTAGTTATTTTAATAAATAAATACTAAAATAAATAATCAAATCATCCATAATTTAATTTAAAAAATAATTAATTAGTATGCAATGAATTAACTAAATAATTAACTTATTGTTTAAATTATTTCTAATTAAATAAATACTAAAGTAAGTAATTAAATTATCCATAATTTAATTTAATATGGAGTATTATTTAATTAAATAAATTATTAATTAATTAAATTAATTAAATAATTATTATTTGTTACAAAATAATTAATTAGTATGCAATTAATTAAATAAATAATAGCTAATTAAATAATGAATGTTAATCTTTTTTTATATTTGTTTGTTGAATAATTTATTTAATTTTAGTATTTCAAAATATTTCTTTGTATTAATTTAATATGTTATTTATTTTTACAGGAAACATAATGTCTTCAAAGAATATATAATTATCTAAAATGAGTTTTTGAATATAGAACTATCTAAAATGAGTTTTTTCAAGCATAAATTTCATTTTACTTGAAGATGTAGATCCTCAATTTTATAAGATAGAAATTGACATGTAATCCAATGAAATTGTTTAGGATGACATATACGGGAAGATATTTGGGTATGTAGAGTATCACCTTTTTTAGGGATATTGGTATATGAAATTTTATTGTGGTTGGTTCAATCTATCAATTTGTATGAGAAGATGTGATTTTATATTGGTAAGAAGCATATTTGATTCTCTTAAAAATAGTTTGTAGTAATAACGAGGTTGGAGATAAGAGATTATTTGCCCATTAGAGAGTTAAAAAAGAAATTATGTAATTGATTGTGGGATAAGAACTTATGGGTAGAAAGACTTTGACATACAAATTTGTAGATAATTGGTTCAGTGCTTTGGACTTATATGAGGTTGATGATAAAGATGTAATAAAATTTTTTTTTCTATTTTTTTCATCATGTTTTGATCCCACACGATGATCATAGAGGGATTTAAGACATTGTGCTAAGTATAGTCGACTTTTGAGATGATTTTAATAAGTATTTATTGATGCGAATTAGGTTGCAAAAACTTCACAAGTTTCGTTGAGTATTTATGGGGGTCTAATGATAAAGGCAAACCAAGAAAATAAAAGAAGTATTAAATTGGCTAATTGAGCACATCTCAAATTTATATTTTGATTTGATCGAATTGAGTGTGCAAAAAGATCAATGCCTTATTAATTTTATTCAAGTTTCATTAAGTGATCTGGAGTAATTTACATGAAAAATAAAATAATATGCATATCGATTTAGGAAGGAAGATTTGATGTTACTGTTCATGCATTATTGTTTATGTGTTACTGTTCACACGACTTTATTAGATCCTTATTTTCTTTATTTATTTTTATTTTTAGGTTATATTTAAAAATAAGGGTACATGAATATTTATTTCCTTAATATGCTTGTTATATATTTTCTCTTTTGTAATCAATTCTTATTATGACTTAAGATTTGATTTATTTTTTCCTTTTATACTCATGATAAATTTGGCTATAGAAGTCCCTGTAACCATAAGGGGAATAAAGAGTTTATGACAATAATATTATTAAGAGTTTTCTTTTGATTCTTCGTAGAACTTTTCAGAATTTATTAAGATTTCATCTTATGGTGTTCATCATTGACTTATCACTCATAATTTTCTCATTTTTCTTTAGTGTGACATCTACCCTAATTTTTTATACCTTTACTTTTTATCTCTTTATAGCTAATGGGTCAAGGTCCTTGTTTTTGTTTCTTTTGTGATTTTGAATTAGAACGATCCTTGACAAAGAACCTCATTGAGCATTGGGTTTCACTTTTTTGTGTGAGGTTCACATCATTTGGTATCAAAGCTTAGATTCTAAATTATGTTTTATCAATCCTTTTTTTTGTTTGTTCTTTCTTTTAATTCTATATCCTTTGTTCTATTTTCTTGGATTTGCAACCTATCATCTTTATTTCTTCTTATTCCTAACTTTAACCTATCTCTTCTTTGTTCAAGTTCTGTTATTTTCAATATCAACTTGTTAAATGATAAAAACTTTATTGTAGTTTAAGCTAAAAGATTTTACCATCGAAATCCAAGTTTATCTTTGGGCATTTGGGTAGTGTGAGCTTTGGGTTAGTTGATGGCGAGCACCCCTATTAGTACTTGGGAGCTTGAGTTTTCTAATCTTGCTTACTATCTGCATGCCATTCCCAGCCTTGGATAGTTCAGAATTCATGGTGTTTACCCATTTGTTTTCTTGATCTTGGATGGGCTCGAGTTGTATGATATAGAAGTTCAATCCCTTTCTTGGGTGGACTAATTTTTTTTTCAAAATCCATGCTCTGGGTAGGCTCAGGTCTTATGATATAATCCTTGCCTTAGGTGGGCTCGAGTGCTTATTTAAAATTATCATTGCCTTAGGCCGGCTTAGATATTCATAAATGAAATGCCTACTCTATGAAGTATCAGGATTCATTGTCGGTTTTTAGAAACTCCATCCCTACCGTAGGTGGACTCGAGACTCTATGTTGATTTATAGATTCTATCATTGCATTGGGCGGGCTCAAGACTCAATGTCAATTTGTAGATTCTATCCTTGCCCTGGGCGGGCTCGGAACTCCATGTTGATTTTTAGATTTTATCTCTGCCATGGGCGGGCTTAGGATCTATGTCAATTATAGAAATTTCATCCTTGCTCTAGACAGGCTCGGGATCCATGTTAATTATAGAAATTCTATCTTTGCCCTGGGCACACTCGTGATCCATGCTGATTATAGATCTTTGCCTTGAGTGGGCTTGGGATTTATTCAATTGTAGAAATTTCATCCTACACTATGCGGGTATAGAATTTATGTCGATTGTAGAAATTTCATGAGTGACTTGGGTGGGCTCAAGATTCATGCTGATTATAGATCTTTGCCTTGAGTGGGCTTGGGATTTATTCAATTGTAGAAATTTCATCCTACACTATGCGGGTATAGAATTTATGTCGATTGTAGAAATTTCATGAGTGACTTGGGTGGGCTCAAGATTCATGTTAATTATCGCCTTGTTGTTTTGCTCCTCGCATCAGTGAATGCTTGAGCATATAATCATAATAAAAAAGAAAAATATATAGATAATTAATAATGAGGAAATAAAGGGCTTATGTGGTCAGTCTCAAGAAGAACTTAGGCAATTTTGATGAGGGCTTAAATGGCCAGGCTCGATAAGAGCATGAATGGTCAGACTCAATGAGAGCTTAAGTGAACAGGCTCAAGTGAGAGCTTAAATGGTCTGGGTTGATTAGAGCTTAAGTGGTCAAACTCAATGAGAGCTTAAATGGTCAGGTTCGATTAGAGCTTATATGATCGGCCTTGAAGTGAACTTATATGGTTGGCATCGGCACAGACTTTTTATTGAGATTTGTACCACGTGCCATCCTAAATTGTATAAATATTTAATTTTGTAATATTTATACAATGTATGTTTTATTAAATCACTAATTACATTAATTAAACAGTACAATGCTTGTAATGCTATAAACATTGTATAATATGAAAGAGTTCAAATTTGGTCTAAAAGAGTTTAGATCAGCGCTAAAAGTTAGCATCGCTGAGATTAAAAATGTTAAAGAGTTAGTAGGTTATAATAATTAGCAAAATCTAAAGAGTTAGAACCTTATCTGTAATAGGACAAAGACTTGAGAGTACACTAGTAATAACATAGTTGCAAAGAGTTGCAATAGGTGTTAAGAAATGTTATTACGCAAGTCTTTTTTCAAATATAATATCCATGGTCTAATCCACCGTTGTGGGTCTGTCGGTGGAACCCTTTATCATAGATCAGTGTATGACTATATGGTTGTTTTTAACTAACCATATAGTCTAGATGGTTATTTTTAACTAACCATGGGCTTACCGGAAACAAGATAGTATACAGGTATTCAGTAAGGATTGGATATTGAACGGACTCAATGAGGACCCCAATAGACATTCCATGAAGTTGTCAATAACAGGTTTTCTCGATTTAAGTAGTATGCGTGGTCCTTTGACCTGAGCGCCACGATGGGCTTGTAAGTGATCCACTATGCTTTGGTTCCACGTATATTAGAGACATTTCATGGTCTAACCTTTACTTGTCACTGTATATGATGCGATGCTCATGGAGTCTGGTGTATGCAGATATAGCATTCGTCAGCTTGCATGGGTGAGTTGTATATCCAGATACTCCGAGACTGTATTTCAGAAAGACTTATAGCCACAAGCAATAAACTCAGGAAAGGAGTTTCCCACAGGGTTAAATAATATAGGCAACATAAAAGTATTTGTATATATTATTTATCAAGATATGTGTCTAGAGATAAGTTCACAGATGAGCGCATGAGGATTTGACGGTGATGATCTATATCCTTACTCTTCCATGATATAAATGGCAGAATGGTTATATGTATGCGTTATGACCTCAACTTGTATGGTCTACTGCACTGATTTATAATATCCATGACATGTGTATGGGGCATCAATCACGGATTTAAGAAATAGTTATGTTTGACAAGCTGGGTATGGACCTAGGGAGTTCCGCAATATGAAGTGTACTCATTGTGCACTGGGGCAACGTATCAGATTGAATAGTTCAATCCGGTGAATTCCAACAGATCGGACATTTGCTTCAATATCCCTCGAGATGTGGACGTGTCAAGATTTAAGTGTTAAATACATCAATTAGTTAACAATAGTTGTTGACTAATAGGATTATGACACATGGCACATTATAGGCCATTTATTATTTGACTTGAAAATTATTAAAATGACTTTATTTGTTGGACAAGTAAAATTATTATTTAATTAAATTATTTTTTGAACAAAATAATAGTAATAATTGATATTATTATTGAAAGTCAAACAATGATTTATTTAATGCATGTTTTATATTTTAATTTATTTAAAATAATAAATAAAAAAATGCATTAGATGGCCATGATTGGTGGGGTTGAAAATTACAAAACAAGAAATTGTTTCTTTTATTTGATTTGTTTTGTCTCGGCCAAATCACACTATTTGTATCACATATCTTTTTCATTCTTTAATTTGATTAAAGAATTACAAAAGTAAATGAACGGACATGAGATATGGTGGGACCAAATAATTTGACTAACAATTGAATGGAAATTATTTTAATTTAATTGTATTATTCCTTGGACCTAATTCGGCCACCTCACTCAAAATGCATTCAACCACATGTTTTGTTTTTTTTGAATTGTTTAATGAAAATAAATCAAAAATCAAAAGGAAATTGTGTAGCAAGTGTTGCTATACTTTATGGGCCATTTGTTACTTGTTGGAGGGAAATAATTGAAACAAATAAAAGAGCAAACGTTGCTTATTTTGGTTATGTGATTTGGCAACTAAGAGAGAAATAAGAGAAATGCTTCTCCAAGTGTTGGTTAAGTGTTTTGAGAAAATAAATACTTCATCTTTTTCTTTCAAACAGTCGGCCATAAAATGTACAAAGGCCAAAATAGTTTTGTGTTTCAAATATTGAAACAAAGCTAAAATATTGATAACTTTGTAGTTAAGATTTAGCTTAAGGTGTTAAGTAATTAGTTTAAGAGTTAAACTAGAGTTTAAGGTGTTAAATTATTGCTGGAACAAGCTGTCATTCTAGACTACCTAAGCCCACCGAGTTGGGTATTATAATTGAGAATGAATTTACTTCAAGGCAGAAATTCCAACCACATAAATTTTAAAGGCTTGCCAAGGTGATTCTCTACGAATCCTTATAATTTTATTTATGAGGTACATGATTATATGTTTTATATGTTTATCAACCTAGGAAATTAGATTCCGGACTTCCATTGCGCATAAAATGTATATGATGCATGATTATGTATTGATGAACACATTAACCACATGTATACACCCTAGGATAATCACAAATTTTAATTGGTATCAGAGCATTTTGTATTGATTTGAGTGTTTTTGAGTGTTGAATTTGTTGTTGGTGAGGTCCCGGTGTTCAAACGGTGCATTTCAAAGTATTGAAATGGGTATACCAAGGTGGGGAACATTGGGACACCGTAGCCCTGATTTTGGTGCCGCGACGCTGTGGCTTTCTAGGCTCTAGTGCCACTATGCTGGATGGAGAACGCCCTGGCACTGGAGTTTTCAGGCCTCGGCACTGGGGTTTTAAGGCCCCAATGCTGCAGCATTCAAGGCTTAGCGCAGCGACACTGGGGATCTGTCTCTAAGCACCACAGCGTTGGGGCCTCTAAACCCTAGCGCTGCGACACCAAAGGGCTAGCGCCGCGGCACTAGGGATGCTGCCCTTAGTGTTGCAGCGTTGGGAGCCCCGATCTATGTCGCTGGCACTGTTCACTCAGAATATTTTTAAATTATTTAAAAATTATTTTAAGTATATGGAGGTTTATGAGATGCAATGATAAGAGTTATTAATCTGCATTATAGATCGGGATTATTTGTTTTTGGTTGGTAACTATAATGGAAGCCCTACTGGTGGGGCTTAGTTGTGTTTACATAGAAATTAATTTCTGATTGTGAATCACTCCCTCATAAGATGAGGACCAAGTCTTTGAAAATCTCTCTTAATCAGATTGAATAATATTACATTATGAGATAATGTTTCATTAATGATCCGTCTTGTCAATACGGTGTTAGACAGGTCATGTTGGTCTTTTTTCAAGATTGCTACAGTGTGAGGGATTTGGTCAGTATAACTTGGACTATGCCGGTTAAAGATGAGATGAGGCACATATATGCGAAAGTATTTCCCTAGATTGCTATAGTGTGAGAGTAGTGCCGCTAGCATATATTTGAATATTGAAGGGTTAATCTAGAATACGCTTATCCTAGATCGCTACAGTGGGCGGATAAGGTGTATTTAGGATTAGGAGTAAGAGTTACATAAGATGCAATTGACAAGAATTGTCTACCTGTTGGATTTATAAAGGCTTAGATCATTACAATGTACGGCCCGAGTAAAATGCCAATAGGGGTCCACTTTTCATTGTATAATTTTAAAGAGTTTAAATTATTGTTATCCCATTTGTGAGATTAAAGGACTACGTAAAGCAGTGGGAGGACATTTTAAATTAAAAAAATGTATAACTATTATACCCATAATTTAAAATATTTTATTAGTGATTTAATATTTTTTATATATATCCGTTGGCATCTTTTATTTTATTTTTTATTTTGTGAAAATATAATAGCCTCCTTCAACTCTTTGGTCCACATATTAGATGCACACCAACTTAAAGGTGCAAAATATTTATCTAATTAGTACATAAATCTTAGAATTGTTCTAGATTCAGAGAAGTTCAAATATGTTATTGATTAGAAGGTGCCCAAGGGTATTTCTAAGGATACCGCCCCAGAGAAAAGGGTGACATATCAAAAATGGTTGGATGATGATTTAAAGGTTAAATTTTACATTCTCGCCTATATGTTTATAGAGCTGTAGTGGAAGTATGTCTGTATGGATAGTGCTAGCAACATTATACTTTATCTGAAAGAGCTCTTTAATGACCGAACCCAAGTCGAGATCTACAGGGTTGCCAAAGTGCTTTTTCATGCTAAACTCTCTAAGGACAGTCCAGTGAGTCTCAATGTCCTCAAGATGATAAGATTAATCGAAAGGCTTGAGTCGATGGACATTTATCTGAATAATAACTTGGGGAATAACTTGATTCTTTAGTCGCTGTCTGGGTTATTTGTACAGTTCATCATGAATTTCAATATGCAGGGAATGGCTTTTACTTATGCTGATCTTCATAACATATTAAAGACAGTAGATGAGGACATGCATAAAGGGGGTTTGGTTCTCTTTCTTCAAGGTGCTTTAGGGCTTCTAGGAAGTCCAAGGGGAAAAAGAAAAAAAAGATGAAGCAAACATCATGGATGGTCTTTAGAGGTGGCTGATATTTAAGCCTCAGGAGAAGAAGAAGACAAAAGAAAAATGTTTCTTTTACAGCGAGGAGGAGCATTGAAAACGTAACTGTCCAAAATACCGTGCTACTTTGAAGAAAACTCTCTCAGGAATTTGCTTAACCATTATTGACATTTCTATAACATTTGATGCTAGTTTAGGTTGGGTATTAGATACTATATGTCCTTTTCACATCTACAATATATTGCAGGGTATGAGGGAAGTTAGATTGCTGTAGTTGGAAAAAGTACAACTTCGAGTCAGAAATGGTGATTTCCTACAAGTCGAGGCTGTTGGATATTTTGATTTGATTCTCCTATATAATAAAACTTTTTTATTGCATAACCGTTATTTTGTACCCACTATTATTAGATAGATTATCTCCCTTCCTGTACTTGACAGTGAAAGGTATCATATGTATATTAGAAATAGTTCCTTATATTTGTATGATATATATGATGTTTTATTAGCTGAGTATCAGTTAATTAATGGGCATTATATTTTAGATACAATAGAAAATGTTATGAACGTACAGGTTAATGCTAGTAGTAGTTCGAGAACTTTAAATGAAATAGAATTGTGGCATATGAGATTAGGTTATATAGGTGTTAGACGCCTAATCTATCTGGTTAAGGATGGTCGGATACTAGATCTGACCATAGAACCTTACCCAACTTGTGAATCTTGTATTTAAGATAAGATGATCAAATCTCCCTTTACTGGTGTTGGACACTGTGCTACTGATTTATTGAAACTGGTATATAGTGATGTATGCAGTCTAATGAATCACGCTATAATGAGTGAATTTTGATGCTTTGTAACTTTTATCGATGATTTATCTCGATACGAGTATATGTTTCTTATAAAACACAAGTCAGAGACCTTTAAAAAGTTTAAAGAATTCAGACTTGAAGTAGAGAAACAAATTGGCATATACGTCAAATGCCTTCAATCAGATCGAGGCAGTGAGTACATGAGTAGTGAAATTTTTGATTATTTAAAGCAGAATGAGATTCTCGCTTAGTATAGTCTTCTGAGTACTCCGCAACACAATGATATTTCGGATAGGAGGAATTAAACTTTATAAGATATGGTTCGATCGATGATGAGCTTCACCGACCTTCCGAAATATCTATTGGGTTATGCTTTAGAAACTACTACTCATATATTGAATATGGTTCCGTCCAAATCCGTTCTGACCACTCCACATGAGATGTTGAAAAGAAATAAATAGAGTTTTAAATATTTAAGATTTGGGGCTATCCTGTTTGCGTAAAAGTTACGCAATAGGATAAACTTGCACCTAGAGGTTACAAGTATCAGTTCGTTGAATATCTCAATAATTCAATAAGATACCATTTCTATAATGTAAAGGAATGAAACGTGTTCGTTTCTCGATATGTCACTTTTCTAGAGAAAGAGTTTCTCATAGATCGTGGGGATTGTAGAAAGATTAAGCTTGATGAAGCCAATCAGAACCAAAATGAACTAGAAATGGAATCTTAAGTTCAATTGAGAGGAATACCTTTAACATACCCTCCACGTAGGTCAGAAAAGATGTCCAAGCCACCTGCTAAGTATGGTCAGATGCCTAAAGGTGCACTTAGAGTTTACTTAATTGAAGAAAATGACCATTTGACCTACAGAGAGGCGATGTTAGACATCCACTCAAAAAAATGGCAAGATGCTACAAAATCTGAAATTGACTCAATACATCATAATCAAGTCTAGGTCTTGGTTAAGCCTCCCAAAATAATAGTTTCTATCGGTTGTAAATGGATTTACAAGCGAAAGTATGGGCCTGATGGAAAGGTAGAGACCTTCGAAGCTCGGCTGATTGTAAAAAGTTATTCTCAACGATCTGGGATCGATTATGAGGAAACCTTTGCACCAATAACGATGTTAAATTCAATTCAAATTTTATTAGTGATTACTGCATATTATGACTTTGAGATATGACAGATGGATGTAAAGATGGCATTTCTGAATAGATATCTCGAGAAAGAAATATACATAGAACAACTTGAAGGTTTTGCATCCAGTCTAATTGCCGATCTAGTATGCAAATTGAAGAAGTCCATTTATGGACTTAAGAAGGCATCCCAAAGTTGGAATCTTCATTTTGATGAGGTAATTAGAGGGTCTGGTTTCATAAAAAAATGAAGAGGAACTTTGTGTTTACACAAAGATCAGTGGGAGCATGATAGTTTTCTTAGTTCTCTATGTGGATGTCATACTGATCATTGGGAATGATATCTGTATATCACAATCAGTTAAGAGCTATTTGATTAAGAACTTTTTCATGAAGGATTTAGAAAAGGCTTCATATATACTAGGTATAAAGCTTTATAGAGATAGAGTTAAGAAGCTGATAGAACTTTCTCAATCGTCGAAAATCGATAGTATTTTAGAAATGTACAATTTTACTAACTGTAAGACAACTAATGTACCTTCTAAATATGACATTCATCTTTCAAGGAGAATGTCTCTTCAGATGAAAGATGAAAAAGTTAGAATGTCTATGTAGTAACCAGTATCCACAACTGGTAAGAATATGTATTAATATATATAAATATATATATTTTATTTGTATGTAGGTGATCCTTGATTTTTATATTGTTATTAGTAGTGTTTTTATAAGTTAAGGACATACTATTAGTATTGGGTTTATTTGTAAGACTTTAGATTTATTTTAGGGACAAAATTGTAATACTTTGAAAGTTTTGGGGGCAAATTCATAAATACCAAAAATTTGCCTCTTAGTATAAAAATACACTTTTGAAACCCTAATTTGCTCATTTTTGGGTCGAGCTATCCCTTTAGAGAGAGAGAAGAGAGAAAGAGAAGAAGAAATTAAAAATTTGGATTTTAAGAGGTATATCACACCTATTTCTCAATTTATTGATATTAATTAAGTTAATTCCTTTAAGTTGTGATTTTTGGAAATATGTATAATTGAGGATTTGATGTGTATTTCGTAATATCTTGTGAGAATTGATGATGATCTATGAGATAGCTTGATAAATCATAATGAATTGTGAAATTTCTACTTGATAGTCTCTTGATCCAGTAATTTTATAAATTGTTGTGATTCGATTCTGGTTTTGAATTTTTAGTATATAAAATTAGACATGTTTAGGATCATCTGATACTTTGAATCGATTCAAAATTCCAGAAATTGAATTTGTTGTGAATTTACCAAAATAACCCTGAAATTCTGGAAATTTCCTGTATGAACAGTATGATACAGTGACAAACAATTTTTGTCCTACTGAATGATCTTCAAAAATTATAAATTTGTGGAATATGATAAGTTTATATGTCTAATATGATATACTCGAAAATGAGAATTTAGATCAATGTGGTTGAAGTGTTATGAGTTTTTAAATTGTATCAGCTCATTACAGTATTTGATTAACAAATTTTTAAAGCTATAGAATAAAATAGTTTTAAAATACTTTTGGCAGTTATTTTGAAGTGAATTATTTATCATGGATTGAGATATGTGGCAATAGTATTTCTGTGGTAGTTTTATAATTTTTGAGTTAGTATATGATTTTATAAAATTAGGAGATTGAATACTGTTCAATAAGTATCTTGATCTTGTCAGGTTGGTAGTTTGGATTCGATGGTGTGTATGGAATGGATTGTGTAGGAATTTTGATATAATATTCATATATAAGAATAATATATGAGTTAAGAATGATATATTTGATTTTGGAGTAATTGGACATCATTTGATGTATTAGAAAATTTTGTTAAATGTAAGTGGTTAGAATGACAGGTTTTGAGAAGCTAAGTATTTAGACCAATTTGATGTGATAAATGTATTGTGTATAATTTTGTAAGCTATTTAAAGTATTTTGTGTGAATTGTGAGGCTTATGAAAGGATTGATCTCCATTGATAGGTTAAGGAGATTTAAGCCTTGTAGCTGTAAGTACTAAGAGGTAAGTATACTAGACTTTTTTGAAATCACAATAAGCATAATAATTGTCTATGTATGATTTTGTAAATGTACTTAGAAATATGTTTATGTTATGCCAAAGTGTATTTGATATGAAATGTGAAAGACATATGTTTATGAATGTGAGCATTGACATTGAGCATGGACATACATGTGTTTTTGAAAGTGAGCTTTCAAAATGAAATGTGTTTAACAAAGAAAGCTTTGAAGTGTAATATGTCCATGAGAAATATTTTGTGTTTTGAGGTTGCTTGAACTCACTGTTGACTTAGTAGGCATCTTATGTGATTTGTGGAGCCTTTATGTGTGGCCTTTCCTTCGGGATTGATATATGTTATGTATTCTGTATGTAGGGAGGATTCTATTGGTACCTAAAGGAAGATTGAGTCATCACATTCATGTGGTGGCGTATTGGTACATATGAGAGGACTCACCGATGATCAGGGTGAGGGTTTGGCTCTTACCTTCGGGTTTGAGCATTATATATGTGTAATTTAAACCTCACTTATACTATTCCTCTCATATGGTATGTCACCTACGAGTGACATTTGGCTCATTATGTGATATGTGATGTGTAAGTCCTACTAAGTAGTAGTTGAGTGATGGTATTCCTGTAATATGTTTTGAAAGAAAGTGTAAGCGCTTACATGACATGTGATTTGATAAGATTTTGATTTTGATTGATCACAACATATCATATATATGCATTGTGTACATATATGTATTTGTATTTGATATATGAAAAACTAGTATGCTTACTGAGTTTTATACTCATTATAGTTTATGGTGATTTCAGGTAAATAAGGTACATGTGTGCTTAGCGGATTTGGCAAGGCTTCTGTTGTTCCTTGGGGTCCCTAAGTTGCTAGGTTACTGAGTGTTTTATTTGGGGACACATGAGATAAGATATTTGATCTGTCCCTATTGAATAAATACGTATGTATTATTTTATTGTGTGTGGTTAGATTTAATTTAAGTTTCACCACGTGTGGTTATGAATTGATTTTAAGTAAGAATTTGCAATGAATATATTCTGGACTTCTGGTAACAAAGTTGCTACTGGTGACGTAGTAGAGTATTAATCTCTGAGAAAACTCTGTGTATCTCCAGTTTACTAATTGTCCCAGTCATAATTCAATTGCTATAATTCTGAAAGAAATTAAAATGAATGTTTAAATATTATTTAATGAGTGTAAGTTATGTCATGTATCAGATCTTTTGGGTCTGGGGCGTGACAGTCTAACACGCCATATGTGTTAGCTGTAGAAAGCTTGAGTATGCTATGATGTGGACTGGACCTGACATCAGTATGACAGTAAGTGTTATTAGCCGGTATCAGTCTAATCTAGGTGACAGCCATTGGATGACAATCAAACATGCCCTTAAATACCTTAAGGGTACGAAGGATAAGTTTTTAATTATGAAGATAGTGATTTATAAGTTAATAGATATACAGACTCCGATTTTCAGTTTGATCTAAATGATAGAAAGTCTATATTTGGATATGTATTCATCTTTAACGGTGCCGCGATGAATTAGAAGAACACTAAACGGGGATCCACAACTGATTCAATAATAAAAGTGGAATATATTGCTACCTCTGAAGCAATGAAAGAAGCAGTATGGATACGTAAGTTTTTCATCGAGCTCAAAATAATCCCAAGTTTAATGGATCATATCATATTATTTTGCGAGAATAACGAGGCCATTATATAAGCCAAAGAGCAAAGAGCGTATTAGAGATCTAAGCATGTGGAGTGGAAATACCACATAATTAGAGAGATCTTGGCTAGGAAAATTATAATAATTTGTAGAGTTAACTTTGTAAATAATGTAGAGGACCCACTAACTAAGGCCTAATTTCAAAAGTGTTTACGAATCATGCGGAGTTTATGGGTATTAGATACCACTATAAATAGCACTAGGGCAAGTGAGAGTTTGTTAGGATTTGTGCTCACGTGCCATCCTAAATTATATGAATATTTAGTTTTGTAATATTTATACAATGCATATTTTATTAAATCACAAATTATATTAATTAAATGGTACAATGTTTGTAACACTATAGATATTTATGATTTGAAGGAGTTCAGATTTGGTTTAAAGGAATTTAGTTCAGAGCTAAGAGGTAGCATCACTGAGAATTATAAATGCTAAAAAGTTAGCAGGTTATAATAATTAGCAAAATTTAAAGTGTTAGAACCTTATCTGTAACGGGAGAAAGACCTGAAAGTACACTAGTAATAACATAGCTGCAATAGATGCTATGAAATATTATTACGCAAGTCTATTCTTTAATATAATGTTCCTAGTCTAATCTACCATTGTGAGTCTGTCGGTGGAATCCTTTATCATAGACCAGTGTATGACTATATTTAAATGGTCTAGATGGTTGTTCTTAGCTGATTATGGGTTTACCAGAAGCTCGTATAACATACGGGTAATCAGTAAGGGCTGGATACTGAACGAACTAAATGCGAACCTTAATAGACATTTTATGAAGCCGTCAATGGCAGGTCCTCTTGAGTTGAGTAGTATGTGTGGTCCTTTAACCCGAGCACTACAGTAGGCTTGTGAGTTTTCTATCATGCTTTGGTTCTACGTATGTTAGAGATCTTTCATAGTCTGACTGCTACGTATCGTTGGCAATGATCCAATGCTCATAGATATGGCATCCGTCAGCTCACATGGGTGAGTTGTATATCCGAATGCTCTGAGACTGTATTTTAGAAAAAGTTATGGCCATAAGAAATAAACTCAGGAAATGAGTTTTCTACATGATTAAACAATATACACAATGCAAAAGCGTTTGCGTATATTATTTATTGAGATACATATCTAGAGATAAGTTCATAGATGAACGTATAAGGATTTGATGGTGGTGATTTATATCCTTGCTCTTCCAGGATATAAATAGTCTAAAGATTATATGTATGTGCTATGACCTCAACTTGTATGGTTTACTATGCTGATTTATAATATTCGTAACGTGTGTGTGGGGAGTTGATCACGGACTCACAGAACAGTTTCGTTTGACAAGTCGGGCGTGGACCTAGGGAGTCCTACAATATGAAGTGTACTCGTTGTGCACTAGGGCAGTGTATCAGATTAAGTAGTTCAATCTAGTAAATTTCAACAGACGAAATATTTGCTTTAGTATCCCTCAAGAAGTGCACCTGTCAAGACTTAAGTGTTACTGATAAGGGCAAATTTGTCATATATTTTCTCATGTTTTATTATTGATATTTTATGATTTTATGAGAATAGATGGCTATTTATATACATTATTGTTATTTATAGGGACTTGAACGAAATTTAAAGAAAGAACGCAAAAGGAGCGAAAACAGGGACTAAAATGCAAAGTTTTCAAATTATGAGTCCAGCGCCCCCACGCCACAAGTATTTTAGCCCCAGCGCTGAAATAGTGATCGAAATAAGAAAAACGACCTGATTAAGTCGCGTCTAGCGCCTCAGCGGCATAGTCACCGCCCCAGCGACGAGACAGCGCCCCAGCGCCAAGATCCCACCGCTCCAGCGGTAATAGCTTTTTCACGCGTCGCCCCAGCGACAGATTCATAGCGCGCCAGCGGTAGTACGAGTCCTAGTCCGACGAGAATTGAGATTTTTAAGCTCATATCAATCCCTATAAAAAGCCACTCGTTCCCAACCTTCAAAGAGGAATCCAAGACGACCCAAGAGCACCAAGAATACAGAGCACGAGTCTTGGAGAGCAATAGAAGCTTAATTGAAGCAACTTTAGAGAGAGATACAAGACGTTCTTCGGCATCAAGAGTTCCTAGGCAGCGCAATTAAGAGCAATTCAACGTCTATATCGGTTTGCGATTGATTGTATCATATTTTATTTTTATTTTTACTGCTGTTCTCTTGTAACCATGAGCTAAACTTGTTTTCTGGGGTTAATATTTGAACTCAATATGTGCGCTTGACTTGCCATATCTTTTTAGTATTTAATAAACTTAGTCCTTTATTATTTAAATTACTTGTGTTTAATGCTTCAATATATCTGGCCAATATATGGTGAATGAATTGGTAATATTATTGATAAACTTGGAAGAGGAATCATAATATTTAGACCTAGGTAATTTGATGCATGATTGTAGAGTAACATTCAATGTTGCATATGCAAGTTTCAATTTAGGATAAGAATATACCTAATTGGCATGTATGATCAATAAGACCTAATCTTAATGAATTTTAATTTATTACAAGTACCATAGGAATATAGGTATTTGGTAAATTAGGGTATACTTGCATGACCTTGGAAGAGGCTTGTGAATATATTAGTGTCTTGATCAATAATAAAGACTAAGTGAGTTAAATATTAGAAGATTAATCATTAAAAAGCATATTGAGGGATAATATTAATCCTAGGTTTTCTCTACGTTGCTATCTTTAAATCTCATTGCATTGTGTTTTTACTTTTATATTTTCTACATTCATTCTTGGATTTTTATTTTTCTGAATAATTATTAGAAAGACATAATTTTAGTAATTGGTTAATAAGAAGAAATTATCCCTGTGGGTTCGACATCCGACTAATTAGTCTCTTTATTACTTGCATACGATAGTGTATACTTGCACTCAATTTATGATATAGAAATATCGCATCAATTACGTACATCAATTAGTTAATAATAGTTGTTGACCAATAGGATGATGATACGTGACACATTGTAAGTCATTTATTGTTTGACTTAAAAATTATTAAAATGACCTTACTTGTTTGATAATTAAAATTATTATTTTATTTATTAAATTATTTTTTTAATAAAATTAATAATAATAATTGATATTATTATTACAAGTCAAACAATAATTTATTTAACGATGTTTTATATTTAATTTATTTAAAAAATAAATAAAAAATGCATTGGATGGCCATGATTAGTGGGGTCAAAAATTACAAAGTAAGAAATTGTTTTTTCTATTTGATTTGCTTTGTCTCGGCCAAATCACACCATTTGTACCACATGTCTTTTTCATTCTTTAATTATTAATGAATTGCAAAAGTAAAGGAATGGGCATGAGATATGGTGGGACCGAATAATTTAACTAACAATTGAATGAAAATTGTTTTAATTTAATTGTATTATTCCTTGGACCTAATTTGGCCACCTCACTTAAAATGCATTCAAGCTCATGTTTTGTTCTCTTTGAATTGTTTAATAAAAATAAATCAAAAATCAAAGGAAAATGGGTGTAACAAGTGTTGCCATACTTTACGGGCCATTTGTTGCTTGTTGTAGGAAATAATTGAAACAAATAAAAGAGCAAAAGTTGCTCAAGGTTATTTTCTATAATTTTTTATAATTTTATTTATGAGGTAAAATAAAAAATTTATTGTGTTTATCAATCTAGAAAATAAATTTTCAAATCTCTGATGCGCATAAAATATATACAATGTATGATTATGTATTGATGAACACATTACCCACTTGCATGTGCTCTAAGATAATCAATATTTTTTACTTATATTGTTGACCTCGATGCGAACTATATGGTCAGTCTTAGGCAGACTTGTGTGGTCGACCTCGGGTCAAATTAATGTGGTTGGCCTTGGGGCATGCTTATATTGTTAGCCTCAAGCTTACTTATGTGCTTGACCTTGAGGCGGATTTATGTGGCTGGCCTTAGTTCTTGAGTCCTCAGTTCTTAGTTTTGTAGGGGGTCATAATGAAAAATACATACTGTGGGGGCCTATCTAAGGAGAGAATTTCAACTGGTAGTAGTTTTTATTTTTCTCTTTTTTTGGGTGATAAAAATTGTTCTGCCACAGATTCAATTTAAAAGAAAAATTCGGAGAGTTAACACTAAAATATTTTTATTTGAGATGAATTAATTTTATATTACATAAACTAATTTTATAAAATTAAGCCAAATCAAACATTGGCATAAAAATTTAATCAAAAGCAAAGAATTATCTTTAGATCGTCGTTAGTTTCCACGACTTTTTGTGTCATTTTTTAGAGATGGCGCCAAACTTTTGACCTAATTTTTTTTGACAATTTTGGACTCACGAGTTAAATTTGTATTCTTGAAAAAATGATGTTTGATATGTGGACAAGCCATTATTATTTTTCACATAAATCCATAAAGTTGCATGTTGTAAAATAAAAAACCGATTATGGTTTGATTGGTGAGAGTGCCGATGAAAATCTTCTGATGTTTAAGTCAGTCCAACCATAAAAGAAATCTCAAGATAAAGGTAAAATGCGGGAGATGAGAGATTCTAAACTTGCCTCTCTTTGTTATAGAGTCTCTTTTTTTATAAGCCTTATAGTAGAGTCTTTTTAGGAAAATAATTTAATTGGATTAATTTCTTGATTTATAATTTCCTAATTAATTCTATCATTTTAGGGATGTGATTACTCCCTATTTAATTATATTATTTTAGAGATATGATTATTCTTTAATTAATTTACTGTTTTAATTAAATTTTCTTAAAAGGTGAAGATTTTTTTAGGATTAGAGTTGACTCCGAAATTCATGGGAACATTTTATAAAATATTTTTAAAACAAAAATATTTATTTAATTTATTATTATTTGTTAAAAACTAATTAGTTAAATAAATATGGAAACACTTATTTATTTAAACAAGTTATTTAATTAAAAATTATTAAATAAAATATATTTTATTAAAAGTAGGAAATTTTTCAAAAAATATTAAATAAAAAATTAAAATAAAAGCAAATTCTTGTGAGCTTTTCTTGTGTGTGGGAAAGGTCACACAAAATTTCGACTTGAAAAATTCAGAGCTTTTTAAAATTTTACCATATCTCTTGCATTCACCATATCTTTTTAGAACTCCAATACTAAAGATTGGATGTATTTTCTTGAGATAAATTTTCAAAAATTCAGTCGATTTTTTTATGTATTTATTTATCATTATATTTTATCAAAAAGTATAATTGTGTTAGTTTTATATTGTTTTGATTAATAAATATTAACCTATTAGTTTGTGACTAAAAAACCTGCCTAAAAAGTTTTAGGCCATTTTTTTAAAAAATTTTCAAAAAGAAGAAATAAAAAAATTTTAAAAAATAAAAATAAAGAGGAGATTATCTTTATCAGTGCAAAAAAATTGAACTTTCACTTGAATAAATTTTGGATGTATTTTTTTTTTATGGGCGTATAAAGTAACAAAATATGTTATAAAAGAGATTGAGTTAAGGACATTTTGGTATTTTTAAGAGCATGCTATATATATATATATAAAATTTGATAAAGAGTGTCATAATGTGTAAAAGGGAGTTCTCAGCATTTTTTTGCCATAAATTTTTCAAGAACTTTTTAAGATACAAATAACCCACTTTTATTTTACGTATATTTATATTTTTAAATTTGTATTAAAAAAATAAAATTTCAAGTGTTTTTTAGGGTAGAGATAACTCCACAGTCCACCCCACAAGTAATTGTTTCGTGGCTGAGTTTCTGATGATTTGATAGACTTTTTCAACTTTTTTTCCCCCTAAAAACTTAAGTCATTGTTCATGAAAATTAAACTCTTATTTAGTGTTTGGTTGCATATTATTAAATTACAGATGATTTTATTTGAAAATTACTTCGTGATCAAGTCAACTTTGGATTACAATGATCTTCAAGACTATTTCAACTTCGTTTATTTTTTTCTTTCTTTTCCTAATCAAGTCAATGGTTCGTGAAAATTACTCTGTAATTTATTGTGTGGTTGTCAATCATGAAATTAGAAGCGATGCTAAACAACCCCATTTATTTGTTAAATATTCTTCATTTTTGATTCTGTAAAATTTTAACAAGAAAAGAGATATAACATAGATGATAGGGTTGTCGGCACTTACACTAAAATTATGACAGAATCCATATGAAGAAACAAAATTTGTTTTCAAAGTAATGAATACTTGCATACAAATGCTCTTAACTCAGGAAATGAAATTCTAATAATTAAATTATTTCAACAAATTTTGTTATAACAAAATAAAAAAAGAAAATCTTTTAAATTTCCATTGATAGAATTTCGCCTAGTTGTATTCTTATAATCTCTGAAAATCAAATTAATATATATAATATTTTGCCCCGTAATTTTTTCGAGCACTATTAACTAGTTCAAGCATTTGAGTTCTACAGAAAAAACTTTCAGAGTCGGTATAAAAAGTATGAGATTCAGGTCCCGTTCACAAACTTAAAAGAAAAGATATTTAATTTCTATTTGATATAATAATTTTTTATTAAAAAAATTACTAGTTGAAGTACAAACTCCAAATGAAAACTATTTATTCAATTCTTAAACTTGTGCAGTTTCATACACAAAGTCTAGTTGCCTCCTTCCTCTTATTATATTACTCGCTTCCGTTACATTACCACTGAAACAAGAAAGTGCGGAGAAAAATTAATATGACAAATTCTACTGAAAATAATGCATGCGGCGGTCCTCCTGGCGGGGCGATGAAGTACAAACGGAGGTGGGTTTCTGAATCAAATGATCGTGGTCATCAAGAGCATTTTCGCAACATATTTTATTTCACAAGGAACAATGCCATGATCTTCAAAAAGAAACTAGGACGTGGTTATTGGCCTGCAGCGGCCAGGAACGTTATAAATTTTGAACGCTGCGTTTCTGGTTTGATGGTGTTAGCATTTTTGTCCATGACGTTGTTGCTTGCAAAATCAGTTATGACGAACAGTAGTTTGTATAATGAGTTGAAAATTGGACGTGTTCTAATCCAAGTAAATAAGCAGAAGGCGGTGGCTGAAGACACGGCGGCAGCAAAGCATTTTGCTGAGCTGGGTGATTATGTGAACGAGTTCTCCATACAAACATCGTTAGCTGCAGACAAGTTTCCGGTTAGATATTTAAATTGCATTTCTTTTCAGAAACAAAATATTAACTATCGTTCTCGCATTGCACATTTTGCACTTGAACTTTTCTTTTCTCCCTTTTAAGTCCATGCAAAATGTGTTTGCTAATTTCCCAACACGTAAAACCCTTTTCTAATTTCCCAACACGTAAAACCCTTTTCTAATTTCCCAACACGGAAAGCCTTTCTTTTTCTCTTGCTCTTTTGATATTTTATCCATCTTTTTTTTTTTTTGGCTAGAAATTAAAATTTTTACTTATCTCACTGGTGGACCCCTTAATATATTCAAATATATATACTTTTTGCAGTAACCAGTACAAATAGATTTTTTTTCCCTCTGATATGGACATTTTGTATGTTTTTCAAATACATATAAATATTTGAGTACAATTTCTCTACTCTTTGTATGGAGAGTTAGCGTGTAAATGACAAAAAAAAAAAAGGTCTACACTTGATAATTTCCATATATAAATAAAATGGGAGTCATTGATGCTACGAGGGCCATTGTATTAGTTTAATTAACTCTTCATTTTAGACAGGGCAATAATCACCATAATATTCACTAATGAATGTTATTTATGATTTTGAGTTTTTAGAAATTTTTAAGTACGAATATTTGTATGTTTTGAAAATATAGATACTGTCTAAAAACCAGCATTTATCTTCTAAAAAAAATTTATATTTATTATTTTGCCTCTTATTTTGATGAAAATACTATTACCTCCCTATTGTTGAAAACGTCACCTTTTCTATTAAATTTTTCACTAACTTAACTTTTTTACCCATAATAAGTTTGGGTTTGGATCCACCATTGACTAATTCCACAAATGCTAACAGTTATTTTGAGTTTTTTCTTTAATATAAAATTTTATTTCAAATAAAAATAAAAGTACTATATTACAATTAAAGTATCATTTAATTTCAATGTGTTGTTTGGGGCCAAATTTAGTCAATGCTCACTCTAAATCATGATTAAGTGGTTAATGAGTGTGGAAAATTTTGATTAGTTGAATCTGTTGGTTTCAAAAATTAGGTTGGATTTCTAATTTGGTGATGTTGAAATTAGGACTAAGTGGAGATTATACTAAGGATTGATGGCAAGTTAGGTTGTTTTAGAGGACTTGAGAAACATAAAAATATATGAGATCAAAAGTTAGTAAAGGCCATTTGATACTCAAATAACACGACGGGTCAATGATAGATTTTTCCTATGATTGTTGCACTAGGGAGAATATTGAAGAGAAACAGAGAGAATTTTCTTACTAGGATTGGTATGCTTTGTTTGAATCATTTTGTCTTATTTGGATTTAAAAGTGGAGTTAAGTCCTCGAGTGTGAAAGGAGTTAGTTTGGAGAATGCCCCTTAAAGGTGACACATGGTGTTATTTAGTTGGCGATTTGTCCTTTTCATAAGGGGCTCTTTGAAAAAAATGACTCAAATTAGGGTAGTTAGGTAATTGTGCCCCTCTGAGGTTTGGAGTATTAGGCATTCTTAAATTGGATACTTTAGAATGACCAACTTTGTTTAGTTGACGTGTGGGTGCTGAGTGAGTTGCAGGTGCTCTCTCCTTAAACTCACTGGATTCAGTGCTGGATTATCTTAATAACTCTAAACAAGCCTTATACTTATATTTGTAAGGGATAAGAGCCTGGTTCATACTGACATAGAGGTTTGATATTCGTTTTTTTGAGATTTTTCACTTTAGATTTTATCTTTAAATTTAATAATCAAATAATGTAGCTTGCAGCTAAACAATTAGTGGGCTCAATGGTGACGTGATAGGAGATTGTATTTTATTGACATGCACGCCAATCAATGGGCTTTATCATGGCTTGGTCTTGGCTACAATGATGTGTCTTTTAGTAACAAACAAAGTGCTGACGTACGTGCTTGTGTGAGTCCCACCTAAGGGCCTTATGGGACCAAGTTATGAAGGCCAATGAGTTTGAACCAATACGGAACTCGTTACAGTAATCTAGTTTAGACTAGGCTACTTTTTGGGGAGACTGGGTCTAAGAGCTCAAATACACTTAGCCCAAATGTCATTTAATTAGAATATAACTCTTTATGATAATATCTTATAATGTTATTTTTAAAGATAAAAATATCTTTGTTGGTTAATTTAAATTAACGTAATAAAATATATATCATATTAATTAAATAAAATTAATAAATATTTGGCAGAAAATATTGCATAAAAAATAATATAAATGAAATAGTTAATTATAAAAAAAAATAAAAGTAACCTAATTGTTAAATATTCATTCTCTTTACTCGGATGAAATTCAAACTTTTTTTTATATAATTAAAACTATATTTTTTAAAGATTTCCTTTTTAATTAATTCCAATGAAATGAGATATAAATATCATTTATTTTTAAAAAATATTTATTTATTATTTTTGTCCAACTTATCTTAAAAAATGTAAAGTGTAAAATAATAAATATAATTTTTTTTTTCTAGGAGACAAAATGGTAATAGAATCTTTTGCAGGGGCACATAGTGCTTTTTTTGGATTTAGGTTGCAGCATTCTAAAACCGTACAAACGTACTTCAAAAAAACTTTTAATTTAAAGCGTTTCCGATATATATTTTCATTCTTGTTACTAAAGAATTTCATAATTATCATCTTCAGCAACAGTTTGGTGCCATTTTCAGATGACTTAGATTTTTATCCTCTGTTTCTCTGATTTTTCACTGACAGAATTCCGGAACTTGGACGAAGCCTAACAGTCAAAACTACTATAAGTGCATTAACCGTTCCGAAAGCGAAAAAATGAGTCTGTAAAATTGTTTCTACTCTGAACTTGTTAGCTTTGGTTAATTCTCTTTTTTGATTATCTTTCTGACTTCCAAGAATCTGGCTTCTAACTTAAGGAGATGAAGCTGCCACAAATGGCTATCTTTTAGTGCACGCTAATGGTGGGTTGAATCAAATGAAAACTGGGGTAAGCATCTATGATCCTAAATTAATTCCGGGTAATTTGAATTTTGTTAACATCACTCGTTAGTATAAGGACTATCACACTCGTAACAACTATCAAACTCACCATTGCTAATGGCAATGTTTTGCCACTTTCTTAAGTTTCTTTAGTATTAATATTCGACTTATTCTTGAATTTTTGAAAACCTAGATAAGTGATATGGTTGCCATAGCAAAAATCATGAATGCCACCTTGGTTCTTCCTTCCTTGGATCACAAATCTTATTGGAGAGACCCGAGGTATGGATTTTCAATTGTATAGTTTCTTATACTTTTAAAGTTTCTAGGGGCTAACCGGGTTCTTAATTTAATTGATACAGTGATTTTAAAGACATATTTGACTGGAAGCACTTTATACAAGTCTTAAAAGATGACATCGAGATTGTGGAGTCTCTCCCTCCACATTTTGCAGCAGTGAAGCCCCTTGAAAAGGCTCCAGTTTATTTGTCCAAGGTATGGAGATTGATATACACAGTTGAAAATATTATGAAGTCTATAGCTTAAGTGCTTTTGGATCTGGAAATGAGGGGCTATAACTTTATGCAGGCTAGTTATTACAGTGGGGAGATGGCCTCGTTGTTAAAGCAACACAGGGTTATCAAGTTCACCCATACAAATTCTCGGCTTGCTAATATTGGTCTTTCTGGTTCAATCCAAAGGCTCCGTTGCCGTGCCATGTATGAGGCCCTCAGGTTCTCAGATAGAATTCAAGAGCTTGGGAAGAAGTTGGTTGACAGACTTAGAAGCATCAGTAATCAATATATTGCTCTTCATTTAAGGTTATCTAAAATGATTACAGCTGCTTAAAAATTATAATTATCGTTTAATGTTGATAACAAGGAATGTAGTGCTTGCAAACTGCAGATATGAAAAGGACATGCTTGCTTTTACAGGCTGCAGTCACAATCTTACAGAAGCTGAAGCTGAGGACCTGCGGAGATTAAGATATAATACTCAGCATTGGAAGGTTAAAGAGATTAATAGTTCCGAGCGAAGGCTCCAAGGCTTGTGCCCGATGACTCCAAGAGAGGCTGCTGTGTTTCTTGAAGCTATTGGATTTCCATCTGATACAAAAATTTACATAGTTGCTGGGGAGATTTATGGTCAAAATGGAATTCAGGCACTTAAAGCGAAGTACCCGAATATATTTGCTCATTATAACTTAGCTACAAAAGAAGAATTGAAACCTTTCATGTGCTGTCAGAATCAGCTTGCTGCCTTGGACTATCTTGTTGCTTATGAGAGTGATGTTTTTCTTTACACTCATAGTGGAAATATGGCTAAAGCAGTAAAAGGTCACAGGAAATTTGAAGGTTTTCGAAAAACCATCAGCCCTGACAAGTACGTGATCTTAATATATTAGCTCCTGTAAACACATATGAAAGTTAGATATTAAGAGCAATATGTGCTTCTCTTGTGTTTGCAGGTGGAATTTTGTGAGAATGATTGATGAAATGGACAAGGGTTTGATATCTTGGGAATCATTTGCATCGAAGATTAAGAGCTTGCACGAAAATAGGATTGGAGGACCACAATGGAGAAGAATCGGAGAATCTCCAAGAATGGAGGAGAGTTTCTATGCGAATCCTTATCCTGGTTGCATATGTGATAACACAAAAAAGCCTGCAATACAGCAGAAAAGTATATAGCATTGAGCATTGAAATCTTGAGCTGTAGATTATATGAACTTTTTTTTTTGGTCTAAGGCTACATGAATTCTGCTAGTTGATGTAATTAATAGGTTTGTTGTTACATGATATAATTGCTTCGGATGACACCGCCAATCTCATCGTGAATAGTAACCATTGACCTTTCTATTCAGGTTGCCCAATGCTCTGTTTGAGCAATCGTTTGCTCACACGCTCCATATCTTTATTTGGTTTTTCTCGCCCTATGCCACCACTCACTACTTGCGAATGGATCTTTCACGGCCGCAACTAATAATCTCCTTGGTCATTGATATAACCCCGATGTGTCGATCTTCTGACCAAATTCAAATCCTTAAAAGTCACAAAACCCTCCCTTGTTGTTTTAATGTTGTCATCATTGCCGTTACGGTTGCTTGCTGCTTTGGATTCTCCGATTGTTTCTTTTATGGATGCAAGAATGGTGGTTTATGATGTTGGACGTGTGTTTCTGTTTTTGTCTCTATTAGAACTTGTGTTGCAAGTTCGATATCTTGAGTCATTGATTCTTTGTTTTGAGTTTGGTCTCATAATCTTGGTTCTTTTGGGCCAGTGAAATTAATTTTTGGTGTTCTGTTATTATTGAAATTTTAGGTGTGCACTCTAAAATTTTTTTAAAGTGCGTGCGAAAGATTTCGTCCATAAGTAAAGTAAAAATAAGAGAAGATAAAAATAAAGAGATAAACAATCATACATCACACAAGAAATTTTTCGTTGTTCAACAATAAATACTTACATTTATGGTAGATTATTGGATCTTAACCTCTTTTATACCAGTTCACAAAGAATTCAGATCACAAAGATTTCTTGCAATAGATAATCGAGAATACAATTAATAGACGAGCTTTCAAGAATCTATTAGTGCTTTCTTGATCACTCAAATCTCAATCACTCCCATGATACTCTTTTGCACACTTAAAACTCAAGGCTCTCTAGCTCTCCATTATCTCTCTTAGAGTTTTTCTAATACAGGATTAATTTTAAGGGGTTACAAGAATTTATCTAGTGTTTAGAACGTCCTTAGAAACTTTATTTCTAGTTGGAATAAGAGTCTATGCGTGTAAAAGTCCTAATTCTACTTAAAGAAGTCGATTTAACTTAAAAAAGAATTTTCTAAAATTGGGTGCCACGAAACTATCGTTGCAGTACTGGTGTGACCCTGATGTAGCATCGTGGCATTCCATGTTCGATGCTACGACACTGAAAACCCAGTGCTGGCGGCGCTTAGGCCTAGAAAAGTCTCTTGCTTGTTTTGATCTCTCTTTGTTTTTGACTCTTTATTTCGCTCTTTTTCTCATACGTTCGACTCATACTCGACCTCGTATTGATTCTTCATAAGTCTCTACTCAAAATCATACACAAACATAATTTTGAATTATTAAAATTCTAACAGTTATAATAAAAAACAATTGAGGTCTGAGTGATATTAACAAAGCCTTTTAACTTTTTTTGTACACTCAAATATTTTGGAGTCTCGATGATATTTGTCATCTTTAGCTACTGGTTTATTTTTATTTTATTGTCTTTAGTACAACCTTGTTGGATTTATTATGACCTTAAAGTCGAATATGATTTTATCTCAGTTTTTGGTCTTTTAGAATTTAATGTGACATTGAAATCAGATTCAATCTTGTCTTTAGTTTTTTGGAATCATTAATAGAGTCAATTAATCCTTCAGTTTTCTTCAAAATTTAGTGTCAAATTGTTAGAAGACTTTTATAAACTTTTAGTGTATTATTCAAACCCTCTTTTCAATTGTATTTTAGTACTCATAATTTTAAGATAAATATATTAAATAATTTTCTTAAGTGTACATATATAAATTTTAAGCCTAAGTATATATTTTTGATGGATGATAAACAAATGAGAGCTCAAAAACTTTAAAAGAATTAAAGAGTATTGTTGGTTTTTTTATTACAAAAAAATAGTATTTATGAGCTCATTATTAAATGAGTCAAATCTGCTTGTGTCACTATGTATTTTAATTGAAATTTACTTCTAAGAATTGACCTAAATCAACTATTTGAATGAATGAAGCTCAAGTAAGGATAGGATTACACCAAGTAATTTGACCTGCTGACTTATGGCTTTAGAAACGGGTCATGTAAGCATAACAAAGTAGAAAAGGATTGAAATTATAGTTTTATTAGAGCTTAGATTGAATTAATCATGATTTTATATGGACAAAGATTTCTCACGTAAGTGGATAAATTCCAGTTAAATTGTTCTCCTTATTTGTTGCATTATAAATTACAAACAAATTAACCACTATTTAACTTAGACTAATCACATTATGTGTGTTCATACACATTTCATATACAATTTGGATTCATGCACTATAAAAATAGTCAATTTATTTGATGTTGATAATTCAATATTAATCATCAAGTTCTAAGAAATCGAGAATAGCATCCAACTTGTCTTTGAAGCAGTCTATACATACCAAGCACTCTCTTTTTTTAGAAAAAAACTAACTTAAGTGTCGAAGTATTTCTTCTTGCAGGAACATATTAAATGAAAAAAATTAACATGCAAAACAACAAGTAAAATTTATGCATCAAAACAACATCTATCATATCTCTTAACGCTTTTCTATTTCTTGAATACTAATTTATTGTTCTTAAAACTACTAAAAATAGAATAAACTATTAAAAAAATTTACTTGGGTTGTCTCCTAAGAAGCACTTGATTTAACGTCACCAACTTGACATTTTCTAGATTTATGGCAGATTAAACTACATGTCTTAGGCATCTTGCTTATAGAATTTCAATCGGTGTCTAGGAACGTTAATGTAACTTTTTTTTGACTTCCATAGTTTCATGAGAAAATCTCTAAGAAGAAGCTTTGACCAATTTGATTTAGGCCTTCTTGGAAAGAGTTTAATCTTAGACTAGAAGAATAAACCATGTTGGCTGGTATCTATCTATGTTTCCATGATGATCTTGTCATGCTGATTCTTTGTCTTCATTTTGTGCAGTAATGTCTTTTCATGAGCTTGGCATTGAATAACCTCTCTCACTTTTAAATTAAGAGGTAGTTGTCATCTTTTGGAATTATCATGTCGACCTTAAAACATTAGGAGAAATTCTTGGAGAACAACTGATGAACAAGATTTTTTTTCTTGGAGTTATTATGGAAACAGTAGCAGTGGAATGTATGGGTTATAATTGGTTTTTAGTGTTATCGACTCATTTTCTTCAGTAGTTGACTCTTCATTTGTCTGCTTATTTTCTCTAACATGGCTCTCCTTTGGCTAAGATGTGTCAGTAGCAGTTGGTAGTTCTTGTTTACTCTTTAAGGTGATCACTTGGAATTGCTTTTTATCTCTTCTTGATTTACATTGGTATTGTTGGACAAGGAGCCATGTGGATAATTATTTAATGATATGCCAATTAGCTTACTTGATTTTCCAACGCCTTTAAAGAAGCTGCTTAGCTCTGGATTAGAGTAGATTGACTTTAGAGGAGATTGTTAATCCATTTCATATATTATATAAGCATATCCTCTAAGGCCGATTTCTCTTTATGCTGTTGTGACGTTGTGATAAAATGCTAGGATACTCTATCCACCCTAGATTGTAGAAGTTGAAATTGGGTTTGTGTTACTGCTTATGATAGTTTCTCATATACTGTACAATTTTCATGCATTAGCCATTTGGATAGCTATCACCATAATAAATCATGGCTGACAAGTTGGTCATTCACAATATTAAATCCAATAGCATCTAACATTTTGGATAGTAGATTAACTTGTACAACTAGTGATAGGGTCTTATAAAGACTAATATTTTTATCCTTTTGAACTTAGATTTTACCCTAAATTTATGAGTATTTGGCTATTTATTGATTTTATTAATGAAATACAGGTTTTCAAACACATGGCATGAAAATTCTAGGAACCAAACAAAGAAATTGAATAATTAAGGCCAAGCATCGTGATGCTAGAATCCAGTGTCGTAACGTTAAACTTGGAAACCCTAGCGTTGTGACACCAGATTTTAGCGTTATGATGCACGGCCATAAATCAAGATATGTGAAGTTTCTAGGTCTCAACATCGTGATTCTCACACAATAAAAAGAAGATTTTTTTTCTCTCATAATACGACATGGAATTCAAGCTACACACCTCAAGAGTTACAAAGACCTATAAAAAGACTCATTCTCTCAGCTAAAAAGAGAGAGAGCAACATAAAGCAATAGAGCACATAAAAGAAAAGCACAAAAATAAAATATCAAAGTAAGAATTGAAGATTAAGATATCAAAGACTTGCACATCAATTAATAGAGAGAGAAGCAATCCATGGCATTTTCTTGTTTATTTTCTTATTTCCTCTTATTCTTATGTCTTGTTCATGATGTTTTTCATATTTACTTTAATACTCTTAGATTCATTATGAAATAAATTCTTTTGATTTAGGGTTAGGCTTTTGAATCTAATATGTAGTTGGATATTATTAACTCTCTTAGTTTATGAACTTAATAAAATGCAATTGATTCATTCTATCTTCTATTTAATGCTTTTTATATCCAATATAAAGATTGTTCAAGAAACATAATGAACTTGAAAGAGGAATTTATATGTTTAGCCTAGGATAGTTTTATACATGATCATGGGGTAATAACCATAAGTTTCATGTAGGATAAAAATATACCTAGATGGGATGTATGGCATTATTAGTCTTGTTGTTAATGAGTTTCATACTATTTTGATTACTATAGACATATAGATAATTATTAGGATAAGATATAATTATTTGACCATCGACAGAGGCTTATGTATTTTAGCCAATAATTTATTATTAAGGAATGATGAACACTTAAAATTACATATTTAATAAGAGTTTTACATCATTGTTTTGTATTACTAGTGTATTTAATTTTCTTAACTTAAATATGTTTACAATATTGTATCTAATTATCTTTTAACTGTTTTGTGGCAGGTTTGGTAAAATAGGCATAACTTTCTACCTAAAGATCTAATTTGAGTGATTCTTAATCCTGTGAAGAGATGACTCAATTGGATAATATATTGTATTTTATAAAGCATTTGAAATTTGAGTGTTTAGAGGGTGAAAATGGCCTAGAATAGAACTGATCTACAGTATAGGCTCAGTTTGAACAGTCATCAGTATTTGGCCCATAACTATAGAAATACGTATCTAATACGTATGAGACAACTCAATTTAAAAAGATAAGAGACTTATCTACAACTTTGATGTTTTAAGTGACAGTTAATTCGGATCACATCAATTCTAAATTGGATAATTAAGTGGGTGCCTTAGTGATAATCAATGCAAATTATTTTGCCACCATTCTTGACTTTCATCATCCAAGTGGTTCCCTCCAAATTTGTCTCGATTTATCCATATTTTTCTATAAATAGGTGGCTTGTTTATGCATAAAGAATGTAATTAGAAAGTTAGAATTTAGTTCAAAATGCTTGTCATTTGTATCCATTTTTTTGTAATATTATTTCTCTTATTTATTATTAAGTCATGTTATTTCGTCTTCCATTTCTTTTCTTTTTCTTTAGTTTTATTAGGTCCAAATAATGTTTTTTATGCTAAGGTGAAAGGGTGAAGCTCTTGGCAAGGTAATAAGATATGTTTAACACTTATTTATAAATTTAATGCTTCATTCTTAAATTATGCAAATTTATATATAATGTATTTATTTTGTTTGTAGAATTAATACCCTTTCTTTTAAAGTGGTGATTCTTGATTTATTATTGACAAACTTTATACTTGGCACAATAAATTCTTGAAACCATTTATAAGATTTGGTGTATATAATATTTCTTGTAAAGTGGGAGTCTTGATTTATTGTAGACAAATATAAAGATTGACATAATAAATACTTGAACCCATTTATAAGATTTGGTGTATAATAATTGAAAGAAATAAATACTAATCAATATATAAATGATGATGTACTTTAATTGCTATATTTTTCGGTTGGAACCTTTTTTGTGTGAGGATTCGAATTGAGTTATAAAAAGAGTTAAATATATTCTTACTTCTTATGCCAAGAGTGGATCCCCCTAAGCTTAGCTTTTATTTGAATTGGTTAATTGAAATAATATTTGCAAACATCTTATACTGCATTAATTATCTTACCAGTGTTTATAATTTGTAATTTTAATTCTACTTTCCTGTGGATCGACCCCGTTCTCATCGGGTTATTTATTACTTTGATAATCCTGCACTTGGGAATAACTCCTATATTCTAGACGTGTCAAAGAATTAACTAAGAGAATAATAGGTTCAATAAAATATTAAAGGATAAGTTGAAACCCTAGATTCCTTTTTATTGGTGAATTTACACTCTTGTTTGCTTTTTGATTAAGATTAGGTTTACTTTCTTTAATTTAGATTAATTTAAGAACATTCAACTTTAGATTTTGTTTGAATAAAAATTAAGTAGGATTAATTTCAGTACTTAATTAATAGAATTGGATTAAATAAGTCTTAGTGGGAATGATGCTTGGACTTAAATTCTTATATTACTTGATACAATAGCATGCACTAGCGCTTAGCTAAAAATCGCACATCAGCCAGCGGGATGGATTTCTCCACATCATGTTTGCTTGTAATATTTCTTGGGGATGCCCTCTCTGTTGAACATTAGTAACTGTTGGATGTCTTTCCTCAAGCAGGTTGTATGTTTCATTTGTTGACGTATTCATTAGTGCTCCACCTACTGCAGCATCTACTATGGTCCGCAATTGCCCCATCAAACCATTATAGAAAGTCTACACAACTACTTTGGAACCCTATAATATGGACATCTTCTCAGCATATCTTTGTACCACCCCATGCTTCATATAACGACTCACCATCATATTGCATAAATGAGGTGAATTGAATTAATTATAATTTTTCAAAAACAAGGATTTCTTATGTAAGTGAATGAATCCTATGTAAATCTTTCTCCTTATTTGTTACATTATGAATTGAAAATGTATTTAATCACTAATTTAAATTTTATTAATCACGTTATGTGTGTTCTTATATATTTCAAGTATGATTTGGATTCATGCACTATAAATATAGTTAATTTATTCGATATTGATCATTCAATATTAATCACCAAGTTCTAAGTAACCGAGCATAGCATCCTGCTTATCTTGAAGTAATCTATACACCAAACACTTTGTTTCTTAGGAAAATACTGACTTGAGCATTAAAGTAGTTTTTCTTATGGGAGGATAGTGCTCACCTACAAATTCGAGGAGTTCTCTGAGACAAGAAAGTAATTTCGTAACCATATTTGATTCGCATCGAAAGTAAGTGTATATATATATATATAACATAGCCATTACAAGTTTCCATTTGCTTTAAATAGAATTATCAAATTTATAAATTAAATATGGATTTGATCTAAAGTAATGAACATTCAGTATTGTTCACAATAGAATCTTGTTTTCTAAACACCTTTTCTTATTTTTTAACATATCAAAAACTTTATCAAAAAATATGTTAATAAACCTTAAGCTCATTTTGCTATGCTTATCAACATATTAAATATGCTGGATTTGCATGAAAATTAACATTAAAATTACCTAGGATAATATCTTTATTTTGCTTTTATGTTTGACCTTGAGATATTCTTGATGTTTCGTTGATTTGAAATTTTTTTTGATGATTTCTTAAGTTTGAAATGATCTTCCTTTAATGTCTATTGTTTCCCAAAATCTTCATACAATTATTTTATACAATAAAAATGTTAGGGTTTAAATTTAGGCATAGGGGAAACCTTAAAGTCAGTAATGAGAGAGAGAGAGAGAAAGAGAGAGAGAGAGATTGAGAAGTTTGAGTCTTGGGCCTTTAGTCTCCAAGGGTAGAGTTGAAGTTTGTATTAGTGGTGATATTGTGCTGAAAGTGGGCTGAACACTAAACTAGAGTTATATGGATTGAGGAAACTTGAGGAACACAAAGCACATAGGGTCAGTGGCAGATGTCTGCATGTTAGCTAGCGACTAGTCTCCGACACTCAAGTCAGGTGGGTGTGAATAAAGAAAGTTTCCTAAGGTTTACTTGCCATAAAAAGAGTGCAAAAATTCTAAAGAGAATGAGGAGAGTTTGCTAATTGGATAAAGATGTTCTAATTTCGAATGGTTCAATTATCCTTTACCACTTTTTTATTTTGAAGACTTAACTTGAGCTTAGAGAGTGCCAGCTTGGAGAATTTTTCTCAAGGATGACACGTGGCGAGCTATTATCGGAGAACAATCCATATCATTAGGGGTATTTTGGAGAACTTCACTAGGAGGGGCAAATAGGTCATTTGACCTATTCTGCTATTTGGAGTACTAGGAATATTAGTGATTAGTTACTTTAGGGACTGTCAGTCTTGGGTTGGTGAGGTCTAAGTGCACTGAGGGGAACTTTGACTCTATTCTCTTAAACTCAGCGGATCTCATGCTGAACTGCTCAACTATTCCAGACTTCTTATGTTTACTATGTCAGCAATGTCAACAGTGGTCAAAGTTCTGAGACTTGCTGATATGGCACTTGCTTATTGGTTCCTTAGGGATTCTCACATCTAATCTTATCTTTAGGTTAACAATTACATGATGTGACATCTAGGTGTTCTGTTAGTAGGTCTTATGGATGATGTGGCGAGACTTGACCCAAGTTGGCTTGTATGTCTACTGGTGGGCTATGCTGATATGGTGAATACTTAAGTTCTGATGACGTGTCTTCTAACACTGCTATTGAGTGGAGACACGTGGCCTAACTTGGGTTAACTTGATAAGTTGCATGGGCCGAGTTATAGAGGCTTAAGTGTTCAGGTGTGGACTCAATCCTACTGAGGTAGCTTGTTTTGGGCCGAACAAGGAGGTCTGGGCCTAAGTGCTAGACTGGGCTTCCTTTGGTTGAATTGAGTGTCACTAATCTCTATCCCTAATAAAAAACACTTGAGTTAGAAAATTAATATATCAATATTTGTTATTAATCAAAATTAAGCATCCAAAACTTTAGGTAGCATTTGTTAATGCTGAATATAGTTGAATGAGTAAATTTGAATAACATGTTTGTTTTTTTGCTTAATATCTAAATATAAGTATTAAGTTGTTTATTTTTTTCAATTAAAAAACAACTGAAAACTAATACTTTGACATTTATACCCTTATAAATTTTTAATATTAAATTAATAATAAAAATTAGAAATATATGGATAAAATAATATTTTTCTATAAAAATTAATATTAAGCCAAATAGCTAGTCTTCGGTTGGGAGTCCGAGTTCAAACAGTAAGGGATTAAATTCTAAATAGAAATTAGTTTTCATTTTTTGGGATCTCTCTTTCGAATGCCTTTGTTTTCGTTGGCATGTTATTTTTGTAATCTATCTTGTTAGAACAATGTAAATTTAAATATTTCATTGCAAATTTTTTTATAACATATATATTTTTTTTTAAAGTTGTAAGATTACTTTAGTCGTTTGAATTTATCAAAACAAAAGGAACAAGGAAAAATAAATTATTCTAAAAATTATATTAAAAAACATTAATATAAAATTTATCAAAACAATAAAAGTGCACAATTATAAAAAATTATTCTTAAATCTTAATAACTTTATCAAATGAGTCCAGTATTTCTTTGTGCTCCTTAAGGGCAAAGGTAGCCTATAACGAAGAAAAGACACCAAACCAAGTGAAAACAAGATACCACGAAGTAAGGTTTACAACTCAACAGAGAGGGATGGAGAGACATACCTCATAAGTAAATCCAAAGCTCCCGATACAACATTCAACGGGTCTTGATGCAAAATAAACTAAGTCAGTTTAGCGGATAGAGCTTTTTGAGCATGCTACAGGTAAGGTAGCAGATACCCTACCTTTTTAAAAAAAAATAATTCGGGGCCCATATCATCGTAATGCAAGGATCTTACAGAGGCTTAGATAGACTCAAGGGCCTTCCTTTTTTGACCCTCAAGAGGCCAACATTAAAAGACTTAGTAGCAAGAAAGACAGTAGAGCTCTCCCTACTAAGAGTACCAAAGCAAAGAGGCTGAGGAGGACTAGGAAGGTTTTTCATGAGGTCCTTCATCTAATCATCACTTTTTAGTTTCT
This sequence comes from Ailanthus altissimus, assembly GCA_946807835.1. Classification (NCBI taxonomy): domain Eukaryota; kingdom Viridiplantae; phylum Streptophyta; class Magnoliopsida; order Sapindales; family Simaroubaceae; genus Ailanthus; species Ailanthus altissimus. The sequence goes on from OX327684.1 coordinate 17,954,276, forward strand.
TAACAGACTCAAGGCAAGCAACAAAGGAGGGAGAGTTGCACCTACAAAGACCAATAAGAGTATTAAAAATACTACTACATCAACACAACTACAAAAGGAGCATTATTATACAAATCTCAAAGGACAAAACTAAAAATCAAAGACATGATAAAGGCATTCACTCACCTATCTTGAGGACCTTATGAGGCAAAGAGTCAATTAATCTAGCATCCTTCAGGTGAACTTCATCCAGCACATCAGAATCGTCAGTAGAAATCTCAGTAAATACTCTGGCAATAAAGACAGCACGTTCTTGAGTAAGAGGGACTAGCCTTAGGTCCTTGAGCCAGTAGTGCACTGAGAAAACACCTAGTCCAAACAAGGAAAGCACATTCAGTAGCCTCATATATAAAAAAGTAATATTACCTCCAAAAATCATTCAAAACAATATAAGAACAACTCAGAGGAGTAGGGGATAGAGGGAGAATCCAAAACGCTTACCTTCGGGTAAGGGTGGGCAATTTGATGCAAACGACATTGCACAGCCTATACGTATACAAGACAAAGAATTCGCATGTGGGCTTGGAAGGGCTCAAGTCCATCAATCACATGATACATTAAGTTTGCCAAATGGGCCAATCACAAGATTTAGAGCCAAGCAATTTAAAGAAGCATTAAATGGGCTGATTTAACAAGTTTGTGGGAGGGAAAACACATGGAGGCCTAGCATAAGCCCAAATACATTTCAAATCAATCCAAATCAGATTCAAGGAAACCTAATCACTTTGATTAAGGCAGAATTTCTGGAAAGTTGAATATTCAAGGAAACATAATTCCTTTGATTTAGGCATGTTTTCTGGAAATTTGAATATTCAAGGAAACATAATTCCTTTGATTTAGGCATGTTTTCTGGAAAGTTGAATATTCAAGGAAACCATGTTTTTTGGAAATTTGAATATTCAAGGAATCCTAATCCCTTTGATTTAGGCATATTTTCTGGAAATTTGATTAAGTTTGAATTTTGTTGTTATATTAGTTGTAAGTTTGAAATTTGTATTTGAAAGTTGTAACTTGACATCTCTTATGGTCTCTATAAATACCATGGAGATTGAGAGTGGGAGGACAGATTTCAGAAAATACAATTTGAGAGTTTTTGTGTTCTTCTTTCATTCTTGAAAGGACTTGAACTTATCAAGCTTGTTCTTGTGGCGTTCAAACAACCGGACTTATCACCTAGATTCTTGAAGTATCCTTGGGGTTTCTTGGTGTGGCGTCCTATATCCAGCCATAGTTTTGGTTCTTGGTTTGCTAACTCAAGGGTCAAAACTCGTCAAACTTGCGTCTTGAAGATCTCGGGTTCAATTCCATATTGTGGTGCTGGGTTTTGTCACATTGTTGGCAAGGTTCATATCATAATTTTAGGTTCGAAAATTCCCAAACCATACCCGAACTCGATCAGGACGCCAAAAAGTGTCTTGAGACACTTTTTGGGTCGGGATGATTTCTGATCTGACCTTAGGTTAAGTTGGGTCGGGAATTCCTTACTTTATTTTGCTTGAAATGACATCGTTTTGATTTTGGACGGGACAGGTTAGGTCAAAAATTCTCGGATTAAATTTAAAGAAAATGAAAAAATTCAAATTCAATTTAGATTTTAATTACGTTAAATATTATTATTTCAAATTCAATTACATTAATGGTATTATTCCAAAATCAATCTGAATTTAAATTATGTGAAATATTATAATTTAATTAATTTTGAAATGGATTCGTTCCAAATCTAATTACATTAAATGTTGTAATTATAAATCTAATTTCGAGTTAAAATATGTTAAATATTATAATTTAAAATATTATTTCGATTTCAATTACGTTAAATATTATAATTTCAAATCTCTTTTTTGATTTAATTATGTTAAATATTATTATTCCAAATTCAAATTTAAATTTAGTTAGGTTTAATATTATCATTCTAAATCTAATTTTCAATTTAATTAAAATTTTAAAAAAATTAAAAAAAAGGTTCGAGTTGGGAAATTCCCGTCTTAAATCCATTTTCGTTCTTGTCCCGACCCAAAATTTTGGACGAGTCAGGTTTGGGAATAATGTACACCCCTACCTTCGGGGGTGAATTGAGATCAGACATTTTTCAAGTGGAGGCCAATCCTCACTGAAAAACCCCAATCCCCACCTACGAATATTCAACACGCTTTCCAATTGATTTGGGACCTATACTCGCTAATGGAATTAGTGATCTTGTTTTAGGAACTCACATAAAAGGTACCTCAACAAAGCTATTTCTTTTGAGGTGAAAGAGATTTTTGAGGTATTGTACTGAGAAGTCGACACCTAAGGCCTTCTTCTATAACATATGGCATCTAATCATCGACCTTTAAGAGGTAAGTAGCTCTTTAAATGGAAGCTATAAGGGGAACCTAAGCCCAAAAATGAATAACTCTTCAAAGACAGTAACTTCCCTCTCATAGGGGATGCTAAGGACTCATCAAACAAAGAGACCTTGAGAGTAACATAAAAGAGGATTGAATAACTATTCCTATAGGAGATCAAGTCGGACTCACTTACCTTGGAACATGAAAGCAAGAAATGATGAGACTTCAAGGCATACTCTTTAAAATCACCTACAAGAATGAAAGATGTAAAGCCTCTAAAGAAGATTTTTTTTTTCTATGAAAGAGGGGGGATTGTTTTGAATGTAGCTTACATTTCTTCCTAAGAGGAGACAAAATATGCTTAGGGGATTCTTGCTCAAGTTCAAGATTGGAAACCTTAGACCCTTATCCCACATTCTTTATAAACTCACCACTACTAGTTAACTCTCAAGAGTTTCTGTTACTTTTACTTATAACCTCTCTTAATTGTGCTTTCGTCATCTTACAACACCATGGCCAATTTCGGGCCTTAGTCTCTTCACTAATTTAATAACCTACACACCAGCAAAATAGAAAAGGAACTTAAAAAACAAAAAATGAATAGAAGAGATAGGACAAATGAGTCCTTACCTCTTGAAGACCCAGGAAGGGGCTCCTATAAGCAAATCAATTTTGAAAGGTCCAGAGAATCACACGTGGGAAAACTTGAATAAGAATAAGGCCAAGTGAAAAAGAGGGCAAGGATAATTCGAAAAGGCAAAAAGAGAAGTGGAAGATGCAAAAGAACGTAAGATGGTCTCCACTTATTAAAAAAATAGTCAAAGCTTAGTCGAGGTCACAGTGGAAGGGAGACGTTTGCTTAAAGAAAGTTGAAATGAGAGAAAATGAGGGAAAACAAAGGATGTGTCACTCTATGCCTAAGGACATTGCTTAGAAGTGTAAAGAAGGAAGAAGTTATGGAGAGAAAAAGGCAGGAAATCCAAATCGTTTGTTTAAACTACACCCACCAAATTTTTTCAAGTGGCAACACGCTAAAGAGGTAATGTGTGCCACGTTCTAACATGGTGGGCCACGACTGAGCCCTCTTGACTAAATAGAGTAGGGGCAGAATGACTTTTACACCCCCCACTAGCCAAGTGAAAATGCGAGATTGCCATTGGAAAGTTTCTAGAAAATGAAAGAGAGGCAAGAATTTTCTCACTAGAAAAATAAGAGGGAAGAGACACCGCCAATAAGGATTCATCACGTGTCGCCTAAAAGAGATAGTTTTTACTGCCTTCTCACTTTAACATTAGGAACTAGGGGGATTGATGTTTAGGGTAAAGTTAAGAGTCAGTTAACTCACTCAGAGAAGCCTAATCTGGCATTCAAGCCCAATTCTTTTTGTGAGCAACCCAATCCAAAAAGAGCTACCTTGACTGACTGAGTGCAAGTTCGAACATTTGGACCTTCATAACTCGGTCTAGAATGCTTACCTAGTGAGATCCGTGTCAAGACATTTGTCACCACTCAGCACTTGTATTAGAGGACACATCACAGTGACCTTGACACTTGCCACATTATCACAAGCCCATCAACAGGCATACACATCAGTATAGCTCATGTCTTTAGCACGTCATTAACAATACCTATTAGAGGAGCACCTGTACACCACATTATATGCCTATTAGACCTAATGATAAGATCAAATAAGAGAATTCCTAAAGTGCCAATAACCAACCTTCATGTCAGTATGCACAACAACATTTTGTCTTGTTGACATTACTGCCACAGAAGGCAAAGCTAGACCATCTTTCAGACTTCTCAAGCTTAACAACTCAAGCTGATTATTCTAAAAAATGATCAATCACAAATATACCAGTACTCTAAATGTCAGGGGAGATACAATTAACTTTTTACCCCCTCTGAGTAAGTTCTCTAAAATACCCTTCATGATATAGATAATCCTTCAATTAGGTTTGGCCACGTGTCACCCTTGAGGGTAAATCTTTAGGTTGGCACCTTATAAGCTCAAGTTTTATCTCTAATTTTAAAAATAGTAAGGGAAAATTCAAAAAAGGAAACAACTCTACTAAGAGAAAACTCCCCTCTTCTTTATAAAAAAACTAGGTCCAAAAGGCTTATTTTGTTAGGCCTATTTATAAAATTTTGTATTCTAGTCAAAACAGAATTTACTAAAAACTGGAGGGGCTGAATAAAAAATTCAACAGTCATTTTACAAATGGCTTCACTGTAGCCAAATCACGTATCATTTTTCTAATGGCAGAAGCTACCAAAACATCCAGAGTCGTCTTCAACTTCCGGCTAGGTTCCTTTGACCCAAATTTTGATTTGATTGACCCATTTTTAGACTTGATGGTTTCTATGCATTCTTAACATTAATATTAACGTTTCAAATTATATGAATGTTAGAAAATCAATTTCCTAATTATTTCTAACCTCAGTTTTCATCAAAATATAGATAAAATCAAACTTTAATCCACAAAAAAAAAAAGTTCAAGTAATCGCTAAGAAAACTTTTAGATTACAAACACATCAAGACAGAGTTAAAACATGCTTCAACTATTAGATTAAATATAATCTAATTATGCATTATAATTGAACAACATTTAAGATCAAATGCGAAAATAAATGAAACAAAATTCTAACTTTATCACTATTGATGTTTGATTGCTCTGTAATATCTGAAGTGGTATTTGATTATTCTAAACCTTTTTTATGATCTCTAATGATGGTATATTTGAGGTAAAAACAAGATATATAAAATTACAGGACTTTAGAATTATTTTTTCATCACTTTATGAATGTCTTTTCATCATAGATGTTCATGGTTGGTTATCACCTCCCATATCTTAGAATATGGGAACATGGGGCAGTTGAGAATGTGATGGTTATTTTTCTAAATTGAAAGAGAATATTAGACCAATGAGAACGTGGCCAACACTTAATTCAAAATTTTGAATAAGTAAGATTAACACTAGTAGTAAGAAAATCTTTTTAGAGAAAAAACCATCAACAATAATGATATCAAGCTGCGTTAGGTTTCCTGAAGCTTTCCCAGGTCAAAGAATTAAATGATGAGAAAACTACATTGCAAATGTTAGTAGTATATCTTCATTACATGTCAAAGAATTGAATGATGAGAAAACTACATTGCAAATGGTAGTAGTATATCTTCATTACATGTCTCTGCCTCTCAATTTGCAAATGGTAGTAGTATATCTTCATTACATGTCATTGCCTCTCAATTTCTTTCTTATCCGCATTAACTTAAATGCACAGAGATGAAGTTGTGGGAGTCTCTTTTATATTCAGAGGAAACAGCAAAAGAGAAACTGGATAGTAAAAAAATATCCTTATCTAATTCTTGAGTGCTTAGTTGTTAAAGATAAATGGGCTTTTCTTGTCTCAGTACTATATAAAAGGGAAGCTGACTTGATGTAATTATTAACTTAGTTGTGTTTTGTTTTTCCAATTTATTGTTTCAAAATTTAAAGGGAATGCTTGAAAATGTCGTAGTGTTTGTAATGGTAAATTTGAGAATGGCAAAGTACCTTTGGAATGAAAATGAGAGATGAACAACTCGAGAATCACGTTAAAGCAAAATCAATTGCTATGATAAGGCAAAGAGCAACACTTAAAGAATGACTTTAAAGGTGGAATTACCATCGATATCTAGCCGCTGCTTAATATATAGATAATTTTTATGCCAACTGCAATTGCTGATTAAGGGGTAAGAGACCATTAAAATGCCCACAACTTCAACTTCTTGTTAAAATTTAAAAACATGAATAAATTTATGGTAAATTGCATGACTCTGAAGTGACAAAGTAACTTTACCGATACATAAGTACAATTATTTTTCAATGCCTAATAACCTCTTCAATTTATCAGTCTCGTAAAATATTTTATCTATTTCAATTGAGAATTACAAAATTATCAAAATTGCTTTAAAACTATCTAAGACATTCTCAAATGTACCCTTAAAATTACACTTTAATCTCTCAAGAGCATTATATTTACTACTTCAGTGTTATTATTTAAAAAGATCATAAAGAACAACACACTATTATTTCTTTCTGTTGAAGAAAACATCATTCTCCTTATGAGATTAGGTTAAACGAAGAATCTTAATCAATATTAACCTTGAACCCTAATCTCTTTGCATAGTAGAATAACCAAGATATCAAGCAAAAAAATAGTAAGAATATAAAGCAGATAATCAAGGGCACAACACAATCACTTATGTGGTTCGGCCAATTGCCTACATTCATGATAAATTTAAGGATCTTATCCTCTCTTATTAACTCCCTAGAGAATTTACAAGAAAACATAACGAAAAACACTTAAAATGATCTAATGAATGGTGTACCTTTATTCTTTCACGAACATTAAATACTTAAATAGTAGTTGCACTTTAACGCACATAAACACTTAGTATCTATTTAGTTCTTTTCTCTCTTAGAGTCTCTCTTAATACTTGATTTTTAAACTAAAGGGTTTACAAGAGTATCTATTTAGTTCTTTTCTCTCTTAGAGTCTCTCTTAATACTTGATTTTTAAACTAAAGGGTTTACAAGAGTTTATATAGGGGTTATTTCATACCTATTAACTATAATCCTAATTGGAATAAGAGTCCACGTATTTTAGGAGTCCAAAACTCAAAAATTTGAAGCCAAAATAACTTTCTCGCATTTGATACAGTAGGGCTGGGTGGCCAACGCTATGGCGCTGTGCTTACTACTTTCGAGCGCCACGGCACTGTGGCCTGGTCATGCAGTCCTCTTATTTCGTGTCTCCAAGTTCCGTTTTGCTTCCATATGCATGTCCCACATGTCTTAGATTTTCTCATGCATGTCTCACAAGTTCTAAATTTTTTATGACTCTCTCATTGATATTTTTCACAATTATTGTTTAAACAAAATTATTGAATTACTAAATCTCCAACACTTTCAACGAGTATAATTTGTGTAATATGTCTGATTGTTATTGGTGATATCAGCCATAGTACATTCGTTTTGCTTTTTGGGCATAACCATTTTGTGGAACGTAAAAGCATATGTATAAATCTATACCTTTGTTAAAGATAAATTAAAGAAGATAGAAAGACAAAGGAAGAAGCTTACTTTGAAGCAATATAGAAGCAAGATATATGTAATGACAACACGAAAAGATTGGGTGCATGGTTTTTAACCAACCAAAGTGCATACACCAAGTTCTAATTGCTGCAAATTGTAATGCAGCTAAAAAATGGGGGCCACGTCACGATTAGCCGCGCGTCAAATTATAGTAGGTGCACTGAAAAAAGGGGCTAATGCGTTTCGATCGTGACGACAATATGGGTGCTCTTATGAACTTGTGGCGTGCGATATCTATTTGACGTGACTGGGATTTGCACAAAACGTTTGGTGAAACATATTCAGAAAATTGATGATGATGAGGAGTTCCTATAGCTATTGGGTTGAAACTTGGAAGAATGTTTTTGAGGGACTAGTAGTAGCTTTATTGCTTAACATTTAAGGGACCCTGGAATCATTCAAAAATATTCATTCATTAATGGAGATGATGAGAATGTAAAGAACCATCCATTAAGCGCCATAAAAAGAAATTACAGATTAGAAAGCAAAATTAGAAGTTGACATTGAATTTGAATTAAAAAGCATTTAATTTTCTGATGTCGTAGGCCAGGTGATCATGACTGGAAACCAAACACCTAAATATGGTAGACATTATATTCAAGCACAACATGCATATATATTTATTTACCCGGGAATATTGATGAGATTTCAGAACTAAACAGTTGATATGTACAGAGGGAATCCAATGTGACAAGATTTCTCATCTCCATATCCAAATCTCTTCTATATTGCCAGCATCAGTAATACAAACTCCCAAAGAAAATTTGAAAACGCTTTATAAGAATAAAAAACCAATAAAAAAAACCCCATAATTGGTTCTGTATCTGGCGGGGTCCCCAAACCCTAATTCCTTATCAGACAATTCATGGCCCACTTCTTACATCGACCTGATTTAAAGCTGTAAACGTTTCATGCAACCAAGTTGGGAGTGGGGTAGCTAGCTAGGGTTACTGTCCTAATTGGCCTTAATTGAATTGTCCTTTATCTGAAGATCCTCTTCCTCCCAACTGAGGGTCATCTGTCAACATTGGAAATAAAATCAATTATACATGTGATGCTAGTGGGATAACAACAAACGATGAGATACTTTTGAAACCCAATTCATTGTTATTTTTAGGGTTTCAAAATCGCTGTTAATATTCAAACTAAAATCTTCACGGGTAGTCTTACTTTCTCTACAACAACTATCTAAATTCTCTCATCACTACCATGCACATGTTGAAACCAGAGTAGCATTAGAATTAATATAGCATGTATCATTTACATCTTAATGTTATTTTCATCTTTATGAATGATGTCATTCCATTTTGGTCCAAACCTTCAAACATCCAGTGACTGGAATAGTTGTATGATCTAGAAGTTATAAACACTCTAGGACCACACATGATATGTTCAGTTTCAAAACGACGAGAACAAAACCCAGAAATCAAAAAACAGAAAATCATCAGGCAAATCATACAAATAATTTTATAAAAGGTAATATAGTTCATGATACTTTTGGTCTATGAACTAGGTAATGATGGAAATATATACACATAAATATACCGCTTGTAAATAGGTGAATGTGAGTTAATGATATTATATCATGTGATTTCGGAGGTGTCTATACCAACAAGCAGTAGAATGAAAACAAAAGAACTGAGTGTGTGAAAGTTGGCACTAAGTGAATTTCATATGTGGATGGTTGAAGATTGTGCTGATATGAACATCTAGGGCGTGCAGTAAATGGCAGGTTTCACTCAAATGTCCTTTATGCTCTACCAAATGGGTAACAATGGCTGAGTGCAAGACAATTTATGTCCTGCAAATAAGGGACATATGTCCTCAGAGGTGATCCCCCTTCTGATGGATACAAAACAAACCAATATATATGCAACCAAAAATCCTACTTTCATATCTCACTACTCGGACAATAACAGCCAATCATTTACCTCACTAGATCTAACACGTTCTAACGTTCCAGTAATGATATTTTTGTAATGCAAAACTTACGTCGTTGCAGTTAGAACATGAAATGTCATATTTATAATGTTATATGTTACAGGAGATCAATATCACTGTTGTTAACATACAGTGATTGTACAGTAGCAAAACCTCCCCAGTCCCCATACGTATATGTGTATATATATACATGGGAGAGGGTAAATATGCGGTGGTAGGGTCTATAAAGCACCATAGAAAGGCTGCACTGTGCTTGTGGTCCATTGATGCTTCAGTAGTGTGGGCAAGATCTGGCACCCTCCATCATGATATGAAGAAGTCAATTGAGAAACTTGGTTATGGCCCACTTATATCCAATGGCTGAGATGAATTCTTGATATGCCACGATGTTGGTGCTAAGCATTGGCATGATTTTCCTCCTCGAACCGAGGGTTATACAGGCGAAATCAGAATTAAAACTTTATGACGGTAAAATCACAACAAAAATTTTAAATTTAATAAAATAAAATAATATTTAAACCAAATCATAAAAATAAAATATTTTTATTCTATATCAATAATGAATTAATAAAAAAAATATTGTTGAGAACTTTATTATAATCTTATATCAAAAAGCAGTTCGACATTCTTTTATATCTCAAAAGTTATTTATAATTAATTCTATGCTAAATTTTTTTTACAATTTCACTTTAATATACATGATTAATGAGTTTGTTAAGAAGTGATTCTCTATTTTGAAGTATTGTTATAAAGATATGCATAGTTGAAAATAAATGTTCACTAGTTGCAGTTAATATGAGAAGAGTGAGCACAAAGATAATTATTCTATAGATAAGAAAAGTTTGACTCAAATTAAAGAAAAATAAAATTACCAATATACAGTATTTATAACTGTGAGTCTATTTATATAGGTAAATTAAAAAAATTATTTTTTTATGTAGGAAAAGAATTACAAATATAATATTTATTTATATTAAGGAAAAAAAGTTTAAATGGGACTATTTATAAATATAAAATTATTTTTTTATTAAAATAAGAGCATGAAGTTATAAAAATATAAAAATAGAGACCACTTATAAATTAAAAATATTTTTTTATTAGAGAAAGCGTTAAAGTAGAGAAAAATAAGGTATTATTTGAACATTAGATAATGAATTAAAAAAAGAAAATCTATAATGCTAATAGGCACTACATTCTTAAATTGACAATTTAACACCCTAATTGTAGTAACCACTTATCCACAACCGAAAAGAATAAATATTTGTACTTGTATAATATTAATTTTTTATTTGTATGTGGATGATACTTAATTTATGTATTGTTATTAGTATTGTTTGTATAGATTAAGGACATACTATTAGTATTGGATTTATTTGCAAGACTTTAGATTTATTTTAGGGACCAAATTATAATATTTTGAAAGTTTTGGGGGTTAATTTATAAATACTAAAATTAACCTCTTAGTATAAAAATACACATTTTAAACCATAATTTACTCATTTTTGGGTCGAGCCACCCCTTTAGAGAGAGAAAATAAAGAAATAGAGGGAAGAGAAAGAGAAGAAGAAGAAGAAGAAGAAGAAATTGGAATTTTGAGTTTTAAGAGGTATATCATAACTATTTCTCAATTTATTGGTGTTAATTAAGTTAATTCCTTTAAGTTTTAATTTCTGAACAAATTAAAAATTGGGGATTTGATGTGAATTTTGTAAGATATATTGAGAATTGATGATGATTATGTAGATAGCTTGATAAATTATGATAAATTATAAAATTTCTACTTGATAGTCTCTTGATCTGAAAATTTTATAAATTATTGTGCTTCGATTCTGGTTTTGAATTTTGAGACTATGAAACTATACATGTATAGAATCATTTGAGACTTTGAATTTGTTTGAAAATTTCAAAAATTGAATTTGTGGTGAATTTATCAAAATGACCCTGAAATTTTAGAAATTTTCTGTGTTAACAGTATGATACAGTGATAAATAATTTTTTATCTGTGAATGATCTTCAAAAATTACAAATTTTTAGAATATAATAAATTTATATGTCTTATATGATATATTCAAAATTGAGATTTTAGATCAATATGATAAAATGTTTATGATTTTCTAAAGCGTATTAGCTCATTGCAGTATTTGATTAATAGATTTTTAAAGCTATGGAATAAAATAATTTTAAAATACTTTTGACAGGGATTTTGACAGTGGATTGAAATGTGTTAAGAGTAATTCTGTGGTAGTTTTATAATTTTTGAGTTAGTATATAATTTTATAAAATTGGGAGATTGAATACTATTCAGTAAATATCTTGATCTCGCCAGAATAATAGTTTGAATTTGATGGTGTTTATGAAATGGATTGTGTAAGAATTATGATATAATATTCATACATAAGGAGGATATATCAGTTAAGAGAGATATATTCTGATTTTGGAGTAATTGGAGATCATTTGATGTATAAGAAAATTTTGTTAAGTGTAAGTGGTCAGAATGACAGGTTTTGAGAAACCAAGTAATTAGACCAATTCGATGTGATAAGTGTAATATGTGTAATTTTGTAAGCTATTTAAAATATTTTGTGTGAATGTTGAGGCTTATGAAAGGATTAATATCTATTGATAGGTTAAGGAGAATTAAGCCTTATACCTGAAAGTGCTAAGAGGTAAGTATACTAGACTTTTACTGAAATCACAATAAGCATAATAATTGTCTATGTATGATTTTGTAAATATGCTTAGAAATATGTTTATGTTATATCAAAGTGTATTTAATATGAAATGTGAAAGACATATGTTTATGAATGTGAGCATTGACATTGAGCATGGATATACATGTGTTTATGAAAGTAAGCTTTCAAAATGAAATGTGTTTAACAAAGAAAGCTTTTGAAGTGAAAAATGTCAATGAGATACGTTTTGTGTTTTGAGGATGCTTGAACTCACTATTTACTTAGTAGACACCTTATGTGATTTGTGGAGCCTTTATGTGTGGCCTTTCCTTCGGGATTGGTATATGTTATGTGTTCCGTATGTAGGGAGGATCCTATTGGTACCTAAGGGAAGATTGAGTCATCACATTCATGTGGTGGTGTATTGGTGCATGTGAGAAGATTCATCAATGATCAGGGTGAGGGTTTGGCTCTTACCTTCGGGTATGAGCATTATATATATGTAATTTAAATCTCACTTATATTATTCCTCTCATACGGTATGTCACCTACAAATGACATTTGGCTCATTATGTGATATGTGATATGAAAGTCCTACTAAGTACTAGTTGAGTGATGGTATTCTTATTATATATTTTGAAAGAATGTGTAAGCGTTTACCTAACATGTGATTTGATAAGATTATGATTTTGATTTATCACAGCATATCATACACATGCATTGTGTACATATATGTATTTGTATTTTGATATATGAAAAACTAATATGCTTACTAAGTTTCATGCTCATTATAGTTTATGGTAATTTTAGGTAAATAAGGTACATGTGTGCTTAGCAGATTTGGTAAGGCTTCTGCTGTCCCTTGGGTTCCCTAAGTTGCTAGGTTGCTAAGTGTTTCATTTATGGACACATATTTTAAGATATTTGGTTTATCCCTATTGAATAAATACTTATGTGTTATTTTATTAGGTGTGGTTGTATGTGGTTTATGTTTCACTAAGTATGGTCATGGGTTAATTTTGTATTAAACTTACTAGCAACTTGATAAGGATTCCTATGTTGAATTCAAGTTTAAAATTTTATGTAATATTAATTATGAGTGCACATTATTGAATGAGTGTAAGTTATATTATATTTTAAATCTTTTGGGTCTGAGGCGTGATACTAAGTATAAAAAATTTGAAAGAAGTTTGGGAGGCCAAAATAGATATTTTAATACTAAAACGTTATACACATAATATAAATTTAAATGGTTCGGTCAAGGCTTAAGGGACATGGTCCCCCTAGCCCTGCAATAGTTCTACCTAGAGATGGCATATAGATCATTCCACCTATGCTAAGAGTCACGCCTCAAGTGCTCTCAAGCATTTTCTCGAGCACTTGGTGCGCGACTAGGCCTGCTGGAGGCCTCTTGAACCATGGAGCGCTACGTGGACCAGAACTTCTAAAAGGCCGATTGTTTAAATGGAGAACTGGGTTTGGCCCGTGACTTATTAGGGTAGTTCACCTTAATTAGAATTCCATAAAAGGTGTGATGGCATCTAAGAATATTCTAGAGAATATTATTCCATTTTATATGTACACCGTTAGATCATTTAGATCTCAGCCGTCGATTATATAGGGCTGCTAGTATATAAAGGGGAGACCCTCACTTGTATAATTCATCTTATAACTTTATTTTCTCTTTAGCAATATAGAGAGCATTCGTGCAAACACTTGGTGTGCTTGTTTTTCTTCTCTTTGTGTAGTTTTCTCAGCTGTTAGCATGCAACGCTTCTAAAGTCGCATGGTTCGAAAACAGTCCGTGACATAAAGCACGACACACTATAGTGTTATGCCAAAATGGCATGGCTTATAAAGTTGTGCCATGCTAGGCCATGATATGTGGCTCAACGTGCCAACATGAGCTTATCAAAGACTTGGCACGACACGACTTGTAGCGCGAGTCTATTTTTAAAAAAAAAATTAATATAAATTTTTTTAATATGTATAATTATTTTTTCTAACAAAAATTTTAAATTGGTATAAATATTTGATGATTTTTATTGCAATTATTTTAATTGTAATAGCAATTAAGATTATAATTTATATATTTGATTGAAATTTGATTTTATCGTACAATTTCATTAAAGATAAATTTTATTAATATTATTTCTAATTTGAAATTATTAGATACCAATATAAAAATAAATGGTCAAATTTACATCATTACAGTTACAATACATTCCAACTAGACTGACATGTATTAAACTATTTATTATTTATAAATTTAACCTTTGTTACATCATTATAATTATAATATGAATTTCTATTTCTAAATTCTAATGATCAAATCTCAAAATTAAAAGTTTCGAAAAAATTTGACCATATTTTCTTGTCAGTATTGTCTTCGGTCATTTGCATATTCCCAATCTTTTATGCCTACTAAACCTTCCAAAGTATTTGATGCTAATCATGATCGCCTGTCATCCAATATCTTGCCTTTTGCACTAAAAAGCAGATTCCGATGCTATAGTGGTCACTTGAGGTATTAGTAGATCTCAAACCATGATGGATAATAAAGGGTAAATTCTTTCATTTGATTTTCACTATGATAAAATATTAATTTGTTTTTGTTATGTACTCAATATAGAAGAGTAGTTAGTATCCATATATTTTATTAACAAATAAGCAACTAAAATACTAGAATTAGAACCTACATTTTGTTTTTACCTTTTATTAAAATAGTCCAAAAAATTTGATCACAAATAGGCTGATCATGTATTTTTTTTGTAGTAATAATTGATCCAAATTTATTCTCATAAAAAATAATTTCATCAAAATCATAATAAAGTTCAGAGTTTAAATTTTTTAAGATTCTAGAAATTAAAAATTTTACACTAGACTAATTAATTTTTGGATTCATTATGACTGCACTAATAAATAACTTAGGAAGTTTCCTCTAATATTTTTGGAATTTAATCTTCTTAACAATACAAATATCAGAAAATATATATTTATTTCTATATTTAATATATATGAGTCAAAGTAATAGAAGATGAATACTGATGCACACATGAACATGTTAATGTGGCATTATTAAATACTTTCAAAAAAAACATATAGTAAAATATAATTTTTCAATCATAATTAAATTTTTTTCATCTAGCAGATGATGAAGTAATAAATTTTATTGCATCTTTACTTTTTTAATTTAAAAATTAATTATATTCAAACTATCTTGAATGATTAAATTAAAAATATGACAAAAATACCTTAAATGAAAAAAAACTTGAACCACGCACGATGTTAATTGAATTGAAAACAAATCTATAGTAGTAGTATCTAAACTTGTATTATCAAAAGTAATATTAATAAATTTGTCAACAATATTAAATTCTCTAAAAATATTCATCAAAGAACTAAAAATAACATGTGTTGTGTGTGGATGTTCTAATTTGCGAAAGGCAATAATTCTTTTTTGCAAAAACTATGCACAATTAATGTAATGTAGTGTAATATAAATATACCTCAAATCATTGGCACTTGTCCAACAATAAAAAATAATAACAAAGACTCCTTTAAATTGTGAGATTTCATCTTTTAGTTTTTATTTATTATCCAAAAATACGGTCAAAATATCATTTTTAACAATATTTCTAAGAACATAAGCCCAATTAGGTTGAACGAATTTTTTCATAAATTTTTGTACCTTTTGTTTTCGGCGAATAAAAGAGGTTATTCACCTGATGCAATGTATTTAGCCAATCTACTACACCTGCGATGCTGATTATACTAAAATCTAAAAAGACTTTCTCCAAGAGCTCTTTGAGTAAGTTGAGATTAAGTTGACTCTGTTGGACCATATTTCTTATAACATGACTTAGCATGTCAATTTAAATGCTAGTGTCATGAGCCACTTAGGCATCTAAAACATTACCATAAAACTTACGATTTTTTTTCTTCAATTTTTTCAAAAATTTTATCTATACGATTCTTGAATATAAAATAATTTTAAACTTTTGGTGTTTGTCCTCTTTTTGTTTTTCTAATACTCATAATATATTTTGTTGTGGAAGCAAATTGATTAGAAATTTGGGTAGATGAGAATAGAATATTTTCAAATTTATTTAGAGTATTGAGATTAAAATTTGTCAAAATAATAAAAATGTAAATATGTAATTAGATAAATAAAATTTATAAAAATTAAAAAATAAATAAATAATATGAGAGAATTAAAAATGATAAGTCGAGTTGAGAGTAGAATGAAAGAGTGTGAAAAGAATTGGGAGAGATTGAAAGTGAGTAAGTTAAAGAATTGTGAGAATAGGGAGGGGGTGCCTCTTATAAGGCTCCTCATATGGCAGTTGATTAATGATTTTTAAAATAATTTATAATTTTTATTTTAAAGATTGTTGCACGTAACAATTTTTTCATAATTTTTTAAAAATTATATTTTCATGAAAAAAACTTTCTAATTTTTTTATAAAAAAAATTGGCCTATGGGCCTTGTTTATAAATCTTTGTGTCGTGCTAGTAAACCATGTTGGATTAAGACCCAAAGTCTATCTAAACCTAACTTTTATAGTTTGTACCAATTCAATGCGATTCATTTACCACCTCTAGTTCTACCACTGTATATAGGTTGTGGCTGAAAAAGAGAAATTATATGCAGCCGACAAGACGGCAGACATTGGTGTTGATAAATCAATAGCTCTGAAAATGCTAACATTATCGTTTCAAACATGCTGGTTTGATTGAGTGTGTGTACATATAAAAACAAACTCAAGTCATCAGCTGGAATCAGTTACTCTGACTTTCTGGTTAGGAACTAAAAAGAAATGAAAAGCCCGGAAAAGTAGCTATTTGAAAGATGAAAAAGCAAACAATATATTATACATTTCGTTCAATCATAAAAGCTTATATATATATATATATATATATATATATGTCATTATAATATCGATAACTCAAAGCTAACCAAAGGTGAAAGGTCATAGTAAACCCAAATCTAACTGAGGTGAAACTTCTTCATAACAAGCATCTAGCGTAATTCAAAGTTTCTTTATTCATTCTAGAGAAAGATTTTTATAATAATAATAATAAATAAATTTTAGCTTGTGGTTTGTGGTTCAATATCTTTCACTTGCTCCCTGTTATGGATTTTTTAAAATCGGCATTTAGATATAAGCATTTTTTAAACGTGGACTGCATATTGTAAAATATGAACATGACCTAAATTACATTGCAAATTTCAAAAATAATTCAAAACCGGCATTACTCTTGAATTATACAACGCTATTTAGATTATGTTTACATTTTAAAACGTGCATACCTTTGCACCTGAGAATTCTTACAAATGTATATACCCTCAATTTTATGCTTATCAATCTGCTACATAGTGTTCAGTGGTTATGGCAGTCCTAGGAAATTATATGCGGAGGCTTTTATTTATAAATGATATACGAGGACTGTTTTGAAATTTAAGTTTTCAATACTAATATGGCAATAATAACAAAATTAGAAGAATGTAAGACTTCATAGGATGTATTAATTGTGTGGAAAAGTCAACATATCATTAATGGATTAAAATTATCTAGATATATTTCTAATTTATTAAGTTTGGAATATCCAAATTAAAGTCATAATATCCTCAATACAACAAAAAGGGAACTAGAGGCATTTCCTCACATTCTTTGTTATTTCCAAATTCCAACATCTACTACACTAGTACACTTTTTGAACCCTAATAAGATTTTATAACTTTAGACCTAATATATGTATGGTCAATTTTGAAATGAATTCGCAAGTAAAATTATCCTTGTCTCAAGGAATCAGTCCTATAGGAAATATCCAAAAAATAGTTTCCATTTTAAAGTAATAATCTTTTATAGTTAAAAAATTAAAATATAATCTTTAATAACTACAAAGTTCACATTAGGACCATTTCACCTTTGAGGCATTTTTATATCTCTTTGTCACAAGTTATTTTTCTCCAAAACATATTTTGAAATTAGTAAAAATGAGTAGATTTAGTGTCGTATAGTTTAAATTGAGTAGATATGATTGAAAACGGCCAAAACATATTAAAACATAAGTAAAATTCAACAAAAATCACCAGAAAAGAAGGCTGAGACGTCGAGGCCTCATGCCTCACATCATGTGGGGGGTGTGGGGGCACTGCCTCGCTCATCCCATCAGTAGGACCTTGCAACCTGCCACACAGCTTGAGGATGGGCGCGTGGCCCCTCCTCACGCCTTGCATGCGAGGTGTAAGAAATTTTAAATTTCGTCCACCATTTTTAATTTCTAATTTATTTATTTATTTTTTTTATACTTTTTTTGGTAGATTGATTAACAAAAATATTTGTTCTCAATTTGTAAAATATTGTTTTCAGATTTATTTGAACAATAACAATTATTGTTTTTATTGATTTTGTAGTTCAAACAACAAATTTTTTGAATTATGTTATTAATAAGAATAATTTTGTTCATTTATAGATATTGACCATATAACTTTTGGCTAAAAATGTTATATTTTATTTTTTAATATTTCTCTATATTTAGGGTACCTATATCCTATATCCATGTGCACCTACATTGTCTCATCCTTAGTTGTAAGAACCCTACGTTTTTTTTTCACCTCTTCATACATGTGATAAAATCTTTAGTAAGATGCCAACTTTAATCTTTTATATTTTTTTATTGACAGTAAACTTGATTTTTCTGGTCAAGTTATTGTAAAATTATGCATATTTTGGTATGTGTAGAGCATGATGAAGGTAGGAATACATATGCACCTGAGTATTATCACTTGACCAAATACATGAATTATTGACCTCATGGCACTGAATGCAAATACATATATATATATATATATATATATTTATAAATCTTTCGTCATTCATACACAACTTGTTATTGTTAAGAAGGCAATTAAAAATTCGATCCCCATATGAAGCTAGAAAATATATAGAATCAATAAGATTCCAAAATTTTCTAATCGTCAGAGTCCTGAGAGAGCAGACCTTGTCATGCATCTTTGACCAAGCCAAATATACAAGCCCCATGCACTACAGCTCGGATCCATTTGGATCCACTAATTAATCTATATATCTTAGCTCGAATCAATCATATGATCATCTTCAATTTGACTTCTCTATCTATATATACAAGTGACATTGATCAAGCAATATTTGATCAATTTTTATGATCATATTACATAATTGTAGCACATAAACCGTTAATTATCATAAAGTGATAATGTTGATAAGTGGTTTCAGAAACCTAAGCACAATTGGAAAATGCTGATATGGGAATATGCAGTCTTTTTTTCCCTTGTTGAATCACGTAATAAGTGTTATTTGGAAAAGGAAATTGGGGAATGTATTCCTTGAGAAATAAGCATTAAAAAGATATATTTTTTTAAAAGAAAAAATGGTATGGTGTGCGAGAGGAAACATTGAATGGACCACAAAACCTTCATTGAAATAAGTAAACAAGAAAAGAAAATTATTAACTCTGTCACCCAACTTGTTGGGGATTTCAAAGAAGAGATAGCTGACCCACTACTGGTAAAACCTTTTCTATGTGTCTGGTTTGTTAGAGAATGGGGTCTGCAAATAAATAAATATCTTTTTTTTTCTAAAAATAAATACATTTTCTTAATGATTCAGTAAATCCTATTAAAGAAAAAGAAATTATGCTTAATACTAATTGTATTAGAAGTTAATTTTATAAATTGTTTTTTAAAAGAAAAAGGTAACTAGTCCTTTGTTATAGCGCTCTTGGTGAATGGTGGTCTTTTTCTCTCTCTTAAAACACCCACTACTTTCCTCTATAAATAATAGATAGATGAACTGAGAGAGAGAGAGAGAGGTAGCCTTTGAAGTGAAAAGAGTTTTTGGTTTCTTAATTTCTACTGCAACTAGAGGAGGCATCCAAAGGGATCGCATTGATCCTAAGATCACTTTCCCATACTAAAGAATTTTTTGGATCATGCTATCCCTTTGGATTCATCCTTTGGTAGCTTATAACTCTTAGGTACATATGTTGGTTTCTTCATCATCATGCATCATGCATCCAACTACTACTCAACAACAGCTTTCCTGTGACTTGCAGCCATATTCACCGGAGAATTACCCGCCTGACCGGCAAACGGAGTCCCTGATAAGAAGTGAAAGACAATGCAAACATCTCGCCCAAATCAAGTAAGTTATGATAGCTAGACATATAGCTCTCTCTCTCTCTCTCTCTATATATATATATATATATGTGTGATCTTGGCTTAAATTAGTAATTTTGTGCACAAACTCATTATCAAGATTCAAGAACCAGCTTCTTTCTTTTCTGCAATGTTTCGCCAGTTTTCTTTGATAACTTTCCTTGAGTTTTATATCTTGTAATTGCATATCTTATATTAAACCTACCCTTTTCTTTTCTTTTATTTCTCTGTCTCCTTTTTGTTTGGAATTTCCGTTTATGTTTTTTCAATCAGCTAGCTTGATTAAGAGTTTCGTGAGTTAAAATCTTATAGACAAATCCCAAAATCCCAAGTGAGCAAATTGGACCTGATATTTTGGGGATGGAACTGGGTCCTAAAATCGGAAATTATTATATATTGGCTCCAAGAAATGTTCCAAGAAAAAGGTTAGCCACCGATCTTGTTGTTTACAGTTGTCATCAATGTGATTTTTACTTATTTTATACATACACACACTCACATACTCACAAAATCTCTCTTTATGATAAGGCCAAAACTGAAACCAAAGATATAAATATTAAATTCCATTATCTCAGCAACATGAAAGTGCGACAATATTAACATAATTTATTTTCTTACCAAGTTCAAGGAAGTAATAAGCATATCTTACCAGGTTCTTACATAAATAATTTATCAATCAGTTTTTAGCAAACTGTATACATGGAAATGGAAGCAATATTTGGTCAAGGAAGCATCTCTTAATCACCTGATTTTCAAGTGAATATGGAGATTAAGTACTAATATGCAACTATGGAATTTTAGGAGATTAGAAATTCTTTTGATTTTGCAGTGATTTGTCTCAGAATCACAGATGGGTATGGTTCTCACTGTCCAAGAATCATCATTAACAGAAAAAAAAATATCAAAGTGGAAGCTAGCTATGCATGCGAATAAAACAGTGACTGAAAGTGAAGATAATAATTCCAATTTGATCAGCTACAACTTACCCCATTTCCGGAAACCTTTTTATCATTGCACACTTCCATTAACAATTTAATTTCACCTTTTCAAAAGGTAAGTTTTGAATTATGAATGATTTAAACACCTCAGTCAACTAGCCAAACACAAATTTTAATCATTGTTGTTGTTAATTTCTTGTTCTTCCCTAAATTATAATTATGCACTTTGACATTATCACTTTCTGCTTGTCCAAATAGGATCCCTAAAGAGCCATGAGACCTAGATGAAATTAAAGATCCTAGAACAGACTAAATCACATGGTTAAAGGACTTTAATTAGAATCCAAGGCAGTGGAAGATTATATATGATAATTTAAGGGCACTTCCTTATTTTTCTTATTATTTTTTTCTCTCCAACTTTGGGGGCTCACATTGAGTGTCCCAAAGGCAAAGGAATCATACACACATGACATGTGATTAGACCTTAAATAAGTCCTTTAAAACTTACTCAAATTTTGAAATAAAGATTAGTGATCAATCTTTTTGTGATCCCCTTCTCCTATAGCTCGCACATGACCCCAACATTCTAAATCCATCTCTTACCATATTATGATCCTTTGTGTCACATGGCCCCAAATCTTTCCACCTTCACTTCCCATTTTCTCACTTACTTGAAGCACATGCATTGATTCATTTGTTAATCAATAGTGATCGGATAACGGCAAATACACCCATCTTAAATGAGAAGCAAAAATTTAACGCATCAAAACAATCAGTGGAGGGATGGGGCTTTTGGCATACATGTGAAAAACTTTCAGTATCTTAACCATTATGATAGTAGCTTTGCTATAAAAGACTGCCTTGCCAAATTACTTAAATTAATTTCCATGTCAGAAAGCACCACCTACTTATCAAAAATAAAAGACATTGAAGAATTTCACATGTACAATTGCTTTTGCAAGACTCGCATTCATAAATCTTTTTGTATACATGGTTTAATCTTATAGTTGTTTGAGATGAATCTAGACTCAATTTGCTCATATAGATTTGAGTCAAGACTCCTTGAAGTTGCATGTGCCGCTATGTTGAAATATATGGAAAATATTTGGCCCTTTTGCACCATAATTGGACAAAACGGCTTAATGCAGCATAAAAGTTTATTATTTTTGAAAGAGCAACATAAAATTTTTTAGTTGTGACAGAAATGGTTTCTGGATCTAGCTATGGATCGAGTTCCGGTTATGAATAATCTACAGAAGATTACGGAAATTGATATGCATTATTTACAAAAGCTGTCATTGGAACGACATGGTAGATATTACCCGAAATTGCCTGTAATATGATCAACACAGAAAGCATGACATCTCTACTGAAAATGAATAAGTTAATTTCATCAAATACTTGGAAACTTTGTGAACATTCTAGTGTTTATGAGAAACATAAATTATATTTGAACTCCTATAGACTTCATAAGTTTCCCATGCAATGTCTGTTAAAATAAGTTCTGGGGAACACCAACAATTGTCCTTGAAGATATGTTCATTCTCTTGTTTTGCTAATGAACATAAGAGTTAAATTCTGTAATGAAATGAACAGTACAGAAATTGAATAATGGTACAAGAAAATGGGGTCTAGTCTCGGAAAGAAAATTTTGTTTGGACTATAGGATTTTCAAAAAAATTGTCTTGAATTTTAAATAAGTAGTCCAACGTGTTTCGCCCTTGGACTACACAACTTTATGAAGGACACATAATAAACTGCCAAAAGGAAAACCCTAGATTTGATTTTCTCCTTTTTTTTCAAGTTCACAAAAGATTAATCAGCCCTTGCATGGGACCCAAACCCCTTGACTTGCCTCTAAATTCAAACTTCATCAACCCCATTTAATTCTTCAATTTTTTTTTTTGAAAATGTATTTTTTTTAACCATGTATTGCATATATTTTTAGAAAAATATAACAATATTTATAGAATGAGTAATACTATATATTTTAAATTATATTAAAAAATTATATGTTAAATAATTAATAAATAGTAAAATAATATAAATTATATAATTATTTATTATTTATTATTTTATTTTATTATTTTATTATTTAATAATTATTTAACATATTATTTTTTAAATATAATTTAAAAAGCTTAATATTATTCTCGTGGAATAAATATATATTGATAGATCAGACAAACATGTTCGGGAGATTTTCTGATCCCCAAATCTACGGATCGAGGAAGCAACTTTGTTAATTTCAATTATCAAAGAGGAAAAGACAGAAAAAACAAACAAAACAAAGAATGCACGGGCCACCAAGTCATGCATATTTAATTTCTTACTTGAAGTATAATCTACATAGAGTCTTTTGCACCAATAATTTAACTAAAGTGAATTGACTAAGAAGAGGTGATCATGGTTTTCTGGGAAGCAAGTCTATGGTCAGAGCTATGGAAAATTGGGAGCCCCACTTGGCATCATTGTGTCTGGAAGATTTCAAAGATTCAAATCCCCATATGGATTAATTAATAAGGATACAATTTTAGAGCTAGCTTAATAATCATCATATACAATTTTCACGAGCTGTCTATGAAACTAATGATACTAGCTGATGACAGTCTTCATGCCCAACATTGTGATCAAGCTGAATTATACTTCTTCATTACTTCTCTACACGCTATGTAAAAAGGATTTTTTTTATTAAACAAATAATTACGAATACGATTTTTATAATCTAAAACGTAAAAAGTATAACATAAACATTAAACTTTTCATAGAAGGTTGCTCATTTGATATTTAGTACTTCAAGATGATTGTGATGAAAGTGATTGACTTTAAAATTACATAGCAAAATGGTTGGTTTGATATTCAAAAACACTGCTCAAAATGGGAAAATTCGTGGGTATCAAACATTTTCCAAATACTACAAGGACGGTGAATTCGATTAATATGTGTGTCTATCTATATATAAATTGGCAGAATTTTTATGCTGTTTTTATGCTTTTTTTTAACATATGTGAAGGAATGTGGCCGCATAAGGTGGGGGAGATAATTTTGTTGTCTGATAAACCAAAATGAACAAGAAATGACCTGAGAAATTGACAATCCAGCTGTCAAATGAAACGAAATTGCACAAGACTACGTAAATGCAATAGTCAATAGATATACATGTCAGAAATTGTTGGAGCTAGCCTGAGATTTCTAATATTCATATTTGTTTTTTGGTTTTTTTTTTACTGTTTTATGATTTTATAGATTCTGGGTTTAAAACGTAATTGAGTTCACGCATGGTCTCAATCTACAGAACGTGTAAGGCTTGGCATGCATTTCCATGCACATTTTGGCAAACCCGAAGGAGATGATATATAATCTTATTATTTCAAATCTCGAACAATTAAAATATCAAGTGGGCACTGTTTTAAAAAAGGAAAATTAAAAAAAAATCAAGCGCACTTGAAGTTTTAGGCCAGAACTTGAGCTTTGAGTGCTTTTTACGTATCTGTACTATTTCTTGTGAACCCCAATAATTTTGTTGGGGGCTTACATGTTCCTCCGATCGCAAAGACAAATAAAAACATCAAGTTCGGCATTTTCAATGCCAACAAAAGACATTATTTTGAAGATGAAATGGCACCACATTATGGCAGCATCAACTGCATTCGCTATATTGGGCTTAAAGTGGTCTGAGCAGAAAGTGAATTGGCGTCAGAATCAGCACCAGCTTCTTGTCGTTGATGCTGAAACTTTGAAATTGAGCTTTAACTCTAGTTCAACTGACTGAATCATCTAGCACTAGCAGAGAAGTAAATTTTAGTTTTGATAATTGGAAGTTTGTGTGAGGTGACATTCTAAACCAAAAAAGAAAAAAAAAAAGCATAAGCTTTAAAAGAATCAAAACTTGAGTTTGTAGTGGTATTGACAGATCTAAGATAAGGCTGAGTTGGTTAATTATTAATAACTATCACTTATTACTTGTTAAGTAATTGTTGATTTTTTTTTTTAAAAGAAAATAAGAGGTAAGTTTTAGAATATTTTTATTTTTTATCGCCACTTTTTAATGATGACAACCAATTTTCCTTTATTTTCTAATTGAAGGATTAACTCAAGTTGTTGGTTTCAATCTTCAAAATATAGTTATGAATTTCAATAGCATCATTGTTCAATATGAAAGTATGGTGCTCGATGATGAGAAAGCGGCCACATCTAGTGAAAACGAACCACTTTTTTTGTCTAGATAGCAAACGATCACTCAGCAATGAACACTAATTGAAAGTGGTCAGAAATGAGTACCTATCCCTTACAGGAATCAAACCGTATCTTCGAAAAGACGATGTCCTCACCATCGGATGAGAAGGACTAAAAGGCCATTCTTCATATACCTCAATTCCAAGAATATAAGTGGTTCATTTTGTTTTTATATGCAACGCAAGATTTCATTTATGTTCATGTTAGCGATTTCTGATGTGAATTTAACGGGTTGTCCTCCCTTCCTACGGGTTCCCCCACCGACCCAGTGACGCACCAACCCAGCCCCTTCCCTTTCTCTAATCATAAAGTCCCATAATTTCTTTCTTTGTCTTTCATCTCCCTTAAACAAAATAAGGCCACGTTCTTTCTAATTCAAAAAAAAGAAGAAACAAATAGGGGCGAAACACCTATTTGGAGTGGCGAAGGCCTATGCTAAAGTAAGAAAGAAAGTATGTTAAGGTTACGAACAAAGGTCAGCTGGTTAAAGAAGGCTCGGGTTATGAAATCGCTTAGCTGTTAATTAATTCTAAATTCTAGTTATTAATTAAGTAGTAGTGAGGTGCCGGTACAAAGTTGCGTTAACTGTATATATAAACTAGGCTAAGGTAAAGGACGAACTTTATCTCTTCTATTCTCTTCACTTACACCTTACACCTAACACTTTCGCTAAGTCTAATAAGGCTCAGGTGCAGAGCCTTCTACTGTGGACCGAGACTATGCAAAGGTAGAACACTATAGAAACTTTACTGACTTTATCATAAACCTTGATTTTGCTACGCTTAATAAGAACCTGGAATAATGAAATCAGTTCGTGTTCTGCTTTCAAAGTCGGTCATCTTTGCTCAAGTGTGAACTATAGACAACTCTCTAGTAGTTCTATTCCTTTTTACTTGACTTCTAGGTCAACTTAACCCGAATGAAAAAAAAAGGGTCAGCCAAACAACAGTCCACTTTGTACATTTTTAGAGGCAGACCAATCAGGCATTTTAGAAAAGGGAAAGGAACTTCTCACCGAAAGAGGCAGTATGAATGAAGCAGACGTCTGTATGGCTGGCAAATTAGAGTGCAATGAGCGAGATAGCTTATTAGTTAGGCTCATGATAGCATAAGATGTCTATATGGCTGGAAAAAAAAAAGAATATTACGATCTTTAGTCGGTAAAATTCTTTCCTTGCGTCTAGTGAATGATGATGCCTTTATCCAAAGTATAAAAAAGATATGGGCAAAGTCTAATGACTTTTCAATTGAAATTGTGGATCCGGTGTAAAACTTGTTTGTTTTATCGTTTCAAACAGAGAATGATATTAGAAGAGTTATGTCAGGTGGTCCATGGAATTTGGATAACCAATTAATAATGCTTTCTAAGCCTTCAAGGATTGGTCAACTAATGGATTTATCCTTTTATAGGGTATCCTTCTAGGTGTAGATCTATGGATTACCCTCATACTTTATGAACATTAAAGCGGATTGGTTTTTAGGGTCTCTGATCAATGAAGTAGAGGATGTGGACAAATGAGCTTTTCCAAGGAGTGTGTTGGCAAATTTTTATGAGTTAAGGTCAGTATCAACATTTTGAAACCCTTAAAGTCATCGTTAAAAGTAGCAACAAGGGGGACAAATGAGGTGGTAACTGTTCTATTAAGATATAAGAGGTTGTTAGAGTTATGCTTTAGTTGTGGTTGCTTTAGACACCCTATTAGGGATTGTTACAAAGTTGATAAATAGGTCAATCATGTAGGTTTTAGCTTTTATAGTGATTGGATATATGCCAATACACTATTACGACTGGATTATGGTTCTAACAAAAGACAAAGAGATGGTATCGATCGATTTAAAAAATCTCCAACAAAAGGGAAAAGGAAAGTAGCTTTGTCGACATGGAAAAAAAAAGATAGGGACTTACTATATGGGAGATTTATGGAGCTTGTTATTAAGGTGACGAAGAAAAAAATGGACACTACAGTTAATGGTAATATGGCAGCTACATAAAAAACAATGAATGAGACTTCAGAAGCTATAAGAGAGAGGAGTAATAGGAAATACCCTCATTTAGAGGTTATAGATAATAACATGGGGATAATAAATATTAGGCAGTATTTTAATTAGGGGCCAGTTTAAATATTGTGCATGCTTCAAGTGGTTTAGAAAAGAGTAATTTTAGGTTTTCTACTACTAAAGGAGATAAAATAGTACAATCTAAAAATATGTTAAACAGTGGAGTTGCCAAGGAATCGAAAAATTAGAAACAATATCCCATACATAATGTAGGGGAGTTTGAGATGATAAACCTTTTTTAAGGTGTCCTAACAAAGGCTAGCACAAACGTGGGGAAGGGAAGTGTAGATAATGTAGTCCTTTTGTGGTGAATGGTTTCTTAGTGCCAAAAGTACCACTTTCAAAGGATTTTCAATTCTAAACCCAAGATAAGAGTACCAAGACAAGGCCAAAGAAGGGCTTTAAAAAATTTTATTCAGAGAATAGTAGTCCACCACAATGAAAAGTGGTAAGAAATCTACTTGGGATAACTTTGGTAATTCTTCATCAAAGTTGGCAAGGGAAATTTGATAAGGGCAAAATTGTCATATATTTTTTTATGATTTTATTTTAATATTTTATTATTTTAGGAGAATAGATGGCTATTTATGTGCTTTATTGTTATTTATAGGGACTTGAACCAAATTTAAAGAAAGAATGCAAAAACAGGGACTAAAATGCAAAGTTTTCAAAATATAAGTCCAGAGCCCCCGCGCCACAAGTATTGTCGCCCCAGCGCTGAAATAGTGATCAAAATAGGAAAAAGACCTGTTTAAGTCGCATTTGGCGCTCCAGCGCCAAATAGTCATCGCACTAGCGACGATACAGCGCCCCAGCGTTATCAGCTCACCGCTCCAGCGATGAAGCCGTTTTTATGCAACGCCCCAGCGACAACTGCATCCCCAGCAGTAGTGTGAATTCTAGTGCAACCAGAATTGAGTTTTTCAAGTTCAAATCAAACCCTATAAAAGGCCACTCAATCCCAGACATAAAAGAAGACCAGAGAAGAACCTAGGGTAAGAAAAAGAGAACTTAAAGCAGTTCAAGAGCACCAAGAATCCAGAGCAACATCAATCAAGAGCAATTCGACGTCTACATCGGTTTGCGATTGATTGTATCATGTTTTATTTTTATTTTTATTTTTATTACTGTGATTCTCTTGTAGCTATGAACTAATTTATTTTCTAGGGTTAATATTTGAACTCAATATGTGCAATTAAATTGCCATATCTTTTAGTATTTAATAAACTTAGTCCTTTATTATTTAAATTACTTGTGTTTAATGCTTCAATATATCTGGCCAATATATGGTGAATGAATTGGTAATATTTTGATAAACTCAGAAGAGGAATCATAATATTTAGACCTAAGTAATTTGATGCATGATTGAAGAGTAACATTCAATGTTGCATATGTAAGTTTCAATTTAGGATAGGAATATACCTAATTAGCATGTATGATCAATAAGACCTAATCTTAATGAATCTTAGTTTATTACAAGTACCATAGGAATATAGGTATTTGGTAAATTAAGGTATACTTGCATGACCTTGGAAGAGGCTTGTAAATACATTAGCGTCTTGATCAATAATAAAGACTAAGTGAGTTAAATATTAGAGGATTAATCATTAGAAAGCATATTGAGGGATAATATTAATCCTAGGTTTTCTCTACATTGCTATCACCTAATTTTCTTTACATAGTATTTTGCTTTTATATTTATTACATTCATTCTTAGATTTTTATTTTTCTAAATAATTATTAGGAAGACATAATTTTAGTAATTGGTTAAAAAGAAGAAATTATCCCTGTGGATTCGACATCCGACTAATTAGTCCCTTTATTACTTGCATACGATAATGTATACTTGCACTTAATTTTATAATATAGAAATATCGCATCAAAATCTCAAAGTGAAAACCTACTAAAAGGAGATGCATAATCTGTTTTATTTGAAGTTTACAAAAAAAAGGACAAAGATGGTTCAAAGGGGCCAAGGGTTCTAAAGCTTGAATTTAGGAAAATTGAAATAGAAAAAGAGAATGATATAGCCAGGAACATAGATATTAAGAACCAACCTAATTCTACTTCTATATTGGCAGCGCTTGCCAAGGAGTAGGGCTACCGAACACTATGAGGATCTTAAGGTAGAATGTTTATGGCCTGAGTAACCCCTAAATATTCAATTGCCTATGCAACAGAGTACAGGAATATTGTGTGTGCTAATTTATAGGTACTTGTATATGATTAGTGTTCATTGAATTTACATAATGTATGTCATACATATAAAAATGTGCAACGGAATAGAAATTTAATTTTTTATTCAACAAACACACACCTAATTTAAGTCTTATTACACTATCAAGTTCAAAAAAACTCATATTTGAAGCAATTTTGTGAAGTCCTAAAATTCAGAGGTCTCACCTTAAAGCAAAATTGTTGGCAATTCTAAACCCTAACTCCAGTGGGCTTTAAGCTCTAAAATGATAGCTCTCTTTGATTTCCAGCAAGTCTTTTCACTTAAATACTTTAAGCCTTTTTCTTTTTGTGTTGCAAAGAAATAGAAATAGGTTTATAGAGCAACTCTTGCAAAACCCAAAAACCAAATTTCCCCCTCTCTTTGTTTGGAATGGCCGAATTTTTAACCTTAAGAAAAATACAACACTTAGTATTTTTCTTTCCCTTTTTTATGGCCGAAATTACTTATATGGAAGAAAGAAAAGATTTGCAACTTTTGCTCTTTTCTTCTCAAATGAATGAATCATTTTCATTTTTACAAAGAGAACTCTTCTCTTTAGTTGATGAAATGGCTGAATCACACAAGAGAAGAAATAGGAACTCTTTGCTTTCATTTCCTTCTTGGCTGAATAGAGAAAAAAACAAAAAGAGAAACTTTTTCACTTTTCTTTCTTGGCTAGCCATGTATTTAAAGAAAAATAAAAACTTATTTCCTTTTTGTTTTTTCCTTTTTTATTATCAACAAATGGCCTACAATCCTATGCTTCCATGTCTCTTGCTTGATTAATAATACAAAAAAAAAGTTGTATTTATTAATTTATTTTTCCACTTAAAATAATGCAAAATAATTTTGCATTATTTTAATGCCCATTACTTGTCACACAAGTAATCTCACTTTTGTCAACAAAAGGTCAAACAATGATAGACTATTATTTTGTCACTTGTCACTATTTAATTGGTCAATAACTATTATTAACTAATTAAATAATATACTTAACATTAAAACTTTGATAAATGTGCATCCCAAGAGATTTTAAAATAAATTTTGAAATACTGAAATTTTTTGGACCAAATTGTTCAATCTATTACGCTACCCCAGTGCTCAACGAATACACTTCATATTGTGAGATTCCTTAGGTTCATGCTTGGTTTGTCATTTGAAACTCTTCTATAAGTCTGTGAACGATGCCCCGTACACACGTTATGGATATTATAAAGTAGTGCGTTAAACCAGACAAGTTGAGGTTAATACATATATGTATAATCCTTTTATTTCCTATATCCTGAAAGAGCAGATATAGATCATCACCATCAAATCTTTACACACTCAACCATGAACTTATCTCCAAATTTATATTTTAATAAATAATATTTGTAAACACTTTTATGATATTGTTTTATTAGGATTTGTGCTTACGTATCATCCCATTTTGTATTAATATTTTATTTTAATATTTATACAATCGATATTTTATTAAATTATTAATTATATTAATTAATTTGTAAGATGCTTGTAATATTTTGAACATTATATAATTTGAAAGAGTTCAGATCTGGTTTAAACAGGTTTAAATTAGTACTAAGAGTTAGCAATACTAAGAGTTATAAATGTTAAAAGTTAGCACTGATAAAGGTTAATAGGTTATAAGAGTCCACAAAATTTAAAGAGTTAAAGCCTTGTCTGAAACTGGACAAAGACCTGAGAATATATTAGTAACAACATAATTGCAAAGAGTTATATATTAGAAAATGTCATTATGCAGTCTGTTCTCAAACACAATGTTCTTGATCTATTTCACCAATGCGGGTTTATCGATGAAACCTTTATGTAGATCAGTGTAAGTCTAAATTTGGATGGTCCAGATAGTTAGTCTTAGTAGACCATGAACTTAGTAGAAGATTGTATAGGCATATAAGTATTCAATGAGGATTAAGTACTAAATAGACTCACGAAGACCTCTATTAGACATCCTATGAAGCCATCAACGGCAAGTTGTCTCAAGTTGAGCAGTATTTGTAGTCCTTTGAACTGAGCGCCATAATGGGTTTGTGAGTGATCCTCCATATTTTGGTTCATGGATGTCAGAGACATTTCATGGTCTGACTGCTGCGTGTTGTTGGGTATGGTTCGATGCTCATAGAATCTAGTGTGCATAGATATGGGATCTTTTAGCTTACATGGATGAGTTGTATATCTGGATACTCCGAGATTATATCTCAAAAAGTCTTATGGCCATAATTAGTAAACTCGAAAAAAGAGTTTTCTGTAGGGTTGAACAATATCACAAAAATATATCAAGATGTGAATCTAAAGATATGTTCACTGATGAGCAAACAGAGATTTTACGGTGATGATCTATATCTCTACTCTTACAGGATATAGGTGAATAAGGGTTTGTACGTATACGTTATGACCTCAATTTGTATAGTCTAACACGTTGATTTGTAATATTCATGACGTGTGCATGGGGCATCATTCACGAACTCATGGAAGAGTTCAATTTGACAAATCGAGTGTTGACCTAGAGAGTGCTACAATATG
This sequence comes from Ailanthus altissimus, assembly GCA_946807835.1. Taxonomy (NCBI): domain Eukaryota; kingdom Viridiplantae; phylum Streptophyta; class Magnoliopsida; order Sapindales; family Simaroubaceae; genus Ailanthus; species Ailanthus altissimus. The sequence continues at coordinate 17,986,590 of OX327684.1, forward strand.
AAGTGTACTTGTTATGCATATGAGCTGCATGTTGGATTGAATAATTAAATCCAGTAAATTCTAACAAATTAGATATTTATTTCAGGATCCCTCTAGATGTGCACTTGTCAAAACTTAAGTGTTAAGTACATTAATTAATTAATAATAGTTATTAACCAATAAGATGATGACAAGTGGCACATTATGACCTTACTTGTTAGAAAAGCAAAATTTATTTAATATTTCTAAATTTTTTTTTAAAATATTTTATTTGTAAAGTCAAATAATATTAATTAAATAAAAGGCATGGCCTTAAGCCAAATTATTGATATTAAAATGAATGGTATATGTTTATTATAAATAAACAAATAGAGCAAACATTTGTACATGGCTAAGGCATGATTATCCATGCTTGGTAAGGGTGTGTGTTTGCAATCAAAAAAAGGGGAAATTCCTTTATAAATGAATTAATTTTCATTTGTAAAAGGACTAGTTAGTTTGGCCACTTCAAGTGCAAAAAAGAGAAGAGACATTTTTCAAGAGTTAAAATTTTTTCTATTCATTTTCTTCTCCATTATAGAGCCCACCATTTGAAGAAAATGGTTTGGTTTTGTTGTTCAAAGAGTTAAACAAAATAAAACAAAACAAATATTTTCTTTGAAACAAAATAAGCTTAAAATGTTTAAGCAAATGGTTAAAAATTAACTTAAATTTTGTTTAAGTGTTAGACAATTTGTTGGAATTAAAGTTGTCATTTTAGATAACGCAAGCCCATCATTGTTGAGTTCTAGAATTTTCACTGATGACATTTCAAGGTAGACTTCAGTTTTAATCTCCAAAGGCTTCATAAGGTAAATTCTCAATCTTTGAATTCATTGATGTATAAGACTTAAATAAAATGAATTTACCGTATTAGGAAATTAGATTTACCATTCCACTATGCTAATTGTATGTATGGCATGCTTGTTTCACTATGATGAATATATTGCACATGTATACACCTTAGTGAAATAGCACATTTTTAGTTTAACTCTGTGGAAAACTCTTTTTTGGGATTTATGCTTGTGGCTATAAGACTTCTTGAAATACAATCCCGAATTATCAGGATAAACAACTCCCCTATGTGAGCTGACGAATCTCATATCTACGCACATCAAACTCTATGAGCATTGAACCATATCCAATGACACCCAAAGGTCAGACCATGAAAGGTCTTTGATATGCGAAGAATCAAAGTATGATGGATCACTCATAAGCCTACCATGGTGCTCAGGTTAAAAATGTTAAGGTCAGTGCTTATGTGTCATCCCTGAATGTACATATACTTGTATATTTTAACAAGTGTACATTCCCATTAAATTGGTAATACTAATTTATATGGTACTATACAATATAACATTATAGATATTGTATAATCTAAAAGAGTTCAAATAAGATCTAAATGAGTTTAGATAAGGGCTCATAATTAGCCATGCTGAGAGATATAAATGGTAAATATTAATACAGTTAAGTGTTAACTAGTTATAATCTTTAGCAAAAATCCAAGAGTTAGAGCCTTATCTGTAATGGGACATAGACCGAATATACTAGTAACTGCATAGTTATAAGAGTTGCAATTGGGTGTCAGAAAATACTAGTTGTGCAAGTATGTTCTTGAATATTGTCCCTAATCTATGTTTGCCATTACGGGTCTGTCGGTGGATACCTATATTTATAGATCAGCATATGTCGTACCTATAAGGTATAGATGGTCGTTCCTAGCCGACTGTGAGCGTGGAGCTCATATTGACATATTGGTATCCAGTTAGGACTGGATATGAGACTGACTCACGAGGGCCTCCGATAGACACCCTATGTAAGCCGTCAACGGAGGGTCCTCTCGAATTAAGTAGTATATATGGTCCTTTGACCTAAGTGCCATGATGGGCTTGTAAGTGATCCACCAAGCTTTGATTCCACGTATGTTACAGACCTTTCATGGTGTGATTGTTGGGTGTCGCTGGGTATGGTTCGATGCTTATGGAGTCTGATGTGTACAAATATGGGATCTGTCAGCTCGCATAGGGAGTTTGATATCTAGATGCTTTGAAACTGTATCTCAAAAAGTCTTGTGGCCACAAGCATTAATCCCGGAAAAGAGTTTCTGTCAAGGTAGAACAATATGTGCAAAAGGGCAAAGGAGTTTGCACATATTGTTTAGTGAAATACAAGTTTTGAGATAAGACATGGATGAGCACTAGGGGACTTGACGGTGATAAACTATATCCCTGCACATCTAGGATATCATGACGGAAGGACTATACGTATGCGTTGTAATCTCAACTTGCATGGTTCAACTCGCTGATTTGTATATTTGTGACGTGTGCGTGGGGCATTGCTCACGGACTCATAGAATAGTTCCATTTAACGAATCGGGCGTGAACCGAGGGAGTCCTACAATATGAAGTGTACTCGTTGTGCACTGGGGCAGTGTACCGGATTAAATTGTTTAATCCAGCAATATCCAGCACTACTATAAGAATGCGTGCGTGTCTGTATTTAAGTGTTAAATACAACAGTTAGTCAATAATTATTATTTATTAACTATATAAAGACACATAGAGCATTGTAAGCTCCTGGTTGAATTTATCCAAGTGTGGGATTAGGTGGAATCCACTAGGGAGTAGACTTGGTAACAATTTATGAGGGGCAAAATAGTCATTTTACATATTAATTATTTAATTATTAAATAAGACATGGAGTTTGCACATATTGTTCAGTGAAATACAAGTTTGGAGATAAGACATGGATGAGCACTAGGAGATTTGACGGTGATAAACTATATCCCTGCACATCTAGGATATCATGACAGAAGAACTATACGTATGCGTTGTAACCTCAACTTGCATGGTTCAACGCGCTGATTTGTATATCCGTGATGTGTGCATGGGGCATTACTCACGGACTCATAGAATAGTTCCATTTGACGAATCGGGCGTGAACCGAGGGAGTCCCACAATATGAAGTGTACTCGTTGTGCACTGGGACAGTGTACCGGAAAAAATTGTTTAATCCAGCAATATCCAACACTACTATGAGAATGCATGCGTGTCTGTATTTAAGAGTTAAATACAACAGTTAGTCAATAATTATTATTTATTAATTATATAAAAACACGTAGAGTATTGTAGGCCCTCGGTTAAGTTTATCCAAGTGTGGGATTAGGTGAAACCCATTAAGGAGTAGACTTGATAACAATTTATGAGGGGCAAAATAGTTATTTTACATATAAATTAAATAATTAATTATATCTCATTATAATATTATATTATATAATATTATATTATTTTATTAATGGTGTCAAATAGTTGGCATCCATTATTATTTTATTTATATTAGATATTAATATGAGATGTGTGTATGCAAATTGTAGTATGTGTGTGTTTACGGGAAATAGAGGCTTCCATAGACGCCGAGAAGAAGAAGAAGAAGAAGAAGAAGAAAGAAAAAAAGAAAAATTAAATTGTTTTATTTTTCCTTGTGGTACCGAGAAAAGCCATTGTGAATTGCTTCAATCTCTATTTTTTATTCTTTTAGAGAAAATGAAGAATACACACAACATACTATTTTGGGGTTAAGAGTTAATCGCGTGTTGGATATAGGGCTACTGTTCTAGCCTACCAAGCCTACCGAATTGGTGATTAGAACTGCTGGCGAGTTGGTCTCTATACGGACTTCGAGGATATACGTGTATAACTTTATACGTTCAGGTGATCTCTCAACACTACTAATATATTAATCTTATTATATATCAACACGTTCAGGTGATATTTTATTTATTGTGTTTATTGTATGTTTTGATGCTTCTGCCGTGTTTATTATATATATGATACGTAGTTTAGGTAATAAATATAATTGTACATACATACACCCACATGTTAGATCCCCGATTAAAGAACCACAAATACTATTTAAATTAAGAAGACCTTTCATTAACGGCTTTATGGGATGTCTATTGAAGCTCTTTGTAAGTCTGTTTAGTACCCAGTCATTACTGAATACCTGTATGCCTATACAAGCTTCCATTAACCTCATGGTCTATTAAGACCAATTATTTAGACAATTTAAATATAAAAATACACAAATCTGAAAGGTTCACCGATCGACCCGCACCAGTAAAGATATATTAGGAACGAGATCTTTAAGAACATACTATAATGACATTTTCTAGCACTATTTATAACTTCTTGCTATTATGTCATTACTAATATATTTCTAACCATTGTCCTATTTTAGATAAGATTCTAACTCTTAAAATACTAAATTTTAGCATTGATAACTCTTAATATTTCTAATTTTTAGTACTGATTTAAATCCTTTTAGATCAGATTTAAACTCCTTTAAATTTATAATGTTTGAAACGTAATAAACTTGGTACTATATATTTAATATTAACGATTTTATTTAAAATATTTATTGTATAGATATTAAATAATTTAATATTCAACAAGCAATACTATCCAGATTTGGTCTTTTTATGTGAAACCATTGAATATAAAGATCAAATTAAGGAGTTACGGCATCAGACCAGGATTTGTTGATAAACTTGTGGTGGAAAGAATAGGCAGAAGCAGAGGCCTAGTAATATTGTTGTCTGATATTATTGATGTTCGGTTATTAACTTTTTCTTGATTCCATATATAAGTTAGAGTTATTTCTTTTGGTGGTTTTAAATGGCGTTTTACAAGTTTCGATGGTCATTCTAAAGCCTCAAAACGATTTCATTCATAGACTTTGTTGTAAAGACTTGTTTCATATTCCTCTTTACCTTGGTTATGTGGAAGGGATTTCAATGAAATACTTGGGGAAGAGAAAAAATTGGTGGTGTCTCAAGACAAAACTATTAAATGAAAATTTTTCGTGAAGCGTTATCTGACTATAAATTAGATAGGCTTAATAGTTATATCCCCCCTTATACATGGTGCAATTGTAAATCTAGTGGGGATTTTATTAAGGAAAAATTGGATATGGTTGTTTGTTCACCTAATTGGAGCAATATGTTTCTAGAAGTGCGGGTTCACACAATAGAATACTGGAGCTTTGATAATAGACCCTTATTAGTTGATCTTAATGCAGACCTTGTATTGCTTGGGACACAGAGCAATTCTCGAAATTAGTGAGGAAGTTTCCATTTCAAAGAGATTTTGGCAGAGGAGCTGGAATGCCAACAAATCGTGGATAACGAATGGAATGAGTCTGCTTGTTCCCTTTAGTCTATTTAGCTTCAGGTTTCTAATGTGGGTAAACGTTTTAATGGTTGGAACCAAAATAACTTTAGGACGCTCTCAAATGACATTTGAGAGGCTAAGAGTCGACTAACAAGACTGAATCAACATGTAACAGGTCATACATGGGCAGAACTGAGATAGGCCGAGAAGCACCTGGATGCCTTGCTTTATAAGAACAAAGTTTCTTGGCGGCAGAGGAGGTGCGTGGATTGGTTGAAATATGGTGACAAAAATTCAAAATATTTCCATTTTAAGGCCTCGAGTAAGCGGCATAGGAATCTTATTACAGGTCTATGATAATAACTAAAGTTAGAGGCAAGATGATGGTTTTATTGAGCATGCTTTTGTAGATTATTTCCATTCTCTTTTCACCTCAGCGGGTCCTTCGACTCAGCATATTTGTAACGTAATTGATTGTGTTGGTCTAAGATTAACTGAGAATAATATGCGAATTTTGGAAGCTCATTTCGCTGCTAATGATGTTAAGCGATCAGTTTTTCAAATGCGGCCCACAAAGGCATCGGACAAAGATGGAGTGCCTATTCTTTTCTACCAAATTTTTTGAGGGAAGGTGGGTGAGGGTGTTACGAGTAGTTACTTGGAGTTCTTGAATAATAGGGGTGACCTATCAGCTATAAACGAGACTTAAATATCGTTAATCCCTAAGTGTAATGTTCTTGGGAGCCTTTCCTAATATTTGACCCATCGGCCTTTGTAATATACTGTACAAGATCATCTTTAAGACAATGGCAAATCAACTAAGGGAGGTTTCAAAAGAAATTATCTCGGAGTCAAAAATGCCTTCATTCCTAATCATTTAATAACTGGCAATGTAATGATTAGTTTTGAATGTTTCCACCTGATAAGGATTAATCAAGTTTAATATTTTTATATTTCAAATTTAATATTTATTTTTATAAATTAAGATTATTTGGTTTTTATGTATTTTATTATTATTTTAGTAGGTTTGAAGTTAATGGAGCAAATTGAGTTGAAACTCTAATGAAAATAAGTCAAAAACATCAAAATGCTATAGTGTTGCTACAATAATGAGTTACAATAATTTTGTTACAGTATCTAGTGCCGCAGGGCTCATAAATAAGGGCTGCGTCAGTCGAAACAATGTCTACATACTGCAGCGCCTATAATTCAGCACCACAGCGCGTGAACAGTAATGAGGGAGCAGTAGCACGTAGACAGTATCTTTGCTACAATAACGCGTAAATAGTAATCATAATCTGAATTTTATTTGATATTTAACCCTAATTTAAAGACATAAACCTATAAATAGAAGGCTAAAAATCTTAATTAAGAGAGAAGAGAGAAAAAAAAAAGATAAAAAAACTTAGGGAAAGAATTCTCAACACAAAATCAAAGATCAAAATCAAAGATTGAAGAAGTAAGATCAAGATTCAAGTTTCAAGTCCAGATTGAGCGAGAAGCACATCAAGGAGTCACTTTAATTAGTTTTTCTACTCTTTTTTTATCATTATGTTCATATTCTTGTTGATCTTTATGAATTGGTTGGATACTTTTGATTTTGTGATGAGTTAAATTGTTCATCTAAGGTTAGACTATGTGATCCTAGTATGGATTTAAATTTTGTTAATTTTTAGTTTATGAACTTAATACATATAGTTGATTCATTTTATCTTGTGTTTAATGATTTCATTATACTTGATCAATATTTTGGATGATTAAGGAACCATGATAAACTCGACGAATGGATTCATGTGTTTAGCTTAGGATAGTTTAATGTATGATCATAGGGTAACAACTATGAGTTCCATCTAAGATAAATATATACCTAGGTGGCATGTATGGTATAATTTAGACTTAATTTTAATGAATTACATTCTGATTTGATTACCATAGACATATAGGTGATTGTTAGAATGTGTAATATAATCACTTGACCATCGACAGAGGCTTGTTATGAGGTTAGTGTCTAAGCCAACAATTAGCATTAAGAGATTAACTAAGAGGCTAATAAAACTAATGAAATACTAGGGGACGAGTCAAAATCCTAAATTATCTTTATTTATAAATTCCATCCTTTACTTTTATTTAGTTTAATTGATAACGTTAAATTAGTTAATTAAATTTTAGATTGTGATGTTCTGAATAAAAGTTAAGTAGGTACAACTTTAGTACTTGATTTATAGAATTATATCGCATAGCCTTTGTGGGATCGATATCTGAACTTAAAATCCTATATTAATTGATATGATAGCGTGCGCTTTGTACTTAGCTACTATAGCACCAATCACCACCATATTAGAAAGATTTGGAAGCCTACATATAGTTGTTTGGCCTTAAAGTTAAATATATCTAAAGCCTATGATCGTGTGGAATGGTCTTTCTTAGTAGCCATGTTACGGAAGCTTGGTTTTTCTTAGGCGTGGGTTTAGAATATTTTGAGTTGTGTTTCCTCAGTTTCTTATTCTATTTTAATTAAGGAAAGGTAATATGGTCAAATAAGCCTTTCTAAGGGTCTGCGCCAGGGTAATCCTCTTTCCTCTTAGCTTTTCATTATTTGTGCTGAGGGTTTCTCATCTTTATTCAGGAAAACTAAGGTGGAAGAAAATTTGATTGAGTTTCGGTATAGTCAGCAAGACCCTTATATTTTCCATTTGTTCTTTGTAGATGATAGCTTATTCTTTATATCCTTTAAAGATTTGTGAAACCAGTAAATGTATTCTCCCCAGACATGAGAATGCTTCTGGTTGGTAGATTAATATTTCCAAGTTAGTTGTGTGCTTCAGCCCAAAGATACAAGAAGATATGACTTTTTGTCTAGGCTAGTTGCTTGGGAGTGTCAAGAGTCGATTGTCATGCTAAATACTTAGGGCTTTCCATGTGTGAATGGTAAAAATAAAATTTATTTATTTATACCCTAAAAGAGAAAGTTTGGAATTCTAAGATGTAATCTTCTGCTGGAAGGAAAGTTTTACTTAAAAAGTTATTCAAGCAATCCCTGCCTACTTAATAAATCTATTTCGATTGCCTAAGTCCATCATTAGAGAGATACATAGTACTTGTTCAGGGTTTTGGTGGAGGAGGGGTAGTAAGGAGAAGTAAAAGATTCATTGGTGTTCATGAAAAAATCTAAGCAAGCTAAAGAAGTATGGTAGGTCGGGATTCTAAAATTTTGAAGCTTTCAATCAGGCTATGCTTTCCAAATAAAGTTGACGTATCCTTAATGCCCTTGAGTTGTTGATGGCTAGGGTACTAAAGGGATTTTAATTTTCACTAAATTCTTTTTTTAAGACCAAATCTTCAACACAGCTCATCCTTTATTTGGATTTATGTTAAGATGTTATGTTGTTAGTATTAAAAGAATTGATGTGATTTATTTGGTTATAGTAGCGGAGGCCTTAGCAATCTTGAGTGGTATCCTTGTTGCATGATAAATGGGATTTTTAGATATTGAAGTGGAATTGGATGCTTTAACAATGATTAAGAAAATGTTGGAGGAGTCAATTACTATATCAAATGTTGGTTTCATCATTAAAGAGATTTTATGTTGTTTGAAATCTTTTAATTCATATAGAGTTATGTTTATTGTTAGAGAGTCTAATGGTTTACCCCATGCATTAGCTAAAATGACTCTAGAAACTAGTCTTGACTTTTAAAGGTTTTGGTTGTATAAAGTACTAAGGATGGTAATGGGGCAGGGCGGAGGTGAGGAGGCATTTCTCATACCACGCCCCATATTTTATTTTAAGCCTCGTCCCCACCTTATTTTTCATAAAAATTTAATAGGGCGAGGATGAAGAATCTCCATGCATGAAATGACTTTCCCATTCCTGCCCTATTCCTTATTCGTATTTATTAATATTAATTTATATTCACAAATTTTACTAATATAAAATTAATCTATATTATGATAAAAAGAAATTAAACTAACAAGCTAGAGTAATATGACAATATCCTTAAATAATGTGAATAATAAATAAATTTTTAAGTAAATAATAAATAATATTTTAATTGCTTTGAGTAATACTATCCCTCCCAAGTTATCCACAAGTAATAATGTGTCAAGAGATCATCGGGTGATAAAATGGTGTAAACACATTACACCATTTCACCTTCCAAAAATTATTTGACACATAAATACTTAAGATACAACTTGGGATATAAACATGGGATGTATAGCATTATTCAATTGCTTCATATTTTTTCATTAAAAGTCATGAGATTGAGATTTTTTTTAAAAAAAAAAAAACTACTTTTAACTTCTTATTAACTTCATTAAGATAATGTAATAAATAATTTAACATAATTAAATTTACAAGAAATTAAATTGAAGTTTATCTTATCTGTATTTTTAATAAATGTGTGACATTGATTTTTTATAAAAGAACTTAAATCTAAACTTGATAATAAAAAAAAAAATAAGAACCAGTTGGTTAAAATCAAATAAAATAAATATTAAATATTAAATATTTACAAATAATACATAATTATATCATACTTTTAATATCATCTTATAATCAATCTTGAGTATACATGAAAGCCTCCAATATTTTTGGATGTAATCTATTATAATGAAGACTTACATATCAAATTATTAAAACATTTCCTAGTAACTTAGTTAAATATAAATTATAAAATAAAAAATTTAAAAAAATATACTAAATATTACATTTAATATATTTATATAAAACAGAGTGCGAGGAAATTAAATCCTATTCCCGCGTCATTAATAATTCGAAGAATAATTTTTTTTTATACCCCATCTCATTTTCACAAAAATTACTCTATCGTCATTTCATTTAGGGTAAAACCCCACAAAATTTTACTTTCACATAATATTCTACCATCCTTAAAAGTTATTTCCTTTTTAGTGCCTTTAATTTTGAAGGATAGCCTTTCTTTTGTTGATGATTACTCTTTTTTTTTTTTTTTGCAATAATATGTTGCCTTCAAAAAAAAAAGACGAAGCTGAGTTGAAGCAGATTTTGTTAAGTTTTTTTTAGAGTATTTTTATATGATGGAAAACATTTTAAGGCAATATAAGAGCTCGGATTAAAAAATATGTACTTTTTCAAATTCAGAATGCAATTCAAAATTTTGTGTTGTATTTTTAATACATATTTTTCAAAATTTAATTTATGGACATGTGATACGTATGTGATATAATATCTAAAGATAATGCAAATAAGAATATTTGTTAGGTTTATATGCAACAAATTTGCCAGTAAACTCTGGCTAAAAGGGATACTCAAAGTTTATATACCTTATCAATATAACCATGCATAGGAGAATGCCTACATGTCATTTTACTTTGGACAAACAAATTGAAAAAAAAAAGACAAACTATAAAAAGAATTCTTATGCTCTAGATGAAACTTGTCAAACATAAAAAAAAAAAATATTGAGATATATTTTCTTCATACCATATTTGTCAATTTATAGTGCTAAATTCATAAAACCAATCAGAAATTGATTTTAATTTTTTAAGTCAGAACTTACAAGGGGATTGTAATTAATCTAAAACCTAATTAATAATTCTACTAGAGAATAAACAACAATAAATTGAATAAAAAATTTCAACAGTACTTTGCAAGAGATGAAAAATATTTCAAATAAAAAATATAGAAAAAATGTAAAAAGATTTAGTTTTTTCTTTTAAGAAGAAAAAAAAACAAAGATGAATATGAGAGATTTTGTTTTTCATTGCAAGAAATATAAATTAAATTTTGGTAAGCAAAGTTTGAACATCAAATTTTTTAAATGATTTCAAAAGATTTTATTAATTAAATTAATTAACATACAAAACGTATAAAAAAAATTGAAAGAGTGGAGGATATATCTAAAAACTTAGAAATTGTTAAAATCTTTTTCTGAATTTCTTTGATTTTATTTGATAATATAAAAAGGCATTTGATATATTTGATGATAATATGTCTTTGTTGTTTAAATTACTTGGATAACGAATTTTATAAAATCATTTTTAAAAGCATTATTAATTAGAATTAGTTTTTATTCACTAAGATTTACTTAAAATTATTATCGAGTGATTAAAAAGTTTAAAATATTAAAAAGACAAAAGGATACATCTGCGGTTTTTTCTTATGAAAAGGAAAGGAAAAAAGTTGTAAAAGTGGTGGGGGATTATCACGGTGGATTCCATCGTCTCCCTCGCCTGTAAATAAGATAACCCCCTTATAATAATTCAATATTTTCAATTATCTTATAATTCATATACCTGATGTGCCCAATAATAATTAAGTGTAATCATATTAAATAATATAAAAATAAAGTTAGATATCTCACATGAATTTATTTAATTTATTTTCTTCAATTAAATATTAAAATTAATTCTACTTTAACTTTTTTTTCTTACAAATCAAGATATAAATTATATTTAATTAACTTAATTTTATCAGATTAAATTTAATTTTAATAAAAAAGCAACTAATTTTTAAATTCACTAATTAAAAGTAATTTAAGGTTTTGACTTATCTTTTAATATTTTATTAAACTTCTTAATCTCTTAATAAAAAATTATTAATTTCTTAGTTAATCTATTAATAAATTTTTTATTGCTAAACTTTAATTTCATCACAAACGTCTGTCGATAGTCGAGTGACTATATTATACCATAACAATTACCTATATGTTTATAATAATATGAATAGAATGCAATTCATTAACAACAAGTCTAATTATATGCATGCCATTTAGGTATATTTCTATTTTACATGAAACTTATAACTGTCAACCTATGATTATGCATCAAACTATTTTAGGTTAAAAACATAAATTTTTCTTTCGAGTTCATTAGGGTTCCTTAATAAATCAATATATTGGTCAGATATAATAAAAGTATTAAACACAAGATAAAATGAATCAATTTAATTTATTAAGTTTATAAACTAAGAAAATCAATAATATCCAATTACATAATAGGTTCAAAAAGTCTAACCCTAGATTAAAAGAGTTTAATTTATTATGAATTCAAGAGTACCAAAATAATTAATAAAAAATATCATGAACAAGATCATAATAATAAAAAAAAAGAAGAGAAACTAAACAAGAGCACGCCCTAAATTGCTTCTCTCTCTCTTGAGTGATGCACAAGTATTGATCTTTAACCTCCAAATCTTTGCTTTTGATCTTTTGTTTTAATGATTTTTTTTATCTGCTTTAGTTTGCCTCTAATATCCTCTATTTTTTGCTGCGAAAAATGGTAGTTTTATAGGTCTTCATAACCTTGAGGACGTGGGATTTTGAATCCAAATCAAAATAAGACTCAAAAGATAAGGTTTCTCCCTTATGCTGTTGGCTCCTCCATTTTTCGTTTGTTTCATGCCTGATTTCTCTAGTATCTTCACGCCTTGGGTTGTAAACCAGTATATGATCAAAAATCACAAATAAATAGTCAAATACTCATGATTTAGAACAAAATATAAGTCCGGGAATATATAAAATAATAGACTATATAAACCCTATCAATACCTTACCAATATTTTCAAAAATGTTATAATACTTTCCAGAAGCTTTTTCAGTATTTGAGCTATCTCTAATTTTTGTCTTTTATCACTAATTTACAACATGTTATCAACATAATTTACAGATAAGTTCAAGTTCTTAACTTTCACATTAAATTCTTGACTTATTTTGTTTTACGTCCTTTATTTTATGTGTTTTATTTATATTAAATTATTATTTATATTGTATTTATATTATTGTATAAGATAATCCTTATAAGTAATGAGCTGTGGTTGTCATTTATTTAGATCATCCACATCAAAAAATAAAGATAATATTCTGCATCAGTTATCTCGTATTTGTATTATATATATTCTTTTAAATTTGGTGTTCTACCTGCAACCTGAAGTTTGCAGAACAAATCAATAAGTTTAAACTTGAAGTTCTAATAATTGATCTCATTAATTTAGAATTTGAAATTCTATATTATAATTTTTGAATTTGTTTCTTTTAATTACTTATTCATATGGAAGTTTATGCCTCTTCATTATAATCAATTTATGAAAGGTTATACCTCCTCATTACTATCAATATATGGAAGCCTATGCCTCCACATTATTATCAATCTATGGAAGGTTATGTTTCCTCATTATTATGAATATATGGAAGGTTATGTCTCCTCATTACTATCAATTTATGAAAGGCTATGTATCTTTATTATTATCAATTTATGAAAAGCTATGCCTTCTCATTATTATGAATACATGAAAGACTATATCTCCTCATTACTATTGATACATGAAAGACTTTGCCTCATAATTGTGATTATTTTATATATATATAGACTATGCCTCTTAAATATTACTTTTGATATTTATTTTTTTGCATTTTATGAATTGGTTGAATAATATTTATGTTTCATCATACTAATTTTAGTTCCTTTTTTTATAACAAAAAATTCCAGAAAAATATTTTTGATAAATTTATAAATCTCTGCATTTAATGCTTCTGAAAAATTATCTATCATGAGTACTGTATGTTAAAATGAACATTCAAACCAATGGTTCAAAAAAACAATTGAAAAAAAAATGATACGTCCCTACAAGACAAGTTGAGAGTTATGATTTTCTTCTATCATCACTTACATGAGAGCTTGAAAGCTCTATATTTGATGTAGAGGACCCACAAATCTTCTAAAACAAATATAAAAGAATAATAAGTTTATAAGAAAGATATGTTCATCTCAAAAGTAAGGCATGAATAGATAAATCTAAGATTATATCATTTTATAATTATTGTTGAATATAATTTTACTTTGTTCACAACCACCTCACAACTGAAATTGTGTGGTGAGAAAATTACAAAATAAGAAATGTTAAAAAAGACATTCTCTAATTTTCATGTCTTTAATATTATTCTGTAACAATAATATCGCGAGTATCAATATTAAAAATTAATCTCATGTCTTCTACTTGCCAAACAAAATGAGCTCTTATTGAGAAATCACGAATTACATCCAAATGGTTCTCAATCATTCCCAAAAGTGAATACAAATACACAAAATAAAATTAGATGTGATCGTAGAAAAGGGGGAGGGCGCGTTTATCACCCTTATAGTAGCCATAATATACCAAGAATATAAGAACATTAAAAAGGGGTAGAAATACCAAGATAAAGATAATGGTATAGAGAATAAATGTCATAAGTATTAAAAAAATATTTGTTATTTATGTGGTGCATTACGAGAAATTTACCAAGACAAAAGACAATAATGTAGAGAAAAATCTTATTGATAACTCAAGATCCTGAAGATTTTACTTATATAGATGTCTCCGATTTCTTTGTGGATAAAAAAGAAAACAACAATCATTAACTTTTAATTAATATTTTTATGTTAGTTCTTTTTGTATGAAATGCGACTTTTATCATCTTGATATCTATCACAAACTTTTATATAAGGAATAGCTTTTAAAGATGAATTATTCATTTTGAAAAAGTTGAGATGCTTATTTAGCTAACAGTGCAACTACATACACTATCCTTCGAGATAAGAAATATTAAAAAAAAAGTGATATAAGGTCTTGTAAATCTAATTGAAAGCTCTGGAAAGAGCAATAATCTTATTAGCAAGTAGAATAAAGTTATATATAAGTGAAGCTTTATACATAAACAGATCCAGAAGAAATCTGCTCAATTTTTAAGATATCCGCCAAAATGGATATCACATTAAAACTTAAGTGAAAATAATGTAGAATATCTCTACATTACTTCTAACGTCTCAAACAAGAAATGCATACTTGAAAAGCTTCCTGCCTTATCATCTGGTTTGTATTATATAGTTATAAATTCAATTGAGAGCTATGCGGTAAAGAACCAAAAGTACAATGATCTAAATATGTTTATATTACGGCATGATCAGCTTGGTCATCCAGCAAATCATGCAGTAAGATATCTTATAATTGACGATGTGTTAAAATCAACATAAATCCCTATGCAATGTTGAGGTCCCATCTTAATGCATAATGAGGGTGATAAATATTGGATATCGAGTGTGTGACATACGAGTGTATATATAATTTCAAAAAATCACTATATGCAGTGGAAGAATATTACAAATACACTCAATTTAACATATTAAACATATATCACATTTATGAACAAGTATAACTATTATACAAAATATATATATGATGAACAATTGTATTAAAAATATTATGTAAAACACTTACCTAATGAAGGTAGTTTTACAAAATCTTTAAGTCCTCCATCAATCCAAGTGAAGAGTTCACCTTGAAATGTATTGTTAAACAATTCTAGTTTATAGCGGTTTGGTGGGATTATGGAGCTAGAATGGTAGCTATGTTTTAGAATTTTCAGCAACGTGTGTTCAAACTCTTTGAACACAATTTTATTTATTAAATGGAGATGATAAATATATTACATACAACTCTTGTATTAATTAGAAATATTATACATACAACTCTTGTATTATTCTTAGAAACAATTTTCATATGATAATTATTTTGAACAACTCTTATTTAATATAATTATCTTTTTCTTCGTTTTTCTTTTATTCATTATAGACCATCCATTAAAGAAGGAGATGAAGAGAAGTTTGTTTATTTTCCAACACTTAAAAGAACAAAAACCAAAACTCTCCTTTTTCTCTCTTACCTTGTCATTGCCGAATTTACTTCTCCAAATTGAATGAATTCATTCAATTGT